>OY747703.1:57671295-59151295 GCA_963556495.2 Valencia hispanica
CGTCGGTGGAGAGGAAAAACTCCCCTTTAACAGGAAAAAACCTCCAACAGAACCAGGCTCAGTAGGAGCGGCCATCTGCCACGACCGTCGGGGGTTTGAGAAGACAGAGCAGAGACACAGAAGGAACAGAAGATCCGATATAAGAGTACTCTCCATGTTACAGAAAGTAAAAAGTTGATAAGAGGACACAGTGAATGTTCAGTCACTGGGAGCACCATCCCAGTCGATGCCCCCCGTCCAACAGGGCATTGCAGCGAAGCAGGATACCAGACCAGGTATATCTTCTATGGAGAGAAAAACACTGAGAGAAAACAAAGTTAACAGTCGAAATAGCAGAATGTACTGTAATACAACTGGAGAGTAGTAGTAGAAAAAGAAGTAGCAGAGTGAAGAAAATAGCTAAGTCTGTCCTCCAGCAGTCTAAGCCTATAACAGCATAACTACAGAGATAGCTCAGGATGACCTTAGCCACTCTAACTATAAGCTTTATCAAAAAGGAAAGTTTTAAGCCTGGCATTAAAAGTAAACAGTGTGTCTGCCTCACGGACTAAAGCTGGGAGCTGGTTCCACAGGAGAGGAGCCTGATAACTAAAAGATCTGCCTCCCATTCTACTTTTAGAAATCCTAGGAACTACAAGTAAACCTGCAGTCTGAGAGTGAAGGGCTCTGTTAGGAACATATGGAACAATTGGATTATATTCTGGATTTAACAGGGAGCCAATGAAGGAAAGCTAAAACAGGAGAAATGTGATCTCTCTTTCTAATATTCATCAGAACTCTTGCTGCCGCATTTTGGATCAACTGAAGGCTTTTAATGGCATTTTGTGGACTACCTGATAATAAAGAATTACAGTAGTCCAGCCTTGAGGTAACAAATGCATGGACTAGTTTCTCAGCATCACTCCTGGACAGGATGTTTCTAATTTTAGCCATATTCCAAAGGTGGAAGATGAAAATCCTAGAAACCTGTTTAATATGGGATTTGAATGTCATATCCTGGTCAAAAAGGTTCTTTACGTTATTACTGGGGCCTAATTTAATGCCCCCCAGATGAAGTGATTGACTAATCAGTTTCCTTTTTAGAACTTCTGGTCCAAAGACAGCAACTTCTGTCTTGTCAGAATTTAAAACCGAAAAGTTTAGATTCATCCATGTTTTTATGTCTTTCAGACATGCCTGTAATCTACTTAACTGACTGGGTTCATCAGGATTTATGGATAAATATAGTTGTGTATCATCTGCATATCTGTGGAAATTTATCCCATGCTGTCTAATGATTCTACCAATTGGAAGCATATATATGGTGAAAAGAATTGGTCCAAGCACAGAACCCTGTGGAACTCCACAAGTAACCCTTGAGAGTGAAGAAGATTGATCATTTAGATGAACAAACTGGAATCTGTCAGACAAATATGATTTAAACCAGCCTAGTGCTGTTCCTTTGATCCCTGCAACATGTTCAAGCCTTTCTAAGAGAATGTTGTAACTATTAAAAATAAAAAGTTGTCTGGTTTTCTGTGCATCAATAATTATAATTAATAATTTTATATTAATATAGTTATTGATGACGTTCAAGTTTAACCTGTTTATTAAAGATATAGGGGCACCAATCTCAAAAATGAGATCATTTTAATTAAACCAGACTGTCAGTCTCTCTGAAAAGGCGTAATTCGACCGCGGGGTTAAAACAAACTTTACAGCACACACTGAAATAGCACAGGAAACTTCTCGTTACTTAAGGGAATTTATTAATGAAATAGGTCAACTTACAGATTACATTTCATTCATAATTTCCATCTATTCTAACGCATGCAAAAATATAGAACAAAGTTAACGTCGAGGGAAGGGGAGTGTGTGTGTATGCGGCTGTGTGTGTGTGTGTGCAGCTGTGTGTGTGTGTGTGTGGGAGACAGCGAGCGAATGAGGGGGGGGGTTCAGCTTCCACCCTCAATACGATCGATACTCAAGCCTTATCAATTGGCGCGATCGGCTCACAAAGGGAGACCGCGTGGCGACTCAACAAAGGCTAGTTTCATTAGCAATGGTGGCTTGGACAAAGGAAACGGGGGCGACGGAGAATGGGCCACGCGACCTGTCTAAACAGACACGCGCCGACCGCAGCGGACAATAAACAAACAAGGAAATGATACAATATAATATACTGCTTCTGGTTGCAACCAAAGTCAAATAATGAAACACAAAAAGCATGCACATTCAGGGTCGGTGTACAGTGACGACCAAGAATAACAGTGGTTAATAAGTTGACAGACTTATTTTAACCAACAGAGAAATGGATATATATATAGATATATATCCTAGACCTAATTCTCCTCTACCCAGACCGAGAGAAATAAACCAGGTTTTCCTACTGGGTGATGACTCTCTCCACAGTCCACGACGAAGAACGTAGAAAGTGTCCAGTTCAAAGGGAGTGGTTTTGCGCAAAACCGAGTTCAGAAAAGCGGACGTCCGACTTTAGGCGCTGAGGGACTCAGGGCCAATTTCAATAGAGCTCAGATGGCCAGCGGACTACCTGGTACAGGAAAGACTGTTTGCTTGGCCGATTCACTTCGAAGTTTAAAAGGGAAGTTCTTCCTGGTCCATCGGGTTTGAACGGAAAAAGGGAAAATGCTAGCAGTGGATTAAAGCGTCTCCTTGCGGCACCGCTTGGGAACCAAAAGAAGAAGATTTCAGTCTTCGCGCTGCCTTTATCAGCTCTGTGATGTCATCACTGGCCACAGACCAATGAGAATGGGTCGAGCGCAGGGCAATGGGTGCTGGGAGATGCAGTTCGTTCAGTGAAAGGATGCTGTGAGATACAGTCCGTTCAGTGAAAGGATGCTGGGAGATGCAGTTCGTTCAGTCAAAGGCCATAGGCTCAACATCCCCCTTTTAGTTCCAAAGAATGCGCACTGTTCAGCTTTGGAGCTAGAACCAGGTTCATTGTCCATTACGTCCAGGAATGTCGCTGTCGTTCAGCGGTAAGGTGTAAGAATTCAGTCCATTAAATCCGAATCTGGTCCCAGCAAGAATATTATGATCGACTGTGTCAAAAGCAGCACTGAGATCTAACAAAACCAGAACAGACACATTATCTGAGACCATAAGAATATCATTAGTAACCTTCACCAGGGCTGTTTCAGTGCTATGATGAGCTCTAAAACCTGACTGAAACTCTTCAAACAGCTCGTTACTGTTTAGATGCTCACAGACTTGATTAGCAACAATTTTCTCAAGGATTTTGGATAAGAAAAGAAGGTTAGATATAGGTCTGTAATTCACTAAGTCATCTTGATCAAGGGAAGGTTTCTTGAGTAAAGATTTAATTACAGCTATTTAAAAATTTTGTGGTACGTATCCGTTTACTAAGGATAGATTCATCATATCCAAAATGGGGCCAGGAACCAAATTGAACACTTCTTTAAATAATTTGGTTGGGATTGGGTCCAACATACATGTTGAAGGTTTAGATGAGGCTAATATTTTTGATAATTCCGAAAGCTCGACTGAATCAAAACAGCCTAAGCACAAATGAGGTTCTACAGTTCTTTCCGATGCTGCCTCATTTACTGAGGAAGAAGTAATCATGTTTGGGATGATGCCAATGATTTTATTTTTAATAGAATTAATTTTATTTATGAAGAATGCCATAAAATCATCACTGCTAAGAGCTGGGGGAATAGTTGACTCATTTATACTGACATAATCCTCCTGCTGCAACCAGGTTTCTGTGAGACAAAGCAAATCAATGTGATTATCACAAATCATTTACTAACAAAGTCTTTGAGGATAGAGATCTTATGTTTAATAAACCACTTTTAATTGATTTATTTTTCTGTTCAGTCAAAGTCGTATTTATCTTTATGAGATTTCCATAATTTGCTTTTGTTGGCTTAACTTTTAATCCATTTAATTTTGGCCGTGGGTAAGACACTGTTTCTATAGGGTGATGGGTGGGTAACAGTACAGAAGCAGCAGAGAGGTGGGTTAAACTACGACTCTGCTTCCTGGTCTGGAACCTGGGTTGTCAGTGTTTTGGAGGACTAATAAATTTGGCCATATTCCTAAAAAGAAGAGCTGCTCCATCCAAAGTGGGATGGATGCCGTCTCTCCGGATCAGACCAGGTTTTCCCCAAAAAGTTTGCCAGTTATCAATGCAGGACACCACCTAGACAACCATTGATGGAATGACAGCATGCGGCTAAACATGTCGTCACTGGTCTGATAAGGCAGGGGACTAGAAAAGATTACAGAGACTGACATTGTTTTGGCAAACTTACACACCGAAGCAACAGTAATTTCTGTGACCTCCGATTGGCGTAACCGGGTGTCATTACTGCCAGTGTAAATAACAATCTTACTGTATTTACATTTATCTTTAGCCAGCAGTTTCAGGTAGGATTTGATGTCGCCCGTTCTGGCCCCTGGCAAGCATTTGACTATGGTCAATGGTGTCTCCAATGCCACGTTTCTGACTATGGAGCTGCCAATTACCAGGGTTGGCTTCTCAGTGGGTGTGTCGCTGAGCGGGGAAATCTGTTAGAAACGTGGACCGGTTGGTGGTGGCCCGTGGGCTGGGTCCTAGAACTATGCTTCCTACGTACAGTCACCCAGCCGGCCTGAGGTCCCAGCTGCGCGGGTTCTACCGGAGGATGGGCAGGGGGTTCTATCCTTGTTGGCTCCGCGCTGGCTAATGGGCTTCGGCTATCTGCTGGTTTTTCAACGGAGCCGTGCTTCTAATTCTGATACCCTCGCCTCCAAAGCTACAAAAATATTACATTTATTACAGTTATCATTATCACTAAAGGAGGCAGGGAAGTAACTAAACATCTGACAGAGAAAGCAAGAGAGAAGAGAAGGGTTAGAGACAGGAGATAGAAGAGTAGCCATAGCCGCAATGAAGCTAAGCTAACTGAGCTAGCGAGACCTTACCACCCCAAGAAAAGCTGTGTGAAACACAAGGAGTTCCCAAAACGTAAAGTACACCACCACAAAATGTGTGTTTTAGTGAGCTTGTGTGTTAAAATAACTTAGAGAGGCCTCAGCACAGAGAAAACAAGATTAATTCAAGAGAGTCTGAACACCGAACAGCTCCACGGAGCACAACAGTGACAACAGGAAATGATGCAATACAGCTTACCCATCACAGAGTACCCACCACTAAGAACAAAGAACTACCATAACTTACTTCACATGTGGTGTTCTAAGACAAATTCCAACAGTTTCTTCCTTAACTCCTCTTTCTTGGGTTAAAAATGCAAAGCTGATGTGTTATCTCCACAAATAACACAAGCCCGACCGTGTTCTGCCATGTTGTGGAGGTTGCAAGCCAAGGTGGGCGGGGCCATGACTTCTAATTTTCTCTGTGACGTAGAATAGACTGGCTTTTTCTGAATCGCTCGCTTTCCCGTCTATATTCTTTCTGCGGCTAATGCAGGCAATTGGGGTTGGAGAAAATGTTCACGTGCAGCATGCATATGCAACTCAGGGTGACCAATTGTATTTAAAAAAGGTCACGAATTACATGGTTTCTCAGAGAACGAGAACTTTAAGATTCTGAAAACAAATCAAGGGAAAATATTAACACTCATGTCCATGATGAGTCTGTGGAAGTTTCTCAGTGGAACTCTGTATTAAAATAGAATAATCCTTTATTGTCCCACAGAGGGGAAATTCGGCTGTAACAGCAGCAAAGCGATTACCTGGATTCTTGCAAGATTTGGATTTTTCCAAACTCACGAAAATCCATCTTGTACTGCTTCAACTAAACCATCTGACTCGACTCCAGTGGTGATGTGGACCAATCGTTGGTTAGCATTGTACTTTGGGGTGGGCGCATGGGCCGGTGTTCAGGTATGACGACAGTAGCAAGTGCCCAGACAATGGAAAACAAACATGGCTGTGCCGGTGGAGGTACGCGTAGAAGCGGCTATTGAATCTGTTTTAGGAGAACTAGAGACGATTACTTTTTTTAAAAATGAGACTGGTGTTTTTCAAAACACAGTTTATGCACATATTCTCCATGCAAAACAGGCAGAAATCACCCGAAAACATGGCGTAAATGAAGCTTGGGCGATTTATTTATTTATTTTTGCTTCGGGTATTGATTCCCTGGCGCTCATACTTCATATGAGTCGTTACTGTGATTGGCTAAAGACAAGTCATGGTAGGTGGACACTTGCTGGCACGTCCTCCAATCAGCTCAAAATATTATACAAGTACGCTTTTCCAGACGCTCTCTGCGGGAGCAGTTCCAGATCGATGTGTAGACACGGGGTGGGGCTAAATATAGATCTGGCTTTTGCCAGGTTAGCAAAGTGACAGATAATAGAAGCATTCATGATCACACAAGAAAGGGAGGAAAAGTATGAAAACAGAATTAAGAATAATATTTGTACATTAGGGACATTTCAAAAATCAAAGTTCTGTGCAGTTATTAAAAATAAAGTGGCATACTCAGATTAGAATGTGCAACTGAGTAGGATCATTTAAGAAATTGTGAATATTTACAAAATGCACATGAGTAATAAAAAGTAAAAGAGTAAACCTATTATTTACAAGAAGTTAACAGAATATACATTGAGAAAAAAGAGATGTGCCAATAGCAGCCAGAGATGTTAATTAAATGAATCAAATTACAGCAGTGATGTAAACATTATTGAGTTTGTTGGGAGCAGTTCTGGTTGTGAAGTCTAACAGCTGCAGGGAGGAAGGACCGAAAACGCCCCTTCATGCACAGAGGATGCAGCAGTCTGTTACTGAAGGAGCTCTGCAGCTCAGCAACATCTTCATGCATGGAGTGAGAGACTGTCCATCAGTGATGTTGTTTTGGTTAGAGTCCTTCTGTCTCCCACCACCTGCACTGGATCCAGGTGGCATCCTAGAACAGAGCTGGCCTTCCTGATGAGCTTATCCAACCTCTTCCTCTCAGCTGTAGATAAACTGCTGCTCCAACATACTACGACATAAAGGATGTTGTTGAACATTGTTTAGGTGAACACCCAGGTACTTATAAGAGTCCACTATTTTAATGTCCACCCTCTGGATGTTCACCGGTGTTGGTGTGGTGGGGCTGCGCCTGCGGAAGTCCGACACCAACTCCTTGGTTTTCCCTGCGTTGATCAGCAGGTGGTTCTGCTGGCACCAGTCCGCAAAGTCCTGAGTCCACTGTCTGGATTCTGAGTCGTCCTCACCTTTAATGAGGCCGACAATGTTTTAAAGGGGAATTAAAATGCAGCTCAAACTATCTTTTGTCGGATAGACACAAAATGCTTGGTCACCAGACTGACCCTTGGAGAAACATCCAGGGTTGGGTTTAAAACTTCCCTTGCTTTTATGAACAGACTTTAGGTCAGTTAAAAGCAGATAAATTTATTACTCTGCTCACCTCATGGAAAATAACATTTTTCCACAGCTCGATAGTATAAATAGAAAGAAAGAAGTCTCAATAAAAATATTTCACCAGGGACTAAAAGCCACACAGAGAGCAGAGCTGCTTCATAAAGCGGCCTCCCTGCTGTTCTGAGAAACAAGGAAAGCATGACAGAAAAGTCAAAGACTTTAAGGTGACCCACAGCGCTGAGGTTTTATATTTCTGTGTGTTTTTCAAAGTCATGAAGTCTCTCTTCATCAAATTCTAGAGGAGTAGATAATTTACAGCCAAGCAAACACTGTTCTGCTGTTTGCTGGCTCGCCATAAGGTACTTTGGTCTTTAAGTTCCCTCAGGTGAGTCATTCATTAAAAATTCTCCCTGAAACAATCTGCATAAATCCTCTTTTTAAAAGACAACATGCACCCTACCTGATCCCCATGCATTGCCCTTAATTAGTCTGACACTAGCGGGGTTTTTTTGGTAAGATATTAAAAGTTTAGTCATCATTTTTAATGAGCAACATCCTTTTATTAAAACAAACAACCCTCCTTTTAATTTATCCTTTAAATATGAATCAGTCTGAACCAACAGACAGATTTCATCCCTGATTAAATAGTGTTTTTTTAAGTTCTGAAGCACATTTGACTTCATCTAAAGTTGACAGTCTGATAACATAACACAAATTGGAGGACCATTCTGCTTCTCCTTCCTTTGTGCAGAGTGCGTCCTTGCATCTTCTCCATAAGATGACCCGCCCTGTCTCCACATCTCTCCCGGCTCTCATCATCACTAATGGTGCAGCCCGGAGAAACCACGGCAAACACGCCATATGCTGCTTCCAGTAATCGGCTCATTAGGTGCCAAGCCCGCCCGCACTCGGCCTGAATGGAAATGTGAAATATCAGAGACGGCCAGATGCCCCTGTACACTTTCACATGTGCAGAACAAACAAGCATATGTGCATGCATAAAGACGGTACATGTTGAAAAACACAATCTGCTGTGCAAACTGGATGCATGGGCACAGTGTTGCATGTGTAATGGTGGAAGGTTTCATGGTTGTTAATGACCATATTACACCGCCTGTATGTGCTAAGCTTCGTCTTTATTGTGCAGAGTCTTTTATAGACATGTCTAAGAGCTTCGGAGCTGAGAGGCATTATTAGTGTGTCTCTTTTGTCTGGTTCATAGAAAGTGAGGAAATAGGCCTAAGATCTCAAGTCATACAGTATGTGTCTGGCGTTTTATTAGCAAATTGAATCAGAAAATCATGGTTATTGATCTTTAAACAAAAGTGAATTTGTTTGTATCTACTTTCTCCCAACAAAGGAGTAAAAACTTAAAGGATTGCTATTAGTTCTCACTCCTGGAAGGATGAACTATCCCTTTAATGCAAACATTAGCATCTCTGAAAACTCAATATTTACTCCATTAATACCCATTTCTAATCCACTTGTTCAATTTGCCTTGTGTCCCTTGATCTGTTGCTATATGCAGAAAACTTTTCACTTGAAACTGAAAGACCCAAGTGCCTTCCTCGTGCCTTTAATCGATATTCCTCAAACAAGTAAAACTCTAAAAAAAATCAGAGAAGAAGCATAAATCATTAAAGGCCCAGTGTGTAATATTGTTACTTCTTTATTATAAAATTCTGTGTGTCCCGTTTACAAACCTGTCCTTTTTCATTAATATTTCTCACCAATGTCTATTCTAAGTATTCCTATTTGCTTGAAAGGTTACATCTTTATATACATAAACTATGGTCAACCTTCCATAGTCATGTGCCATCTCAAAATACGGTAGCTGTTTAGGGAGATACAAGATATAATGCTCCACATTTCGCGTCCTCTCTTGAAAACACAGATCTTCGAGAAGTTGTAGAGGGAAACATCGTGTGTAGGATGGCGCCAGTTCTCTCCGTGGCAGCCTGGCTGGTACCTCCTCCTGGGTAGCTTGCCCTGCTTCTACAGCATGTTACACACCTCTGCCTCTCTGTGCTCTACCTCGCTGTGTCTGTGTCCTCTGCAGAGGTGGGTGGAGTAGCCACAAAATGTACTCAAGTAAAATAACAAAGTAGTAATACAAATAATTACTCAAGTAAGATCAAAAGTATTTGGTAAAAAAGGCTACTCAAGAATTGAGTACTTGTTCTGAGATCATAGCATATGATTTAATAGACATAATTGTAGTTATGTGCAAATTCTGAAGACTAAAATATTTGTCTGTTTTCATCCAAGAAGTTTAGCACCAAAAAATGAAATAAGCAACATTTAAATTGCTTTATCTCAGACTATATTTCTCTGCAACCTTATACTCGTACCGCTCTTATGAACAGGAAGGCGACCATTGGGTCAGTGTGTTGCAGGTCTGTTGAATGAGAAGACGTGGTGGACGCTCTCGGTCTATTTGCTGCTCCGACTGGCACATGAAGCAGGTTGGTGAAGCTGCGGTTCCTTTGCGTTTTCTCTTAGGGCAGAGGAGGGGAAACTGACAGCATCTCTTTTTGGGGAATGTAATTCTTTCAGATTCTCAGATTTCAGACAAGCCAGGTTCAGGTCTATTCTTGGTGGGATTACAGTCACTGGATACTCAGACAGCAGACTGAAATACATTTTGGATTCAAGGTTTCTTTGAAGATCTTAACTTGGCTAGCAAGGAAAAGGATTTTACGTGTCTGTCCCTCCATTACAGTACGACAGAGTATTAGGGCCATTGTAGACAAAAGAAAAATATGTTTTGAGCAAATTTGCGCCCCAAAAATTCAGAAGTTTTAGATTGATTTCACATATTTTCCAGAAAAAAACTCGGAAATTCTCTGATGTAGAAAAGTCGAAAATTTGCTACAGAAAACTCAGAAATTTCCATTATTTAAGGCAAACATTTTCGATATTTATAATAAGATATCTTCTGACTTTGTAAAGTCAGATATTTGCAAGAAATAAAATCATAAATCTATCAGAAAAAACCTCTGAAGTTTGTCGAGAATAGGACGCCTGTCCAATAAGATTTAAGTGTTGAATTTAGAAGGATATTTAAGTGCATTAAGTGTAGCCAGTTCATGCGACTCTTTACCCGGATCATAAGGACTTCTCCCGGGTCCAGACTTGCCATGAACGTCTCAATGAGCACGATACAAGTGTGTAACCTTAGTTATTGCAGCATAATGAGACCTAGGCTACTTGATTACAGCCATGTTGGAGGTTCTTCTTCAACACCCTCTCTCCTTCGAGACGTTCATGGCAAGTCTGAACCCATGAGAAGTCGTTCTGATCTGAGAAAAGAACCGCATGTAGCTTAGACCTTTGAAAATATCCAGATGCAGATCTTGTAAATCTAACACCTAAATCTTACAGGACTGGCATTTTCTGTTAGAAATAACTGATAATTAAATCTAAGCAAACTTAAGAGTTTTTTTCTGATATAGTTTTTTTTCTTGTGAATCTCTGACATTACTAAGTCAGAAAATATCGTAGTTTAAATATCAAAAATGCTTGCCCTTAAACATGGACATTTCAGAACTTTTACTCGCAGACCTTTGACTTTTCTAAATGAAAGAATTTCAGAGTTTTTTTCTAGACATTATGTGAAGTTAATCTAAAGATTTCAGAGTTTTTTTGGGTGGAAAGTTACTCCAAAATATTTTTCTTTTGTCTACAATGGCCCTACTACTCCTTCATAATAGAGCCTGTGGGGGCTATGGGAAAAAGAGATTGAACATGATGATGTCACGAGGATTCCGGCTGTGAAACTCTTCCTTCCTGGGAGCTGTGCATGAAATTGGTTTAATGTAGTGCATTCTAGGATTCAGGGTTTTTACCAGTCTCTTTTTTTTTTGTCTCTGTGTGGTTCAGTCATTTTTGTTCCTCCAACAGTTACAGTAGGAATCCAATTTCAATAGTCCAACAAGAGTTATTTTATCAAATGTCATACAACAACATTATGCAGTTGTCACTGCACATTACACTAAGTCATTAATTTTGGAATCACTATTAAGACCAACAGAAGACATGTTCAGGAATGGGAAAAAATTTAAATAACTCAGCTCAAACAGACAGTCTACACCTGGTAGTACTGTAGTAAATTGGTAGCACAGCTACCTTGCAGAAAGAAGTCATTTGGACTGACGGGGTCAAAACAATTTGGTCATAATCTATTTTTACATGTCAATTTTTAAAATGCTAATAAATATATATTCAGTTGTAGGATTTTCATTCATTTTAATTATTATTCAATACAAACAAACTGAACAGAGAATCCACATCATACCATCACACATTGAACAGATTAATAGGCTAAATGTATCAATTATAAACATTTCACCTGCTTTGGCCTGAACACTACACATGGAGCTGATCTGCGCTCCTGCTTGTGCGTAACGGAGGCTGAATCTCTGTTGCCAACCTGGAGACTAGAATTAAGCACCAGTTCAGCCAAAGTTTTGAAGTCAGGAAACATTTATCTAATTTAAGTGATCAGAATTTGACAAGACTCTCTAAACGAGGGCTGTCCTGATCACTTCAGCGGTAAGAAATCCCGCAGCATGCGCTCCTTCTTAATCAGTGGTTAAGCTGCAGTGATTTGTCACCGCTGGTCTGTGTCCGGGGCAGTCAGAAATGGGAATCATGCCTCCGTAACTCGCTGTCCACTCCCGGTGAGCGATATGCATTGGTTACGGTGTCCAGATCTTAGATGATGCTCAGATGTTCTCATGGAACTTTTCTTTGGACTGATTAAGTTACCTGAACTGCATAAAGTGCATAAAGTTGCAAATGCCTGCACGTCTGCAGCCAAGTGATCATGGGTGGGAAATGCAATCTGTCGATATGACTGATGGCCTTCAGATTTTTCCATCACTGGTCTGAAAAAAATGGTCAAATCTGGAAATGATTCGGTTAAGACGATCTCTGGTCCTGTGTGTCTGTGTTGCCCTTTGATGGACCCCTTCCGCTGGTAGGCACCATCCCCCTATGACCCTGCAAGGATAAGCAGTATAGACAATGGTTGGATAGATGGATAGTCTTGAAAGATGGAAAATAGTAAGTTGTGACCATTTTGCAGACCCAAAAAGGATTTTCAGTCTTGAAGCTGCTATCACCAGCGACAGTACAGTCTGCTACGGAAATCACCACTAAACCAGGTAAAATACCCTGAACTGGTGAAAACCAATCAATCAATTTCTCCCAACCTCCTCCAGCAATGAGAAGGCTAAGCTCATGTTGACATACATATGGGACATTTACTGTGAGCCGCACGTTTCGATTGTTAATAGTTTGTGTCACACTGACTTGAACATGTGGTGAAGGCTGTGAGGTTGCTAATATTTAAAAGCTTTAGAAACATACGTTCAAATTTTTATGATGAGTCATAATGAATTAGAAGGTAATTTCACTGTACTCCGTAAAACAAAGATGTAACTGCAGCATCTGGTTTTGCCTCTCAGGTGTTTTACATATGGCAGCTTGACGCCATCAATGCATCTTTTTGCAGAAAGAAGGCGTGGAGGGAAGGCATCTTTCATGAAAAAGAAACCCTTCAGAGGCAGAGGCAGGTATTTAAAATGCCTGGGCTGTAACAGCAGCATCTGAAAAAGCAATTGATTGGACCACCCCTGCTGTCTGAATCACAATCTCATCCATTTCCCTCTGTTTCAGCTCAGGGCATGATGATGAAGAGGAGGAACAGTTACAGAGTGGAGCGCTCCCAAACACATTACTCCGCCTCACCCCTTCCATTTTAAACAAGCTCTCTTATATTCTCCACTAACAACAGAGGAGGCTAAAATTCAATAGGAGTTTATCAATAATTCAACGGCTCGTTTTGTTTACTGTCACCTGAAGAGTTTGACTCGAAGATTTAAAGCAACTTCAATCAACACTGAATGAGAAATGATTTGGCTACAGCAAAACGACTCTCGTGTCTCAGCTAAGAGTGATTCTTTACATTTCAGATCCTTGGCTTTGTTGATTTCACACTGTCTGATGAGCAGCCCAGAAGCAAATATCCCCTAAAAACCTAAAAACATGTAATCATGGAGCATTTTGTGATGCTTTCCTTAAAAACCTTCAGAAGCAGTTTTACATTTGCATGAAATGGAGCATTTCATTTTTTTCTACTCGATGCAGAACAGTAAAAACATGGTTAGGCAGTAAACAAAGTATGCTGTCTGAAAACGCCAAGGGTATAAAACGTTCATTTTTACATCTGGTTGTTTTAATGAGATGGTAAATGTTAGAGAAAGTCATGTGATTTTCCTCACTCAGACTAAGATAATTCCTAAATCTAAAGATTACTAAACTGAACCACACTGTAGCCATTATGTCATTTCCTTGCATGGTTCATCTGCACTCGGCCCAATGTCCTTTTTTACTTTTGCTTTTGACTGTGTGTGCATGGGAGTTGGGTTGGGGGGAGGGGGGTATAACTGTGATCATGCTTTTAAATCTGTGGGGGAGGGAAGGGAATGTGGTTTTATGTGGGGTCATTTTAATCTGTAAAGCACTTTGTGATGCAATTTTGTATGAAAAGCGCTTTATAAATAAAGTTTGATTGATTATTGATTATTAGTTCCTTCATAGCTTCTAAGTCTCTTGGGCTTCAGGTGTTATTTTAATTTCTTATACAGCATACACAGAACCACAGCTCTTTTTCTATCTGTCCCACACCTGAACTGCTCCACCTTGAAACAGGGTGAGGTAGGAACCAAATATCCTAAGGTGTTGCACTGTCCCTCTTCCTGAACGTGTACCTGACCTACCAGACTGATTCTGCCTGCTTTTGTCTGTTCTGTTGCTGAGTGATTCTGATCTTTTTTCTGAACTTTGCTTGATGTTCCTGGACTGTTTCTAGCTTCACTGACCTTGGATTTGTTTTGCCTTCCCTGCCTGCCTGGTGTGTGTCCTGGGCATTTTTTCTGACATACGTTTATCGATGTGCAGATAAATGAACACCTGTGTCTCCTGTGCTTCATCCTGCTGATCTAGTCAGATCTGGTACTGCCACTGGCACTTACTTCTCCCCAGGAAACACTATTATCCATGATGTCATCGTCCTTGATTTCCAACATAGAGAGTTCTCATCTATATATGGTTCCTGCGGGTGAAACAATCCCTAGTAAACGGACTCCCTGTTTAATTCTCAATCAACTCCCGCTGCCTCTGCAAAGATCTAGGTTTTCTGTGGTCGGCCTCTTGGACCATTACTCCATGGAGAATTATCCAGGAAACCACCTCTATCATGTAACTGTTTACTTCTGGTTTTTGCATTGTTGCAAGGCATCTATTCACCCAAGTTTGTACCTTGCAGAGAGAGATCAGAGAACTGATCCGGAGAAGAAGCTACTGATCACCTTGCACATTCTTAGTGTTGTTAAGGGACATCAGTGTTCCCTTTAACCCTACTATCAATCGATTCAACAGCAAAGATTTGCATAAAAGCCAACAGAATGCAAAGCATCTGGAGGAGTTCATCTATTTTATAAAGCCACAGAATGAATTTATACAGCAGAACAGAGTGCAGTCACAAGGAAAAAGAAAAGATTGCAGGTTTAACAGCAGCAGCATCTTTAAGCTTTGTTCACAACCCCTGAAGATCCAAAATTGGCTGAATTTCAAGAATCACTTTAGAGAAGGCTTTATTTTCAAGATCAAAGGGTTGGTATACAGAGAAACATTTTTCCTGATGGCAACGGCTCCACATATGAGATTCAACTCTCCACAAACTACCACACAATTGACCTGCAATCACCTCTGAAGAATCAGAAGAAAAGAACGGCAGATCCTATTTCTGCATCCAGGGGACAAACCAAATGATGATGGATCATATTTTTCTGTCATAATCAGTTGTCTAATTTATTTTTTGGGTCATCATCGATCACTTTAAGCCAGCCGTGTTTTTCTCTGTAGCCTTACATCAGCGGTCTCCTGATACAAGCGTCAGATTTAGCTCCAGTCGTGGGTGTGTACCCCCGGCGCCTCGTGCCCACGTTGAGTGACACGGGTCTGATTTATGTCTCTTTGTAGTTTTCTTATCTCTTTGTGTTTCTGTTGAGTGGCTTGTGTTTACTTTCTGTCTGTCCCCGAACCATTCTGTTACTTTTACCAGTTTTTTAAAAGGCTTTTCTGAGTTTTAACTTTTTTTGGATCTGATCTATACTTTTACATATCATTCTCACTTTGTTTTTTTTAATCTTCTTTCATTGACTCTTTGTATTTTATATTTGCAGCATCAAAGTGATCATTTGCATATTGAATCCATGAAATGCAATGGAGACTAGTCATCTAGGCACAAGATATACAGTCATTACAAAAAGTAGATTAGATAAACTTTCAACTTAAAAAAGACAATTCTCCTAGTTTTTTAAAACTTGTATCTACTTTTCTTTTTCCATTTTATGTACTGTTTTGTTTAATAAGAACAACACTGTGAAGTCTGTGGTGGATGTGTTTTATTTTTTTAAATTAGTAATAATCTTTTTTTTCCTCTTGTTTCTCTTTTTTTGCCCCGAACAAATGGGAACAAAACGAATGTTATCTCAGCGGTACAGTACAAATCTAATAAGTATATATTTCCACAATCTGTTAGATTCCAATCCATCCATCTCAAAAAACATGAAACAAAAATACAAATAAAAAGAAAGAAGAACCAGTTACATAGAATCAGGCCCTAGGTTCCAAATCTGGAGAGGTTTAATATAAGTTTAAAAGGTGTAATTAGAAATAATACAGCAATTACACAACAAAATTTCACCCCTAGACATGTACATGTGTAATGGGGTTATAACTTCTTTATTTATTTTGATTCCACTTGCCAGTGATAATTATTATTTTTCATGTATTGTTTGAGTGGTATGGTTTCTCCATGGGACAGTGTGAGTTAGCGCCCCCTAGTGAGCCCCTGCAGACTTGACAAGGGACTCCTTGTTCTTGTCACCAGTCTGCAACATACTATCCATGTGGTAAGTTCTAATGTAATAAGCTCTGTCTTAATTAGCAATTCACTTTATTGTTTTAAGTTCATTTTCTGTTATGGTGGTTTAATAGATATTATATGGGCAATATTGATTGTTGTTGTGAATGTTTCCTTTTATTTCTGGACGTTATATGTACATTACGGAGCAACAGCTAGCTTAAATGTAGCATCGGAGCTGCCCTGTACTGTGATGTTAATTTTATCCTCATGTTTCAGTGTGCTTTGCATGGCGGACCTTGTTGTTACTCTGGCTGTGAGACACTATCTCCGTTCATTCCAGATCATAATGAAACAAAAGACAAACTAAACCGAGAGGGAAGTTGTTCTTCGTATAACACAATGCAAGAGAGAGTACATGACTGCTACACATGGACCACTCTAGATCTGAATTCTCAAGAATTAATTTAAAGCCGTCCTTTACCAAAGACGATGTTGACTTGTTGTTACACAATGTTTTAGTAAACCTGCAATAATCTCATTGATGAGAATGCCTCATTATTATTCAGTATCTCTCATTGTTGGTGGTTTGGTCTTGGGTGATCCTCTGGCTCGCCTCTGGACCAATGGCTCGATTTGACACCGAGAAAAGAAATATGTTGTCCCCTCCCTGTTGCCAGGGAAACTCAAGTATCCCTCTGGAGACCAGCGTCTGGAGGTGCTCTACCTGGCATTCCTTAGATATGAAAACCACATTCCCCATTGCAAACACAGGAACCGTGAACACAGTGTATGAGTTTAGGTTCCAGTATCCGACTATCTGAGTTACTGTTTAGCTGCACACATAATGATAACCCATTAGGCCTTGTAACATTGGATAATGACAAATCATCAACAATTTAGAAGAACAGTTTATGAGTAAACCAACTGCTATATTATTAATATTGCTAAAATTAGAAACATCCTGTCCAGGAGTGATGCTGAGAAACTAGTCCATGCATTTGTTACCTCAAGGCTGGACTACTGTAATTCTTTACTATCAGGTCGTCCACAAAATGCCATTAAAAGCCTTCAGTTGATCCAAAATGCTGCAGCAAGAGTTCTGATGAATATTAAAAACAGAGATCACATTTCTCCTGTTTTAGCTTCCCTTCACTGGCTCCCTGTTAAATCCAGAATAGAATCTAAGATCCTTCTTCTTACATACAAAGCCCTTAATAATCAAGCTCCATCATATATCAGAGATCTAATTGTTTCATATGTTCCTAACAGAACCCTTCGCTCTCAGACTGCAGGTTTACTTGTAGTTCCTAGGATTTCTAAAAGTAGAATGGGAGGCAGATCTTTTAGTTATCAGGCTCCTCTCCTGTGGAACCAGCTCCCAGCTTTAGTCCGTGAGGCAGACACTCTGTTTACTTTTAAGGCCAGGCTTAAAACTTTCCTTTTTGATAAAGCTTATAGTTAGAGTGGCTAAGGTCATCCTGAGCTATCTCTGTAGTTATGCTGCTATAGGCTTAGACTGCTGGAGGACAGACTTAGCTATTTTCTTCACTCTGCTACTTCTTTTTCTCCTACGACTCTCCAGTTGTATTACAGTACATTCTGTTATTTCGACTGTTAACTTTGTTTTCTCTCAGTGTTTTTCTCCCCATAGAAGATATACCTGGTCTGGTATCCTGCTTGGCTGCAATGCCCTGTTGGACGGGGGGCATCAACTGGGATGATCCCCCCAGTAACTGAACATCCACTGTGTCCTGTTATCAACTTTTTACTTTCTGTAACATAGAAAGTTCTCTTATATCAGATCTTCTGTTCCTTCTGTGTCTCTGCTCTGTCTTCTCAAACCCCCAGACGGTCGTGGCAGATGGCCGCTCCTACTGAGCCTGGTTCTGTTGGAGGTTTCTTCCTGTTAAAGGGGAGTTTTTCCTCTCCACCGTCGCTACATGCTTGCTCAGTATGAGGGATTGCTGAAGGATTGCTGTGGTTGGAAAGTCTGCACAACCTCACACCAATGACTGACGCAATCTGCTGGGATTCCTTAAATAGGAAACTTTTTAACTGATTGGAATGTTTGTATAAATGTATTGAAATGACTTCTTGTTAAGAGCCTTGAGATGACTTCTGTTGTGAATTGGCGCTATATAAATAAACTGAATTGAAACTGAAACTATGTGTTCCAATTGCTAAATTAAATAGACCGATCAATAGGCCTCCTGTGTTCACATAAACATACATTGGTCAGTCCAACCAAAATGGTGAATTACCAAGGCAAGGCAATTGTAATTGTATAGCACACTTTCAACAACAAGGTGATTCAAGGTCCTTTACATGATTAAGAGGTAAAATAAAAATAGCAGTAAAACACAGAGCATATAAAGTAAAAACAGCAATAAAGCAAGAAGCACACACAGATACATCAAGGCATTACAGAGCATATAACCAGCTGCCAATGATCCCTGAGCCGATTCAAATGTGTTATCATTTTCTCCATACAGCATATCTCCTTTAGACCCTCACACTAATGTTCAAGTGTTTTTAACTTGCAACACATATGACAAATATTTTTTTTAACAAGTTCAAAACAACCTCCAGTACAGTCTGACTTAACTGGATATCAAATTATATATGCTGCAGTAACGGATGTGTAGGAAGGAATGGTTTTGTACTGAAAGCTGCATATATTATTGAACCCAAAGCGGCTACATGTATGCAACAGTGTGACCTGAGTCTAACATTTACGTTTAAACTAAAGCAACAGGGCTGAATACTCCTGCTGCACAGCTCCAGAGGTGCTTTATCCTCTTCCATTGATCTACAGTCATCTGCATTCTATTTTAGCTCATGTATTCCCTTGCAGTCTGGTTTTAGGTTTTGCATCACTTGTCAGATATTCCTAAGTATTTTGGTCATCTTTTTGAAACTCTCTTGTATACTTTGTATATCTGTGTAACATTAAACAATCATTGCTTCCTTATGGTTTTCACTTCAGTTTTCATTGCAGCAGAATATGACTGATCTCATAGGTGTGTGAGGATTATTGATTAGACCATCGTTACAGTTATACGGAGCTCAGAGGATTGGTAAATAGTAAATCAGTCTAATATTTTTATTTAATAAAGTACTTTTACAGCAAAGCATGATCTTTTTTATGTTATTTTGCATAGTTGGTGGCAGAGGACAGCTCAGAGCTATCGATGCAAAGTGATGGTTTGGATCCATTTTTTGTTTTGACAGGACTTATTCCACAATATTTTTTTTTCTTTTTCTTTCTCATCTAACAAACTGTTTGTTCCCGTACTCTTTTGTGTGTGGTTGGAGCAGATCATCGTTTCAAATGCACAGCTGGAAGGGGACCATGCAGCTTCACTCATGGGTTTCCTCAGACAGCCACAGACTTGCAACAGATTGCATCAATATCACAAATTTCTCCTCTGCCAAAAATCATTGTTCTGTTTGTCGTTTCAGATTTTTCACCGCCCACCGCCAAAACAAAAATGATATTGATAGAAAATGATCCCACTTATGTTGCTCCGTTGCAGTCGCTTTCAAGGTTGATATCTGCAGTCACAGCTAAATGTTCTTTCACCTGAAAGGGTATTTTTTATGTCTTTTTATGGGAGAGTGATGTACAACTAAAACATTTTGTCAGTTTCAGAAGGTCTTAGCCGAAAATACATCAGATTTATGTGAAGAGTGGTTCTTTTAAGGAATCTTCCTTTCTTCATAATTCTCACTGATGTGCTGGATATGAACCTTCTTCAAATCTGGACTGGTGCTGACCCATTCTTGTCTTCTTAGTGCTTGGATCTGGTCCCAGTTTTTTGGCTTCTGGTTTCCATTTGCTTTTTACCGAGGTTGAGATATGGGAATAGCTACAAAGTATTATGGTTCAGATATTTTCCTATAATACTTTTGCCTTTTGACATTTAGCTTCTTCATGATAGACAAGCCAGTGACCTAACTGTTTCCTGAGATGCCGGGGAAGGTTCCTCCCGGAGGACGTTTGGAACGCAGTCCTTGTTCAAGACGGCTGTTGAGCAGGTTTGGAAAGAAGCTTACTCCCTTGGAGGAGCAGCAGCCCTACCTATTGGTTGCATCTGGATGCTTTGCTACTATGACACATGATAACTCTCCGGTTTTCTTCCACAGATGTCCCAAACAATCGGAAAATAACTTACTGTACCAGTACCAGTCCATTCTTGCCCATCTGGCAGAATTTTAGTCTCTATTTGATGTCTTTTTTATGGACAGAAATTGCTTCTTAAATGCCATCACACCCACTTGCTGCCACTGTTGAGCACGCTCTGCATGGCTACTAACAAGACTATGTCTTGGAGCTTCCTGGACCCTGTTGGGTATCCTGAAGCATTCTTTTCTGAACTGAACCTCTTCTCCTGAAGTTCATGAGGATCCAGACAACTGCATTTGCCGCTGCAGCAGTTTCTATGTGTAAGTATGTTATGTTTATTTGATGGTTTTGTCTGTGAGATAGACAAAACCATCAAAAAGTGCTCTACAGAAAACTACAGAGCTCCTAAGAGAACATAGGTTAAAACAAAGTTGGTTTCTCATACCCACAAAAGTATCAAGAATATAGTGAAATTATTTTAGGGAAATAATTTACCTTGGCTTGAGTTTTTGAATGACATTATCATATATATTTTCTGTTTACAGGAAGTTGGATATATTTTCTTTTGCAACCATTCTCTATAGTAGTCTGGGTTTGTGGACATTGCTCGGTTGGCTACCAGGAGTATCTGATGCATACAAGAAATCAACTTTTTTTCTACTCATGTCCCCTTAGGGACTTCATGGTTTTTTGTATAGCACTTTGTGGCACTTTGATCTGTGAAAGTGTCTGTATGTTGGTGTGAGAATTGTAAAACAAATCATAAAATCCATTGGCAGCCAATGCAAAGAGTATAAAACAGGGGTAATGTGAGCTTGCTTGCTGAAACCCGTAAGTAGTCTGGTTGTGGAATGTTGTATGGCTTGGAGCCGTGAAAGAGAGGATTTATGTAGACTAGTAAACAGGGTACAGTAATCCAAACGCGACGACACAAATGCCTAAAATATTCTTTCCAGTTCAGCTGAAGAGACCACATGATGTAGCTTAGAAATGCTCCTTAAGTAAAAGAAATGGAAACAACAGAGTTTTTTCATCTGAGTCAAATCTCAGAAGAATCAAATACTACACCAAGATTCTGAATGCTGGAGTCGTACAAAAAGAAGCAAAAGCCTGACTGATTGTTGCGTATAGTTTAAAAGGAGCAATAATTATGGTCTCTCTTTTTGGTGATTAAAACAATGTAACTGGTGGAAAGCCAATTACTGATCAACTGTTTGGCTCTTTGTGGTTGTTGGCAGCTTGGCATGGTTCCTTACCTTCTCTCTGCAGATGCATCAGGCAGGTGCTCAAGCTGGTCCTGGTTAGGGCCTAATCAACAGGCACTTTAATGTGGATAAAAATTGCTTCTTCCTTTAAACAAACATGAGGCAGCAGTCCTTTAGGCGTTTAGATATTTTATAAGTAGACTAGCCAGATTACAAGACAAACCATGCACCCAGAACGGTGCCATGGGTGAACTCCCCCGCACCCTCCTGTTCCTAATGATATATAATATATGGTAATCAAACATTATCTCCTTCAGTCCCTCCTACACAGTCTTGATGTCTGGTCCCACAAGGTTTGATCACATCACACTGTAGGGTAAAAGGAGCGAGGTCAGAGGGTGTCCTGCTGATATCTGCTGCCCACTGACATCTGTTTTAGCCACCTATTTCCTAGATGCATTTACTAACATGTAACCAGTCAATTAATTCTAATTACTACGAAATATTCCCGTCACAGCTTAAAGGAGCAATTGCTCCCTGAGGCAGACGCCAGATGGTTTTACTCACCAGTCCAAATCCTGGAAGCAGCTGCTTCTTGGTCCCCTTTCCAGTCTCCTCTCTGCTCCTCCAGTCCCTCCTCTTGAACCCACCTAGATCCACAAACTATTTACCTGCCTTTCCACCCTCAGAACAGCACCACTGCCATCTCCACTCTGTAAACAATGAAAAAGGACAGTAAGAACTTCGCCTTCCACCTCTGCCTGCCAACCACAACAATTAGGGAACCACTTTCCCTCTCTGGGACTCCATCCTTCTTCAAGACTGGTAAGATCTCCATCTCCTCAAACAAGAAATATTCAACCAGCTTCTCATGACCAGTTATTTATCACTTACCTTGATTGCAGTTTCGCTCCTTCCAGATTACTCATCCTACTGCCTCTTGATATTAATCCATCTCCTTTTATCAATAAACTCCATTCTTATCTCACATTCTGTGTCCTCACTACAGTCTCTGATGCAGCATTATGTCCTAAATAGAAGAGGGTAAACAGCGTATCCAGCTGATGAGGCTTAAAAGACATATACATTTGAATATAACCTGCATAAGAGATACGAAATGCCATTAAATACGTGAGACCATTTTGATGCAACAATGCCTGCATGACTTTCTTCGAAACTTGCCACCACTAACATGACAAGACAATGGTTTCCCCACATCTGCTCCTCGTTTATAGTATATAATGTAATTAAAGTAATTATAATTAAAGTAAATAATGATTTGACTGTACACACTGATTAAAACACCTTGTCCTAAACTCACTTTTCACTCACTTTTCACTGACTACAAGAATAAAATAAAACCTGCAGCAAAAGAGAGGCGTAAAAGACAGAAACAAGAGACCCACTGATGGTGGGAGAGGAACTAAACGAAATGTCTCTACAAGGACACGAAAAGGTTGACAGGTTGCAGTGTGGTGGGAATTAAACTACAGCTACATTTTGACTCCGACCAGAGCGAAAAGGAAAGGAAAAAGATAGCAGAAATGGAACATGAAGCCCCTATCATCTTACTGCTCTATTACATGATTTTGCACACTAACACACACACGGGCAAGTGCCACCCTCTGCATGCTTGCTTTTCTCACGGCCACATTACCAAAGGGATGCAGAGGACACAAATTACATTTTTCAGCACAAACAGATCCAATGAGGTGAGAAGAGTTTCAGGCAGTTCACCAAAACAGGAAATCAACAGAATAACCTGCAGTTTAACTGATACACCAGCCTTAGTGTTACGCTGTCTCGCTCTGCTGCACACTGCAGTTCATGACTGGTTTTGAGTAGTCAATTATTTTCTGTCCAGAACTGACACAACTGCCTGACTTGTCTGAGATGACACCATCAGTCAAAGCTGCTGAGCAGACACTCCTTCTGCCTCCAGATCCCATTAAGTTAAACAGCCTCAGCTACTTCCCAGCTACTTCTCTAACACAATGCATTTTTATTGCTGTGCCTCTAAAATGTGTTGCATGAAGCATTGGAGCCACAGGGGTAAAGTTCCTACTCCGAGTGAAGGAGTAAAGATTGAAGACTGCATTCCTGGTAGCAGCAATTTTGGACATTTTACATTTAAATTGATGCAAAGTGCAGAGCATTTTGGCAACTCATAAAATAGAAGGCCAAGGCTTTTTTAAGGGTAGCAGAGTTTTTTTGAAACACATTTCACATAAATACCACAATTATTTGCATGTTGTTAATGATAAGTTTATTGATTGGTGCAGGTAAGGCAGTTTTAGCAGCCACAGGGCCCCCAAGTTTTAATCATATGGACATATGATGTAAATCCATTATAAATTAAACCTACCAGGTGTTAATAACTATCAAACAAGTATGAAGGTAATCAGATCAGGTAGAATCCACTTCAACAGACAGAGATGATGTTTTGGTCTGAAATCAACATGATTTAAAGGCATAGTTTGACTTCTAACTCCAGAAATAATGATACTCATGGGAATACAACTTAATACTGACATGATAGTCATATACACTAATTAGGCATAACATTATGACCAGTATGGGTACCCCAACTGGTCTGCAGCTCTTTTAAGTAACACACTAGGATGCACTATGTATTTTTCCACCTTTCGATGAGAACCAGCATTACATTCTTCAGCAGTCTGAGCTACAGTTGCTCATTGTTGGATCGGATCACGTGGACCTGCTTTTGCTCGTGTGCCTCAGTGGGCCTTAAGCCTAGTTTATACTTTGCCACCACCAAGTTTTCACAGGCATGCACATCAAGTGGACACGTTTTCCTTTCAGACTTCTTCTTTGCCTGGGGAGTTTTGCAAAGCAATTCACCGCCAGGACAACAGGGGGCATAGCGCTTTTCTGGGGAGGTCCTGCCACTGCTGCAGTCATGTTTCTGGTCAACAACAACGCATTTACTTTTTTACTTTCAAACTAAAACTCTTCACTTGAACAACAGCAGCCCGTTTTAGTACTCAAGCACTCAGCGTTTGCATCAACGGATGATGACGCTGCGCATCTTCGCACCCCCTCTGATGGAGAAGAGTTAACAAGGCTTTAGATGCTGCTGGTTCACCACTGTTCCTTCGTTGGACCACTTTCAGTAGGTCCTGACCACAGATACGGACCAAGAACACCCAACAAGAGCTGCAGATTGGGAGATGCTTTGATTCATTCATCCAGCCATCATAACTTTGTCCTTGTGAAACTTGCTCCAATCTTTACAATTGCCTATTTTTCATGCTTCTAGTACATTAACTTTGAGAACTGCTCAATACATCCCCCCAACAAAAGGTGCCATGATAAAGGGGTTTTCACTTAACTTATTCAGTGGTCATAATGTTATGCCTGACTGTTATATAATGCATTCACAGCAACTCAGGACACTGAAACAGGGAAAACAATTTATACAGACAGACTGACTGTTAAACCCACAGATAACTTCAAGGGTCCTAGTTGTCCTTACAGTCATCACAGTAGTCTGACTGTGGAACCAGTGAGTATATGAGTATTTTAATAACTGCACATTACTTTGGTTTTCTAATTTTGTCCTTAATGTTCTTAATTCAGCATTTTAAAGTTTTCTATTTTTTTCTATCTTTTCTATGTTTCTTGTGTTAATCTAAATGTGTTAATTTCCCTCTGGGATCAATAAAGTATTTTTGAATTGAATTGAATTGAATGCTTCTATTACCTGTCACTTTGCTGCTGTTACAGCTGAATTTACCCTTTTCCCAATAAATGATTATTCTATTCTATTCTGTTCTACTGTTCGTCTATGTGGGAGCACCCACACATGCCAGCACTCCGTTGTGAGCTTCTCCTTCATGCCAGGTAACTGCACGATGTGACCATCTAGCCTGATGCAAGTATGATGAAATCAGGAATCAGTTGATCAGCTGCTATACTTCAGAAGCTCACTTTAGCCATTTGTATCTGGGATTCCCTTTCAGTCTTGATCCATATGACCATAAATGAGGGTTGGGATATGGGATGGTGGATGAAGCAGTAAACTGTGAGCTTTAACTTTTAGCTTATATTGTTTTTCACAAAGACAGACTGAAACAATTAACAAATTACTGAAGCTCAGGGATCTCCAACTTCAGTCCTCTGGAGGGTGCCACTGTCTTGAAGCTTGTTGATGCATCCTCACCCCAACACATCTGGATCAAATGAATGGTTAATGACCAGGCCTTTGCAAAGCTTGCTGACATGCCAAAGAGGTAATTCAGTCTTTTGATTCCAGGTGTTTTGGACTTGAGACACATCAAAAAGTTGCAAAGACTAGAGTTTGACACCCTGTTGAGATGTAGCAACAATTCATCTATCTTACTCCATCCTGCTATGACTTTAGACCATCTTAACATACAAAGATGCAAGAGTGGAATACTTGATTCTCTTCGCTTGAGGCAGATAATGACCCCAATCTAGACGAGCAGTCCAACTTTTCAGTTTGAAAACCATGACCCCAGAAATCCTGACTCATGCAAGTTACTTCACATTCATCTGAAAACTGTTCCAGTTTATGGCCTCCTCATTGGCTGCAAGATGCTAACATAGCAGCGTTAGCAGAGTAGTGCTTCTTGGTTGCAAAGATGATCTAAACATTCAGGCACCAGTTAGGAAACAAAGAAAAGAAAGCTTGTTCTAACATTGGTCCACACTTTCTCAGTCTGTAATTACTGGTATTTTGAGGTTAATACATAATTTTTTAGAACCCCTTGGCGTATACTCCTATGGCCTCTATGGTATATAGACTAGAGGAGAAACTCAGATGAACCTTTTTGAAAACAAAGACCTGATTTACCTGCTGTATATTTGGACCGAATAAATATAAACATGAGGTTAGCATTTATATAAACAATGCACTCGGATACTGATTGTAACATCAAAGAGGAGGTTATTTTATATTAACATTTAATCTCCCATTCTGTATGAACCGATTGTAAGCTTTGAAACACTGCCCAACAATCCCTACACACACTGAGTTTGAAGCTAAATGTTCTCTTTTGATCATTTGTTGAAAATGTTTGTTTGATGCTTTTGGGTTCTTCAACAATTTAGAAGTTAGAGAATCACATAAATTACAGGGAGAACAAATCTGTACTCTGTTTATTGTATTCAATTTTAGACTGTTTTCAGAGATTTGGCTTGTTTTAATTTTTCTAAAATGCTAAATGGCCTGTACTTGTAAAGCGGTTTGTTTAGTCCCTGAGGACCCCAAAGCGCTTAACACTATATTCAGTAATTTCACCCATTCACGTACATGTTCACACACTGGTGATGGTAAGCTACATTGTAGCCACAGCTGCCCTGGGGTACACTGACAGAAGCGAGGATGCCACACACTGGTGCCACCGGGCCTTCTGACCACCACCAGTAGGCAGAAGGGGTGTCTTGCCCAAGGACACAATGACTAAGACGGACAGAGCGGGGGCTCGAACCGACAACCCTCCGGCTACAAGACAAACTCCTAACCAGCGGCTCTTAATTGAGAGCAGGAGCTTCTGTTGTCAAAGGCTCCTGTTTGGGAACACGGCGGCTTCCCGGTATTACAGAACAGCATTTTCATGAACCATATTACCCACTCCTGCTCTTAGCTACCACGGATGTTACTGAGCCGAAGGACACTGCTTAGCTGCTCTTGTTTGTACCGTTCTCTTAGGCCATGTACACACATAGTCAGGTTTTTAAAAAACCAAATATACTCAACATATTTTTTTTAAACATGAACAAGTGCATTGTAAAGAACATTCATAGCCATGTGAAACCTGTAGGGGACAGTAATTCCCCAAATCTTATCCACTCTGAATAACTTTCTACTTTCTAAATTCTACATACAGCAGTAACTGAGCTTGTACAAAACAAGCTAATATGAAGTCATACATGTTGTGAGTGTCGCATATGTGATGTCAGAGCATTTTTGTCGCGGGCAGTGATGTGTTGCGAAACCTAAAACCCCAGCTATTTATGTCCACAAGCAAATGCTTAAAACGGAGAATTCGCAAACCTTTACTTTGGTCAGAGTTTATTTAAAAAAATGTTTTTGATGTCGTAAATCTGCATTTTCATGTGGATGACAGGCCAAATCTTAGAAAAATATCTTTGTTTTGTGAGAAACCCTGCTACGTGTGGACAAGGCCTTAGCGTACACATAAAGTAGAAGCAGACTAGACATCTAACTGTAATAATGTGTGGTAAAATGTTTCTTCCTGGAATTAGTCAGTGATGTTTGTGTTGTTTTGCAGCAGCAGCTGGAAGCTGAATGGAAGGAGCATCGCCCCATCACAGTGTCCTACAAAAATACAAAAAGTTATTTATCTCATATCATCTTTTGTTTTCACTCATACAAAAGTGTATAAAAGGCAGCATAAAAAGAGAACATATGAAACCAAGAGAACCTCCAGGGTTAGAAACTCCAGAGTTAGAAACCGCAGCTCCATGGAAAAAAGGAACTCTGCACCGGTGATTAAATCATTAGACTCGCTGTGTGCTGTAACCCCTCCCACCTCACCTGTATAACTCATCCAACATCCTATCAGCTGGCTCAGGTAACAGCTAAACTCCTGATTAACTTTTTACCACTGTTGACACAGACAGTAGGGAAATCTAAAATATTCATTTCAGATTTTGTTTTACTTTGGTAGAAAACCTAAGTGTTGCAGTTTCCTAAAAAGAGAATATTTAAACTTTGATGTTATTTATTTTATATTGTATTATATACATTTTTGTTTTACCCAAAAACCATTGATTGGAAAATATACTGCAAGTACAGTCTGATTTTAAACATCATCATGCAGTGCCGGGGGCCCCTTGTCGGCCGGTCCCTTGTCGGGTCCCTGCTGGGGGGTGGGGTGCCCCTGGGCCCCAGCTCTCCGGCCCGCCCTGGCGCTGCCGGTTGCCGGCGGGGCCCGTGGGCTCGTCACTGCTGCCCCCCGGGCCCCTGCATAGTAGCCGCTGGATGTTCCCCTGGGGTTCTCCTTTGCTCCTCTCTTGGGGGATGCGGTCGGCCCCGCCGGGTCTGCCTGGGGCTCTGGGGGTCCTATGGACGTCTTTGCTCCGATCTCCTTCATGTCTGCATCGATTCCTGGGGGATGGATTGATGTCTGCTCACACCAACTATCGAACACTCTTATGGAGAAACCTTATATGCACCAGCATGCTAACACACACACATAGATGTGGGGTCTCTGGTGTTTAAGGATATATTCTTGGGCTGAGGTTATCATTACTAAAGCTTGATTAATCGGTACCATGAGTTTTTCTGTGACATTGTTGTATTTATATATATATTTTTTGTGTGATGTGGTTGTGTAATTCTTAGTTCACAATGTTTGGTATGTTTTGTCAATGTTCCTTTTTCGTGTTTTGTTTTTCCCCCTCTCTCTGCCGTCCTGTGGGTATGGAGGCAGACTTCAATGTCTTCCTGTGTTTTCTTTGTTCCCCTTCCTCTCTTGTATTTTCAACTCACCCTCTCTCTTGACTTTTTGTTTCCTACCTCTCTTCTTCATCTTCCTTCTTTCTTCTCCTTAATTTTCCATCTCCGTGTCCATAACATCAGGAAATAAAAACCCCAACAATTCATAATAAAGATTTTTCACACATATATCAAGTGGAGGACTTTAGCAAAAGCTGTACTGCTCCGCTTGTGAAAGTAAATCTGTTGGGCTTCTACTTGGTACTCAGATACCAATTCTGAGCTCCACACTGCCAAACAGGACAAAAAAAACAAACAAAAAAAAACACGTTTTTTTCCACTTTGTTCCCTGACTGTACCAAAAATGAACTGAACCAAGACGTTGGGCATACCATTACACCCCTACTCATTTCTAATGTAAATTTTGCGACCGTGGGATGAAGTCAGAGTACCCAGAGAAAACCCTCATATGCTAAGGGAGAACATGCAAATTGCAGCTAGAAATGCTCCATTCGGGAGACGGAGGTTTCCTGGATGGATGGATGGATGGATGGATGGAGACAATGTTTTGAACCAATGTTTACAACTTTTTCAAAGGTGGTGGCTTATATGGGAAGTTTAGTTCTAAGCATTGAATGTTGACAGCTATATTTACTTAGTTTGATGTTGTTAAGTTAAGTGGCTTTTTTCTCTTTTACCCAAACAAAACATATGTATTTTTTGTCAGTTTTAAGCTAATGACCTGCTTTTTGTTGATCTACAATGATTTGTAAAGTGCCTTGTGATGACATTTGTTGTAGATTGGCGCTATATAAATAAACTGAATTGAATTGATCTGTCATAGCATCTGCCAAACAGTTTATTGCTCTGCCTTTCTCTTATCAAGGCTTGGGCCCCACAATGCCCCTAAATGTTGCTGTGTTATCTGGCACCAAGATGTTAGCAGTAGATCCTTTAAGTCCCAAAGGTTGGTATGCCGGGCCTCCAAGGATGGAACATGTTAGTCCAGCATGTCCTCAAGAAGCTGAATTAAATTTTGATATGGGGAGTTTGGAGGGCAAGTCAATTCTTTAAACTTCTTATGGTGCTCTTCAAAACATGTTTGCATTTTGTGTAATGGCCCTGTTGTTACAGAGTGAACTTAAGTAATTACTTCTGATGCAGAGTAGCAGCAGATTTAGGTTTGTACCTAAGGTCCAGGTATTTGTGTAAATGTGCAAATTATACAGATTTCTGAGCATTTGTTTGAATTTCTTGGACACATTTTGATAATTAGTGTATATTTTCCTACCAAAAGTTGAATATGTGTGCAGCAGCATTGCTCAACAATGGCTCCTAAATGTTCAGGAAATGTAAAAAGGTTGTGTTGATGCTAATACACGGGCCCTATGGTGAGGCGCTTTACAAGCCTATTTAAACTTTTTGTATCTCTGAATGTTTTGCCCAGCAAACAGTGATTGACACCCTCCACAAGAAGGAAAAGAAAGGGGTAACAGCAGGCTTGAGATGATTGTGAAGCAGAGGCCGTTCAAATGTTTACCGTCTGGAGTCATAAGAAGGAACCTGCAGCTGGATTCCGAATCAAAGTTGCTTGAATCCAGTGTGACGTTTCAGTGATGATTTGGAGATGCTGACTTCAGTTTCCAGCTGGTCTTGGCAGCTGCTCACACTGTCAAAACTAACAACGCCTCCTTTAAGGGCCATGGTATCACTGTCCCTGACTGGCCAGCAAACTGGAGAATCTATGGGCTGTTGTATAGAGGAAGATGAGAGACACCAGACCCAACAATGCTGAAAGCAAATATTAAAGCAACCTGGCCTTTCTTAACACCCGGCAAACCCAAAAGCTGTTCGCCTCCATGTCACACTGCACTGATGCAGTATTTCATGCAAAAGGACAATCAATTAAATACACTTTTTGTTAGGTTGACATCTTTGTATTAAAGTTGTATGACATAGTTTGTATAGATTCTAATACATTTTCAACTCTAAGAAACAAAATGTTAGGTTTTGATTTAGTGTAAGCCATAATTATCAAAATTATGTGACATAAATCCTGGTTGCAACTTTGATGCATTCAGTATGGTTAATTAAACACAGAAAGAAAACGTTTATGGTGTATGAAACTTTTAAGCCTGAGGCAGACTTAAGTTCACATATTTGTCTATTTATGGTTGAAAATCCTGGTATATAAAATGTAGTGATTTAATAAAACTGACTATTCTCGATGATTTACAAAGCTCACATCCCACCAGTAAAATTAGGGCTCCAACAATATCCCTCTGAGTTTCAGTTCATAGCTTGGATAATTGCATTAAATTAATTTTAATCACATTCTAATTGATTGAGATTCAACTGTATACTGTAAATGAACTACTTCAGGGTGAAAACATGAGAACCTTCCAAAATGATAATCAGTGGCTGATTCTGTTTCCGACACAGACCACTGAGGTTGAAAAAGACAACTTTGGTTGGCAGTTAATGGTTCTCCCCTCTCGATCAGATTATTCTCCTTCCCAATCTTCATCATCTCTTGATGTCCTTGTTAGTGCACAATTAGAAAGACAAGTCAAGTGTGATATGCCACAGTTGCCATGGTTACCACTAGTCCACCCCTGAAGCCATCAATCAAACTCGCAACCTGTAGATGCCACTTACCTCCCACCAGGCATGCAGAGGCATCCAGATGCATTATGATGATTATAAGCAGCCATAATTGTGATTGCTATGGTTGCCGTTGGAGATGTATTTACCCTTTTCATATTCGGAATGCATTGTTTGCTCCTCACTAATTTACAATGCAGCAATTTATTTATATTTTTCATTCCAAGTCTTCTCTCTCTGTCTCTCACTAAGTGGCAGTCGATATGCAGGCAGTGGTTTAAATTTCTCAGCGGCTTTCTTTATTTCCTCCATTTGTCTCCGACCTGCAGAAGCAGCTGCAGCACTGCAGTTAGTCAGATTTCAAATATATTTGCGAAAATTGCTTTCTTTTTGACAGTTTGACAGCTTAGATCATTCAAATAAGGAGCAAGTCAGTTTCTGGAAAGTTTGACTTCAGTGAGAATATTTGTATTTTGCAGCTACGACACCATCTTTAACCCAGAACTGTTTCTAATCAATACTATAAGTATTTATTGCTGTCACTTATTTGACTAATGTGTTAGCACCCTCTTCTGCAGTAACCTTTCAGGGGGATACAATGTTATTGGCCGCTCTTAGTTTATACTTTAAATAAAGTGCACTGTGTGCGGTAAATAAGGTTTCTGAAATATTCTAAAAACTTCTCTGGATGCAACCAGTGGGCAGGTTTGCAGCGACATGACTGTTCTGATGTGATGTCTGCATATCTTCATCTGTGTCAGTGAACAGGGTACTTTAGTTTTAGAGTTGATTCACACATCCTGCAAACACGGCAGCATACGACTCGCTGCTCCTGAAACGTGTCATGATTGCTTTTAACAGGCAGCCTTAACAGCAACTTTATTAAAAATCTTTAAATAGTCACTACTAGGCTGTTGTAATACACATCCAAATCCTGGTTCAGTTTGTACCTCAGTTTAATGATCAAAGTTCTGTATGGAGTCAGTACAACACAACAATATGGCAAAAACAAGTGATTTCCATTCTTATTTCAGCAAAACAAACATTTCTTGTCAGTGAAAGGACACAGGTGTGCCATTTTGACGATTTACAGAATAGAGTTTAAAAAAACCAGAAGGGACAGCCTAAGCTTACCCCTTGATACCAACATTAGTTTGACACCATACTGCTGTGTTGATTGCTTTCTTGTTCCTACTTGGGTTGCAAAAAGTAATATTGAAAGTTTCCCAACAGTCCTTCTGCAATCAGTCATGCAGAGATTCTAATTCAATAACATACAACAGAACCCTGGTATACCACGATAGAATATAACATAATCCAGTCAAATGTAGTTTATTTTGTCCGATGGTAAAGACGTTTTTTATTCCATGATGTATAGTCATAAACAATGTTTGAATAACTTCCTCCAGTACAAGAAAGCGGCGACAGTGGACGGTTGGTCATACCTCAACTAAAGTATTTTACACAACTTAACAATCCTTTAAAACTTAATTTATAATTTGGTATGCAGTTATAAGTGTCCAATGGTGTTTTTCAAAGAGTCTGGGTGAGATTTCATCATGTTTATCTGAAAATCCAAAAGATTGAATAATTTACACTTTACAAAGATTATTTACCATTATTTATCAGAACTTGTTTCCCTTTACCGGCCCTATCGTGCTCTCAGGTCTGCTGACCACCTTCTCATGTGTCTCTTGACTGCGCTCTTGAAGTGACGTGGGGAAAGAGCCTTTTCAGTGTGTGCCCCCAAAATGTGGAATAAGCTCCCACTTGAGATCAGACGATCTTCATCGCTCCATGTTTTTAAATCTCGAACAAAGACCTACTATTTTAGTTTAGCTTTTAAATAGCTCCAATGTTATTTCTGCATCATGGGGTTTGTCTGTCGTATGAGTTTCTTATCATTTGGGTCGGTTTGTTCATTACTTTGTGCTGCTTTTATCAAGTGTGTCTTTTTGCTCTGTCTTTTCGATTGTGTCTGCTTTTATATTTTATTCCCTGTACAGGACTTTTGTTGACTGCCATGTCATGTGTAAAGCATTCTAGAAATAAAATGCTATGGTATGATATGGTTTGATACCAATACACTGTCATGGTCTGTTTTCTAGTTGGACCCAAATACTGGTGTATCAGAACCAGTGGAGAATATTTGAAGTGTAGAGTTTTTATTAATGAAGAATGTAACAGAGCTGTCACAAAGGAAACATGACATTAGACCATTGAAGAAGAAACCAACAGTGTATTGGAAGAATCCAGTTAAAGAACAATGAGAACAGATGATATTATATACTGGCCAGAGGTTGAAAGGACAAAGCAAACCAGATGAGCCAATGAGATGTAATGAGGAACATCTGAGACAGAATGAGAGCAGGAAAACTGAGCACAAAAAACTAATTAACACAGAGGGAGCTCAACTAAGACTCAAAGAAACTACAAACCAAGAGGAAAACGCCTGAGAATATTTAAGAGAATTAAATAAAAGTGTACAAGGAACAAAACACTAGAACAAACTAAAAAACTAAACACACAGGAAAGAACCGACATGGTTTAACCTTTTGAACAATAATAAATACAGAGAACTGAATATGGCAAGACCTATGGAATCTAAATAAACCACAAGAAAATGATTGAAACACAAACACAAGAAAACCAAAACCCAAACACCCCAGGACCGTGACGAACAGGTTATGATCTGCAAAAACAGGAAGCATTTATAGCTGTTTTTGTTCTTAAGGGTTAGAAGAATATGGGTTTAAAAACGGCAGATGATGATTGATGTTAAACAAGGAAGAATTATTAGTTTTCCTAAAATATATAATCTTAATATATTGTTATTATTTAGTTTTGTGGGATGAATGAATCATTGCACCCCTGGTTTTCTCCTGTAAGCAAGGCAGGACTCTGACAGTTTTGGTTTGTTGGTTTAATTTATTTTTTCAGAGTCCAACAATGTTCAGATCCTGGCTGAATGGAGGGTCTCTTTTACTTTTTTGTTGTTGTAATTTTAACTATTTTAAAAACTTTATTCATTATAGCTGGAACGAAGACTAATGACAAAAACAGATATTCAGACTTGATTAGGGAACCGGAAGATAGAGCAGAGCTGAAAAAACCAGGCGATGTGACATGTTAAGCATGTTTGAGTGTTAGGTAAGTAACTGCAGCTGCTAAACACCAGGCAGTGCGCGGTAATTAGAGACCGGACACAATTTAAGAGTAATGCTTCTCTTGATGTATCCTTCAGAGCTAGAAAATAACAGTTTAAGTAAAATGACAGTGAGCCAGAGGGAATAATGATGGTAAAATGTCTTTGTTCCCTCCTCCTTCCAGGAAATCTACATTCTGAAAACTTACACTAAATCTATCTTCAAGGACCAGATGTTTTTCTCTCCCATTATAGGAGTTGCTTCTATGGTGGTAAACACAACCAAACATTCACATAAAAGGCTTTGATTTTTGTAGTTGTGGCTCACTGTGACAATTAACATGTAGACACAGCAAAGCAAACCTCCACCATAAGGAGGCAAAGCTTTGCTGTATATGTATTTTCATTTTTACTCCAGTAAATTAAAATGCACTCTTCCGGTTGGTGTGGCTGATGTCTTCAGGATTCATTGATTCACTGACATTTCCACTGTTTTAAGACACAAAACATGGATTTAATTTGGTATGAAAAAAAAAATATTGGAGAATCTAATTTAAATGGTCAATCGTCAATATCAGTACGTTTACATGCACAGCTAAATCGAGCTTTTTGGAGTAATCGGACGAAAGCCTTCCCTCCTGCAGCGAGCCGAGTCCCAGTTTACATGTTACTCCGAAAATCGAATTATTGAAAGAAGTGTGCCGACCACCGCAACGGTAGGTGGCGACATGCAACCCTTCGTGTGGTATTCTTCCGGTTAGCATCACACACTCAAGGTGAACAAACACTTGTGGCAGGGGCAGGGCACAGCTCCTGATAGCTCGGCTTCTCAAGCCAAGAGTATACATGCAGAGAAATTCACATTTCTAACCGCATTATCTAGCTGCAGTAGTCGAGCTTCTGAAACTCGAGGTCTGTTCAACTCCAGCCGGACTAAGGTGTATACATGCATTTTAAAAGTCTGATTTCAGTCGGACTAAGGCAACAATTCGAATTTCTCTTGCTGCAAGTAAACGTACTGACTGATATCAATTGCTAGTGTTACCCCCTCATTCCATGGGTTTGAGTAAACCCATGACGAGAGAAGTTGAGGCTGAAATATTCTACTGCAAAAGAGGAAACGTCTTCAAATCAAAAAACACTCCTCTAACCCATTATCTGAATGTCAAACCGTCATCCTAAACATGTGTTGAATTATTCATAACCACTTCAGCGGGAGGAAATCCCCCTGCATGTGCTCTTTTTTGCATCAGTAGTTAGGCTGAAGCACGCTGTCACCGCCAGTCTGTGTCCAGTGCAGTCACAGATGCGCTCCAAAGCCTCCATAACTCAATTAATGCGCTGCCAGCTTGCACATAGCGAGATGCATTGAGTACGGTGTCCAGGTCTGAGATGATGCTCAGATGCTCTCGTGGGAATCTTTTTTTTTTGATTGATTGATTTAGTCAGTTTATCTGTGACTGCAACTTATTTGTGGAAAATTTGCTTGTTCACTGATTTTTTCATAGAGCATATCTAAAAGATGCAAAAGAAAATGTAGCTTTGGAAGCTGAGACTCCAAGACTCAACGTTACTTGACTTGGCTGGCATTTGCAAACCAGTCAATCCAGGTGTAACAATAGGAACTGTTGTTTGAATGACTTATCAATTAGAGGTTGTTGCAGCACAGACAGCTTTGTATGTAACACAAGAGTTGAGCTAGAGTCAGGGCTGTTGACATCTACTACTGTTAAGTGTTTAAATAAATCATTCTGGAGTGTTTGTGTTCAGTAAAGACCAGAATATAATATATAATATAATAAGAACCATGGCTGTTCCCCCATGAGCAGAGATAAGGAAGACTGTTAGCTTCCGCTGTAGTGCTAAGATGGTTTCCACTGTGTATATCAATGCATAATATGGTATGTCTGGGGTGTACTATTAGAAAAACTATTATTAAACTATATTATTAATATTATACTATTATATTATTACTATTAATAAACTATAGAACTATTAGAAAAAGGTGGTTTCAAGTGTTTATAGAGGGGTCTCAAGTAATAGCTATTTGCAGGCAGTTATGGTTTCTATTCCCTACAAATACCTGCATGGAGTCCACCGTAAATTATTTAAAAGAAGTATCAATTTTGTATCAATTTAGAAAGAAGTTTTTATTAAAATTTTATTAAAAAGTAATGTGCAAAGCTATTTATGAGCTTTTCAATAATCAGTGGAAAAAACATCATTGCAACCAAACCCCTGCTGATCAGCATTTTACATGGTTCACTGGTATTTTCATTATTTATTTTAAGCACAAGTCAGGACTTTGACTGGGCAGCTCCGAAGCATTAATATTCAAGTCAAATGTGGCGTGTTGGCAAAAATAAAAGATTTATTTAATACCTAAATCTGCAATGGGTATAAATAATTCTCAGCTTAACCGTGTTTGTATCATAATAATAGACTATTTTTTATTGAATCTTCAAATAGATTGGATAAATAACGTATGTTCTAAGACCTTACCTAAGTTCCTCTCAGAAAACAACAAAACGGTAAGAAAAAAAACGATTTTTAAGTTTTTTTCTTATTGCTGCATTGTAAATTCAATTAAAGTAGTTTTGGGCCACAGCCATGGCCAAAACACAGACCTCCCCACCAGTGGGAGTGCTATCCAATTTCAGATTCAACAGGAAAGAACTTTCTAGGAGTTGGATGCTTTAGTCCAGGTCTGGGAGGAGATCCCCCAGGAGACCATCCGCCACCTCTTCAGGATCATGCCCAGGCATTGTAGGGAGGTCATGCAGCCACGTGGAGGCCTGTATGCACTACTGAGCCTCATTTTGACTTGTTTTAATGACACCACATCAAAGTTGGAGCCGCCTGTAGTGTGTTTTTCCACTTTAATTTTGAGTGTGACTCCAAATCCAGACCTTCATGGGTTGATAAATTTGATTTCCACTGATCATTTTTGTGTGATTTTGTTGTCAGCACATTCAACTATGTAAAGAACAAAGTATTTAATAACAATATTTCATTTATTCAGATCTAGGATGTGTTATTTTAGTGTTCCCTTTATTTTTTTTAGCACTGTATAACTGAAGTTGCGAGCATACAGACTCGCATGCGAGCATATAGCAGGTTTTATTGTTTGTTCACATAAATATGTGCTCTCAGATCAGTCTCACTGTGTACGCAGATAGAAAAAAAAAAGGAAAACTTTGTGTAGCGCCCGACCCAAGTAGCTAGTGAGTTACCCTTTGTTAATATCGGTGATAGTACTATGAGCGGGGCCCTGGGTTCATTACTTACTAATATTGGTAAACAGGAGAAACCATATTTAACAACTTTTAACCTTTTACACTTATTTAGGAATTTTAATAATGGCGGTGCCTCCACTTAGCAGGAATAGTAGTAATCCGTTTTCTTTTTCCAACTAAGAATAATGAATTTATCTTTCTAAACTTTATCTTTCCTTCTTAAAGAAATTGTCAGTGTAACATTTATGACTTGTAATCCCTGTATATAATAATGAAAATACCAGCGCTTTAAATTCAAATTGTAGAATTTAGTAAAGATAAAATATGCTTTGAAGATTAAATTAAAAAAAAATTTCTCAGTTTGTAGTGTCTCAGTACACTTAAGTGGTATTTATGACTTCAGAAAGAAGAAAAAAAAAATCAGTACATTAAATTCAATAATACATGCCTCTTTAAAGTTCAGGTCAGATTGGTGACCTAATTGAGCTCAGTTAACGGATATGTTGCAGGCCTGAACGTTGCTCGGGTTCGTTGTGACCAGAAAACACATAAATGGCTGCTTCACTTGTTTAACAAGCAGGAAATAAAATGCACGTGCTTTAGTCTACTCACAAGTCCTTTGAATAAATGTGTGAGGGCTGGGTGAGGTTGATAATTTTAGCAGCGAGAAGTCGTTCGCTGGACTCAGTTCTATTAACTGAGCCCAGATCTACGTCAGCATAGAGTTTTTATTGAAACAAGAGTTTGCAGGAAACCCCTCCCACATAGATCTTCTTTCACAGAATAATGGTCAATGCTTCTTCACATAAGGAACACATGATGTATCACATTCTTCTTGATTGTTCACTGTTTCTAAGTGTTTCCACTTTGTACAAAGTCTTAGACAAGTCAAATATTGAGCAGGAACATAATTTTTAAAGGTCACATGCAAGTCATCTATCAGCCGGAACACAACCCCAAGGATCACATGTCTGTTTCCCCCTGTTAGACAAGAAACTTAATTTTACACACAAAATAAATGTACCCTCAACATTTACAGAATTTTTATCTCTTCAGTAGTTAGTTTTAATATTCGTTCTTCCTTTTTCTTAGTAGTTTAGTTGGGTTTTACTAGCTTAGTGAGTTTGTTGATTAAAGCATTTTAACTGGAGGTTGAATTATTTTTGTTATAAACGCTTGTATTTTGGCAAGTCATTGTTCGTCATTGTTTCACATACATATGTAGTAGCTTACTGTTCAAAGAACCCCAAGAACGTATTCCTTCATCTATAGTTTAATTATCTCAGCCATGTCAGGTAAATAATCATAAACATTAACTGAGACTGAACCATTTAGCAATGATTAATTTTCTGGATTCCAGGATGGTGCCCTAAACTTGGTAAATTTGACATATAATTATTAATCTTATTAGTAATTTCCCTAAGCAATTATTCATAGCCAAAACCTACTAAAACCTGCCAGTGTCACAACAGTAGACATAACTTCTATATAAAATCCAACCCTTATTGTCTGCATTCAGGCTTTTACATAACGAAGGCTCTGGATGCACATTACTTGAGGATTTTTGAGTGCATGTTTTTTCCTCTTCTTTTCAACTAATCAGCCTCCCACAGTCTATTTTTCTGTATACAACCACTGTAATACCTAGTGTGTGCCAGCAGATTACCATACCATGAACAATGCCTATATCACAATTCAACAGAAGAACAATGCTGTGACTTTCTTGTATTTTTATTGATTTCAGATAACACTTTTAAATAATTTTTCTGGTATTATCAGAGATTTTGACATGAAAGCACACATCCCTATTACTCTTCTCATTGAGCAGCATTGGCTAACAAGGGTCCCTCCTTGTCATAAAGTACTCACAGTTGGATGAGTTTATCCACATCAGTCCATCCCAGCTGCAATCAGAATATATAAGGTTTACTGTTGGGAGGAGTGTTTTCAGGTCCCCACCCAAAAACAAAAAAATAAACTGTAAACAGTGGTTTCTACAGTTAGCTCTATTCTACCTAGCATACATGTCTTTAATTACTCTGTTAATTATAGATTAATCTGCCATAAGGATTCAGTGATAACTCGTATAAAACAGTTTGAAACATGTTGGTTCAGGAAAAATGCTACCTTGTTTCAATGTCCCTAAGAGTTGGGACGATAAAAACAAGGACTGTAGCGAGTGGTTCAGGTAAGGTACAAAATAAGACTGGGAGTAAATAAGTGCCATTCTCCAACCTTAAGCAAGTAAAATTGTAAATCACTTAAATTTGAATGAAACCTAAAACCAGGTTTGCTTATTTATGTAGTGCTGAAATTGCTTCTTGGATAAGAAAAGTGTCTCGAAGCCTTTAAAGTTGGGGATTTCTGTGTCTGCATTGAAGGAACAGAGAGAGTTTCATTTGTATTCTGTAAGGCAGAAAGTGCATTTTCAAGGAAAATCAGATTAGTCTCAGATCTCTGCATTCTGAATTTCTTTTAAAACATCATGTAAATGAAACCTGTACTCAGAGAGGGGAGTGAGATAAAGTCACTTTCTATGGCTATTCTCTCTTCTCTGGTTTCCACTTACTTTGTCACATACAAGGTAAAATGTCTGCTGGGACTTCAATACATCAATACCTGCAACAACTGCAAGCAATCCCAAACTGCTCCCCACAGAGGAACAACCCAAGAAGCATAGAGGCCAAAGCCTCCCATGAAGTCAATCTGCTGAAACACTAGTGTCACTGTTCATGTCGAAGCCAGTTTCACATCACTATGGGCTGAATGGGAGCTAGCTAAGAAAGAAAGGCTTCCAACATAAACACCTTTGAAGCTCAGCTAATTTTCAGCTACCCACATGGGTGGCCCAAATACCTTCTGGAGAAAAGTTTCATGATTAGATGAGACATCTGCATCATTTGCAGCCACAAATCCCAGAGGAGACGTCATGGATCCAGAGCAAGAGCAAAGAGGAGAGAGAAAAGGAAGAAGTTCAAACCATCTCTTCCATCAATCATTATGGTCAATGTGAGATTGCTGGCAAACAGGTTGAATGGTGCGGACCCTCTGGAGATTAGTGTGTAAAAAAGGATTATTCATAAAATGAATAACATTATGGACAATCATGAGCATCCTCTTCATCAGACTGTCTTCTGTCAGAGACCTTTTCAGACCTGCAGAGCGCTACAAGAGGTTAAAATTCCCGTATCTTTACCCCAGCAACAGAGACTCACTCAATAAAGAAGCTAGAAGAAAATTAATAAGAGTTCATCTAATATAATAAAAATCAGCAGAGAAGTTACATGGGCATCAGTGTTGGACAGAAAAGCCCAGAAAAAATAAATCCAAATTACCTATACACTTAACTCCACCTTTGTCACAGAAGGGGGAGTTTCTCCTCAATGTTATCTGTACTATTTATGTGTAGCCTGAGATGACTCTTAGCTGGTACCACCAGTGTCCGGTTTCTGTGTGTGTGTGTCCACAGCTGTCTAAGTGTACAGTGTGGCAGAAGAAAAATGACAATATTTACTGTTGAGCAATAGAACTACAGAGGGGGTGGTTTCTGTTTCCTGCTACAATGGAAGCAGATCACCCAGTTTGTTTCACTGGGACTGAGCTGTAAAATTCCACTTAACCACAACAACATGCTTCTGTGTTTTAATTATCTCTAACAAGATCATCCCTCCCACAGCCATCAGCATCTTTAACAAATCTTTGAAAAAAACATGGATAATATGAGCTACACAACATTTAATTTTACTTTGGGATTAATATAGTATTTTTGAATTGAATTTTAGCTGATTGATTACAATAGTGAGAAGATTCTAGAATTTTTCTCGCCTTCTTTTTTAGCCCTGCTCCCCTACCTATTTTCTCCTGTAGATGGAGCTGTTGACAGTCCGTCTGGGTCCCCACCCATGTCCTATTTACCAGATTGTGATAGTCACAGTAGTAAAACTTTGGCTCATTTAGTAGATTATTGTAAATACCTTCTACTTTTTATTTTTTCTAATTTATTCTGCTGCATCTCCTCTCAGTGGATTTAGCAGAAGCTCAGACTGCCACACCCAATTTTTTCATGCTATTAAACTCAACTACTGGAAAAATAAAAAATAAACAACTGGGTTAGTCTTCTTCTTCACCTTCATCATTTCCTCTTCCAAACCTCTTCAGAAACAAATAACTCTTCATTGTGTTAGTCCTGGTCAGGTCCGGCACCAATGGTTGGGCCTGGGTGCCGACCCCACCCATTCAGGTATCCAACCTACCGAGGACAGATTACAACGATCTGTAAATTAAGTTGTAACAATGCAATATTTACTCAAGAGAACAAGCAGAGGGTGCTGTAAATCATTATTCGGGGCTGTTGGATGCAGAAGAAGGTACTTTGATATGATTGTACGAAAAAATGAACATTAGAGCTTGGCTTTATGAAAACAAGAGCAAAGCTAGCACAAGCAGGGACGATGCTAATGCATCACCAGTTTTAGAGAGGCAAGTGTAACACTGAGTGACATTCTGGTCCACACTCCATACCAGTTGGTTGGCGTTAAAGTAAAAAAAATTTGTTTGCCGGCCACCAATAAACATTACAAAGAAACAGAAAAAGGGTGCTGCTGTGTTATTTTAGGCTAATATGACCATGCTAACGGTAGTTATGATGAAAACTTTGTAAAAATATACACAGAGGGAAGATAATTATTAAGGTTTTGAGCAGCAGATTATGTTGGATTGTGGGCATAAGACTAGTTGTGGACTAACCATTTTCTGGAGTACATTCATTGCCCCATTGTGGATGTATAAAGACAATTTTTGTCAAGATGGTTCAATTCTGTCATTGATATGTGACTTCGAATGTTGAGTTGCACTATTTCTTTCTGAGTATGGCGTGGTATTGGGGCCAAAATTAAGACTACTTCCCTGTCGCAGGAGCCTATATCCATTCCAATGTCAGCAACTGAGCTGACTATTGGTAGGCCGGCATCGGTACCTGAGAGGCTGGCGCTGGAAACTGAGAAGGAGACGGCTCAGTTGTGTTAGCATAGGAGAGGATAACTACTCTCATTCCTTGGCTGGCCACCAACTGGATTGCCCACTCCCTCAGCTGTCCATTAGCATGGAGAGGCTGGCAACTAGCATAACTAGGCTGGCCACCCACTGGATTGCCCACTCTGAGCAACAGAAATAGTGTTCCTTTAAGGATTAACTAAGAGTATGGGGGATATACTTTACAAGATGATATTTTGATTTTTAAGATTCAAATGTATTTATTTAGGAATAAAGGCATTAGAACTATTTACTTCAGTCCAGAGGTGGAGGTAATGCACCTCAAGTTGTTTGCCAACCGCAATAAAGTCGGAAGAAGAAGAAAATACGTGTCTAATCAAGCTGGTGACGAGCCTAGGAAGGCTAGTCGCCAGCCTCTCCAATGCTATTGCCAGCCTATCCATGCTAATGGACAGCTGAGGGAATGGGCAATCCAGTGGGTGGCCAGCCTAGGAACGCTACTAGTTAGCCTCTCCAATGCAAACACAAGTGTGAGGATTCCTTCTCAGTTTTCAGCACCGGCCTCTCAGTTACCGATGCCGGCCTACCTTTAGTCAGACCACTTGCTGGCTTCGGAATGGATATAGCCTCCTGCGGCAGGGAAGTAGTCTTAATTTTGGCCCTAATACCAAACCATATATTAGTGGTTTGACAAAAACTTTTACTGTGTCTACAGTTATTATTGTATCCTTGATTGATATACATCATTGGATTCACAAAAATATCAGCTTTCAGCAATGATGTATAATATGTATGTGTACATAAGAAGGATGGCAAAAAAAGGCAGATTTGGTTCAGAAGTACAGTATGTAATGTACTGCCAACGTGATGTGAAAACGCTAAGGGAGACTGTTCACTGGGCCACCAAAGAATAAGCCACAGAATAAACGCAACAACGATGCCAAATGAATATGTAAGCTGGTTATGGAATAACTAAAGTAGGCTAATATAATATTTAACATCTGGGATTGCCCCAACCTTAACCCAATAGAACATTTCTGGAAAATACTTAAATGTAAAGTGGATATAAACTTCTGAACTTCTGTATCCAACTGTGCAGAAGGCCCCAGAGAGTGCAACAGCTCCAAAAATGGGAAAAAATAGATGTTCAGGAGTCTACAAGTTTACTTTGAGAAAGCAACACTAGGCATGTTTCCACCATCTGAACTTCAGGGCAATTTAACCAAAGCTTTTTCTGGCGGGGTAAATAAATCCGCCAGTTCCTTGTAGCCGCTGTGTCTCCATACAAAATTGTCCGTTTAAGAATTTTGTAAAGACAGCAGCATATTGCGACCATTTCGGAAGTGGGTGGCATCACTGATAAGAGCCAAAAGACTCCATAAGTAGCTAAGGGATCGACAATGGAAGAAGCAGGGATGGTTGCCGCATTTTTGTTCGCTATGCCGTTAAACACTTCAACAGCAACTCTTCCAATTTTACAAAGCCAGTTGTTTGCCAACGTCTGCTGATATTATTTCCCTCTGAGTTACAACCAATCAGCATGAGTTGACCACAGCTATATAAGCTCATATATAAGGGCTACCAAAGTATCAAAGAATCATTTCGATAGCCCTTTTATTTTTTTGAGTTAGGTGATGTAGTTCAGGACCAAGTAAAGACAGTTTTCAGCTTTTATCATATTTATATAGGTTTGTTGTACAGCTCGTGTCAAACCAAAGGTTACAAAGTGCAGCACCAATATAAGACAGACAATAAAGTCAGAGATGAGCATAGAAGAAATAACAAGAAGGCAGAAAAAATAAGCATCCGCAGGTTGACATAGAGAGATGAGACACTGATAAGCTGTGTTTGTAAATGCCGCTGCGAGACGAGAGACTGCCTCTCCGTACAAAGCAAACACACAGCTGCCTGCACAGATTTAATTGAGATATGAGTAACAGGGACCTTCAGTAAAAGGCTCAGAGTTGGTATTCTGACCAACACCAGAATGTAATAATGCTGAAATTAGACCAGAACTTTGAGACGCTAAGGAAATCAAACAAGAAAAAAACAAACACATTTTACTAACAGACTTTTGGATTCACACAATCCAAACAGAACAAGTGAGAACTTTGACACCATTAAACATTTTTAACTGTAAAAAAAACGAGAAAAAACACCCACCTACATCTTTATTGGTAGCTCCTGATTTTCCATCATCTGTAGATCACTCCAAAGCTTGTCAGTCTGTGATTTCACTATATTTACATCTCTTTTAGTTTTATTCTTTCTTGCAAGTGAAAACGCATCATGCAAATTATTGATTGAAGAAAAAAAATATGACCAACACCTGATACAAAACAAGTCCAAAAATCTTCAAATTAATCGAACTGAAATCATATTGGGTCACAAAGACAGCATTAGGACCCCAGTTACTGATTTCAAGCAGCTTCACCTTCAGGCTTTAGATACAGGACTTCAGGCGGAAAGAAGACAAACCACCATTAATTGGAGTTCAGTCAGCATAGCAAAATTACAGACAGTCAAAACACAGAATAGTTAGCAATACTCAAATCTATTAATAAAACCACGATGTAATTAACTGTTTGCTGGCATATGCTGGTATTTGTTCCATTTTTAAAAAGTTGTAGAAAACACTAACACCCCTGCAAGTCTGTTTAGCTAACAGTTTTCCCTGTTAATTAATATTCGAGCATGTTTTTGAATGCATTTATTCTGAAATACACAAAGATTTTAAGAATCCCAAACTTTCAAGTGTCACTATAAATAACGCTTTGCTTACAGTAGATGTTCACACATGCATCTGTCACACACAACATGAAAAGAGGCCTGACATAAAAGGATTAAGCCTTTGCTTCGAAGAGGCTTTTGGGATTTCTGTGCTATGTTCTTCTCTCTGAAGTGATAAGCTCCCCTCCCCCCTGAACTTGAACTTTTGGTCAGCTCGTACTGTTCCGGACTTTCATATTTACCTCAGCCCTGTGAAGACAAAGGGTTAAGGACAAACACTCACACTAACATCTCAGCTACAGTAGGAAAGGCTATTCTGACTGCTGGGAACAGACATTCTGTGAAGAGCCTGCATATGAATGGGCTGACTGCTGTCTGCCCAGACACGAGTATATGAGGTCACGGAAAGTGGAAATCTCTCACCTCACCATCGGCATCTATCAGGCTACACCAAGTTAAAAAAACAACATGAAAGGAAAATTGTTGAATCGTTCTCAGGCTCCATTTATCTTTACTGCAGAGTGAAGCAGAACTGCTTCTGAAACTGAATTGACTCAGGATTATTATTCTTTATGAGTGCTTAATATCTTCCTGTTTACAAACATACATTCCCATAGCTTGTCGACATGCATATTGAATTAAATCTTTTTTGTCAGTAAGGGCTATTTTAAGTTATTCAGATACTTTTAGTTATACATTTTTAAATTCCAACTTGAAAAAAGAGAACAAAAATAATGGTTTTGCCTATTTCTAATTAGGGAGCTTATTCAGTGGTGTCTGAACAGACTCTTGTAGTTGGTACATTATGATAAATCTATACTAATTTGGTTAGTGTTTAAAAAATATTCTAGTGCTATCTAGTATGAGTTTTAAGCTGTGTCTGTTCAGGACTGTTATGGCCACCTGCTTTAAGCCAAGGCTCTGTTTTTCTTCTGTTTGTGTTTTCTCTGTTTTCTTCCCTATCTCCATGGAAGGCTCCGCCCTCATCCATGCTCTTCAGACCAAGCCTGGCTTCTGCCGATTCTGTTCCTTCACCACGTACTCAGACCCAGCTGGACTGCATCATCTAATGAGACCTGCTGATTGGTTCCCTGCTCTTTAAAAGAGTCTCTGTTTGGGCTACCATTGGGTTGCAACTGCAGCTGTTCATCAGAATATAGAAGCTAACATCCACTGTCTTCCTTATCTCAGCTCTCTGGGGTACAGCCAATCAGCACCAAAATAATGGCTGTTTGGCAAACACCAACCAATAGAGTAAGTAGCATTGTGTATGTGTGTCTTAGCTTCCCAAACTGCATTTTCTTTAGAATATTTTAAATATGCCCCATAAAAAAAATTCTTGAATAGCCAAATTTTCCACAAATACTTTGAATTGACATTCCACACAATCAGTAAATATTGAAACATAAATGGGCATCTACTCCTGTATGCTGAAAATGTATATTTATTGGTAACGAAGCATATAGTCTCCATGCTTTCTTTCCAAACACATAAAGACAATATTAGGGATGGGTTGGGATCTCAAAGATTTTAACAGAACACTGATCATTAAATTTGAGGATGAAGATGTGAATATGACACGTTTATGGTTGAGACTAGAACCTGTTGTCACCAATAATCTGTCGCCAATAACCAAGATAAATTACATAAACTGCTTAACAGATGTTGCCTCTGACAACAGACTCACTTTCTGACACCCACTTTCAAACATTCTTGCCTCAAGAAGGATTTGAGTCTTTTAAGTCGTGTCAGAGCCAGACCCTTACACACAGCATTACATCTGCTGTGATTAACCAGCTTCATAAAACAATAAGGAAGGTAGAAATCAAAAGGTCAAACTGTGAGCTGCTCCTTATGATCTTGGTATCTGTACTGGAGGCTTTTTTACCAAAACCTATGTATTCAGCCAAATCAGTTGAATTTCATTAAAAACTGGATCATCTGTTACAATTTTTAGACAATTCTTCACCTGTGAGCTGAATCTGTGTCTGAAATGACCAGGGAAACCTAGATCGCTTTCATACTGATAATCCGGTAGACTCGGTTTGATTGGGGACTAAAACAACACCATCGTTGCTTTTTTTTTTTTTTGCTGCACTTTGTCAAATGAACCAAACCTTTGAGCAACATCTTTACCTCTCTGCCTTTGGTAGCGCTGCACCAAGAAGCACTCAACTCAGAGACACTTGGAGGGGCATCAGATTTTAGCAGTTTTTGGATTGCTCTGTTGTCTTTGGCAAATGTTCCAGACAAATATGTTGCAGCGTGAGAAGAAAACAAGGCAGAGTTGTTATGCAGTTGTTTTGGTTGTATTTACCCAGAATGCCCTGCGCTATAGTCCGCTTCCTGCTTTTGGAGCATTCCCCACCCCGCTTGGCATTCACAGCTGCAATCAAACCGCTCTAGAGTTCACTTCAACTAAGCCCATACCTAGGTTGTTAGGCGACCTGAATTAGCTTTTTTTGGTCCACATCAGATTTCGATTGCGCATTCACACCTCCCGAAACAAACCAGACTTTCTGAGCAAACAAATTCGAGTTCGATTAAAGCGGACTAAACACAGCTTGTCTGAATGTACTCTTAAAGAACATATTGCAGGTTAAATATTTTCTAAAATGTTCTCCAAAAATTACTATTTGAAATGTTTATTGAGGGTATTTTAAATTTCACAACGCGTAGTGGCACAAATTTTAATAAAAAAGTTAGAAGAGTAAGAGGGAGGAGTCATATGCAATGCGCTGCCTCAGCTCAGTAGGTTGTTATCAGGTGGAGCGGTCATCTTACTGAGAGTCAGTGTGTTCACGTGTTTTGAATTGCATTCATTTTCTTGGTTGTAAATTATTGTAGAGGCTGTACAAACACCAGCCTGTGAGGAAATCAAGTCCACAGGTTCCTAAAATAAAAAAAAACTGCACTGTCTTCTGTGCCGGGGTGCGTTTTGGAGCAGCTGGAAAGCCTGGACTTTACCTCTGGTTTGGCTATAAAAAGTTCCGGAAGATTACCATTCCATGGATGTGATGGAGTTTAACATGAGATACCGAAGCAAAGAGCAGGTGCGATTCACACCAGCCGCAGTGCCCTCAGGACCTGCTGCAGGCGGGAGACATGATCACAAATCGATCAGAGGTTCAGCTCCATGCAGACAGGATCTGTGCATTGTAAGTCTTGTTGTCTAACATCTCCAAATTACAGCTTGTGGGTTGTTAAAGAAATAGTAAAGTAGCTTGCAGCACCCAGGCTAATAACGTTAGCTTCGCTTGGCAATGTTTTGTTTTGGCCATTTGTCCTTCCTCTGGTCTCTTTCTACTTTCTGTGGCATGCAGCAGGCTCATAGCCTTATGTTTGTGCTCCATCATATGTGTAATTGTAAACATTTAAGGTCTTACTTTGTGTCAGAGCCAGCATTAAAGTTCATAGTTTTCTATTGATGGAGCCGACTCCCTTCTGATACGTCTCTTCCGGTCTGGCTGATGTTAAATCTTCTCGCAACAATGACTTCAAAAGCTAAAATAGTTAATGTATGAGTACATTTTTATTTAGAAATGGTTCCTAATCTATTTCTCTAAACAATAGTTAAAGGTAGACTCTAACCTGCCACCTGCACTTTAAATGTGTCCTTTTGTGATTGGTATAAATCATAGAGTTCACCAATAGGTTGATTATGGCCCAGCACCAGAGGGCAGGCCGGGCTTGTCCTTTGGTGATTACAACCCCCATGAAAATTAAATTGCAACCATGCAATTTATTCACCAAGGACAAACAACAGAGGGTGCTGTAGACTATTAATCGGGACTATTAGAGGCATTAAAGAAGGTTCTTTGGTATGCCAAAATGGACATTAGAGCTTGGCTTAATAAAAACAAGAGCAAAACTAGCACAAGCAGGGATGATGCTAATACATCACCAGTCTTAGAGGCAAGTGCAACCTTGAGGGACATTCTGATCCACACTCCATACCAGCCGTTGGCGCTCATGGACAAATTTGCTGGTTGCCAGCCGCCAATGAACACAAAGAAGACGGGCACCGTGACTAATATGCATGCCAATGTTAGTAATGATGTCAAATTTGTGAGAGATGCAAACAAAGAAGGGATTTTTAAAGGTTTTGAGCGGGAGATTATGTTGGATTTTGGATGGAAGACCTGTTGTGGATTAGCTGTCTTACTGGTATACATTAACTGGACCGCTGTGAATATAAAAATACTATTTTTGTTCGAGGCTTGGTCCTGTGATTGATATGTGGCTTCAAACTATGAATTGCACATTATTTGTTTTCTGAGTGGTTTGACAAATACATTTGCTGTGTCCACAGTTATGATAGTATCCTTGATTGGCATACGTCATTGGAATCTCAAGCAGAGGTGGGCTGGTGTTGACATTCAGCCCAGGAACATGGATCTGGACATCATTAACATTCATGGTGCTTTACTTCGAGGAGCTGTTGCAGATTGAGTTCCTCTCCTCAGGTGCAAACAGTGTTTTATTCACAGCAGTTTGATGTGAAATTAAAGTAAAAGGAATTTGATTTAACAAGCATTACTTCAGCCAACACAATTAAAGCGAAGTGTAACAGAAGTTAATTACAGTATCTAAGCAATTTTAAGGTAGCAGATGGCCGAAACCAGTGTCACTAATTTGTACTTTTTCTGTGGCAAAATAAGTTTTGCTCATAACTCCATCAACATGACTGTACATACTGTAGGATGGTCAAGCAAAGAACCAAGGCCCATATGAAGCCAATATTGAGTGCTGGATGCCATTCTGAGAGAAGCAGTTTTAGTGAGTTTACCACTGTGTAAATTAGCAGTTTATCCACAGATGACAGCTTTTCATTAAGAAATTATACTTTCTTACTTCTTATAAACACAAATCGAATTATCAACACACACTCTTCAATTGCTCAGCATCTCCACTCAGAAGTCTCTGTCCATTTCACTGTATGCATAATTGCTTTCAGTCATTAATAACCTATTAATATTGATGCATGTTATTTAAATGTTCGGGTCAACGACTCGGTGGACCTCATTAAGACTTGATGGGGTCAAACTAGACCTGAAGTCTCACCACTGTGTGCCTGATTACACTTTTAATAGGCTTTGGCTTTGATTTAGTAGGCTACTCCTGCCACAAACGGCCTGGAAAGTTCTGCTTAAATTGTAAGGGATATGTTTAAAACCAGAGTGAACGACCAGGTGACACCATATTATATTGAAGTGTGTTCTTTATCCCCTCCAAGCAGTATTTTCAGATTATGTCTTTGTAAAGCTCCAGACTGGTCTGGTGTTTGTATACAGTACCATACAATTGTCTTTGTTTGTCTTGATCCTTTTCATACTTTGTCAGGTTAGGATATACAACAATACCCCAGCCTTTGGACATCTCACAGAGCTCTGTTCAATCCATCATCTGAACTGCAAATATACCAAGACACAGAAAATTGCCCAGAACACACCATCACATTGCCATGCTGATACAAGGTGGTGGCAGTATCATGTTGGGGAAGGCTTTTGTTCATCATTGATGGGGAAGGTGATGAGAGTTTGTGGAAACATGGATGGAGCTAAATCTAGGACTGTCCTGGAAGAAAACCTCTTAGAGAATGCAAAAGACGTCAACTCATCTCAAGTTAATTCAGAAATACTTTGTCAATGCCTAAAGGGAAATTAAATGTACAGTAGATGGTGAAGGGTGTGGCCACGAAGGGTCTTCTGCTTTAGACCGGGTTGGAGGTTCAGGGACCAGCTGGTCAACAACACTGCACATACAGTCAGAACGACCGTGGAAGGGCTGAGATCAAAGCAGATTCATTCATTCATTCATTCATTCATTCGAATGGCCTAATAAGATTCCAGACCAAAATCCGATTGATAATCTGTGGCAGGACTCAAAAAATGACATTTCCCAACCCATTCCCTCCAGTCTGACTGAACTTGAGCTAAAAAGAATGGACAAAAATGTAAGTATCTTGATGCGCAAAACTGATAAAGCAAAAGAGTTGAAGCTGTAATTACAGTAAAAGATGGTTCTCCCAAGTATTCACTCAGGGGCCCTCAGTATGAATACATGCCACACTTTAGATTTTCTTAGTTATGATGTACTTTGTGTTGGCGGGTCACATAAAATTCCAATAAATTCAATTCCATTTATTTATATACTGCCGATTCACAACAGATGTCATATCTACAATCATACAAACATTCCAGTTAGTTTAAAGTTTTACTTAGTTCCTATTCAAGGAATCCCAGCAGATGGCATCGAGTCATTGACTACGGGTTGACAGTAGACAGTCACCTACATTGTGTTGGTGACTCCACAGCAATCCCTCATTCTGAGCAAGCATGTAGCGACAGTGGAGAGGAGAAGCTCCCCTTTAACAGAAACAAAATTCCAGTAGAACCAGAACCAGAACCTGACTCAGTACGTGCGGCCATCTGCCACGACCATCAGGGGGTTTGAGAAGACAGAGCAAAAACACAGAGAGAACAGAAGAACTGATGTAAGAGTACTCTATATTAAAGAAAGTAAAATGGTAAAAAGTTGATAACAGGACATGGGGATGCTCAGTTACTGGGATGCCCCCCCCCCCCCCCCCGTCCAACAGGGCATTGTAGCTAAGCAGATTACCAGACCAGGTGTAGCTTCTATGGAGAGAGAAACACTGAGAGGAAAAAAAAGTTTACAGTTGAAATAACAGCAAATGATGAAATTGGAGAGTAGTAGAAGAGAATGTAGCGGACTGAAGAAAATTGGTCAGTCTGTCCTCCAGCAGTCTAAGCCTATAGCAGCTTAACTACAGAGATAGCTCAGGATGACCTTAGCCACTCTAACTATAAGCTTTATCAAAAAGGAAAGTTTTAAGCCTGGCCTTAAAAGTAAACAGAGTGTCTGCCTCACGGACTAAAGCTGGGAGCTGGTTCCACAGGAGAGGAGCCTGATAACTAAAATATCTGCCACCCATTCTACTTTTAGAAATCCTAGGAACTACAAGTAAACCTGCAGTCTGAGAGCGAAGGGCTCTGTTAGGAACATAAGGAACAATTAGATCTCTGATGTATGATGGAGCTGATTATTAAGGGCTTTGTATGTAAGAAGAAGGATCTTAGATTCTGTTCTGGATTTAACAGGGAGCCAATGAAGGGAAGCTAAAACAGGAGAAATGTGATCTCTCTTTTTAATATTCATCAGAACTCTTGCTGACGCATTTTGGACCAACTGAAGTCTATTAATTACATTTTGTGGACTTCCTGATAGTAAATAATTACAGTAGTCCAGCCTTGAAGTAACAAATGCCTGGACTAGTTTCTCAGCATCACTCCTGGACAGGACTGTTCATGAAGATGCCTGATCCCATGTGCAGGTGGATCACTGACTTTGTGACTGACGGGAAGCAGCATGTCGGACTCTCGGACCATCAGCACCGGCTCCCTTCAGGGCTGTGTTCTTTCTCCTCTGCTCTTCTCCCTGTACTCCAACTGCTGCACCTCCAACCACCAGTCTGTCAAGCTAATTAAGTTTGCAGATGACACCACTGTTATTGGACTCATCTCGGACGAGGATGAGTCTCCCTACAAGTTGGAGGCTAAACGTCTGGTGTTCTGATGCAGCCACAACAACCTGGTGCTGAACGCCCAGCAGAGAGTCGAGATTATTGTGGACTTTATGAAGCTCATAGTCCCACCGCACACCATCACCCTAACTAATGCCCTCACCATCACTGTGGACCCATTCTGCTTCCTGGGCACCACCATCACCCAGGATCTCAAGTGGGAGCCCACCTTCACCTCCGTCATAAAGAAGGCCCAGCAGAGGATGTACTACCTGAGGCAGCTGAAGGAATTCAACCTGCCGGCACGGACGATGATGCAGTTCTACACTGGAATCATGGAGTCCATCCTCACCTCCTCCATCACCGTGTGGTATGCTGGCGCTACCATCAGGGACAAACGGAGACAGCGTGTTGTGGAGAAGGTGATTGGCTGCAGACTCCCCTCTCTGCAGGACCTGTACACCTCCAGGACACTTGGGCGTGCAGGTGGGATCACAGCCGACCCTTCTCACCCTGGACACAGACTTTTTGACCTGTTCCTCTCAGGCAGGAGGTTCTAGTCCGAATGGACTCATGAACAATAACCCTAAGACTGTTCCCACCACCCGCTCTGTTTCAGTCACATGACCCTGTGTTGTGTTTTTGCATCTGTGTGATTTTTGCACTGATCATAACCTGTACTCGTGTATAATAATCTGTTTACACCATTTTATTTTTATTTATTGCATGATTAGAAGTGTTTATTTTATGTACCACAGCAATTTCCTAATGTTGTGAACCAGTTCACACATGACAATAGAACCTTTTTGATTCTGATGTTTCTAATTTTAGCAATATTCTGCAGGTGAAAGAAGAAAATCCCAGGAACCTATTTAATATGGGATTTGAATGCCATGTCTTGGTCAAAAATAACACAAAGGTTCTTATTAGGGGAGCAGATACATGATTACCCCATTTTTTGCTCATAGACTGATGGGCATACCAAAAGAACAAGATTCTTACAAAAGATTAAAGAACCAGTTATATCTGAATACAAGAATCTGTTATATAATTAACAAAACAGCTTCTCGTGATATAAACGATCGAACACTTTGGAGGCATTAATAAAACATAAAAATTGTGGAATTATGCCTGTTATACAGATCCAGGATCTCCTTTAAGGCAAAAATGCACATGTCTGTACTATGTTTAGATTTAAAACCAAACAGGTCATCAGAGGTCAGGATGGAATTTTCAATTAATAACTACACTTACAACAATCTCACATTTTACGTAAAATAAACTGTAAAAGTGAATATGTTTATAGTATTTTAAATATGACAGGGTTTTTGCAGAGCTGTCAAACTATAACACATTAACACAGTTTTCCTTCAAATCTGGGAAATATCTTCTGACACAGAACCCAGGAGCTCTCTACCGAGCCACATCAATCCACAAAGCTTAAAACCAACACCAAGTCTTGATCCTGATGATATATGACAAACTATAAGCCTCACTGTTGCATGACAAACAAAAAGGCTTAGCTACAAGAAAAGTGATGACAGTGCTCCTGCTGTCCTGGAACCTGAACTCATTTAGCCACTTATGGCTAATTAGGAGTAATTTAATCACATCTGTCAGCTTGTGTTTCTCAGCAGAAGCCTCTCCTCAGGTGTGACGCTGTAGTGACCACTCACTAACATCTCCTGATGAGTATATCAAGCTAGATGACCTGAAAGGCCACTTTTATAGAACAATAAGCTTGACCTGCAGTGTTTTATTTGCGTATTCAAGGTGGATAGCAGCCCCCCTGAGTCTGGTTGCCCCCCTCCTTTCTCTTAGAGTTCTGCTGACCATCTTATTTTGCAGATTCCCAAAGCAAAGCAAACCGGTGGGGAACGTGCTTTTATGTTTGCTCCTCCCAAATTATGGAATGAACTTCCACTTGTAGTGAGGCAGTCCACTTCTATAACAATTTTTAAATCTCGACTGAAAGCCCATTATTTTAATTTAGCTTTTGGAGACTGGCCTCCATGTTTTCTAATAGGCTGTGGTGACACTTTTTGTAGTATTTTATTATTTACTTTTCCCCAGCATTATTGTTTGCTATTTGTTGTATTTGTTAGTTTGTCTCAGTTTTTTTTGTTTTACAGCACTTTGCTCAGCTGTCACACTGTTTGTTAAAGTACTTTATTATTGAATTTGACTTGTGCTCCTTAGATGTTTGTAACTTTTCTTGTGTTGGGTTTTGATCTTATTAGTCCTTTATATTTCTCATCATTTTCTCTGTTGTACTTTATTTCTCGCATTATGAACATTGTTCTGTGGTTTGAGTTATGACAAGTGTTTTTATCTTTATGTTTCCTTCTGTTTTTCTCCTTTTCTGTCTCACTCTTAAGTGTTATTTCTAATTTCCTTAGATCTTATTTTTAGTTACTCTGTTACTGTTACTATTTTTAGTTACTCTGCACTAGTTTTCTTCTTATTTATCAATTTAGATTATGCTTTGATTAGACCTTGTTTTATTTTTCACTCTTTACTTTCCTTCTCAGTCTTGTTTTACTCCTGCCATTCTGTCACCTCCCCAGCTGCCTTCACCTCCGTCTGCTCAGTCACTCACCCACCTGCATCTAATCACCTTGATTCAGTCTCACTCTGGTTCCTTAGTCATTTCTCATTTACCCTCAGTATTTAAGCAGCTCACGTTCGGTCATACCATGCTAGTTTCTTCGTTCCTAAAATCATGTCTCATCATTTGCTGTAAGTTACCTGTGTTAATCCCTTAAATTAAATTATTTTTTCTACTTCAAGTTATCTGCATCTAGGTCATACCTGCTCCACACCAATTGTCTTTGACTTTGGGTCTTCTAGTCTCTGCTCATGTTAGACGGATGAGGAAATTCAATGTCTTTACAATTACCAGGATGGAAAGAAAAACATTCTGATGTATAGCTTCATTTCTGGAGACATTTCCTGGTCTGATGAAACTAAAGTGGAACTGTTTAGCCATAATGATCATCATTATATGTAAAGGAGAGAGGGCTCCAGATAGACGATGACCCTCAGCATTCAGCCAGCGGAGCTCTACCGAGGCTGAAGGACATCAAAGTTAATGTTCTGGTGTGGTTCTCCCCGTCTTGATTTCTGCAATGTAATGAATGAACGTGAATAAAACAGTCATATACAGATCCTTCTGTTCAGTTTATTATTACCATTTATGCAGCTTAAGAGCACCCTTGGAAACGATCACCTTTATGAACATAAACATTTATACAAAGGTAATGTTTATTAATTTATACAAAGGTGATGCTGAGTAATGTTCAAGGGCAAATTAGGGAGATCAATTGGTTTTAGACTGTGGGAGAAGGCAGGAGTACCAGGAGAGAACCAACCCATGCACAGGGAGATCATGCAAACTCCATGCAGAAAGACCCCAGGCTGGGATTCGAACCCAGGACGTTCTTGCTGCTAGGCAACAGAATGTAAACATGTTAAACAGAATTGGAGTTGGAATGAGTAGAGCAGTAATAGAGTGTAAAGGGTTATTTAGAAAAGCTGATATTTCTGCTGCAGGTGTAGAGTACAGCTCTAAACTCTTGGTGATCAAAACAGATGATTTAAAAAATGCTTTTCAAAGTGGAGATTTTAAAACTTGAAAATTGTGATGTATAGTTGACTGAATATCAACAAATTTGAATTGTTGTGAATGTCCAATTTGCATGTTGCTACAAGCCTCAAGAGCAGGAAAGTAATTTATTCTGTTTTTTTCCACATTTTTCTTGTTTGGTTTCGACTTTGTTTCTATTAATGTTCAGTTGTAAGGTGAAAAAGTTGATAACCGACGACATGTATGAAAATCCAAGCTACAACTGTTTTGGGAAAAGCCTTTATCTAATCACGGCTTTGACCATAATCAGGAACTTTTTCTTTTACGTTTGGATACAATTGCTGTTGATCACCACCTGCTGGCAAAGAATAGGTATAGCAGCAGTACTGATTGCAGCGTAATAGACTATACATCATTTGCATGTACATCTCAAAAACCTTTTTAAAAGTTACCGTATAAATGTTTGGTCACCAACTTCAGAAGGTAAAGCTCATATAGAGATGCATTACACATGGGACTGAGATCCATGTAAATGACTACATGCAAATTTTCAAACTCTTGTCAGAATAAAGATTTTGTCTAGACATTACTAACAACCAACTCCAAACATAATTAAATGCTAACTTTTATACTTTCTTTATTCAACTCTCTTGGATTTATTCAGCTTTTATGAAACTTGTTATATGAATGTGTCACACTGAATGAATTCCTGCTCCTAACTCATTAACGTTAGAAAAGCTCACAGAAAAGGCTGAGGAAGAGGAGAAGCCCCAATATTAAATTCTAGAATTTCATTTAACTCAGGTATTTTCTTAAAATTATTGAAAAGCCTCAGTCATTTTCTTTCACTATCATTTTCTGTGTATTGTGCTGTCAACCTGACCCAGACAGATTATTGTTGTATTTCTCTGATTTCTGTTATTTAGAGATGGAAATATAGCTGATTGCACTTGTTACACTCAGTTTGGATTTTATTGTTGAGAGGCAGAGCGCTGTATTTCGTCGTATTCTGGAAAGTCAATCGACCACAATGTTCAGTTCTTCACGTTTTGGTTTAGTTTACTGATACTACTGGATGTCATCTAAATTATTTGTTTTGTTTTCATGTACTTTCTCAGAATAATCCCTGTACTTCAGAGTTCCTAATTAGAGCTTCCAGATGTCCTAGACTGTGGCTCTTGAACCGTTTATTTTCTTGATCTAAAGAAATTCAAGAATAGAATTCAAGGTTCCAAAAAAGGAGCTGGTACCACGTAGCAGTTACTAGTGAAAAACCTCATAGGGTCAAGTCAAGTTGAGTAGGCGCTATTGGAAAAGAGCCAAAAGAGAGACGAGGGGAAAAATGGTCTCAATTGGAGAGTTTAATCGTCAAAACTACCGCAGACTAAAGAAAGGTAGGTTTATATCCTATTAGATGGTGAGCATGGCTCAGGAGATACGAGCTCACTCCATCGTGGTCGTTGTGTTCTTGGGTAAGACACTTCACCCACCTTGCCTACTGGTGATGGTCAGAGGACCTGGTGGTGCCACTGCATGGCAGCCTCGCTTCTGTCCGTGTGCCCCAGGGAAGCTGTGGCTACCATGTAGCTTACCACCATCCATTAGTGAATGTGTGCATGAATGGGTAAATGATTGAATGTTGTGTAAAGAGCTTTGGAGTCCTTAGGACTAGATCAAGTGCTACAAAGGACAGGTCCATTTACCATTAAATCTGGTGTAAAATAATTAGTATTCTACAAAAAGAAGTGCTTACTGACAGTCAGACATGGTGGTGAGATGGTTTCAAGACCTGGACACCTTTCTCAGATTGATTGAAGCATAGATTGTGTTCTTTAACAGAAAATTCTGAAGTAGAACATCTGGCTATTGGTATGTAACCTTAAGGTTAATCACAATTATGCTATACAACATTACAATTACCCCAAGCATACTAACAAGTCCACTTCTGAAGGGCACAAAGAGCAATAAATAAACAAAATGAAGGTCATGGTCTGGCCACGTCAAATTCCCATACTCCTTTATGATTTTAAACTGGTTGTTTATGGTTGAAAACCCTCAAATCTGGTTGGATTAAAACAATTCTTCAAAGAAGAGTGGGTTTAGATCAGTGTTTCTTAACCCTGGTCCTCAGGGCCCACTTTCCTCCCTGTTTTAGCTGCATCTCTGCTCCAGTACACCTGATTTGAATGACTGCATTAGTTCTTGTATGTCATCAAGTGCTGCAGAAACCAGTTAATCACCTGGTTTTTCAGGTCAGGTGTGTGGAAGAAGGGAAAAGCCTAAAACAACCTGGAAAGTGGGCCCTGAGGACCAGAGTTTAGAAACCCTGGTTTAGATCACAGCAGGAATGTAAATGACTCGATGATAGTTATCACAAACAATTGCTGACAATTGTTGCTCCCTCTGGTGTCAAAACCTGTTATTAGGTTTAGGACACAATTACTATTTCACATAGGAATAGATTGGTCTGAATAGCTTTATTCACTTAATGGATAAAATAATTTTTAAACAAAGTTTTGTATGTAGTTACTTTTTCACAGCGCCGTATAAATCTGAATATTGTCAGGGTTTTAATATAATTTGGCCAGTATTGATTTGATCGGGAACAATGAGTGTGAAGTGAATCCCTGCAGCTGCCTGCAGGGATAAATATCTGGAGCTGGTCATAAAGCGGTCTGAGATGTGTGAAAAACCTGCTGACTCACTATCTTGTTTAAAGTTTTTCTCATCTCTCTCAGCCCAGGAAGGAGAAAGTCTTTCGCAGAGCTCAGACTGTGAGACCCAGGGGTGCCAGGGTACCATCACAGAGATGAACCCAGGTCTTCTCAGGCTTTCATCTCTGCCTGAGTCTCCCAGTGTTTTTATCTCTTCTTCCTCCAGTCAAAGCTTCCCCCTCACTCTGTCGCACATCTTTTTTTTATTGTTTTCTGTCTTTTTGAACTTGATCCCTCCTGTAGTCCAGTATGTATTTTCCATCCGTGTCCCTTCCTGACTTGTTCTTTCTGTCACTCCACGTCCCTCTGTCTCACTTCCAATCCTGTGCTCTTCCACATTGTCTGCTTTGTAATTCTGCCGTGTCTGACCGGTGGCTCCACATCTGAGCAGTCTCAGGGTGGATCCGGCCCTGTGGTGCATGTTAAAGCCACCACTTTTTCCCAGCAGCCCCAGAGTGCAGGGCTTTTTTTCCCCCTTCTCTGTTTGTCCCTTCTAATGCTTTCCTGCCACAACATCAAGCAGCTGCCCCTCTCCTCTCGGCTACTTATGCCAGCATGAAAAGGGCTTTTCATTTCTCCAATAAATAATTTCTCTCCAGCTGACTAAATGTGAGTTTAGACCAGTTCACTTAAATGAATAATTAGGCTGCGAGAAGCACTGCCACCTCCACCAACCCAATTAAGAGCTCATCCTTGAAAGGCTACACTGCATCGGTCTACAAAATCACATTTGGGACACACAAAAAAAAACCCTCAAGTCCCTTAATCTGCCTCTTTCCACTCCCTATTCATGAAAATATTCAGAGGGAAATGCAGCAACGGTGGAGAATTTATTAGCATTTTTCTGTCTCTATGACGCCTCAGGCCATCTAACTGTGACCAGGAGAAATCTGCAAAATAGTGCAGGTGTGCAGAGCAACTCGATTGCCCTGAGCCAGAGACATTATGAGCTGAGCTATTTGATCATTTATTACTAAGCTTAATTAAAAGGAGGCCCTCAGCAGTTCTGGCAACAGCTTTGCTAAACAAGCTCCCACCCAAGTGATCTAATGTGGAGCTAGCACCAAGTAGACCATGGTTTTTAGAGTTTAAAAGCATTAATACTACTGTTAATTATCACCTTATTTAATACAAGGCTTGTCAAAAGTCTTTATACACCTTTTTATTTTTTTTCATGCTACAACCATGAGGTTTACAGTACTTTTTGGGGATTTTATGGACTTAACTGCTCGCATCAAGGGGCCTGGAATCCCGTACTTTTGAAGTCCGCAAAACACAACTGGTTAAGCAAACTCCCAGGCACCCTCCAGTCCAGAACCCTGCTCAGGGTGTAGAGAGAAAAATGACACTGCATCTCCTGACCCTGAGGCTGGACCCTCCGGCAGACACTCCTAGAAACACTGCCCAAAAGACATATAGCCAAGATCAGCGGCATAGGAATGTAGCTGAGGGGGCACAGGCTTATTCTGGGGGGTTTATTGTGTTCTTACGTCACATTGGTTGTATATTACATACTGTAATCTGTCATGGCCTATTGGCGCTTGGCCTGCATGCAGCTCCAGTTGGGGCAAAACTATTGCCTCAACAGGAATGAATATAAAAACACAATATATAAATTGGAATTGCAGCTTCATTACAAATTAATGTTTACAAGCATTCAACTGAAAAAAGATGTAGCTTTATATCTGCCAAATGAAACATATTTGTTTTTGTTTTTTTGTAAATCTAAGACAGCCAAATAAACACTTGGATAAAAATCCATTTCTTTTGCTTCCTTGTTCTGTTGATTTAGTGTGTCGCCGGTGAAGCCAGCGACACTCATGACACTAATTTCCAGTTTAATTGGAAAATAAATAAAGCAAAAAGTGTTGGAAAACCAATTTGTTGCGCTGTAACGTCGGACACGCCGGCTGTAATACTGATTTTAAGGAACAACACCAGTTCCTCGACTTCTTTTCATCTGCATCCTTCACACATTATTGTTGTAATTATTTACCATTCTCTACCATCTCCGTGAGCCTCAGCACCACATGCATGCTAATCGAGTGAAAAAAAACAGTCAAAGCAGAACAATGTGAACAACTTAAAGTGTCTTCCCTGAATCTAAGTGATCAGACTGATCAAACAGTTTAGGACATTTTGATGTTTTTATAATGAGGCCCTTTTCCCCTCCTTGTACTTTGCTATTTATTTTCCATTTCTTTAGTTTAAGAATAGACTTAAATGAAACAGCAGCTGAAGGGGAAAAAACAGCCGCTGCCGTGGTGATGATCAGAGAGCTGACAGGCAGAGCCAAATGGCAGCTCTTATGCTCCCACTGCCCATCAGCACCAAACAGAATCACCTCACTGAGCTGCAGCGAGCTTCACCTTTGTACCCATCTGTTTTATTTTGTTTTGTCAGACCGAGGCTCTGGAGTCAGAATATATCCACAGAAACTTGAAGCTAAAAGTAAAAACGAATATCGGGTGTGCGTGGTAGCTGTTTGGCCCGGTCACCTCGTCCATGAAGAGCGGCCGTTTTTTGTCATGAGTGGGCATTTTTAAAGACGCTGTGGCCTCTAAAAGCAGTAGCTCAGTCATTTCCCTGCAAACACTGCCTGGGGATGGAGACCACAGAATAAACTGGGCTGTAGCATGCTTCCAAAGGATCCAATCTAGTTTTTAACTGGGTAAAATAATCAATTTCTCATTCAGATAACTTTGACTCTTTGAAAGCAAATTCAGTCAAGAGATGTAAAAAAAAATTGTTCACCAATCATTGGCTAGGCTGTTGGTATATAGGTACCTTGTAAACTATGTGCTTTAATTCAGTAAGATTCAATTGAAAAATACTTTATTTATCCCAAAGGGAAATTAAATGTTGTCGTAACTCATATCCCCCAAAATATCTTTAGTTGTTGTGGATGGTGATGCTGTGGGAAGGAAGGATATCCAGTAGCAGTCAGTCTCGCAATATATCTAAAGAGGCCTCTGACTGAGTGACAGTCTCATGGCTGTCAAAACATGCTAACAGCTCCATTTTTAGGGATCAGTCTTCTCATCAAGCAACTTATGGTTTTCTCCAAACATACTGCTGAGCATAATAGTTGAACATCTCTACTTTTCTCTTAACTTTGTAAAAAAACAACAAAAAACTGAGTGCTACCAGCTGATTCGACGGGGGTAAGCCGTATTGCGTCATTTCCTGTTGTCACTGTTGCGCTCCCTGTAAACTGTTTGGTGTTCAGAGTCTCTTGAATTGATCTTATTTTCTCTCTGCTGAGCCCTTTCTAAGTTATTTTAACACACAAGCACACTAAAACACACGTTTTGTGGTGGTGTAGTTTACGTTTTGGGAACTCCTTGTGTTTCACACAGCTTTTCTTGGGGTGGTAAGGTCTCGCTACCTCAGTTAGCTTAGCTTCATTGCGTCTATGGCTACTCTTCTCTCTCCTGTCTATAACTCTTCTCTTCTCTCTTGCTCTCTCTGTCAGATGTTTAGTTACTTCCCTGCCTCCTTTAGTGATAATGGTAACTGTAATAAATGTAATATTTTTGTAGCTTTGGAGGCGAGGGTATCAGAATTAGAAGCACGGCTCCGCGCTGTTGAAAAACCAGCAGATAGCCGAAGCCCATTAGCCAGCACGGAGCCAACAAGGATAGATCCCCCTAGCTGTCCTCCGGTAGAGCCCGCGCAGCCGGGACCTCAGGCCGGCTGGGTGACTGTACGTAGGAAGCATAGTTCTAGGACCCAGCCCCCGGGCCACCACCAACCGGTCCACGTTTCTAACAGATTTTCCCCGCTCAGCGACACACCCGCTGAGAAGCCGACCCTGGTAATTGGCAGCTCCATAGTCAGAAACGTGGCATTAGAGACACCATTGACCATAGTCAAATGCTTGCCAGGGGCCAGAACGGGCGACATCAAATCCTACCTGAAACTGCTGGCTAAAGATAAGCGTAAATACAGTAAGATTGTTATTCACGCTGGCGGTAATGACACCCGGTTACGCCAATCGGAGGTCACTAAAATTAGTATTGCTTTGGTGTGTAAGTTTGCCAAAACAATGTCAGACTTGGTAATCTTTTCTGGTCCCCTGCCTGATCGGACCAGTGACGACATGTTCAGCCGCATGCTGTCATTCCATCAATGGTTGTCTAGGTGGTGTCCTGCAAACGATGTGGGCTACATTGATAACTGGAGAACTTTTTGGGGAAAACCTGGTCTGATCCGGAGAGACGGCATCCATCCCACTTTGGATGGAGCAGCTCTTCTTTCTAGGAATATGGCCGAATTTATTAGTCCTCCAAAACACTGACAACCCAGGGTCCAGACCAGGAAGCAGAGTCGTAGTTTAACCCACCTCTCTGCTGCTTCTGTACTGTTACCCCCCCCATTACCCTATAGAAACAGTGTCTTTTCCACGGCCAAAATTAAATGGATTAAAAGTTAAGCCAACAAAAGCAAATTATGGAAGTCTCATAAAAATAAATACAACTTTGACTGAACAGAAAAATAAATCTATTAAATGTGGTTTATTAAACATAAGATCTCTCTCCTCAAAGACTTTGTTAGTAAATGACTTGATTTGTGATAATCACATTGATTTCCTTTGTCTCACAGAAACCTGGTTGCAGCAGGAGGATTATGTCAGTATAAATGAGTCAACTCCTTCCAGTCATTTAAATTTTCACATTCCTAGAAATACTGGGCGAGGAGGAGGAGTTGCAACCATTTTTCGTTCTGATTTACTAATTAGTCCCAGACCAATTGATAGCTACAGTTCTTTTGAACATCTAACATCTTTTCCTCATCCAAGTTGCAAAACATTAAGACCATTTTTGTTTGTGGTTTTGTATCGTCCACCAGGCCCTTACTCTCAATTCTTGGATCAGATCGCACATTTTTTATCTGATTTAGTATTAAATACTGATAGGGTTATTATAGTGGGGGACTTTAATATTCATGTGGATACTGAAAGTGATAGCCTAAATGCAGCCTTTAGTGCTATTTTAGACTCAATTGGCTTTACTCAAAAAGTACAGGGATCGACCCACTCGGGCAAACACACTTTGGACCTTGTACTGACATACGGTATCGAGTGTGAGGAAATAACAGTCCACCTACATAACCCGGTCCTGTCTGACCACTTCTTAATAACTGTTGAATTTACTTTAACTGACCATCTTAAATCTGAAAGAAAATTTCATTATAGTAGAGCTTTATCAGACAATGCTGTAACAATTTTTAAAGAATCTGTTCCATTCTTACTTTCCTCAGTGTCTCAGAGTAACACAGTGGATGGCAGCAATTCTATCTCTAACCCTTCAGAAATTGATGATCTGGTTCACAGCGTTACGTCCTCATTGCGTTTGGCATTAGATAGTGTAGCCCCCTTAAAAAAGAAAGTGGCTTGCCATAGGAGGCTGACTCCTTGGTTCAACGCAGAGTTGCGTACTTTAAAGCAGAATACTAGGAAGTTGGAGAGAAAATGGCGCTCTACACACCTAGAGGATTCCTATTTAACCTGGAAAAACAGTCTGCTGCTGTATAAAAAGACCCTTCGACAAGCTAGAACAGCATATTTTTCATCATTAATAGAGGCAAATAAAAGCAATCCTAGGTTTCTTTTTAGTACAGTTGCCAAACTTACACAGAGTCATAGCTCTGTTGAGCCAACTATTCCCCCAGCTCTTAGCAGTGATGATTTTATGGGATTCTTCGTAAATAAAATTAATTCTATTAAAAATAAAATCACTGGCATCCTCCCAAACATGAATATTTCTTCCTCAGTAAATGAGGCAATCAAAAGTATTAGCCTCATCTAAACCTTCAACTTGTATGTTGGACCCAATTCCAACCAAATTATTTAAAGAAGTGTTCCATTTGGCTCCTGGCCCCATTTTGGATATGATGAATCTATCCTCAGTAAACGGATACGTACCACAGGAATTTAAAATAGCTGTAATTAAACCTTTACTCAAGAAACCTTCCCTTGATCAAGATGACTTAGTGAATTACAGACCTATATCTAACCTTCCTTTCTTATCCAAAGTCCTTGAGAAAATTGTTGCTAATCAAGTCTGTGAGCATTTAAACAATAACGAGCTGTTTGAAGAGTTTCAGTCAGGTTTTAGAGCTCATCATAGCACTGAAACAGCACTGGTGAAGGTTACTAATGATATTCTCATGGCCTCAGATAATGGACTTGTGTCTGTTCTGGTTTTGTTAGATCTCAGTGCTGCTTTTGACACAGTCGATCATAATATTCTCTTAGAAAGGCTTGAACATGTTGCAGGGATCAAGGGAACAGCCCTAGGCTGGTTTAAATCATATTTGTCTGATAGATTCCAGTTTGTTCATCTAACTGATAAATCTTCTTCACTCTCAAGAGTTACTTGTGGAGTTCCACAGGGTTCTGTGCTTGGACCAATTCTGTTCACCATATATATGGTCCCAATTGGTAGAATCATTAGACAGCATGGGATAAATTTCCACAGCTATGCAGATGATACACAACTATATTTATCCATAAATCCTGATGAACCCAGTCAGTTAGGTAGATTACAGGCATGTCTGGAAGACATAAAAACATGGATGACCCTAAACTTTTTGCTTTTAAATTCTGACAAAACAGAAGTTGCTGTCTTTGGACCAGAAGTTCTTAAACAGAAACTGATTAGTCAATCACTTCATCTGGATGGCATTAACTTGGCCCCCAGTAATAACGTAAAGAACCTCTGCGTTATTTTTGACCGAGACTTGACATTTAAATCCCATATTAAACAGGTTTCTAGGATTTCTTTCTTTCACCTCCGGAATATTGCTAAAATTAGAAACATCCTGTCCAGGAGTGATGCTGAGAAACTAGTCTATGCATTTGTTACCTCAAGGCTGGACTACTGTAATTCTTTACTATCAGGTAGTCCCCAAAATGCCATTAAAAGCCTTCAGTTGATCCAAAATGCAGCAAGAGTTTTGATGAATATTAAAAAGAGAGATCACATTTCTCCTGTTTTAGCTTCCCTTCATTGGCTCCCTGTTAAATCCAGAATAGAATTTAAGATCCTTCTTCTTACATACATAGCCCTTAATAATCAAGCTCCATCATACATCAGAGATCTAATTGTTCCTTATGTTCCTAACAGAGCCCTTCGCTCTCAGACTGCAGGTTTACTTGTAGTTCCTAGGATTTCTAAAAGTAGAATGGGAGGCAGATCTTTTAGTTATCAGGCTCCTCTCCTGTGGAACCAGCTCCCAGCTTTAGTCCGTGAGGCAGACACTCTGTTTACTTTTAAGGCCAGGCTTAAAACTTTCCTTTTTGATAAAGCTTATAGTTAGAGTGGCTAAGGTCATCCTGAGCTATCTCTGTAGTTATGCTGCTATAGGCTTAGACTGCTAGAGGACAGACTTACCAATTTTCTTCACTCTGCTACTTCCTTTTCTCCTACTACTCTCCAGTTGTATTCCAGTACATTCTGTTATTTCGACTGTTAACTTTGTTTTCTCTCAGTGTTTTTCTCTCCATAGAAGATATACCTGGTCTGGTATCCTGCTTGGCTGCAATGCCCTGTTGGACGGGGGGCATCGACTGGGATGATCCCCCCAGTAACTGAGCATCCACTGTGTCCTGTTATTAACTTTTTACTTTCTGTAACATAGAAAGTTCTCTTATATCAGATCTTCTGTTCCTTCTGTGTCTCTGCTCTGTCTTCTCAAACCCCCTGACGGTCGTGGCAGATGGCCGCTCCTACTGAGCCTGGTTCTGTTGGAGGTTTCTTCCTGTTAAAGGGGAGTTTTTCCTCTCCACCGTCGCTACATGCTTGCTCAGTATGAGGGATTGCTGAAGGATTGCTGTGGTTGGAAAGTCTGCATCAACGGGGCCCAACCTCACGCCAATGACTGACGCAATCTGCTGGGATTCCTTAAATAGGAAACTTTTTAACTGATTGGAATGTTTGTATAAATGTATTGAAATGACTTCTTGTTAAGTGCCTTGAGATGACATCTGTTGTGAATTGGCGCTATATAAGTAAACTGAATTGAATTAAAACAATGCATTGTTCAAGGAGTCATAAAGTTCATTCAGATGGACGATTTCAAATCTAAGTTGTGGTTCTTTTGAGAGAACAGAAGCTTTCTGTTGACTAGAGAAGCAACACTTGTTTAGTCTTTAGCATTAACATGCTGTTGTAAACAGTGGCGTTTGGTGAGGGGCCGACTCTTTTGGAGTCGATATCTAAAACCCAAAATAGAAGCTTATATTTCATCCCTGACCTTATTACCATTTAACAATATGATAGCCTCTGTTCCTCATTGTGCTGTTGGAGCTCAGCACTGCCCTCTATCACTGAGGCACGCTAGGTTTTGCCTCACCCATTGCATTTTCACTGCGCATTTATGACCAATCAGAAAGGCTTGATAGAGGGATTATCCATCTATGTCACTCCCTACTCTGCTGCCCATGTCGTCTGCAGAAACTGATGCAATAATGTCTTTTTGTGTTGTTAGTTGTGCAAATTGCTTTGATAAAAACAACGAAACGTGAAAAGTTTAACAGAATTCCATTGAGTCACACCCCTTTCGAGGCAAACAAAAGACGTCTTTGGTCGCAAGCTATCAGAAGAAACGTTTGGAAATATGATTAAAAATGTAACAATCTGTAGCGATCACTTCATGTCAGGCAAGTCTTGGCTAACAAACAAGCTAACATAGCTAACCAACACATACATTTTTTAAATACATTAGACGGACTGTGAAACGTCAACATGTGTAAGCAAACATCTATAATGGTGATTCAAAGCAAGGCATGCACCAGCTTCATTCAGTGAGTGTGACACAGCACTGCCTCACCTCGCCCTTCTTCCATGTATTTGAACAAGCAATGCAACAATCCAGCGATTTTGACCATAAAAATGTTGAAATGATACCCAAAACAAATGTATAGAACAGTCAAGCGGACAAATTGGTTTTCTCTTATCATTGTTAGTATTTTACTTGTTATGATGAGGAATGAGGCACCACTTCACCTGCCTCCCCCTGACTGCACATGTGAGTGTTTTCTCTCCTTTATTCCTTCATGCAGAAACGTACAAATGTAGAGTGCAGGTATCTGTACTCTACATTTCCAGATGGAACAAAGCACAGTAAGCTCCTCAATGAGCTGCAGAGCATCTAAAAAAATCTGTGTGAAAGAAGAAGAATTCATTAACTTTCCTTTCATGAATAAGTGCCTTGAGCCTCAGAGTAAACTACAGACTGTGCAAGAATCTGGAAATAAAAGAGGAGGAGCTGGGGGGAACAGGAATATCTCGTTCAGAGTGTTTCTGCCAAGTTTCTGCCTGTGTCTCTCACTGCAGATGACCTTCACTGTGGGTGATGAGCATATGACAAAGTGGGCTTTCCACATGTGGGCGTCAACCTGTAGGACCATATAAACTCTGACCGGTGGACACACGGGTAACTTCGGCGGACAATCAGACAATCAATGAGCCGGAATATTGGCTGACCTTTCTTTTTCTTCACCCACCATCATTTTTCAGGTCTTTAATAGAAGTTGCGTCATGGAAGATTAAACCGCGAGATGTTTGGGGTCCTCATTACAAGCTGCTACAAAGGAAATGTGTCTCTGAAAATGTGCGTTTGAGCCGTGCAAATCATGTGTGAATCATCCATGGTGTGTCTTCATCGACAGACTCCATGTCACATTTAAAGCACTGAAATGGAAAATTCGCCTCTTCAGCTGTTGATTTCCTGCAGGAAGTTTTGTTGCCCCCCAAAATATTAATCCATATCTCATCGCCAACATTTGACCAGTGGAGATATTTAATAAAATGTTAGTTTTCTCCAGGTGGAGCTCTTGAAACATTCTTGTTGCTAAGTTTCAAACTCTACATCAATTGAAGACTTCTTCTCTTTGATGTTTTACAATTTCCCAAAAGTTGTATGAATCAGAATGTGGATGTTTCGTCTTTTTGCAGCAGCTGCTCATATGCACGGGAGGGAATTTAGTTTTACAGAGCCCATGCATGATGAAAGAGATGTCCCGCTGTCAGGAGGAAGTTGGCCCACCTTGGATAACAGCAGCAGATTGAATCACGGCACTTGGTCAGCTCGTGAGCCATCTGCTGGTACCATAGGAGCCTGGTGTGCAAGACCCCTCCTCTCCCACTGGACATTTACCAACCCTGGCCTTGTCTGGCGGCCGTTCAGGTTCCCGCTACATATGCTGTCATCTCTGAACGGAAGCCCAGAATTGCTGAAAGCCGGCTGTTTGGACTGAACGGAGAACATCGGTGGAAATTAGGGTTGAAAGGTAAGAGTGATGATTGGCTAATGAGCACTGTGAGATGAAAGGAATGGTGTGATGTATGAGAGGCTTTTGATAACTCCTCCATGGTTTTCAGCTTGTCATATTTAAAGCATACAAAACTTTATTCACCACAGATTTAATACGTACATCACCACGGGTACAGCTGAACACCCCCTGTACTTTGATTCTCATACATCAAGATTCTGAGATTGTAGTGTATTTTTATATTCCTTTCATGTTTTGTACCCTTTCCTTTGAATAATAAATCTATTTAGCAAAGTAAATAAAATGAATATTACAATAAAAGTGGCAGCTCCACTTCACTTTGCCTCTATCCCTTCCTACTTCCATTTCTTACCCATGTATTTAACATTTGCATGTTGTTGCCTTTCTTCTTAGTGAAATCCTTCACTTACTCATACAGAATGGAAAATGTAATGTAACATTACAGAACTTTTTGAAGATTATATATTACATTATCAGCTCTGAGTCAGTGCTATCTCTGTAGTTATGCTGGTATAGGCGTAAGGCTGCTGGGGGGGACATACTGAACACTTCTCTCTCAGCTACATTCTCTTACTACTATCAAAGTTAGCATTATTTGCTGTCATATCGGCTTTTTCTTTATGATTTCTCTCAGGTTTTTATTCTACATAGAATCTACATCTGGTCTAGCATTGTGTTTATCTGCGACACTTTCCTGGAAGGGAGATGTTGCAGCAACAAGTGTTACATGACTTTCTTAATGTTCTCCTTCAGCTATTAACTCTTTTCTCTCACATAGAAAGTACTCCTGGATCAGTGCTTCCGTTTCTTTTTTTGTGTTTTTGTGTAACCAGAGGCTTACACCACCATCCGGTGAATCGGTTCTTATGGCAGTAATAAAAGAAAAAAGATTTGGGAGGAGACAAACTAGTCAAGGAGAACACTTTATTAACAGAAATACAAGGCACAATACAATGAATTCTTATCACCTGTAACAACCTACAGCCTGCAAAATTATTTACAACCTAACAAAAAACAATTGTCCAAAGTCTTGAAATGTTTGTACATCAGAGTCAGTGGTATGAAACCATCAGGTCAAAAGTCAAAATGGGAATTATGTCAAGGATGCTTTCTTCCTCTTGGACAAGAAAAAGCAAAAGGGGTGAAGAAATGATCGTATTGGGTTCACCCTTAGTTCTTACTGGTATCAACGGAATCAGGGAATCTGGAAAAGTCCTACCACACCGTTTAGCTTCAACAACGTGGGAAAATGATCAATTTCACAGATGAATCCAGGATCCGGGACAGCTCACAATCTCCTCAGGGAGGAATATTTCCATCATCAAATGTCCAGGAACATACACCATTGGGATGGGAAAAAAACAGCCTGTGTACAATAAAAAACCTTATTACAAACAGCAGTAAAATTTAATCTAGACATTTTGATCTATCCAAAGTTCTAACACACTGTAAAACTTACATACTATATCAGTATGTAAAACATCAAATCATTCTGTTTCTTCAGTGTTTTTTATCCTCAATAAAGGAAATAGTATGTTTTTAACCATTACTATAATAATTTTTACTTAAATTTACCATGAATTTTAATCAGTAAAATAAATGTATAATAAGAAAACATATTCACCGCTTTAACTGTACATTTGAAACAATTTTTAACACATTAATTATTTTTAGTACACCTTAGGCACACTTTAAGCAACTACTCCACATCTCACAAGTAGTAGCAGTATTCTTGGCAGCTGATGGCTTAAAATAACATTTACTCAGCTAGAAGAAAAAAATCTCCCTATTAACATGACTAGAACTGCGATGGACTGGCGACCTGTCCAGGGTGTACCCTGCCTTTCGCCCCTTGACCGCTGGAGATAGGCACTAGCCCCCCCCGCAACCCTGCATTAGGATGGACGGGTATAGAAAATGAATGGATGGATGGATTATGACTAGAAGTTATAAAACAATATAACAACTAAATCATTAACAAAACTGGTTTTGAAATGTTGCAGTGCATACTCCACACAGATACACACCACCGGAGCAGAAACATGGCAGCCATGCTTGCTACTTAAACTATCAATGCTAACTTCAGGTCTTAATTCACCAAGACAGTTAGAAGTAATGGTGTGCGATACTGCATATTTTGGTATCGATCCGATTTTTTGTGATGTTTCCTTTTTTATTATTTAATAGTTCAAGCCCAGGACAGAATTAGGACAAAGTTTATAATGAAATAGAAAATGCTTTATTATCAAATATTTCAAACTTAAATAAAAAGTGCACGCAAACAAACAAAATTAAAAATTAACATGTAAGTCACATGACTCACCTGACGGCGCAACATCTAAACGCAAGAGGGGGGAGGGGGGAGCATGTGTTAGCCTGCTCTGCACTGACACAGGAGCAGCGAGTCCGGCGAATTGGTTGTTTCCTCTTTGCCGAAACTGCAGCATTGCAAACAAGAGCGGAACTTAAAGTAAAGAATTGATTTCACTAGGCTAGTATTGATCCAATACCGACTTGCTATCGATACTATCGATATTTGATCAATCTGCCCACCACTAGTTAGAAGCAAGTGAAATGGGGATTAACAACCTCCGGTCCTCTTGCTCCTTCCTTTCAGCGACCGCTAAACCAATCCAGGTTCTTTGGCTTTTATTATTGAGTATTTTTCCTCACTCATCAGCATGTGCTGGCTCTATCGTCTCCATGGGCGGCACCCTGTGCTGTGTATAGTTAATAAGAAAATTCTATTTCTCTCATCCAATCTGATGAATGTATCCATACTCACAACCAATAAAGTGAACAAATGGCAAATAGTTGATGGACATATACACTAATCACGCAGAGAAAAAAAAACTTAAATAGGAGAAATTAAATTCTAAATAATTGAGCAAAAGGAAAATCAAGATTAGGAAGCACAGTTCCACTGGGTTACATTTTTGCTTTTTTTTCAAAGCCCCAGTCGGTCATGGCCAGATGGTCGTTCACACAGAAAGGTTCTGGTTCTATGAGTTTTTCCTCTCCACCGTCGCTACATACATGCTCAGTATGAGGGATCGATGCAACGTAAACGACACAATGCAGCCAACTGCCTGCTGTCGCTACACGTTCATCCAGGAGGAGCGAATGCTGAGGGTCAATAACTTGAGTCAATCTGCTGGGTTAGATAGAAAACCTTTTAACCAAACTGAATAATAAACTGAATTTGATGCACTGATTGATAACTAAGATCAAGGGCTTTCTGCATGCATGCTTTCCCAGCCTTGGAGGGTTGCTACTGTGGTTGTTATCCACGTTCCAGGCCTTAAAGGTTCTTGGTGGTGGTGTCCAAATCCCCTTTGTGGTTCCGTTCCAAGTATTCCACCACTTCTGTACACATTAAAATTGGTTCCTCGCTTTCTGTCTCGTACAATTGTGTCTGTCCAATCTCTTGCCTTTTCCCCTTTTGTAGAACAAATCTGCCTCTGGTACTGCAAGACAACCAATCTCACCATTCTGAGCAGACTGGAAGGCACACTGTTAAAAAAATGGAAAGATGCTTCTGTAACTTACCAACAGTGGTAAATGAACCAACTGAACATGATTTGGAAGCAAACACTCCTTTCTATATCAGGTCTTACAGTTGGCAGTGCTAAAACCAAGCAATTAAAAATCAAAGAAATGACTATGAATTTCAGACCATGTGTTCAGGAACACTAACCTAACAATAGAAGAGATGCCATGCACCAGATTTAACCTGTGGGTCATTTCCATCTGTAGTCCTTGAGGCAAATTAAACATCAGATGTATAAACATATTATAAATTTAATATAAAGGAAAAGAAACATAATGCAAAACAATAACTGACATCAACCCCAGGTCGCTTTACAATATACCAATTAATCGTAAGCATTTACTCATTTCTGCTTTACTTTTCCAACTATTTTCACTTATTTGACTTCATGGGAGAAAAATATGAAGAGTCTATGAAACAACTTCCAACATCAACTCCTAGCAGGACCTGCCATTTGCTTTGGCAACCAGACTGTAAGAGTGAACAAAGAGCAGATGAAAATATAGGAAAAAAAGAAAAGCAATGTTGGTGGTCGAGGGCCTGACTGATGACTGAGTTGGAAGTGTATTTTGTCTTTTTTCCTGGATTGTTACTGTGATCCAGACTTAAATGATTGCACTTAGACATGTTATTATGCACAATTCCTGTCTTTATTGAGTAGTTAGAAAGATTACGGGGGAAATAATGTTCCTCCAATAGCTTGTAGAGACAGGAATAATATATTTGATGCTGTAATCAACAGAAAGTGACTTAGTCATAATGAAGTCCCAATACGCAGCAGGAGAAGGAAACAGTTTGTTTTGTGAGGACGAATGGACAGAAAACTGAAGCAAACAGTATCTGCTCACAAAGAAAAAACTGTTTGACCCACTTAGAGCTGAGCTCTGAATGCAGAGGACCTCTCCTCTGTGTTCTGTCTTCTCCATACTTCAAAGTTCCTCTCTCATTACTCCCATTTGAACTGAACAAGACACTGTGCTGACTCGCCGCTCCAACTGGGCTTGTTTGCAGCCATCCGCTGAGTCCAGATGGGACAAAGCACAAAGCAAGCGATTTCAGCAGGGTCCTGACTTCACTTTGAGGATTCTTCCTGACTTCAAGAAAAACACTGAAACTGCAAATAACTGCTAAAGTACCAAATGTTTGCAGAGAAAGTGCATTACTGATCTGTTGGATCAACCAATTAGGCTGGAAATAGAAATAGAAAATCAGCAGCCTTACTGGTCCTAAATGGGAAATTTGAACCAGTTCTCACCTGGAGATGACTGCAGCTTTCAGGTGGAGCTAACAACCACAGGGTGCTCAAACAAATTAAGTCCTATTTAAAGCCCTGTGACATGGCTGAGGTTGGCTGCACAGATGGAAACAAAACCAGGAGAGACGGAGCAGCGGAATGTAAAATGGAGCATCTCTCAGGGGATCAAGAGTGAATATTCGCAAGGAACAAAAGAAACCTCAAAGAGATTTCTAAATAAATATAATAATCATTAGCGGTGAAGAAAGTGGCTGCCGATAATGAGAAAAGCATTTTCCTACAGAGTGTAAATGTCCCTCAGAAGTCTGGTTTGTTGGCTTCAGATGTGAAAGTCTGAAGGTCACTTACTGATGAAGCCGATTTCCCTGAGTATAAAACGTGCATTAAATCAGACACTTATACAGAGTATAGGTTTGGCTTTCTAGATATTTATGGTATTTTGAATTTCTTTTGCAGATCAGAGCCTGAGTTGGCTGGTAACATTCTAGTCCAACTTGGCCAGGAGTACATGACTCTACCTGTATATGATTTACATCTTTGCAAATGCCTTTCCATATGTCTTTGTATTTTCTTAATTTTCCAACTTTCACTTTTGGGTACAGGTCATAAATGCAGCCAGACATCATCATCAAATCTGTTTAAATTAGTTGGAAAGCCCAAAGAGATGCTGAGTTGTTGTCCCAGCTGCAGCGTATGAAGGACTCTACGCCAAAACCTGGAGTGGATTTGGAGTTTGGAGGTTTGTGGCTGGTGAAGGGAAATGAAAATGGATTCAAGCTGAATTTTATAGACACATACTATAATGTGATTACAGATAAAATGCTATTTTAAACAGGTGGAAGTTAACTCCTCAGTCAGGGATCCGAGCTCTTATTCAAATTAGTAAGACGTTTTCTAAGAAAACCCAGCTGATTGCGTCAAGCGACTAATTTTGCAGCAATCCCTCCTCCTCAATGAGGTTTTAGCAACACAAGACACTTGATTGTATCGAGTTGTTGACTTTGCTGTATTCCCTCATAAGCATGCGGTGAGAGCGGAAAGGAAAACAGGAGGAAACCTCCAGCAGGATCCACCTCTGCTGCAACCAACACATGACCGAAGTTAAATCTATTAAATACCATGCTCCACACTGGGACCCAAACATTTAAAAGTTAAAACCACTACAACACAACTGTAAACGTCCAGATCCATCTCCCATTGTTTTACATTTTCCTCCCATGTTGTTAAATCTTGTCGCAATCTTCAACGATGTTCCTAATTAATATTTTCCCAGAGATTCTAAATGTTTCTTTTTTCTTTGGAATTTGGCTTCTTCTTCTTTAGTTTTTCAGTGTAGTTCTTGTTCCTGACCCTTTTCAGATGAACGATTTAGCTAAATTGTGAATTACAGGCTCAAATGAGCTTAATGCTTATACTGTGCATTTATTCATGATTGAAATAGATTTCCATTTTTAGATGAATATTTCTCCAGAATGTTCTGGCCTATCAATGCCTTTTTGCCTCCCATTACATCCCTTAGTTCATTCTGGCACAACATCTTTATTTTTATGCTTGGTATGCTTTGGTTTGTCTTAACATGATGCCAGCATTGCTACTGTTGAAAACAATCACCTGGCTACAACGCACCACAGCTTCACATTCAACTTAGACACAGTTGGGATAATTCGGTGATAAACAGGATAAAAAAGCTGCAATTTAAAATCCCCTTGAGGCAGTTTGGACATTCCAACTGATAGAGAAGCTTGTTTACAGAAAGACAAACCCATGTGGGAGCAGTTAAAATTTCACTAATTAGTTATTGGCAAATAATATGAGGTTGTCAGTAGTGGCAATAATAATTAGTTGTTCTGAAGTAATTTTCTCTGTGCTGAAAATGCACTTTAAATTTCTATTATTGTGGTGTAATGCAAAAAATATTCTGACCAAAGTACAGAGATTTGTTTTCTTCAAAATGTAAAACTTTATAGTTTTGCTAATTTTCTCATATTTCTGAGCAACCTTCACGTAAATATAATAATGATTAATAGGTCTCTTAAAACAGGTTATATGACAAACACATTTTATCCATCCATCCATCCTAGAAGATAAATAGTCATTTTTAGAGTGTTCCATGTCTGTCTCAGTTCTCCCCATGTAAAGGCCTACTGGAACTACCCACCGCTGGTACGGTCCATAACCTCAGCTTCTTCTCAACCACGTCCATCATCACACTAAATGTAATCTTTATTTTATTATGTCTTCATAAAGATGACATCAAGATACTTGAATGCCTCCTTCCGTAAAGAGGGATTCAAAACTCAAAACTTCCGACTCAGAGAAGCTAACTCTCGCAGGCGCTGCTTCACTATTACATCCTGTAATGGCTTGAAGACACCAACAAAACAAGATATTTGCAGGATGTAAGGATGAGACTTGGAGGCTTCAAAACTAGACCCCCTGATCTCCACAACTATACCTTGATATCATGTCGATATCATGTCCAAAAGGAAAACAGACAGGATCACTGAGAAGGAGCTGAAAAGAAATCGTTCCTCTTCCCCCAAGAACTAGAATAGCACCGCTATTGGCGGCAACATGTTGGAGCAGCTTTGCAATGTAACTTCTGATTTGTTGTCCTTCTAAACCTGTATATAATTTTTTGGTTGAGGAGTTTCATGCTTGGACAATTATTCCCTCTGGTTCTGGATCCTTTGGAGCTGGAAAAATTCAGAACTTTCTTATTTACCGTTGGATTATTCTCATGATGCATAACTGTGGCAACAAGGTATTGTTTTTATAACTGGGAGCCGCTGATTAGCGTCTCAAAAGCTCAAATGATACCTGAACTTCGACCCCAAATCCCAGAGGAGTTGAAAAAGAGGCTTCATAGATGCAGAGCAGAAACAAGGAGCAAAGAGAGAAGGAGGAAGTTCTGTAATGGCAAAAAATAGTATCTCAGGGTTTCCATTATAAAGAAGACTTGAGTCCCAGAAGGCGTTTAAGTATTTAATTCAAACATGTCTGGCCAGAACATGGAGGGGACAGAGTAACTCGTGCATCACCCCAACCAACCTTTCTAACTAACCGCTTAAATAGTATTCAGCAATCATTGTTTATCTCTGTAGATGTCTTCTCCAATGTTCACGCCCCGCCTCCGGAGAACTGCTTCACACGAGTCTTATATCAACGCATAAAGCAGCACATCCGAAGGCCAGACTGTTATCTTACTGCCCCGGCGTCTGTCTCTCTGGTGACCTGACACATATATCTTTCTCATAACATTAAGCTGGAGCAATAACCTTGTCATTTTACCCTGGATGGATTTACTAAACAGAGAATATACACTTAATTCCTGATTGCATAACAATTTTCCACCACAATTCAAACCATCTCTTCCATTCATCACAACGGCCAAGGATCATATCCCCTGCTTCAACATCTCTCTGACCAGATTTCTAATCTCACAGCCCTTCATAGAGTTAAAGAGGAGTGGCAAAAGCAAGCAGTGCTTGGTAGCAGTGTTTTTCTTCTCCATAGAAGATATACAGTGGCTTGCAAAAGTATTCGGCCCCCTTGAACTTTTCCACATTTTGTCACATTACAGCCACAAACATGAATCAATTTTATTGGAATTCCAGGTGAAAGACCAAAACAAAGTGGTGTACACGTGAGAAGTGGAACGAAAATCATGCATGATTCCGAACATTTTTTACAAATAAATAACTGAAAAGTGGGGTGTGTGTAATTATTCAGCCCCCTTTGGTCTGAGTGCAGTCAGTTGCCCATAGACATTGTCTGATGAGTGCTAAGGACTAAATAGAGGCACCTGTGTGTAATCTAATGTCATTACAAATACAGCTGCCCTGTGACGGCCTCAGAGGTTGTCTAAGAGAATGTTGGGAGCAACAACACCATGAAGTCCAAAGAACACACCAGACAGGTCAGGGATAAAGTTACTGAGAAATTTAAAGCAGGCTTAGGCTACAAAAGATTTCCCAAGCCTTGAACATCCCACGGAGCGCTGTTCAAGCCATCATTCAGAAATGGAAGGAGTATGGCACAACTGTAAACCTACCAAGACAAGGCCGTCCACCTAAACTCACAGGCCGAACAAGGAGAGCGCTGATCAGAAATGCAGCCAAGAGGCCCATGGTGACTCTGGATGAGCTGCAGAGATCTACAGCTCAGGTGGGGGAATCTGTCCATAGGACAACTATTAGTGGTGCACTGCACAAAGTTGGCCTTTATGGAAGAGTGGCAAGAAGAAAGTCATTGTTAAGGAAAACCATAAGAAGTCCCGTTTGCAGTTTGCCACAAGCCATGTGGGGGACACAGCAAACATGTGGAAGAAGGTGCTCTGGTCAGATGAGACCAAAATGGAAAACGCTATGTGTGGCGGAAAACTAACACTGCACATCACTCTGAACACACCATCCCCACTGTCAAATATGGTGGTGGCAGCATCATGCTCTGGGGTGCTTCTCTTCAGCAGGGACAGGGAAGCTGGTCAGAGTTGATGGGAAGATGGATGGAGCCAAATACAGGGCAATCTTGGAAGAAAACCTCTTGGAGTCTGCAAAAGACTTGAGACTGGGGCGGAGGTTCACCTTCCAGCAGGACAACGACCCTAAACATAAAGCCAGGGCAACAATGGAATGGTTTAAAACAAAACATATCCATGTGTTAGAATGGCCCAGTCAAAGTCCAGATCTAAATCCAATCGAGAATCTGTGGCAAGATCTGAAAACTGCTGTTCACAAACACTGTCCATCTAATCTGACTGAGCTGGAGCTGTTTTGCAAAGAAGAATGGGCAAGAATTTCAGTCTGTAGATGTGCAAAGCTGGTAGAGACATACCCTAAAAGACTGGCAGCTGGAATTGCAGCAAAAGGTGGTTCTGCAAAGTATTGACTCAGGGGGCTGAATAATTACGCACATCCCACTTTTCACTTATTTATTTGTAAAAAATGTTTGGAATCAGTATGAGTTTCGTTCCACTTCTCACGTGTTCACCACTTTGTATTGGTCTTTCACCTGGAATTCCAATAAAATTGATTCATGTTTGTGGCTGTAATGTAACAAAATGTGGAAAAGTTCAAGGGGGCTGAATACTTTTGCAAGCCACTGTACCTGGTCTGGTATCCTGTTTGGCTGCAATGCCCTGTTGGACGGGGGGCATCAACTGGGATGATCCTCCCAGTAACTGAACATCCACTGTGTCCTGTTTTTAACTTTTTACTTTCTGTAACATAGAAAGTTCTCTTATATCAGATCTTCTGTTCCTTCTGTGTCTCTGCTCTGTCTTCTCAAACCCCCAGACGGTCGTGGCAGATGGCCGCTCCTACTGAGCCTGGTTCTGTTGGAGGTTTCTTCCTGTTAAAGGGGAGTTTTTCCTCTCCACCGTCGCTACATGCTTGCTCAGTATGAGGGATTGCTGAAGGATTGCTGTGGTTGGAAAGTCTGCATCAATGGGGCCCAACCTCACGCCAATGACTGATGCAATCTGCTGGGATTCCTTAAATAGGAAACTTTTTAACTGACTGGAATGTTTGTATAAATGTATGACTTCTTGTTAAGGGCCTTGAGATGACATTTGCTGTGAATCAGCACTATATAAATAAATTGAATAGAATCGAATTGAAATTGCTAACAACTGATGGTGTCATCCAGTATATGTCCCTATGGAATATTGTATCTGCTGCCTGGAAATTGAGCTGTTAGCATACATGCTAACATGTTAGCATGCCAGGCCTCATCCAGGAACAATCTTTAGTCAGAGTCTGTCATGATGTTAGGTGTTTGTGTTTTTGTTCCTTTCATTATTTAGTTTTATGATACCGTTAGATTATTCCTTGTCTTTATTAGTTAGTTAGTTGTTTCCATATTTCTTCTTGCTCTTAGATGTGTTTCACCCTTTTGCTTCTGTGTCCACCTTCTCATTTGTGTTTCCTTAGTTTGTCTCCTTATTTATTTCTTCCTTCTGTTCTCCAGTGTTTCCTTAAGTTCCTCCCTAGACATATTATCTTTAGTTTCTAGTTCCTTAAAAGTTTTCTGTCTCCCTTGCCATTTCTTCCCTTTCCTGTTGTCTCCTTGCCACTCAGCTCTTTACCCAGTTTCACTCATTGCCCTCACCTGCATCTGCTTTCACTAATCGGTCATTGGTCTTCTCTGTCACTTCCTCATTCCTTCCTCAGTATATATTCCGCTCTCATTCAGACACTACTTGCTGGTTCTTTGTCAATCTTCCCTCCTCAACCTTCTCGGTCTATTTCCTGCGTTTCCTGGACTCCATGTTTCCCTGAGGTTTTGTAAGTTTAAGGTTCCTTTGTTCTATTAAATTGCATTTCCTTAATTTTCTGCATTTGGGTCCTCTCAATCTATTAAACATGACAAAGTCCTTTTCAGATTCAATGCAAGACTGACTTCTACTGGAGATCATTCCTGCCCACAGCATCACCATCCACAGCGACTCTTTGGAGAATCCTAATGATATTGGAACTACAACGGTTAATTTCCCTTTGGGATAAATACAGTTTTTTTTTAACTGAACACTAGTGATCTTATCTGTAAACAACTCAAACAGGGTCAGGGAGCCCTGTTTAAATCAAACTCGCATGGTAAATGAACTTGTGATGATGACCCCGGTTGTGCTCAGAGTATAGACTGTGGAACTTGGAGGTTCACCTCTGACATGCAAGCGTGTTCTCAAGGTTTGGTTTCTTCCTACATTCTAAAGAACATGTGTGTGTGTTTGACTGAATGGAGACTAAGTTTCTTCTCAGGTATGTGCATTATTTGGTTACATCTCAGTGTGGGACTGTGATTGACTGGCGACCTGTCCAGGATGTAGCCCACACAATGACTGCCGGACATAGGCACCAATCTGCTGATATAGAAAATTAATGGATGGGTGAATACCGGGAACCTTTGTGTAAATAAAGTTGTTATTAAATTATTAAACAACTTGATGAACACATTTCTATTAAAACTAAGAAATATCAGTGAGCACCAGCTGCAGATTCGGGACAAACTTCAGGATTAAATTTGATCTTAAAAGCCTTGTGATAAGCGTGTGGGGAGGACTCCGGTGACTAAGAGCACTCTCTGGACAAACTTATCCTTATCTGCAATTTTTAATCTGGAGGACCTGACTGTTAATTAGGACAGTTTAAGTTCCAAATCGTGCAGCAATTAGTGTCGTTATATACAGAAAGTGAGTTATGCAGAGTTCCTCTTTAACCCCCGCCTTTCACTTGCTACTGCTATGCTTCATAAAACACTGAGAGCTCATGATCGTAGGGACTAAAGAGCACAGGGATGAAAGCATTATGAAATGTGAAATTAGCTGGTTGACATTTACAGAAAATGTAATACAGTTGGAGCATGTAGATGAAATGCTCAGGTAAGAGAAATATGAAGTTTTTGTTCACATTATTATCTACAGGCAGTTATATCCGACAAAAGAGCAAATATGTATTTATGTTTATGTCTTCCAAGGGGACAGGAAGCAGTAACATGATAGTAATGAAAATCAATAATGCAATGTGAAGAAAACTGTCAGTAAGAACAGAGGTGACCACCAGAAGCTCTTCATAGGCCAAAGCCTGCAGACTGTACAGAAATCAAGTAGACCACAGTCGGCATCCACACTCAAATACACTCTGTTTATCTCATAGGTTCAGACAGAGCAGAGTATCAAAATCTGCAATATAGGGCGTAACTTCACAAGTTTTTAGTGAAATCATATAGATATAAATCTGAGCTCAGAGTGCAGACACACCTGCAGACTTACCAAGGTAGGAAACCGTGTTCATACCTCGCTTTGAATCCTGTCATCCTGTTCCTAAACAAAAAGATTAAATATAATCAGAGCAGAGAGCTCAGCGTTATGATGGGTCAGCGAAGCAATGCAGAATAATGTGACCTTGATGATGACATTACTGCAACACTATTATCAACATCAGTGAAATAATTGACCTGCCTTATAACTTACTGCTCTAGTTTACTTTCCATGACTAAGAAAAGCACACTGGTCAAAATAATGATCCACCTAGCAACAGACACACATTTACCACGGAGAGAGAGAAAAAGGTAAAGCTGAGTCTCTTCAGCATAACATTACAATTAAATATTGTGTTATCTGGAAACAAAACCAAGGAGGGGAGGATACACACAATACTGCTTGACATCAGAGGCTGCGCTATAATTTTTTTGTTGACGGTGTGAGGAAAATCTGGTCATCTATTTTTACATATCAATAAAAAAAAGACAATGACATATTCATTATTCATTCAAGTATTTATTCTCCATTCATTTTAATTAACCTAACAGGCAACATATATTACAGTTTTTCTGAATTGCTAAAACACATTTCTTCAAACCTCGGCCCATTTTCCTCAAAACCCTAAATACAAATACAAAAATCTTAACAACATTCACCAAACCCCAGACTTGTCTGTCAAAAATCAAACTCTCACCTCAAAATCAGTCATCATGTGTTCAAAACCAAACACTGTGTTCACCTCATACACGCAGCAAGTAAAATATATTCACCACAGAACATTCGTTAGACACTACATCAAATAACTGAAGACACAGCCTGCAGGGCATGTAGATAACCTGAAAATATTGTGATTAGAGAGATATGAAGTGTGGAATGTAGATAATAATATATACATACGTTTTATTTAGCTCTTTTCACAACAACTTAAAGGCGCTTTACTAAAAAGGAAACAAGGTTAACAAAACAATACAAAAATCAATGGAAAGAAGTTAGTGGGGGTTAAATGCTTGATTAAAACAAAAACCAAATAAATAATACTAAATAAAAACACCAAAATAAAAACCACATTACTGTATTTTACAGATTCACAATAGTGTAATATAGTTGGCTATATTTCATCAGTAATGACTCGTTCCCTTCCTCCTCGTCCACCACCACTCACACTGACCCTTCTTCCTTCTGTTCTCTTTATGTATCTATCCATTGTAGAAGCATTTCTGCCACCTGTGAACTCTGAACTGACTCTTATCCTGCCCAGTTGATTTGATTACATCACCAGATATACGGGTGTTAAACTTTGAGTTGCTGTATCTAAAAGATGACAGCTGTGTTGTAGTTGTATTCACCTTTTGCTGCTAGTGTTTACAGTTTGACTATAGAAGTGTGAAATGTGTTTAGTGACTGAGAATGTGTCAAAAGTTTTGAGAAAGAGTGGGTGGGTTTGGTAAAATGTGTCTAAGTACCTGAGCAGTGTTTAAGATGAGGCCAAAATAGTCTTTGATTCAAAAAATTAGTTTAGGCAAAAGAGAATTTGGTTTAGAGACTGGAGTTTAGTGTTTTAGCAACTGTAATTATGAACATTTCATGTGCTGTGACCTGAACGCTCTGTGCGTAATGGAGGCTGAATCCGCGCTCTGCTGCCAAACTGGAGATTAGAATAACGAGTGGCACTTCAGCCACTTTTGAAATTATGGAACATTTCTCTAATTGAAGTGATCAGAATTCGACAACACTCTCCGAATGAGGGCTTTTCTGATCACTTCAGCAGGAGGAAATCTCCCTGCTTGTGTTCTTTGTGCGTCAGTAGTTAGGCTGTGGCGATCTGTTACCGCCGGTCTGTGTTCGGTGCAGCTAAAGATGCACTCCATGCCTCCATAACTCTCCAAGGTGCTATCAGCTCCTGGATAACAGGATGCATTGCCTACAGTGTCCAGGTCTGATGATGCTCAGAAGCTTTCATGGGAATCTTTTCTTTGATTAATTCAGTTACTGCAACTCTGTGCATAATGTTAAAAATGTCTGTGCGTCTACACCAAGTGGTCAGGGGTGGGAATTGCAATTTGTGAAAAAGGCCTTCAGATTTTTCCATCACTGTAAATAAAATGGTCCAATACAGAGAATATTCAGTTAACGCAACTCCTGGTTGACATACTGTTGGCTGGTGTTTGCATAGCAGCCAATCCAGAAGTGGCATTTATTTTTGCTTGATTCTGATTGGCTGTACCCCCAAGAGAGGTAATAAAAAAACAAACACGTGGATGTTAGCTTCTGCTTTAGTGCTAAGACTGTGTGTAGTAATTTAAGGTATTTTTGGTGTTTGGAAAATTAAAATAATCAGTTATTAGCGTCTTTAGAGGAGGTCTCAAGTACTCATGGATTTTAGCTATTTAAGGGCTGCAGTGGTCCCTAACCACTGCGAATACTGGGGGTCCACTGTAATAAAGAGGAGATGACTGAGGCTTGATGAACAATACTGGTTACTAGAGAGGGCTTAACAGAATGGTAAGGTTTGAAAAACAACAAAGGTATGATTTAAATGTAGGTGATTTGCTGGTAATAAAAATAGAAGCTGGTGAAAACTATATGAGTCAAAAACAGTCAGATCAAAATGGTGAGTCGGCTGCCATCAGCAGAACATTCGTGACCTCCAGCTGATTCTCTGTGGAGAGAATGGTGAAATAGCAGCTACCCATGAATGGTATTATAAAGATGATTGTAAACTTGTTCATACCATCTTTTTCTTCTAGAAATAAATGGCACAGTAGAGTAATTTTGTTTTACATGAGCTGGACAGTGTACATATTTGTAGTCTTGGGAAGTACTGCTTCTGCCTTGTATTAAAAGATGAACCCCAGGTGTTACAGCAGTAACATTTATTTGTTGTGGCATGATGTTGACCTCCTGCCTCTGACAGCCTCCATGGTCTCTGAAGGGGGGGTAGAAGGAAAAATGCAGGAAGAAGCATTAGACAGTCAGCATATACAGTACTGTGCAAAAGTTTTAGGGAGGTGAGAAAAAATGTTGTAAAAAAGAACGCTTTCAGAAATATAATGACTGTTTATTTTTATTAATTTACAAAAGTGAGCAAACAAAAGAAAAAATTAAATCAAATGAATATTTGGTGTTACTACCTTTTCCCTTAAAGGAGCATAAATTCTTATATGTACGCTTGCACAAAGTCAGGTGTTTGATCAACCAATTATACCAGTCAGGTGTTAATGATCATCAATGTCACATATCATTAACTGAAACTGAAACAGCTTTGAGGAGGCTTAAAACTGGGTGAGGAACAGCCAAACTCTGCTACCACGGTGAGGCTGTGGAAAATAGTTTCATGTCACAGCAAGACTAAGCACAGCAACAAGACACAAGGTAGTCATACTACATCAGCAAGGTCTCTCCTAGACAAAGATTTCAAAGCAGACTGGGGTTTCTAGATGTGCTCTTCAGGCTCTTTTGAAAAAGCACAAAGAAAAAAGGGCAAAGTTGAGGATTGTAGACGCAGCAGTTGGCCAAGGAAACTTAGTGCAGCAGATGAAAGACACATCAAGCTTATTACCCTTTTGAAATCGGAAGATGTTCAGCAGTGCCATCAGCTTGTAACTGGCAGAAACCAGTGAGACCCAGGTACACCCATCTACTGTCTGGAGAAGTCTGGCCAGAAGTGGTCTTCATGGAAGAGTTGCAGCAAAAAAGCCATACCTCCGATGTGGAAACAAGGCCAAGCGACTCAAGTATGCATGAAAACATCAGAACTGGAGTGCAGAACAATGGCAGCAGGAGCTCTGGACTGATGAGTCCAAATATGAAATATTTGGCTGTAGTAGAAGGAAGTTTGTTCGCTGAAGGGCTGGAGAGTGGTACAATAGAAGAAGCAGTAAAACCAGTGAACTAGTTTCTTTTATCAGGTCTCCTATATGCTTCATTATTACGTGAGTAATTACAATCTCATTGTCAGAGTCCAATTAAGACAATTCATTGCTGCTCCTGTTATTAAGGTAACTGTTGCGCTGGACGGCAGCATGGTATTACAGTTTTTTCTGAATGCTTAAGTGCTAATCGTGATTCTTGTAGCACAATTTCTAAAACTATTAATACGTATAGCAAAACCACTCACTGAGTTTGCAAAACTAAAAGCACAAACACTGCTTTGCACTCGGTTTGCAATTTTGTAACACACTTTGCAAAACTGTAGGCACAATTCACTGCACAACGCTCTTTGAGCAGAACTTTAAACACAACTCACTGCTTACACTCAATTACCAAATTTCCAACACACTCCTAGCAAAATTATACACATGTATGGCTATCATTAACACTATTTTGCCAACTGTCTGGCACATTTTCACATGTGAAAACTGTTTTAAATAATTAGTTCACTTTTCAATCAGTCTAAGCACTATAAATAAGCCACAGGTAAGCTGTCTGTGTGGAGTACAATGGAAGGAGCAGTAAGAGTGAGAAGAGTAAGAATCAGAGAAGGCCGAGGGAGAGGACGTGGAGGTGAAGAAGTTAGAGGAAGAGGACGAGGAGGGGAAAGAGGAAGGGTAAGAAGAGTAAGAAATATAATAACTGATGACATCAGAGCTACAATAGTGGACCATGTCATCAACCATGGGATGACCCTGAGGGAAGCTGGCCAACGGGTTCAGCCTAATTTGAGCCACTACACTGTGGCAAGCATCATTAGGACATTTCGAAATGAGAATCGGTAAGTAATTTGTAACAATGCCATACTCTAATGAGAAACACAACAGTACCATACATGCAAACATACTGAAATTGTTACTTTACAGAACCGCTAGACATCCAGATTTTGGGGGCAGAGGAAGAACGTTCACTCCAGAGCAAGAGACCCATATAGTGAACATGGTGATTGCCAATAATGCAATAAGACTGCAATATACAGCAGCGCATAATTGATAATGACACCATCTTTCAAAATATACACAGTGTAAGCATTTCTGCACTAAGTCGTATACTTGCGCGCCACAGAATAAAAATGAAGAAAATTTACAGAGTTCCTTTCGAGAGAAACACAGAACGTGTAAAGCAACTGCGATATGACTATGTGCAGGTAAGCTATAGTGTCATTGTTTCTGAATTTGGAAGTGCATACTGTAGTGCTGTGCATGGGCCTGATGTGTTGCATTTGTTTTGTCTTGTCCAGAGAGTGATAGAACTAGAAGCAGATGCCATGGGACATGAGCTACTTTTTGTAGATGAGGCCGGTTTTAACCTCAGTAAAACCAGGAGACGTGGCAGGAACATTATTGGACACCGTGCCATCATCAACATCCCAGGACAACGTGGTGGTAACGTAACCATGTGTGCAGCTATAAGCCAAAATGGTGTTCACCATCATGCAACCATAGGCCCATACAACACATTATTGCATTCCTGAACACCTTACATGACATGCTCACTGTTCAAAGACCAGAGCATTCCAGATATGTCATCATTTGGGACAATGTTTGTTTCCATAGGGCTGCTTTGGTCCCCAACTGGTTTACAGACCACCCATCCTTCATGGCACTCAACCTCCCTCCATACTCTCCATTCTCAAATCCCATCGAGGAGTTCTTCTCTGCCTGGCGCTGGAAAGTGTATGACCGTCATCCTCATCAACAGGTAGCCCTTTTACAGGCAATAGAGGAGGCATGTGGAGATAGTGACCAGGCATCATGTCAGGCCTGGATATGGCATTCAAGGAGATATTTTCCCCGGTGCCTTGGACTGGAGGATATCGCATGCGATGTGGACGAAATTTTGTGGCTGGACCCAGAAAGACGACATGATGTAGGCTGATTGTCTTTTTTTTTTTCTTTTTTTTGGTGAAATTACTATTTTGTGTTCTGACTTTGTCTTGGTTTTGATAAGTGTGAATAAACACCAATACTTGAAGTTTGGATCCTTGTATGTTTACATGACACTATGACAAAAGTATGACCTCAAATTGACATCTGTACACAGAGAAAGCAAAAGCCAGATGTGTTTTGTATTCATACCATCAGTGTGTAGTTGGCACATTGTGTGCTTGGTTTGTGTTTACTGTTTGATACGAAAACACAATTTTTGCGAAGGTGTGAAGAGTTAATCTAGCCGTGTTCGCTTTTGCAAGAGAACTACAATGTTTTGATAATTGGGTGAAAGCTTTTCTTATTTGTGTGTAGAGTTTTGCAAAAATAGCCAATAGTTAGTTTTTTCTGATTGCTTAAGCACATTTTTTGTAATTACTCTTACCTTCTCTACACATATCTTTTGTTATGAGCTCTGAGTTTTTGAGATTAGAAGGCCTCCTTACCGTCACCCTAATCTTCAGCTCCCTCCACAGATTCAAGTCAGAATTCTGTCTGAGCCATTCCAAAATATGAATATTAAATCCAGTCAGAACAAAACTTTTAGTACAATTGAGACTGCAGGGCAGCTGTGGCTTGTAGTATAAAGCGCTTTGGAGTTCGGTGCACACCGAAAAACAAGATTGTTTGGAACGCTAAATCGTACCCAATGAAATTATCTAAAGTGTAACTAAAGTACAGCGCTGCTTCCTGCGCATGTGTCACATCAAATTACCCGTCTGAAAGAGGAGGAGGGAAGGCACCCCGCAAATAGGCTTTTGTTTTTTATCGGTGTGTGTGGTTTTATGAATGCATATGTGTGCGTTGTAAAAGTTAAGAAGCATCACAAGACTTGTAGTCAGCAAAGATTTTATTTATTTTACCGTGTCCTGTTTGGCACTGTGGAGCTCAGAATTGGTGTCTGGGTACCAAGTAGAAGCCCAACAGATTTACTTTCACAAGCGGAGCACAACAGCTTTTGTTATAGTACTGCACTTGATATACATGTGTGAAAAATCTTTACTATGAATTGCTGGGGGTTTTATTAACTGATGTTATGGACACAGAGATGGAAAATCAAGGGGAGAAAAAAGATGAAGAGAGGTAGGAAACAATAAGTCAAGAGAGAGGGTGAGTTGAAAATACAAGAGAGGAAAGGGAACACAGAACAAAGGAAAACATCGAAGTCTGCCTCCATACTCACAGGACGGCAGAGAGAGGGTAAAAAAAAAAAAAAAAAAAAGGAACATCGACAAAACAAAACAAACATTGTGAACTAAGAACTACACAACCACATCAGACAAAAATGGATATAAAATGCAACAAGAATGTCACAAAAAAACTCATGGTACAGATTAATCAAGATCTAGTAATGATAATCTCAGCCCAAGAATATATCTGTAAACACCGGAGACCCCACACCTGTGTGTGTGTGTGTCTGTGTGTGTGTGTGAGCATGCTGGTGCATATAAGGTTTCTCTATATGAGTGTTCGATAGCTGGTGTGAGCAGGCATCAGTCTCCCAGGAATCGATGCAGACATGAAGGGGATCGGAGCCAAGACGTCCAAAGGACCACCAGAGCCCCAGGCGGACTAGGGCAGGGCCGACCTCATCCCCCAAGAGGAGCAGAGGAGAACCCCAGGGGAACGTCCAGCGGCTACGATGAAGGGACCCAGGGGGCAGCAGTGACGAGCCCACGGGCCCCGCCAACAACCGGCTGCGCCAGGGCAGGCCAGTCCATGGACAAGAGAGCCGGGGCCCAGAGGCGCCCCCACCCCCCAGCAGGGACCCGACAAGGGACCGGCCGACGAGGGGCCCCCGCCGCCGCAGGGACCGTGCCCGGCCGCCACGCACCACCGCCACCCTGGGCCAGTCCTCACCGCCCACATCCCAGCACCCCACCACTGCTCCATGTCGGGGAGCCCCACCGATAGCCGCATCGGACAGACAGCATCCCCCGGCAAAGCTCAGCCAGCACCCGGACACCAAGTTGTACCAGCTCCCGAGTCCTGATGCCGCACAATGCAGAGCGCTAAAAACCAGGCATCCAACAAAGGCCAGGGCCAGACCAACCCGCCAATGAATCGACCACGCACGGTGCGCACAGAACAGGTGATTGAAAGAGCAGAGATGCTGGATCCGTATCACGCCAAGCGACCGAACAGGCACCACCCAACATTCCCGAACCGGGCACCACTGAAAGAGGTGCCCCAACCAACCAAGGGAAGACATCGGCGCAGCGCATCGGCCGACCAACACACAGGTCCCCCCAGGCCCGGCGAGGCACGCACCAGGTCCGAACCGGATTGACCACCGACGCACCAGTGGGCAGGGGCATCCGTCACTGGCGGGGAGTGACGGAGGGCAAATAGGCCCCCTATTAAATGTAAGGCCTGAGGTGCGCCAGGCGAGAGGACAGCCCAAGACCCAACCTGACAGGTTTGACATAGACATACAGACACAGTCATACGTTCCCTCCCTTATAAACACATACATTCTCACTGACTCACCAAGACACCCAAGAAATGATGCTGTACCCTCACTCAGACACCCCATACACACTCTATACTCCCAGGTCCAGGTACCAATGTGCCAGTAGCGCAACCAGCCCCCGGACTCAGAAGATGGACCCCCTACCTTCTAGGACGGAGACAAGCAGACCGCCAAGGGCCCCACAGTGGCGAAGCAGCCCGACCGGACCACCTGTTCCTCCTCCGGACCCCAACCCCTGATGGCCCTTAACGAACAGGGGTGTGAAAAGACCCTCTTGATGCCGAAAAGTGTGCCCACCCCAAAGTCCCAACATGTGTGTCTCATGAAAATGTTGTGGGAAAAGTGGGAGTGTCTAAGTTGTATATTAAAATTGGGACCCAGGCCGCCACGGGACAGTGAGGAGGGAAACCCCTCCTCGCACCCCAGTGATGTGCCCATGCCCCAAGACCCTGTATGAGTGGTAAAGTGATGGAGCGGGTGGACAGAGGTGTTCGGGGATGGGGAGGGAAGGACTGGGAGACAAAATGCCTTCCCAGGGAGCCAGCTCTCCCACTGACCCCAATAGGCACCACCGTTCACCGGGATCCATCAGGGGAGGGAGGCCATGACACGTTCAACCCGGGGCACCCACGGCCACAGCACCACCAAGCCCCACGGACCCCAAGGCAGTCCCCACAGCCCCATCCCAGAAGGAGAAATGAACCGACCCTGACATTCGCTCTACTATCAGAACACAAAAGACACTATACACCCAGGTTGAGTTCAGCCCCCCCTATTCCCGCACACCCCTCCCCCCCGTCTAAGTGCCCTCGTAGAGGGAGAGCACCTGTCGCTAGATAGCAACAGCCTCGCTGCCAGCAAAGATTTGTTAACAGATCCTTGCTGACTACAGCTTCACAAATTAGTTCCAAATAATGACTCTGGTTTGGTGGGTCGAGCAGATGACGTTCAGTCGGAGAGTTGTAGGTTTGATCCCAATTTCCGCCGCATGTCGATGTGTCCCTGCCCCAAGTGCTCAATACCACTACACTCAATATTCCCCCTTCATCAGTGAAATTAAGGTTGTGCTTTTATACAGTCATTTTGTTTTGCAACGTATGTCTGAGTTCTAACACCACCTGCTCCAACATTTTATAGATGTTCCTGGCAGAGCTCAGTCCTATCTGCACTGAACATTGTGCACAAGCCCTTTGAATCATTCACTGAAACTCACAACAGGTTATCCTTGAGACAGGCACATCCAAATAAAAGCCTTTCAGTGAGCCACGATCATAAACTCATTACAATGAAGGAAATGTTCTAAAGGGTTTCTCCAGAAATTAGTTTGTATATTGAAGATGGTGCTAGAGGCCACAGAAAATTTTCAAACTAATTTAGAGATTTGGCTTCTGACATTTATCTCACCAAGGTCAGTGAATTTCAGCGATGCTGTGGATGAGAGAAATGTCTACTGTCAATGTTGCCACATAGTCACCTTTTTAAGCAATAGTTTGGTCCCTCATAGACCTAAATTAATAGTTTCTGCCTTTTTTTCCCCATCTACAAAAAAAAAAAAGTTTCTCAATTGGGTTATTATTACCTCTGCCAGGAGGTAATGTTTTTGTACCCGTCTGTCTGTCTGTCTGTCTGTTTGCAACATAAAAAAAAATTATGGATTTGTGTATCCGCCCACCGACCAGCAGTGCTAACCTCCACTCCTCTCCGTGTCAACCGTACTTTATTCTACTCCATCTGCAGAGGTGCGGAGACACACAGCGCCATTATCCGTCAATGTAAGGACTCTCCGACAGGCACGCAAGGACACTTGGAGCAGAGCCCAATTTTTCTAACTATCTGCAAATGCAAAGGAGAGTGCACATCTGTGATTTGTCAGCCCAATATCAGCCCAAGATTATTTCACCACGGTTGCTTTACATTGTAATGCCAGTTTATCTAATATGGTCTTTTGTGTATCATGTTTTGTGGAATGAGGACCTAAATGCAGCAGAGTAAAAGAACAATGATTTAATTAAACAAAAGAACATGGAACTGTCAGAAACTCAGGAGGACCAGAAACTGTAGCGGCAGGTAACACAGGAACCAAAAAGGGTTGTTTGAAGACGGACCAGCAAGTAGTGACTGAATGAGAGCTGTTTAAATACTGAGGAGGGAATGAGGAAATGACAGAGAAACCTGAGGACCAATTAGTGGGAAGCAGATGCAGGTGAAGGCAATCGGTGAAACTGGGTCAGGAGCAGAGTGGCAGGGAGAAAACAGGAAAGGGAAGAAACAGGAAACTATCTTAATAACTAGAAACTAACTAAATATAATATATCTAAGAAGGAATCTAATGGGAAACTTAAGGAAACACTGCAGAACAAAAGGAAATAAAAACTGGAGAAAGAAATAAATCAAGAAACTACCCAATGAGAAATAAACCTACAAGAAAAGAGATTATTTAAAAAGAATGACTAATAGGAGAAATTTAGTATAACAGAACTACCCGGGACAAATAATAAAAAGAGGAAGAAACAAATAAACACACAAAAACAGGTAAAACATCTAAGGGCGGGAAGGGAAAAAATATAGAAGGAAGGAAGCGCCAAAACAACACCAAGGAATAAATTAATGAAATAAATAAATTAAAATTATAATTAAACTGAAAAAGGAAAAGAACTTCAAACACAAAAAACCTTAGAACTATGACATTTTGGTGATTTTGAACACCAGGAGGTGTAGACAACAACAAAACAGAACGCTGTGTTGGTTTGTTTACATTCGTTTTTAGAGTATTAATGAGCTACACTTTAAGTAAAAGCTTTCCAGCTCAATCAAAACTCGATCTCTGCCGACCATTGCTCCTTGACTGGATGTGCATTTACAAGCTGAAGTGAATAAACTGTTGTTGACCAGAGACGTCACTGCAATGTTAGACAGACCAACCAGAAAATGTCTACACACCCTGCTGTGCTGGCGGAGAATTGCTTTCTCCAAACTTGCTGACGGAGAAGTATAAACGAGGCTTAAAAGAGCCCACAAGCATCTCCCCTTGCACAGGAAACCTGAATCACCGCTCTCTGCTGAAAGAGCTCAGTGACAGCACAAACACAGCCATGCGTCTCATTAAGATACATTTTATTGGAAAATAATCGTAAGTTAGAATTAGATAACAAAATCAAGCCCAAATTTCGGTTTTAAAGCCATTTTTTGTTTTTACCAACATATTACTTTTGACTGGATGTGATATTAACGGTTTCAATTGGTCCAGCTAGAGTCCTGACTTGAATCTGATAGAGAAAATGTGGATCAAGCTCAAGATTAGGGTGATGGTAAGAGATCCTTCTAGCCTGAAAGACATGTTTGATTGCTTCACGGCCAAAAAAAAAAAAAAAAAACCCTGATGAATGTAAATATTTTAAAACCTACATTTAACTAAGGATATGACGATTTTTGGGGCTTAACTGTAAATGCCAGCTGTGGTTGATACACACTAGAAAACTTGTTTAACATTCATTTTGGTCCCCTTTTTTGTCATGATTGGGATTTTAATTAGGAGATCACTGACAAATGTATGCCAAAAAGAAACTGATAAATGATCTTTGCAACGTCTTCAGTCTTCTTTACTCTTGATGAAACATGTTTCTTTGAGTCGGTTATGCGACATCAGGAGAATTTGCAACAAACAAAGTAGAAAAACAAACAGACGACCTAGAAAAAGAGATTCAAGAGTTTACACTTGGAAGTGTCTTTTAGTAAAAACTAAAATCCCCCGACAAAAAAATAAAATAATGTCCTATTGGGGGGACTTTAAAACACTGGCATATTCTCAGCTTTAATTTTCTGCTCCAAAAGAACTGAAATAAGCTCTTTAAAATAGCGTGGAAAAGACCAGAAAACTGTTGATAACCTAATGTGGTCTGAAGTCAATCGATCAAGCATTTCAGTGGCCCTGAACATATATATATTGATGTAGGAATGACTAGGCCTAGCCCTTCTGGCCAGCCTATTGGCGCTGGGCGCGCCTATTCCTAATTTGGGCCCGCCCAAGAGATATAACAACCCCGGGAATTAACTAAATACAGACACTCTGCGTGTCTTAAGGACATTAAACTTGTAGAAAAAGAAGGGGCTGAACAGTGACCAATTTATTGTGCAAGCTTGAATAACGTTTCGAGACAGTGTCGAAGTGTTAGTTTTGAGTAGTACAATAAATAGAGAACTGTTCACTGTGCTTCACCCCGTTCTTTTTCTACCTGTGTAAATTAAGTTGCGAACCATGCAATGTGTTGACCCAAGACAACCAGCAGAGCGTGCTGTAGGCAGAACTTTTGGAGGCAGTAAAGAAGATGTATTAATACAGTGGTATGCCAAAATGGATATTAGAGCTTGGCTTGATAAAAACAAGAGCAAAGCAGCAAGACAATGCTAATACATCAGTAGTCTTAGAAAGGAAAGTGCGATTTTGAGTGACAATCTGGTCAACACTCCATACCACTCAGTGGCGGTAAAGCACCAATTTATTGTTTGCAGCTCCAATAAACATCACAAAGAAGAAGAAGGGTGGTGCTGTGTTATTTCCATGCTAATATGAACATGCTAACTTTGTGAGAAATACACCCAAGGAAGGGAATTATCAAGGATTTAACCGGCAGATTATGATGGACTTGTTGTGGACGAGGTATTTTACTGGAGGACATTAATCGGACCCTTGTGAATGTAAAAAGACAATTTTTCTTCCAGATGGCTCTGAACTGTCAGTGATATGGAACTTCAAACAGTGAGCTGGACATTAAAAAAAGAAGCATGGTAAAGGAACCTATGACACCTTGTCCTTTTAATCACCTACCTGCACAGAAACCTCTTGAAGATAAGTAGTCCTTCAGGCAAAATATGCAAGTAAAAAATGGGCCACGAGACACATCAACAACTGCTTAGTCAGGGCATTGTTGACTTCACTTCACCGTAATCCTTTTTACATCAAACCCTTGCTGTGTCACAATCTAGGTTTAGGATTTTATCTGTGATATTTATGCTACTTCTAGTCAGTGTGAGTGCATAAAAGTGATCTAAATGTTTTAAGACTGGCCACCTTTATGTGTATCAAGACCTCCCCAACAAATTATTTATGTAGCAACTTATTCTGCTTTTGGCTCTTTTGGCAGTTTTATTGAACAGCTTTGGTCAGATTTAAGGTTTAGCAGGTTGTAGTTTGAAGTGCAGCCTTTAGATTTGCAATTGCATCGAAGGGCAAAATGCGTCTAAACTAAACACCTCTGTTGATGTATTATCAGTAGAGTTTGACTGGACTGGAGGGGGGTCTGCAGAACACAAACGTCTGTGTGGGCACGGCTCTTATCATTCTTATGGCTCGAAATCATCATCTGAAAGAGAAGCAGTAAATTATGAGGCTGGACTTTTACTGCAGCTGGAGATTTATTTTGAGGCATTCTATTTTCTCTGAAAAATCTCATACAGCAAAAGCAACCATGGCAAATGAGATTAGGCTAATTGTTTATTCCTTGGGGTTTATGTGAATGACATTACACACAAGGTTAATTAGCTCAATAAAATATGCCAGCGTAATTGACAAAGATCATGTCTTTGATTAGAAAACACGGGTTCCGCTGCTTTATTCCAATTACACACATGATGAATGGCGTATGACAGTCTGCCGGCTCTGTTTGCCGCGTTTACACGACAACCCAATGAACTTCTCTAAAAAAATAACATTTGAGCTGTGACATACAGTAAAAGTCACAGGCTTTACAGCTGAGTATAAAGTCATGGCTCATAAATCATATCACACAGCTGCTGCTTTGCTGTTTGCCGTGATAATGACTTACATTCTGACAGCAAGCCGGGGAAAAAAACAACATGTTGGCCGTTTACCGACTATTCATTACCATCTCAACATGAAGCTGGCTGACTAGAGTCGGGCTGAGCAACTGATGAAACATTCTGTCACTTAACGTTTCAGGGGGCAGGAACGAAGCCACGAGGAAGCGCAGGAAGACGCCTCGCTGTCACACTTCTCCACCGCATCCCTGAGTCATTAGCATTACTTTGGGATGACAGCGCCTGGCTCATGGTTGGCAAAGACCTTCTGCGCTGGTCATCGCAGGGGAGTGTGTCTGACAACCAACTTACCTGAATGGCTGAGTCAGAACGCTGACTAACCGACTGAGAAGAAGTTTGACAGCTGCTGTGGCGCTGCTCAGACAGGAAGTAGGGTTCTAAACCATTTGTGAAAATACAGAAAACTCCCAACAATTAACACTGAAAAATGTGCTCTCCATGGAAATTCCAAGAAAGGGATTTTGTTATCCTCACAGTTTATGTACCATTGTCTAGAGGTTCACCTTATTGTCATGGAAAAAAGAGAAAGTAATAAAGTTTTCAAATGTGTATGTATTGAGATACATTACCAGGTTTACCAGATCGCAAAATCAGGTAAATTTAATCTTAAGAGAACAAAAAGACAAGTTCCCCACTGCCATTACTCAGCATACAAAAATAAAGTCAAAACAGAGAACTTGTGCCAACTAACTTGATTTGTTTTTAATGGTATAGATTTGACTACTGAGTGAAAGCTGCTTAGCTGTGTTTCTCTTCTAGATGAAGCCAATAGAGGAGCTACTGCAACCATTTTGTCTTTAAAATTGTGTTAACATAGAAAGCACTCCTTGACCATGGTTTCTGTGTTTTTATTGAGTTGTTTCTTTTCAGTGTCTCTGCTCTGTCTTCTTAGACCCCCAGATGGTCTCTCGTACTGAGCCAGGTTCTGCTTCTGCTGGAGGTTTTCTTCCTGACAAAGAGAAGTTTTCCCCTCCACCGTCGCTACATGCTTGGTCAGTATGAGGGATTGCTGTGAAGTCAACGACACAATGCAGAAGACTGTCTAATGTTGCTACATATTGGTCCAGGAGGAGTGAATGCTGCAAGTCAATGACTCGATGCAATCTTCTGGGTTTATTTAAATCGATTTTTTTAACCAATTAGAATATTAAACTAAACTTAATGTATTGATGATGATTTGTGTCCCTGATGATGTGGTTGACTTCTTTCTTGCAGTGTTGTTTACATAATGCGCCCACAGAGGTCCATCTGGTCCAATTATTTGACTCTTGATTTTCACTGTGGATTCAATGACTACAGAGTGGTTGTAAGACAAGCCTAAATCATCAACCCTCCACTGCCATGTTTGACAATTCATACAATTTTACAGCAGAGATGTGTTTCACTGTTTGGAAAAACTCTATAATGTGACTTTGGGATTTATTTATTTATATTATGCACACATTTTCTGTTTTACAGATTGAAATGACTTTTCAAAATAACTTTATTGTAAGAATGTTCGTTTTTAACTATGAAATAAAAACTATTTTATCTTCAGGTAAACAAAGATCTTTGGGAATACAATGTATTTCTTTACTTGCTTGTCAAGCCAAAATAAAGTGTTTGGTGCCTTTGCTTAGGCTTATTTCTGTTTATCCCAAAAAGTATAAAATTCCTTGAATATCCATATGTAGGTTTGTATGTGATTGTCTGCTTTCCAGGTTTCATTTTCTTGACATCAGCAGCTTGAACTTCAACCTAAAAGGAAGCTGACTGACTGAGATTGTACTTCTGGAAATTCCTAACACGTAGCAAACTGTCTTATATTGTTCAACAGTAGCTTCTTACCACCAAAGCAGAAGCTACTTGTGAACCAGAAAAAACCCGTCTGATACTATGACAGGGCCAAAGGTGAAACTGTAAAAAAAGCATCAAGAAAAAAATTGTGAAAAGGCTCAAAATGGACCAGTGGTACTCTGTTGTAACTTGCCAAGTGGCACCAATGTCAGTGTACACACAGGAAAGTGCCAAAGCTTGTCAAACACGGGGAAACCGTCCAGTTCCATCCAGGGACTGAAGTGAGATCTGAATCCAACTCATGTCACCGATTTGAGCGCCTTCTGATGGTTGCTGCCAAGTCCTGAAAGCACCTCCTAGCACAAAGGCCAGACTCACGTTGTCTCTGCAGACACATTATACTAAGTACAACAAGCCAAAGGGGCCATAGTGAAACACTCAAATACGAGCCTTGGACTTTCAACTTTTGGTAAGTTCTCTCCATAGCATACAGTGTCAGCGGTGCCGCATTTCCCCTGCCCCATAAATAACAAGAGGTTGGTTGCTGAACCGGTGTGTTTCATGTTGCACAAAGTTTTTATGACAAATGTGTTTTGTGATCATAATTGGGGTTGGCTCGCTTGCTAAGGCGCTTTTGTTTTGAGTATTTACTGGGAGAAAGCACCTGAGGGATATAAAAGGAGAGTTGCCTTTTCAGTTGGGCTCTCAGTCAAGATAAATGTGTTTGTGTTTCTGCGTTTGTGTGCGCGTGCGCGCGTGCATGCGTGCATGCGTGTGTGTGCAGATGTTCCTTGATTGGGTCTGGACTGGCTCTACCTGTGCATAATCTGCAGTATGATTGAGTTTGGTATGTGTGAAGTTGTGTGTCTGCTCAGCTGCATTTATTTGCATAATCATCTTTTGCAATGTTTTTTCATTGTCAAAGCAGGAGCCTATTAGCATCTCCCCACAAGTGCTCTGCTCTCCCCTCCAATTCCTCAGATAAATAAGTGAGATGTCCAAAAGAGATCATTATCAGAGAGACTTTAAATCGATCCATCCTAATTAATTAACCGCTTGATAGATAGGAGTGAGTTTCATCACGCCCGAGTAACTCTCCAGAAAAAAGCCAGCGGATCAGATTTGAAAGATAACTTGGCAAACTAAAAACAACCAGGTATGACAAGACAATTTCATTTCACAGCGAAATATTCTGGCTTTTCAAAACACACCTTGCTGAAATTTGCATTTCAGAAATTAAAACCATCTGAAACACGTTTCTGTGGCTCGGAAATACTTAGACAGATCAGCCAGACAAAGAAAAAGCAAACAAAAAACTCAAGAGAGAGAAAAATCAACAGTTTCTTGCATGAATGACGCCCGTGTTGAGCCTCTCCTTCTGCACACAATTCCACACATGCTAGGCACTGTTTACTGTGCAACTTATCAGAAACCTATTGACTTGTTCAGTGTCAGATAGATAGATATTAAGTATTACACTTTCTTCACATATTATGTTTTTTTGCTGGCTGGAGATGCAATGCCTGAAGTAAATAAATCTCCAGCCTTTTAATGCTTTTGCTGCTGAAGCAAACATAATTTGATCTCCAGCCAAGTCAGACCACAAATCATATGTTGAACATGTCCAAATAAATCACTGTCCCAACTCAGACACCATATTAGAAAACATGTGCTCCACTTCTGCAAGAGTTACGCCAGTGTTTCTCAAAAGTGGCAGCAGTGACCCAATCGTGACCTTGCTGTATCTTGTGTTACTCCATGCAGAAGCTCTGTTTACACCGATGAAGACTAAGTCAACTTCAGTATGCTGAATGGTTACAGTGACTCCACCTGACAGCAATCCACTTTCTCCACCTGACAGCAATCCACTTTCTGATTAATTTTTCATGCTTGGACTCATTTAAAATGTTACCTACAAACAGGTGACAGTAAAGTTGAAATATGAAGACAAGGAACCAGGATTTACATGAGTGTCAAAAATTCCAAATAGATTTAACCTCAGTCCTTTTATCCTTGAACCTCAAGAGATTCAAGGCAAGGCAAGGCAAGGCAATTTTATTTGTATAACACACTTTCAACAGCAGGGCAATTCAAGGTGCTTTAGATGATTTGGTGATTTAAAAAACAAAAAAAAAAGATGGAAATTAAAAGTAAAAGAAACACACATTACATAAGATACACAATAAAGCAAGAGAGCATCAACACATTTCATACATATGACATCAATCATTTACTCGAAGGCAATTCTAAACAGATGAGTTTTTAGTCTCAATTTAAAGCAGGTCAGAGTTTCAGCAGCTCTACACTCGTCAGGAAGTCTGTTCCAGATAAGGGGAGCATAAAAACTGAAAGCTGCTTCTCCATGTTTAGTTCTGAGTCTAGGGATGTTTAGTAGGCTAGAGTTGGAGGACCTGAGTGGTCTTGGTGGTTGGTACTGTGACAACAGGTCTTCAACATATTTTGGTGCTAAGCCATGTAATGATTTATAAATTTATAAAGTCTATTCTCTGAGCTACAGGGAGCCAGTGTAAGGACTTTAGAACTGGGGTGATGTGCTCTTCTTTCCTGGTTCTAGTGAGGACGCGAGCGGCAGCATTCTGGATCAGCTGCAGCTGTCTGATTGACTTTTTAGGCAGACCTGTGAAGATGCTGTTGCAGTAATCAATCCGACTAAAGATAAACGCATGGATTAGTTTTTCTAGGTCGTGTTGCAACATCAGTCGTTTAATCCTAGAGATGTTCTTCAGGTGATAGAACGCTGACTTTGTTATTGCCTTTATGTGACCCTGGAGGTTCAGGTCTGAGTCCATTACGACACCTAGGTTTCGAGCCTGATCAGTAGTTTCTAGCTGTATTAATTGAAGCTGTGTGCTGACTCTTGATCGTTCCTCCTTGGGTCCAAAAATAATCACTTCAGTTTTGTTTCTATTCACCTGGAGAAAGTTATGGCACATCCATCCATTTATTTGGTCAATGCATTGATTTAGGGTTTGAATGGGTTCGAAGTCACCTGGTGACATTGTAATGCAGAGCTGAGTGTCATCCGCGTAGTTATGGTAGCTAATGTTATTGGTTGCTATAATCTTGCCTAGTGGGAGCATGTAGATATTAAATAGGAGGGGCCCCAGGATGGAGCCCTGAGGCACCCCACATGTGATTTCTGTTTTTTCGGTCCTGGGGTGTCATCATGACTTGCTGTTTTTGTTCTCTGATATCCATGGGCGCCTCAAGGTCAGCTTTTGGGAGCAAGTCTTTTGCTTTCTGATTTTGATAAGAAAAAATGTTTGCTGCTAACAGCCTTACTCCGGCCTTGTTAAGATAACAGCCTGCTTTGAACAGATGAATAGCACTTCCAAATACTTTGAAATTATTAATAAATGTGAACGACTTCTCAGCTGATTGTTTCTTCAACCATTTATGGAGCATGCGGAGTCTGCTAAATCTTTCATCATTCCCTTCAGGGACTGGTCCGCTGATGAGGATGTTTACGTTACGTCCATCAAGTCTCTGTAGGAGATCAGAAAAGTCTCTCTTCAGAATCTCTGATTGTCTCATCGCGATATCTGCTGATCCAGCGTGAATGATGAGCTTTTCCAAAGCAGGATGTTGGTCCAAGATTTTTGGGATTTTTTCTGATATTTCTCTCACTGTATTTTTGTAGCAGCTATAAACTTTGGTATTCTTGCTACAAAAAGCCTCAATTCCATTAATTGATCCGTCTTGTAAGATAACAATCTTTGCTGGGGGGGCTCCTTCTTTGTTATGTGTCCGTTTGATGCGGCTGGGTTTCTCCTGGTGGCTTTGACTGGTCCCGGGGGCTACGTCATCTTTCGGGGAACTCAAGGCTGCGAATCTGTTTTTCAGCGGGATTCCAGGTGGATAAATATCTCTTGTTTTTGGCTGAAACCTCTTTTGTTTACTTTCAGCAGAAGCGGGAGGTCCGGGTTCAGAGGTTTCTCTGTGTCGGAGTTTCTTTTGTTTTTTCTTCCTCGGAGAATAGGCTGGGGTTGATGATTCCATGCGTTTTAAAGCTGGCCAGTCTTTATTAGAGTGTGGAGTTCTGCCGCTCAGGCGCCTGTAGGGAGTCTCTGTGACACGGTTAGACCGATGTAAAGCCGGGCTGTTTGTATTCAAAGGTAAAGTTGTGTCATTTCCATAATCAGCGTGGAGATCAAAATTAATTTCCAGACGATGTAGCTTCGTTTCAATGCCCTCAATTCTGTGGAGCAGTTTTTCAAAATCCTCAGCTGAGCAAAAAGCCATGTTGATAAGTCCATAAAAAAGTAGTCCAAGAAGAGATCCGGTCCAATACAGTAACTCCAGGGGCTGGGTAGATAAAGTAACTAAGAAAAGGTTAAGACAGAAAACAAGAAAAGCAAACAGAAAAGAAAAACAAGTGAACGGATCTGAAGAGAAACAGAGAGCAGCTGCTCCTCCTTCAGCAAACAGGCCAACAGGGTTATCCTAACTTAGATATCATCTCAGCATTCCAACAAAGGCTAAGCAAATTGATCATGGGATAACAATCATCCACATAACAAAATTAATTCTTAATTTGCTCAACAGGGAACCCAACGGCATCAAGTACAGAGACAAAAGAACGGGTCCTAGAATAGGCCCCATTGGTACCCAATAACCAGAAAACAGGAGAAAACCCTGACCGCAACCTGGAGAAACACTGCTGACGACACAAACTAATTTATGTTGTCACAAAAAGTCCTGTCCAAAACAAGCACTGGAAAATCTCATTTTGTGTTTTCACAGTTCTGCTCAGTGTATTGGCTTAGAATTTTGGATTGTGTTTTGGAGAAAAACAGCATTTGGTTTAGCATATAATAAAAAGCATCAAACTTCACAGAGTAGATGTACTTTAATAATCCCCAAATGGGAGATTAAATTAAATTTGTAAATACTTAATTAAACCCAAAAAGGAAATTAGATTTTGTTGCAGCAGTAGACATAAAACCATAAACACTATACAGTATATGTAACATATATGGATAGCAATGAGTAAAAAAAAAAAAGAGTTACCACTATTATTTTTTTATCATCACAATCCCATTGCTTTATGGCTAATGGTGTCACGAGATCCTTTACATTCACTCTTACAAAAATCTCTAATAACATTAGGTTGGAATTTTTCTTATAAAATCTACTGTTTTGAATTTTCTTTTTGACTAAATTCAGCACTCCTATTATGATTGTAACCCAAACCAAAAAGCTTGAGGCTATTTCACCTGATAAAAAAACCACACTTCTGAATTTAGATCAGTGACGTTTAATTGGCTCCATTAAATCAGACACCTTGGAGAGATGTGAAATATTGCTTCATTAGCTGTTTATTTGTTTCGCTTCAGTTCTCCAATTATCACTTCATTTTTAATGTAATGTCTTCATTGACCGTAATGTACATTTGGATCTTTTACATGACCATGACAACTTAAAGCACTTTGTTTGGAAGCACTGCAAAGTGGAAGTAACTAGTTTCTAATAAGAGTTCTTACAGTGTCCTGGGAATGAGTGAGGAAGAAATTATGAGATTTGTTTTTTTTTTAATTACATATAGTGTCTAATTATATATAAAGCTTCTTTTTATATATATATATATATATATATATATATATATATTTATTTATTTATTATTAACTCAGTCATTTATTAATTCTGTGCAACAATTTCTCAAACGTGGTGGTGCTATTGGTTCAGAAATCAGAAAGGTTTTATTGCCATATGTGTGATCAGGTTCAGAACATTGGGAAATTGCTGTGGTACTTTGTGCAAACATGAAATAAACACTTCTAACCATGCAATAAATAAAAATAAAATGGGGTGAACAGATTATTGTATACATGAGTGCAGAGGGCAAAAACACAACACACGGTCAGTTATTGTTCATGAGTCCATCAGCAGAGGGAAAGAAACTGTTCTAAGTCCAGAGGTTCTGGTCCAAATGGAGCGAATCTCCACTGTCTTCTGGGCATTCAGCACCAGGTTGTTGTGACTGCACCAGGAAACCAGACCTTCAGCCTCCACCCTGTAGGCAGACTCCAATAAGGGTGGTGTCATCTGCAAACTTAGTCAGCTTGACAGACTGGTGGTCGGAGGTGCAGCAGTTGGTGTATAGGGAGAAGAGCAGACATATATGAAGTCCTACATTTTTCCAGGCAATGAAACTTGTCTGAAATTTTCTGTGAAAGCAGCTAATACTAAATGTTTGGCAGCCGTCGCGTGAGCTAAATATTTTCCGATATTGACTGAGTTTTTTAAAGGGTGACAAAAAATTCTAAAGGCTGTATGTCATTTTGACAGATTGCAGTTCACACCCCGGGCCACTTGTTGGCGATTTAGCATTTTATTTAGCTTTTTTCTCTCTTGATGCATGACCTCCTTGACTTCACTCTGGAAGATGTCTCAGCAGCTAAGTGTCCGAAGTTTCTTTAAAAAGCTCAATAACGATGATGATATTTTTGTTTCTATGGAAGAAAAGTTACATGAACTATCTGGTTGATTTGGGATTGGACTCTGATTATGAACTGAAAATGAATCAAAATTAAATGGTATTGAATGTTTGTTCATGGTCATATTAAAAATGAAAGTGACTGGAAAAAATCCACTATGACCAGATTGTTTTACCCTGTCGGTTAAAATAGAGGACAACAAAAATATCTGATGTTTGTTCACTTTCAAATCACTGCTGGTATCATTTGCTTGATTAAAATTCTGATCTTAATTGGCCGGGAAATAAAATAGCTGTTGAAATAGAAATGCATAATCTTCTCTAAGAATAGTACCCAAAATGAGAACTTCCAGTATCTTAGTGTCTTGAGCCCTCTTCAGTGTCTGAGTATTGCAAATTAAATCCACAACATTTTTAGCATTAGTTTTAGCTTGACTTTTAAAGTTTATAACGTGTGTAAACTAACTGGTGATGGTCTCAGATGCTTCGTGGCATTACTGTAGTGCAGCTAAGCCCTTACAAGTAAAACTGATTATGGCTGATTATGTGGAGAAATGGGAGACTTGCACAATCACTGAATTTCTTCCTATTACTGTAGGTGTTCTACTAACAGTTGTTTGAAGTACTGGGGAGGCATTAAGACCTTCTTAATGATCAAGCAGAAATTGTAGCGTTTAACCTGAACACTCTGGGAGTTTTAGTGTTTTGATTTTCAATAGTCGTCATCATTCATCACCTTAGATTTCATGTAGACTGGGTTTTCCACAGAGCCCTTTTAAATCTATGGGTAGGGTGCCTGTTTACGTCTCCCAGGTATTGCTCCCAGGCAGCATTTCTCCTCCTCACTGGACAAATCGGTGCTTCTGCTTTTACTTTATGAAATCAAATTAGAGTTAGAAACTTTTCTGAGACTACTTGGGAGGATGATTCTGTTATCCATTAAGGCCTGAGTAAAATTTTTCAAGCGTAATTTTATCACTCTTCATTAACTTGTTGGGTTCTCGGTTGCCTTGTATTGTATGTTTTGCTATCATGCTTTTTTTTTTGCATAATTTTCAGTTTTGAACATTAAAATGTAAATGATAAATAGACCTAACTTATACAGCGCTTTTTGCCACATTCACCCATCTGTACTCACAAACACGTTCATACACCGATACAGAGCAACATAGGCAACTTGGAGTTAAACGCCTTGCTCAGGGGCACATTGACATCTGACAAGAGGAAGATGCAAGACAGCTACTCTACCTACTGAGTAACAGTCCCCCCAAATATACGTAATTACAGAAATTCAGTCAAACAGAAGTGAAAAGGAAAATTTGTACACAAAAAATGATATATTCCCTTTATAATTAGAGAACCTAATACTGGTAGACCTTTGGGCAAGATGGTGGCAGATGATGTCTTCTGGCAACAGAGCAGCCAAAAAAAACTTTCATTTTAAAGCACAAATACAAAAACTAAAATTAAAACATGAACAGCAAAACTGTTGAAAAAGAGTACAACGGAGATGGATTTGATAACACCAACCATTGAATTTATTCAGTTGGAAATATTTTATAGGTATAGTCGCTTCTTTGTACAGAAGCGTACAGGTTATTCTTTGAATTGTGACGTACAAGAAGTGGACTGAAAAGTGAAGCATTTTTTTTCATGTCGCATTTCGGCAGAAGCTTCTGAGCACAGGGGGTATGTACAAGCAGAATAACGCAGGCAAATAATCTGTCCTGCACACTTTGTACACGGCTGTAAAAAAGCACAAAGCACCGTGTAGATGTATGTGGGGAAAAAAGCGACACGCCTCCTGTGTCAACTGAAAGAACCTCTGCAGCCCCCCCCCAGAGCACATTGGCAGGAGGCAGAGAATCCAATAACTTTTCATTTTCCCGTTGAAAAGGTCTCCCTCTGTCCCCTATAATCTCATCTGTGCAATGTTCCTTGCCTTTTTCATCCCATCACACTTCCTTATCCTGACACTCACCGGAGAAGAGGATCAGTGGGCTCGTTTGCAAGCTATCTGGGAGAGCAATGTCACATTAAAACACTGCTAAGCTCCAATTACACTGTTACAAAGTCGAACACTAATCTGGAGCTGGGACATTCAGTCAGACTGATGCAACAAATGAACAAAATGTGATGTGAATGAGCTCAGATTGTTTTTGAATGAATTAAAATGTATCAACATTCGTCTTTTCTTAGGTTCTCAGAACATTTCTTGGCTTTCATGTGATACACAATCTTTTCAAACATTTTTGCACAACAGTGTGAAATTCAAGCTGAAACGAAGTGTTTTTAGGTAAAATACACTGTGTAGCATCACAAAAGAGAAAAAACCCAAGAATTTAAACTTAAACTGATATTGTATTTTCATGAAAGAAAAATGTGACTGTGGAAAAATGCTTTTTTTCCCTCCAAAAAGGAAGCATGAAATATTGAGTACCTTTTAGAAATCTGGTGGGTTTCTGTGTTTGCAGCAGTGGACTGACATCACAAAACAGAACTTCTGGTGGTTAGTCTCTTGAACATTTTGCTTCGATCAAAGTTTGACTCCACTTAAGTCTTTCCAGGAAACTCCTGTCTCTCAACACCACGAGTTTGTTGGTTATTTCTGCAGATAGGAAATAAATGTATTTATTTTGTTTCTGTGGAAGAGTTTCCTGTCTCCTCACCTGAACCCCCTCAGGCAACCACCTTTACTGCAAGGTTATGTTGTTTTAGATGCACTGGAAACAAACAATAATCCCTCAGAAGCTTCTGTACCCTTATTGTTATTTGGCCTCCGGTTTACAGCTAATTTCATTCCCAATGACCTCTGAACTAAAATGTTTCAGAATATTTCTTTTTCATGATTATCTGGACATTATATTGAGATGCTGACAAACAGAAGATGTAAGTCCTGGGTAAACACCAGAGATCAGAAAGTGAAGGTGTAAATACACATTTTAATCTAATATGAGTAATTATGAAGGCAAGATACCCCAAAGAGACCAAACAAGTTTAAAAACAAGAATGATGTTACTTTTTAGGGGAAAAAAAGAGTGTGTAACTTTATATACAGTGAATGTCAGTCAGAGACATGGAACAGGTGGGCTGATTTACTGATTAAAACCCGGTGTGAGGGTTCTAAAGGTCAGAATGTACACTGACCAATAAAATTGTCACAGTTCCCAGGTGTTTGGACTTTTTCTGTTTGTATTTAGGTTATTTCCTTATTTTCTCCAGCCCTTATCTTGTGTCTCCTCTTTGCCCTGTAATTAGCTCCAGCTGTTCCTCATCCCTTTGATTACCCCAGTGTGTAGACGTTTATATATGTTCTCACCTGTGTCGTTGGCTCTGCTGGATTCTTGTGGCTACTCATGCTCTGCCCCTTTCGTGTGTTCTCAGTGTGCTGTAAAAGGTTTTTGAACTGTATCTATTTAATCATCTTCACTCTACCGCTGCCTCCATCCTTTGCAATCTGATTCCTCCTCAAAATCAGCGAATCACGACAAAAATAGGTAGAATCCATATACTTGAGTAATTTTCTGTTGGCAACTTGTTTTATTCGTAGTTTTGAAGCCATCGCTGTAAACAAAAAGGTGATCTGTTGCACATTTTTCTCTTTATCAGGTTCAGCTGACAAAAAAAAGACTAGTGGGAAAACCTGCTGTCTCTTTACTGATATGTAGTTGTCATAGAATGAAAATTTTATTTTGAAACATTGAAAAATTATTACAAATTAGTATAGTTACTTATATGTTACCAACAACATATTGTCAACTCCCAACATTTCGTTTGACATTTTTCAGATACAATTTTATAAAAAAAGAGAGAAAAGGAACGAGAACAATAACAGACGAAAAGGAGAAATACAACGGAACAGGGGATGCATTTAAGAAAAATAATAATCAAGAGGCATAATACTCAGTATGAGAAGAAACAGATTATATAAAATGCTTCTAATTCTAATTTATGCTTTTTATTTAATTTATTTTATGCATTTAGTGTGTCAGCATTATGTGTATAGTTAGCGTAGACATAATCTCCATTTAGACCATCGCTTTAGAAATTTGTTCATCTGTAGTCAAAGAGAGAAAGTCATTTTATCCATCTGATAAATTTCGCTCACAATATCTATCCATTTTTTCAACATTAGGTGGGTCGTGGAGAAGCCAGTGTCTGGTCACAGCCTGCAGTAATTAAGATTCTATACAAGTAAATATTATCCAATTGCAGGGCTGCATAGTGGCAGCAAGAAGGTTCTGGGTTCAAATCCATGGGTTCTGGTTCTCTCCGGGTACTTCCACAGTCCAAAAACATGACTGTTAGTTATGAGTATGTGCGTGCATGGTTGTTTTTCCTGTGTGTCTCTGTGTTGCCCTGTAATGGTTGGGCGACCTGTTCAGGGTCGTACTCCGCCTCTCACCCCGTGACTACTGAAGATAGGCACCAGCATCCCCGCAATCCTGCATAGGATGGAAGGGTACAGAATGAATGGATTGTCCAATTGCATGTCCTTCTTATAATTAGAGATGCAAATCAAAACGGTAATGTGATTTTGAAAATAGCTTGTGGATGTCTGTTTCCAGAACTGTGTAAATATTGGGTTTGTGCATTTCCACACGTATGTCCAGTAACTCAGTCACTCTTTATCCGTTACTTTAATAGTACTTTCTTTTTCCCATTTAATGTTCACATATTGTGTCAAATGGCATTTTTTATTCATAAATCTTTTACATAATCTAGAAATCAGACCTTTTTAACATTTGATTTAAATAAATGTATTATTTCCTTGAGTACTGGTTCTTGCACTTTCAGAGGGAAAGTTATTTCCTTGATAATGAAGTAGCGTATTTGCAGATACCTATAGAAGTCTTGTTTTTCCAAATAATGACTATTTCTGAAGTTTGAAAATCTTTTATCCCTCCTTTATCTGTCAAAGAATAAGGTGTTGTAATGCCTTTAGGTATCTAGCTTTGGAATCTGGTGTCTACTTGATTTGGTTTAAAATTCGGGTCAAATGCGCACCACCTTACTATCTTTAAATAATCATGTAGTTTATATTCATCTTTAGCATTTGACCAGGATTTTCATGAAGACTCCAGCCATTGGTTCTCAATCTTATTTAGAATGTCTTCCATGTCTTTGTTTCCTGTTATCGCCTGAATTGGGGGTTCAGATATAACACCGATTTCAATATCCTTCCATCGGACTTGATGATAAGGATTGCATAAATTTATTAGGGGTTTCATTTGTGCAGAATAATTTTTTTTTTTAGATTAGGAACTGCCATTCCTCCATTGTCCTTGGAAAGTTGTAATGTTTTGAAGTGCACGCATGGCTCGTTTCCAAGCCATATGAATCTAGAATTAATTGAACTGCTTTTTAGTGACATCAACTGGGAGGGCCTGAAACAGAGAAAGTAATCTTGGCTGGATGTTCATTTTCACTGATTCAATTCTTTGATTTAAACTCATGAAGGGGACACCGTATCATCTCTGAATATCGAGTTTGATTTTTGCGATTACTGAATTTCCCCATTGTGGGATTAATAAAGTATTCATTCATTTATTCATTCATTAAGTCATCATAATTATGTTTAGCTATGGTTGTAAAATTGGTGGGGATTACAACTCCTAAATATTTGAAAGAGAAGAAGTCCCATTTCAAATTTAATTCCTTGCGTAAATTGAATGGGGAGTCATAATCTAATTTAATGTAATGATCCGTGTTTTACTCATATTCAGTTTGTATCCTGCCTAATTACCGAACATTTTTCGACAGCTAAACAATTTAGGCAATCATTTAGTTGGCCCTCTTAAATATAATAAAACATAATCGGCATGCAATGCAACCTTGTGTACATCTCCTGAAATTGGTATTCTTTGTATGTGATCTGTCTGTCTTATCATTTGAGCAAGAGGTTCTATGTAGAGAGAGAACAAGAGAGGTGAGAGCCCGCAGTCCTGCCTTGTTCCACATTCCAATTCGATCGCATTTGTTAAACATCCGTTTATTTTTATCCGAGCTGTTGGTTTTGTATATAATTGGGGCAATTGTTTTATGAATTTGTTGTGGAAGCCAAATCTCTCTAGTACTTTATATCAAAAGTGCCATCCCACAAAGTCAAAGGCTTTCCCAGCGTCAAGACTAACCATAGCTGCTTGAATCTTCTGTTTTTTAATATGGTTCAGTATGCGTAAGGTGCACCTTTAATTATCATGCGTTTGTCTCTGTGGGATGAAGCCTGTTTGGTCCGTGTTAATAATTCTAGGCAGAATCACCTCTAATCTCTTTGCCAAGATTGATGTGAATAGTTTATAAATCTGTATTGAGGACTGATATTGGTCTGAAGGAACCACAGTTAAGTGAGTCCTTCCCTTCTTTTGGTTTTACAGATATTATGGCTTCTTTCCATGATGGTGACATTTTATCTTCTTTTAAGGCTAAATTAGATGTATTTAACAGAAATGGTAGTACTTCCATTTAAACATTTTTTATACCATTCTGCTGGAATACTATCTGGACCAGGGAATTTGTTTCCTTTTAGATTTGATATTACATGGGACAGCTCTCTTTCAGATATTTCAACTTCGAGAATATTATTTAGATTTTCAGATAAGCTTGGTAAGTTGAGGTGTTTCAAGAAGTTGTTCACCTGTTCATTTTGTAAATTTGGTTGTGTGTATAATTGTTTATAATAAATTTGAAAAACTCTTTGAATTTTAGCTTGCTTGTACACACGTTTTTGAAATTGGGTCATTTATTTTATATATTATCTGCTTGTTGTTTTTGTAATTTGCTTGCAAGTAACTTAGCAAATTTAGGACCAGACTAGGTAGTGTTTGTGTTTTGTGTAAATCTTTTTCTTTCGTATTTCCAATTGATACACTGCATTTATACTATTTCTTAGAATTTTTAGTTTGATGTTGAGCTCTGGGTTCATATCACTTTTATGTTTCTTCTCGAGTTCTTTTAATCCTTTATTTAAATTTTGGAGCTTGGCCTGTCTGTCTCTTTTTTATATGAGAAATAAGATATAATTTCCCCTCTCATAAATGCTTTCATTATATCCCAAACAATTTCTGGGCCTACTTCTCCATTAAGGTTTTCCTTCAGAAAAGGGGTGATATCAGTTTTAACCCGCTCAGTAAAATGCATACTGTTTAACAAATATGTGTTCATTTTCCATAGCTTATTTAAAGGTTCGTTGTTAATTTCCAAAGTTAAGAAAATAGGGGCATGATCTGACAAATCTATATTTCGGTCCCCTTTTAAAATAAAGAAATAATCAATCATTGAGTAAACTGTGTGAGAGTATACTTGAGTATAATCATGGCTTGTTGGATACAGATTCCTCCATGTTCTGAAATTAGTATTTAGATTTTTTTTTTTGTAAAGAAGTTTGAGTGACAGCTCTTGATGCGTCAAGCTTTGAGTTTAGTCTTATGTTCCAGTCTCCTCCACAGATAATAACCCCCTTTTCTTGTATCATATACTCCAAACGTTTTCTGTAAAATGTAAAGTCACTGCCGGGAGGGGCATATATATTAAGCAATGTTATTAAGACCCCATTGATCTTTCCTGATATTAATGAGTACCTTCCTTCCTTGTCTTTACTTTCATAGATTAGCTCAAATGGAATTTTATGAGAAATCAGAACCCCCCCTTTTGTGACCTGTTTTGTAGGGTGAATAGTATATTTTAGAAAAGCCCATTCTTCTTAATTTTTCATGCTCAGTAGAATTGAGGTGTGTTTCATGGGGCATAGTGATATCAACATTTTCTTCTTTCAATTCAGCCAAACAATCGTTAGTTTTCTGCAGATGTTGAATGTCCAAGAGCTGTTTCTTATTATCCCTTCTAAAATCTTTCAGCTCCTGAGGTATGCTATCCAAGCTAGCTTTCTCGTGCTCGTCTTCCTCCAGGCTCTCACGGTTCAGGGAGCTATCCCAGCTATTCTCCTTTGTTTCATTATTTGGTTCGGCATCCGTGGTCCTCTTCCGTCCTTTACCTCCCCTGGTCTCCATCTTGAATAAAACTGAAGATCATATGTATTGCACTTGGTTTTAAGGGAGGTTTTTTAGCAAAACCGTTGGGGAGCTCTAAAGCTATGCTGCCATCTTTCGTGTGACTCGGAAGCCGGAATCGGCGGGTCTATTTTACATGCTACACTTCTAAAACGCCATAACCTCTGCAGTTTAGATCAGGCCAGACAGGATATCAGACATGGGAGCAGTGTAAAGCATCCCTAACAAAATAAAAGACACATGCAGATTTCTGATTGCTTAACTATGAAAAAATCTAATAAAACATAATTACCTATGACACCAGGGTTGAAGTCAGTCGGTCTGTGGGTCTTGCTGGTTTTCATCATGGACGATAAGAAGTTAATTGTTGAAGTGGAGAATCACCCAGTTTATACAATACCAGTGATCATTTTTACAAGTTCAACATTAACAGTCGGAGGCTTCTTCAGTTTCGCTGCAACACAGACCGCTACAAGAAATCCTTCCTGCCCACAGCCATCATGATCTACAACAAGAATAAATTAGTATGAGCTAGAACAACACTTAATTTCCCTCTGGGATCAATGAAGTATTTTGAAATTAAATTGAATGGCAGATAACATGTCACTCAACCAGATTCAGACCTTGTTGGGATCGCTACATCGTTTCACTGACGATACAGATTTGTCAAACAGACATGCAGTGGATAATTTCTGGAAGATCTGTACATGCCTTGATAGTTTCGAAAACAATGCCTGAATATCATCCCAGAGGAGCATAACTCTGTCGATGACCAAATGCTATCCTTCAACGGGACAGTATCTAAAGTATGACAGTATGTAGGGCATCTCAAAGCGCTTTACAACTCCATTATTCATTCACTCTCACATTCACACACTGGTGGAACCAAGCTATGATTATAGCCACAGCTGCCCTGGGGCAGACTGACAGAAGTGAGGCTGCCATATCGCTCCATCGGCCCCTCTGGCCAACACCAGTAGGCGAAGTGTCTTGCCCAAGGACACGACATGTAGCAGGTGGAAGCTGAAATCGAACCCACAATTTCTGGGTTGCAGGCTGACAACTCTACCACTGAACTATAGCCGCTATGGTTTTAATTGAGCTGTGTAGAGATCCAGTAAGTACAGTAACAATAATCCTGTTTAGAGGAGACTAAAACAGGTATCAGTTTCTCAGTATCGATCGAGATCCAGCAGTTTGTGTGTTTGAGTGTCTACTTCAATGGATCTCTGCTGGTGGGTGTGACCGGTCCTCTGCTGCCAACGCACCTGCTGGAAAAAATCCTCATCTGGCTGTGGGAAATAAAAGAAGCTGCAGGATGTCTCTTCTTCACCTGATGGTTCATCATAGTTGGTACAAGTCAAGCTATGGAAATACTTCTTTAAGTTCATTGATGTTTAAGCTTCTCCTAAATAAGCTGAGAATGACCTGTCGTCTTCAGTGCTCCCAGCTGTTCCCGGTGCCAACCTTCATCTCCTGCTCCTGCGACCGTCAAATCGTTCCACTCTGTTAAACTGTCCTACACTGCAGTCAACCCTCTTCAAGGTTGGCATCTTCCTGCCCGCTCTCCCAACACACTCAGCTCCCATCATTCCAGATCGGGCCTGCTCTTATAATAAATCTCCTTTGACTATAATTCTGAGTCCGTGTGTTATTCTTCATGTGGCTCAGAAAACTCTCAACAAATATGACAGTATATCTTAGTGACAGCATTCTTCATATTATTGCAATGTAATGGAGGTAGGGCTTGGGTGTTCTAGAAACTTAGTTCAGGTCTAAATTAGTCTTGATCTAAAATGACTCCTAGGTTGATGGGGTTTTTTCAGTTTATCAGGGAGCTAAAGTCATGTAATGACCAGTCAAGGTGTTTTTAAGATGTTTAGGACCCATTTTGAAAACATTTGTCAGTTCCTTCATTTCTTTAGGTTTTCTGGATATATATAAATCAAAGTATCATCTGCATAGTAGGTAAATTGCATATTGTGTTTCCAAATAAATTAACCTAGGGAAAGCATGTGTGAAAACAGAGCTAGTCCCAGCCAAGAACCTTGTGGGACGCTATTAACTCTATAATGAGTTTATAACACATTATGAATGTGTAAAAAAAGACAGATATATCCATCAAAATCCCCAGAATGACATTAAACAACCACAACTTTGTTTAATGTTTCTAGAGTCAGCGTCACTCTGATTCACAGTCTTGTACGTTTTAAGTTTACGAAATTGTTCACGTTGCCAAGAAGCTTGCTCATTTGAATTCCTTTATTCATGACACCGTTCACATGAGCTGGTCGTTTAGAAACTCTATTTCTACAAAACCAGTGGATGGTCATTGGTTTAAACCGTTATTAGGCAACCTCCAGTGACCTCAGGAAAACATTAGCAAGAGACCAGCAAAAGATGTCTTGTCAACTCAAAAGTTCTAATCTACTTATAGAGCAAGGACATATCAGCATGTCAATTTGGACTATGTAAGTGTGTTCGAATAGTAAGAGAGGGTACGTGATTGTTACTTAAAGGGTTGAACAACCAGAAGACTATGGTGTGGATGTTGAAGACAGCTACAAATATCTTGAGATCCCATAAGACGTGGAGGAGAGTATCTCTTGAGGACCAGGGTTGGAGACCACTGTTATGGAGAATCAAGACCTTAGTGGAGCTTTAACCCCTAAACTGGAGGAGTGACTAAAGCAAATTCCATCCAGAAGAGTGCAGTCCTAAGAACAACAGGTACTGTATAGGTCCCGCAAGCTCCCAGGAACCAGCGGATGTGGAAATTTTTTTTGGTTTGTTTAAAAGAAAAAACGCTCACTGAAGAAAAGAACAACAACCACTAGTCAGGCTTTTGTGCATTTGGGTCAACAGCGTTCCAAGAAGCACAGAATTAAGCTGCTCTGCTCAGTTAAAAACATACAGACAAAGAGGGAAAAAAGAAAAAAAGAAAAGCAAATTGACCATACTTGACAGAACTCTTATACTTTCTGTGATGTCATCAAAGGCTTATCAAGAGAGTCGATTTGTCTTGTTACATACCATTTGTTTTGCATAAAATAGCAAAGCAAAGAGAAAAGATGGCCATGGCATGTTGTTCAGGGGAAGAGGGTGTTTCATATCACTGATAGTATGCTTGTTTTGTTTTCATAATCTTACGACATTCAGTTCACATGGATACACCATAATCAGGAGGTGAGGACTAGAGGTGCAACTCCAGCAGACAATCTGTTTTGCACGATAGCCATCGTAGTGTGGAAAGTGCTGTAGAATGTACCAATCAAATGATTTTGTTAGATTTGAAAGGAACCCCCTCCCTCCTTTAAAGTGTGAGCCGGGATGTCAGGGGGGAAGAGACGGGTGAGTGTGGACGTCTTGAAGAGGTTAAAGAGAACACAGAGACACCACGCTGTGGACTGTGTCAAACTTGATCAACTCTCATTGCAGCTGTGTTCACACAGCAGGTACCAACACATGAGCATCAAGGTGTGCATGCACACACCTAGACACACACACCAGCAGATGTAATAACCTGTGGCTTCATCTGCATACATTTCCCCACAGACTAGCCAGACTTCTGGCTCACACCACCTTCCTCACTGGTTTTACACGAGAAGTGGCCTCTTGCTGTGATGGCTGATGTTGCATCCAAGCACCACAACATGGGGACCGAAGGACAAATGAGGCAGAAAGATATCCATTAGAAGAAAGAAGAAAAGTAGAAACTGAAGAACTGCTTTCTGTGTTAATGGCACAAAACTTCCCGGTTCAGCACAGAGTCTGATGAAATCTTGATATATAATTTCTGAAGTTGATGCCATTTATAATGCCAATTTGCCTCTGTTATCAAGATAAACCGAGTGAGCATGCAGTAACACTAAACGGTTTAATTTCATGGTCTTATCAGTGTGGATTTCATGGACAACACCAGATCCATATCTGAAGACAACTCATTATAGGATCCCTGCACGGATCAGCCCGTATCTGCTTCAGCATCCTAGCTGATTTTATTGATTTCATGATTTCTAGTAGGATGCTGATGCGTGAGAGGGATGAAAATGGTTGACCTTCATTTCAGAAGCAGGATAATGTCAGATCAGAGATAAAATCAGAAAGGTGAAACAAACTGTCTCTTCTTCCTAAGAATCAATACAAGGCCTGTTTTAGAGGTGGATAAGACCGCGAGAGCATTGACTGAAGGGAAAAAAATAATGTTCCTGTTCATCGGCTTGTCTTATTTTTATGTGTCTCCACTTGTGCATTTCAGAGTGAAACACAGAACAGTTATTTAATGAATTAACTTCATTCATAGAGTAATAAGACTTTTAGGTATTGTTGATCCATTCTGCAGTCTGGTAACATGTCTTAAAAATGTACTCTGCTGGGTAAAGGTCAGGAATGCAGGCAGGCCAGTGTGGCAGCTGTACCTCCTTTTCTTCAGCCACGCCCTTGGAATGTGTGCAAAATGATTTTCCACTGTCTTGCTAGCAGAGGTATTGGTGTCTCTGGAAAATATGTGGTAGGATTGAAGGCAGGAAATGTTGTTCTAAAATCTCTGTTGGACTTTTCTGTGCTAATGCAGCCATTACATAATTTGAAAAGAGCTTTGCCAAGGGCACTGATACAACTCCATACCATGATACAACACTTTCCATCACAGAGTGTGCAGGGACTGGTCAACAAGTCATGATTTTCCTATGTCCTGTGTTTCCTGCCATTATTCACTCTGCTCGTCAGCTACCAGCCCCTGCCTTACCAGCCTATCAACCATTGCTTTCACCTGTGTCTCTCCTCCTCCTGCTCTGCGCTCAGAGCTGCTCAGGTTTGTGTAACTGATCTGTTTTCTGCCTCCTGACCATCAACTCTGCCTGTTCCCTGTCAACACTGTGAGTTACCCTGATTTTGGCTCTGAACCTAGACCCTGAATTTTGCCTCATAGACTCTGGATCTTTTCTGCCTGCCCTGTTGCAGACCTGGATTGTCTCATCAACCGTTGAGTTTTGGATTGTGGACACTCAAACACCTGATACTTCCACAGTTTCTCTTATGAAGAGAGTCTGTGTCTCCAACCTACCCCACTGCCAGAGTTTCCCCACTCCTGGTTTCTAGCGTACAGACTGTTCCCCTCTGTATGGTCCCGTGGATGAAACAATCCCCAGTAAACGGACATGGCTCTTCCGTCTACTGACACATCTGTTTACTAAGGACCGAGTCTACAAAGAGAATTCCTCTGTAATCCTTTTGTAACAAACGCTTAACTGTAACACTTTAAAACCCAATCAGACAAGTAAATAGTAGTTTATAAAATAATAGATGGGCCACTAGGTTAGGCTACAGGAGCACTGTGGAGGCTTAAATGACACAAACACGCAAAAGTTAATTTTGAATTTATGCCGGCTTTATATAAGAAAGAAAATACACAAAGTCTACAATACAATTTACACCTCGTCTCAGTGCAATGAGAACAGTTCTCAAATAATTCAAGTTTTGGCCAATGCTTACTACGGTGTTTTTCACAACCTATTGAAATTCCACTGGATTTGTGCTACTCATAGATATGTTCAGTTCACAGTTCCCTTCACAACCAATCTCAGAAGAATTTGAGAATTTTTCTGTTTAAACCCACACAAAATTCCAAAAATAAATAATATTTCAGTGCAAAATTTAGAAGAAATGTCAAAGTCAGTCACAGTCTACTAGCCCAAAAATAAAAGTCTCTGAAAGTGTGTAAGCAGGTGAAGGTGTGGTTGTTTCTGGCCTACCAGTGCGGTAGGCCACAGAAGAAAAAAAGAAAATCCCATCCAACGATCATCGCAGATTAAGTCCTTTTCTCACTAGATCCAGGTAGGAAGGCTCGCCATCGAATCTCCAATGAATCCACTCCCGAACAACCGTCAGGAAAATCAGGGTGGGGAAAAAACCTGACCTGTCAGACAGGTTCAGAATATTTCTTATACAAGTCCATGTTTACGGTGCATTTAGCTCCTACTTACTACATTCTGCTTTGACATGACTGACAACGGCTTAGGAGCAAAATATATATCAAGTGTAATATCCACCAGAATCTCTAACAGTATAATCTTAAGTATAAATGAAATTGCCCCAGAAAATGCAGGGATTTATACATTAAAATAAAAATGAAACTTATTAACAAATGTGCAAACTGGTTAGACATCATAAGTGAACATTCACATACAAGTATAAATTTGCATAAAACTTAACAGTCATAGAGCTTAACGATCTCGGAATGAATTGAGCTCAGGCAGACAACACTCAGTCTAACTTCGGGACTCTACAACCGTAATAATGGAGACTTTAACATTTGACATATCAATAAAAAAAAATTTCAGTCACCAATAACATTTGAATTACGCATTACGTTGGTCTTTGGACGAAGATGGCACAGGATACGGTAATCTGAATCACTCGCTACTACACGAGGCTGCAGCTTTAAGTGGCAGACTCTTATTCGTGGCAGCTTTTAACTGCCCGCTGCTCTATTTAGCAACGCCGAATTTCCTCTGTAATCCTCAGACACTATTACAATGACTTTATTACCTTTTTTTTTATTTGTAGCTTTCTCCTCTAACGTAAGCACAACGTGGAAAACTTCTGCACGCAGCTGTGCCGACATCTTGCTCTCCTCTCACCGGAACTGGAAATAGAAAGGCAGCACATACTAACACTAAAATAAATATTTTTTTTTTTGTGTGTGTAAATTTATTTCTCAATAAATTTTATACATAAACATCGATCATTTACATTTATGTGGATTACGTATAATTGTATTTGTAAATAATTTTACACGTGAAGATGGGTCATCCATATTTATGTGGGTTACACTTTGCTTCCTGTTTTTACATTCCATCTTGCTTGGCCTCCCAGTCACTTGACTTCCTGACTGTTTCACAGAATCTGACCTGAAAGCCAAACCCAAGAGGAAAACACTGATCATCTTGCACGTTCCAATTGTTTTCAATAAAACTTGTTCAACCTTTCCTAGGTGTCGGTCTGGGTTCAAACCATATGTGATTCATTACAGATAACATGCTGAATGCCCCTTCCCCTCTTTGCTCTTTTTTTTTCTAACAAAGATCTGGTATACCGATCCATATGACCACAATCTCCAGTTTTCCTCTGTGACAGCTCCTTCTGGACCAAAGCAAAGTAGCACAGTTGTTCTTTTCTGGTTTTGACCTTCAAAGTCCCTCCTATGAAACGATACCTCAGCTCTTTTAGAAAGTGCTAGAGAAAGATAAATCTATCCAAAAAATGACAAATTTTGGTATGTGTTAGGACTCAAGAGGTTGGCCTGATCCAGTATTTTAAAATCAGCAGTAATGGAATTTTGACCAAACTCAACCCCAGATGTCTGACATTACTGTCTGAGATTATGTCAGCTGCACCTGTTGTGCTAGCCAGAGAGCTACGCAACCATGTTTTATCATTTTTCATATGTACAGCTAGCAAAACTATATCATAAACAATCCAAATTATTTTGTTGATCTAACAAGTTTTCTCTGACAATTCAAGTGTTCTACACTTTGATCACGTTGTTAGAGAAAGTGGTTTTTTTCTGCAATGTAAACTGACAGGAAGTATAAATAAACTCATACAAATTCTCCTGTGTACTTCGGTTGTGTGGATACAACTGGAGCTTTTATTACATCATGAGTCTTCCATGCTTTAGAAGTAATTCGCTTGCAGCACATAACCTTACATAAGAAAGAAAATAAGCTGAAAATCTCTTTCAAAAGGTCTTTCTTCATTTCTCTTTGTTCCTGCTTCTCATGATTCCTCAATGACAGCTCCCACAATTCTCCATCTGCTTGCTACTTTCTGTTCTCCCTCCTCATCAGCCTTTCTGTTACCTTTCCAGACTCATCTCCCTTTCCTGAGGCTGAAGCTTTAATGAGAAGACAGGGAGTTTTGCTAAGATTCATGGATAATAAGGAAACATTTTTGAATGCAATGCCAACTTTGAATTTTCCATGGATTGTGGGGGAAACTCCTCTGGCTTTTTTCCAAAAGTGAGAAACTGGCTCCTGAAAAGAGAAGCAACACAACGTTGAGTTGCAGCTTCCCAGACCTGAAACTGTTTCGATCACCGCAGGGGAGGAATGTAGTTTGTGGGATTTAAATGTTCATGTTCGGTTTTGCTTTCAGATGAAGGTAAAATTCTGTCTGCAAAGCATCGAGTTTGGATGCATTTTTATGTGGGTTAAATTATGGGACGAGCTTCATCTGTACAGCAGATTGATCTGAGAATCAGTTCTATCTATCTATCTATCTATCTATCTATCTATCTATCTATCTATCTATCTATCTATCTATCTATCTATCTATCTATCTATCTATCTATCTATCTATCTATCTATCTATCTATCTATCTATCTATCTATCTATTGTTTCTTTAAATGTTCCACTCTTTTTATTGCGTTTACAAATCAATCATGATCAACATAATTAGCTGGAGTTTTTTTTAGAGAAAAACCTCTAAAAAGTCAAAGTGAAAAGTGATTTATAGCAACCCATTTTGTTGGTGCTAGTTGTCTTTCAATTAATAGAATGGAGATCACTTTAGTGCAAACAGGCTGTCTCAAGTAATTGCCGATTCTAAATTTGATCAGTGTTAAAATTTCATCTGCGTTTTATTTAATCTCATACTTATTTACTCTTTATTTTAATATTTTAACCTGTTATTTTAATCTTGTTTCCAGTATTTCCTCTGTGGGAGCCCTCTGCCTCGTGAGCGGTGGTTTGGCTGTGGCTGTCTTGGTACTCTCCTGGTGGAGCTTGGGTGGAGGTGGGGGTCTCAGCCATCCCTCCACTGGGCGCCCTGGGCCGGTGCCTCGGCTGTTGCTGTCAATCTGCTGCTGCCGATGCAGATGGCTCCCCTGATGGCGTTTCCTTACCTGGCTCATCCATACTTGGCCGAATGTCCTTGTTTACTGTTGCTTTTAAGTGTGTGCAAGCATATGAGATGGGGGGGTTATGGGGGGTCATTTTAACCTGTAAAGCACTTTGAGATGCTATTTTGTACGAAAAGCACTTTATAAATAATGTTTGATTTGATTTGATTTGATCTTCAGACTAAATGCCATCTAATCTCTCCACAGATACATGGGCTAAGAAGTTCGACTTTAACTGTTATGTTTTACACCACAGACAGGTTTTATTCAGGGGAAGTTCTTCCTGAGTCGGAGCATGGTGGCACATTTAGCATCATAGTCTGAAGTGATGCTATGTTTACTGTTGGCCCAATCCCATGCTTCACAGTTCCCTCAGATTCCACAGAGACAAACAAGAAGAGCAAGGCAAAATGCTTTTCTTCAGTTGATGGAGCAGGCGATACGCTTTGTGAACACAGCCAACAGAGAGAGTGAAGTTGGAAGAAACAATGAGTCACTGTGTGCAGCCTGTAACAAATCCATTTTCCCTCTTTCTAACTTAAGATAAAAGGATACTAGGGGGGAATAAATGATTAGCTGACATACAAGATTTCTAGAGATGCTGCTGTCCACCTTTCAAAGCATTCAGATCAATGTGTGCATGCATTGCACACGTATTCAAAGGACGGTGGATCACTGTGACCAGTGGAGGTGAGAAGGGCCGACATCAGCCGTGTTAGATCTGTTGAGCCTTTTTTTGCACGATAATGCCGACAGTGGTCTGATCTTCATGCGACATCCATGGAAGAATGAATCTGAAATGGGAACACGGAATCTCAGATGCTAATAATTCACAGTGACAGCTTGGCTTTCATTGACCACCGAGCTGCATAAGAGAGGTCGACCTTAATACGGTGTACCTCCTCTTCTGTCTTTACGTGCTCAGGAAAGAAAGAAGGAGAGGGAACTGTTTCTGTCTTTTTACATATATTTGGTTAAACAGCAGCTGGCAGTCAGCTGTAATTACACACCAAAGCCTGTGCATTATTTATACCTCTTTTTAAAACCCATTAAAAGTCATTAGGTCTCCTCTAAAACCTGTCATTATCGATTGACTTTACTGTAATTGGGGCTTTAAGCCCTCAAAGATTTTCTGGTTGGTGATTAAGGATGCGGGCAGAGCTGGAAAAGCGTGGAGCAAATGCGCGCTAATCGAGCCGCGGTGAAACACCGGGGTCCATACATCTCCAGGCGGTCGGCAGCTGAAGTCGCAGTCTGGAAGTAACTGGTTTAAACACTGAGAGGTTTGACATCTCTGATCCCTCAGACACTCCACCTCATGGTTTCCACTCTTAGGAATGTGATTACTTACACAGGAGCTGCCACTGAATCTGAACCTCATCCATCACTCGCACCAAAAATAAGGTCACAGTTTCTACTCCACAGGACTGAAGTGAAACAAGTTAAAGGAATCTGTCTGACCTCATTTGACCCACATACTGGTTCTTCAGAGATGCAATTTTTTCTAATAAAATTTTTCATAAAGACTTGGATGTGAGTAAATGATCACACGGACATCATTAGAATGGCTTTGCCAAAGTACCTGTCTCTACCTCCCTGCATTTAATGTCACAAGACATTAAAAATACTTTTATGAGGGTTATTAATTCAAAAGCAGGTCCAGTGAAGCGTGCGGCCGTCCATCAGCGTAATGCTTTAGAGCTAAGTGGGCTGTCGATTGCTCAAGTATAGTTTCTTACTGTGGAATAATTAGGCCTGCACTAAATGCTGTAAAATCAGTGCGACAGCATATGACGGTGATGGTGAAACATATGGGAAAGGTAAATCTGCCTCAGTTATCCAACACATTGAAGAAAGGACCATTATGTCTAGTAACACGGTGAGTCTAATAAACACTGCAGCTTCCATTAAATTCACAAACTTTACAATAGTTTACAGAAGTTGAACGAATGATGGATAGAGAACATTCCTGGAAGTAAACTTGATGGGGGCTGTGAAAGGCTTCTCCATTCAGCAGGACAACAACACTAAACATAGTTATGCTGAAATTGCCTAGTCAAAGTCCTGACCTAAATCCAGTTGAGAATCTGTAACAAGACTTGAAAATCAATGTCTGCATTGTTTCAAAGAGGGCAAATGTTTTAGTCTCTGGATGTGTAAAGCTGGTAGCGACAAACTCTAAAACACCTGCAGGTGTAGTTGCATGAGGTTGTAAAGGTGATTCTACAAAGGATTGACTCGGGGGGTTGGCAGAGCTTAGTACATATGTATATTTGTAAAAAAAACAAAAACAGTTGGCAGACAGAGGTTTAGGAACGCAGTGACCTTCTTCTCGGATGCCCACTTTCACAACTATATTATTACCACTCTAATGGACTTATTAACAACTTTGTCATTTTGTCCTGAATTTGTTTTAATCAAACATTAAATGTGCTGAGAAAGACTAATGGGGAGTTCACACTGGTCAGCCTGTCCAGGAGTCAAATCGCTCGAACGGACGAAAGTTGATGCTTTAAAATTAAAATCCAGCTGCTTGCAGACTTTGTAGTCTGCGTCGGCGCGTCACGTCAGTATGTCTGCGCGCCGGCAGGGATTTCTCTGTTGCTAGTTGTTAACAACATGGCGGATCATGTCGAGAGAGTGGCTTGGCTTTATTTAATTAATAAAACCAGACAACGTCGTCGGGTCATACAATTCACAAAAATTACAGACAGCGACGATTAGTTGATCCTCCATTTTGAATGAATGACTTGCCGATCCAATCAGTACAAAGAGTCCCTACGATTGGTTGACGCCCCGCGTTTGCTGCCCCAAAGTTCAGTTTTCACAACTTCACGCAGCAGCTGGTCGGACAGTCCGTCAACGCGTCCAAATAGCAGCTGCTTGGACGCGCTGATGCCAGCTGCTTGGACGTGCGCAACTTGCTGTACTCTGTTTCTCAGTGTATAGATTTTACGACTCAGCTGTTTAGCTTTTTCTCTTCTAGATGAAGAGAAACACAGGTTTGAGTCATTGTTATATTGAAGATAATTTGTCAACTTTGTCTGAGTTCCAGAGAACTTATATAACCTTCTATGTAGACGGATTGCTCAGTTCTTGCCATAAAAAAATAACTAACTAAAAAAATAATCACCACACCATGTGTTGCCACCATCATGGTTCACATTAGGGATAACCGGTGGTTAGCCACAAACCAACTCGAAGCTGGGCCAGATTGTTTTTTTTTTGAAAGAACCGGTTTCTACCCCATCCACAATGGTGACGAAACCAAGGTATGGGGGCTGGATTACAAAAGCTTAGTGTAGCAGGCGAAACAAACAACCAACATTTTCATTCATAACAATGGAGGCTAGAAATAAGCAGAGTTGCAGCAGCAGAACAAATTGGAGGAGTCGAAACAAACCAAGGCGGTGTTTTACAGCTGCGTCCATCCTCCTGCCCTTGGTAGATGAGTCAATAAAGGAGGAAATAACCGCCACAGAATCTGGTAAGTGTAGCTGCTATACTGCTTTATCCCTGTATAAAGTGGAAATGACCTTCCCCTGTTAGCGGACATGTACTGCTGTCGTTGTGTTATGTAAAAACTAACATTACGTCTCATATATTCACAGACTTGAGGGGCAACCTAGGGCCTGTGGTCTGCAGTTCTTCAGCACCTGATGCTCAATGGCGCTCATCCTCCTGCTAGCAGACTGGGTAAGGATTATTTTTCACCTTTACCTGTTTATAATAAGAGCTGTCTTTGAATGAAGTTGATTTATTATTAACTAAATGTATTTAAATAATGTATTTTCAAAGCTTCACTACATTTGTACTTGAGTAGATTATTAAAGAAGTAACTTATACTTCATACCAGAAGTCGAGCTAACATTTTTTGTAGCCGGTCATTTGGACTTACAGAGCCAAAGAAACTTGATCTGGCAGATCTGTCTTCAGGTTAAGTTTCATTTCATATTATTTTCCTGTTTCATTTCAAACCAGTAAGTGGAAAATACCAAAAAAGCAGAGTGAAGTGACAGAAACATCTACTCTGCCTTTTTTGTATTTTCCACTTTTTTGTTTGTGCACCTTAGCAGACATTCACTGCCATCTGAAGTGCAAGACATTTTTCTGCTTTAGTTGTCTCTTTTTATTTAGGAAGATATTTCAGACATTATTCCGATACAGAGGAGATACTGGAATTATTATTAGTATCTATGCATGCATTTGTGATATCATTCGACTTTCTTGTTGCTCACAATTTGAATTTGTTAACACTGCAGATGAGGAGACTGCTTCTCAACCTAAAAAGAGAGCTCGTTTGGGGACTGACCTGACAAAGACAGCAAAAGATGGCACAGTGTGGCATGAAGAACCGGTGGGGACGCGTCTCCCTTTCACGCCAATAGAAGCGTACGCCGCAGATGGAGAGCCAACGGCTAAGGCCAGGAAAAGTATCTCGAGTTGCCTGTGTTTCATCACTCTTGACATTCATCATAGCATTCAAGAATGGACTATTCAACATGCACAGAAAAACGGAGCATGTTCATTGGTTCATGGCACTCCCTGAACTAATGGCATTTATTGCAATTGTCATTTTGCAGGGGCTTACCAAGGTTCCATCACTACGTGACTGCTGGTCAGCAAACCTGGGAAACCCACATATGATTGGAACTATGCCGCAAAACCGCTTCCAAGAAATCATGCGACACCTATGCTTTGATGACAGGTCCACCCGCAGTGATCGAGCAATTTCCAGTGTGTGGGGATCATTTGTCACCAACTGCATCATGTCCTACAACCCTGGTCTACATTTCCCCGTTGATGAACAGCTTTTCCCGTCAAAGACTTACTGTTGTTTCCTGCAGTATATTGCAACTAAACTTGACAAGTTTGGGATCAAGTTTTGGGTGGCTTGCAACCTAAAATCCAAGTACATTTGCAATGTCCTCCCATATCTTGGCAAGGACCCAAGTTGTCCCAGAGGGGAGAGACTGTCCGAAAATGTAGTGATGAGGCTGATGGAGCCATTCCTAGACAAGGGCAGAAATGTTACCTCGGACAATTTCTTCACATCGCTGTCACTTCCGCAAAAACTGCTTAGTGGGAGAACCACCATCCTCTGCACCAGTCAAGATTCGCCGGGAAATTCCTCGATCCGCTAGACACACAAGATCCCACCTGCTGTGGCCAACGGTCTGGATGGAGCTGAACTGAGATCCAATGCCTCCATAACTCTTCAACGCGCTGTCAGCTCCCGGTTAACGAAGTGTATTGGGCACGGTGTCCAGGTGGGAGACGATGCTCTCATTGGAATCTGTTTTTTTACTAATTCAGCTACCTGTACTCCATGTGTAAAAATGAAAATGTCTAGGTCTCTGCAGCAGATGGTCAGGGGTGTGAATATTAATCTATCAAAATGAAGGACACCTTCACATTTTTTCATCAATGTTTAAAAAAAAAGGCCAAATACGGAATACTTTTGGTTAATGCAACCACTGTTTCATACATATATATTTACATATGTTGAGGCTATGGCCTTTTACTGAACGAACTGCATCTCCCAGCATCCTTTCACTGAACGAACTGCATCTCCCAGCATCCGTTGCGATGCCCTCAATCCATCGTTATTGGTCTGTGGCCAGTGATGACATCACAGAGTTGATAAAGACAGCGCAAATATTGAAATCCTCGTGTTTTGGTTCCCCAATGGTGCTGCAAGGAGACGCTTTAATCCATTGCTTGCATTTTTCCCTTTTTCGTTCAAACCTGCTGGACCAGGAAGAACTCCCCTTTTTAAACTTCGAAGTAAACCGGCCGAGCAAACAGATATCCCTGTACGGGCAACCAGGGAGTCCGCTGGCCTCTGAGCTCTATTGAAAACCGGCCTGAGTCCCTCAGCGCCTAAAGTCAGACGTCCGCTTTCCTGACCTCGGTTTTGCGCAAACCACTCCTTTAAACTGGACACTTTCAAGTCGTTCTACGTTCTTCGTCATGGACTGTGGAGAGAATCATCACTAAGTAGGATAAACCTGGTTTATGTCCGTTTGGTCTGGGTGGAGGAGAATTAGGTCTAGGATATATATGATTTAAATCAATTTTTTTGTGGTTAAAATAAGTCTGTCAACTTGTTAACCACTGTTTATTCTTGGTCGTCTGTCGCTGTACACCGACCCTGAATGTGCATGCTTTTTGTGTTTTATTATTTGACTTTGGTTGCAACCAGAAGCAGTATATTATATTGTATTGTTTCCTGGCTTGATGTATTATCCGCTGCGGTCGGCGCGTGTCTGTTGAGACAGGTCGCGTGGCCTTCCGTCGATTCCCTTTTAGTGTCATCCCCTTTCCTTTGTCCAAGCCACCATTGCTAATTGAAACTAGGCTTTGTTGAATCGCCACGCGGTCTTCCTTTGTCTCCCTTTGTGAGCCGATTGCGCCAATTGATAAGGTTTTGGGCTATTCATCGCATTGAGGGGGTAAGCTGAACCCCCCTCATTCGCTCGCTGTCCCCGACACACACACAGCCGCACACACACGCCCCCTTCCCTCGACATTAACTTTGTTCTATATTTTGCATGCGTTAGAATAGATGGAAATTATAAATGAAATGTAATCTGTAAGGTTGACCTATTTCATTAATAAATTCCCTTAATCAACGAGAAGTTTCCTGTGCTATTTCAGTGTGTGTTGTAAAGTTTGTTTTAATCCCCACGGACGATCTCCGCCTTTTCAGAAGAGACTGACAGTCTGGTTGAATTAAAAGTATATTATTTATGAGATTGGTGCCCCTATATCTTTAATAAACAGGTTAAACTCGAACGTCATCAATAATTATATTAATATTAAATTATTTATTATAATTATTGATGCTCAGAAAACCAGACAACTTTTTTTTTTATTAATAGTTACAACACATATATCTAGGCATGCAAACTTATGTACATAAACATCCCTTTGTATATAAGTTTATACACACGTTTATATGTTTATTTCTATGTGGTAAACAGAAGACAAAACTGAAATGCTTTGCAACCAAAGTGAATGTTTATCGAGTAAAAATTGTGATATACAACATTGGTAGCAGTCCAAAACATTCCAGTTATCTACAGCAGATCACTGTTGAAATCCTCCATCGGCCTGTTAAGAGGAGAAGAGGAGAAAGCCCCGCATCAATACCCGCCATAACAGCATCTAACAAAACAGACATAGTATTATGTTTCTAGATCTGTTATTAAATTGGAAAAAATATATAGCTAGTGTTAAGGAGGGCAACATGATGTAGCAAACAGCGGTTAAAAACATTATACAATGATACTGCATTTTTACCTTTCTCTGCAAGCTAGTCGCTGCTCTCTGCGCCTTATGATCAGATATTGACGGTGCACCAAAAACATGTCACGGACACATCTTTACAAATCCAGAAAAGTGTGGAAGCACAAAAGCAGCACTTGAAGGGCATGATGAACCAGTCTGTTGTTAAAATCTGTCTCTGTTTGTGCTTCCTGTTTTCGCCTCCACACATAAGCATATACAGTTGCGTTTCTAAATGCTTTAGATGATGTTATGATGCTTTTTTTGGGGGGGTTTACCACTGTTTCATGGTTTTTTTTCCATTTCTGGGTAATGGTTCTCAAAGTGCTGCGATGGACTGGCGACCTGTCCAGGGTGTACCCTGCCTCTCGCCCCATGACCGCTGGAGATAGGCACCAGCTGCCCCGCAACCCTACATAGGATGGACGGGTATGGAAAATGGATGGATGGATGGGTTCTCAAAGTGTTCTTTCTGACTTCCTCCCAAAAACATGGCTGTTAGGTTAATTGGTCTCTCTAGTTAGTGGTCACCAACCCTGGTCCTCGAGATCTGTTTTTAGATGCATCCCTGCTCCAACACAACTGAATCAAATGAATAGCTCGTTACCAAGTCTTTGTTAGACTTGATGGCATGCTGAAGAGGTAATTCAATCACTTGATTCAGGTGTGTTGGACCAGGAATGCATCTAAAACCTGCAGAACAGTAGATCTCGAAGTCCAGGGTTGGAAACCACTGACGTAAGTTGTCCTTAGGTATGAGTGATTACATGGTTGTTTGCCCTGTGTGTCTCTGTGTTGCCCTGTGATGGACTGAAGACATGTCAAGGTTGTACCCTGACTTTTGTCCAATTACCGCTGGAAACTGGTACCAGCCCCCTTGGAAGCCTCCAAGGATGGATGGATGGATCTCACTGGGATGCCAAAGTCATCATTTGAAAACGGCCTTTTGTGTGACAAAAAGCAAACAGAAGAAATCTGTAAGTTTTCTCACAGCGCTTTGCCTTCAAACCAATGATTAAACCAAACTCATAATAAGACATCTTTATCTTTCAGAACACTTCATGTTTGCTCCCATCATAATTCAAAACATTTACATTATATGAAGGTATCCACGGCAAATCTGAGTCAACGAAGAACATTTTCTCTGACTTCTCATTCTTCCTCAGCACATTTTATCCCAGAGCTCATATTAATTTGACAGCTCTCCGAGTCTTTTCTGCACACAGCAGAATTTTGATGGACAGGAAACCCCTGGATGTCTTTCTTTCACTTTTTTTTTTTTTTTGATACCATCAAAGATAGGACTTGCTGCTGGTGTCTCTGTCTCCGTTGTTTCCGTGTCTCTCGCCTCTCCAGAGCTCCCTGCCCTCCAAACAGTGTCTGACCTGTCTGCTGTGATGACCATTAAGGCTGTGGCTGGCAGTGCTGATGGGCCTGCTGCTTCTCTGCTTGCGTCCCCGTTGGTCTGCAGCGAGCCCGCTTGCCCGGAGCTGCTAACAAGCTGTGCATTCAGGCAGTTTATGCTACAAATGAAGCTGTGCAGCGGACCAACTCCAAAGATGAACAACTGAAGTGCTGCTGAGTCCCATCAGACAGAACCCCCCTCGACTCTGCTGCTTAGGTTCTGGTTGCCTACAGACTTACATTTGCTTCCAGAATGGGAATACAGTCCACACGTGCTTTTTTGTTCATCTCTGTCATTTATTCTAAATCCATGAAAATTGCAGTACCTTCAGCTGTAATAAATAACATATTTCTGAGGGTAATTGGCACTCTTCACCACAAATTCAGGTTAGGTCTTTACAGCCATGACATTAAATGCACACAGGATACATTATTGGGTGAGAAATGTACACAGAAGAAACAAGAGTACGCTGCCACAGTGTATAAGCTGATCTCGGTGTGGAACGTTTATGTTCAATGCTTTTATAAAACATGCAGGAAAACTCAGTTATCTCATTGTAATTAATGGAGAAAAAAATCACTGCTGAGTTGAATTTGATGAGAAAGTTTAGATGCAGAATCTAAGGATGCATTCACACCAGCCCTGCTTAGTCTGCTTTAAACGAACTCTAGTTCCTTTCGCCCAGAAAGTCTGGTTCGTTTGGGGAGGTGTGACTCGAACTCTGATGCAGACCAACACAGCGAACTCTGGTCCACCTAAAAACTTAGATCTCTGTTCGATTGAAACAAACTCTGTTGCAGTTCGATTGCATATGTGAATGGCAAGTAGACCGGTACCGCAGAAAAAGCAAGAAGCATACTATTGTGCAGGGCATCCTGGGTAAATACAATCTAAACAATGGCACATGCTAGATAGTTGTGGGAGAATTACAAGATAATATGAAACATATCTTGTACATACCTTGCTCGACGTCTGTAGAGGACATCAGAGCTGTGAAGTTGTACACGCCCCTACACATTGCACGCCGCCTCATATGGAGCTGTATCAGCAGCCTCGTGTAAAAAACCATCATGCTCCATAGTCCTCTGCTTCGTTCAGTGTTCATCTTGAGCCCATTGCTTAAGCGTACTTATCTGGCACATTTGCCAAACACAACAGAGCAATCCTAAAACCACTACAATCTGCTGCCACTCCATGTTTGCTTACGTTTCACTGTACAGGAAGTGTCCTCCGCTGCACCAAGAAATATAGGACCAACGCAGCGCCACCACAGGCGGGGAGGTAAACATGTTGCTCAAAAGCTTTGGTTCGTTTAAAAAAGAGCAGTGTGAATGTGAACCGCATCAGCTAAAGAAAGAAACAATGTTGCAAGTCTACCGGACAATCAGGTGTGAATAGACCCTAACAAACCAATGTACTGCTTTTCTTTAGAGAACAAATGGTCTTATTTCATTACTGTAAAGGAGGCCCTTATTCTTTAGCAAAGCATGAAAAATTATGACATTTAATCTGTTGTTTTGATTGGAAGGACATACATTCAATCACTTGTTTTTTTATTTTTCTTGTTTTGTGCTTTAGGGCTGGAAAATCATTTTAACAGACTTTAACGTCACATTTGCACACAAAAAAATTCCACCTGTCTTTATTCAGATGAATTTTGATATCGAGAATAAAATATAACTCTGTCTATAAAACATACACTGTATAAACTCACTTTATTTCAAATTGTGAATATTTAACATAATTTAAATTCAGGGGAAAAACTGGTTTTCCTATTAAAACTAAAGGTATCAACACCACCCAGTGACACTAACAGTATTATAAAGAATGTGTTAGGATTTTTGATCAAAAAATTGGCCACTCATGGTGGCAGCATGTTGGAGTAGCTCTGTTATATGTTACCTCTTATTTGTTCTTTTTCTAGACTTTTGCTTAGTTTGGGGTGGGATTGCGGCGTTGCTGTTTGGACAGTTATTCCCTCTGGTTCTAGATGCTGTGCAGATGGGAGGATATTTGTTTTTCTTTTTTTGTAACATTTTTAGACAGTTGTTTATGAGGCATAGATAATTTGACCGGAATACCTGAACAATGACCCCAAATCCCAGAGGAGTTGAAAAGGAGGCTTCATGGATGCAGAGCAGGACCAAAAAGCAGAGAGAGAAGGAGGAAGTTCAAACCATCTCTTTCATCCATCATAATGTACAGTGGCCGGGAAGTGCAAAACAAAATTACAATAACCTGAAACCCTTTTACATTTTTACCGAAACCCTTTTACAAATTTACCAAAACACTTTTACAAATTTAACGAAACACATTTACAAGTTTACCGAACACATTTACAAATTTACTGAAACACATTTACAAGTTTACCGAAACACATTTACAAGTTTACCGAAACACATTTACAAGTTTACCGAAACACATTTACAAGTTTACCGAAACACATTTACAATCTTACCGAAACACATTTACAAGTTTACCGAAACACATTTACAAGTTTACCAAAACACATTTACAAGTTTACCGAAACACATTTACAATCTTACCGAAACACATTTACAAGTTTACCAAAACACATTTACAATCTCACCGAAACAAATTTACAAGTTTACCGAAACACATTTACAAGTTTACCGAAACACATTTACAATCTAACCGAAACACATTTACAAGTTTACCGAAACACATTTACAAGTTTACCGAAACACATTTACAATCTTACCGAAACACATTTACAAGTTTACCGAAACCCATTTACAATCTTACCGAAACACATTTACAAGTTTACCAAAACACATTTACAAGTTTACCGAAACACATTTACAATCTTACCGAAACACATTTACAAGTTTAACGAAACACATTTCCAAGTTAAAAAAAGAAACACTTTTACAAGTTCAACAAAACACATTTACAAAGACATGACCTGGAAGTGATACTGCAGGGATGAGGTTAGGGTCAGGACAAGATCAACGTGGTAACAGTAATGGAATCGATCCTGCCAGCACCTCAATCTGCAGAGATGTTTTGCCCATCTTGCGGAATCTATTTGTAAAAGTGTTTCTGTAAACTTGTAAATGTGTTTCGGTAAGATTGTAAATGTGTTTTGGTAAATTTGCAAAAGTGTTTCAGTAAAAATGTAAAAGTGTTTCAGGTTATATGTAATGTCATTTTGTTTTGCACTTCCCGGCCACCGTAATAATGACCAAGGATTATATCCCCGACTCCAACGTCTCTCTGCCCGGCTTTCTGATCATGTGCCCAGAAAGAGATTTAAAGAGGAGTGGCAAAAGCAAAGGAGGTGAATTAGCAGAGCTTGCCAACAACTGATGGTGTCATCCAGGACATGTTACTGTGAAATATTGTCTTTGCTGTCTGGAAATGGAGCTGTCGCATGTAAGGACACTCATGCATACCTGTCAAGTTTTGGATTTGAAAATAAGGGAAACATTCCATCAGCCGTGAGCCAAACCGCCACCACAACCAACCTATAGTATCTCTTATATTTTAGGATAGGTGTACAAAAAAGTATATAATCACTTTTCAACCAATTGCTAACTACAATTAGGTGTTCAGAATCTGATAGGCCTACCTTTGTTGACATTGAAATGCTGTGAACATTATGTTATAATACAGCCTAGATGAAAACACAAAAGGGTAAATCAAGCACATTTATTGATTTTACATTTTTCAGTTCATATGCTATTTAACACATTACATACTTACAGGTCATTTCAAAATGCTTGTCTTTAAGATAAACATTTACATTTAATTTTCATTACACATTTTCTTTTAATATATCATGTTCAGTCCTGTGGCTCTCTGACATTCAATAGTGACTTATTATACAATAGGGTGACCATATTCTGAGAATCCAAAAAGAGGACATCTTCCCCAGCATGGGCGTGACTACCCCTCCGAATCAAATCTCTAAATTAATATGGATTCAGGTTAGAAAATACTCAAATATTAGATTGATGAGGTAAATACAGTCAGATGTCTTTTCCATATCTCACATGAATTTGAAGGATTGCTTTGAAAAACCAGCATAATAAATCAAATAGACTAAAGAATGTTTATTCATATTTGCAGAAAAATATCATTATTAAGGATTGTTGGAAATGTGTTCCAGCAAATATGTTTTTAAAAATGATGTTGGAATTTATTCTCCAGTAAATCACAGAGTCATGTTTAGTGTTTTACCTGCTGTCTGACAGAGAACTTCTTCTGTATCTTATAACATGCATGCTGGATGGTCCGACTTGAAAACTTTATTTTCTAGTTGATGCATTAGATTAAGTAATTAATCATTATTACATTATCACCATTATAAACTATAGCATGTTTTCAAGATAATATAGTTTATTTTAAACATTAAATCTGACTCATATGCACCAATCTAGATCATAATAATCAGACTCTGGCTTCCATAATTCATTGTGCTTTAAAAATGGAATATTCTCCTTTTTATTTGATCTATTTTTTCTCAAGATCACTTGATGTTATGATTGCAGTTTTCTAGATCTGTTGCGTTCAGTTTTTCAGATAGAGCGATGACAGTAGCATATTTATAATCCTGAGATCCCGAGCAATCCACTGATACTAAATATGTCCAGATTGATTATTGGGGAAGGAATGAAACATTTATCCAAAGTCGAACTGATTTTTACCGCGACGTCTCAGAGTCAAATGATTGACGTGATAACTTTGAAATTTGGATAATAATTATTCTGTGTCGTCGCGAAATGAATCCTAACCTGCTGTAGCAGCTCAGATTGTGTTAGCTCAGGTGTGCTGCTCACCTGAGCTCCACTGCCCCGATAAAAACGGCTCTGACGACCATGACTGAACATTGGGGATTTTTTTCTACAATTCGTCTGTGAAACTACACTTTCGGCATTTTAGTGGCACATTACAAGCATGCAGCGCAGCTCCTCATTTGTTTTGTGGGCAGTGGCTGCTTTTAAAGTGAGCTAAACCAGGTACAATATGGGGGTAAATACGGACATTTTATGATATTTAAATAAAAAACCCCGGACATGATTTTATGGCCAAAAAGGAGGACATGTCCGGGCAATAGAGGACGTATGGTCACCCTATTATACAAGTTTGTTGAAGATTTTGCATTCTTTAACACTTTATGGATATTTACAAACCTTTGATTTTTTGGCAGGAATTCTTTCTTCACTTTTATCCATCTCTCTCGTTTGCTGTTTCTGTTATGTTCCCGCTATCTGCACAAATCTCGTGACAACTGCCACAGAGGCAACTGTATGTGGCGGTTCTCGCGAGGCTTCTTCTTCTTCTTCTTCATTTTTCTTGTTTAACGGCGGTTGGCAACCAGCTTAAAGGAGCATTATCGCCTCCTACTGTTCCAGAGATCAGTTTGGCGAGGCAGAGGAATTTTAAAGATATATATAATACGGGAGATTTACGGGAAAATAATAATACGGGAGGACGGCGGGAAAGCGGGGTAAAATATGTTATTTTCCTGGCAAAAGCAGGATACTTGACAGCTATGCAGACATGACTCTGTCCTACAGTCTTCTGTCAGAAGCCTCTCCAGATTTGTTGCAAGACTGGCTGCTACTGGAGATCCTTCCTTACCACAGCATCGCCATCCACAATGACTCTTTGAGTTTGGACTTTTTATTTCCCTTTGATGTTAATAAAGTATTTTTTTATTGAATTGACAAAGTATTTTTGTGGATTTTCTGAGATTCATATATCACCCTTTAAAAATGTATCTCTGATAAAAGCCTACATTTGATCACTGATCTATTGTCTGATGTACATCCACCGTTGGGATGTCCAGCTATGTGTTCTCTTACTCAACTGTTAATCTGAATCTGATACATTTCACAGGCATTTCCATGTTACCCAACTGGAAAAAGGAAATCTACAGTCTCCCACCTAGTATAAAAGCTTTTTGTAATAGAAACGGGAGAAAAGGAAGGCAACGGCATTAAAAATTGAATAAAAGAGAGGAAATAGGATGTAGAGACAGCAGGAGAGTGATGTTCAAACAGTAGCTAAAAGGAGGATGAAGCAGGACAATCAGTGTTGAAGCTTGCTGCCCCTATAGATCGGACTCTCCCATGGTTTGCTGATCATCAGTTTCTATAATCAATGTAGGAATCTGGGAGAGCTTGGCCTCAGCTCTCAGGACTAAATGAGCAGACTTTTGGATCTGGCCAAGTTGGCATATAGGGAAATATAAATTACCTGTAAATTCCAAAGAGGCCTGAAAAAAATGCACTCAAAAAAAATTGCATTCCTTCCCTGAACTGCTTTAGATGCTACTTCTACGTGCAGCATGCAGCTACATTCATCAGAGGCCAGTAAAGAGTCAGGTGCTACATCGAAGGGAAGCTACTCCAGTTTTTGCCGATTTAGCTTCTAACATCTATTTAAAAGGTTCATGTTGTGACTTTTTCCTTGTGAATATTGGAGCAGTGCCCAGTGACAGAAGCACTTTTGATGGACATCACACTGTTATGATATGCCACATATGAGAGCATGTGGTGCAGGAAAGGGCAACACCAAGGGAGCTACCAAGCATATTTTAATGTGTTATAAATGTGCTGAGAGGTCAGTTGTTGGAGGTGAGCAGAACGGACAGAGCTCATCTCACCATGAAAACACTCACAGAGAGAAAGCATTGGAATACCAATAAAAAAAGTTGGCGGTCGTCCTGGGGAACAACGACCCGGCTTTGGAGATTTGTCTCCCGGTCGGGCCCGAATGATTTTTCCAGGCCTCTGTGCATACAACAAAGAGAAAATGTCTCCAGTAAAATGAACTTATTTCTGCTGCAAAACAGTTATTGTCATGTCAGCATGCAAAAAACGTTAAGACTCATTCACTGAAAAGCTAAGCGGAAGAAATAAGTGCATGACTGCATCACCCTGTTTGTGTTGGACTCTTTCGACGGTGATAAATGAAAAATACTATAAAGGCCTCCTTCTTTATTAGTGCTTAATAGTGATCTTTACTCAACTATCTGGTTTTACCTCAATCAGTGTGCCTTTAATTAAAGGGACATTAAAGGGCAGATAAATCGGTAAACCTATAAATTTAGGCTGCATTTTCACATCATTAACAGTCAACATTTCTATCAGTTTAGTTATTTACTGTCCCACATGGGTCAATCTGGTGCACACCAGCAGTCATGGACAGCCATGGCTTAATCCAGACATGTCAACAGAATTATCATAATTATTAATGAGGAAAAAAATCGTTATACATTCTAAAATGTGCCAAGCTTGCTCAAGTTTGCTAAAGAGCTTTAATTGGGGTTGGGACAAAAGAACACTTGTATCAATTGCAACTCAAAATAAGCAACCTGTACCTTCGACCAAAGAGAAGGAGAGCCAATTCCATGGCATCAGATTACTTTCTTTAACATGAGGGCGCAATTCATAACAAAACCAGTGTAAAACAGGTTGGGGAGAAGGTAAATGATATTGTGGAGAGTAAAACTGTTATCATAAGCGCGGGAATTTTCAAACAGGGCACATACAATTACATTTTTTCCAAACATTTCCTTAATCTTTTCTCAGTTTAGCAAAACTCTCAAGTTTCTTTCTTCCTACACTACCTTATTCAGTTTTCACCCTCTCACTTCTGAAGGCTGCACTCTCTCGCTTCCAGATTTCTCTGGGAGTGACGTCACACATGCAGGCTAGACTAGACAATGCACAATTTTACTTTCTGCATGTGGGCTGAGTGCACCACGCTCATAGCTGGCAAATGTGTTTCGGTGCCAAAGATAGGTCACATGGACACAACAACTATAAAAAGACTGTGCAAAGTGAGAGTTCATCTATTAAACTGTGTGAGGAAAACTAAAGACTAGAGTATACACTTTTTTAACGTTTTTGTGAGACTGCTGCTTTTTACCTACGCTTAGGAGGTTCTGTTTTTGCCAGGGTTTGTTTGTTTGTTTATCTGTGTGTCTGTCTGTTAGCAACATAACTCAAAAAGTTATAGACGGATTCTGATGAAATTTTCAGGAAAGGCCTGCTGTGGGACCAGGAACAAGTGATCAGATTGTGGGAGTGATCCGGATCGTTTATAATATATATAATTTTCTAATACACAACAGTAATTATTTCTATGTAGCTATTTATTTCCAGAGATGTGTAGGTCAGTTTTGTAAAGGCTGACCTGTAAAAGCCTATCTATAGTTTGTTATATAACGGTTCTACCTAACCACATGGAGAAGGAACACTTGAAATATGTTAAAATCAAAATAATTTTTTAAGTAAAAACAGTATGAGTGAAGTGTTTCAGGACTGGACCAAGTGTGCCTTTTTTGGGAAAAGAAAATACGCTCATCCTAAAATAAGGCGTGATTGCATCAGCCCAAAACGTAAGTTTGGATTCTGGTAATTAGTTATTTTCTAACTTGGATGAATTCATTTAGGCTGCATTGTTTCCAGGATCTCATGGTGATCTGAATCTCATTTTCTCATTTTAACCAGGGATTCGGTAACTATGACAACAAGGTGTTTTACAACCGGGAGATCTCATTTATTCACAGGAAGTAAAATTTAGCATTTTGCTAGTCTGGCTCTGTGATGTCACTCCTGTAGAAATCTGGACGTGAGACAGCGCAGGCCTCAGAAGTGAGAGGGCGTACATCGAATCAGTACGAGTAGGAAGAAAAAACTGTTTTGCAAAAGTGAGAAAAGATTTTGGATATGTGAGGAGAAATTGTCATTGTGTGAGCCCTGTTAGAAAATTATTGTGCCCCATATAACATTTTTACTTTCCACAATATTATTTTACTGTCCCCCCAACCTGTTTTTATGCTTGTTTTGTTATGAATTGCGCCCTCATGTTAAAGAAAGTCTGATGGCATAAATTTCCTCTAAAACTCACCTCACACTGTGCCTTTTGCGACCCAAGATTTCAGCTAGTCAAACTGCATGACGTCTCGCTCTATTTCTCACCAACATCATGAACACCGAAAAGCAAACGTCACTAAAAGCCGACCGGTATCCCAGATGGCAACGATAAAATGTCATATACACTGTCTTTGCTGCCAATACATCCGGTTTCTTTGTTGCTCCACATATTCTTGAGTGTAGCCTGCATTGTTGGAAATGTTGATACTGCTACATTCGCATTGTACTCTTGTCACTAGTTTTGTTGCGTCAAATTGTTGTGTATTTTGATTGGTCAATTGCAAACCAGAGTTGTAGATTTTATGACATTGCTTGAAGATGGCTGGAGGCTGGATTCGGTCGTGAGAGTGCTCAGTAAGCTGTTGGCGGGCCCATCACACTGGAAGACCACAGCCCTCTGAATCACATGCGCCGTATTTCATCACGACTTTATTCATGACGAAAGATGTGTCTACTACGTCTGAAAAAACTGCTGCCAAGGATGGTTTTGGCCTTTTTTACAATCTGTCTGTTGCAGGTATCAGACAGGGGGTGCTGTTGAAGACTTCAGGTCGCACAGTTTGCAAATTGGTGTAATTTGTAAGTGCAAATGGGTGACTGGGGCTCCAGTGTAAAGTAGCTCTGCCATAATTAGTTGATAAGACGTCAATGACAAATGTAGTATTCAACGTCATTGTTTATTTTTTTAAGCTTTGTTTTCCTCTTAAAACTGTCACTGTACTTTTTGCTTTAGATAGCACTTTACCACTTTAGATAGCACATAACACTTAGAGATAACACTTCAAGCTAGAAGCAAATTATGTTTATACTAGAGCCGCTGCGTGCTGTTGCAATAAGATACAATTTAGACGTGATCTGATTAGCCGACTAATCGGCAAAATCCCTGCTGTGATTAGTGATTAGTCGATTATCAAAATAATCGTTTTTGGCAGCCCTAGTGTAAAGCGCTTTGAGTGGTATGACTAGGAAAGTGTTATAATAGTTCAGTCCATTTATCGTCTTAAGAATGTCCAACTGAGCAGTTGACAAACTTAAGACTTTAGGTGGCATCACTCGTACCAGTGAGTTGAGACAAAATATGTACACAGGTTGCCTCAATTTCTCTCTAGGTATTTTCAACTTAACATGTCTTATTTCGACTCAAAGAATAGAGTAGAACCAAATAGCTATTTAAAATTGTTTCAGCTTTGGATTAATCTTTGAGTTAACTTCTTAATTATGGTTCACACGACACCACAACCCTTTGTTGAGTTTACTCATAAAAGTGAAAGTAGTTGTCTTACTTTTTTAAGTTTATTCAACTTTATATTATTTTTACAGTACATGTGATGTAACCACACTTGTTCAGTTGTTTGTCTTGTTAGCAGGTAGTTGGTGTTGGATCTGCAAGACATCTGGAGCAAATGCTGCAATCATCTATGTTCTTCCATCAAGCTGTTCCTCTCAAAAGGTATGTCTAGGAGACGTCATGGTGGCTGCGCATTCATTAATTAAAAACCAGCAGAAAGAAATGTTGTAAAAGGATGAATTTGGTTCTAAAACTAGATCATTTTAATCATATGAATAAAAAGAAACATTTCAGAAAGGATATTAACAATTGGTGGCAAAACCTTGGCTCTTAATACAGTATGCTGACTATTTCATCAAATTAAAAGTTTGCTTTAGTTTTAACTAAACAAAGATGAAATAAGTTGTTTTTGCAATTAAAGGTTTTGAATAAAACTCAATGATCAGTGCTGCCCCCCCCCCACACCACCACCACACCTTGGGAACTAGGGGGATGTATCTCTCTCCAATTTTCTACTCTGAGGGCCTCTATGAGCCTTTCTTTCTTATCTGTTTGGGTCTAATGTATCCATTCTGGTGAAAATGCATTGTGGGTTCAGCATGCAACCGATTCTTGTGTGTTTTAATAATGGAAATGATTTAGTGTCTCAGCACTGCCATTGAAGCTGAGAGGATTAAGCTCTTGTTTTCTGGTTTCTCTCTGCAGGAATCTGTTATCTTGAAGCAAAGCTCAGCACAGTCATGTTGCTTAAACCAGGATGCTTCTATATCACTTCGTAATGTAATGCTGCCTCCAGTTAGTGAAAGGATATTATTTTCTACGGCTCCCCTTAGCTTGTTCAGTCAACACAACGTTACAGAGTTGTTATCCAAGGAAAGCATGGCATGCTCTGTGAAAGGATGGGGCAATTACTGGAGGCGGGTAAATTAAAAACGATCATTCAGGTAGAGCCACAAAAGATTTTGTTTGTGCAAAACTGTTGAAAAGCAGTATGTCTTTGTGTTTATTCCACAAAGCTCTCTGCAAAGGATGATTTGCTCCTCAAATTGAGCTGCTCAGCATATAGCATCCTTCTTTTCTGACGCCCAGAGCTACAAAAACAAAATATTCAGTGACACTTAAAGGCCGATGCTTTTTGCAATACACAGTTTGCTAGAGCTATCTAAGGTTTCCTGAATGGTAATGATCATTTTGACACAGGGAATGAAAGAACTAAAGAAACAACCTGTTGCACTGTGGCTTTTAGAAACCAAAGAGAAAAAGAGTTTTGTGTACGATGGGGGGTTGTCTTCAAAGTGCTGATGTCAGAAAGCTTCAGAAAAGAAAAAAAGTTTTGGAGACACAGCTTCATTTTAAAGGAACAGGGGGCAGGATTTGTAAATAAAATCAACATCCATGTCCAGTTTTTTAATGCTGTTGAGTGATGAAGCGTTATAAACCAAAAAGAATGAGCCCACCCACGTATCGCTCCATTTTCTTAAACCGGCTGTGTGCTGCAAAATGTGGTGCAGTTCGGGGCCTGAATTTCCCGCGCTGTCTTAGTGTGACGTCAATTGACACGGCTTGCACGTTCTCGACAGCTTTAAAAGAGGAAGAAAAATGGTTGCAGACCTCCATTGATTCAATTGTGAGAATGGATTCTTCTGCAACTGGGAAATGACCAAGGACGACTCACAGCCCACTAAGAGAAAGAAGTACGTCACTGTGAAGAAGTATGTTTTCCTTGTGAAGCGTTTATGCCCGCTCCAGTGCGGCTGGTTGCAGTTACTTGCAGCGCCGGCTGCGTCGCTCATGAGTTTTGTTTCTTCATTCTGCCCCATGCTCCTTTAAGCTGCAGCACATTTTACAACAAACAAATTATGAGGAACCTTAGAAGAAACCTGTTGATCTTTAAACCCAGCCTCTTCTGAAGACCTTCAGACGAAACATGGGCAATTCCATATTTGGCATTCCCCAACATATGACTCCAACTTTTAACACATGTTTTTCCCACATGCTTACTTTCCATATTTGGTCTTTCCTAGCTCATGGCCTCAAACATCTCCATATGGTGCTGGGATCCAAATCTTTTCTTAGTTGGTCAATCCCAGTGTAAGAATTCAGCTTAGAAATATGGCTAAAGCCCAACCAAGGGTCTATGTGGGTCAGACACTACAAGAGTGCATCATGTTGCTTTTCATTGGAAATGTCTGACTACTCCTGAACATCCTAGGGTGTTTGCAGATGACAATGTGATCTGCAGTGAGAGCAGGAAGCAGGTAGGCTTAGAGGCGGGACCAAGTCATTGTTTTACAAGTTTCAAGTAAGTCTCAAGTCATTATCCTCAAGTCCCGAGTCAAATGTCAAATCAACAGAGGCAAGTCCCAAGTCTAAAACTTTGAATTTTGAGTCATTTCGTGTCATTTTTTAGAAACAATGTTGCATTTGTATATTCAATGTAAGTCATAGACCATGTTTTTTTGGGGGTGAATTTGATTGGCTGTGCTGAAGCTCACACACATACAGAGAGACAGTCTCTGTTACACAGGAGGAGTGAAATGACTTACCCCTCCTTTCCACCGGACGCGTAAGCGGCACGTTACAGGAGGAGCACGTTTCACTTGCGTATTCTGCTGCTTGGCCCTTTCCACCGGGTGCGTATGAGGCGCATAGCAGCAGGGAAGCAGCTGTCACAGAGAGAGCACGAAATCACGCGAGATTAGCAAAATCACGAGTGGTTTCGTCAGTAAACACAACAACCATAGACATATATAAACGTCTATGACAATATTAACCAGGAATAGACAACAACATGGCTCCAAAAGGTTTGTGTTTTATTTTATGTCCGTTTTATATTCACCAATAAGTTTATGTTATGTCAGGGAATATCTAAAATTGCTCATTTGTGTGATGACACACAAATGAGACCCTCCCGCAAGGTACTGACTTCTCACCGGGCCGTACAGGTAGTGACCTTTTTTGAGTAAAGAAACCGCAAAGCAGCACATTTCTTTTATTTTGAACATTTCCGGATGCCGAGTTGTCATATTTCCTGGCCTCCCCTATCCAAAATGTCGATATTTACGTGTTTCAGAGGCGTACCGCGTAGAAAATAGGACTGCCGCGTATATTTAGAAAAGTGTTGCGACATGACGCTCCTGAGATGTGGCAGACTGTGCTGCTTTCGCCTCCGGTGGAAAAGGTTCTATTGACTACAGCGGTGGCTATCAGCGTGCTGCTCCTGTAACGTGCAGCTCACGCGTCAGGTGGAAAGGAGGGGTTAAAAATGCGTGATTTGGAAATAATAGGTGTTTTAAACTTTAGATATTGGGTAGTATGTCAAGTCTTTTCAAGTAAACAGGTTCAAATCTAAGCCAAGTCCCAAGTCATCAGTCTAAACGTCCAACTAAAGTCTTTGAACACTTTTCAAGTCAAGTCTTAAGTCATAAAATGATTGACTCGAGTCCACACCTCTGGATAGAAGAGAAGCATGAGGTGGAGGTATGTACTGGAAAAGACATGACTGAAGTTTATTAGCAGGAAGACAGAATATATGTGTGTTAATGGGAGAGACACAAGAGGAACTATGACGTTACAGGGAGTAGAAGTAAGAAAGGACTTTAGGAACATAACAGTCAGCAGTCCAGAAGGATGGAAAGAGTGGAAAAGAGGTGAAGAAAGCATGTACAAGCTAGTTGGGATGAGTAGAGAAAAGTATCAGGTGTGATAAAAGGGTTTCAACAGGAATGAAAGGAAAGGTGTACAAGACATTAGAGAGACCAGTGACGTATGGTTCTGTTTGAGAGTGAAGAGGATGGATAGGATCAGGAATGAAGACATCAGAGGGACAACTCATGTTAGATGTTTTTGAGATCAGAGAGGCCGGACTGAAATGGTTTGGACATGTTCAGAGGAGAGACAATGATTACATCTGTAGAAGGATGCTGAGGTTTATACCACCAGGAGGAGGCAGAGAGGAAGACCCGAAAGGAGATTTATGGATTTGGTAAAAGATGAAATTAAGTTAGTTGAGGAGGTGAAGAATGCAAAGGATATGACTAAATGGAGACAGAGGATTGACTGTTGTGACCCCTGAAGGGAAAAGCTGAAAGAGAAGAAGTAAGCCCTGGGATAGAATCTAAGGACCCTTAATTCATTTACTCTGTTAAAAAGTAAACAGATGCAAGAAAACACAAGGCGTCCTATTTTTACTCTGACAACATATCACACAGTAAAGTCCTTATGGAGCCCTTTAGGCTCCCCACAGTGCCTCTAGATAACTTTGGACAAAATAAAAATAAAGAACGGTGCATAGTTTTAGCTAAAAATGTAAGAAAAACTTTAGTTGTAACAGTTTTAAATGTCTGTCATTGCGCAGAAATTCAACAAAAGAAAGACACTCAGGATACAGGGATTTGTTTCTTATAATAATAAAAAAAACAGAATTAGAAAAGTTTATTTAGAAGAAATGCGGTAAAATATATTTAGTTTTGGATGGTAAATGTTGCTGACTTATTGAATAGATCATGCTTCAATACCATATTTAAGATTGCCAAACCATCTATAGTACATGACTAAAAGACTAGAAAGTAAACGTATTGTCTTTGTCAGGGAAGTCAGGCCATTTTAATTCATAATACATCTTTTCCATATAACTTAACCAGCAGAAATCTGCACAATGACACTGTTTGGTGTACTTCTAACTACAACTATATTTTCAGAGTAATCCTGTTTAACATTCATTATCATACAGATAGGAGACAAAGAGATCTGCCATCACATTTTTCTGCAGACATCTTCAGCAGCAGCATTTTCATTTACCAGCACTCTGTATTTTTATGAAATTCAGCATGATCTAATTTTGTGTATTTGCAACATTTAACCGTAGCACTTAACAATACGTGACGAGTTAATTGGATAACACCATATGTACGGAGCCTTAGTCACATCGGCTCCCCGCCTCTGAAATATAACATCAGTGATGTGTTAAGTGACAAATCACATCTAATGTTTTCCTCCTTTTCTTGCAGAGAAAAGGAGGAAAGATGTTTCTAAACATTTTGAAGTTCATTTAACTGCTTTGCACTGGGCGCCTACGTGGAAGCGTGGATGCGAGGCGTTTGTGGTCCATGCTGTGCCTGTAATTACAGTGATGTAGTGTGTTTCACTGCTACACAAACACAATTCGCTCTGTGTTTTAAATGTTTTAGGGTGCTGCAGCTCGATAAACTCCACCTTGGCTAATAGGCTGTGTGGAAAACGTGCAGGAAACTTAAGGCAGCTGTAACAAAATTATAGTTTATGCTGCTGCTCAGCTTTGAGGCATTTATCTTTTAATACTATTGATTGTTGTTTTGAAGAACACAATTCTTGGAACATTCAGGAATGGCTATTTGATGAAAAAACTGAATTTGCATGAGTGGCTTTCTTAAGGTTTGCAGAAGGAATGTTTATGTCAAGGCTGACCTTCTATTCTAGAAACAATGGAGGATTAAACATGCAAAACATTTACATACAGATTTAGAGAATTATAAATAACCATTCTATCTCAAATCTATACAATAATGTCATATTTTGTGATAAAGGTGTTACCATGTAGTAAAATGAAATGTAGCTCAATTTTCTGAGTGCATGGAGATGCTATGCAGAAAGGCTGAGATAAGAGTGTTTGCAGCACAGACGATTGGAGTACACGTTCACACAGTCGCCGTCTGCTGAGGGAACGAGGACCAGATAAGGACTATAGCTCTCAGGGCTTCTAAGGCTTAAATTGTCGGCCTCGGACTCATTGGATCTCAACAATTTTTGCCTTCAAGTGCATTAGATACATGCAACTCCCTGATGCTCAAATAGAATGGAAAAATACAACTTTTCCTCTTCTGGATTCTGGTGACAATTTGCCTTTATGGATGGGATTTCTGCAGGCAGACAGATGGAAGAATAGGCAGCCAGGCCCTTCTCAGCAGGCATGTGTTGGCAAGTCTATCTCTACAGATCCACACCAACCCTTTATGTCCAAGAAAAGGTGAGGGGATGTTTAAAACAGATGGAAGTAGTTCTTCCTTTGTATCGTGTGCTCCTATGGAAAAGCTTGTCAGGGTCAGCAGCAACATGAAGGTTGCAATTAAATTTTAAGCTTGATTCATTCAGTCACATTTAAAGAAACAGATGCAAGAATGCTGCAGGTTTAAGAATGAAAATAAATATTACAGTAGCAAAAATAGCAATCTGAAAACTGTAAAAAATGTCAAACTTTCGTTTAATTGCATGTTTTAAATGTTGAGATTAGCATTAAAAATAATTGTTACTTCTTCCAAGGAGGTTATGTTTTCACCAGGGTTTGTCTGTTAGCTTGTTAGTTAGCAAAGCAACTCAAAAAGTTAGAGACAGATTTGGATGGAATTTTCTAAAAAGAAACTCTGCAATGGGACCAGGAGCAAGTGATAAAATTTTATTTGTGATCCGGATCACCGTCTGGGGGGGAGTGGGGTTGAGCTGCCACTCTCCGAGTGCTTTTCTAGTTTCAAGCCTTTTTTAATGTTCTGGTAGAGGGGACCAGATTTTTGACTTCATTGAGCCCTGCAAGTCTGAAATGATTCACAGGGCCATTAAAAACAGAAAGGCCCACAGCATCACATTTCCTCTACCGTATTTAACAGTGGACAGGAGGTTGTTTTTTACATTACTTATGAGATATCCCCAGTAACTTTGTTTAGTTAGTGTTCAAGTAAATCTCAGAGGTGCAAACAATTGTGCCACCGATTATTATTATTATTATTATTTTATCTCACGATTTCTTCCCATTATTTATCACCCAGTGCTCCTTGGTTCAGGTCCTGGGGTTCCACTCTCCCTCTGTGCCGGCCCCGGGAGGGGCCCTTCACTGAAACCCAAGCCTCCTTCGTGCTTGGGGAGTGGGCAGGCCCTTCTTTTCACCCGACAGGGCGGGGTTTCTCCGGCTGGATGTAGCGCGTGAAGGATCACGTTATTCCAGCCCAACCCTGCGGGCGCCCCGGCCGGCCAGGAGGAGGCAGTTTACAGCCCCAGGACTAATGCATGTTTTTGTTGGAGTAGCTCACATTAGCTGCTCAAGGGAACACGGGGAGAACATGCAAACTCCACACAGAAAGGCCCTTTCGCCAACCCCACCCAGGGTGTGGGTGCCGATGATGTGGGGGAACAAACACACCCTCAGCACCCACAGCGTCCCCGGCGGTAATTGAACCCGGGACCTTCTACCTGTGAGGTGAGCCAGGCTACCAGCTGCGCCACCGTGCCCCCCGCCACCGATTATTTTCTTAATATTATGTCTTAGTGTGAATATTTTTTCACATCAAAAATTATATTATTAGTTATAATCTGTTAAATTGTTTGGTACTGTCTAATACTGTCACCGCCGTTGCCTTGTAGCAGGAAGGTCTTGGATCTGATTCCTAGCCAGGGTCTTTCCACATGGAATCTGCATTTTCTCCCCGTGCATACATGGGTTCTCTTTGGGTAACCTGTTACACCCGTTACCGTTCTCATAACTTTTTTCAACATCTGGGTATCTAGTCTATCTAGAGTCCGATTTGCACAACCTCCAACTGAGTGTGTAGAAGCTGGTACAGTGTCCAACGCCCAGGAAGAAACCACACTGTTTGTTCGGAATCCAAAACTTGACTATGCAGTTGCCCCTCCTCTCCAGAACCCCTGAATAGACCTTTCCCAGGAGGCTGAGGATTGTGCTTATTTGTTCTTCTCTGACCAGTACATTTAAAAATGAAGTTCTTATTTAGTACACAAAATTAGAATAGCTATGTTCTTCCTCACTTGGAAATAGAGGCCATGTGTAACTCAGGCTCATAGAAATTCTTCCTAAACGTGGAAACTAATAACATTTTTATTTTACTACAAATGGAAAATGAGGAATTACAATTAGCATAAAGATACCACCAAAATTGAAGTCAGATTTTGATCTAGATTTAACATTAAAAGTATTAGTTTTGTGTAGAATGAAGGATAATTTAAACCCACTGGTCTTTCTTAATGGCTGCACATAAAATGGCTGTGGTCCTGTGGAGCAGCTGGTATAATGAACCACTCAGTGGCGAGCTGGAGGTAATCCTTTATATAGCATCTATTATTTAAAATTATCTACTGAGGCTCTCTGTATTTCAGTCAATCACAGGTCTACTGCTGGGAGGCTAAAACCTACCTTAACATTTTGGCATTTAGCAGTTAAATTGCTTTTCTGCAAATTATTTGGTATTAAGTCTTTAAAATGAATGAAAGGGAGTAAAATAGATAGAAATGGAAAGCAATGGCAGGTTTAGAGAGTTAGAGGTTTTTGCATGGTTGATGTGTGTTATTGTGCAAATGTCATAGTCGCATGATTGTTTTTATGCTTTTTTGGGGCCTAAAAAGTAGTTCCTGAGTAGCGATAAAGTGCTTGCTTGTCAACAGTGCCTTCAAAGAAAACAAGAAAAACAAATGATGTTAATAATTTATGCTCTTGACCTGGCCAACCATGGAGACGTGGAAACATTTCCATCACACCAAGATTTCATGGTGAATTTTGGTTACTTATTCTATTCCAGAATGTTTAAGAAGAAATATCTGGGCAGAAATTGCCTTGTTTGTCAGAATCTGTCAACCCTGATAAGTAATAAGACTAAATACAGACTTCAAATGTAAATGAACATATATGTAGCTAGGTTTGAAAATATTTTAAATTAAATGTATTTTCAATGTTTTGGAATGTCTTGAGTTTTAGATGAAGTGATTGAAAATCCTTGAAACTGCAGCTGCAACCTATATCTAGACTCAACAACCAACATGCGTTCCTTAATGGAGGCACACATTTTGACTTTAAAGTAAGGTGTACAAAACCCCACATTTTAAGTGTGAGCAGTGCACGACTTAGCGTCTAGCTATTTAAGCAGTTAGAGAAGAAGAAGAACCGGACTGGTGATACCACTGGGTTCTGTCACACTCCAGCTAGGCCTGCCCATTTTTCTTTTTCTTTACCCGCACCTTCTCCTGCTGAGGTTTTGCACTTCTTACACAACGCCATTACAGAGCAATGTTGGTCTGTTTCCTGCTCAACAAATAGGGATCTTTATGAAAGTAACACATTTATTAAAGAAGCAGAAGAATAAGTGTTTGGGCGATTTGGTGAAAGAGGCTAGAAGTTGTTCACTTAACACCGCAAAGTTTGGACACCTTTGACATCACAGAGACCGTGATTTGAGAAAACAATAAGTGATGTGTTTGTAATCCAACCAAAACCAAGGTCTAGTCTGTAGACTCTGTAGGGCTTCTCTTTTTCTGTTAGAAGAGCATTACAGTTGTCAAGAAAAGGCCAGACTCTGGGCTACATCTGGAGTTAGGTGTCATCCCAAGTTAGTCACAACTGGATCAACATCTCAAATAATGTGAAGAATCTAGTGTCCTAACAAACAGAACATTGAAACAACCCAGAATCGTGACAAAATGAGGATCTGCTGAAAGGTTTTGACGAGCTAATATCTATCATTTTTTTCAATCTTGTGCATTTTTTACAGTTCAAGGTTGCTTCTGACATACAGCTCACCCCACAGGTTTTCTCTAAATGTTGTGTTGCTGTGTATTCTAGCAGCGCTTATGGACAGCATATCTGATTGGGTCTGGATGACAAACTGCGACACACAACTCATGACTGATACAGCTCGAGGGAAAACAAAAATTTTTTATTTGATCCAAGATTCACCTTATCCTCATCATCATCTAAAAGTTAATTTGACTGTGAAATATCGGGAATAAAGAGCATTCCAAATTGATTTTTGGTGTCTAGAACAATCTGAATCTGTATTTAAAGGGATCCTTGGCAACCAGTGCAGCTTCAGCTCTGCCCATGAAACATTAATGACTGTTTATGAGAGGAAAAGCTTGTTTAGCCACAGTTACCAGACTACAAAGTTTCTCTTCTAACTAAAGCCACAGAGTTGACAACAGCAGCTTTTTTAAAGTAGCGCCATGCTTTGAAGTCCATTGCCCCCCCCCCCACCCTCTCCCTCTCAATAGTCTGTTTTACAGATTTAGCTTCTCTGAAGCTGAATGTAAAGACAGGGATAAAGGTTGTACTTTGATTTTAATGCTGTAATTTTGAATTTCTCAACTATAATTCCAGCTTCAAATATGAACCCAATCTGAAAGATAATATAAATCAGCTCATACAACTCTATCACCAAAAACAACGGTCAATATTTAACTAATATTTAAGTTCTGGATTCTGCATCAGCAGATTGGTGCATCGTCTGCAGTGATGGAGGCGCCTTACCCGTCTGTTGTGGTGAAGAGAGAGCAGAGCCGAAAAAAGTCAAGCTCTTGATCTACGTTCCTACCCTCATCTATGATCAAGAAATCTAGGTAGTGACGGAAAGAATGAGATCCTTGGAGATGGGGTGAGGAGTGTCGTCATCCGGTGGGAGCTCAAAGTAGAGCCACTGCTTCTTTAATTCTCTAATTCTTCTCTGTACCAAAAGGAGTTATTTGAAGAGATTCAGGCATCTGTTCAGGATGCCTCCTGGACGGCTCCCTTTGGAGGTTTTCCAGGTATGTCACACTGGTAGGAAGACCCAGAGCTTAACTATATCTTCCGTCTGGCCAGGGATCCCCAGAATGAGCTGGAGGATGTAATTGGGCAGAGGCACTGTTTGAGGTTCCCTCCTGGACCTGTTGCTTCTCAACCTGATCACGAATAAGCGGAGGACAGTGGCAGAAGATGGGGCGGCAGTGGATCAGGGAGCAGGGATTTGCCCTGTAACCAGTGGGTTAATGGTTTGAATACCCAATCTATCTGTCCCAGTCATTTTGTCCTTGGGCAAGACACTTCATCCACCTTTGCCTCCTGGTGGTGATCAGAGGGCCCAATGGTCGCTTTTGTCAATCTGCCGATGGCAGCGGGGGCTACGATGTAGCGTACCACCGTCAGTGTGTGAAAGTATGAATGAATGGGTGAACGACTGAATGTAGTGTAAAGCACTTTTGAGTCCCCTGACTTGATAAAGTGCTGTATAAATGCAGCCCATTTCATTTACCATTAGCAATTAACCCACCTGACTCATTTCCTTCATCAAAATGTTCCATTTTGGCCACTAGAAATATACATCATGTAAGTTCATCCTTCACCAGGTACAGCACAAAAGTATTAATGGCATGCAGAATATGTATGCATGGGCTTTGAAGTATTGTATCTTATAGTAGCAATCCCAGCAGTCCTTTACAATTGCAATATTTTGGACATTGATATTGTTATGATGACTGGGTTGGAAATATTGTGTATTTCTTACATCTAGCATCCGTTTTTCTTGTAGTACATCTGTCTGATGGTGTCAACATGCAATAAACAAACTTTCTGTATGATTCAGTCTTTTGCATCTGAGCTCAGTGATGTAATTGTTTTTTTTGTGTCAGCTTGACGCTATTTCTTTGCAGATGTTTGTTAGACATCATTTTGTCTCCGCATCCTCTCAAGGACGCCTCCTCTGTTCTTTCCCAGAGCTACAGAGTGTTGAGAAGGGAAAATGGCTGCAATTAGCATTACAGAGGTGTTTTCCATTTCTCTTTGACGAGCTGTTTTTTTATCATTTGTTAAAAAGATGAAGTGGGCAACATAAACAAAACTCATTATCATCGCTGGCAATGTGTGTTGTTAACTACCCGCTCCTTCTTCCACAGACTATTTGTCTGTGTTTGCTGCCACCTCTCTAAAGATTAAATGCTTTGCATTAAAAACTGGGCCACCCTGGCAGCCTGACAAATGAAGGCAGGAGCATGTTTGGAGACACCTCGTTCAACAGTTATTGAAGTTGATAACTTATAATTTGCATATAGATAAGGCATTCTTACCTGGACTAAATCTTTAGCATATAAAGTAGAATTCTGCTTTTTTTATTTTTCTTCAAGTCGTATTGTTCTGACAAAAGCTGGCACACAATTTGGAAGAGGATTGATTCCCGTGCTTGGATGAAAGCTTGAAATTTTGCGAAGGCAAGAATGTCAGTGAGCCACTTGACAGTGTAATTACACATGACAAATAATCATTAGGCCTTAAAGAGCATGCAAACAGAGCAGAGCATTTCCTTTGTTTAGATAAACAATGTGTACCCCATAATTACCAAGCCCGGCTGAATTCAGACCATTAATAGTTGCAATTCCAGGATGAATCCAGCATGAATCAACCGATAAAACAGTGCAGACATGCAGAGTAGGAATTTGCTCCCATGTTAAAAATGAGCTTGGTGAATAAACATAAAAGCTGCACTCAAGCTGAGTGGATCTTTGTGTTTCAACGCCGCTGCTGCTTTGGTTCAGACAGCAGTCTTCTTCTTGAAACGGGAAATGTCTTTAAAGAAACCCCTTAGGTTGTGTTGCTAGGAATAAGGAGTTCTTCACAGCCTGGTTAATATGATGTAAACTGCATGATAACATCCAACAGCTGCATGAGAGGAGAAAATTAGCAACCAGTTTGAAAAATTGCTATTAAAGCGTCCTTTGTCCTTCCATCATTTGAGTAACATTCCCATTCTTAAGAGCCTGTTAATATTCCCTAATGGATCCAAGCCAGATGTGGAAAACAATTAAAAAGGTCATTGTTTTGGAAGTGCATTTGTTTTTTCTCCCAAAGTGCTCGTATATATTTTTAAATTATCAGCAAAGAGCCACATTGGATTTGGAAGAGCAACACTTGGAAGGCAGGTACAGCTTCGGCATCTATAATGCAGAAGCTGTTGGCAGCATTTGAATTCAGTAAAGGTTCTGCAGATTATTGGGCTTAAGATATAACTGACTGTGGGACTGTTGTTATTTTTGACATTTTCTGACTCAAAGCAAATCTCTCATATGGAGCCAATGAAGTTGGATGAAATGTTTCTGCGCTGCATATGTGCCCAAAAATGTTCTGAAACATTAATAAAAAAATGACATGATCCTTAAGCTTCTTCAAATCCATCCATCCATCCATCCATCCATCCATCCATCTTCTTCCGCTTATCCGGGACCCAGACTTCCCTCTCCCCAGCCACCTGGTCCAGCTCCTCGGGCGGAACCCCAAGGTGTTCCCAGGCCAGTCGAGAAACGTCGTCTCCCCAGCGTGTCCTGGATCTTCCTCTGGCCCTCCTCCCGGTGGGACGTGCCAGGAACACCTCACCAGGGAGGCGCCCACGAGGGGTCCTGACCAGATGCCCGAAGCCACCTCAACTGACTCCTCTCGATGTGGAGGAGCAGCGGCTCTACTCTGAGCCCCCTCCGGATAACCGAGCTTATCCTCCTATCTCACCCTAGGAACATTTTGCATGGTTTTCACTGTATTTTTTCTCTGCAAAGAAGAGAAGGCACAAATGATTCACTGGGATTTGCCTTTTTAGGATAAACAGTAACATTCAAAGCGTTTTTAAACTGTAAACACTGATTACTTGTCAGCTTCATCAGCTTATTCCTTTTCAAAAAATTATAGCCTGTATATTATTTTTTATTATTATTAAATCCCTTTCATTACTTTCTGTTTTATTTTTCCCCAAATTCCACTTTTTCAATTTTGATTTTTTCTGATTTCCACTTTATCCCTTCTGACCATATTTATTAACCAAAAAGTGTGTTTATTGTTATTCACAAATAACTGTGCTGGAGTTCAAAGATTTCCCTGTAATTTTTAAAGAAGTAAAACAGTGTGTGCAAAACAAATAATCTCATGTTTTTTCACATTTTATAAAAGAAAATCTCCCTTTAAAGGGGCTATATGCAATTTTCAGGTGCACCCACTGTGAGCTGACAAGGTGTCAGTATGATCATCAGGAGATGTTTGAGTCATAAATGGTCAAATAAAAAGGCTATTGTTAAGTTTATTTTGGGGAAAAAGTTGGATATAGCCCTTTAAAAAATGCTTTAGTTGAACTCGGACTTGTGGCCAAAACTGGTACTGCAATCACTTTCAAATTACTGTAGAGGGGTGTATACCCTACCCACTGACTCGAGGTTGCCAGATAGGCTGCACGATCCAGCAGGAACGTAGGCTGCTACAAGGAGCTTCCAATGACAAGTGACGAGTCCTACACCATTTTTTCTGTAAATTATAATGACAAGGAAACATGCTCTGATAATGCATCACTAATGTTGGCAATGAATCGCCATTTTAATTTCCCCAACAATTCCTTATCTTTTCAATTCGATGACCCTCCTCCTCCATAGGCACTAACGTAAAGTTAGATTTGCACCAACATGCAGAACTTTGTTCGACTGTCATGAATACTTGAAATGTTGAAAAGTTAGCCAAGTTATTCATAGATGAATCTTACCTGTCCAGGAGAAAATTAGCAACGTTGGTGTCTGTCTTCAAATTCTTCTGTTTCCAGCCGTCTCCATCTTAAAAAGGCATCTCCTATACAAATCCTTGTTTTATTTCGGACTTTGTCACGACGTATTTCTGAATGATAACGAGGTCTTTTAGGTGTAGTAATGTTAGACATTTTTTATCCGAAACACTTTTGTAGCTGCAGCTGTAGTAACAAGAGCAGAGCTGCTAACCCCGATTGCGAAACACTACTGACTTCGTGATTGGTAGAAAGGTGGAGGGTGGAGCTTCAGGCCAAAACACTAGATGACATCATCAACATCAATTGAGGGCTGCAACTTCACTTTTTAAATGGCCGTACTACTGTTGTCAGTGATATAAGTATTTGAAATGAACATGATTGCTTAATGCCTAGTGACATATCACTGCCATTTTATGAATAATTGAAATACATTTCTTACATACAGATCCTTTAAAACATGTATCATACAGAGACCCGGGAACAGTAAATCCTCGATCCACTTCCATAATGATCAGGACCTTTTGTTCATTTGTATTTCTTCACTCTGTCCCAGACTCCATTGAAATACATGACATGCCACTGTTTTTGTGTTTAGTCTCATGTTGCTGGAGACCTTGCAGCCTGTGAGCTGACACAACTTATAGAAGGATTCTTCTCCCGATTTACTCCGGTGTGTCTGTGTAGACTACTTCTGCTGTGTTGAAAAGGCAGCCTGTTGATTAGTTTGAGCACTGCTGCCACCTAATGACTGGTGGCTTGTTTATCCTTCAAAGGATCGTTGTTTATGTTTCCACCCCCCACCACAACGATTTGAGAAGCACTGATGAAGAGCAAGGAACACAGCAGAAAGAGAGAGTGGTGCAAGCAACTATTTAAACAGCTCTTTAAGTTCAGAAAAAACAAACTGTGCAGTCTGACTGTGGTTTAGGTTATTCTGCCAAGCAAATTGCAATTTTTGTGTCTTAATGTTCAAGGGAGGTAGACCCGTGGCCTCAAAAGACGTGAAACAAGAGGTTATTCTACAAAGTACACACTTTGATGATCATAATGGGTGAGGATCATACCCCCTACTTAGGGTGACCAACTGTCCTGTTTTCCCCGACATGTCCACTTTTCACGTGTTGTCCAGGGCGTCTGGGGGGATTTCATAGCTTGATGAGAAATGTCCGGGTTTTCCTCGTTTTTAAGGGGACTAATAAGCATACTTAAATTGACTGGTGCGATGCATGCACATTTTCTCTCATCTATCGTTCTAACTGAGCTGCTTCTTCCTGGATGGTTCTGAACCGTTTCATAGATGTAACAGACAGCGGGCTGTGATGTGCTGGACCACTTTGCCCTTCACCGTGCTGCGAGCACGGCGTTGTGACTGTTTACAAGATATTAAAGCGCAAGTGTAGCTTTACAGACAAACAGAGCTGGCATTGCTGGCATATGTGTTTCTGTGTCTAACAAAAGTGGCAAAGATCTAGTGGGTCCACATGGAAATGAAATCTATAATAATGATTCATCTATAAACTGACTGAGGAGGATGAAAATAATATCTAAAATATGGAGCAGGCATTATTGTGTTTTTGAGACTGCTGCTTTTTACTTTTATTATTACATTGAAAAGAAATAATAACTGTTTTCTCAGAATGTTATTTCAGATTTCTGTTTAGGTTTTGTCCAGTATGACATAAAAAGTGAACTATTACTGTTTCTGGTACATTTTCTTATTCGGAAGAGTGATTATTTCTATTATTAATTAATTTCTAGAGATTTTAAAGTCACTTTTGCACTGGTGAAAGCCTATCAGAAGTTTGTTATTTAACTGTTCATTCTAACCATGCTTTAAATATGTTCAAATCAAAGTCTGGTCACAGTCAGGACAGTGTTTCAGGACCGTGCCAAGTGTCCTCTTTTTTAGAAATCAAAATATGGTCACCCTACCCCTACTACAACATCTCTCTGCTCAGCTTTCTAACTGTAACCCCTAATTTCCTCTCCATGTGCTCTGGCATGCACTCTGCAGCAAAAACGCTCCTGCTTTAGTCAATGGGAGCATTTCCACTGCCGCCGCCATACGGCGCAGTGCGCCGATGCCATTTTGCGTCCGGCAAAAATAGGATTGATTCTATTTTTGCTGGCCGCCGGATCAAGTCCGCAGTCAATCTACACAAATCACACAGCACCAACAGGATATAGAACAACCACATTTCAGGGTGTTTTTCAAAATAAATCAATAAAGACAGAATAGAAATTTTTTGTATGCATAGCTATATTAATATAAACCCACGTATATTTAACATATGTTGTCCAGCATATCTTGACACAGAATAACAGAAAATAACTGTTCTTTTATGTTTGTCTTCCACGGAATGAAGAATTTTGTTCTGACTTCCGGATTTATTACTGGCTTTTATTGCAAGGTCTCGCAATTCCCGCGCATGCTTCTTTGAGTACCTCTGGGCTGTGGACCGGAGCGGATCTAGAGCGTATGCAGTGGAAACTGGGGGTAAGGCCAGACAGTGATTTAAACATGTACTGTGATAGAAGATACTGTGGACCATCGTCTCCGCTACCTGGAAATGGTGCTGTTAGCTTGTAATGATGGTCAAGAGACTGTCATACAGCAACAGATTTCAGTCAGAGGTTTAATCAGATTTGTTGACTGACTGCTACTGGAGATCCTTAATGCCCACAGCATCACCATCCACGACTCTTTGAAGATGCTTAAATAATGAGTTTCGACAACATTTAATTTCCCTACGTGATAAATAAAGACATCCAACATAATACTTGCTGAACCTTCTAGCACCTGCAGGGCGTCATGCTGCAGATACCCCCTGCTGGTTTATGTCAGTGGTTGCAGACTGTTCATTCTGGTGGTCAAACATAATAAAGAATGCAGCTGTTCTTGTGCTCTATTTGTGGAACGTGTTTACAGTCATTGTTCGTGGTTTTGGGATCTGCTTCCTTTCTTCTTCTCACTTCCTGCTGATTTGTTTCATGCCTGGAATCAGATGGCAGACACCACCACAGCTGTGTTCAGTTTACCTTCACTCACCTCTGAATATATCCTGTTTCATTTTCATTGTTTTTCACCAGAATGCCATAAGCTTGCCTATAAAATCGATATGTGTTTGCATCTGAATGGGAATCCATCAGGAATTTGCTAGCTTGAGATTGCAGTTCAATTTTCCTAACCAGTGTATTCAAACAGAAACATATCTATATATTATATAAATACATGCCAAATGTCATTCTTAAGACATCATATGTCTTCAGGCCTATCAAAACTGGAGGTGTTTTGACGTCTGCTCAAGCTTTTTGATTATAAAGCTCCTTGACTCGACTCCATTCCATGGTATCAGATGCAGACAGCAAACTTTATTCAAAACTGTTTACCTACGAACCAGTGACAAGACTGATGCTTTGGCTTTAAACATCGTGTCACTGTGAAAAGGTGAAAATAGGACTGCATTCCTACGAGACATAGAGATTACATGTTTGTTTGGAGAAGAAGAGCAACAGGATGACATGTCTCTTTGACATGTTAGCAGAAGGACAAGAGACCATTTATTTTCCTATCTCCTCAAAAAAGAAATCCATGGCAAATGATTATAGGAACAAACAGTTCCTACGTTCCAACATTGAGGTTTGATTCCCTTAGGGCAGGCCAGCCTTTTCTGTCCTAAACTGGTCCTTAGGATCCAAAGAGAGAGCTGGTGTTCAGTTCTTTCACAGTAAGATTTGGCGACTAAGCTGAAAATAATTTTCCGCTGGGTCAGCTTTGTGTCCACTCCCCTGATCGTAACACTTTTTTCTTTTCCCAAAAAAACCCCCCAACACTTGTAGGCACCACAGCATTAAATGTCATGTGAAGCCCAGAAATAGATTCTGAGAGAACAGTCTGCACCTCTGGTCAAGCTCCAGCCGCCAGACACAGTTGATGCCCTTTGTTTAGGCTGCTGTGGTCTCCTACAGACAACATACAGCAACTTTGATTGTATTCAGGTGCAACGGACATGCCTGCTGCATGAAAAACTTTTTCAGCTAATAGCTGCGTATTACAGCCCATTCTAACCCATTTTATTAAATGGGTTTGTTTCCACTGGCCGTGAAGTGGTGCAAAATCGGACGTGTTCCAGTAGCGTTGTGTCGAGGCCCTCTTCTAAATTTCCGTGGCAGGTCTATTTTTACGCACTACGCTTCCAGAAGACATTAATCTCAGCAGTTTAGATCGTACCAGACAGGAAACAGACATGGGATCAGTGTAAAGCACCCAGCAAATTTCAAAATAAAAGATACGTTCAGATTTCCGTTTGCTTACCTACAAAAGCAAAAACCTAACAAAAGTTCATTAACCTGCGACGCCAGGTTTGAAGTCATTTGGTTAGTGTGTCTAATTTGTTGGTTTGTATCATGGACAATGAGAACCTTAAAGTTGTTGGGCAACTAAACACAGATCTCCAGCAGTAAGGACTGATAATCCCACAATGCAATTTAGTTTTGAAAAGGAGGAACTTCGTTTGACATTATCACCCTATTTAAGCACAACTTTCCGCCCTCTCTTCCCTCTTACCTGTGAGCCAACAGACCAGCTCGCATCATGAGACACATAAGCGCACACACCTTGAATTTTGTTGGTGACGGTTCGAGCCCTTTTGGATCCAAAATACGTGTACAGTCTGCAGATCGTGGATCAGGTAACTGTGTCTGGCCAATGGCATAAGTATTGAACCTGATTTGTTCAAACCTCTGCAGAAGGAATCTTTGATTTACAGATTCCACCAAAGATAGAGACAGCCCATCTCTGTGACTGGGGCCCCACTGTCCTGCTGTCTAAGGAGCTGCTGAGCCAAAAGCTACCCGTTTCTCAGGACCGGACCGGGGAGAAGAAGCTGCTGAGCTGAGAGGACAGCCTAACGTTTGAGCTAACGGTGGCTAGCTGTGTTCCTACTAGCCTCACATCCAGGAGGCCTCGTTGCTAGCTTCAACCACTGCTAGCCCCCTGTGCCACTGCTGCTAGCCGAATCGGCTAACCACACCTGCTTTCCTTTATGGTGGAGTCTCCCTCACCAACGGATTTACCTTTAACAGAGATCTAAGAATCGTTCAAGTAAGGTTGTGTCTGGGCAGAGATAAATTAGCTCAGAATAAACAATTTGAGGGTTGATTATCTATTTTACTGTGTTTTAGCTGCAATTGTAAGATTTCATTTTTCAATTGTTGGTGGTATGCAGTGTTTTTCAAAGGTTTCTGACCGATAGAGTCAATTTAATCATGCAACAGGAGTTTCTTGGTTCCACCGGAGTCTTCCTTTGTTGTTTGGTGCTAAGCTAAACAGAGTGGCTCATGGTCTGCTACCATTAGCTCCGCACACTTGTTCTGATAGCAGAAAAGCACCTATCATTTCTCTTTAGTACGGCCTGCTTTTGCAGACTGTTAGCATTCATAAACAATAAGGATTGTTATTTACGATATTTAAAATACAGATCGGCTTTAAAATAGATAGTTTACACTCCGAAGACTAGTCTTATGCGTCGTTTTTGAAACCTCCTTCTTCATATGTCAAAATGCTAAAATTTGATTCATCAATGTGCTGGCCAATCCTTAAAATAGAATCAATGGGCATCATGCACAGTGCATTTAGTAGAACTTCCAGTTTTCAATAATCCAGTAAGAGCGTTTCTAGGTACGTCTGTGGGAAGCGTTGTGGTGATATAGTGCAGCACTGAGGTATATAGAGGAATGAGATTTTGCTTATAATCAAGATGACAGATTTAGGTATAGTATAGTACAATATAGTATAGTACAGTATAGTATAGTATAGTATAGTATAGTATAGTATAGTATAGTATAGTATAGTATAGTATACCAATATAATAGTATAGTATACCAATATAATAGTATAATATAGCTGTTTGAGATGAAGCCATCGTACAAGTTGCAGCAGGGTGAAGGCTGTAGTGTTCCTTTGTGTACCTCGTCAGCTAAATATAAATCAGTGGTCAGTTTTTAGAGCTTTTCATCGGACGATTAACTACGAAAGAGATGTACTGTGAACATTAGAAGGGAAAACTTTATCATCTCTCACCACACCTGTGTCTGCAGTCAACACTGTGCAGCACAGGACGTCAAAGAGCTAAAGCCTTGATGATGGTACCCCAAGCTACCACTGTTAGCTGATTATTTACCTTCATGATCATGAATTAAGTTGGTTTTAAACAGCGTAAAGCCCTTCACTTGCTTGCTCGCAGACGTTGCTGTGTGTTTTGTGGTCATTGTATACGGTGATGCGTGGCAGGTCTTGAAGACAGCAGGTATAAAATGCCATTTTGTCTAGACTATGTTTTGACAGTTTTGAGGCGGAAGTGATGGAGCTGGCTTATCGTAACCAGAAAGTAACTTTGCATAAACCCCATTAACCAAAGGTTATTGATTTCTAATTCAGCTAATCATTTAATGAAACATTACTTTCCCCAAATAATGTTCTGTCTTCACTTTTGCTTTGCATTGTGAATTGGTTGTTGGAACACCAACCATGAGGTGGTAATTAGTCTTAAACTAATCACAATTAGTTTAAAACTAACTTAGCCTCACTTTCAAATTCTTCAATACAAGTGTTGGTCTTTAAGCATACATATTCATACTGAACTGTGACATCACTATTGGTTATTGCTTCCACATTTCTACACATTGGTACATTTTTACAGTTCGTTTGCTGATTAGTTTTTTTAAATTAATTTTTCTTTTTACTTAGTAGTTAGTGTGTGTGTTACTAGCTTAGTGAGTTTGCTGATTAAAGCATTTTGACTGGAAAGTTGAATTACTTTTGTTAATAAACTCTTGTATTTTAGAAGTTGTTTGATATTGTTCCACATACATATGTAGTAACTTGCTGTTCAAAGTAAGCCAAGAATTTATTCCTTCATCTATTGTTTAATTATCTCCGCCTTATCAGGCAGGTAATCATAAACATTAACTGAGACTGAACTATGTGGCTATTATCATTTTCCTGGATCTCAGGATGGTGCCCAAAACTTGGTAATTTTGACATGGAATTATTAATCTTATTATTAATTACCCTAAGCAATTATTCATAGTTATTCATAGCCAAAACAAATCTATTGTGTCACAACAAAGTGGAGAATCACACAATTTAGATGATAGCAGTGATCCTTTTTGCAAGGACAATGTGAAAAAGGAGAAGTCATGGAGAGAAACATCAGCAGTTTTGGGAGGGAATGGTGAATTTATGATGCTTATTAACATATAATTAAATATTTTCCTGCATTCCACCCATTCAGTTAAGCAATTGTGCTTTGATTTCGTGATCTTTTGTGGCCAGCTGCATGAAACATTCGCAAGTGACACTTCTCTAAAACGCTCCTGGTAGGAAAGGATGGGCTGCTGAGCTTACAGGGAAAACGCGTCTATGTTACTTGTCGCTTTCATGTCTGGTGGGTTAAATGAGAATTTAGCTTAATTTGCATTATTCTATATATTTGCATACTTGGTTTTCCAAATTAACAATTATTTTAGCTGAATCTTCTTACTCAACCAGTTCAGAGAATGCCTCTGCAGATGCAACAAACAGGAGGAAGCATGTGACACTTTGAATGTTTTTTCCCCCTCTGATAAGAACGCAGCAGCTGAAGCTGTGCTTGGTCATGGCTTCTGCTCTGATATTGGCTGTGTTTAGAAAATCCATGTTGTTATGAATTTGCCTGATCATACGGTGTCTATCCTGTACTTGCCCTCTGAACAGCGGCAAAAGCAAAACATTATTGTGCCACAACAGATTGGACTCGGCAGCGTTTCTACCAGATTTGACAGATGTGCTACCAACACACCCCAGGAGTTTAGAAATGCTGTAGCCCTCAGCCAGCATGTATCATGTCAGCGTCATGCACACACACCCAAACACTTTGTGTAAATAGCAACATTCATATTAAAGCGTCACGTCCACGGAACAAATTCACAACCAGATCCAATCAGTGGTACTAAACAGAATGACAAACAGACAGCTGATGAGGGCTGATTCTAAGCTGAAGTTGGATTTTACAGTAAAAAACTAGCTGTGTTTTCATAGGCTTTATTTTAACCTGTAGTAAGTAATCAGGGGTCACATTAACCAAAAATGTTTTAGTATTTCAGTATGACTGTTTTTTGTTTAAACACTAACGGAAAAATCTAAAGGCCGTCTCTCATTTTTACATATTGCAATTCCTACCTTTGACCACTTGGTGCAGACGAGCAGACATTTTCAACAAATGCACAGCGTTCACATAACTAATCAAACAAAAAAGATTCCCTTGAGAGCATCTGAGCAACACCTCAGACATGCACACCGTACCCGAAGCATGGACAGATCTGTGACTGCACTGGACACAGATCTGTGACAGATTAACCACTGATGCAGAAGGAACGCATGCAGGTATGTTTCCTCCTGCTGAAGCAATCAAAAAAGCCCTCGTTCAGAGAGTCTTACCAAATTCTGATCACTTCAATTAGAAAAATGTTCCCGGATTTTAAAACTTTGGCAGAAGTGATGCTCGGAATTCCAGTCTTGTGGCAACAGAGCGCTGATTCAGCCTCTATAAGTTGCAGTGTGTTCAGGCCACAGCAGGTGAAATGTTCATAATCAATACATGTAGCTTATTGATGTGTGATGGCATGATGTGCATTTTCTGTTCAGTTTGCTTGAATTTAATATTAATTCAAATGAATGAAAATTAAATACTACTGAATATGCCATTAATATTATTTTAAAAATTGAGGGGCTAAAAATACATTATGACCAGATTTGTTTGACCCTGTAATGACATTTCAAATCAAACTGTTCTTGCAGTGCATTTTTCAACAAATTGTTCTTGGATAACATAAAAATGCTTATAATAAAATGTAAAATAAATAACATAATAGTTTAAATAAATTATTTTTAAGAAACTGCAACATCAATACTTTGTACACTTTACATCATTACTTTCTGTCAAAGTGAATTCAAAATCATATCAAATTAAAAGTTTTGACTTCCCTACTAAGTGGTATATTTTTATTTGGCCTTTTGTACCCTTTTGTCTCTGTGAAAAAAACATTATATTACATAAATAACTAAGGGACACTGATGGTGGCATTGCTCCTTCTGCACAGCTTACAGGCTCTGCAAAACAACACAAACATTACTGACTAATTCTTGGAAGAAACATTTAAAACACACATTATTACAGTCAAATTTCCACTCTGCTTATACTTTATTGTTGCGTTTAGAATACAGCACAAACTAGGGCAGCTATGGGGTGTCCTATGGCTCAGTAACATCTGTGATAGCTAACAGCAACCACTGACACTACCGGAAGTGGGTAACCAGTTAACATGAAAACACGTTCTGTAACACCGGGAATCCATTGAGGACAACTTTAAACTTTCAATCACTTTGTTTTAACGGGCCAAAGTGGCCCTTATTATACTTCTGCTCCGTGTCTGTGTGTGACATTCTAGAAGTATTTAAAGAGTGGCAGGACCTGGAAAGAATGATCAGATTGTTTTGTACTCATGTTTGTAATCAGGCACCTCTTTTGCTCCTTGTTATGCTCTTATGAGTTTGAACCTCCTCGATTCAAGGTATAAAGCTGACACACTTACCTCCTTTATCCCTCACTGCTCCTCGCTCCGCTTCCTGGAAAGCACTCACCCTCTTGTCCGCCTTCACACCCCCACCAATGTGCCTACCTGGAAACACTTAGGCCCTGCTCACACAACAACATATGAATAGGAAATCACAAATGCTTTGTTCTGCTTTGGACTCTCGTTTACATGGTAACAGCCTCTCCACCAGACAAAAACGCAAAGGTTTGACAACAACTCCATAGTGAAACTTTACAAAAGCAACGCAAACTAGAAAAGGCAGCTCAGTCCCCCCAATGTTGTGATCTAATTGAACCTGTTTTAAATTCCTTGAGCATGAAAACATACCTTTAGCAGCTGGATTCACACTGATATCATTTTTAGTTCAGTAGTTATTCACAAAAATCAATTTGACGGTAATGGCGGTTTTCAGATCACCCCAAAATTCTAATCTCTTGTTCCTGTTCCCATTGCAGACATTTCCGGAAAATGTAATCAAAATCCATCTATAATTCTTTTGTTATGTTCCTAACAAACAAACAGGCAAACAAACCTAGGCAAAAAACATAACTTCCTTTGTTTTAGAAGTTGACAAAATATTTGCACTTCAACACATTGACTCATCCTCATACAAGTTGTAAATGCCATGGATTTTTTCCCATTCATTACTATCTACAGATGCATTTAGTAGAATTTCTCAACCTGTTTATTTTGCAGCATAATAAAACTTTATTCACAACAAGCAGTCAGATTTATAAGCACTTAATATAGTATGAAGGTAATTTTGACCCATACTTTTGTCATTTTTATTCGAGTCCTCTTCCTTCAGCAACATAGTTTTAAAACTGTTCCCTTAAATTTTGCTTTAACATATCTGCTGAAGTCTTAAGCTACTTAACAATTTAATTTATTTCTTGTAAGTCATACAATAAATCATTACATGCATTATTGTTACTGAATGCTCAGGTATTCCTTAAGAAAGTCTTCTTAAACCAAAGCTGCTTTTGACAATGAACTCAAAGAAGACTGGCAGAAAGTGAAGAGTAGCACGTCTACCCCCCCCCCTTCCCAATCACCACCAGGTCTTAAAGACCTGTCTTTCTTAAAATATCTGACTCAGTTGGACTGACCTGAAATTCTTTCCCCACCTGAACAGCCGAACGGCCCCTGTGCGTTCCCAAACTATATAGGAAAAAGATCGCTCACACTCCAAAGCCAGTGTGGTATAATGAGGCAACCCGGGAACGCTGGTTTTACTTTCCAGCTATAGGCTCTGAAAGGTTAGCTCAGCCCAATTAATTCTGCTAGTTAAAAAGGTCAAGGCTCTGAGTTTAAGGACTTGGGAAAAGCTACACAAGGGCCTCTCAGTGGCGCCTCATTACTTAAACTTCATCATGCTTCATTATAAAGTGAAAGACAATGTTTAAATGTGATTAGAAGAACCCACCAACTCAGACGAATTCTGACCCAAACTGAATCTTAGCTGCTGTTGGTGTAGAGAAGCAGTAGACGATGGGGAAGAGATCTTATGAACTGAGCATGCTCAAAAAATCAAGAGTTTCTGATAAAGAATGGCTTTTTGTTTAAAGAGAACATGGGATTGAAGTAAAGTCTGTTCTGCTGACAAATTGTCTTTAGCGAAAGTATTTAAAACCCAAAAATGTTTTCTTTGCATTTCATCACATTGAGAACACAAACTTTAATATGGGTTTATATGGGATTTAATGAGCTAAACTAACACAAAGCAGTATATATTATTAAGTGCAACAGGATCACATAGTTTTTGCCATTTTCTGTGCAGTTGAAGCAAGGCCAAGAATTAGAAAGGCATTTAAAAAAAGACATTTTGAAGGTTTTAATAACAAAAGGAAGCTTACAGGTCTTGAAACAAGGTTAGCAAGGCATGGAGCATGGACATAGGTACAAGGAAAGGAACACAATCCAGCATGAACAATGAAAACCAAGAGCTGAGGCAGACGTGGAAAATGACAAAGGAACCAGACGAACTAATCAGAGGTGACATGCGGCAGAAGTAAAGCAGGGAAACCGCGGAAGGGAGTAACACAAAGTTAGATGAACTAAGACTCAAAGGATCTGAAAAGGGAAAAGGCCAGACTATGATCTTATAGAAATTAATTCAAAAGACAAAGAACAAAGCACAAAAATAACCTAAGAAACTTAACGCTTTGCTCCCTGCTTAGATTATGGACCACCCTCTGCTCTCTGATATCTGGACCTCGACCCTCTCTCTGACCTCTCAGGCATTCACCTTCTCTGATGTCACTGCAGCTGCGGTCTCCCCAGCCCACACAATGAACTACACGTTAGTGAAGCAATCCAATTCAAGGTCATTATTCTCTTGGAATTATAATATTACCAACCTGCTTCCTCTCTCCACAGTGACGACCGTTGCCTTGAACAATTTATGTTTCCTCAATAATAATACTCCTGTGTTGTGCCTGAATTTCTGCGTCCTCTAGTGGTTCAGTGCAGGGATCACTTTGACTCATCTCTGAATACCCTGACCTCTCACCACTGGAAGAGGCTCATGTTATCTTTGGAGCAGCTGCAGAGATTCTCAGCTCAGGTGGTGCAATCTGTTTACAGGGAGATGATTAGTTATGCACTCTGCAAAGGTGGCCTTTTTGGAGGAGTCGCAATACAAAATCCATTGCTAAAAAAAATAAATCCTGTTTGGTTTGCCACAAACCATGTAGGGGACACAGCAAACAAAATACTATATGTGACAGAAAGCTGGCAAATGCCAACCACACTGAGCACAAAATTACTATGGTGAAACATGTTGGTGGCATCACCCTGCTATGGGGATGATGGGTGGGGTTAAATATAGGACAATCCATCCATCGTCAATACTCGTTTATTCTTGCAGGGTCTGATGCCCAAGGCTGGAAGAAAACCCATTAGAGTCCGCCAAAGACTTCAAACTTCCATTTACTTCATGTTGGTTTATTACCTGAAAATAAATTTTCTGTTTGTAACATGTTAAAAATAAGACATTGTAGGATTTCTGCTTGGAAACAGTGATCCCTCAGTTCCTTTAGTTCTTTACTAGACCCACAGCAACTACTATATATCTTCTATTGGTCAAAATAACCAGAAATTAAATATAACAATAAAAAATAAAAATTGTATTTCTTTCTAACTAACTAACTTTCTAACTAAATTTGGTCCACCCAACCAAAAGCCCACTCCCGCAAGCTTCAGCAGAATAATTCAATATGATGTGTAAAGACACCAAAGGCACCAGAAGACATGAGCAGGAATCATATCAAAGGTCAGAACCTGAAATAATTAAGACTATAATAATAATAATGGCTTGCATTTATATAGCGCTTTTCAAGACTCTCAAAGCGCTTTACAACTCCATTATTCATTCACTCTCACATTCACACACTGGTGGAAGCAGCTATGATTATAGCCACAGCTGCTCTGGGGCAGACTGACAGAAGCCAGGCTGCCATATCGCGCCATCGGCCCTTCTGGCCAACACCAGTAGGCAAGGTAGGTGAAGTGTCTTGCCCAAGGACACAACGACATGTAGCAGGTGGAAGGTGGAATCGAACCCACAAAGGCTGACAACTCTACCACTGAGCTACAGCCGCCCTTCAAATGCCTGTGAAAATGAATCCATCACTATTCTGGAACGATGGAAACCCTGCTTGTGTTTTCGGTCGCGCTGTTAGCAAAGACCATATTAAAAGAAGGAATTCGCTCGGGGTAAAGTTGCACCAGCTGTTTAAAACATTGTTCTAGATCAGAATACATTTATACCCAAGAAAAGGAATATATCAGAGGTGGCCTAGTCCGGTCCTCGAGAGCTACTATCCAGCGACCTTAAGATGGATCCCTTCTCCAACACACCTGGATCAGCATGTCGTTCAGCTCTGCAGAGGTAACTATCCATTCATTTGATTTAGATGTGCTGGAGAAGGGATGTATTTAAAAGTTGCAGGATAGCAGCTCTGGAGCACTAAACTTGGCCACCGCTGGAATATATGAAAACATGTTTTTGTTGATGGATCATTTCTTAAACTGATTCTGAATTAGTCTGAACCCAGCAGAGGATAGTCACCTAAACCTGCTGTTCTACAAATGTTAATGTAAGCCAAATTAAAGAAACATTACAGGTATAATTCAAAACAGCTGCACATGGTTGAGACACATTGAGACAAAAGGCTGTGAGCCACATTCTCTGTGTCTAACTTCTGCTATCTGTCCATGATAATTCAGGACCGCGTGGAGACTGGATCATGTCAGCCCAGTGAAATCTGCAGCAAAAGTGAAACATTAGTAAAATGAAGGTATTCAAATAAGACTCTGTTAGTGAGTCATGCAGGTTATAAATGAAGAGACAAAGAAGAGTTTAAATACAGTTTCATGTCCTCATTCTCCAAATACTTCAAGCAGATGCTGTAAACTCAAACCTAAATGACAATAAAGGCATTTTTGCCATCATTTTATCTCAAATACTTTTTACTTGACCCATCCATGATCTATACTGTCTATTCCATGGGGGGGTGTTTGGTGCCTCTCCCCAGCAGTCATTGGCCGAAAGGCAGGGTACACACTGGACAGGTCGGTAGCCTATTTACCTAATATTTGAATCTATTTCCTTTTTTGATCACCATTTTAAGTGAAGCCATACAGCTGTGGTTCCCGAACCTTTTACAACAAGTACCACCTCATTAAGTCCTAAGTTTTAAGAATCAGTTTCTAGCTGTATTAACTGAAGCTGTGTGCTGACTCTTGATCGTTCCTCTTTAGGCCAAAAAATTTTTACTTCAGCTGGAGATAGTTATGGCACATCCACGCATTAATTTGATCTATGCATCTACTAAATGTTTGAAACGGTTTATAGTCACCTGACGTAATGAGCTAAGTATCATCTACATAGTTATGGATACTAATCTGATTACTTGTTATAATCTAAGCTAGTGGGAGCCTGTAGTGCATAATTGTGAAGTGGAAGGGAATTGAAACATTTTTCCCAGAAAAAAAACCAATAACTGAAAAGTGTAAATTGAGTCTATTTTTAATTCAAATAAATTCAAAAATACGTTTTTGATCCCAAAGGGAAATTAAGTGTAACTCAAATTATTTGTTTTTCTTCAAAGAATTGTTGTAAATGTGGATGACAGTCGGCAGGAAGTATCTCCTGTAACTGTCAGTATTCCAGCGGGTCTGAAGAAGCCTCCGACTGAACAAGCTCTGTTGTTGATTCAGATTTGATTATTTTTAACCTAATGCACCTAAAAAAAATCCAATAGGAACCCAACAACTTCCTTTTTAAATCACCTAATTTGTACTCATACAAACAGCATTATGAAGATGTTGCTTGGATTTGTGTGCAGCCCCTTTTACTCTCATATTCCTAAATAAAAGCTAGTGCAAACAACTGTCTTCATAAATCACCTATTTAGTAAACTGTTTGTAATTTAACCTCAGTACAAAACACTGATATCTGTCTGATTTGATCCAGTAACTCTAGAGGAGCTACAGAGATTCACAGCTCAGGTGGGAGAATCAGTAGACACAACTCTTCATTATGCATTACAATCCCTTATTTAAGACAGACACTGTTGAAAGAAAGCTATAAGAAGTTTTCAGTTTCAGGTAGGGACACCAGCATCTGGAGGAAGGTACTCTGGTCAGATGAGACCAAATTTGGACTTTTTGAATTTCATGCAAGCTTGTATGTGTGGTGGAAAACAAAAGCCTAGTTTATACTTCTCCATCAGCACCCACACGCATGAATTGATGTAGACGTTTTCCTTTAATAGTTCTCCACCAGGACAGCAGGGGGTGCAGTCCTTTTTCGAGCGGGACTGTCTACCATTGCAACATCTCTGGTTAACGACAATTTATTTTCTTCAGCTTGTAAACGCACATCCACTCAAGGAGCAATGGCCGACAGAGAGCTTTTGACAGAGTTTTGACTGAGCTGGAAAGCTTTTTATTAGAAGTGCAGCTCATAGAATCCTCTCAAAAGGCATGTAAACAAACAAACAAACACATCGGTCTGTTTTGTTGTTCTCTACACCTCCTGGTGTTCAAAATCACTAAAAGACCAGATTAGGCAAACTGGCCTTGCAATATAAAGCATTTAGTGGCCAAAAGCTGCATTGACTACTAATTATATCGACTATAGAGCACCGTTCTGGTGAAATGATCTGGGGCTGATGTTGGGCCGACCAATCACAGACGTGCGCTCTCCGTTCCGATCGACGGATAGTAAAGAATTTGGGCTCTACTCCGCCCGTCCTTGCTTGAGTGATGGAGAGCCCTTGCGTCGACAGATAATGGTGCTGCATGTCTCTGCAGATGGAGAAGTGTAGACTAGGCTTAAGGATGTGCAGGACCCTAAACATCATCATCCCCACAGTATTGTGGTGGCAGCATGCTGTGGGGATGCTTTGAAACTTTAAAAAACATACTGTATACCTTTCCTCCACCTTTTACTTAAATTTAAGCACTCCTTTTTGTTTATCTATCATATAGAATCTCAGTAAAATACCCAGAAATTACAGTTGTAAAGTGACAAAATGTGAAAAGCTCAATAAGTTTGAATGAATGGAACCCTGTTATGTGAGGTCAGTTTAAGTCAGGACACTCTCATTAAATAATTTTGTAGAGAATGTCTCTTATTTCCATCAAAATGAAATAAACTGTTATTCATCACATGCTGATGGTACCATGTGTTCCTACTTTTAAACAAAGGATTAGCTTCCAATGTTATAACAAATTTGGAAAACTATATTTTCCCTTCTACAATTTAGAAATACAGCCATCTTTAAATCTCTAAACGGTCATACAGTCTTCTTTATGAAAACACGTAACTGTAATCCCACAGAAAACTGAACGTAATGCTGCCATTTGTTAACACATCAGCAGGGTGGCTGGCTGAAAGCCACTGAGCAGATCTCTGTATTCAAACGTCCTGATTATAATAGCTGCTGTCAGTGTCTGTCCAAATGAGTTAAAAACAATGAGAGCGGACGGCTAAATGTCAGAGCCGTATTTCAGGGTACTCTCTTTAAAAGCTTGTTGGCTGCAAATCTGCATTGATATTTATAATAGAAGGAGCAGATTTCAGCCATCTTTTTCCCCCCTGCACTTTTGCATTTGGCTGCTACTTTAATTTTTTTTTTTGTCATACGCTTCATATGCACATACAATGTGCATCCCAGGCCTTTGAGAACACACCGCGGTCTTCCAAAGTGCCACCAGCTGCTTTTGAATCCTCCTCAAAGGGGATGGTTGGTTTTCTGACGAATTGGCCTATGAAAAAATAATGGATAATGAAAAACCATAAGATGGAAATTCCTGAGCCGTGTCTTCAGTCCAGCTGCCTTTTCTGCTTTTCCTCTCCATTTCATGCCTCATGCAAGTCGAAAAAGCTTTTAAATATGATCTAAATATTAGGAATGCTTTAAGAAAGTCAATTTACTGTACTTTATTTACTTTACTTTAAAAAAACACAATTTTCTCTAGTGTCTGTTATATTTTCTTTTCATTTTTCTGACATAACTTTAGGTCACGGAGAGGTCATCTGTGTGAGCCCCTCCTCACAATTCTCTTTTCCCTCTCGTCTTTCTTCCTTGTTTGTGAAGAAACTCCCAAAAGGTGTTCTGTGCCCCTTCTGCCCATCGAAGCAATCACTACTTGCTTTCCGCTTTGCTCATCAATTTTTCAAAGGCCCTGAAATAAAGCAGTTTGTCCCTTTTATAGTTTAAGAAGGAAAGACAGAATTGTAAATGAAAAGCTTGAACTGCTTATGGTTTTGATGCTCAGATTTCAAGATTTCAAGATTTGAAAAGAAGAAGCCACAGCTTCAAAAAGTGTTGTCTTCTGGCTTTTTCAAAAGATCAAATGTAAGAATTGGATTATTCTTTTTCATGTTTAAATCTGCTTTTGCTTCAATAAATCATCTTCTTCTTATCAATTTATCAGATGGTTATTGAGGTCCAATCCCCAGTACTGCTGTCGTCTCCCATTTACCTCAGAAGTCAGAATTCAGAGTGAAGTAACTAAAAGTTATTGTTATGAATCTCGATATTCAGTTGAAGGAAGCTTGAATCCTCGCCTACCTTTAGATGCACTTTCACTATGTTTTCTGGAACATGTTTCCCCTGGAACCAAAGCACCTTTTATTTCGCCATGCCTGCCAATTATATGCGTTTCCACTGTAGGCTTCTGAAAAGGGTCAGTTACAGACGCTGAGCGGATCTTCCTCCTGCAGAAGGGTTGCAGTGATTTGAGGACACTACTCTCTTTCCTCCACAACAGCAGAGCCCAGAATGTGGTAAAAGAAAAAGGAAAAGAAAAAAAAACTGTGACCAATAAAGCATTGTTTTATAGTGTTTATGGTTTAAAAGCTAAGAGAAGACACTTCTAACTTTGTGGATATGTGCACTTAGATCGGATTTTAAATGATCTGCAATGATCCTAACTGTAATGTTTGTGCTGCAGTTCTAGTTTAAATAACAAAAAGATTTACAGAAATAAGACTATACCCAATGACTCGTTCACAACACTTACACTTTATAACTAATGTAGTGTCAGTCCAAACACATGGAAAGGTGCAGGAACTATACACAGTTTATACACAAAGAATTTTTTATATTTACTCACCTTTGGAGCAGGAGAGGAGAAAAAATCTGGAACTAGGATTACAACCTTGTGCTAATAGTCTGAACAGGAGGATTTTACACTTAGATCATTTAAAACATAGTTTGAGAAGCATTCACACTTCATTCTGTTTGTGAAAATGCAAAACAAATACATAACATTTTCTTAATGACCTCCAATACAATAGATAGTCCACAACAAGTGTGAGATGCATAATCCAGCAAAATCCCGTGCGAAAAGACGGAGATTTTTTCTTTCGTTCATCTTCCTCTTTCGCTTCCCACGCCATCAAAGGAGCCATCTGCACCCACAGCAGCACATCAACAGCAGCAGCCAAGGCACCGACTCAGGGGGCCCAGAGGAGGCCAGGCTGAGACCTCCACCTCCACCTGGAGAGCCCCCAGGCAGCCACAGCCGACCACGGCTCCCAGGGCAGAGGGCTCCCACTGAGGAAACACTGGAAGGGAGATTAAAATAACTGGTTAAAATATTAAAATAAACTGTGGATGAATATGATAAGACTAAGTAGTAAGTCACTAATAAAACATAAAGTAAAACATGCAGAACAATTAAACAGACTGTAATAAATAATTTTCAGTTAAAAGCAAGGCTAAAAAGGTGAATCTTGAGCCTCCTCTTAAAAACATGAACGAGAAGAGACAGTTATGATTCTGACAGTCCTTTTTTATTCAGAGGGGTACAGTGATGTGTTTTGCATTCAGCCTGGAGAGAGTGCATTTTCTAGCACACTTTTGGCACCCTTTGACCTCTAGCCAGAAAAACTTGCTCAATACTGAATTCTTGGTTTATTGCTGTCGAATATGGTGTGGGTAAAAGTAATAATTCGGGCTTTAAACCCACACTGTGTTGTAATCCACCACCAATCCACCCTTCTAAACCCACCTTTAAAACCATTGTGTGATTTTAGAAAATAAATAGGCGGACATCAAATGTAATCTTTTCCAAGGTTTTCAAAATCTTGGTAACAATAGCACTTCAGAAACTTCATAGTAGTTTCTTTCCAAAGATACCCCAGCCATCAAGTCAAATCAAATCAAACTTTATTTATAAAGCGCTTTTCATACAAGAAGTTGCATCACAAAGTGCTTTACAGATTAAAATGACCCCACATAAAATCACCTTCCCTTCCCTCCCCCACAGATTTAAAAGCATGGCCCCCTCCCCCCAACCCAACTCCCATGCACACACACAGGTAAAAGAAAAAGTAAAAAAGGACATTGGGCCGAGTGTAGATGAACCATGCAAGGAAACGCCATCAGAGGAGCCATCTGCCCCGGCAGCGGTAGATTAACAGCAGCAGCCAAGGCACCAACACAGGGCACCCAGTGGAGGCAAGGCCAAGACCCCCACCTCCACCCAAGCTCCACCCGGAGAGCACCCAGGCAGCTACAGCCGACCACCGCTACCGGGGCAGAGGGCTCCCACAGAGGAAACACTGGAACGGGGATTAAGATAAATTAAATTATGAAAATAAACAGTAAATTAATGTGCTACGATTAAATAGTAAAACTGATAAAAATATAATCATATAAAACATGCAGAGCAATTAAACAGACAGTAATAAATAATAATCAGTTAAAAGCTAAGCTAAAAAGGTGAGTCTTGAGCCTGCTCTTAAAAACATGAACGTTCTCTGCAGCCCTGAGGTTCTCTGGTAGCCTGTTCCAGAGGTGAGGGCCATAAAACTGGAAAGACGCCTCGCCATGCGTGTGTGTCCTGACTTTTGGGGTGAAAAGGAGACGGCTGCCAGAGGAGCCATGCTTCTACTCAAAATGGTTCAAGAACAGCTTTAAGTGTACAGTAATTTGGGTATGATTTTAAAAACATTTAGAGCAAAAATTTCAAGGAATGTTTAAAGAATCTTTATAAGACTCATTTCTTTGTGATTGGTGAGACCTCTACTCTGTTAAAGAAACCTCAAAAAAATGACGACCCTTGGGACTTAAACATTGACTGTACATGCATGAAAACAAAAGCAATAGAAAATTTGTTCAGCTGAAAGATACAATTGTATTTTCTGGTGCCCATGCAGCCCCTTTACAAAGCTGCAATGGGCAGCTGTCCATATCAGATACGACCACTGATTATGTAATTAAATGTATCTAACCAATTCAGCAATATGTTTACTGATCGACTGACACTAGTGTCTGCAACCAGTTAGATTCAAACCCACAGAGAGGAAAAAACATCACTACTGTATCTGTAGCCACTTTTAATGCACAAAACAACAAAACTTTGTATCTAATTAGGAATATCAGCGATATCACCATAAGTTCACAAGTGTCCATCTCATTTAAGATGCAGTCTAAGATGTGCAACTACTTTGACTGTCTGTGTGAATGGACAGATTCTTTTTCTTTTTTTAATGGAAAGTGCTCAAATCCAGTTTACAAGCCAACTTCTTTCACAGCTTATTAAGGGGGGGAGGTGGTACCAGTGCCTGCCCCTTTTGGATAGCCATTTGTTGTTGTTTTTTGCTCTCCACTTGTGGAGCAGGAAGCTGCATTTGCTCTGATGCTTGCTGGTGCTGCAAAGGGAGGGGACTGGCATGCTGAAGCGGGTGGGGCATCTAACCAGCTTGCAAAATAAAGCAACACAAAATCACCCCGACAATATAAAGGATATAAACTTATGAGTTGCCCTGGTGCTTCTAAATTATCGATTTATAACAGCTATTTGCGCCTGCTTGCTGTTGCCAGCTATGCCTGTTGCTAGGGGTGCACAGAGGGGGAGGGGGGCGGCTTTCTGGCTTCTTCGGGCTTAGCTGTGGCATCTTCCTTCCATTCAGCAAGAGTGTTTCGGCAGTAACTGTGTTGCATCTTTCCACACTGGGAGGGTTTTTGTGGATGTTTGCAGCATTAAGAAAATAATCTATAATGTTAACACCTCTTTAGTCATGAACTGCATGTTTAGGGCAGCTTCACATCAGTGAAACCTCTAAGGGAGACCACATAAGAAATAAAAAGCTTAATCACTCACAGCCTTCCAGAGTCTACAAGTCAGATTCATCTTTACTAGGGGTGTAACAGTACATGTGTCCGTCTAATTTTTCGATAAGGAGTGTTCGGTGCTCCTTTGTGCCGTACCGAATTTCCACACAGAAGCGTAGCTGCATTGCACTTTAGCCAGCAACACATGAGACTCTGTAAACAAATGCGGTGCAGCCCAGCCTCCTGCTAGCAAACATTATGGCCAGCGAGTCTTCTAAGGGAGAGTAGGAACAGGAATGCCAGTTCGGCTTCCAGGTGTTACGGAACGTTGTCATGTTGACTGGTTACTAACTTCTGGTAGTGTTGGTGGTTGCTGTTAGCTACCACAGATGTTACTGAGCCAGAGGACACCACTCAGCTGCCGTTCTCTCAACATAGCAATAAAGTAAAAGCAGACTGGACATCTGACTGTAAAAATGTGTGTTAAAAATGTTTCTTCCAGGAATTAATCAGTGACATTTACATTGTTTTGCAGCAGCTGTAAGCTGAATGGAAGGAGCACCGCCCCCACCACAGTGTCCCACTTAAACACTAAAATCAAGTTATTTATTTAATATCATGTTTTGTTTTCAGTTAACACGAATACAAAAGGGTATAAAAGGTCAAAATAAAAATAAAACATGAAACCAAGAGAAACTCCGGGGTTAGAAACCGCGGCTCCTTGGAAAAAGGAACTCTGCAGCGCCGGTGATTAAACCATTAGACTAGTGGTGCAATGTAATCCCTCCCACCTGTTGACACAGACAGTAGAGCATTCTAAAATATTCATTTCATATCCCAGATTGTCATGACTTTAGCAGAAAGCCAAAGTATTGACGTTGCCATTTCCTAAAAACAAAATAATTAGATGGTTATGTGTTATTTTAGATTTTATTGTACACATTTTAATGTTTTCTAAGAAAATTTTGTTGGATTTACTGCAAGTACAGTTTGAGTTTAAATTACACTACACAAAATTATTTTTTTTCCCTTTTTTGTTCACTAACTGTACCAAAAATGAACCGAATGGTAAAATTGAAACCAAAGTATGCACCGAACTGGGATTTTTGGCGTACCGTTACATTCCTAATCTTTATCAAAGAAGATCCCTTATTTACAACAATGCATAATTCTTCTTCTGGTGTAGCAAAGCATTTTCCCAGTAGGAACACCCACTGTTAAAAAGAAGCACTGTAGTGGGTATAGAGTGGACACCCACCTATTCACAGTTCAGTGCTTGGAAAATTCCCCTATTTGTGATTTTTTTTTTTTCCATAGTGCATATCTAAAATATTCTAAAGGAAATCCAGCTATTAAGTTAGTGTTTTATATGATGTTCACAGTTTCTTTCAATCTCTATCTAGATCTTTGGTTCACTATGCTGCCAGAACTGCTAATGCATAGTCTTCTTGTATTCCTTGTCTTTTATATGCTTGGTTTTGAATTTGTGCTTTCACTTCTTAGGCAATGAAGATGAGGATGCAAACACAGTAGATTAGGATAAAGATGTGGAGGATGAATCTGAGCTTTCAGAAGCATTCGAAGGGAAATGGAACATTGAAGGGTTCTCCTTTGGGTTGCTCTGCAGGATACAAATAAGAAAATGACTGGTTTTAGAAAACAACACAATTTACACCACCTGTCAGGTTACACTGAGTCAAGACAAGCAGAATAGCTGGCGCTTTATACTCTCCTTATATTTAATTAGCATGAATGAGGATTTTGTCAGCTGAGTTAAATTAAAATTTGGATTTTGTTAGAGGGTCATCATTTCCCTTACAAGCTAAATTATATACAAGCGACCTGATAATTAATTCTGATTTTATGGCAAAGTATCCAAAAATGTGGAATGGATTGATGTGAATGTGTTAATATAGACATGAAAAGCAATGTACCTTTTATAATTAACTACCAATGCCTACCATTTTGTTACAATAAGTTTGTTTTGTTACAGTAAGTTTAGTTGCCTCCATTTTTGTCAGATTTTCACAAGTGCTCAGGCTCACACAGAGAGATCGAAATGGACATGTTTGAATTCTTGTTATTAAAGACATGCACTAAACACTGGTCACTGTGTTAGTGGTGTAAAGAGTTTCCGGTTGTAGATGAGAGCTGTCTCCGTCATCTGTGAACCTTTGGTAAACAATGAAATTTATAATGAAATTTGAAATTTGTTTTCAATGTAGCAGCAAAGTTTTTATTGAAACAAATCAAATACAATTAAATTAAATTAGTAAAAAATACTGATTATATTAATTATTATAATTATTTTAAAAATGTAACATTTGCATCAGAATTTCATTGAAATTGAAGAAAACAATTATAATCCACAAAGGAAATTTAAAAACCGGAAAACTATTTGTATTTAACTAACGTCGTTTTCATGCCATTTAAATTCATGTGTACCAGCATCAAGTTAAAGATCAATATTCACACAAAGGTAAGAAATGTGCAACTGAGTAAATGTTTTTAAAGAAAAAAATTATTTACAAAGTGTACATGAATATTTGTGCATAAAGGTTAACAACAAACTATTTACAAGAAATGGAAAAACTGGGCATACATAATTTTATTTCCCCAAAATTAATAATCTGTTTACTTTCTTGAAACAAACTTTATGGTTTAATGAAGATCTTTTAAATCTAAATCTGCCAGAGTTATTACTACTTTTGTGATTGACTGTGTGACAAAAAAGCTAAACTAATATGATAGGAATTACAAATACAAATAGTTCTTCTCAACGCTGTAAATGAAGCAAATCTGGTCAGATCTGGACTGAAATGTACAGATCTGATGGAACGTCTATGAAATCTGTGTTCCTGATGTCACTGGAATGCCTTTACAATCCTTGAATCCACTTAGAAAACTTTAGTCCTGTTTGTCCCAGCTAATCTGTCACAACAGGCCATTTTTTATTTCTTCCTCCGCTGTCATCAGACGTGCTGGCTAGCTCATAAAATTTATCACACGCACAATGGGAAGCTATCCAAAAGTTCAAAGCACTGGCCTTATTTTCCACTCTAAAACCGTCTCTGAAGTATGACTAAATAATGCATCTGCAGTGAGAGACTTGCCTACCTGGATTGGCCTGTTTACATTCTTCAGAGTTGTCCATCTGAGCGAGCAGCTGGCTGCTGAGGACCCTGAGGTGTGAAGATGGATATCCTTATCCAATGATAAGGGAACAAACCTGTCACCGGGCAACACATCGGTGACAGTGACAGGGCACTGACTCAGCCATTGGAGGATCCATTAGCTGCCCCAACTGTCAGTCTCTATTTAGAATAAAACAGCAATCAATACTGCCACCATTCACCCTGCTGCACCTACATGGAAGGCATATAGTCTGCAGGAGCTGAGTTTACCATGCTAAAATATTTAAAAACCTTCTCGGTGTCCTATTTCTCTGTCCTCTTTAATTAATGACATTTGCTGCAGTGAACATTGGGGACGATTCAATTAGCTACATAAAACATCACTGTTCAGAGGTAGTTTATTAGCTTCTCTCCACTTGAAAGAAAAATAACACAAAAGCCATAAGTGTAATTAGCTCACCAGATGCCAAGTGGCATTAAAACTGCACTGAAAGAGCAATTAACTTTGGTCTGATTGAGTGGTAGCTGTAATATCGGAGGTATAATCTGAATTATAAGTGATTGTTTGACAGGAAAAGATAAACAATTACTTTATAATGGTTAGATTTGTAGATGATTGATGTTTTAAGTTATGTTCATTATTTTATTTAAGTCCCTGCCCAGGTTTAACCTGTGTAAGGTTTGACATCCATCCGTTTAATACATATACCTGCTTACTCTGCAGGGATCGCGGGGGGGCTGGTGCTTATCTCCAGCAGTCATTGGGCGAGTTGCAGGGTACACCCTTGGGGCTGTTTACACGACAACGTTTTTCAGCAAAACTGAGGTTTTTCTCTCCGATTCGGCCTCTCGTTTACACGACAACGGGAAAACGGGGGGGCGAAAACGCAGCTTTTGGGAAACGGCTTCCAGAGTGGAGAGTTTTGAAAATGCTGGGGGATTCGTTGTCGTGTAAACGCAAGCCGGAGACTTTTGAAAACGATGACGTCACTGCCAGCCACCTACGGACATGTTGCACTTGCGCACTCCGCCTTTCTGCAGAAAAACAAATACAATGGCGGATCCAGGTATGCTGTTACTGCTGATGCAGCTTCTGAAGTAATTTGGTCTCTGTAAACAAAACTTAGAGATCATCAGGCTTCTATGCGATCGCCAACAAAAACGCATACAGTACGTGCGTTAAATAATCAATACGCCTTTATTTAAGCGGAGGTTAACTAAAAGAAGACCGCCATTGTTAGTTATCATGAAATGTTTTTTTTCCGGGTTGTGAGGTGGAAACCTTGGAACATTGCATACACGGGGCACACTGCCTTCTAAAGGCCGGGCATATGTATTACATTGTTATCCATCGCGCGCCCTGTGGTGTAAACTCAGTGCGTTTTCACCCGCGTATTCAAACAAAAACGACAACGTTGTCGTGTAAACAGCCCCCTAGACAGGTCGCCAGTCCATCACAGAGAAACACAGAACAAAAAACCATGAACACACTCACAACTAGGGCTAATCTAGGAAGACAAAATTAACCTAACAGTCTTATTTTTAGACTGAGGGAGGAAGCCAGAGTACTTGGAGAGAACCCATGCACGAGGAGAATATGCCGACTCCTTGCAGAAAGACCTCACACTTGGATTCAAACCCCAGATGTTCTTGCTGCAATGCAACAGCTCTACCAACTGTGCTGCTGTGCAGGCCTGCGTCTGAATATGTGTTGTGATATCTGGAACCAAGATGATCCTTTGAGTCCTGGAGGGTAGAGCTGTGAGGGTAGAGCAGACTTGTTTGTCTAGTGCATCCCAAATACTCTAAACAGGATGGAGATCTGAGTAATTAGGAAGCCCGGTCAACACCTCAAACTGGTTGAAAGACTCCTTGAACCAGTTTCATTTTGTGTTTGCTGAAAGAGGCCACAGCCATCAGAGAATGGTGTATCCATGAATGTGTATATGGTCCACAACAGGGCTTAGGTACAGTGGCAGCACACAAGGTTTCTTAGTACTTTGACTAGTGGTCTCCAACCCTGGTCCTTGAAATCTACTGTTCTGCAGGTATTAGATGCAGTCCCAGCTCCAACACAGCTGAATCAAATGAATAGCTCATTACAGGTATTTGCTGGACTTGATTGCATGCTGATGAGGTAATGCAATCATTCAGTTCAGCTTTTGTTATGCCGATTGTTGTTGCTTTCAACTTTGGATGTGGGCTCCTAGCCCCATTGACAGCAAATTGCAATGCAATGTCCATTTTGACATCTTTCTTATCAGACAGCATTTACATTTGATGGATGACCCGGTTGCCAGTTAACCACTGTGTCTTCCTTGGACCACTTGTGATAAATTATTTTGTATAATATTTTAAGTGCTGCTCTTTGGAGTTGTCTCAGAAAAGCAGAACAGGCTACTTTTAATTAGCTTGAATGAACAGAGCAGTGTGTCATTTTCTCATGCCTTAGTGTTCTTCTTCATGCAATACATACCAAGCCCTTTTGATGTCCATGGTTGCCCCTGTCTCTAGCTCCTCCCTCACCATCTGCCATTCTGAATTTGTTTCCACTCACTAATCACACCTTCCACTGCATTTGCTCCTTGGTTTTCTTGATCACACGTGTCACCTCTGTTGTTGCCCTTTTTGACTTCCCTTGCTTATCAGCAAAACTAATCACTGTTCATTCAGAGCTTGCCACCCTAATCCCTTTGTGTGAGTCATGTTTAACAATAACTTGTGTCAGAAATAAGCATAACCAAGCAGAGAAACAGAAAACTCAACCAGCTAGAATTGTTGTGATTGATATACAGGATTGTTTTTGTCTCAGAAAGTTAGCCTGCCTGGTTAGGTGAATACAGAGAGATAAAGTTAATTAGCCATACCATGAAGGTATATGAAAGAGGTGTTGAAGCTAGGTTTAGAAGGTTTCATTGCAACAAGGGAGCATTGAAGGAGAAGTATATAGAAGGTCAGAGAGAGTTTCTGCGTCTTACCAGATCTAATAAGAGGCCAAGAGAGGAACTCTGGTACTGGATGAGAAAGTAAGGAATAGCAGAGAAGTACTGGAGGTGGTGTAAGATGTGTAGAAGGACAGTGGTGAGGTCTGAGGAAGGGGTGACAGTTGGGTTTGCTATGGAGAGAAGAGTAATGCAAGTCAAAAGGAGATATAATCAATGTGTGTCCTTGAGAGGGATGCAGGTGGAACAGAGACATTAGAAGGAGTACAGAACCTTAAAGTAGATACATTTGACAGCTTGGTGTAAACAACAGGTAGTGACAGATATTTTTGCTCCCTTTAGTAACGTATCCTGTGTTTTTTGTTTTGTAGTTCTTTTCATAGTTTCGGGGTCTTTCTCTGGCCGAATCCCATCAGTTAATCATCCCATTCCTTTCCACCCACAGCTACAGCCTGACCCTGGAGGAATCAACCACCTGCTCCTTTCTCAGTAATTAGCACCCTAGCTTATATACTTCTCAGTTTGGTCAGGTATTTTCCACATCCACATTTTCATGGCTGCTAATGTTCATGAGTACTTGTATTACCCGTCATTACTGTTTCATATTGTGTTCTGTTCTATAACTTGACATTTATTTTCTCATTGCACCACCATTTACTTTGATCCTGTCTATCTCCTGCTTCTGTTAGAACATGACATTTAGGTGAAGTGGCATATCCACTGGATTCCACACCACTCAGTACTGTTAACAAAACTTCCATGCCTGACAATTGCCAACCCTTTGCTTTGCTTCTCCTCCCTAAATCATCCCAACTGCTCCATCCACGTGTAATGAGACTCTTTTATGTTGTGGAGTCTAAATGAATTCATTCTGCTATTTTGGAATTTTTTTTATGGAGTCCAAGGTATTATGCAGTCCTCAGAAGCAGGTTGTTTTTTAATAAGGTTTGAATGTTTACCTTTTTAATTCTGTGGTCCACTCCTAAAATTTACTATGACAGAACCATAAGTTTACATGCGGATAACTGCATAATGTAAAATAAACCAAATGTCTGCTTTGGACTTGAACCCTGAATGGCCATTATTCCAAATAACCAAATATGTCCAAATGTATTCACATATCCAAAGTAAGACGACTTGGACAAGGGAAACATATTAATTAGTGATAACTACCTGACAGAACCCCACTTCAAAGACATCCAACCCTATTAAGCTGTTCTTAATGGGGGATGTTTCAGCCAGGTAAAAGCAATGTTAACATATCACCTCCTGATTTTCAGATTCACTGTAACTTTTAATGCATTCCTAGTTATTATCTTATTCAACCAAAGAAATCACAAGTTTTTCAAAGTTTATATAAAAATTCATATTTTAAAGTATCTGGTAATGTTTATTAATGATTTGACAGTTTCCGGTGTCTTAAATTACAACTTTTATAGATATTGTATTAATTTCCTTGTCATTCTGTTTCACTGTTTTCATATAAAATCATATCAAGTTTCATTGTCTATAGCAAGCCAGCAAAGTAGTTATAAGATTAGATACAGAATCCAAAATGAAAGACATTCATCAAGATGTTTGTCATTTTAAAATCTACGGATTGACAGAAGAAAAAGAAACATTCACAGCAAAGCTAAACAAAGAAGGAATGCAAAATATTGTCATCTCAGTTACAAACCCATTTTTCTACACCTAGCACGTATCCAAAAACTCCCCAAGCAACCTTACTAACTATGTTTGTCAGGCAGTGAATGAACCTCTGGCCCCTAAAGGAGCAGATGCCAATCAGTGCCCTACCGTCAAAGAAAAAGGTCAATTACAGTTGCGTGTCCAAGGACTCTCTATCATAGTTTGACCTTTTTAGCTTAATGTGACCGAAAAGCCTCTGTAGCCTCGTCCAAATGTCACATATTTCCTGACTCTGTTTGATTTCCAAGGCTCCAGAGTATTTACTGTGTCCCCTGTCTGTGTTGATTCAGTATGAGAGCTCTGACAATCAGATAAAAGGCAGGTTATTTTTGCAGGTTTATATATCTACATATGTGTTTAAAAGAAAGCTCTAGACAAGCTCCAAGTTCCAGTGTTCGTAAGAAAGCTTATAAAAACTATAAAAGACACATAACCTGTTTTCATTGTTTTCTCTCTGTTTATGTTTTAGATCCTTTGGGATTAACAAAGTTATATGAAATAAATACAATTAAATCTATTTACTTAAAGCTAGAATAATGTGAGTATTTTGAAAATTACAACTTTTTTTAATACATTGCTTAAATTTGGAGGTTTACCACATATGACATTGCCTGTAGATAAAATGGAAAGCACAGATTATGCTGATGGAAAATAACATTAGAGAAGAAACAAATCTTGGATTCAAATAAGATGTTTCTCTTTAAGATAAATTGTTAGTAAGTCTGTGTCTCATGCAATTTTGGTTTAAACATGCTTTTTCTTTATTCAGTAATGTTACTCAAACTAAGTTTACTCAAGCAAGAGTGGCAGTACTTCGTGATAATAGTATTTGAGTAAATGTAAAAAGTAGCGGTGTCAAATTAATTGTGATGAATTACTTACAGCCATATTTAGTGCGCCATGTTATTTTTAATTACTTTAATCTAATTTTTAATCTTTAACATTCCTGTTTCTGCATGCGAATTGCCTTTAAAGAAAACTCGTTTTTATGTTTTGCGCTTTTTCTGCTTGCGTTGTTAGGGGTTAACCACACCCTGAAGTGGACAATGATTAGCTTTAATTGTAGGCCCGTTTATCATGAGCTGACTGGCTTCTGTTTCGGTGGAGGGCAAGGCAAGGAGGAGCAGTGAGTTCCAGACAGTGTGGCCAACTTAGCGACTTTATATATTTAGCGAGTTTTTAGACCTCTCTAGTGATTCTTTTTCAAAATGGCGACTAGCCACAAATCTAGAGAGCTTTTTAAGGGGGTTATTGGAGACTTTTGGGTGAAGCAGGGCTCCCGTCCTCTCCCATCTCAGAGCGTTCACAGCAGGCAGCCAGTCTATGTGCTGCAGCTCTGCCCAGTGTGGGTCCAGCTTGGAGTCTGAGGAGATTTTTACCCCACTGAGTCCAGAATGCTAACAAATAGCGCATACTCGAAGCTTAAGTTTCCTTGCAGCACTTGGGACTAGTCTCAGCAAAAAACAGCAGAATGTAAATGACCGGGAGCTGCATCTGTTCAACTCTGTTAAAAACAATAAATGACTCCATAAAGCCAATTCTTTTGTTTATAGATAGATAGATAGATAGATAGATAGATAGATAGATAGATAGATAGATAGATAGATAGATAGATAGATAGATAGATAGATAGATAGATAGATAGATAGATAGATAGATAGATAGATAGATAGATAGATAGATAGATAGATAGATAGATAGATAGATAGATAGATAGATAGATAGATAGATAGATAGATAGATAGATAGATAGATAGATATTGTGTGGACATCAGGGGCAGTTCCCTTGGATTGGCAGACCGGGGTGGTGGTCCCCCTGTTTAAAAAGGGGGACCACAAGGTGTGTTCCAACTACAGGGGGATCACACTTCTGAGCCTCCCTGGTAAGGTCTATTCAGGGGTTCTGGAGAGGAGGGTCCAACGGATAGTCGAACCTCGGAGGGTGCGTGGGAGTTCGCCCAACCGTTCTACATGTGTTTTGTGGACTTGGAGAAGGCGTTCGACCGTGTCCCTCGGGGGGCCCTGTGGGGGGTGCTCCGGGAGTATGGGGTACCGGGCCCCTTGATACGGGCTGTTAGGTCCCTGTACGACCGGTCCCAGAGTTTGGTTCGCATTGCCGGCAGTAAGTCGGGCTTGTTTCCAGTGAGAGTTGGACTCCGCCAAGGTTGCCCTTTGTCACCGATCCTGTTCCTAACTTTTATGGACAGGATCTCTAGGCGCAGCCAAGGCGTTGAGGGGATCCGTTTTGGTGGCCTCAGGATCGGGTCTCTGCTTTTTGCAAATGACGTGGTCCTGTTGGCTTCATTGAAACGTGATCTACAGCTTTCGCTAGAGCGGTTCGCAGCCAAGTGTGAAGCGGCTGGGATGAGAATCAGCACCTCCAAATCCGAGGCCATGGTCTTGAGCCGGAAAAGGGTGGGGTGCCTTCTCCGGGTCGGGGATGGGGTCCTTCCCCAAGTGGAGGAGTTTATGTATCTGGGGGTCTTGTTCACGAATGAGGGAAAAATGGAGCGGGAGATCGATAGACGGATTGGTGGGGAATCTGCAGTTATGCGGGCGCTCTACCGGTCTGTCGTGGTGAAGAGAGAGCTGAGCCGAAAGGCGAAGCTCTCGATTTACTGGTCGATCTACGTTCCTACCCTAATCTATGGTCACGAACTCTGGGTGGTGACCGAAAGAACGAGATCACGGATACAAGCGGCTGAAATGAGTTTCCTCCGCAGAGTGTCTGGGCTCTCCCTTAGAGATAGGGTGAGAAGCTCAGTCATCTGGAGGGGGCTCAGAGTAAAGCCGCTGCTTCTCCACATCGAGAGGAGTCAGTTGAGGTGGCTCGGGCATCTGGTCAGGATGCCTCCTGGACGCCTCCCTGGTGAGGTGTTTCACGCACGTCTCACCGGGAGGAGGCCCAGGGGAAGGCCCAGGACACGCTGGAGGGACTATGTTTCTCGGCTGGCCTGGGAGCGCCTTGGGGTTCCTCCCGAGGAGCTGGAACAAGTGGCTGGGGAGAGGGAAGTCTGGGTCTCTTTGCTTAGGCTGCTGCCCCCGTGACCCGACCCCGGATAAGCGGAAAGAAAATGGATAGATAGATAGATAGATAGATAGATAGATAGATAGATAGATAGATAGATAGATAGATAGATAGATAGATAGATAGATAGATAGATAGATAGATAGATAGATAGATAGATAGATAGATAGATAGATAGATAGATAGATAGATAGATAGATCAATCAACCACAATAATGTAAAGAATTTAAATGAAGATGAGGGCATTTTTCAGCAATTATTAAGTGTGATTAAATAATAGATTAATTAATTACAGATCTAATTAAATAATCTCAAAGTTTGTTTCTCTTAACAGCACTAGTAAAAAGTATGGTGGAATAAAACTTCTCCTAAAAGTACATGTTTTCCCAAAAGTCACTTAAGGAAATGTAACCAAGTAAATGTAATTAATTATTACCCACCTCTGCAACAGAGCAATGACTCTGTGTTAGCCAAGCTACTGTTTCAAAAAGAAACCTCTGATTATTCTAGTTGGTGAAAAATGCTGTTCTAACTAGGACTACTTTTCCAGATTAAGTGGGACTCATGTACAATACCATTTTCTCTCCAATTTCCTAGAGGCTGCTTTCAAGTATGCAGCTCTGAATTAAACCAATGACCTAGCCTTCTGTGGCTGATTACTTTCTTTCTCAAGGGGGCTACATCATCTAAAGCTGTACACATTAAAGTTGAAGTGGAAACATTGTTGATGAGACACCTAACGTGCATGAGTGTAGAAATTAGATTGCCACCCTCTGCTTTGTTTTTTCTGTAATACTAAGGAAAGTAGCTCTGAAACAGATTCTTAGAAATTTGTTACAAAGTAATTTGATAAAGATCTACTATAAAAAAATGTTCTCTTAAGGTTGCTGTTTTAGGTTAGAATAAATTCAAACGTTATTAAAAATGGTCAGACTGGACAGCGTTATGATAAAACTGTTATTTGTTCACACTTAATCCCACATGTCTGTACAAGATCAAGCGTATGAAGACAGGATTGTGTAGGCCTCTGAATGTTTTAGGTAAAGCTTGCTGAATCTAGGATAGCATTCAAGGGAAGATTCATCTTTTCAATGTCTACAGGAATGTTAAATCCCCTACTATGCTGTCCTTATCAGCATTTAAGTTAAAAAAAAAGATACAATTGATTAAAAAATTTAGATAATTATTTTTTTGTGAGAAATCTACAAAAAAGTGTTTTTAGTGTTTTGCAAAATGAACAACAAAAATATGCGGTTGGATATTTTGAAAAATGTTAACTATTATTTATTTATTATTATTTTACGGTTAATCAATAAATGTGTTTAAAATATAGTTTCTACTTATTAGAGTTAGTTAACTGATTTATAATAACATAATGCTTGTAATGACACAGGTTTCTAAAAGAAACCACATTTAATCATTTGCTTTAGTCAAAATTTCCAGTTCTCCAGTCAGAGATTGTAAACAGCAGTGCAGCTTCCCAGGAGCCCATTGGCTAATTGGATGATTGACATGCCCATCGACTCATAAGAGCTGATGAAATCTGGAGACATTTACCAATATCAGGTAGCCAGCCTCATTCACCAATCACAGCAAGGGAAAAGCATTTGCTTTGAAATGAGAGAATATAGCATCACAGTGTTGTACACAGTATCCAGGAGACAGAAAAAGTGAAAAGAGTCAGGAATCACATCTGCTTGAGGCAGGGACAATAGGTTACAAAAGACTAATGCAAATATTTACTTTAACATGGAATATGATCATGAACGAGCAAAGGTAAAACATTATCATGTTTTTGGGTACATGAAATAAAATTAGCCTTGCTGAATCAGAGACTATTGTTTTTGACCCCCTCCCCAGTGGTACAGAGGCCCATGGGCTCTAGGGGTTTAGCGATTTTATAGCATTGACAAACAGTTTCTTGATTGTGAAGTGGAAAGAAAGACCATTATGCCCGTTAAAAGAAAAATGTTTACAAAGAGAGAAATATGGTGTTTGTGCATTTTGTGCCCCTTTACTGCAATACATCCAAATAAAATCCTGTTTTTCAAGTTTCCTAGAGAAGTCTCCAAACCCCAGTGTGCAATTTATTTGCTGTATAAACACATTTTTTCTGTATTGTATTTAATGGGAAGCACGCTCCATTAAATAAGCTACTGTAAGACATCAAACCAGCAAATAGGATCATAAAACTACAAGTAAAAGGTTTACAGAGGTCACAACTCACCTGAGAACATTTTTTCTTCACAGAATGAGATTCTCTAAAAGGGAGATGAGTGCTCTCAGCTAGAAATGTGAGGTATCAGGTCTAAACACCTTCCATTTGTAGAGTGGTGGTTCCTAGATACCAAATGAAGAATGTATGGATAATGCAGGTTCTAATAATCGAGATGAAGCACCTGTTAGCTTGCAGATATCATTTCAATTATATAAAATTGCACAGTATTGAGTAGGGGTGTGTATTGGCAAGAATCTGGTGATACTATATGTATCTCAATACTGGAGATGCTACGATATATTGCATTACTATGAGTAAGACTATATATTGTGATATTTAAAAACTATTTAACTGTAAAAAACTGTCACACCATTCTAAACACTGTAGTGGAAGAATTGTAATGATCTGTTCTGTGTAATTCACATACTGATAGTTACTATGTGTCTCTTCTTTATGATATGGTGACCAATCTGATTAGGTGACACTGTATGAATTTAGGTCAGGTCAAACCTGCTGATTCAGACTCTTACAGCCTGGGTTGGCATGGCAACTCTCTGTTACATCTAAGAACGTCCTGACATACATTGATTATGCTTCTATATCAAATCTTCTACGCCTAATGAGTCACCGACTGAGAAATGTTTGTTTGTAATGTCACAGGTGATAGGCCATGATTACTTAACCTATATAATCCTGTGTCTTGTTTTGGAAGGCAGGTCAGTATCGCATATTCCCTCTGTTGACGCTGTACCTCCTTGTGTTGATCAACCAAGTCTGTATTAAAACCTCCGAGAATCTGAAGGAATCTCTCTCATCTGTTTTATTAAAGAACTTCGATAACACACTCCAACCTGTTTCATACTTTAACACATCCAGTTTGTTTCCTAGATCTAGTTGATCCACTGGAACGAATAAGGTGAAAACAGCCACCAACTAGCGATCATGCTTTTAATTTTACTACAATTACTGTCGTCATTAATGGTTCCATTCAAATTCTAAAAAAACAAAATAAAAATTGATACATTGCATTTTAATATCGATACAATATCATGACATAAAACATCATGATATATGGGCGTATCAATATTTTCTTACATCCTTAGTATTTTTATTTATTCAAAGGAGTTATGACCTGTAATTTTCACATTTCCATGAGAAAAAATGTATGTTATGATTGCTTAACGATTATACACTGTCCGGGAAGCCGATATTTAAAAGTGAAGCATTTGTTTACCCCTGGGTTCGTCAACCAGCCCACGTGCACGCGCACTCAAATACATGGTTTTGATATACCATATGTAGACATCGCAGACCTATGTTGCAGGAAGCCTGCCCTCCCCCTCTCCCCTCTCCCCCTCATATTCAGTCGAGCGCCGCCATTACTGAATTCTAGTGATGGGAATTCCAGCTCTTTTTGGAGAGCCAGTTCTTTTGGCTTGGCTCATCATAAAGAGCCGGCTCTTTCGGCTCCTCAGATTTTCTGTTGCTTAAATTGTATTTATTACCAAAATTAATGCAAAACGATGTGTACCAAATGTACCAAAACAAGCGGGGGGGGGGGGGGGGAATGAAAAAAAAAAAACGGCTCCCAAGGACGAGCCGGCTTCTATCGTTCACTTCAAAGAGTTAGCTCTTAGAGCCGGTTCGTTCGCGACCAACACATCACCGATTCGAAGTAGGAACTCCACCGTGAAAGATACAGAAAGTTTCTTCACGCAATGATGCATGAAGAAGACATTCGTGACAGCCTTTTATTTTAATCAGCTAAATCAGCTAAAACTATTTCTACCAGAAACGTAGTGCACACGTGAGTTGCTCTGTTGTTGACTGCCAGAATCAACATGGAAATATTTTTTCTATTTTTCTTCGAATTTGGGACAATATCAGGCGAAGTTGGCATCGAAGCTCCGTTTGGAAAAAGGGGCCATTCCAACAATCAGAGAATTGCCTGCAATTGAAACGGTAAGGCTGTGTTTTTATTGCTCTGCTGTGTGTAACAAACAGCGGCTAACTGCTAATGTGTCTATTGTATGCTAGCGGGAGTAGTAGATATGGGTTAGATATGCTGAAGCGTTACCTGCGGTGTCAACCCCCCTCCTTCCTGCCACCAATCAACGCGCCCCTCATTTGCATTATTACAATGACCGTCTGTCACTGCACGATCTGTTCAGGAAGCACGATCCGTACCATGAGCCCATCTGCGAATGCACGCAAGTAACTACTTCCGGGTAGATTTCTTATGTTGTTGTTTTTTTATTTTTTTTATTTGTTAATTTACAGATCAAGGCCATTTACACTTTACAAATAAATAGAAATAGATAGGCAACCTTGCTGAACCATTGTACAAAAAGGATTAACATAACAAAAAAATCACGGGGAAACACTAGTTCTCTGATCTGATTTATTTACATGCTGCATTCGTAATCTTAACAGCTTTCTTCTTTATCTTATATATTTACTTGCTGATAAATTTACTTGCTGCATTCGTAATTCTAAGCCGGTCATGTGATCGGCCTCTCCTGGAGACCGATCACATGACCGGCGTTCCTATAAATTATTGCTCTAAATGACTCCAGAGGTTTTTGATATATGTGCAGCGGTAAACAGATGAATGATAGTTTCTGGTTCTATATGACAAAAGTCACAGTTGAAGTCAATGTTTAGCGCGCAAATCCATCCATCTTGTAGCGTGTCGAGAACTAAACCCCCCGGAAGTGGTTCCTTGCGCACATGCGCAGATGGGCTCATGGTACGGATCGTGCTTCCTGAACAGATCGTGCAGTGACACCGTCAACGACAGCCAAAGTATCGCATCAGATCTCGCGAGACAATAATGCCTTCAGAAAAAAGGGTCAGAGGACCTCTGGGTTTATTTTTTTCAACTTTTCTTTTTTAGAAGGGCCTTAAAGACTATAACAGAGCGTGGGTATCCAAGATAAAACTAAGCTATGACTCCTTTTATTTGTTTTACATCCTTAACATTGAGTAGACAGTGTGCAACATAAAGCCAGCTGAATTGATCAGAGAGCAACAGTTTTATTACTACTTTCTACTTCCTGCTCTCCGCATTCTACTTCCTGCTCTCTGTGAGGATGGACGCTTTTCTATTTCCCTCTCTAATGTTGCCTACTTCTGCAATCTTATGTCTTGTCAACTCTTTTTGGAACCTCTCTCCTCATTCTCCTCCGGAAAGAACAACAATGGTTCTGGATCTGGTTCTGGTCAGCTGGTCTCTTAATACAATTGATTAGAATTGTATAATCATGTGTTGTGAATGATATATGTGCTTTTTATGTATTAAGGGTGGGGGGGGGGGGGTGGTTAGGACCTAAGCTGTGTCCTCCAATAGGGGATAGGGTTTAGATTTTTTTCCCCCTCCTCCCACCATCCCCTACCTATTGTGAATTATTTCTATCTGTTAAAGGGCCACTGGTAAAGCCGGCTGCCACAGCAGTCTTCCAAATCCTGTATTGTGTCAATGTTTGTAAGTGTTTGTATGATCTTGGATTGGTTGCACTTGAAACTGAATTTCCCCACGGGGATTATTAAAGTATCTCTTATTCTTATTCTTATTTAAACCCAGGTTGCTGCTGGGAGTCAGCAAACCAAGGCCCATACCCTCGCCTACATTGAGCTTGCATTGCACCTTCCCTCCTGAAGGTGGAGGCCCACAATAGAGGGTGTTTCCCTTAGCTCTTTTGCGCTTCTCATACAAAAAAAATCATATAATTTCATAAAAGTAACATAAAAACAAAAGTAAGCGCTTATATAATGGTCCAGGCATGGTCTTTAACATTTTTCTGTCAGGAGATAGCCTCTGATCTGACATTGGTCTCTAGTCAGCACCTTTAAAAAGGTCAAAGATTAATCCACAGAAATGGTGTAACACATTTTACTCCACTAAGATAGTCGTGGTTGACCCCATTCTCGGCTGGTGAAGGTGTTTAACAGGTTGCAGGGACTGCCCACCTCTGCAGACTCCAACTCAGTTTTCTCTGAGCTCTCCGGTTCAGAGTTTCTAAATGTTCCTCTTTAATTTGGAGTTGGACAGAGAAAACGTGTTCACTTCTCTAAGAGTTTCTTTTAAACCGGTTTATTTTATAGTGACATGCCACCCTGATGGTGGTATGTTTACTTCCACATTTACAGAACCTGCCCAGTTTGTGTATGTTGTGAGGTTTATCAGCAACATTTTCTCTTTTTTGTCTAATGAACAAAAAGCCCCAGTTTAATGTGTTTCTGATGTCCTGTGATTTTTATAATCTTTATGTCTCGTTGTTTAGCACTTTGTGGCTAAATCTTTGAAAAGTGCTAAATAATTAATTCATTCATTTATTTATTTATTCATTTATTTATTTTTTGTCACAATCAATAATTCATGTGTCAAAGATCCATGCATTCACACAGCATAGGAAAAATGGTTAAAACAAAAAACAAAAAGGAAAAAAAAAATATTTAAAGAAATCTGAAAAGAGAAACAATACATATCACAATTTTATTATATTGATATTTTTGGCATTTTTATATATTCTATTGTTTTGTCACTGTGAGTATTCTCTACTTAGTTGTATTTCTGAACTTGTGCTCCCTAAGATTTTCCTGTATTTAGATTTGATTGGTGTTTTTGACCTCATGTTAGGGTCTGTTCTGATTTGGATAATTCTGTAATCTATCTTCCTTGGATCCTTGTGTATCTTTCTTGTTTTTTATTCATGTCCCCTCAGCCTCTCAGTTCCTGCTCCCCTCTCAGTTGTGATTCATTCTGTTAATTAGACCCATCTGTGTTTAACTCTAGCAATCAACCACCCCAGTATTTAAGTCTTTCAGCTTCTATCAATCTTCACTGGTTTCTCGGGCTGCACATCCATGGTTCTTGGTTTCTGGTTCTCCTGGGGTTCCCTTTCTCTCCTTCAGTTCCCATTTTCTGTGAGTTTTGGATTTTGTTTTCTTTTCATTAATCCCACTTTTTAAATCTTTTCTACATGTGTTCACGTCCTCCTCAGTCTTCAGGCCTAGACTGGAGATATTGTCAGGCAGTGAAAGGAGCAGTTTGAGGATCTCCTTGTTCTGTGGAGGAGGAGCCAACCCCTGTAGAAAAGGTTAGTGATTGATTAGGTTAGCCAGTTAAATATTCATTCATAATTAATATTTTGGCCTTAAAGAGGAACTCACCCCCCTGCCATAGTCTCACTCCACCTTTTTTTCCGGTTTGAAAATGCGTCAAAAGGTGGCATTGCCTGGCAGACCAAAGGACGGCAGCGGGGGATCAACACTTCCTTGCTATTCCAACTCCACCTCAATACGGAGGTAAGGCTGAGGCTCTGCTGCTTTTATACCCCACAGCGGGCAGTGCAGCTGACATAAGAGTTCACCGCAGAGCCAATGGGGATGGCTGATTCAAGTGCGGTGTAGAGTTTGAACCTGAAGAGGGTGCCACACTGACGAGTGTTGGTAGAAAATTCATATTTTTACTTAAATGTATTAAAATACCAAAAATAAAGACCAGACATTTAGACGGCACTATTAGACTCTTTTTTTTTTTTTTTTTTTTTTTTTATATACAGTAAAAACAGTTGATTTGGGGGTCAGTTACTCTTTAAGCGTTGCAGAGAAATTGAATGAAATAACTTTAAAACCACAGCATTAAAGAACATGTATTGGTGCATAATTTAAATAAAAGATGAGAGCTTTGTTTTTTTTTATTTGTGTCCTTTGTATAAAGACTCTGAAGGCTGACCAGATAAAAGCTGTTTCATGTGGACTACTGAAGAAAGACAGCAGAGAAACATTTATCATCTTTTTAAATATAAAGAGTATTTCAAACCAAATCACAAATAGTTTTTTCAAATATCAAGCAAGAGAAAGGTAGAGGAAAATGCAACATAAGGGCTCAAATCAACAATGACTCTTTTGTTTTTGTTTTGAATGAAATCTGCCTGCTGCATTTATTATTTCTGGGACTTTATTACCTAATGATCAGAAGCTGCAAAGTAAAAAACATAAATGCGATAAACATTTTTTTTTTCTGCATGGTGTTAGTTGGAATTTTTTTCTCCTTCATTTCTTTCATATTCCAGGTTTTACTTTTTTTCGACATTAAGTTATTTTGCACTTTTCATATTCTTTGTCGAACAATTTCAAATTCTCTTGAATTTTAAAGGTTCTATAAAGGATCACAACAACAAAAAATTAATGAATTTGTGCACATTATGACTTCATGAAATAATGAGATGTATGTACCTGTGTATAACTGTAACATTACATCATATTTTTAAGCATACTGGCCCTGTTTTGTATAAGTATGCATTTGTTTCAGGCTGCCTATAGACAGGAGCTTATAGGAGCTGTCCTTCTCCAGTTGTAGCTGGAAAAAGGACAAAGGAGAGGTTCTGCCTTGGAGAGACTTTAAGTGTTTCACTAAAGGCCACTTCCTCTTGGTTAAAGGTGCTCTCAAAGCGCCAGGCCTGTTTGCTCATAAAGACATATCTCTCTGATAAAATGTGCTCCTTTTTGCCACATCCAGACACAGAATACGTCTCACTTGAAGGCAGATTGATTTGAAAAATTCAGTTTGATTTATTGTTAAATGGGATTAATAATTTCCACTCCATTAGTAAGCCATGGTAATTGATGAATGGCAACATCACAAGAGATGAGAAGTTTCATTCAATTTCATTAAAATCTCATTACATGTCTCTGTGTAATAATTCAGTTCTGGCGTACAGTCTCTGCTCAGGGATGATGTGAGCTGAGAGGCTTTTCTTGTCTCCAGATCTTTGGCTGCTGTTTTTAAGAGAAAGCTGGTGGAAAATGGAACCTTTTGGATCATTGAACTCTCTGACAGACAATCGGGGAAATATGTTCATTTAGTTATGGCTGAAAGTCAGAACTTTTAAAAGTATTAAAATTTGAGGGATTCATTTGTTTTGCTTTATAATATCTGACTCATTTTTTTTACATTGCTAGCTGGTCACACTTATTGGCACCACAGGTGATAATTTGTAAAAACCTTTAAACAAATATTTCATTGCAGCTGCAAAACCTTATACTCCATTATTTAGAAAATTATTGCCTTTCAGGAGAGTAAATTTAAAGAGGCAATAACCAAAGAGTTGTTTTGGGTATAATCACTGGCAAAACGTCCCAACGCCCCTTTTGTAGTAGGAGAACAATTGGTTTTCTACAACATTTCAAATGGATGGTTAGACACTTCATCTCACAGGGTTTTTATTTTTTTGTAGAATTTAGGTCTGAGGACTGAGATGGTCAATGGAGAAGATTGATTTTTGTTTCTGGTTAATTATTTGAGTGAATTTGAGTTTTTGAGTAAATACAAAATGATGCTACATGAGACCAAACCTCTCAGATTCCATGTATGCTGCACATTTAAACTAGTGCTACAGAACTGATACATCTGCAGTTCATATTTTACCAGAATCAGCAAACGGTACCATTACCTCACTTAAGCTGATGTGCAGATGGGAAGTTCCCTCCCTTTGCATGTTTCAGCCTGAAAGTGGAACTTACTGCTTCACCTACTTTCTGATTAAATTTGTGTAAATGATCTGACCACTTGGGGTAACTCGGGAGGACTGAAATACTATTTGAAGATAGTCAGTGAATATAAAAAATGAGACTGTTACATCACTGCAAATTAATAAAATCCCTCTTTGATTTCACACTCTTAAACCCAATATGGATGCACTATTCACAGGGAGAGAACAGAAAAAGTGACACACATGCTTTAATGTTGTGACAGGAGTTGATGTCGCACAAAATCCCCTTCATTTCTAAACATTTAGAACCTCATAACATGTTTCCTAATATGTCAGCCTAACAATACAAGACAGGAAACAGATCCATTTCTGCTGCTGGTGATAGAGGAGGGAGAGTAAATCGTATTCTAGGATCCATAATAAGGACAGTATTTGCTTTATTAGGAGCACTACATTGTATGGCTCCATGTTTGTTTACTTTATCACAGATTTGCACATGTAAGTTAAATATAGGAATGCCAGAGAGCTCACAATCACAGCGACAAAGAGCCAGTTTTGGGAGATTTTTCCACTCTGGGACCAGATTCAAACATGATTCAACGTTTTTGCGTTGCGAAAATGCACTTCTGCATTTGCGCGAATGAATCGCTTGATGCGCGTCAGAAAATATGCACGTTATTTTATGTGATGCATTTTGTGCATTAGCTCGTGACGCGCATTTTTGTGTGTGCCGCTGAAGTTGAAAAATCTGAACTTCGGCGTCAATTTGCGCCGCGTCATCCAATCAGGAGCCTGGTGACATGGTGTCACGTGATGCTGTAACCCAGTTCACGGGGTCAGGTCCGGCAAAATGTTTCATTCAACATGGAGGAAATCCTGATAACGGCCGTAGCTAATAACCCCGAGCTATACGACACCAGCTGCTTTCTCTAAAGAACCAGGAATAAAAAGGACCTCGCTTGCAGGAATATAAGTGAAGAGATAGGGCAATCTGGTAAGTTCATTTCACTTTTGAAAGTTTTCACGTTACTGACCCTGCGAACCTGCGCAGGATCCTCTCCACAGTAAATAGAGAATGGAGACTCTCTCTTCCAACGCTAGATACGGAGCTTCTGCTTTTGGAGATAATCACGGTTGACATCCCGTAAAAATCCTCAAGAGGTAGCTAGTGTCTAAACATGTCTTTCACTTAACTGCAAAACTCCAGCAGGAAAAACAACAATGTAAAGAGGAATTACTGTTATAGACTAATACTCACAAAACACCACCATATTTTTTCAGTGTCATTTGGAGCTCAGCTGGGAACTTTTCGGACTAATTTGTGACTTTATCTGCTGTTTATAGGTGAGCCATGAATACGCTTGAACAAAGAAACCCCTGGGGCCTGAAAAGCCTTAATTTCCCCACAGGCTACAATTATTAGAGATAAATGTGGACAGGACAACTCGAATTGCAAACAAGGTCGTCTTTTATTCGTCGTTTGTTTATTTAATCTGGAAGTTTTGTGGCAATAAAGCCAGAGGGTTTCTGTTAGATGGCATCATCCTGCTATAATGTCTGTGGACTGAGGGGGAGCATGCAGGGTGGCGCAAGCTGGCAGGAAACAAGCAGTTTAAGGACTCTGTTCGCTCAAGTAGCAAGCAAGCATTTTGTATCCAAGTGATGCCATCCTTCAGTCTTAAATCCATCGAGGAGCAGATGTTCTCTCAAAACAATCAGGGCCTGTCGTTTTAAGAAACTAACAATGGCTCTGATTTTTTTTTTATTTTTTATTTTTTAGCTACAAGACCTTAGTTTAGACTCATTTTGGCTTTGTGGCAGTGCAGATAAATCTGATTACGCTCCACACTTTACTCCTGAAGCCCCTGTGCATTGATGTATAATTTAAAAAATGCCTCCGTCTGCTCTGCAGCTCTCCTTTTCACATTAAAATCACTGGGAATTTGTTGGAATTCAGACAGAGTCCCTGGGGTTTACCCTGATGTTAAATTTGTGGCCAGTCAAGTTGATGGACAAGGACGCAACATGCCAGGCATAGCTGGCACTTGGCCACTGAAACAACACTCCCCACTCCCACAGAGGAGGGGGGGGAAACTCATTTTGTTTCATGCACACATATTCCCTTTCGTTCTAGGTCCTTGAAGTGCAGCAACACAGTATACCCCCCCGTCACTCTCTCATGCCCTTCGGCTCTGCCTTAATTCTCCCCTTGGAGACTAAAAAGATGGATTTTTTAGGTTGATTATTTCCAGCTCTGATAGAGCTCGCCAAACATCTAGACCAAACGGAAACAATGTCCTGGTTAAAGTGCCCTGTGGGGTGGGCGGGGCGCTTGATGACATCATGTTTAGTATGAGGAATTGCTGTGAAGTCTACGACTCAACACAGGCGAGTGTCGACTGTTGTTATATGTTCGTTCAGGAGGAGTGAATGCTGCAAGTCAATGACTCGACGCAATCTGCTGGGATTGCTTAAATAGAAAACCTTCAAGGTGATTGGAATGTATGTACAATTGAATTGAAATTACTTTTCTTGTAAAGTACCTAGAGATTACATCTGTTATGAATTGGAATCATTGTGACCTTGAGGTCAGAAGCAATTTGCTGGAAGAGAAGAATCGACCAAATATAGCAACTCACCCAGGTCTTGAAGCACGAAAGCAGCCTTAGGACATCAAACTAACACCACCGTGTTTCACTATAGGTATTTTGTAATTTGTGCAAAATACTGTTTCATGCCAATTTTACTGGGAATCACGCCTAAAGAATTGTCAGTTCAGACTATATTTTCTCTTGTCTTGACTATTATGAAGATATTTTGTGGAAAATATGAGAATGACATCTGTATTATTGTGTCAGTGTAGCATCAGAGAGGATAACTGAGTTTGAACTCCTTAGGACCAACACCACCACATTGGGAATTTATCCAAAGGAAATATGTGAAATGTACTTAGAGCTTATGAATTTAAGAATCCTTTAAGACACGCAGATTTATTTGCTCGCTTAATCCCAGGTCGAGTCATGGAGGCAGCAGCCTAAGTGGAGGGGCCTAGACTTACCCCTCTCCTACCACTTGGGCAGCTCCTCCGGTAGAATCCCAATGGCCAGAACACATTACCTGCGAGGCGTCCAGGAGGCATCCTGACCAAATGCCACCTCAACAGTCTCCTCTTGATTTTGAGGAGCAGCGGCTCTACTCTGAGCCTCTCCCAGATGACTGAGCTTCTCATGTTCTCTCTAAGGAAGAGCCCAAATACCCTGAAGAGGAAACTCATTTCAGTCGCTTGTATCCATGATCTCGTTCTTTTGGTCACTACCCAAAGCTTGTGACCATAAATGAGGGTAGGAATGATCTGCCAGTAAATTAGAGATTGTCTTTCAGTTCAGCTCTCTCTTGACCAGAAAGACCCAAACAGCGCTCTCATCACTCCTATCAAATTCCTGCTCCAATTTCCCTCATCTGTGGACAAGACCCTGAGACACATAAAATCCACTTTGGGCAGGAACTCGTCCCCCATCGAGAGAAGGCACTCTACCATATCCCGGCTCAAGACCAAGGTCTCCAATTTGGAGATGCCGATTTTTCATCCAAGTCTGCTGCAAACTGATCCAGTGGAAGCTGACGAATCAAGGTCTGATGAAGCCAACAAGACCACATCCTCTGCTAAAAGCAGAGACCTGATCCCGAAACCACCTAAAGGGATTTTCACAACACAATGACTGCACCTTGAAAGTCTGTCCATGAAGGTTATAGAGTAGGGCAAAAAAGTATTTGGCAGCCACCGATTGTACAAGTTTTCCCACTTAAAAAGATGAGAGATATTAAGTAATTAAGTAATTTTCATCATTGGTACACTTCAGCTGTGAGAGACAGAATGTAATATAAAATTTTAGGAAATCACGTGGTATCATTTTTAAATAATTTATTTGTATAATGGTGAAGAAAATTTGTATTTTGCCAATAACATAAGTTGACCTCAATACTTTGTAATGTAACCTTGTTTGGCAACCCACCGATTACAAGACAAATTTCTACCACCTGAGTCACGGTCGTCCACAATCCTTTCCCTGATGTCCTTAGACAGCTATCTGGTCTTTGTCTCTCTGGGCCATTGGGCCCCCCTCTGCAGCCAGGCCTATGGTGAGACAGGGTGGCGAGGCTTTTATCGATTGGGGTTCAGTCCGAAGAAGAAACATCAGTCACATGGGCCGCTAGTGGGAGGGGCCAAAGGGTTTGAGTGCCATGTGAGATGGGTGGTGGCTAAAGGCAGGAACCTTGGTTATCTGATCCTTGGCTACAGAAGGTGGGTTTTGGGAATTGGAATACCCGCTATTTGATTATATTTTACTTACCATTTTATGTAAAAGCCATTTTCATTTATTTTTTGTGTTTTCACATTTTTATTGACTGAAAATCATGTCTTCCTATCCCACACATACCATCTAGCCTGCTTAATAAACCGATACCCATAAATATTGTGCATAAAGTTACCATCATGACGATAATTCAGAAGAGGCATCATAATTTACTCCAAGGAGCTACACTTACTGGCTAACACTCATGCCTGATTAGATGAGATAAAGATTATTTATGAAGCTCAGGCTCCAGAACTCAGGTTTTAAGTCTCTAGAGTGGGAGTCTAAGTTGTGCCTGAAGTGTCTGTTTTTATGACTGACTCCAAGGAGTAATATCGAGACTTCTATCTCTGTTGATTAATTCATTTCATGGAGAAACTGTTTCTGTCAATGTTGAATTTGGATATAAAAATAGACACACAACCTTCCATGAAGTATAGTTAAGCCATCATGGATGGTTTGGGCTGTATAAAAGTGTTAACCATGAATTTATATTTCTCACTTTACACTCTCATGTCCATCTATGCTTTGGTGCCTGTCTCCAGCCAGTTCATCACAGGGCAGCACAGAGACATCACCGATTAAATGCCATGCTGTCTGTCTATCAGATCGAAGGGCAACTTAGACCTTCTTGCTAGAAGGCAACAGTGCTAACAACCGCCTCCACTTTTTAGAGATACAGTACATGATACTTGATGTTGTGGAAAACAATGAACCATACATTTCTAAAGGGATTTCAGCATCAGGGAATAATGGTAATAAAAAAGATCCCTGTATTACAAAAAGGAAGGATAATGTTGTAGATTTTCCTTTTTTTTTTTTTTTTTACAATTCTACCAGGCAATACATCTGGTACTATTGGAATGCCTCTTTCAAGACAAAAATAATAAAACATTTAAAAAGTAAAACAGAGCGAATGATGTCCCTTTACTATTTTATTCCACACATGTGGTGTCATTTAATGGGAAGAAGAGATAGAAAATGCATTTGTGGGTTCAGCGGTAGAGCCGTGTATTTCGGCAACTTTTGTTTAAAATGGGAATCAATGGCACAAAAATAGCGAAGGGACATAATTTGCTCTATTGTTTTCCAAGACTTAAAAAAATTGTGAAAAATTAAACTGTACAAGATACAACCTTGCCAAATGTTATTTTATTAGAATCAGCACAACCAAAGTTATGCAAAAATAAAACAAACATCCAAGGACCCGGGGGGAGGTTAAGCACACATAATAAATTACTTTAACAACTGGTGTTATAAACAATGGAGAATCTGTGAGGTTTGGTTGTGACTGAATAAAACCAAAGAATCCTTGAACATGTTGCAGTAAGACACATGGTACCTCCAGGGTGCTTTAAAGGAAAAGTACTTGCTCTCTGTGTAGTACTTGTATAATGGAGACTATACGTTTAGTTGGGATTTTTTACCTTCTTCCTGTGTACTTGCATACTAATACTATTATCAGAACATTCCTGCAAAGCTTTTAACCCACATGAATGTAAGAGCACACATCACATCCATTCTACCATCACAGCTTGGTAACCTCTGCATTCCAGAAGGCTATGCTTCTCCCTAGCTTACAAGAACACCAACTCAGGCAGCTTGGGAGTATTTAAGCTGCAGGTTGGTCAGCTATGACTCAGATGTGTGTTAAGAAGTTGACTGCAGGCTAGCGACCACCGCGGACAGCCTGACACCGTAAACAGATTATATCAGCTTCTTATAGTCTGTTACTTTCTACAAAAAGCACAACAGCATTTATACAATCTCTTTATTTGTATAAAAATAGAAATGAATTTTAAAGAAAATGTTAATGAAGTTGTAATAATCAACAAGTTATATTTGAACACAAATGGGAAACATTGTCTCTGCTTTAAATAAAAACGTGTCTCTCTGTTCCAAAAGTTTTTTTCTAAGGTGAACATTTTTATTTCAGGTTTACCCTTTAACATGAAATACAGTGGACTCCAGCCTCTTTGCATATTCACTTATTTGTGGATTTCTCTGTGTAACAACTCCAGATTGTTCCATGGAAAATCCACCTATCTAAAAATATTTGAAAGAAAATGCAGTTTGGGAAGCTTAAATACCTAGACCCAATGCTACTCTGTATGCCATTGGCAGGCATTTGCCAAGCAGTCAATCTGGGAGTGCTATTCATTGTCCATGCCACTGATCGGACCCCCATGAATGGAGATTGGGAAAACTGTGGATGTTATCTTCTGCCATAGTACTAAGACTGTTTCCATTGTGGGTATTAATTTATATTCAGGTATATTAGGTGTTTGAACTATTAAAAATGCATTTTAGCATTTTAGAGAGAGTCTCAAGTATTCATGAATGTTAGCTATATTGAGGATCCTCTGTAGCTTTTTTTCCTGTTAAGGTTCATTAAGACGATTGCAAACTGAAATCTGTGCTCTAAATGCAAACATATTGATTGGATCGACATGCGGATCATTGTATAAGCTAGAGAAATCGGAGAGGGAGTTTTCTAGTTGAGACACATTGGAGCACACTGTGTAGTGATGATGACCACAGCTACATCCGCTACATTTGTAAGTGAGCGCCACTGTTTTTACAATGTATGTTTCTGACATTAAATAAAAAGCAATTGACCAATATTTTCAGTTATATATATATATATATATATATATATATGTTTTACTAAATAACCAGTTTACATTAAAGAAGTTTGTTCACTGTCATTAATTATTTTTCAAAAGTCCCACTAGATTTGCAATCATAGTTGATCGGCTGCAAAATATCAAAAATCAGTGTCTCTACTGTAAGGGATGATTGAGGAAAAAACTGCACCATGCTTTTACTGAGCCAGCTGTAAAACAATATGAACTATTTATAGAATTTTTTGATTGACCATAGTTTTGGACATGAACAAAATAAATACTGTGTAAAACATTCTTTTTAATTAATTATTTACTTAGGCCGCTGTCCCAGGTCTACCTTTATAGGGAGTTTTGGTTTTCGGAAAAGTAAATAAAATGAAATTTAAAATACAAAAAACATGAGGTTTTTTTGTTTGTTTTTTACAGACTTTGATCGTGCTTTATGAATTTTGTGGTTTTAAACTGATTTGCCAAAACATAAGTGTTATATTTTTTCCAGTGAGCATTTGGTTTTTGACTTGGTGACTGAGAAGAGTCTAGACAATTTCTATAGTAAATTGAGTTTGACCTTTGACTTTTAAACAGAGTCCCCTTAACTTGTCAAACAAAAAACTAAACCTTTTTTAAAGTTTGTTTTTGGCTATGGTGACCTTTATTTGAAAGTGGATAGTTTAGAAAGGAGGGAGAGAAGTGGAGGAAGACATGCGGCAAAGGTCCTCGAGGACGGGACTGGAACCCAGGAGGGCCGCTTTGACGACTGAGGCCTCTGTGCGTGGGGCACGCGCACTGCCCACTACACCACACCAGGCCCCTTAAAACAATTTTTTAAGCAAGCTGTATAATTTAATCCTGTTTATCTATTTGGCTCCAATTTATTGTCTCAAGGTATTTCACAAAAAAAGTCAGTTCAGACCAATCCTACAGACAGACTTAAAGAGGACATACTGAATGCCTCTTTAAACAAGTTTTAATATGTCTATGGTCTGTAGAAAACATCTTGATGAAGTTCTTTGCACAAAATTCCTCACATAAAACGATCTCACCAGCTCAGTTTTGGACAATTTCAACCCCTTTCAGAATGAGCTGTTCAGAGGGCTCTGTCACTTTTATGCAAATTATTGGTTGCAGACCACGCCCACCTATCTTGTTACTAGGCTGTGGGTTTGTCACCCATGAGAATGGCATTGAATTGGAATTGAAGAGCAGGGTTTGACAGGTGATATGCAAAATCCGCTTTTGTGTCGTCACAACAAGGGACATTTTCAAACAGCTTGTAGAAGCACAAGATTTCTGACATAAATGGATGGATGGTTTTTATTCATGTCAGCAGTGTTTATAGAGGCAGCAGAAACCCAAATGGCAATTTGCATAATATGTCCCCTTTAAAGTCAGTTGCATACATTTCATCTTGCTCCAAGTAATAAAACGATGCGGTTAAGTTCAGTTATTATTCAAATCGGTGAGAAAGTTTTCATTCTAAAGCAATGCCAAATAAAGGGACTGAAGATCATCAGCCGTGCTGAATTGAATCTGCATTTAGTGGATGATTCTAAAGTGCTCATTCACAAGTCTTCCCATGTCCAAAAGTTATAGATTTTGAAATTGAGCTTTTTTATTTTATTTTAGTCCAGCTGCAAAAAACGCTGTGTACTGGTTCAGTACTGTTTTATATTATTCCGTTTTTAGTCTGGGTTTGTGGAACCAGAGGTAAGAAGACCCAAGCAGTTTTTTTTTCTACTCAAATGTTCAGAATGTTACATAGAAGAAAAGGGGGAAAAAACCGGAAAATTCAGCACTCAAAGGATAATTTTAACATCACGCTGTGTTATGTTTGAACAAAGATCTTAACGTAGGAATCCCATGATGCATTTTTCTGATTAAAGTAAGACTTATTCCAAATGACTGACTTAATCAACAAATGACATAAAAAAACGAATTAGAGCAAAAATCTGGATTAAAATTAAATGAAATCCAATCAGACCAAGCGGATGATCAAATAAACTATTTAAGAAAGCCGCATTTATTAATCCTAATAACTCTTAATAAAACATATTTTTTCAGCAGTAACAGTTTTTGACTTCTCCCCTTTGACACTGACCCCAGATGGCGCTGCTGATTCTACCTCCACAGAAGGAACTGAACGAGTTCTTTCCGAGTGTTTTAGGGTGTCCTGCTGCGTCACCGCTGCTCCAAACAGCGCAGTTTTATTTACGCACCAACAGAAGGGCTTACAACTTGATTATTTTTCCCAGCCGTATCTTATAAAATCATTCCATGTCTGTTTGGTGAATCAATCAATTAATAGAAGGCGATAAAAATGAACAGGAGAAACCGAGGGTGCAGCACAGTGACTATTCTGTGCTGCTCAGATTTAAACACTTCAAAGAATCTTCAGCACCATGGACAGCGTCTCTCTCTCTCTCTTTCTGTTACACACACACACGCACGCACAGACACGCACAGACACGCACGCACACACAAACCTACACACAGACACACACACACACACTAGAACACTGAGCGTTTCTTTCGGGCGCTCACTCGGCAGCTGGCTCAGAATCAGCTCCTCCCTCCTGTGTTGGTGGCTTTTCCGACCAAAAGCTCCTCAGACGTGAACAGTTTCGCTGAGGAGCACTTTACTCCCCCCTTCAGCCCCCCTTCCCCCACTGCCTCCCCCTTCCTGGAAAAATATCCAGGCGGACAGCCGAGGCGTCACTTTCTGCATAGCGACCTGAGTGAGCGGAGTTGAGGTGTCGGATAATCGGGTCTCCAGTCGTGCTTCACTCGGATCTCTGTCAGCGATGGGGACTTGGGCTGGTTCCCGCCCAGGCTGGCGCATCTCTCTGGGTCTCTGGCTGATGTTCACCGCTCATGCCCTCCAACACGCCAGGGCGGAGATAAGTTGCGGATCTTGCCCGTCGCCTGTTCAACTTCGCCGGGAGGAGCTGCAGCTGCAGCTGCAGCCGGGGATGCGCTCCGACCCCGCGGAGGAGATGGATGAGGTCAGGGAACCGGACCGGGTTACTGATCGGGAATCTGGGATGCTTGCCTCTTCTGGCCCGTATTTTAGTTTGGATAAAGTTAAAACAGCCGGTTCTGAGTCTGGGGTGGCTGAGGATGCTGCGCACCGGAGAGCCAAGAGAAGCGCTCCAGACTTTAAGGAGTTCAGCGACAGCGAATGGACCGGCCGGACCGCGCAGCTGGATAGCCACAAAACTGGCAGGTCGGAATTCGGGTGGAACAGGGAGGATGGGAGAGGGAATACCCGGCAGGATGAGCCCAGGCTCAGCAGCAGCACCTTCGCTCTCACGGGGGACTCTGCGCACAACCACGCCGTGGTCTACTGGACCGGCCAAAACAGCAGCGTGAGTGCCGCTTCTCTTTCTTATCTTTTCCCCCTGGCTGATGGGTTGATCTGTGCGGATAAACTCCTCACAGCGCACACTTTGTGCCACTGTTAACAGGTGCACCTCCAGTTTACAGATGCGCACTGACGCACGCTGCCAGACTTGAGCAGCATCGTGATTTGTGCGCACCAAGCCTCCCTGTCACTTCTTCTGCTTCTTATTTTCCCACTTCAACAATCGACTCAGCTGATTTCTCTCTCTCTCTCTCTTTCTGCGTGTGGTCTTAAAGGCGCGATTAGGTTAAATATTTTATCTTGAGTGCGGGAATATTCAGAGCAGATCTGAGATAAGTGAATACATGATTCATTCCTCCCCAGCGATGCCAGCTTTTCAATCCAAATTAAGTGACTGGGGACGGAGGGACCTCTGAATTATTAAAGACGTTTCGGAGAAACCCCGAAATTCCTCAGACTCTGAATTTCTCATCTTTAAACCTGATTCCTTTATTATCATATTTTGGAACATATACGAAGCAGAAGCAGACGTCAGTAGTAATGAAAAAATCTGGCTTTATTTGGGACCCAAGTTTGGTTGTAAAAATCAATTTTACTTTGGAACACAATAAAAAAAGATGTCACCCCTTGTTGTATTACAACACACTTTCTAAAGGGGGGTGGTTTGGAGGTTAGAGCGAACTCCTATCTGCATTATTACACCGAGATCTGGACCTTATTCCATCAACTTCATCTGATTGTAGAAAATCCATCTGCTTCTTCTTTGCCAGAAAAGGCTTAAGAAAACTACTCATTTTCACACTTGCATATTGGAAGCTCTGCTTCTTGAAGCGCAGTAAAATGAGTGCTCAGGTCAAACATGTGCGGCATTATGTGTCTTTCTAGTTCTCACAGCGCCACTTCACTGGCCTCTGTAATACAGACCTATTCAGACCATTCCCTGCACAGAAATGGGCTGAATACGCTGCAGCTCCTACTCCAGTGGTCCTTTTACAGGAGGTGAATAATGAGCAGAAATAAATCCGAATCATTTTCACACAGCTGTGTCTGCTCAGCAGGAACTCATGGGTTCTTTTTTCACTGGCTTTATTTGTTGTTATGGCTGCTCTTTTTATTCCATTAAAATGAGAGGAAAATGTAGCCCATTCAGTCTTGTCTGAGCTGATTATGGTATGGTCCGTGAACTTGTTTTTTAACCCGCAGTGAAGACCGAGGCGCTGTCTGTCTGTCTGTGAGCGTGTATAGGGGTGTGTGTGAGTCTGTAACTTTGAGACTGTGTTCTGGATGGAGAAGGCGAGGGGGTTATGAAGGTCAGTTGCCCCTAAGGTCTGAAAGCCCAGTGTTTATCTTGAAGACCTCTGTTTTAAGATTCTCTTTTTTTTCATGCCGAAAAGCAGGATAAATCAGGACAGAATCCGAGATCATCCTGAAGACTGGAGATCTGTGGCTGCTGGTGGTCCTTCTGAGGCACTGGGCTTAGACAGGTTTGGCTTAAAGTCGTTTGTCGCCACTGTGGAAGTACAGTGCCTTGCAAAAGTATTTATAACCCCTAAACTTGTTAACATTTTGTTATGTTACAACCACAAAGGTTAAAGGAATTTTGGGAGTTTATGTTAAGTGGCCACACAAACTACAGCATAATTGGGAGGAGAAAGGTTACATCTACATCTACTGGACATTTTCTTTGGCAAATAGCTCCGTCTCAGTCAGACTGAACAGAATGCTTCTCTGAAAAGGTATTTTTTAGGTTCTCCCAAGGATTCTCAGTTGGATATTGGTCTGGACTTTGACTAGGCCATTCTAACATATATCTATGCTTTAAACTACACCATTCTATGGAAGCTCTGACAACGTCGTTTTTTTCCACATGTCCACTCTCTATATATTATATCTGTATATTAGTATGCCGAAACTGCTTGCCTACATATGTTAGGGCAAATATGATATCTGAAGATGGGAGACCTAATTGCATGGTTGCCAATCAAGACTACATCAAGCGTCACAGTAAAGAGTTCATTGCTGGAACAGAAACCTGTGTTTCATAACCGATTGCAGCCTCCTAACAGATTTTCTTCCACTCTAACTAGTTTCACCACACTGCTGGAGAAGGGCATCCCCACAGCATGATTCTGATACCACCATGCTTTACTGAGGGGCTGGAATGTTTAGGGGGAAGGATTTGATGTTTTCCCCCACATGGCTTGTGTTGAAGCGCAAACATGTCTTCTTATTGCTTTCTTGTTGCCTCTCCTCCATAATTACTAGATTTGTGGTTTGCACATTTAGTAGAGTCTCTCTGCTAAACTGTGGATCTCTGCAGCTCCCCAAGACTTTTCATGGTCCTCTTGACTGCTTCTCTGATTAACACTCTACTTGCCAAGCCTGTCAGTTTAGGTTTGGTGTTGTGTTGCACTACTTTGTGTCGGTCTACATACACAAACTTGCAGTTTTGACAAAATGTGAAAGAGTTAAGTAGGCATGAATACTTTTGCAGTTCACTATACTGTCTTTGGTTGGTTCAACCTTTACTGTCCGGGCTTTCAGTCAGCTTTGATCTGAAGGAGAGAAAACACAATGAGCTGTTTGGTTCGACCAAATCTCCTCAGGTGTCGTTTACTCCAGATGGAAGCAGCTGTTGCGCAGCGTGCCCTTGTCATTCACTTCAAGCTTTACATTCATTGTGAAATGCAACAATGTTCTTTTTAATTTCTAATGTATTACACGTCAAGACAGACTAAAATAATTTTTATCATGTCTTAAAAGGAGATTAATCCAACCTCCAATGAACACACATCCCACTTGCACGAACATGTCATCCAGGTTCTGCATGACGAACACATCTGTTAACTGATCACCGTCAGAGGAAAGACTTCTATAAAAGCAGGGTGTTTGGCTGTTTACTGCTGTGGAACACACAAGTGTGTGATAAGACAACACCAAGGTGTAAAGACATCAGCAATGACCTTAGAGAAACAACCTCTGCTGTCCATGTGTCTGGGAGGTCAACTTTATGAATGGGCAAATAGAAACACACTAAAAACAAGCGTGTTGTGTTTGGAAGGGTTGGAAATCTGGCTGCAGGATTCAGATTGGCAGAGTTTTGAATCTTAACAAGTCATAAGACTTCTGGATCAATGTTCTTTTGACCGTAAAGCCCAGGACCATGTTCGGAGACAAAACCATCACAGCAGATCAGCACAGACCCATAATGCTAACTGTCACGCACAGTGGTGGAGGGGTGATGCTGTGGACTTGTTTTGCACTTTGCAGTTATAGAGTTGACCATCAACTTCTTACTATACAAAAGTGTTCTGGAGTCAGATGTGAGAGCATCTGTAGGACAGCTGAAGCTGGGTCCAAACAGGGTCAAAAACAGGACAATGATCCCCAAAACAGCAGCAAATCTATAACAGAATTGCTTCAATGGCCTAGTCAAATTCCTGCCCTCAAACTGATTGAAGTACTGAGAGCTGTGTAATTGCTTACTTTTTACAGTGGCTTGCAAAAGTATTCGGCCCCCTTGAACTTTTCCACATTTTGTCACATTACAGCCACAAACATGAATCAATTTTATTGGAATTCCACGTGAAAGACCAAAACAAAGTGGTGTACACGTGAGAAGTGGAACGAAAATCATACATGATTCCAAACATTTTTTTGGAATCATGTGGGGGATGCGTAATTATTCAGCCCCCTTTGGTCTGAGTGCAGTCAGTTGCCCATAGACATTGCCTGATGAGTGCTAATGACTAAATAGAGGCACCTGTGTGTAATCTAATGTCAGTACAAATACAGCTGCCCTGTGACGGCCTCAGAGGTTGTCTAAGAGAATGTTGGGAGCAACAACACCATGAAGTCCAAAGAACACACCAGACAGGTCAGGGATAAAGTTATTGAGAAATTTAAAGCAGGCTTAGGCTACAAAAAGATTTCCCAAGCCTTGAACATCCCACGGAGCGCTGTTCAAGCGATCATTCAGAAATGGAAGGAGTATGGCACAACTGCAAACCTACCAAGACAAGGCCGTCCACCTAAACTCACAGGCCGAACAAGGAGAGCGCTGATCAGAAATGCAGCCAAGAGGCCCATGGTGACTCTGGACGAGCTGCAGAGATCTACAGCTCAGGTGGGGGAATCTGTCCATAGGACAACTATTAGTGGTGCACTGCACAAAGTTGGCCTTTATGGAAGAGTGGCAAGAAGAAAGCCATTGTTAAAGGAAAACCATAAGAAGTCCCGTTTGCAGTTTGCCACAAGCCATGTGGGGGACACAGCAAACATGTGGAAGAAGGTGCTCTGGTCAGATGAGACCAAAATGGAAAACGCTATGTGTGACGGAAAACTAACACTGCACATCACTCTGAACACACCATCCCCACTGTCAAATATGGTGGTGGCAGCATCATGCTCTGGGGGTGCTTCTCTTCAGCAGGGACAGGGAAGCTGGTCAGAGTTGATGGGAAGATGGATGGAGCCAAATACAGGGCAATCTTGGAAGAAAACCTCTTGGAGTCTGCAAAAGACTTTAGACTGGGGCGGAGGTTCACCTTCCAGCAGGACAACGACCCTAAACATAAAGCCAGGGCAACAATGGAATGGTTTAAAACAAAACATATCCATGTGTTAGAATGGCCCAGTCAAAGTCCAGATCTAAATCCAATCGAGAATCTGTGGCAAGATCTGAAAACTGCTGTTCACAAACGCTGTCCATCTAATCTGACTGAGCTGGAGCTGTTTTGCAAAGAAGAATGGGCAAGAATTTCAGTCTGTAGATGTGCAAAGCTGGTAGAGACATACCCTAAAAGACTGGCAGCTGGAATTGCAGCAAAAGGTTGTTCTACAAAGTATTGACTCAGGGGGCTGAATAATTATGCACAGCCCACTTTTCCCTTTTTTATTTGTAAAAAATGTTTGGAATCATATATGATTTCCGTTCCACTTCTCACGTGTACACCACTTTGTTTTGGTCTTTCACCTGGAATTCCAATAAAATTGATTCATGTTTGTGGCTGTAATGTGACAAAATGTGGAAAAGTTCAAGGGGGCCGAATACTTTTGCAAGCCACTGTATACCTGGATCAGCTCATTTTTATTATTGTTTGAACCATACAATGTTACAATGGAAAGCTGTTAAATGCCTTCCAGATGACTAGATCTCTAACAGATAGACTCTTGCTCTATCTCTTCCTGATTAGTCAGCCATACACATCTAAAAAAGCTGTACATTCGACTTAAATAGATGGTTCCCATTCCAGCTACAATTTTTCATTTTAAGGCATCCTAACCTCAGTCTGGCAGTTCTTCTTGGCATGACCACCCTGTAACGGGACCGGAGCATTTTTATTATTCAAACACAACTTTGGTGCCATTTATAGAAGGCTACAGAGTGGGCCATATTGTGCTTGCGCTACTTTCTCAAAAATAGCTGCTGGCTTGCAGTGTGTTCACTTTGTTTTATTGTAACAACATAAAAAGCACTCACTGGGGATAAGATTTACCATCCACGAGTGCAACTCAATATATTAGAATGGAATTGAAAAGCGGATTTAGTTGATTAAAGAAAAGCAAGAGCAACGTCAATAGCCAAATTGTGGTTTTCAGATGCACTCAGAGACAAAAATCTAAATGTTTGAAGACATGTCCTCCTGCCTAATATTGAAGTGTTTGACCATAATGACAATCATTACATTTAAAAAGGAAAAAAGGGGAACCTCACTAGCCTTAGAACAGTGTCCTAGATGTGAAGTTGAAGCATCATAAGATAAGTTAAAGCTTTATTATCCATTTACATGGTAAATTGTCTAGCTGATCTAGCTGATCTAGCTCATCAGACAAAAAACCCATTAACAATAAGAACATAACAAAGAACTCTATACAATACAAATAACAGATTTAAAACAAGTCCTTCCAACAGCACAATACTAGTAATTGAACAGGATTACATATTTTTAAAAATTATATTTATTCCTTCTGCATAATGGCATTCTAAAACTTTTGCCCAATGGAATGCGCTGGTACTCACCTTGTAAGACATGAGAAGAGTCTGCAGTTATCTTCCTTGCCAGTCTGAGGATTTTGTGGACCAACCACTAAAGAAAGAACTCTCCACAGATTGACACACCACCTTGGAGGAGATTTTTTGAGTTTTAATATGTTTTACTTAGACTGGGCAGAAAGGCTGCACAGCCAAATTGGACATCTCACTCCCTCATGTTGTGAGGGTTTTTTGCTGCAAGAGGGACTGGTGCACTTCACAGAAAAGATGGCATCATGATGAAATAACTTTGTGTGAAAAGATTGAATCAAGACCTCACATCAGCCAGGGTGTAAACAAGTCTACCAAATGGACAATGACCCTAACAATACAGCAGACCCCCTTCTTTTCACTGATTATTTGTTGTTGTTGTTTTGGTAAAACATATCAAAATTATGCATAAGAAATTGCAATATGGGAAGCTGAAATACCTCAGCAAAATGCTGCTTGACACACTATCAGCTGGAGTTTGCAAAGGAGCCGATCCAGGAGCACCATTTATATTCTTTGGGAAGATAAGGAGGACAGTCAATGTTAGCTTCTACGGTAGTCCTAAGACGGTTTTTACTGAGTGTATCAATGCATATTAAGGTCTATTTGGAGTTTTAACTTCTAAAATACGCAGTTGTAAGTGTCTTTCTTGGGGGGGTTCTCATGTATTGGCATATTTTAGCTATTTGCCAGCGGCTGTGGTCCACTGTACCCCTAAATAGTTACAAGGTGGTTCAAGGTCAACAAAGTTCATGCTTCAGATCAGCTAACATGAAGCCCAGATTTCAGTAAGATGTGTATGAGCAAGGTAGCCTACAATCCTAACCCAGGTACACTAGTTCTGTCTGGAAGAATGGGCAAAAATTCCAGCATACTATTGTAAGTAGCTCTTGGAAGGAAACGCAAAAAGTTTAACACATGTCAATCAGTTTAAAAGCCAAATCCACCAAACATTAAAGACGTGTGTAAAGTTCTCATTCTAAAGGGTGTTTACAGTCTCATTACTACCTGACAAACAGACCACAGTTTGTGAGACTGAAGAATTGTGTGTCAAACCAGGTGATCAGCAGCACAGGAGCACCACAGGGGACCGTACTCTCACCATTCCTTTTCACTCTGTACACCTCAGACTTCCAGTACAAATCAGAGACCTGTCATCTGCAGAAATACTCAGATGTATCAGAGATGGACAAGAAGCTGAATACAGAGAGCTGGTGGACCGCTTTGTGACATGGTGTGGAAACAATCGTCTCACCTTGAATGTGAACAAAACAAAGGAGATGATTGTAGATTTCAGAAAAAACAGGGATAAGTCAAACACTGTTTCCATCATGGGAGAAGAAGTGGAGGTGGTTGAGGAATATAAATACCTCGGAGTTCACCTTGACAACAGACTGGACTGGAGGCGCAACAGTGAAACCGTCTACAAGAAGGGACAGAGCAGACTGAACTTCTTGAGGAAGCTTAGGTCCTTCAAGGTTTGCAGCAAGATGCTGCAAATCTTCTACAAGTCTGTTGTGGAGAGTGTAATCTCTTCAGCCGTCATCTGTTGGGGTAGCAGCATCAGAGCCAGGGACTTAAAAAGGCTCAACAACCTGATAAAGAAGGCTGGTTCTGTTCCTGGGACGACTGTGGAACATCTGGAGATGATAATGCAAAGAAGGATTCTTCATAAAATCAAAAAAATTATGGACAACCCTGAGCATCCTCTTCATGAGACAGTCATACAACAACAGAGCGTCTTCAGTCGGAGGCTTCTTCAGTTTCGCTGCAATACAGACCGCTACAGGAAATCCTTCCTGCCCACAGCCATTATCATCTACAACAACTTAAAGAATTAATTATATGAGCTATACCAACACTTAATTTCCCTCTGGGATCAATAAAGTATTTTTGAATTTGAATTTGAATTATTCTGGCATTAATTATACAATAATAAAGTCATTCTAATTAAACTAAGTTGGGAGTTTAGTTTCATTTGGTGACAAAACATGAGGAGGAAACATTTTGTGCATTTTCAGTGTAAGTATCTGGTTTCAACAGTGTATATGTTTCAGTTTGATTATTGAAATGCCGCTGCAAGTGTTTTTTTTTTTCTTTCTTTTTTGTCATTTTGACTTCAGATGTTCAAAGCTGAATATTAAGGAGGTTTATTACGGTTAAAATTTCAGCTCACCCAAAGGCAAACACAAAAATTTTCAGATGAATCACTGCAACAGTCATTTGCATGTTTTAAAGTGCTGACAAAATGCTAAAAACTGACACAAACTCATACAGGCATGCTCTGCAGGGTACAGGCCCCATTCCACTGACCTTTAGTCAACATGCCAATCCCCCACACCATGCTCGACCATTCTACCGCCCCGGGCCTTAAATGCCAAAAATATAAATGCAGCTGAATGTGAGCTGGCCGACTTTCAGCTCTTTTTGGTTGACTGACCACAACATGCAACATAAATTCCCAACCTTTGTGGTCGAGAGACTTCCCCTTAGTCGTGTTACATGCAGACCGGTCGGCTGTGTCTTGCACCGCTGCTACCTGGGGGAGCGCGCATGCTGTAGTGAGCTCCCAGGGGGTTTGTGGTGCGTCCTCTGAGGCGTGCGCACCAGGCTAATGCACTCTCGCTATCTCTCTGCGCTTGTCCAACTGGCTGTGTTCACCCCCAGTGGTGGGCTTCGCTCTGCCTGCTGTCAGTCCTGTCCTCATGTCATATGGGGTGCCGTTTGTAAATGTACACAATCAAAAGTTAACAGCAATTATTTGGTTTTTTTTTAGCCTGCCATAAGATATAAAAATGGGGGGTTCATTTTTCTAAGTCATATTTGCGTCCATGGTATATATTCATTTATATATGTCACAGTTTCAAAATATATTTAGTTCACAGGCTAAAATGTAGCTTGCAACTTAAATATTAAATATTAAATATTTAGCTTGTCAACTGAATATTTACCCTACAAATGAAACATTTAACTTAGAAATAAATACTTAAGTAGCAAGCTAAAAAATGAATATGAAACTAAACATTTAGCTCAGAGCTAAATATTTAGCTCATATGCAAATTTACTTGCCGATAAGTAAAAGTGGACAATCAAAATCAAACCTCTATATAAACTGCTGGTGAGACGGAATGTCACGTCTATCATTATTTAACTTCCTCCCAACATGTCCAACATTTCAGTTTAAATCATAGATCATGTTATAACAGCGATACAGACGTTTACTGATGGATTTAAATGGATAGGGTGACCAACCATCCTCTTTTCCTCAGACATGTCCACATGCAGCCCAGGGCATCCGGGGGGAATTCATAGATTGGTGAAAATGTCCAGGTTTTCATCGTTTATCAGGGGAAAATGCTCAAACTGTCTGGTGTGATGCATGCGGTACGGAAGCCCTTCTCTCATGTGACCCAGTGTCCTCTTTTTTGGAGATCAAAATGGTCCCGCTAATTTACTGCAACAGTGATGCACCAGCAGCAGGAGTTTCTATAGAGGTCCGCTAGACCCAGCTTCCACTTATCAGAAAATTAATTTGCATATTAGCTAAATATTTAGCTCTGAGTTAAATATTTACTTTGAAGCTATACATTTAGCTAGCCAGTTTAGCTTGCTAGCTATTTAGATAGTTTATCTAAATATTTAGTTTGGAGCCAAATCTTTAATTTGTAAACTAAATGTTTAGCTTGTTAACTAAATATTTAGTTTGAAACTGTGACATAAAAAACATGTACGCAAAAACGACTCGGAAAAATGAACCCCCATCTTTAATCTTATGACAGGCTATATAACCCAAATTATTGCTGTTAATTTTTGACTGTGTAACTTTACAAATGACACCCCATAATGTCTCTGCCGTGGGCCGCTGCAGGTTGTGTTGGAGCCCTAACCTCGGATCATATAAGGGCAGCCATGTTGAGGCTGGCTGTCATTTAATTCAATTCAATTCAAATTCAATTCAAAATTACTTTATTAATCCCAAAGGGAAATTAAATGTTGTTGTAACTCATTATGCAAGTTCCTTCAAAGATTCGTTGTAGATGCTGATGGCTGTGGGTAGGGATGATCTCTTGTAGCGCTCTGCACATCTGAAGAAGCCTCTGACTGAAGACGCTCCGCAGTTGCACGACAGTCCAACGCAGAGGACGCTCCGGATCCACGGCGTCCTCCCCCCAACTCACCAGGGTCCCGTGGCTGTAGTTGAGGTCTTATTTGAGCTTTTGTGATGTTAATCAGCTGCTGCCAGTTGTAAACCACCTTGTTGCCATGGTTATGCATCATAACAAATGTCCAAAAATAAAAAGTATCAGCAAAAATCCTTCCAGCTGCACAGCATTCAAAACCAGAGAGAACAGTTGTCCACAAAAACAATGTTTCTACCAGAAATGGAAGAATTAAAGTTCAAAAAAAGAAACAAATATGAACCAAAGTAACAGAGCTACTCCAACATGCTGCCACCTTGAGCGGCGCAATTCCGGAAAAATTTATATTGCTGATGAACTTGATTCGGATGAAGAGTCCCCACAGCGATGTGACAAGTTCTCTCCTAAAGTATGTCTGAGGCACTGTAGCCTCTCAGCCTCAGCAGTCATGAACATAATGGCGTTGGGAGTGACAGCCTGGAGACACAAATGGATAGCAGTGTTCTCCTGAACCGTTCTCCCTTTTCTGGGAACCTTGAGATCGGCTCTCGACAGCATATTCAAGACAAATCGGTCCCTTTCATTCCTTTTGGCTGCCACAGCTTCCCTTACTTCTTTTACTCGTTTAATGTGCTTCGGCGCTCACATTGTTGTCAGTGTGCTTTAAGCAATCAGCATGTGGCGCCGCAGATAGGTGAAAGACTCAAGAGGTCTTTTTAAACGGGTAGAAATCACGGCGAGGCGGGTCATCCGTATCTGGCAGGTCATCAATAGAGCCGACTGCATGTTTGAAATTCCCAAATCCCCCTTTTGAGCAGCAAAGGAACCCATGCAGGCTCTCCTGAGCAGCATTTTAAGTCACAAATGTCACAGCCAGGCTGGTGTTAAACATTAAAAGCTCTTTTCTCTGCAGGTTATTAGATTCTTCAGGAGTAGATGTTGATGAATGTTCTGATTTTGTGAAAATAAAGGAAAACCAAATCGGCCTGCTCTCGTTATTTTTGTTGAATGGCTTTCATTTGCATTCTATTTTCATTTAAGAGTTTTTCCTGTGAGGAAAGTAAAAGCTCAGAGACCTGCTAACGAGGACGGAGCCTCATGTTGAAGCCCTAAACGAGTTAGAGATGCTCTGTTCCTGCTTGCTTCCATTAAACCACTTCTCCCTTTAGGATAATGTCAACATCATACTGTTTTTTCTTTTATTCCCTGCTGCTGTGGTGGCTCTGTGCTCTGAAGCAGGCTTGTCTGGATGATTTTAGATTTATGTCTCTGCTCAAACACAACTAAACTGTCTGAATTCCAAAAACTAAACCAAACAAACCTTGATGAAACCATAACCCAATTCAGCTCCTCCTCTTGCTGCCTCGATATCTTATACACAGTTTTTCTTAAGAAGGTTTCCCTGTCATTGGGCCTAATCTGATTCAAATAATTACTGGTAACTTACCCCTCCTCTCAGGTGTCTGCCTCCAGACTTTAAAGACCCACTCCGATCATCTTTTGAGCTATTTTAATGTGTTCTCAGTCGTCTTTAAATTATGCCGTTGGTAGGCAAAATCACCAAACCTGTGTTGTTGTCCAGGACGTAGCTTCAGAGGAGCGGCAGTAGCTCATTAGCAATTCGCCTCCGTGTTGTGGGCGGAACCGTTATCTACATGCTCCCACTAGCCCTGATTATAACAACCAATAAGATTAGCTACCATAACTATGCAGATGATACTCAGCTCTACATTACGATATCACCAGGTGACTTTGAACCCATCCAAACCGTAAGTAAATGCATCGAGCAAATCAACGGATGGATGTGCCATAATGTTCTCCAGCTGAATAGAAACGAAACTGAAGTGATTATTTTTAGACCAAACGATCAAGAGTCAGCACACAGCTTCAGTTAATCCAGCTAGAAACTACTGATCAGGCCTGAAACCTAGGTGTAGTAATGGACTCAGACCTGAACCTCCAGGGTCACATTAAGGCAATAACAAGGTCAGCCTTCTATCACCTGAAGAACATCTCTAGGATTAAATGGACTGATGTTGCAACAGGACCTAGAAAAACTCATCCATGTGTTTATCTTTAGTCGGACTGATTACTGCAACAGCGTCTTCACGGGTCTGCCTAAAAAGTCAATCAGACAGCTGCAGCTGATCCAGAACACTGCTGCTCGTGTTCCTCACTGGAACCAGAAAAGTAGAGCACATCACCCCAGTTCTAAAGTCCTTACACTGGCTCCCTGTAGCTCAGAGTATAGACTTCTAAATACTTTTACTAGTTTATAAATCATTGAATGGCTTAGCACCAAAGTATATTGAAGATCTACTGTTACTATACCAACCCTCCCCAGACCACTCAAGTCCTCTAATTCCAGTCTACTCAACATCCCTAGAATCAGATCAAAACATGGAGAAGCAGCTTTCAGTTTCTATGCTCTTCTTATCTGGAAAAAACTTGATACGTGATAGAAGGCTGACCTTGTTATTGTCTTTATGTGACCCTGGAGGTTCAGGTCTGAGTCCATTACTACACTGTTCAATCCATCATCTGGACATAGAGAGAGGATAGACCACCTGCAGACCTACCAAGACATGGACGTCCACCTGAAATGACTGGAGAGCATTAATCAGAGAAGTAGCCAAACAGCTCATGGTTACTCTGGGGGAGCTGCAGAGATCCACAGCTCAATCTGTTAACAGTAAAATGTAAGATGTGCACTCTACACTAGTGAACAGAACAGCTCTTAGAGCTCTTTCAAGTGACCGATCGGAGCTGGTTCCTTTTTGCGGAAGCTGAATCGGAGCCGGTTTTTTTTTTTCATTTCTGTTCAAGCTGCACATGATTGGTCAACTCAGTGATGTATGTATGTGTCTGTGTCTGCCCTGAGCAGGAGGGGGACAGGAGAGGGAGAGGAGGGGGGTACAGACACAGATAGCACCACAAACACAGAGAAATGGGAGGGAGAAGAGAAAAAAGCGCTATAGACAAACTCGATGGAAAGCTGAAAAGGAGTGACAGCAGGTAACGCAGCAAAACAATGCATTTCAAATATATAGATAATTCAAAGGCAGAGTGTAGAGTATGCAAAGTTAAAATATATCCAGCAGGCTCTGCTGTTACCTACAACATCTCAGCTTTTCTGGGTGTTTTTTCACTATAAACAGTTCAGTTTATTTTATTTTATTTATTTCAAGGTTTGCTAACACATTTCTTTTTTATATCATTGAAAAATTCCTCCAACATTCCCTTTGTCTCTTGCAGGCGTACACACATTCAGGCATTTTTGACTTTGTGAGTGTTTACATGAAAGGAAGGCAAGTAAGGGATGAAGTACTGGGCTCTTAATGCTGAGCAGCTTCTCTTTGTGACTTTGAAACCAGTGCTATCGTCCAGGGGTAGGCGTGGCTGGGGGGGGGGGGTGTAACACTGGAAAGCAGGATTTGGCTGAGAGTTATTGGCACTGTGAAGATTTTTCCAACAGTCTTTTCGGTTTTCCTCTTTTTGGATGGAAATGAAGACTTTCTTGACAGCTTCTCCTCAAGGTTGAGATCCAGGGTTAGAAAGGGTTGGTCAAAGCATTGCTGTGCTTACCATGAATCACCATATATTCTCAGTAGCGTATCAGGGATTAATGCACAGTCAATATTTTGTTTTCCTTTTATTCTTATTGATTGCCTTTTGTTTATACCTCATTACTTTGCAGCTCTGTAGTAAATTGATTAGAGATGTGAAGCTGGACCTCTAACTGCAGCTGCGATCAACCTGATGCTCCTTCTTCACCTCCTGCTGCACGGCTTTAAAAGCCTACATCCCACTGTTGTACAGTCACAATAACCTGTGAAGGATTTGTCAGAAATTACGCAATCTGGCCGGAGTTCAGAACTTGATTTTAGCCGGGCAGAATGAAAAGTGAAAAAGGTTTTGTGTGGGATGAGGAGGGTTAGCTAATTATATAAGTTCTAAAATAAAACAACATTGCACATATTGCTTTCGACAACAGCATCCAACCTGCATGACTGTGTGCACATAGAAATAAAGCTCCCCTCTTCCGTCAGAAGGTAACTAGGTCAGCGCATTTTCAGCATTTTCTAACTCCTGCTAAAGGTCACCTGATACACTTAACAGTCACATTATGGTGAAAACTGGCCTAGCCACAGAAGCGCTTCTACATTAAGGAGGCCATTGAGAAGGCCATCCAATCAGGATGCATTGCACCTGCAACTGCAGCACGGCATGGATCTCGGATCGCATCAAGCTGCTAAAAGGCTTTCGAGCAACGTGCAAAGTAGAAACCCAGCCGGCCCGACCCGACCCGAGGCTTTAAAAGGCTGCGTTCGCCAAACCTAATGGCCTCATTATGTTTCCTGTACGATTGCCACAGCGGCTGACGGATAGGCACCTCACTTCGACTTCAGAGTGTTGAGTGTAATCACACGCTTGGTCACTGATCCTGGTTCCCAGTACAAGGGTGCAGACAGCGGATATGTGTGTGTGCAGCGCCACAGAAATCACGGCACTTTGGTTTCAGATTTTATTAAGAAGGTTAAAAACCTTGGAGTATTTTTAGATGGTTCTTTTAAGCTTCATAGACAGGTGAGTCCAGTTAGCTAAGGTAAAGCCATACCTTCCTGCTGATGTCCTTTACCATGTTATCCATCTGTTTGTTTCCTGGCGGTTGGACATCTCCCTCTACCTTGGTCTGGATCAGTCCTCCTTGCATCGTCTTCAGCTGGTCCAGAATGCAGCGGCCCACTTGCTGACTGGCACCATTAACCACGAACATATAAGCCCGGTTCTGGCCTCTCTCCATTGGCTTCCTGTTTCCTACAGGATCCATTTTAAATGTTTACTTTTTATTTTAAAATCCCTTCATGGCCTGGCCCCATTTTATATTTCTGAGCTGTTGACTGTTTATGCTCCAACCAGAAATATGAGGTCCAGCTCTCTTTTTTTACAGTCCCTAAAACTCATTTAAAACCGGTGGTGAAAGAGCTTTTTCGGTGGCTGGTCCTAGATTATGGAACAGCTTACCACCTCACATAAGGACCACACATACTTTAGAGCATTTCACATCCCTGTTTCCCTGACACACCTGTTTGATCTGGCTTTTAATGCGGGTTGACCTGAGAATCTTAATAGTTTTCATTATTTATTGTGATTAATGGTTTCTTAACTCTGCGATGGACTGGCGACCTGTCGAGGGTGTACCCCGTCTCTCGCCCCATGAATGCAGGAGATAGGCACCAGCCCCCCTCCCCCGTGGATGGGATGGACGGGTATAGATAATGGATGGATAAATGTTTCTTAACTTAACTTATTTCATCTATTACTGTTCTTGTATCTTCATTTTATTTCTGCTTTAGTGATTGTTTGTTAGTCTTTGTGTTCTATGTCTTGTTCAGCACTTTGGGGCAGCTCGTTCTACTGTAAATGTGCTATATAAATAAATTTGACCTTGTCCTAAGATTCACTGAGAAAAAACGCTTTTTTCAGACGTCCTTTGGAGAAAAGTTCCCCAAAGCATGATGTCTCCACCCCATGCTTCACGGTTGAGATGGCGTTCTTGGGATTATTTTCATCTCAACGAGTGGAGTCTATACCAAAAAGTTCTATTTTAGTCCCGTCTGGTCATATGACCTTTTGCCTTCTGGATCATGCAACTCTCTAGTCTTGCCCATGAGTATTTGGAAGAGTAGTCGACAAATACTAATCCAAACATGTATTTTTATTTAAATTCGTGGAGGTTTTCATACATGTGAAATGATGTTGTGTATCAACAAATCATATTTTCTAGTAACATTTGAAACACTGGTGGGAAAGCCTTCCTCACTGCGTTTCACCTGTGGATGTTATATCCTGTAGTAGTTGTTGTCCTATTGGCACCTCCCTCCATGGGGTTCCACAGCACAGCAGCCTCCCCCACTCCACAGCTGCTTGCGGACAGACTTGGCAGATGTTTTATCTTAGATGTCCTTCTACCTAGTCTGAGGCCTGAGGTCCCGGTTGGTCATGTTCTTGTTGAAGGACTGCAATGTGGTTCTACCCTTGGTGGCTCCACATTGGGTAAAGCCTGCTTTCCACTGAAAAGCAACGCGCAACGTCTGCGAAGCGTAATACGCAGCTGTTTGCCGCTGTTGTCGTCAATGGGCCTGTTTCCACCAAGCGTGAAGCACCACGAATCAGACATCCCAGAAATGTTGTGTCGCGGCCCTCTCCTAAATTTACGCAGTGGGTCTATTTTTTACGCGCTGTGCTTCCAGAACACGTCAACCGTAGCAGTTTACATCGGACCAGACAGAAAATCAGCCATGGGAGCAGTGTGAAGCAACTCAAAATTAAAAGACACATGCAGATTTCTGATCAACTATGAAAGAAACAAAACAAAAAGTAATCAGCGGTGACACCAGGGTTGAAGTCAATCGGTCTGTGGCTCTAATTTGTTGGTTTTTATCTGGACAACAAGAATTTAATTCTTGAAGTGGAAAATCACCAAATTTAGATGACAACTGTGATAAGTTTTACAAGGACATGAAAAAAGAGAAGGCATAAACAGAAATATCGGGAATTGTTTTTATGGATGTGTGTTTATGCTAGTTATTAACATAGAACACATTTTTTTTTTTGTATACTACTATTTAAGTTATGTAACTGCAATTCTGCTGTGATTTCTTGATCTCCTGGTACCAGCTGGGTGGAACGCTGGGTGCGGCTGATACACCTCTGAAACGCTCCCGGTGGGAGGGGACTCGCTGCTCTGATCGCGAGTAAAACACGTCTATTACGTTACGCACCACATAGCCGTCCGATGGAAAGCAGGGGTAAAGAGCCTCAACCTCCAATTCCGACACCCTCACCTCCAAAACTACACAAATATTACATTGTTTACATCTACCATTATTATTAAAGGAGACACAGGAGTGTTCGCACAACAAAAAGAGAAGGTTATACATCCTTTGATTTTCCACTGACCAGTGGATCGCTTCTTTCGATCCAGTTTTTACACCACTCAGTTACAACAATCATGGACTGACTTCTGGAATACTCCGCTTTTACACTTTTTCATCCCAGAAGTACTGAGTATATTGATCTCATCCAACTATTTATTTATTTTTATAAAGTGAAGAACGGAACCTTGTAACTTTAATGTCCCCTGCCATTTCCCGACCCCAGTTAAGCCGGGCCGAGCGGCCAGGTGAAGAGCCTACAATGATGTCAGACCACAGCGGGTCAACAGACCGGACACTGAGCCTCCACATCTATCTGTTTGTCTCTGCCTCTTTCTGACTAAAAGGTGGAAAAAGAAGAAAATGACAGAAACGTGCACATACACAGTCTCAGGATCACATCTCACTCGGTCAGATTAAATACCTCCCTTTCTGGAGGAGGTCGTCATTGATGGAGACTAATGTTGACACATCGCACCCCAGGACCTGCAATCAATTAACACATTGTCTAATTAAAGTGATCTACTGGTTTATCTATGAGAGATTGAAAGTGGCTGTAAAATGAGTCCACGCTGCATTAATTTTACAGTCGGGTCTGCTTCTTTATTTCCATTTGGATTTTAATGGTAATAACCTGCTTTAACATCCCCTCCCATTATTGAGCAGCTGCTGAAAGCATCTCTGTCTGATAAGATTGCTGAATCTGAATGTGAGGTTCTCATTTCCCACGTTAAACTCTCCCTGATTGTCTGTAACATCTATGGGATTTCAGCCGGAAGTCGTCATTGACTAAAATCTTTTAACACTTACTTATAATTCCCTCTAAAGAGAAAAACATGTCCATTGTGTCGCACATAGTAATTGTGGTTTATATACCAAGGAGCCATGCTGAGGTGCTTTTAAAAATTTAACAACGCTGGAGGAGTTGTTTGGCTTCAGTTGCAGGGACCTCGCCACTATAAGACCGTCTCATCCCAGAAAAAAGTAAACCGTCATGGATACCAATGAATTATTAATCATCCAACATTTTAATAGGTGTTTTTCTTTCACAGAGCGTCTGGCACAGAACGTGATTATTTTTTTTTATACCTTTTTATAATAGTGCTGAAGACAAACGGGTAACTCCACTGGGTAAGACGGGCTAATGATTCCTTTGAATAGAGATGTCACTGGTAGCTCAATAATGCGTCGTTTCATTTGCACTGAGGGGCCCTATTATAAATGTATTCAGTCATTTTATAGCAGAGCATGATTTAATGCTACTTGACTCTGTTTAAATGCCAGTTCTAGTTAAAGCTCTAGCTCTAGTTTTGTGTTAATTCGTAGTGGAGCAGACTTTGGTGGTGAATCAGAATTATGGACGGGGGAGGAAACAGAATCTTGATGATCTGAGCTTTCTGCAAACATCAGAAGTCTAGGAATCAGTTGCTCAGGTTTGCTGTGGTGCAGAAGGAGCTGAGGTGAATGTCGAGGCTCTCGATTTACTGCTCTGGCTATATCCCAACCTTAACCGAAGTCCATGGGATGTAGACCACGACTGAATGAGATCCCAGAAAAAACAATGGAAATTTGTTTTGTCCATGAGTTGGGTGAAAGTCCGTGGAACAAAAAAGCTGCTGCTTCACCGCATAGAAAGGATTGCCAATGTGAATCTGATGGAGAAACTGTGGAGGGAGCCAAAATTAGGGTGATGGAACGGTGGCCTTCAAGTCTTAAGACTTCGAGCTCATTACTGAAAAATAACTAATCAAAATATCAGCAAAAGGTATTCCACTATGTAAGAAAGGGTTTTAATTGGTGTAATGCCAATAAAGATTTTTACAATGATAATTGAGAAGGCTGTAATCATTTCTGACAAAGCATTTGGAAATTATGTTTTCCCTTGTTCAGTTTTGTAGATTCTTTTCCAGTGCTGGTTAATTTGTGTGCAAATTTTCAGTTTTACCAAACTAGCAAACCACTGTTAGCAATTGCATGCATATAAACACTGAAAGATGATCTTCACTAAAGATGGGGACACACTATCCGGTTGTAGCCTGATTTTACTGCTGAGTCGGGAAATGTCTGCAATAGTTTGCAGTAGTTTGGGACAGTCTGTAGGGCAAGTTGGCACAAAACACTGTCTGTTAGGGAGGTTTGGGTGAAGACTGGAGTTTCCAAATGTGTGAGGGAAACCCATCCGGTCTGACCTCAGCTGCAGTCAAGCAAACATGTTTGAATTGTTTGAGCCAAATCTGGACAGAGTCGGGTAGGGTGAACTGATCTCCGACCCATCAGCCAACACCTGTTGCTGACAGCCAATAAAAATAAAATAAAATGTGAACATAAAAACCATCAAACAGCTGATTAAAGGAAGGAGAAACACATGCTAACAAGCTCTTAATGATATGGAGGTTATTTATTTACATATGTTCTAGGAGGTTCCTGCTCATGGTGGCAGCATGTTGGAGTAGCTCTGTTACTTTAGTTCTGATTTGTTCTTTTTGTAGACTTTTGTTCATAATTTATGTTGGTCGAGGCGTTGCATGTTGGACAATTACGGTCAGACCGAGATTTAAAGAGGCGCGGCTAAAGCAAATAATGTGGATAAGCAGTGCTTGCCAACAACTGCAGGTGTTATCCAGGACATGTTACTGTAAGGTATCATCTTGAGCTGTTAGCATGTCATGACAGTCATAAAACCACCATACAGCAACAGTCTTTAGTCAGAGGCGTTTTTAAATTAGTTGCAGGACTGACTGCTACCAGAGATCCTTCCTGCCCACAGCATCACCATCCACAACAACACTTTGAAAATACTTAGATGATTTGAGTTTGACACCATTTACAGGTCCTTCTCAAAAAATTAGCATATTGTGATAAAGTTAATTATTTTCCATAATGTAATGATAAAAATTTAACTTTCATATATTTTAGATTCATTGCACACCAACTGAAATATTTCAGGTCTTTTATTGTTTTCAAACTGATGATTTTGGCATACAGCTCATGAAAACCCAAAATTCCTATCTCAAAAAATTAGCATATCATGAAAAGGTTCTCTAAACGAGCTATTAACCTAATCATCTGAATCAACTAATTAACTCTAAACACCTGCAAAAGATTCCTGAGGCTTTTAAAAACTCCCAGCCTGGTTCATTACTCAAAACAGCAATCATGGGTAAGACTGCCGACCTGACTGCTGCCCAGAAGGCCATCATTGACACCCTCAAGCAAGAGGGTAAGACACAGAAAGAAATTTCTGAACGAATAGGCTGTTCCCAGAGTGCTGTATCAAGGCACCTCAGTGGGAAGTCTGTGGGAAGGAAAAAGTGTGGCAGAAAACGCTGCACAACGAGAAGAGGTGACCGGACCCTGAGGAAGATTGTGGAGAAGGACCGATTCCAGACCTTGGGGGACCTGCGGAAGCAGTGGACTGAGTCTGGAGTAGAAACATCCAGAGCCACCGTGCACAGGCGTGTGCAGGAAATGGGCTACAGGTGCCGCATTCCCCAGGTCAAGCCACTTTTGAACCAGAAACAGCGGCAAAAGCGCCTGACCTGGGCTACAGAGAAGCAGCACTGGACTGTTGCTCAGTGGTCCAAAGTACTTTTTTTGGATGAAAGCAAATTTTGCATGTCATTCGGAAATCAAGGTGCCAGAGTCTGGAGGAAGACTGGGGAGAAGGAAATGCCAAAATGCCTGAAGTCCAGTGTCAAGTACCCACAGTCAGTGATGGTCTGGGGTGCCATGTCAGCTGCTGGTGTTGGTCCACTGTGTTTTATCAAGGACAGGGTCAATGCAGCTAGCTATCAGGAGATTTTGGAGCAGTTCATGCTTCCATCTGCTGAAAAGCATTATGGAGATGAAGATTTCATTTTTCAGCACGACCTGGCACCTGTTCACAGTGCCAAAATCGTTAAATGGTTTACTGACCATGGTATTACTGTGCTCAATTGGCATGCCAACTCTCCTGACCTGAACCCCATAGAGAATCTGTGGGATATTGTGAAGAGGAAGTTGAGAGACGCAAGACCCAACACTCTGGATGAGCTTCAGGCCGCTATCGAAGCATCCTGGGCCTCCATAACACCTCAGCAGTGCCACAGGCTGATTGCCTCCATGCCACGCCGCATTGAAGCAGTCATTTCTGCAAAAGGATTCCCGACCAAGTATTGAGTGTATAACTGAACATAATAATTTGAAGGTTGACTTTTTTTGTATTAAAAACACTTTTCTTTTATTGGTCGGATGAAATTTGCTAATTTCTTGAGATAGGAATTTTGGGTTTTCATGCTGTATGCCAAAATCATCAGTTTTAAAACAATAAAAGACCTGAAATATTTCAGTTGGTGTGCAATGAATCGAAAATCTATGAAAGTTTAATTTTTATCATTACATTATGGAAAAGAATGAACTTTATCACAATATGCAAATTATTTGAGAATGACCTGTAATTTCCCTTTGGGATAAATACAGTATGTACGAATTAAATTGGATTTAATCGAATTATTAGTACAGAAAAATAGTGTATTTGAACAGATTTACCCTGTTTAAATTCAAATACTACATTGGATATTTAAATTGGAGTTTCTTGGAGACTTTAGGAGGAGTCTGATTTCTTTAAATTAAGGAGTTTCTTTGCTGTAAATGATTAACTTTTTATCTGCTGCTGATGACTGGAATGACAGAAAAGGCTTCTAGTTTTTGTTTGTGGATGTTGGCAAAAAAATCTATCTGGCAGTTTTATTTAAACATCTTTGGGAGGTGACACCTGTATTCACTAGAAAACACACTTTAACCCTCAGAGGACTGAGGCTGTTGTTTTCTGCTCCCTCTCACTGTTTGTTGTCTGCAAAAAAATAAGAAGTGATGACATTTACGTGAAATCAGCAGACCTGCAAAACCTGTGTAGATGTTTGCAACACGAGGGCGTATGACACAAAAAAAAAGTTTAAAGTTGCATCGCCAGTAATAGATGTTAGGTGCTACTGTATAAATATAAAACCTCAGCAAACAAGATGAATTGTCAGCTTCTGCTTATTGACCTGACAAATAAAACATCAGAATTGTGTACAGTATGTAAACTCCAGCTTTTCTCGCCTCCCCAGTGGATCATTTGTTTGCAGCAGGAATATGAAAGCAGGAGGAAGAAACTGCATCCAAAACCTGCTGTACACAGATATAATCATACACAATAAAGCAATAATGAGAGAGAAAAAGCTGACGTCTCTTCTGCTTTACAAGAACCTCAACAGCTAAATAAGTCCTCCCCAAGTTGCCACACTTCATTTCCCCATTTTCTCAGTCAGTTTCCACGTTTCACTCCAAGCAGCTGGAGTTAAGGTGGTACAAGCAGCAATGTTGAGTAATTAATGGTTACATACAAGCCACTAAATAAATAGCCTTAGTCTGACACTTTTTACATGATCTGGCTTGCAGGTCTGGTTCTGCCTGTGTCAGCAGCGCAGTGATTTTCTGCAGAAAACAGCATATAAACGGCATCTTGGTGCCAGTTTATCCTTTTTAATTTATAGCTTTATCTGCTTGGTTGTAGTAGCTGCATTGAAAGAGTGTTGTTCAATATATATTTATGTTTCTTTGCTCTTCGTTAACATTTATTCTTTCCAATGGGAGGATTTCTTTAGGATGGTTTACGCTCTAACATTCAGCTTCTTTTTTCCAATATTTCTCAGTGACGGTTGCCCAGTGCTGCCCCAGTCCTGTCATACAGAGACTGATAGTGGGCCTTTGTAATCAGTTGTGCTCTGTATTATTCCCGGAGTGTTATAGAGCTTCAGGCTGCAATGAAAATAAGCCAGGTAACAGCTTAGTGACTGAGAGACTCTTTGAGATGCTGAATTTTCTTTTGGTTTAGGGGCAAAACAAACATACAAACACTATATCTGAGGAAATAAAAGGATATGATGAGCAGTAATGGACATGGTTTTAAAGCAACAAGCAGAAAATCTTCCTGTTGTAAAACACCAGCAATTTTGTTGCTGCAATGATCATCCTGAAAGGGCAAAGTTAAAGTTAAATACAAGCCTAATGGGGAAAGCAGCAAAAGCAAAGCTAAAGAAGTTCATTTGCATATTGGTTGTTGTTTTGAGGATGGTGGTCCTGTGGGCAGGGATGATCTTCAGAAGCAGTCTGTCTTGCAACAAATTTGTTGAGGCCTCTGACTGAAGACTAGTGCTGTATGACAGTCTAATGACCAGCTCCATTTCCAGGCAGAAGAAACGATATTCCACAATAACATGTCCTCAATGACATGAGCAGTTGTTAGCAAGCACGGCTAATCCACCTCATTTGCTTTTGCCGCTCCTCTTAAAACCTTTGTCTGCCCGTATAGTCAGAAAGCTGGGCGGAGAGATGTTGGAGTAGGGGAGATTATCCTTGCCTGTCATGATGGATAGAAGAGATGGTTTGAACTTCCTCCTTTTGCTCTACTCTCAGCATCCTTTTCAACTCCTGTTGGGATTTGGGATCATAGTTCAGGCATTTGAGCTTTTAAGATGCTAATCAGCCACTCTCGGTTGTAAAAACAAGACCTTGTTGCAACGGTTACGTATCATAACAACTGTCCAAAAGTAAAGTTAGAGCAAAACTCCTTTCAGCTACTCACCATTCAGAACTGGAAGGACTGATTGTCCAAACAGCAGCAGCTCAGAACAAAGTTATATCTATCGATCTATCGATCTATCGATCGATCGATCTATCGATCGATCGATCGATCGTAAAAAGAAATGGTCCAAACATTGAACCCTGTGGTACTCCACAAGGAACCCTATCGAGCTATCGATCAATCGATCGATCGTAAAAAGAACTGGTCCAAACATTGAACCCTGTGGTACTCCACAAGGAACCCTGGAGTGTGAAAATGATTTTTCACTTACATGAACAAACTGGATTCTGTCGAACTAGAGTTGGAGACCCCACCTGGAGGGAGTATATCATTTTGTGGCCTTGGAGAGCCTTGGAATCCCCCTGGAAAAGGCAGAAGAACATTTTCACTGGCGAGAGGAATGTTTTGACGTCATTCTTGGACTACTTCCCTGTGACTCGATCTTGGACAACTTAAAGACACTGGATGGGTAGATGGATGAATACCTGTTATGACTTCCTCATATAATATGAAATGATTTTTGACCATTTCTTACTGCTGTAGTTCATTCAAATTTGCAGAGATTTATTGCGTGGACTTTGAGCCATTGCACCACCTTGACTACCAAAGTTAATATTGCCCATCTTATAAGAATCATCTTTGTTTTCTGACGGCTACCTCCCTTTAGCAAGGTGCAAATGGCTCCCATAGAGTCACACAGCATGCTTGTGATAGCAGCCATATGCCGAAGCCCTTTAAATTATTACACATTATCCCAGCCGTGTCACACTGTTGCAGTGGGAGCATTAGCTCCGGCCTGACCTTTTCAACAGGACAAAATTATGAAAACAGAAACAGGCTGAGGCCTGTAAAATGCCAAAACCAATGAAATTAAATTTCTATACAAACAATAAAAAAAAGAAAATAGGCTGCGCATCATGTCTGTTCATGTCTAACAGCCTGTAGCCTGTGGCCTGACCCCAGCTCTCTGTTTAACATCAAATATGTTATTGTGTAATGTGTAAAAATAAGTCAGTTGCATAAAATGCAATGAATTATGAATAATGCCCCATTTTCTTTGTGTGGCCGGCCCAGACTCTAGCCACATCAATTATGTTGAAGGGGATTGATCTCACTTCAGAGGCTGTTCCAATTTTAAGCTTGTCAGCGTAAAGACATAATGGCATTTAAATGAGACGACTCAAATCGAAGCCCTGATATGTTGCAGACAGAGAGCTCCATAAGAACTTTGTTTAATGAATCCAGTTCACTGACTTCCTATTCACCTTTTCATTTGTTCTGCACATGATGGTGCATATCAGGACAGCAAGCTTCATCTCAGCAGGGACAACTGTGATCTGGAGGCAGGATCTGAAACAGTAACTGATGGGTTCATGAAGCAGCACGCGTGATTCCTGCTCACAGCATTTATCATGTTAACTCCAGGATTAATTCTGGGAATTAAGATGAGAAAAGTGGAGCTCGTGTCTGATCAGTAACATTTTCAGGCACAGCTCCAGGAATAAAGGCAACACTACATCATCCAGAGTGGCGAGATGGATGATCGGAGTGGGTGTTAAAGGAAACTAAGCTTTCCTGAGATCGTACTGAGTAGCTTCACAGAATTCCAGCTTAGGTGATTATCACATAATGCCACTTAAACAGAAACAAAGCTGCTTTTATACACTCGAGATAAATTATTTCTGGCTGTATAAACTATTTACACCATTGATCTTTTTCCAAATTTTTGCTACATCACAACCACAAACCATTTATTTTGTTATTTTATTGGATCTTTACATGATAGGCCAACACAAAGTAACGCATAATTGCAGTTTGAAAAGCAAACGATTAAAGGTTTCATAATTTTTTTAAATAACTAATCTTAAAGGAACAGGGGGCAGGATTTGTAAATAAAATAAACATCCATGTCCAGTTTTTTAATGCTGTTGGGTGATGAAGCGTTATAAACATAAAAGAATGAGTCCACCCACGTATCGCTCCTTTTTCTTAAACTGGCTGTGTGCTGCAAAATGTGCTGCAGGTCGGGGCTCGAATTTCCCGCACTGTCCTACGGATGTGACGTCAATTGACACGGCTTGCGCGTTCTTGACAGCTTTAAAATAGGAAGAAAAATGGTTGCAGACCTCCACTGATTTAATTGTGAGAATGGATTCTTCTCTTCTGCAACTGGGAAACATCCAAGGACCACTCACAGCCCACTAAAAAGTGGCAAAGAAAGAAAAAGAAGTATGTCACTGTGAAGAGGTATGTTTTTTTGTGAAGCGTTTGTGCGTGCTCCCGTGCGGCTGGCTGCAGTTACTTGCAGCGCCGGCTGCGTCGCTCGTGAGTTTCGTTTCTTCATTCTGCCCCATGCTCCTTTTAAAAAAGTGTAGTGGAGCTGCATTCAGTCACCTTTCAGTAAATAGGCTAGACTCTGCTTGTGTGTAATTTAATGTCAGCACAAAGGCAGCTGTTCTGCTTGGTCGCAGAGGTTCTTTACCTGATCATACCCTCAACATGGTGGTGGCAGCATCATGCTGTGGGAATGCTTTTACCTCATCAGAGACAGAGAAGCTGATGTTGGAGTTAATTGCAGTATGGATGGAGCTAAAAATAAGACAGTCTCACTAGAAAACCAGTTGGAGGCTAGATCAAAGCATAATTATGTGTTAAAAGGGCCTAGTTAAAGTCCATAACTGAATTCAGCTGGAAATCTGTGGAGAGGCATTTTGTAAAACCTTTTAAGAACTCTGTTTCCTTTCCAAAATGATGACTACTTTCAGACGGTGTATCACATCATATTCTGATAAGTACACTGAAGCTTGTTGTTGCGACAAAATGTGAAAAGTTAGAGACGTGTGAATACCTTCCAAAGGCAATGTCTGCTTAACTGCAGCTTTCCATCCTAGCTGATGATCTCCTGTAGAAACATAGCTGCTTTCTGACAGCGAAGAGCTCCTTAATCAAATGATTTCTGTGTCTATTTGTGTCCATCCATTGCTTACTCCTCCAGGCTAAACACTTGTCCAGCACACTGCCTTGAACAAAACATACCGCTGGTGTTCAGTCATCTTCCTGTAGACAGTTTTGTGAGCTCTCATCAAGCAAGTGCTCCCAGTGGCTGCCTGGTGGAGGCTTTCAGCCTGCAGCGAGTGAGCCTAACTCCTCCCGTCATTCCCGTCGACCCACATTTGCCGGCTTCCTGCCGGCTGCTCTTCAGGCAGTGCCTTTGTCTATCACTAGAGGGAGCGGGCAGCCCTAAATATAGTGCAGAGTAATATGAGGCGTTGGACAAGAGGGCAAAAGGGAGAAATGGAGAGAGGAGCAAACAATGCGGGAAGATTTTGGAAACGGATGAGGATGTGGAGGAGATCCAGCATGATCTGGATGGATGCCTCTGGACTAACCCTGCAGACAAATAAGTCACAGTTTTTGGCAGATAAAAAGAGTGATCAATGGAGCCGGTGTTTACGTTGTGTCTTTGTGTGATGAAGTGTGGCGGAAGTAGTCAGACAGATGGATACAAACATGACAGCAGCAGACAAATGCTGCTGCATAAAGAAACATCACCACTCGCTGCAAGTCTCAGAGTGCAGCAACTTCTGCAAGGTTTCATGATAAATATTAGAAAGCATCCCAAATCTGTTCCCTCCTTCGCTCCTCGGAAACAGATCCACTGTTGTGACAGAACACCATACCCATCAGAATGGCATATATCTTCAGCTAAAGCACATGCTTAGCACTGAAACTTGCGGAATTGTGCAGGAGTTAAAATCAAACCAAGCGGTACGATTTGGTGTGTTATCACATGCTATATACACATTACCTAATTGCATGCCTTATAATACAATAACAGTCATAAAATTGTATAATGTTGTGTAAAATCTTTAAATCTGGTGTATTAGGGCCATTGTAGAATTTCACATACTTTCAAGAAAACGCTCGGAAATTCTCTTATGTTGAAAAGTTGTACAGTTGCAAGAGAAAACTCAAATGTCCTTAAATAAAGGCAAACATTTTTGATATTTACATTTTGACATTGTAAAATCAGAAAAAAAAATGGGGAAAAAAACGTTGCTGATATTTTAAATCAGTCATGTGCGACAGAAAAAATGCCACTCCTATTCGATTTAAGTGTTAAATTTACAGATTTACAGATTCACTGATACCCATCTGGACCTGGTAGTGCATGCGCCTCTTCTGTGGGATCAGAACAACTTATCCTGGGTTCAGACTTGAGAAAACAGCAGATCCCTTTATAAGCTTTATAAAAAACAGCATACCCTTTCACAAACACTGGTATGCTGTTTCGATAAAGTAGGCTAAACGTACAGACAGCGCTATAAAACTCTACTTCTGCTATGCTATCTGACAAGGTAGGCCACACGGAGAGAACACCGGTTCTGTCTGCTGCTCCCAGCTGCAGCCCAGACCTGCACGTTTTCCTTCCAGTGCTCACCTAACCACATACAAAACGTACAGTCAGACAAGATGGATGATCGGGCTCGTAAGGATTCATGCTTTTACAAACCCTGTCACTATATAAGGAGCTTTTGTTTAAGTCATCACTATGAGGAGATTAAGGTGCAGCCTGGGGACATGGCAATCACAGCGTCACATATGATTTCACGGCCATCCCCTCCTCAGAGAGAGGTGTGTCAGCTGTGTTGGTCAGCTTGCTCACTGGCCCGATTATTTTGTTCGAGACAGCACATAGAACATCCACAGATGGCTTTAAATTTCAGGATGGCCACTCACCCTAAGAGAATAGGTCAAAATACTTTCTGTGAATCACCGACTGTGCCTTCAGAGCCACCGCATGGACAAAGTTCCCTGTTTAAAAAAAAAAGAGCTTTGGGCCAGTTTGAGGGGAAGTCAAATCAGGCCTCCTGGCCGATACAGACGGAATCTGCTGGATAAAAATACTCCACAGACACGGTCCTAAAGGCTCGTTCATAGCTGCTGCACCCACTGGATTCAAGTACATCAGGGTACATGTGGAAATTGATCCTCTTCTTCATTTCTGAACTGGATAAAGGGAGCAGATGCACAAAATACACAGAGACACAAACAGTCAAGCAGATGGGAGCAATGTGCATCTATTTTCCCCCCAGATTGCATCAAACTGAGACCAAACGGGTGCAGAAGTTATCGAACAGTTTTCTGGATACTATTTTAATTAACAAACAAAGCCATTCCTCAAAACCTTAGGAGCACCATTTAAAAGTGCCATATTAAACCTCTATATAAACAAGTTATAATGTTCTAAATGGTATAACAAAACATGTTAATGAAGTTCTTTGAACAAAATCACTCGCATACATGGATCTCACCAGCTTATTTCTTGACAATTTCAGTCCCTTTCAGAATGAGCTGTTTAGAGGGCTCTGTCTCTTTTATGCAAATTAGCGTTTGCAATCCACGCCCACCCATCTTGTTACTAGGCAACCGGTTTTCTATGTGAGAATAGCAGTGAATTGGAATTGATGGGAGGGGTTTTACAGGTAAGGGGCGGAGTTTGATATGTGAGGGGTGGTTATATGCAAATTCTGCTTGCAGCGACATCATGATAAGACACTTTTTTTTTTTGAATTCTGACCGCAAAAATTAGCAAAAAAAATGGATGGATGGTTTTTATTAACATTTGAAGTGTTTATAGAGGCAGCAGAGACCCACATTTCAACACAAAAGGATGAAAAAAGGGAAATGTGCTTAACATGTGCCCTCTCAGAGAAGGAATCATGTGACAAAAATTAATAGGCATTCCTGTTAAAAAACGTCCATGGAACTGATTCATTTAGAGATAAAAGCACTGATTAAAGTTTAAAAAGTAAGATTTTAAAAGTTTTACATGTACTCTACATAGATATACTACACTAACTCCTCATAATATCACAGAAAACAAACATTTGTGTGCAATTAAATCCTCTTAGCTTTCCATAATAAAAGAAAAAGGGTCTATGCTTTCTGTTGCATTACACCTGACCTCCTCCTCTTCATTTCTCTTCTCCACACCTCTGCAATCCTTTCACCTTTGACCTTTAATTCTTTAAAGCACTTTGAGTTGTAATTGTTGTATGAAAAGCGCTTTATAAATAAAGTTTGATTGATTGATTGATTATCTTTTGTAAAGCCCACAGTCTTATTCTCATTTTTCTCTCACCAAAATTTCCACTAGCTCTCAGCAGATGGTATTTTTTCTGCCTAATCTGTATAAAACAACCAGCTCTGGGATTTAACAACACAAGGCCATTGACTCTGGCTGTAAATATTTAAATGTATTTTTTACATAAATGGTAACAAGCTTTTTGATAAGTGCATGCTTAATACCTCATTTAAATGTGGGCAAACTGTGCCAGTGCAGGCGGATGTTATTTTCTCGGTGAAGTACCTGTACTACACCCCTGTGCATCGACCACACAGTGTAATATTGACAACAGTGGTATAGAGGATGGATGAGGTACTTTTTTGGTTAAAGTGCCCTGTTTCCTGAGCATGTGTGGTTTATTATTTATTAATTACGATTAATTAAATTGGCAATCTATTTTAGGTATTTGTAGATGATTTAATCATCAATTGAATTGTTCCTGCTTTCATGACAGAATTCTAATAACATTTACTCAACTTAAAAAATATATATATAACAAAAAAATAGGAATCTGTGAAAATTTTTATTTTTTGTCCTAAAAAGACATTTAAATTTCAGATGTATAATAACATCTTGTATAAATTTTCCAGACTGCTTACGATGATTCATGTTTTTGTTTTTTTTATTGACTAGTTAAGGAAGTGTTTTATTGAGAGATTTTACACCATTTTGCAGAGGGTTTTGAATGTTTTTTATTTTATACCAGAACAGCTCTGTGCCATTAGTTTATTGTGTTAGTATTGGTGAGAACTACATCTGTAAACTTTCTGAATGGTTATGAGTAATCTTTCAGATAAGAGTGCCTTTTCATGTTTTGGACATATATATCCACAATAATATACAAAATCTATAATAATATATCCATCAACCTGTCTTGCAATAGACAAAACCCCCAGATTGAACTGTTCATTGCTGGGCTAAAACAGAGATGTGAAAACACATAGCCTCACATCTAAATGCTAAATATCCTCTCTTCTTTGTCAAAAGAAAGGTATAAACACAGGAGCTTCTGACACACTTGTGCCCCCTACAAACTGGATGAGAATCCAGATAGAGCATTAGAAGTGTAACCAGAACCTGGGTATTCTTGGCGAACTTAGTGGGTCTCTGCTATGTTCTCTGATGCCAGGTCCACATACACAGGTTCTTAATACTTGGGCCACATCTAACCTGGGGCATAAGCATCATGATAAGGGGTGTAACCTTCAGGGACATGGGAAACAGCAGAAAAAAAACAACAGTGTGGCTCACTAAACGACTCTCAAAGGAAACCAGTGGGTATGCAACCATATCGTTTAGCCTGTATAGTGTTGTTTCTGGTTGTCTCAATCTAAGGTGGACCTAATGCTCAAAACATTTTGAAAATGGTCTTTTTGTGTCTTTTTCAATCTTTTTTCGGTTTAGAATAATCTGCTCCAGGTTTAATCAGTCTAAGTATTTTAGATTTTGTAACAAAGAAAATCCAACCCAGTGACATAGCCCTTCAGTTTAGCAACAACTAAGCCCCACAGTTGATGCTAGCTTTAGCATGATTAGAAGCTTACACATAATAAATTATTTAATAATTATAATAATAATAATAATAATAGTAATAATACATTTTATGTATTTATAAGCGTCTTTTAAGACACCCAAAGATACTGTACAAAACAATTAAAAACAGCAACACAAATAGATAAGGTTAAGAGGGATAAGCAAGCCTAAACAAGTGAGTTTTAAGACTAAATTTGAAATACAGACATTTAATGTAAATGTAATGGAGGCATCTATGCTTTAACCAACTGTTGTTACTCTGTCAAGACAGCAGGGTAACTTGCAAAAGAAAAATAATGTTTAAAATGAATGCAATGATTAAAAGTAGAAATGAAATCAAAGTAGAAGAGGCAAAAATAAAACACAACATAGAAAGGAGGAAATAAAAATAAAATGTACAACTTATACCGGGTCAAAAGCAACAACAACATAGATTACATATGATTACATATTTACAAAAACATGAGAATATTTGGTGTACTGAAAACAGACGGTTGTTGAGCTGTCGCCATCTTTGTTGTTTCGCTCTGTCGCAGCTCTGCCGTCATTGTAAAAAGAAAACAAAAACAAAGAAAAAGCTGTTATGACGCTGACGTCTCTATATAAACATAAAGCGCTGTGATTAGTCCAGCCTACACTTGGCCGAGCCAATGGTAGACCAGCTGAGGCTACAATGGAGCGTGGCTAGACCAGCCTGCAGAACAAAATCTTTGCTACGGCTACGGTTTGTCTAGATTTCTAGGTTGGTAGGTATTAGGAGTAAATTTAAAAATGTCTATAAGGACGCTTTCCATACATTTGGGGTTAAAACGGCAAATGCCTGATTACCCCTGGGCTTCTGCCCTGTCGTCAGCACCTCAAGCTGGTCAGCTGATCTGAGCGACTGAGATGGGGAGTGTAGGTACAATAGCTTAGAGAGATTGGCAGGGGCCAGACCAATTAAAGACTTAAAAACAAATAAGAGTTTTACAATGAACTCTAAAATGGACAGGCAATAAAACACACTCAACAATGCAGATTCTGAGCTATGAAGACATTTAAAGATGGACGGAAAAACTTCAACTTTTTTCTCCAGAAAGTATTTTGATGAAACAATTTCCTACGAAGTCTTAGGGAAAAGGGAAGCTTTGAATTACAACTAAATCTAAAACAGATTAACAGATTAAGTTTAGTGCACTCATCTCCATATCTGATTGAGAACCATTTACACTTACTTCACTTAAATCATTTCCACATCCTGATACATTTTGTGATATGAGCAACAAAATACTCATAATTTACTTTACTGCGTTTGTAGCTGATAGATCCTGACAGCAATGGAGAGGTGTGACATTTTAAAATCTAGTTAATTTATAACAGGATTGATTTTTTACATATGAATTTTATGGAAAGATGGGGGGCCGGGCTCCAATATATTCCCCAGATAGCATTTAGAATGACAAAGTAGTGCTCTCCCGGCAGCTTGAGGCAGATAGGTTGTCAACACAAGCCCAAAGGTCAGGAGAAGTTCGGTTACGAGCATCTCCTTGTTGACAGAGTGATGGGCCCTATGGGAGTTCAAGATTTTATTTGAAGGGGACGACATGCAATAGACCACAGAGAGAAATGACACCACGGTCATTCATGAAAATGTCTTTATTAAACCTGTCCAGCTATTAGGTTGTTACATTTATTGCGCCCTTTTTTTCTTTTCAGTGATGGTAATCTGAGAGTGTAAAGTCAGGATCCAAATGAAGAACCTCAACCTATCAGATAATTTATTCTTTTTATGCATGCAGAAGAAACAACAATACAAACCTGTTCCGATATATTAGAGAAAGATCCGTCAGAGTTTCATATCAGCTGGAGGATCTGCTCAGAGCTGCAGCATCAGGGAACGATGCAGGGCAGGTGGATGTGAAGGTGGAGGGGGGTCCATCTGAAAGCCTCTTAATGCAGAATACAGGGGAGTCTGGGGAGCGTTATTTTTTGCTCTGCTGCGTGGAGTCATCATGGAGTGGGTAATTCAGCCGTGTGGAAAGTGTTCTATCGTGAGAGAGTGTGTACCAACATGCCGAGCTCCTGCATCTTGACCAGATTACAGGCACTCACAGCAGAACTGCAAGCACTCTGAAACAAGTGCAAAGAAGATGTAGCGATATATTATACCTGTTGTTACTCAGCGCGATGATTCTGATGGAAACTGCATTGGTGTTTTCTGTGTCGTGGACATGTGAGGGAACAAAGATTTTGCAGAAGATGTGCATGCCTGTGCATGAGTGAAAGACCTCCATGGCACCCACAGTTTTTTTGCTACACTCACATGAAGTGTGGGTGGATTCACAATTTCTGGACCGTTTCTGCTCCTCGGGCTCCGATGTGCACGGTGGGGGCTGGGACTCAAAGAGCCCACTCCACATTTAACCGTGCTCCCTGCGGGGTTGAGGCTGTAGAGGAAAACTTCTGTCATGGCTGTGGCTTGTTGCAGCAGGATTCAGTTCGACTGTCAATGTACTGTTGCAGACGTGACTCTGGGGGTGAGTCACAGATGATGTAAAAAATCAGCTTTAAAGTGTTAACAAACGTTTCAATGCTGAATGTGTCTGAAGGTCTTTGATCATGAAAAGAGGGTTGACTTTAGCTGCAGTGTACTGTCACCACTATTATTTATTTGATCTTTTCAGCTTTTTTAAAATGATTCTCCATTTCACTTTAGCTATTTTTAATGGAGTTTTTCCTGAAATTTGTTCTATTAACTCCCACTGAAAACGTAAGCATCTATTTAAGCACCAAAACACCTCAGTCTGGATCTAGATAGATAGAAATGATAGATATATATATATATATATATATATATATATTATATATATATATATATATATATATATATATATATATATATATATATATATATATATATATATATATATATACTTCTCACGTGTTCACCACTTTGTATTGGTCTTTCACGTGGAATTCCAATAAAATTGAGTCATGTTTGTGGCTGTAATGTGTCAAAATGCGGAAGAATTCAAGGGGGCCGAATACTTTTGCAAGCCACTGTACCAGCCTCCCGATGTCTGCAAAACTCATGTCACGTTCAGTGTAGGGAACGTTACTTAAAAAATGTAATTTGGTATAGTTACTCACTACTTGTTCTAGAAAGTAACTGAGTTAGTAACTGAATTATTCTATAATAAAAGTAACAAGTTACTAGTACTTTGTGTTACTGTAAAAAACTCAGTTGCTATATATCAAAGAAATTTGATTTTTATGAGCAGTTTTCAAAAGTCAGTTGAAATGAGTAGAAGAGAAATGTAGCCTACTTGTACACAACTTTCTATATTGCACATCAATAGACAGTAAAAGGTTTATCCTGAACTTCAAGTATAATCTTTGTAACAAAAAGTAAACAGTTAAACATATAAAGTGTGTTAAACTGTATAGCAAATTAAATTAAACTCTCACAAGCTAAGACAACTGGTCAAGTAAACAACCTGCACTAAAAAACAACCTGCACTTCAAAGTATTTTGTTCACAACAAAAGTAAAGAGTTAAACAATAAGGTGTGTTTAACTCTGTAGTCTAGGGGTCGCGTTAATCGAATATTTTCTGTAAGTGACTGAGTTTCTTAGATGGTGATGGAAAAAGCTGAAGGCCGTCGGCCATTTTGACAGATTAGTATCACACCTCTGACCACTTGGCACAGACATGCTCAACTTTACACACGGAGTGCAGGTAACTGAATCAATCAAAAAAAGATTCCCATGAGAGCATCTGAGCATCATCTCAGATCTGGACACCATGCCCAATGTTTTTCCGTATCCTCAATCTGAAGCACGCTGAAGAGAGATGGAGCGCATCTGTGACAGCATTGGACTCAGACGGGCAGAGACAGATCGCTGCAACCTAACTACTGATTCACAAAGAGTGCATGCTCTGGGATTTCCTCCTGCTGAAGCAATAGAAACAGTAATTGGTTATATTATCCCGTTCCTGATAAAAGAACTGCGTTGCCTAACCCTACCTAACGTCGCTCTTTTATTACCAACACCAGGTTTTTGGATAACCAGTTTATAGTGGTTCCTGAATGTTGTTAAATGAGTGCTGAACTCTTCATTGTTCACCAGCGTATCAGGAAAATGTTTGGCCGTTATATTAAAGTCACTCAGGTCAAACATCATCGTGTGAGAAGGACTGGTTAAAATAACATCACTGTTGGACAATGTCTCCCATCCCATGCATGAAGCTGTTGCAGAACTGGAGAGCTCCTTCACCGACTGAACACTGCAACATAGTTGCACAAAAGACCGTTATCTCAGATCCTTCCTCTCAGCAGCTGTTAAACTTTATAACCCCTTACTACTACCGACAGATTCAATAGGTGTATACATCCCAGCTGCCATTTGCAGTCTTCTTTAGGCCTTGTCCACACATAGCAGGGTATCTCACAAAACAAAGTTATTCTTCTATGATTTGGCCAGTCATCCACATGAAAACTTAGATTAATAGCATCAAAAAAGGTACTTTCAAAACCTCCTACCAAAGTTAATATTTGCAAGTTCTACGTTGTAAGCATTTGCTTGTGGAAATAAATAATGGGGGTTTTGGGATTCGTAACATCACTGCCCGCAAAAAAAAAATGCTCCGACATCACATGTGTGACCTTTGTTTACACTCAGAAACAACATGTTTGCCGTCAGATCCGTGTTGACTTCTTCGATTGTTCCAGCGCTTTTTGCCTGCTCTGCGTAGAAGTTTGAAAGTAGAACGTTATTCTGATTGGATTGGATTTGGGGAACTACTGCCACCTACAGGTTTGACATGCCTGTAAATGTGCTTATGTGGTTAGGTCTGGGTGTTTTATTTTTTCATGGCTTGAATTTCTTGTCACTAGTCTGTTGGCGATTCTCTTTCCTATGCACAGATATGCACATCTTGTATATTTTTTTAAGTTATCCTACTCAGTTTCACTTTTCTTTTTTCTTTTCTTATGTTGTACATTTGTTCTTACAGTACAATCTCTTATTAGTTTTCAGTTTTTATATATATTTGTTTACCTTAGTTTGGATATCCATGCTTCCATTTACTGTGAGATTTCCGCAAGTACACCTTTACAATCAGAATCAGAATTTATTTATTTATCCCTGAAGGGAAAAAGTTTTTATGGTTAAAAGAACAACTTCTGATAGAAGTTAAAAGTTTCTAGATAAGTCAGTAACAAAAAACATAACACTGGGAATATAAACATGTATTAGCAACATAAACAACTGCAGCTTTGGGTTCTGACTAAAAGAATAAATTGACTTATTTTCCTGTTCAGTCAAGTCATGTCTCTCTATGTAATATGTATATGTGAGATATTCCTGATTCGCTTGGTGACGTATTCATGGCAAGAAACTGTTTAAAGAGGCTTTCATCTTTGTAGCTAACTTTTTAGTAGCGGTACATAGTGACTAGACACATTCACTCAGTCATATTTACTTAAGTACTCTATACTTTTTACTTTTACTTGATAAATGTTAATGATGAAGTACCGCTGTGATTTCTGACAACGCACCACAAATAACTGGACTGAATGAAGAACCGGCTTGTATCCGGAAGCTTAAAAAATGCCCCAGACACAAAAGGACTCCAGCAGTTTATGTTTAAATGAGACCTCTTGTTTCTACTCATGATTTGTTGCTTTAACATCATTTTCGATCTGCTGAGCTTGTTGCAGTAATTGGGGTTTTATGGTGAAGAAAATATGATTTGAGTGTATTTTTTCTGTCAGAATTGGTGAAGTTATTCTCGAAACTATTCTATCATTTCTTTTTATTTTAGTTTTCAACTAGAATTTGCACATAACCTGCCTGATCATCCTTTTAAAATATTAAACCAAATGATCTAAACAGTTACTCAGTACTTCAGGAGCTTTTTTCCCAAAGATGTTTTTACTCTTTCTTGAGTAATTGAAAGGTTCCACTTTATGTCCACACCTTGCTGATTTCACGAATGTCTCTGCCTGGTTGTTACGTTTAAAATGTATATATTGTTTGTCGATTTGTGAGACTGTCAATCCTTCCAGAGTAAATTTCATTTTGCTGTTTTCTTTTTGTTTTCCTGATGTTCCTGTTTGAATTGCATTCATTTTGCTTCTATAGTTTCACCTTTTTTCTGCTACTTTGTCTCCATTTTGCTCTTCGACTCTCCAGTTTGATCATCATGATGACTGCTTCCCATCTGAAACCACTCCAGTTGAATTTTAATATTGGCTTTTTTAGGCTGACCTGTTTTGGTGCATTTGGAGTTGTTCACTCTGCATACTGATCAGAGCAACTGTTTCCAAAAGATTCTCAACCACAGCATGGCCACTAAAAAGACTTAGAAAAGCTCTGTAAGTATAGAAGAAGGTGCGGTCTCAACATTGCATGTAGAATCAAAAAAACAAAGCGGTTGTTGTAGTCGAAATGTCTTTTTCTCTTTGCATTTATTTGCTTTATTGGTTCACGGTTACAGAACAAAGTATTTGGGTTAAATTGGTAAAACATTTTTTTTCACAGCTGTTAAGTCTTGTCCACGGCCTGCAAACTGCATGCTAATAAATACAATAGTTGACAGTAACCAAAATCCTTTATCTTCACACCACATGTCTGGTCAATTTTTACCCATCTTTAGTATCTGTCTTCCGCTCTGTCACAGTATCTGATCCACAAAGCAAATGGTTGTAATGCTATACAGATGGAAAAACATCCATTAGGTGCCACTGGTCTGAGAAATGTGCATTCTTTGATTGTCATCTAGATCAGGGGTTGAACTACACTTCCTGGGACATCCCTGGCCAGCGGTACAGCAGGTGTCTTTACTTCCTGTGTCTTTTTCTGCATCAAACAAAGAAGTTACACTTACAACAAGAATTCAGAAGCCAGTAAATATTTCACAGAAACGGTCACAAACCATGTTGATATAGTGAAATGGACACTTTCGTCCATGGCTCTACAGTGGCCTATTTGCAGATTTTATTTTTCCTTCCTAGAGCATATTTAAAATATTCAAACAAAAAACAGCTTGGGAAGCTATTTGTTGACTTTTTTCATGAATGTTAGCGTCTGCAGTGGTGCAATGACAGTTTCCACTATGTGTATGAAATTCATGGGCCCTCATTTATCAACCATACTTACACACAGATCTGTGAGTATTTCATGCGTAGGAACAATTTTACTCATAGTGTGGTATTTACCATCTTGTACTTGTGCGTAGAAACTGAATTAGTTCAAGCTGGAACATGGATGGGCCTGCTTATCGGGGCAGCAGGTTGTCTCTGTCTCCATGCGTACTGATGCCAGCCAAAGCAGTGTCTCCAATAACGCCGGCCACACGCGGGTTACATGTGGTGATCTGTGCATCCCCGGTAGAAGATCTGGCCCAGCTGTTTGCTGAGGAACGATTTATTGGATTCGGGTTGATATCAAACCATTTTTTTTCTTTATTTCTAACAGGAACCTCTCCACTCTCCTGAATGCATTTACTGCCTCTGTCACTTTCTCCCAGGCAGAGTTCCCTTTTCTATTGGTTCCCCCTGAGCTGACAGAACCAAACAGCAATGCTCGGGAGTAATTTAACTGATTTCATTTGTTCAAAGAAGTTAAGTATTTCCACAGAAGTGAATAACAGCAAATGAAAAGATTTTTTGCACAAAAAAAAATATGTCAGCAGCAGGATTATAACTGCTGCGTGCTGGATGGGGCAGTTGGGGACATGAAGCAGAGGAACCACTGATAACAGAGGGCAAAAACTATCAGTGTTAAAATGAATATGCATTAAATATGATTATTTTCAAAAAGTCTGTACATCATGACTATTTTTTTTTCCCACTTATGCTTCACCTCGATCTCTGTGTCACTGAAATTCCTTTTTTCGTTCTCCTCTGATACACTAGGATTGATTGCATGTGTCAGAGGATTTGTTATGACCAAATATGGTTAATAGAGGGCGTTTCTATATGCAAATGACTGTGAACGGCACGAGTACCTAAGTATGCACATGTGGGATTTATCAACAGATGACTGCGGAGGAACATGCGTATGACTGGCCTCCACATGTTTGAAAAGTCCAGCTTTTGACTGTTTGTATGAATATTCTAAATTTCATTCGTTGGAGAGAATAAAGGACAGTTTCTATGAAGGTTTGATAAAGGAGGGCTCTTGAATTTTTGCCAAAAATGTTTTTAAAAAAGCATACACAAATTAAAATTGAAGCTGTTCTCGAACCATTGGAAGGACAGGGATGTTTTGGGCCTCTTTGGATAGAAAACCCTGATTCGGACTGCTGTGGGGGAAACTTCAAAGTTCTATTGTCACCGAGTTAAATGTTCTTGAATACTCTGGAAAAGAGTAAATTTTATGTCCATCTATTTATCCCCTATAAATGCAAGCTATAAATGTGGCCTTAGCATGGAGTGGTGGACAAAAACACAGTGTGCGTCTAAAGCCTGGAGTATTGCCTTTATCCATGCCAAATAGGAGGGTAATAAACCAAGAAATTAGTATTTTGCACAAGTTTTTCTAACATAAGGATCAGGCATGCCAAAAGTAAGCCAGAAGAAGCATCCTCTCCAGAGTAAATGCAGAACCCATCCTGTCCTCCTCTGATTAAAAATAAGCCTCATCAGAATCCTTACTGTCTCTTCTCAAACAAACCTCCACAGATTCCTCTATGTTGTATTTTATTTTGGAAGTGTGTTTTTTCCTTGTTGCCGAAAAAAATCTCTCACCAATGCGCAACTGTGCTTATACTCCAGGATCTGTGTTGAAGAAGTAATTATACACACGGACGTAAGACTTGTTGTGGAGTAACTATTTCATTGTGTTATACATTTATTAGACGCTTGCGGACGTAAAATTAAAATTTCTGTTCGAGATGGCTCTGTTCTGTTTATGATTAGAGGCTACAAACAGTGAGTCAGACATCACTTTGGTTTCTGAGTGGTTTGGCAGTCTCAGTGTTTTCGGTGTCTACAGGAATGATTCCTTATCTGGCATACATTGACTTATTCAAATAGGCAAGTATAAGTATTAGCAAGAGTCTGAAGTTTTTGTGGATATTAGCTTTGTATAGGTGGCTGTGGTTCCTAACCTCTGGGCGTCCACTACATAAATATGTGGAAATCTTGACAAATTTAGCCCATTATGAATACACCAAGCCTAATTTAAATAAGTAGCAAACTGCATCACTGCACCTAGCTGCTATCTGATGGACAATCTGAGCATCAAACACTTGTTTTCAATTAGCTTTCTGCATTAAATTGATAGGCATGGATTTCATCTGTTTGTAGATCTTTAGAGGATTTTATATTAGGAGAAGAGTTGACATCATGTTGTGTTTGAGAAAGAACATAATATAGATATCATACTTTATAAAGTCAATGTTTAGCATCCTTTATTAGCAATTAGCTTAGTTAGCATTACTGCCACAGCAGTCTCTGTGTGTATCCCAAAGAAATGTAGATAATTACTGTAACACTGAGATTTCCAAAAGCTGCTAACATTTCCACATCCAGCATGTCCCAAGACAGGCTGAAAGCTAAATCGTTCTGTCTTTCTGCTGGAAGTTTTTGTCTTTCTCACTCGCTCACTGCCTTACTGAAGAGCAAAAACGCCACAACAGAAACAGTTTCCTCCTAAATAGCTTCTAACATCTTTCCTCTGACTTCTTTGCAATACCTAACTGACACCAAGAATATCGAACCTTGAGTCTTCTTCACCCTGTAACAAGAGGTCCTATTCACCGATCATAAAAAAACCATTTGGGTTATAAGTCAGTCCGAAACTGAACTCGATCACCAGCCGATTTTCAGTGTTCCTCTATTCTTACGTTTTTCAAACTAAAAACATGTATATTGAAGCTAGCAAAGAAGGAACTATTCATCTAATTATAGTCTTTATATTTTATTTTATACACCAAGGCTTTAGCACGTGTATAAATGTAAATGGAAGAAATTCTCGCTTGAAATGGCATTAAATATTCACAATGCACTTGTTCAACTTGTCTAATAATCACTGCTTGTTGCTACATCTGATCATTTTGTAGATTTCATTAAACTAGGATGTTTTATTATGCTCTGAAAAGGTCCATCACCTAGACATAAAACCAGCAGTTCTGAGGCAATACTCTTATTGGCTAAGAGGATGGCCATAAAGCCTCATGAAATTGAGGTCAAAACTCCATTATGTTCAGGAGATGGGGCCGTTTCACAAGACTTGCAAGCAAAAGTGTTCATGCCTCATCTGGTCCGTCAACTAATGTCGGCCATAACAACCGATTTCTGCAGCGTGAAGCGACTCCAAAGGCCTAAACAGCAGCATATGCTTCACCAAATTAGGGGCTTGTTAGAGCGTGTGAATTGGCTGCGCTCTCAGCGACTCCCCCAGATGGATGGAGATTTCCCAGCGGAAGGGGAACTGAAACCATCTCCTCAGCTCCACCACCTTCTCTTCTCCACTACCACAGCTTCTGTCCGTTACAGATATTACAACTTTATTTACTAACCTTGAGATGATCTGTTTTCATGAAACGCGTGGGACATCCCCGCTTGGTTTCACTTAGAAGCCGGCCGGCCGAACCTCAGGGGAGGGTGGCTTTTTACCCTCATCTAAGGACGTTGTTTTAAAAGTGAAACTCCACAGAGCTGATTTCTGTTTACTTCATAGATCCTTTAGGAGCAGAAAAAAAAGCTTCTTTAACAGATGGAGGGGTGGAAGATGCAGACAAACAGAAAGAAGAATAGACGTTTTATGAATCAATAGCCTTCCAGCTTTTTGCTACCAAAACAGCTAAATAAATCACAAATAAACAAAATAAAATGCTCATTTAAAGAATATATCATTTAGAATGTCTTGAGAAAGTATGCCCACCCCCTTTGCTTATCTACATTTTGTCACTCTACAGCCACAAGCTCTAATAAGTTTGATTAGTTTAATGTTACTAACAGAAAGTAATATTTTTTGTTTTCTTTTTGTGAATAAAAATAATCCAAGCAGTCTGTTGCATATTTGTATTCAGCCCCCCTGAGTCAGGGCTGTTGCCATAGTTACACCTGCAGGCCTTTTGGGGTATGTCTCTAGTAGCTTTGAATTTTTTGCCCCCTCTTTGTAAAATAGCTCAAGCTTGGTCAGATTGATTGGGGAGGATTTATGAACATCAATTTCCAAGTCTTTCCAGACATTTTTCAATTGAATTTATGTCTGGACTTTGACTAAGACATCCTAACATATTAATAGCTTTGATCTAAACTACAGGCATCCTGAAACCTTTAGATGTAACTCTCTGTCAGCACTCCTGAACCACATAATTTGGTAATTAGATGGACTCTGTAGAAGTTGAGTTTACGAGGAGGTAATTCCCTCCTGTGACTTAGGTGTGTCTATGACCGACAGACCTAGACTGGAGTGTGACACCGCTGATCTAAGCCATTCTATTGTAGCTCTGGCTGTATGCTTGAGGTTGTTGTCCTGCTGAAAGGTGAACCTCCTCCCCAGTCCCTCCTCTCAACTATTTTATAGTCTAACAGGTTTTCTTCTTCTCCACAACTTTCTCCCTGACTTGTGAGCTGTGTTCCCTTGTCCTCGTGATGCTGTTATTAACAAAATGTATGAAGTCATGCATCATTTGCATCACCTTTGAGACCTGCACAGAACAGCTGCATTTAAACTGAGGTTAAATTTCACATACGTGAGCTATATGTTTCAAATTGGTGACTTCTTCAGGAAAACTGCTGTTTTTATACGGCGCTGCATCAATGAGCGGGTCAGTGTAGCTCTTGAATTTGGCAGTCTGCGTGGCGACTGTGTCTTAAGTGGATGTTGGATGGCAAAGCCCTCTGGCCTTGCCTGTGCAGGTATGGCAGCTGTGGGCTGTGTCGATAAATTCAGTGTGGATGAGGGATGAATGCTGATCAGAGTGCTGCATTATGGTCAGGCAGAGAGAAGATGGTGGCCTCGCCTCCTGGCCCTGATATGAAACCGCTGTGGGGGTCTCTGCAGCATTCAAGCCTTTTCTGCTGGAACTAAACATCACCTACAGGAATACTTCACTTGATTTTCATATGCAAGGAAATGTGTGTGAGGATCTACTTCCTTTGACAGTTTAAGGAGTCAGAACTTTATAAGAAGCAGAGTTGTTTAATTTATTCATGATTCTGATTTCAATAAATGCTGGAGAGATGCACCAAAGGATGCAACAAAGAATCAAGTACTCTAGGAAAGTACAAGTTTGCTATTACAAAATTACATTAAACAGTGTCTAAATGGTTTACACTATCATGTAGTTCATTAAAATATCTGCTGAAAGGATAAAAACTCATGGTGTCTGCAGGGCTTTTCATCGTGAAACATCTGAATGCATTTTAGGCTTGCACAATATGTCACAAATTTACCATCATAATAAACGTCTTTGCACAAAATAGTGTTCAGACTGCAATTTTTGTTGGCTATTACTTCTCACACTTAGCATCTACATATTAAATCCAGACTGCTGGAAAGAGTTCTACTAAAATCTAGGAGTTACACTTGATTCCTCTTAAAGCTTTGACTAAAATTAGATCTTTTTCTCCATCCTGATACTTTCATTAAAGTTTAATTTTTTTTCTAGAAAACATTATTTATGCAATATTATTCATCACTTAGGCTTCTGCAATGCTCTGTTTATTAGTCTGGACAGATTATCAATTTCATGTCTGCAAGCCACGGAGAACACAGCAGCCTCTCATGAAATTCCCTGATATCCCACCGGCTTACACTGGCTTCTCATTGTAGGGTATTATAGAATATTGTGTGTGTGTGTGTATATATATATATATATATATATATATATATATATATATATTACTCTTGACTCGATTACTTCTCGAGGACCTGGATGTCCAACCCCAAACATTTAATTTAATTGAAAGCATTTTCGAATTAAAAAATAAGTACATTTTGGTCTATGTGTTATAACTAAGCAGTGCTGAGATATTCTATCTTTCACAGACAAACGTTTTTGCCACTTCAACAGCAAGTTTAGAGGGAACGTAATAAGAAAACTCAAATGACCCAGCATTCTACCAGCATTATAAACGCATCATGCACGCACAAATCTGGAGACGTGAAATCAGTCTCAAAACTCCTCGTGCACTTGTAACCTTAATTTGTCCGTAAACGTGGTTTTGTCTGTGTGTATCAGGCGATTGGTGCGTAGTAAAATCATTTTGTACTTGTAGTTTCTTGATATTTGTGTGTACATTTGAACACACAGCTGCAAGTACTCGAAGTTACGCACAAAATGTTTTTTACGAGTTACAAATCATGTTTTACACATACAGCTACCCTAAGTTACACACAAATAGGCTGACACAAGTTACACATCAAGTATTACGCACACACAGATCTTTTGAGACTATTTTCTCTCCATAGTTCTTCCAGTGATTTGTGCGGTAAAGAGGAGGAAGTCTGGAAAAATGATGTTTGAGAACAACAGCCTGGAAGCCTAATGGCCCAAAATCCCACATAGGGCTTTGGAAGCACTTTGTGATGAGCCCGCCGTCTTTCATTCACCACAGAATTGAATGCTGCTGTGTGATAAAGAATTGCATTGTTTACTCGTCTGCACACCTTTTTCTAAGAGAAGTTTTTTGACAGGGGCCTCATTTATAAAACGTTACACAGAATCCTGAATAAAAGTCTACTTCAGTCCAGCAAAAAAAGTTTACTTACTCAAAGAAATATTCAGACTTATAAAACCCTGAGTACGCACAGCTCCACGCAATTCCACCCTTCCTAGATATATGCTCGGATGATTTTGCATCATATCCCGCCTCCTACACCCACATTCTGTCATGCAAGGAAAATGCAAAATGCCGAATGAATATTCTACATATACATAAGTGGGCTGATCTGTGGAATTTCAGGGGAAATCATGGCAACCGAGAGATCTAGTAAACACAATGTCATCAAGACTAAAATCGAGGTGCTTGTGTGTGAGGTAGAGACACGGAAAAAATGTTTTATTTGGGGGTCACAATTATGGCATAAAAGGAACATCATACTTTCAAGTTTCACAGCGTTTTGCAACGGTAATTGCCGTGCGTGCAACGGAGAGATCTGCGGTGGACATAAAAAAACAACAGGTGGTCAGATCAAAACAGAAGATGGATTACCACCACCAGAGTGTGTCTGCAACAGGTGGGGGCAACTATTGTAAAGAATTATCCACAAGTGTCACTGCAGTATTTATATTTGTACTCAGTAATCACACCTGTTGCTACACACCTTATCACAACTAATGCACCAGTAAGTGCAATTGCTATATATTCTGAAGATCTACGCATGAACATACAATGATAAAACTCTTCAAGCAACACTAAAGAGTTTGTAACACTTGAAGTTATTGCTTTCAAACTTGAGCAGCTTCACATTGGACAGCAGTCAGCACTGAACTGCCAATAATCAAACATTCATAAAAACATGCAACATACACCACCTTTTCTGACAACATTGTTATCTGCAAAGCTGGTGCAACAACAGCAGGCTGCGACAGGGTGGTTTATGACAGTTATCATTTCGCTTTCAACCAGTAGGGAGGAAAACCAGGAAACTTTTTGAGTGTTTCTATAAATGCAACTTATTTTCATAGAGATTTTTAATTTTATTCTCAGCTCAGAGCTGGGGGTAGGGGCTGGCTGTTAGTTGTGTGAGTGTGCATATAGTGCGAGGGGTCTACAAGTCTGAAAATGTGGCTTAAACTTTGCCATCTCACCGGCTGCGCCGCCATTTTCCCCATGTCCAAAATATGCGTAAGCAAGCGTCAAATTTTGCTTAAAGTTGCGCACAATTTTCTGTTGCATTTTTTCTAAACATCACAACGTTTTTGTAGAAGGTGATTTACGCAATTTTCAGACCCCGTTTTGTGGGTTAGCAAGCTTTTTAAATGAGGCCCCTGGAGGCTTTATATCATCATCCTATGGTGTGGTGTGTGTGTGTAAAACACAGTAGCTGTGAATCAAAGCAGCTGAAAGTCTCACTTTTTTACACATAACTGTTGTTTTACACGTGAGGTTTTAAAGTAATGTAGCTGTCAGAACATTATTCTGAGACCGCCACTCACAGACACTGAGAAACAAATGTCCGCTTCTGGGTAAACATGAGGGGAGGAGTTTTGAGAGAGCACCTATTGATTTATTTAATAAAGTGGTTAAAACATGCTTTGTACTGACATAGGACAGAGAAATGTAAAACTTCTTCACCTTCACAAGTAACCGTTTTTTTCTTACTCTCTGCCAAAGCCCTGGCATTGACTTTGTTCTGTCTGCTTTAGATGGTTTCTTGCTTTTAAGCCATAATTCTTTGCCAAAAATGATTTTAAATAGAGAAACATTGTTTTTGGAAGATGAGGAGATGTACAACCTCTTCAGTTTCAGGAACCTCATCTACTTATTCTATGTAGCTGGATCTTTGGGGAACATAGGAGTGATTACTCCTTTCTTAACTGTCTTGCAATTTTCGCATTCTTCCATTAGAACTGTGTTTGTTTGTAGCTACTCCATATATATAGACGTGCTTCGTTGCCGCGGTGTTCTTTCGGGTGCAACAGGCTATGAAGTCAGAAAAAGTTCCTTTTTAAATCATTTTCAGACAGCATGTGATTTATTTATGTGAGTTCTACAAAGTTTCCCCAGCTTTCTCGCACCAGAAAAAAAAAATATAATAGGATCTGAACTTTAAATACTTCATCACAATCTTCTGCTTGTGTTTCAACAAGCCTATTCTGACTTTAAGGTAGCCTGCTTGTATAATTCAGCACTAACAACAGGTTGTGTTTGAGGAGGACTCGTGCTCTTTATTTACCTTCTATAACAGCAGGGATGGAGAAGATCTGCAGTAAGCAGTTCTTGATTGTGTCTGACCTAAGCTCTCACCCTGCCGGGAGATGACTGAAGGGATCGGCTGTACACTAAGGCATCCTTCGTTTTAACCGAAGCACAGAAAGGAAATGGGGTGAAAATGAAAGATAAAGGTGAGATTAAGGTGCAAATAAAATGATTGCGTAATAAAAGAAAATATGTAAGTTTTTGGCAGATTATAAGGACTTCTAGACAAAGTACTTGACCCTCATTGTAAAATATATAAGCACACTGGTGGAAAGGCTTCAATAAGTACGTCTTATTTCTGATGTTGAGTGATGGATCCTTTCTGATGGAGCAAAAAAAAAAACAGATGAAAGAAAAGAATGATTTTTCTTTAGATTTTCTCCCCCAAAAATAAGAGTTGGGATGAAAGTTTAAAAACTGCAGACATATGAATCTGTCGTGCAGCAGCAGGTGATGTTGTAAAAACACCAGTAGGGGATTTTACAGCGTGAAGGATTCTCTCCTCACAACTGTGTCTTGATTACACTTCTGATCCGTGAGAGCTAATTACTGGGTGAAGGGGGGGTGGGTCCACACCAATCCCGGGAGATGAAGATGTGACACAGAGTCACGGAGCATGAGGAAGGGGCTGCCATGTGTCTGATGGGGTTCAGGAGAGGAGAACCTGAGCGGGAGGAAGAGATTGTTTTGAGCTGTGCTGCTAATTAACGGCCGAATGAAACCCATGAAGAGTTTTTCTAATCAAACCGGCTCCCTCCCTTCTCGTCTGCATCCTGGAGTCTTTGCCTTGCTCAATCATTTGCTCAAGGTCTCTTCCTTAATATCAACCCTCTCAAAGGATGGAGAGTCATACCTGATGACTTTATTTGTTTTAACGACCAACAATTCAGTAGAGGAGGAACAGTCATCCCACTTTTTCATGTAATAAAACAAACCGAATCAGCTAATATTTGCCATTTAGAAGGAATGTAATACCTGATTTTTAAAAGGTTTTATTTTGTTTGTTCACATTTGTTTCTCGTGTTAATGCCACCCCTCTTAACCCTCCTGTTTATTTATTTACATTTTTGCATAACTTTTTCTTTCTGAAATCTCTTCGAAATATTACACTTCACTACTCACCACCAGACGAAGATACTTTTTCTGTACTGTAAATCTGGCAGTTTGCATATGTGTAAAATTCAAATCATTTTTAATAACTTTACATGAAAATCATGATGTGAATAAATGTTGCTGTTATATTTTGACACTATGCTTATAAAATATACCTTAGATAATTCTATTTTGCATTTATAAAAAGGACAAAAAATCAAATCTCTGTGTCCCCTCCCTCCAAGTACAGAGATTCTTATCACTAAAACTGACGTTGAAGATGGTTGGTATATGATATTTCTATTGGAATCTCATGCAATAGAAAATGTTTGCTTGATGTCTAGGGTGGAGGACAAATCATAGGACCTCTGGGGAGTCATATCACATTTTTCTTACCCCATCTTTCACATTGTATTTTAAACAGAGTTAATCAGGATTTTATGTGATAAACCAACACCAAACCCATAAATACACCAAAACAAAATTCTCTGCCTTCAGAAGGCTTCTGATTGGTAAATTTGCTCAACATCTCTTCCATTTCCTCATTCCCAAATGGCTTAGAGTCGTACTCTGATGCAAGCATCTTTCTTAATTGCCAATAGTAATCTTTGAAGCCTTTTCTCTGCCTTTACTCTTCTCTTTTTATTTCCAGGATTGACTCTGTGAATTAAACATTTCGTTTGTGTGTCACGCCGCCCAAATCTTGGCAAGTGTTTCGCCATCGCTCTCACTTTGCCACCTTCCCGCATCACTGACCCATTTCTGCCTCGATTCCCGTTCGCTGCAGTTGCCCCCAGCGCCGAGCTGGCCAACTCACCCCCTCCAACACCTGGCCAGTTGTTTGCTGGGAGCTGGGCAAGGTGTAAAAAGTTCAAACTCATCAAAGAAGAAACAGCCTGATTTGTATTGGGTTAGGCATTAGGTTTCAAGGAAATTGACTGATTTTTAGTTTCGCTTCATTGAAAAGAAGTTTGCTGGAGACAATTAAAACTCTTAGCCAAAGGTGTGTTAGAATAAACCCAGCAAGCATGCCCGTTCGGGCCCACCATGGGCTTTAGTGGGCTGTGTCTGGGGTAGTGTAGGCAGGTCAAACCCACACTCACCCCAGAGTTCCCACACAAGGATCTTGTGTAGGGATGCATGAATGCTTAGGCCCCTTTTTAGATTCAGTTAAGGCCAACCCACGGATGGATCTGCCCAAATCCATCCCATGCAGGTCTGTTTCAAAAACAATGTTGTCATTAAAACATTAACCTTGTGTGGGTAATTTTATATAAAATCAGTGAAGGTAGGAACCAACAACTTGAAATTAATATTTATCGTTTTGTGAGCTGTCTTTGTTTTCAACCTTGAACTGCTCCCGACAGAAACTACAGAAAACCAATATTTTGTTTTCCAATGAGGAAACTGAAAATCACTTAGCACATCTTGGAGAATGTCTTTCTAGTTTATTTCAATTGAGTTAACACTGGATTTTGAAAATGTGTAGTTTGTATTTGTTTTGTGATGTGTTTTTCAGTTAAATGCATATTTTTTAATTGACAGAGAGACAACCATTGTACACAAACCAATGATATGAAACTCTCACATCCACAAACAACTATTTGAGAAGAAACTTTGTAAACGTTAATAAAACCCTAAACAGATCTTTGAGAAAAACAAGTTTACCTGTTTAAAAAAGAGAATATAGAGTGAGGCTAACTCATGATGATTAGATGCAGGTGTGTGAGTGACTGGGAAGCCGGAGTTGGAAGCATGTGGGAAGGAATAGCAGGAGGAAATGAGGCTGCCAAACCTGTAGGGGGCAGTAGTTCCTCCAAATCCTATCCACTCAAGAGTAACTTTCTATGTTCTAACTTCTACATAGAGCAGTAATTGAGCCTGTAAAAACAAGCCAACAAAAAGCGCTTGGACACTCGATGATGCCAACACGTCTCTGAGGGCATAAATGCTGTTTCTGAGTGTAAACACAGGTCACACAAGTGATGTCGGAGGATTTTTGTCGCGGAAAGTGACGTTGCAGAACCGACAACTCCAGTTATTTCTGTCCACACGCAAACCCTTAAAACAGAGAAAACGCAAATCTCCACTTTGGTCGGAGTTTTTAGAAATAATCGTTTTCTGTAATAAAAATGGGGTTTTTGTGTAAATGAGAGGCCAAACTGCAGGGAAATATCTGCGTCTTTCCTTCGTGTAAACGGGGCCTAAGACAGAAAAGGAAAATAAAGGTAGAAAAATAAAACAGAAGGTCTAATCAAAGAATAATCCTAGATGGAAAAATAAGAACAAAACTAGTGTAGTGTAGTGTAACTACAAATAAGATCCAAGTAAATGAGAAATAAGACTTAAGGGTGAGACAGAAAAGAATTAGAAAATATAGTAGGAACAAATAAAAATATAAACACTAAGCAGAAGTAAAACAGAACTAACATAGGAAAATGATAAACAAAAGATCAGAAACAAAAAGTACAAACATCTAAAGGATCCTAACAAAGGTACATTGGAGCTACGACATCATGGCTCCATATGATTGGCTAGCATGTGCCCTGCATCTCACACCGGCTGTGGGTCCCACTGCTGGTAACCCTTTGCCAAATTTTTGCCCAGAGAGATCCCACATAGGGGCCCCCGAACGGGCCTGTTTGCTGGGAACACACTTCTTCCTCCGGACAGTAAATATGCATGAAGCAGGAGGATTTAGTATTTACCACCAGTTGTCTTTTCAATCTGTGGCGCTCCTCATCTTTAAATTGGGATTCTGGTCTCTTCCTTCCCTCCCATCAGTTTGAGCCGTCATACTGTTTTTCATCAGGTGCATGTCACGCAGCAGGTAGTTGGGGATTAGCTTCCTTCTCACAATGGCAAACACAACCAGAGCATCATAAATATCATTACTTGTATCATTGCACCGAAGAGTTGAGCCACAAATTTCAGCTCCTGGAGTGATTCAGTGCTTTCAGTGTTTTGGCTTCCTGAAGGGGGGGCTTCGATTGTTTAGTTTCGGTTTCAAAATTGCAAATGTTCAGATAATTAACACAGTCAGAGGAGTTTTACAAAGTCCCGTTTTCATTTTCATTTGTTGAACTCATCTCCCAGTAAATTTCTTTATGCTTTCTAGTTTAATCATTTTAACCTCTTATGCTCCATTTATGCTGGATTTAAAAAAAACTAACAAAAAAAACAGTTTGGGGTAATATTCTCAAGGTGGTCCAATGATGTAAACTTGCTGAATGTGAGAGACGGGAAGGCAGTTATTGCTGCGAGACGTGTAAAGTGTCAGTACTTGGACAAGCCCCCCTGTTTAGCTCGACCTTCCAAATGGCAATATCAGTTCTCGGCTGCAGTTTTTCTTTTTCTGCGACACAGAGGATAAATATGGGCAAGGACACTATGAGAACAAGATGTCTCTGTGGTCGGAGGGCATGTTATGTCACCATAACAACTGATGAGACTAATTGATGAATAAAGACGGTAGTCTTCATCACCTCTGGGTTCTAAGCGGGAGAAGGAAGGTGGGCTGTGGAATTTCAACAAGATTTCAGTAAATATCACAAGAAATGAATTTTCATGCTTTCTTATACATTCTCTTGTTTTTTCATGGTTGCATTTTCTTTTGTGCTTTGCTTAGTAAAACAAGTGATGCCAGTCAGCATCTTACAGTAGAGTTAAACCTCAAAGAGGAATTCCAGCTGATTGTTCCTTCTAAACAAACGGGAGTTAAACGCTGCGCCGCTGCGCCGCTGGGCCTTTTCTTTTTATACTTTTGTGCTCTCTTGTAGTTTAATTAAATCTATTAACATTCAGTCCCAAAATCCCCCTCCATACTTACAGCTTGTCCATTGACAGTGCAGACTTAAGGCTTTGTGCTTTTTAAGCTCGAGGGCTTCAGTCACGGCTTGTAAATGTTTTATTTTCTCTTTGTTACGGAGACCAAACAGAAGGAAGAGCTTCTCAAATTCTTGGCAAAGCTGCGACTCCTCAGGCCATGAATCCTAATGACTTCTAAATAAATATATTAATTAACTCATCACTTCATTAATTGTATCATGTATCCACCCAGTGTGTGCTTCTTGTCTAATTATGGGAAGGTAGGTTCTGGTTCTTGTGTTTTTAAAACTGGAGAGATGAAGAGAATAGGCCAGTTTATTCGTAAAGCACATTTCAGCAACAAGACAATTCAAACTGCTTTATATGATTAAAACGTAAAAAGGAGTACATTGCAGTGACATGGCAAAAAAAGTAAGGAAAATTAGAATACAGACTATAATTGATGATGTTCCAGTGATCATGAATAAAAGGCAGCTCTAAACAGGTGGTTTTAGCCTTGATTTAAAGGAACTCGGTGTTTCAGCAGTTTTGCAGTTTTCTGGAAGTTTGTTCTAGATTAGAGGAGCATAAAAACTAAAAGCTGCTTCTCCATGTTTGCTTCTGATTCTGGGGATGCTGAGTAGACTTGAACCAGAAGACTTGAGTGGCCTGGAAGTTTGATACAACTACAGATCTTTAATGTATTCTGGTACTAAGCCATCCTTCCATCCGTCCATCCATCCAGCCATCCAACCATCCAGCCATCCATCCATCCTCCATCCATTCATTATCTATGCCCGTCTATCCTCTGCATGCTTCCGGAGGGCTGGTGCCTATCTCCAGCATTTATCAGGCTTTTGACTTTTTAGACAGATCTGTGAAGACGCTGTTGCAGTAATCAATCCGACTAAAGATAAACACATGGATGAGTTTTTCTAGGTCCAAGTGCGACATTAGTCCATTAATCCTAGAAATGTTCTTCAGGTGATAGAAGGCTGACCTTGTTATTGCCTTTATGTGACCCTGGAGGTTCAGGTCTGAGTCCATTACTACACCTAGATTTCAGGCCTGATCAGTAGTTTCTAGCTGTATTAACTGGAGCTGTGTGCTGACTGTTGATCGTTCCTCTTTGGGTCCAAAATGAATTACTTCCAATTTGTTTCTGTTCAGCTGAAGGAAGTTATGGCACCTCCACGCAATGATTTGTTCTATGCAAAGGCTGCAACAGAAAAACCTGGCATATGCACCTTCTTCCACACAGACATTCAGATGTATCAACAATGAACTGAGTGCAGCTCCGTGTCTTGCATATGCACATTTTAGAGTTTAAGGCCCATTAAGTGACACCTAGAGGGTTTGCTTAGCTGTATCATCTAACTCTCATTTCTTCAGGTTCCACTTCTTACAGGGGTACACAGGTTTTACTGGCAAATCCCAAGCCCTAACACTTCCAGGATTTGTTGCTACCCTCATGCAGTCACATACCAGGATAGACCTTCAGTGGCGTACTGTCCATGCCAAATTGGGTCAGGCTCTTTTGGCAGCAACACACTATTAGGCAGGTGGTCGTAATGATATGCCTAATCTGTGTCTGTTTGATCTACAAACTGCATTCAGTGCATTCTGTGATAGATGTAGTGTGGGCTCCTTACACATAACACATGATATAATCAGGAAGGTTTCTGGTTTTTTGGCCAGAGACAGGCAGCCTTTAAATAGCACAATTAGCATTCTTGGCTTGAAGGCGAGACAAAGCTGGCAGCCTCCGTCCCTCAGTCTGGAGGAGTGCACCGGCATTCGGCTTTGGTTTCATGCCGCCGCGACGGAGCAGGCTGCACGCTCAGATGAAAGTGGCAATGTGAAGAATTTCTTCACAGGGAGCTGAGGGGAAATCCCCTTTTAATTCGGTCTAATCCGATGTATTACACTGAAGCGGCTGCAGCAATTGTCGCTGAGCTCAACCTGATTTTTAGATATTTAACGCTCTTAGCAGAGAATCTGCACATTTCCAACCTAATCAGAAAATGTTGATCTTACATTTCACAGTTGTTGGAAATTAATTGGAAGCAGTTCAGTATCTTGGATTGTCTTTGTTCTAGTAGAGTTTAGTTTTCTTCTACAGCTGGTGGGAATACTGTACATGGATGCATGTGAAAGCCTGGCTGTACAGTGTGAAAATGGCAATAGTCATTTTTAAAATGATTCAAAGGCAGCATGATACATCTGTGAAAGTCTCTACGATTCCTTCATTTAAGGCTCTCATGTCTGACACCACCGACTGCAATGATAGCAAACACAGTACAGGGTTAGACAAAGATAATCTGATTAATTATAAAATACAGTGTTAACAGAATGGCTGCTTTAAATTTGTTTCAAATGTTTGTGTGGCACTAGTGGCCTGCCACGTCAAAGATAGCACTTTGTGTATCTGACTCCACCCAGGCCCGAATTCTGCCAGATCTGTAGAATAAATAAAAAAATCAATTCAATAAAACCTGTCTGACAACATGGAGTACGTTTAAACAAAGCAGGATGATGCACACCTTCAAGTTTACCTCTCAATAGTTAATAAACACAGAATGAAGGTTTCAGACTGGTCTAGTCAAAGTCCAGACCGAGTCCTGCTCAGCCCCGCCCCCTGATTACAAACGAGCCAAAAGCATTCAACTACCAGTTTCCTGGAAACAAACATACTCGGACATTCTCGCCGTCTCACTCCATGGAGAAGCATTTGAACCTGCGACACGGCTGTGCTTTATCTGGGCTGTATTTGTGTTTTAAGATGGTTAAACAATTTGCCTGGGGCAGTTGTAAAAGTGATGCACAGTATCCTGAGAGGATAAGCACCAACGTTTATTTTATTCTGTTTCCCTAACTGAAAAAAACAAAACATGGACAAATGTCTCTGTTGTAAGGCTGAATGATTTTAGGAAAAAATCGAATTGTGATTTTTCTAACAGATATTGCGATTTTGATTTGAGTCACGGTTTTCTTAAAATCAATGTTCAATGCCATATTCACAATGTACCTAAATGTTTCCTTCCAATTGCTTTTATTGACATGAAACATACATTTACATTCTTTAAAGTCAACTGAAGAACTAGTCATATTTGACTGTGTTAACTTAAATAAATAGTGCCAAAATATTAATGTTGAGTTAAATAAAATTCTAATCTATAATAAACAATAATAAGTATAATTAGAATACAAAATTCAACCATTACAATATTGGAAAAAAGGGTCTTGCCCAACATTCTTACACGCAATCAAAAGCACGCAGCTTTTGATTGGTGAACTTTCAGTGGGAGACAGCATGCAATGCACGTGTTAAATTGTTGACACAGCAGATATTTGACCATGAAAGTGAAAATAAATAAATAAAAAAAACCTGCAGCTTTGACGATCACCAAATCCCGTTGTCTGAAATCCCGATTTCGATTTGAAAACGATATATTGTTCAGCCTTACTCTGTTGGATAAAGCTGTGTGGCAAACCGCACTGCCAACTCAACATGTCAACTATGAATAAGAATGTACATTTGTTGACATTCTTGGTAAGACAATGGTCGTGTATAATCTTAGCAATCAGGTCATAGAAGTTAATATCAAACATATAAAGGCTAGCGGTAATGAGCTTTCTTAAGCTAGCCACCTAACAGGCTATTGTTATGTTAACTGTTGGTAAATGAGTTTAACACATTACCCTGCTGTACATGAACAATGCTGGTCTTCAATGATGTTATCCAAGACATTTGTAATGGGCAAATATATGATTGATATGACTGAAGATATTAATTGTTTTTGGCTCCAAAAGTTGTCAAGAGTTTCTTTAGGAACTGTTTTGGCACTGGCCGCTCTCATTGTAAACATGCAGTTAGCTGCGACGGCTTGTCCAAGTTAGAAACAGTAACTAAGGAGGGCGGGGCTTAGCAAGACTGAGCAACAGGTCAATTCTGCATGCAAGAGCGGGACAAAATTCAACAGAGAAGACCCACCAGTGTCACAACCATTAGGTTTAAGGAGCAATGACTTCTTCACACAGGATGGTCAAGATAGCTCATTTCCCTTTAATTAATTAAATAATCTGTTTAAAAAATTACTTTTATTTCTGTTCAGGTTATCTTTGTCTTATCTTAATTTGTTTGATTTGAATCATTTAACTGACCAAAGAAAAAACCCAAGTTATGGGCAAATATTTTCTCATAGCAGACCTGCATTTTGTCAGTAGCAGCTTTCAGTGAGTCACTTTCTGTGTCTGCTGGGTTGTAAATCAATAATTGTCTCATGTTACGCAGTACAGCTGCATGTTTTCATCCGGTGAGATTTTACATGACAGAAACGACACACTGCTGTTCAGGACTCAAGCTAATCGTCCAGCCATGGAGGACATTGAGGGTTTTCCATTTCAGTGTCAGGGGGCATCACCGGTGCGTAAGCTGGACATCTTGATCAGAAAGGTTGCTAAAAAGAACAGCCTTGAAACTAAATAATTGAGTTCAGAATGTCTTATTACTCATAGGAGCAAAAATAATGAATTTACAAATGTAAGCTGTTGAGTAATGATGTGAAGCTGGATGAAGCTGTGTGTTCAAGAATGTTGGATCATTTAAACTTCCTAGAAATTAACAATAAAGAGAAAATTACTTCTGTTTAACACTTGCTGCTGGTAATAGGGCTATTAGTTAAACCAAAGTGCTTTGGGACCAATAACAACCACTAAACTTTCTGTCCAGCTATATATATATGTGTATATATATACTTCTGCACTCCTAATGCATACAATATCCACCAGAATGATACTATAAGCCACTGAAGAAAAGCTTCATCTATATTTGGTATTTAGCTCCTCTACTACAGTTGCATTATTAAATGTTGTGCTCTGAAGTTGCCCCTGAGGAAGATTATCAATGTGTTCCTCCTTGTGTGAGATACAAATAAGTGATCAATATATTGAACAAAGCACTGTGAGGTTTGAATGTATGTCCAAATCAATGCATGTGGCTGGGATGAGATGTGATTTGATTGGTCTGAAAAGGAAAAGTACTCCATGCAGCCTATATACATAGCATAACCAAGATTTTAGATACAAAATAGGTTATTTCCTGCAGCACACTATTTTACATAAACTCTGATTACTCAAATTTTATTTGCTTGACATAAAATGATTTTTTCTGAGATTTCAGCTTATTTGTTTTTGATAAAACATGTACTCCCAACCACAACTCCGCCTCTCGCCCAATTAGATAGGCACCAACCCCCCGCAACCCTGCATAAGACAGTATAGATAATGGATGGATGGATGGATGGATGGATGGATGGCTGTCCAACTGAAGGAGGTTGGGTCCTTTCAGAACAGAACTATGAGATTAATGTGATTGTGTTTAAATACATAAGGAAAAATTAAAGGTTGCATGAATACACTGCGCTGTGACCAGAAACTCTAGAGTTTAAGGTGTTTTTACTTTAAAGTTAACATCTGTACTGAAGATGAAGAGTTCACCATGGCATCTCCAGAAATACATTTGTTACCTTCATGCTGATCATTAGTGCATGCAAAATGCTTCGTGTTAGCTGCCTCAAGGTTGACTTGTTTCTTCGACGATTTGCTTGTTACTAACGCAAATGTCATGGAGGTAAAATCAGACTGGGATATTCAGGCGGCTGTGATGGATGATGCTCACTGGTGGGTGAACACCAGAGGTGAGAGTGTGCACAGAGTCTTGGTTGACTTTGCTAATTCTCTGTTCATGCGTATGTTTTTCTGTATGGTCCCATAAGTCCACAAAAAGGACTCATAAGTAGAGAAGAAAAATCAGGAAAGTTTAGGTTGAACTCTCTTAAATGTTCCTTGAAATATTCATAAATCATCCAGTATGGTATTGTTTTTTTACCCTCAGATTTAAATCAGTTGTTTACTTCAAAATAATCTGAACTATTCTACAGCTGTTCTGTTTCCAGAAAACACAAGACAACTCAAATGTCTGCGATCTTTGGGTTGGGTGGAGCTTTAACCTTTTTATGCCCTTTCTCTAATTTTGAAATGCATTACCAACATGCTGATAGTCATTTTTATTTTGACTTTCCTGGGTACATTAAAGTATAATCCAAACATATGATGCACATGTGATGGTCTCTCTCTGGCTAAAATGCACAGCTGATGTTTTCCTCCATCAGTTAACTGAGAAAATGTATTACTTTAGAGGAAGTGCTGAGTTGCTGAAAGCACTACGGGCATTCTGGTCCAGGAGTGCTTTTCATCAGGTAGTTGTTCACAACTTTCTGCCAAAACACGTAGCTGAAAGACACTTAAGGATCACTTCACATTGACTTCCTGTAAGATCAAGAAGGTTCTTTTATGGTTTACAAGACTCAACACCCTCACTTCAAAACATATTTTAGTTATGAAGATGAAAGATAATTGCAATGAATTACAAAAAAACTAATTAAAAATGTATTAATAGATGTATAGATGTAATAGTCCTCCATTGCTGCTATCCTGCAACATTTAGGGACTGAATTCCCTCATCAGTAGTCATTCAGCTCTGGAGAGGTATCAAGCTATTCATCTGATTCAGGTTTGTTGGAGAAGGGAGGCACCTAAAAGCTGCATGATGGTAGCTCTGAGGACTGAGGGCACCCGTGCTCGAAGAATGTTCCAGAATCTTTGGTTTACTTGGAGTTGACCTTTGGGTCATTGTCTTGCTGGAAAGTCCAGTCATCTGTATTGTCAACAGAATTCTTCAACTTCCTCTTCAAAGTGTACTGGTACTTTTGGGAATGCAAGATCAGTGCCTGCCGTATAAAAACAGCCTTGCGTCCTTAATAACCCACTTCAATGCTTGACCATGTGGAAAGTGTTCCTCTGGTCATAAGCCTGGTCTTTCCAATTCCAGATCTATACTTGGTCCATATGTTTCCAGTTTGGTTTTATCAGTCCATAGCACTCTGTATCCCTGTTCAAATTCCCCCTACCATATTCTGATTGACTTTAGATGTTCCTTTAATTCAGACTGGAGTCCACACATGACGTTCTTATTTATGCAGTGCTTGTCTTCTAGTTGCCAGCAATTGTAGCCGTCTTTATTATTCCCTCCTGTAGGTGTTGTATTGATATTTTATTGATATATTGTTATGAAGGACCCTTCCTGAAACTCTGTCCTTGTCTGTTCTATAGGTATATAAGCTTCCCTATAGTTCTCCCAGCAGTTTCTCTTAGAATTTGACATTTCTTGCAAATCTTCTTAAACCCAAGGCTCTTCATGTGAGATAAAATAATCTCCCCTCTCAGCTTCCCGTGGGGTGCTGTTCAGTTCCCCCAAGACTCCTGATCCACTTTTGCCCCTAAAAGTTGTTAGAACGCTTTAAATAAACAATATTATATACACCCTGAATCAATATGACATGGTTTTGTATACAACATGTGCCTTTGAACATGAACACAGCTAACCCCCGGTGTTTATACACGGGTACACTGTACTACATTCTGCATTTTTCTGTTGATTTTATGGCTAACGCAAGTCATAAAAGGTCATTGAAAGCAAAATCTTGTTCTTTGACAGCAATTTAATTGCAAAAATCCTTAAAATCTTTGAGCTGTGGCTCAGAGGGTAAAGTAGTCGTCTTGCAATTGGAAGGTTGTAGGTTTGATTCCAGCTTTCTTCTGTCACACGTTGATGTGCCGCTGGGCAATTAAGGCATTAAGCCCCTACTAATCTGTGTATCAGTGCATGACTGTGTGCACATTTGTGAGTTCGAATGCTTGAATGTGTCTCCAGTGTAAAGCGGCTTGAATAGTCAGTATGACTAGAAAAGCGCTATATATTTTGTTTAAAAGAATACGAATAGATTTAAAGGAGTAGATTGGCCCTTTCCACCAGAACAGAATGCAAGCTGAAGCCTTTCAAGTAAAACAGCACTTTCCTCACTTTCGTCATTTTCCAGCAGACAGAAACTGACTGGAAGAGAAGTTCAAAGTGAGGTAGACAGAAAACACTAAAGAAACCACAGTTTGAATCATGTTCATGAGTTTGTAAGGTCACATTCATTATTCTGCTTTTTCTGCCAACACACTGCATACAGCTGAGGACGGAATAATAAATCCTACAAACAATAAAGACCCTGATGCTACTGGAGTAAAATATGAGTTGCTATTGGGTCTTCAATATCTGCAGTTAGATCAGCAACATCATTAGTGCAGCTGAACATAGTTAAAAAGTTTGAATTCTAAGAATACTTTGAGCACAAGGTGAAACTCACACCCACTGTCAATTATAGGCCAGTATATATCAAGACCCAATAAAAGTGATCTGATCTGTTTACCAGGTTCAAAAGAGCTTTAGCTATAGCCTCAAGTGTACAAAAACACACACCAGATTTCACACGTTACATGGATTTAGGAGGAAAAGTAGCAGCCAGATGCATTGAATGTTCTTGGTAAATTGTTCCTCAGTGTGGCCACCTCCATACAAGCAAATGTTTTGGTTGTTTGCTGCTCCGTAGAGTACAGGTGAGTGTTAACACTATACACTATATATTTTCACTAAGTGAAAAAATACAGCTAAAACTGACCTTAAAGCAGCAACTCCCATCTATCATTCTGCAGAGAGAAAGATTATTCACATGTGGAAAACATTTAAGAGAAATGCGAACCTTCCCGGGTGTAGACGTCCCAACAAACCTTTCCCAAGGTCTGTGCATTGCTCGGAGGAATGGAAAAACACCCATGAGTTCCAGCTCAGACTCCAAATGCCTTGGTCTGCATGTTACATTTCATGACAAGAAAATAACAAAAAAACTGTAAGCATGTTTACAAGGGCTGCAGAAGAACGCATATTCTCTCTACAATCCAATAGGCAGCAAGGCTGAAGTTTATAAAGTTGCTCCTGAAAGTCCTGAAAATACCTTTTGAACAATGTTATAACAGTGTATTGCATAGAGAAACCCCATGTTAAGCACAAACCCAAATATCAAGCAAGGTGGAGGAGGGGTGAGGATTTGGGCTTTTTCTTTTTTACCTGGGGACCTCACAGTCATTAAAGTCAACCAAGAACATCTGCAAACCTTGATAAACTGAAACACTGTTGGAAACAAGAGTGAGAGACTAATAAAATCTGATAGGAAATCACTGCTGGAAGAAAATCACTGCTAAAGGAGTGGAGTGAAAAAGTGATAGTGTAGAATATGAAATACCAATAAATGATTAAACAATGGACCTGATGAGTAAACATTAGGAGAGAGAAATTACAAGTAAGTCTTTTCACCCAAGTCCTGAGTCCAAAGTCAAGACACGCAAATCTCTTAAACATAAAGTCCTAAACTTTTAATTTTGAGTCTTAAACAAGTTATTTGACCAAATATGTAATTTGATCAGATAGATATTTCTGAGATTTTAACTACTTGTAAAATGTGCTTTAGTTTGCCAGAATTTCTCTGTGCTGATGTCACTTTTTACTAGAAATATTAACCAAAACAACAACAAAAATCCACAAAATTTAGAATGCAATAAGCAAACCGATCAATAGTAAAAAAAATAAAAAAATAACCATTCTATAAAAATGTGAATTATTTTCATTGTAGCCAACCTGCTTTTACAACATTATATGAGTAATATCAGATGTTCTGCTGTCCTCAGCTGGGATGTGCTGACCTCGCCGATCCTTTGCAGCGGTAGTATAAAGTTTCTTCCAGATCTTTCTGGTTTAGTTTTCCATTTTAAAGCGTCTGTGATTGTTTCAGCTGGGCAGCCCATTACTATTGCCTCCTCTTAATGTTTCAACTAACGCTTTAATGAAAGTACAATGTTCTTCTGAGCAAAATCTGGGACAAACCATTTTACACAAATTTCCTAAGAGGAATGCACTACACCCACATATTGCACCATTTGCTCTCTTTGTCCTTTGATCACAAACACCTTTTTCACACCTGTTTGTTCACCAGATGAATAATTTCCCAGGTATAACACAACTCAGCTATTTATTTTTGACCTTTTCAATTAGTGATTCAATTACAGAATAGGTAGCATTCCTGTCATGACTGTTGAGTTTGTTGGTTTTGTTTCCCTACTCCGCCTGTTAGTAAATTGTTTGCTATTTACAAATATAATTTCTTTCAAAAACGACCATTGATCCAATCGATTATTCTAAACAAAACTCTATGCATGTAATGGCTACTTTCTGCATGAAAACAAACCAATAACTTCTTGCATTTCTAATAAGATTATTTATCGAGATAGTCACAAAAAGGTTCCATGTGAAAGTTCTCACAGGGAAGATTTGAACTCTCCGTTTCTTGTTGTGGATTTCTCCACTAATGGTCTTGTTAGGAAGCTCTTAGGGTATACAGAAGATCCAACCATTGGGATACCTTGGTTTATACCCGAGCAAAGGTCTGGGTGCCGCCTTTGAAATGAGAAGAAGTTGGGCTTAAACCAAGTCGGCTGGCATGGTATGTAATCTTGAAGTGAAAAGTGTGGTTGAAGTACGAGTGCTACGGATTTCCCCTTTTGAGCTTTTTTTCTATTGGGGTTGTAAGGAAGCTGATATCATCATTTCATCAGCCAAATGAAGCCTCTCTTCAGGTGGAAGCTGTTATCTGCAGCCTCTTTGAAGTGCCGCTAGCCTTCGGAAAACATCCTAATCACAGAAAATCCGAGGATATATTCGGTCTATCAGCACCCAGTTCAGACCCAGCAACTTTGCTGCGAGGCAGTGCTGCAGGGGCAGTGGCAGCTTAAATCTGTCAATTCTGCCTGACTGGAAACAGAAATTTAAAGGGAGAGAAAGAAACTCCTGTAGTAGTTTTGAAGGTCCTTTTTTAGCCATCTCAGCTGTTCCACGGCCCATTTACCTTCCAGTAATATGTTGACTACTGCGGTTCATTTCTGTGACACATGCCCCTCTTGTGAACCGCGACAGAAACGTCTAACTTTTCCAAAGTAAAAGTCTTAAGAACATATATCTTAAACTTTTATTCTGTCACAGCCAAGGCCTTAACTTTTGTTCAGAGCTATTGCGAGTTGTGACTTCTGAAGATGCATCTGAGACTGGCGACAGAGTCAGACTCTCAAGCACAGAGTCAGTCATGAAAGGCCAAGAGACTAGAAGGGGAGATGGGTTGAAACTGAAGCTGCAGCTTTGGATTTTTTTAAAACTGTGCATATAAACTCCAGCTTGCAACATTCGTGCTAAGAATAAGAACATTACCTTTTTAAAAGACAAAGGTAACATGATACCTTTCAATCTGCTTAATATGCTCCCATCGGACATAACTCTGGAGTAGTTTCCTCCAAGTCTCGGTAGCTCTGCCAAATACTCAAGATATTGACTTGGCTTCAAACCAAACCAGGTCTGCATTGGCTTACTTCAAATAGTCAAATATTGTTGTGTAACATATGTCCTTTTTATTGCTTTGTTTATTCTAATTTTCTGAGACTGAATTTTGGGTTTTCATTTTTGGTATGACATAATCATCACTATTACAAGGAAATGACACAGAATTAATATATATATATTATAGAGTGCCATTTGTAAATTTACATAGTCAAAAATTAATACAGATAATTCAGGAACACAGGAAAGCTGAGCGAAGGTGGAAAAAGGATGAGTTACAGATTTATTTTCAAATATTAAGAAACTGTTTGCACAGGTATCCGAAATGTGTTAAAAGTGCTAAGACTTTGTATTTTCCAAACATCCAATAAGAACACTCCACATGTTCTTTTTAATCTGGTGGATGCTGCTCTAAATGTCCCTGAATCTCATAAAGGCCTCACCTGCAGTGTGTGAAAACTTATTATTAGTTTTTTTATAAATAAGATTTTTAACACTAGGGCACTTATCAGCCCTCCATCTGTTGGCCTGTCAGATTCTGTCACATGCACAACCATATTATTTCAGTTTGCGCCTGTGACACTCTCTTGTTTGGAGAAGGTGGTCAGTCAATTGACCAAATTATACCATTTCTCTCTTTAAAGAGGTATTTTCCACTATACCACCATGAGTTTTGGGCTTGGTAAATAGGGTGGTGCCGGCAAGTTTTAAACATGCTGTTGTTCACCCATTAATAAAGCAGTATGACCTTGATTTAAATGACCCTTCAAACTTTCGTCCAATTTCCAAACTCTCTCTGCTGTCTAAAATCCTGGAGAAATTAGTTTTTAATCAATAGAATGCATTCCTGGATGAGCACGAGATTCCTTAGGTTTTCCAGTCTGGTTTTAGGAATCTCCACAGCACAGAGTCGGCTTTGCTGAGGGTTCTATAAAATATTTTGCTGTCTACTGATTCTGGCCATATCGTGACCTTGGTGCTTTTTGACTTGACTGCTGCATTTGATACAGTGGATCATGAAATGCTCTTGTGTTGCCTTGACCATGCAGTCAGTATCTGAGGCGTGGCCCTAGAATGGTTTCGATCCTATTTAACTAATAGGAGTCTTTGTGTTAGAGATAGTGACTCGGTGTCCTCCACAGCTCTCCTATCATGTGATGTGCCACAGGGGTCTATCCTTGAGCCACTCTTGTTTTCTTTGTACTTGCTTCCACGAGGGTCTATAATCCAAAGGTTTGGGGTGTCCTTTCACCTCTTTGCTGATGACAGCCATATCTATGCACCTCTTAGCTGTGAGAATACATGCTGTTCAGCTCAACTATTGGAGTGCATAATTGAAATAAAATCCTGGATGTCTGCAAACGTCCTTCATTTCAATGAAAAAAAAAATGAGGCCTAGCAACGTTGGTAGTAATAGTTGTTTAAACTTAGGACCCTTAACACAGCATGTTAAGCCCACTGTTTGTAATCCTGGTGTGAAAATGTATGGAAATGTCAAATTTGACAAACAAATAAGTGCTGCGGTGAAGGCATCAGTCAGTCCTTGCTTACACGTCTGCAGCTGGTTCAGAATGATGCAGTGTTTTATTTTATGATCGGAACACGGAAACATGACTATATTTCGTCGATTTTATCTGCTCTTCACCGACTCCCTGTTCATTATCAGATGGACTTTAAAAATCTTGTATTTGTTATTGAACGCTTAAATGGTCTTGCACTGTACTATCTACCTATCTTACCTGCTGGTGTCGCTCCTGGTGTTTTATTTTATGACAGCCTAAATAACCCAAATTATTGGCGTTCATTTTTGACTCTGTAACTTTACAAACAGTACCCCATACAATGTGATATGACTTTCACTTTCTGAAATCAGGACCAAAAGATATTGAACTTTTTCAAGTTATTTAGGTGCATCTGTTGTATTGAGTACTGCTGGAGATAGTCACCAGCCCCCCCGCCACCCTGCATAGGATGGACGGGTACATATAATGGATGGATGTTGTATTGAGTTCTGTTCTACTGAGGACCTGTTCAGGCTGCCCCTCTGTACATTCACCAGAGGAGACAGACATCAACCCACTCAGCAAACCTGCAAAGATTAAGCAGAGATAGAAAAATGATGGATGGATTTTTTCTCCTTGTCAACCTGCCTTTCACAAATTAAAAGTACGTCAATTTAAAAGAGCAGAGCTTTATTACTGCTTTCCTTCTTGTTGGATTTTTGCTCATCCCCATCTGGCGCTATTTGGAAAATGCAGCGAAAGTTTGGAAATGAGCCCCAATTGTACACATAAGAGTAAATGTTCTCTTGGTGTGTTTCCCAACATTACCAAGAGAAGCGATGAGTATTAAGCTGCCATTTGAAAGCTGCTGAACTGACAGGTGGTGTTAATGCACGCTCATTGTTGTCAGCTTTATCCTGCTGAGATCGTGGCAATGAAATGTCACGCTGACGAGCTGTTGATGGCCTCACTGAGGGAATGAGTCTAATTGGAATGACTTTCTCACAGCCTCTGTCCATATGTCCATGTTGAAGTCTCCCTGTTGAGTTACAATATGTAAAAGCAAATTACATCCGCTATTACCGCCTGATGTCATGCTGGCACACAGCTTATCGACTCAAAGAAAGTTTCATTGAAGAGAACTTTAACTGGATTCACAGAAGAAAGAGAGAAGCTGTGGAAAGTATCGCCAAAGGTGGCACGCAGTATTCTCTTCGAAGAGCGCACACGCTTTGAGGAGGTCTGGGGAAAAATGTTCATGGCCCATTTAGCCCCGAACACATCAGTTCCATCGTGCCATCTGTGTTCATTCTCCTGGTAGAAGTGAAATCCCAGAAAGACCAGCGATGTGACAGTGGAGAGAGATGTCCCTGCGATGTTTGGAGAGTGCAGAGCTGAACATAATTAGATTCCAGTTCCCAGACATCCACAGGGACTTCCTAAACACACAGTTCTAATGTCATCATGGCAGGGGCTTCTGCTCAGGCCAGCTCTACTGTCAACAAGCAGCACGGAGAGACCATCTAATCTTCTGTTTTTACAATAATGTGGATGGTAACTGCAAACGTAGAAATAGATGAAGCCAAAAGCTTCAAACAAGATAAATACAGCTGGGAGGCTATGGAAATGGAACTTTTTGCTCTCTACTAACCCTACTGCTGCTGATGTTTCTTCCAAAAATATCAGAAACCCTTAAGCTTTTCTGCATTTTTCACATTACAAGCACACTTTGGTGCATTTAATTGTCATTTTATCAATCAATCAAACTATCCAACTTTATTTATAAAGCGCTTTTCATACAAAAGAAATGTATACCATGATTTATACCCCCCAATCCTATCCCCATGTGCGGACACACTCAGGAGCAACATTAAAAGGATATTAAAATAGACAATAAAATGGACTCTGGGTTGAGTACAGATGAGCCAGGTTAGGTAAGGAAACGCCATCAAGGGAGCCATCTGCACCGGCAGCAGCGGATCAACAGCAGCAGCCAAGGCACTGACCCAGTGCGTCCAGAGGAGGGGAGGCCAGGACCCTGACCTCCACCCAAGCACCACCTGGAGAACACCCAGGCAGCTACAGCTGACCAGCGCTCCCGAGACAGAGGGCTCCCACAGGGGAAACACTTGAACGATGTGTCTATTTATTTATTATCTGTGTAAAACAACAGCATAACATGTTAAAATAAACAAATAAATAAACAGATAAATAAATTGATAGATAAAGTAATGAATTAATAAATAGAAAAAATAAAATTAACTAGATTAATACAAGACCAAGTAGTAAAACACTGATCAATAAAAGCAAGTAAAACATGAAAAGCAAATAGATGCGCCTACAATAATAATCAATTAATTAAAAGCTTAATTTTATGAGATGGACTAACACAAAATAGTAAATAATTATAAAATCTACCAACACTACATAAAATCCAATGCAACAAATTGCCTTCAGAAGTCGCCTAGTTAGTAAATAGAGATAAACTGTGCTCTGATCACAACATTTCAGTCAAAATGAAAACCAGTTGATAACATTTCACATCAGCTTGAACAATGCATGCATACAAAGAAACATGGAGGTGGCAGCATCATAATAAGGGATTATTATCTGACCCAGAAACAATAATTGGGTGCATGGGTTTAAATTTATTGATGGGTTTCTGTAATGTACGCAGGGTCAACATTATAAGTGGAGGCCAAAATGCCAGTATTGTTTGTTTACTTTCCCTATCAAGTTGCACCTCAGTCACAGATGTTTTGTGGCGAATTGAACAGCTTCTGCCATAATAATGCCACATAATGCCGTGGTATTGTTCCAACTAGGGTTTCCATACATTTCTTGACATGCATCTCCTACAATATTTGTGCTATTTCAACCATTCAACTTTTAAAATATTCAGCTCTTTCTGCTTTTTTCTGGCTGTCTTTTGGTATTCATACTTTTCATAATTTATAAAAGATTCCACTTTTTATAGCAGTTGTTAGCCTATAGCAATACATGGAACATATTGGATATCCAACAAAATTCAGCAAATACTTTTTGCTATTTGACAGCTAACTACCTCCACATCCTTTAGCTAGAAACCCAATTCAAACTTTAAATGGGTCACAAGCCTTTAGGCAATCTTAAAGTGATTCAGCTTTTTGATATCTGCTAGTTTTTCTACAATTGCAAATTATCTATAAAGTTAACATACAGAAAGGACTGAGTTAATGTTAACCAACATGCCATTGTTTCCATCATGCTACCTCTAGCATTTAAGCTAACATTAACATTTAAGCTAACATTAGTATTTAAGATACTTTTGTCTTCCAGTACAATGTCTCTATTTAAGCTCCTCCTCCTGCTATCTTGATATCCTACCCACAGCTTTTCTAAAGAAAGTTCTTCCTGTTATTGGGTCTGATCTTGTTCAAATAGTGAACTCATCCCTCCTGTCAGGTCTCTTCCCTCAGGCTTTAAAAACAGCAGTTAATAAACCACTAGTAAATAAGAAAAATCTGGACAACACGTTAATGCAGAACTACAGGCCAATCTCTAATCTCCCATTCATCAGTAAGATTATTGAAAAAGCTGTTTCAGCAGTTAAATAGCTTCATAACAATGACAAACTGTTTTGATGTTTTTCAGTCTGGTTTCTGTGCTCACCACAGCACAGAGACTGTCCTCGTCAAAGTTTTCAATGACATCCGCATAAATACAGACTGTGGCAGAACCACAGTGCTGGTTCTGTTGGACCTCAGTGCAGCATTTGACACTGTTGATCATGATGTATTATTGGAACGACTGGAGAGCTGGGTCGGACTCTCTGGTACACTACTTGGCTGGTTCGAGTCTTACCTAAAGAACAGGGACTTCTATGTTTCAATATGAAACTTTTCATCAGAACGAACAGAAATCACATGTGGGGTGCCCCAGGGCTCCATCCTGGGGCCCCTCTTATTTAATATCTACATGCTCCCACTACGCAAGATTATAGCAACCAATGACATTAGCTACCATAACTACGCGGATGACAATCAGCTGTACATTACAATGTCACCAGGTGATTCTGAACCCATTCAAACCCTAAATCAATGCATTGACCAAATAAATGGATGGATGGGCCATAATTTTCTCCAGCTGAATAGAAACAAAACTGAAGTAATTATTTTTGGACCCATGGAGGAGCGATCAAGAGTCAGCACACAGCTTCAGTTAATACAGCTAGAAACTACTGATCAGGCACGAAACCTAGGTGTAGTAATGGACTCAGACCTGAACCTCCAGGGTCACATAAAGGCAATAACAAGGTCAGCCTTCTATCACCTGAAGAACATTTCTAGGATTAAAGGACTGATGTCGCAACAGGACCCAGAAAAACTCATCCATGTGTTTATCTTTAGTCGGATTGATTACTGCAACAGCATCTTCACAGGTCTGCCTATAAAGTCAATCAGACAGCTGCAGCTGATCCAGAACGCTGCTGCTCGTGTTCCTCACTAGAACCAGGAAAGTAGAGCACATCACCCCAGTTCTAAAGTCCTTACACTGGCTCCCTGTAGCTCAGAGAATAGACTTCTAAATACTTTTACTAGTTTATAAATCATTACATGGCTTAGCACCAAAATATGTTGAAGACCTGTTGTCACAGTACCAACAACCAAGACCACTCAGGTCCTCCAACTCTAGCCTACTAAACATCCCTAGACTCAGAACTAAACATGGAGAAGCAGCTTTCAGTTTTTTTGCTCCCCTTATCTGGAACAGACTTCCTGACGAGTGTAGAGCTGCTGAAACTCTGAACTGCTTTAAATCGAGACTAAAAACTCATCTGTTTAGAATTGCCTTCGAGTAAATGCTTGATGTCATATGTATGAAATGTGTTGCTCTCTTGCTTTATTGATCTTTCTCTTGCTTTATTGTGTATCATGTGTAATGTGTTTCTTTTACTTTTAATTTCCAATGTTATATTCCATGTTTTTTTTTGTTTTTTTAAATCACCAAATCATGTTAAGCACCTTGAATTACCCTGCTGTTGATAGTGTGCTATACAAATAAAATTGCCTTGCCTTGCCTTGCCTTGCCTTGCCTTGCCTTGCCTTGCCTTGCCTTGCCTTGCCTTGCCTTGCCTTAACAGCTAAAGTTAACATACTAAATGGATTGAGTTAATCAACATGTGTTTGCCCAATGTAAAAAAATGTATCTCCTGCAAAAATGCAGTGTGTAAACTGTATGCTAAATGTTTCTGCTGAAAATTGTTGACGTATTTGAAGTCGACTGCAGAAACCTTGCTGAAATGTAATAAGCAGAAAAAGCAGAAAGAAGAAAAATAGTCTGCAAATTTTCTTACATAAAAAACCAGTGAAAATGAGCTAAGATGCAAATGTTAGCTAAAATGATAGAACATTTGCATCTTAGCTCATTTTCACTGGTTTTTTATGTAAGAAAATTTGCAGACTATTTTTCTTCTTTCTGCTTTTTCTGCTTATTACATTTCAGCAAGGTTTCTGCAGTCGACTTCAAATACGTCAACAATTTTCAGCAGAAACATTTAGCATACAGTTTACACACTGCATTTTTGCAGGAGATACATTTTTTTCTAGTTCTGCAAGGGTATTTGTCCACTTAGCTTGGCAGAATTGATGAACCACTTTTTAAACATAGTCCACAGATTTTGAGAAAGGGTGTTATAGACTTTTTTGTCACTTTGAGGTTGGTAATTCGGTTACCTTTAGCATCCTCCCCTCAACTGCTTCCACTCTGGCAGTCAGTCCCACCAGATCTTTGTTTCAAAAATCACCCTCCAATCAAACCTCCTTGGATCCTCAGTTCTTTGTCAGTTCCTCCTGTTATATTCTCATATACATTGCTTGGTTTTTTGTTTGTGCCTCTTAATTACTTTTCTGTCATTGCTTTATTAGCTTTCATTTTCACTTTAACTTGCACTTATCCACATAAAAATATGTTACACATCGTACTAACTGTCAGTTATAAGTATCATGCTCTTTGATTTTAATTGATTTCTAAATCAAACATGATTGTTTTAAATTGTTTGTTAAGCTTTGTTATTAAGCTCTGTTATTGCTCTGTACATCACTTTATAATTAAATGTATTATCATTATTATTAATTATCTAAACACATTATGGCTAGGTTGCACATGGCAAAAGCGGATTATAAGCTTCTCCAATGGCCTACTCAAAGCCCACAAGTGAGCCCTTTTCAAAATTTGTAAACTTTGCCAAGAGACCAACCATTTACAGTCAACTCCAGGCTTCTTTCAATAACAGCGGCTGTGCATCACATCTGTGGACAAAACCTCCGACTTGGGAAATCAACGTTTCACTTCATCCTACAGGCCTGGCATGTGCACTACACCGTTTCCATCAATATTTTAATATTTTAATTAAATGCTTTTGTGTGGGGGGGTATGGAATGAAAAACGTTTTTGGAAATGTTGACGTGTAAGCAGGGCCAGCAAGACCCATTTTGTTTGCAGCATTCTATAAATACCATCCACCAATATGAGCTGTTATTGCATTGGAAACTCTTGTAGTTGAAAGATAAAATGGTCTAGAAATTGACGACAGTCTTAACTCTTTTTGTATGAAAATAACAAAATAGGGGCGTCACATGGCACAGTGGTTAGAGCCATGTGCAGAGGCTTCAGTCCTCGACGCGGACGTCCCAGGTGTGAGTCCTGTCCCAGGGGACCTTTGCCAAATGTCCTCCCCCACCTCTCTCCCTCTTCAAAAACTCTGTCCACTGTCAATAAAGGCCACTCACACCGTAATTAACAAAATAACTCAAATGTTTTCAGGACAAGAACCTACAACAACTCCCAGCTCTTTCTTTAGTTATGAGGTAATCAAATACTGAACATAAGAGAAAGTTTGAATAGACTTTTAGTTTTGTTTTTCATTGAAGTTGAGGTGGAGAAAAAAAAAACTTTGCTGGAATATGTGTCACCAAGCTGTTGAAACATGAGGTGAGTTTGTATTCAGTACCTTGCAAAGGAGGAGCAAAGTAAAACAAGTTGAGAACTGATTTGATTGCACATCAGAATTGTGTTGGTGGGCACCGATTCTCAAAACCAAATTTGAAGATACTGCATGAAACGAGAGATGATGAAAAGAATTCTGAATTGCAGCAATCAGCTCTGAAGGATTTTGTTTAGGCTGTGACAGTTTTCATTAAAATGTGAAGCAAAGATTCAGTCGGAGTCCCAGGAAGAAGTGAAAGAAGGACAGGATGCCTGTTGAAGATGCAGGCAACACTGGAAATGAGAAAAGAGTTGCTGAGATGCTGGAATAGCTGAATGTGGATGGACTAAGATAGGCAAGGCAGGAAGAAGTTTTGTATTTTTTATTCTGCTGCAAGAAAAATCACACAAAGAGTTTTGTGTGCAATCTTCTGCTTTATGCGAATGGAACCCAGAGAGAGGCATGCTGGTTTAACTGGTAACTCTGAACTGGTCACAGCTGCAGAAAAAAGTGCCTTGTAGAAACATTCATCCTTCTTGAACCTTTCCTTATTTTACCTCATTACAAACACAAAATACTGCAATGTGAAGTGGGAAAACAATGTTTTTTTCAGAATTGTTATAAATACAAATATGCAAAGTTTGGTGTGGGTCCAGATTCAGTCAGACTGGATGGAGAACATCTTTGAACATTAACTGTCAAGTCAGAGTTTGAGTCCAGACTTTGCCTGGACCATTTTACCGTATGAATATGGTTTGATCCAAGTATTTTCCAAAAATATTGCGTATCCAGAAAAAAAGAAGAAATTTACACAATAATGGAATGGAAAATGCTTCGTGTAAAGATGGAAAGGCAAACAGCACTGGAAATGACGTACTGTACAGGTCAGGCCTGTAGGAGACAGTGACTTTTTACTTTCCCTTGTCTGAGGCTTGTCCACAGGCTTGTTTGTGTAACGCTTCACTTGTATAGAGATGCACATATGATCTGACGCATGTTCTGTAAATTTAATGCCTTCGCTGACTGCATAAATGCTTCACAGTGAGCAGATTTAGCTTTAACACATAGATAATCAGAAGAAGTGCAGCCGCACAGACTGAACATGGAGGTCCGCCATTGTTGTTGTTGTGGTCTGGGTCTGAGTGGTCTGGGGGGGTTGGTATAGTAACAGTAGATCTTCAACATACTTTGGCGGTAAGCCATTCAATGATTTATAGACTAGTAAATATCTTAAATATCTCTAGTAAGTATTTAGAAGTCTATTCTCTGAGCAACAGGGACCATTTATGTGTGAGGACTTTAGAACTGGGGTGATGTGCTCTACCTTACTGGTTCTAGTGAGGGTGATTCAGGGTGATGAGTATGTCAGTTTTCCTCCCCACTGGGTGTTTCACATGCAGGAAGCTCAACTAGCTGCTGTCTCCCCTGTTGAGTAAAAAATTAATAGCTTCCATGTTGTCCCACCTGAGCTGAGGATCTCTGCAGCTCCTCTTGTTCTTTAAGATGCTGCTTGTTCACCAACATTCTCTAACAAACTCTCACTATGGCTGAGGTGTTAGTTCTCCACCGCCACATGCTGGTGCGCCCCTGGGCAAAGCACTTAACCCAAAGTTAAGTAGCCCACCAATCTGCATTCAGTATCGGGTAATGATTGTGTGTGTGTGTGTGTGTGGGTGTGTGTGTGTGTGTGTGTGTCTGTGTGTGTGTGTGTGTGTGTGTGTGTGCGGCTGGGTGAATGTGACTCTGGTTTAAAGTGCTTTGAGTGGTCAGTATGTCCAGAGAAGTACCAATTAAATTCAGACTTTTTACCATTTTATTTAGGATTTCATCACTAAAATGGGGCAATGCAAGTTACACTTTTCAGATTTTTGGGGCTAAAACTTTAAGTGTATAGGGTTCCACCACATCTGAGCTACTGGCAGCTGAGTACCATAAATCAGTTTAGGAGACAATGACAGATGGTTTCAGCATGTTGCACTGCGTTACAAATATTAACCTGTAGTCGTTGCTCTGTGTTACACTTTAACGGATGACTGCTCTTCTAACTTGTCTCTGTACGGAGAACAAAAGATGTTGCACATTCTTTTTGTGCAACCTCGGGGCAGGATGTTGATATTAATTTCATCACACTGGATTTAAAGCACTTGAAATCAGCATGAGGTGTGAGTGGAGACACACAAGCTTTTTTTTATTGTCTCTGTAACAATATTCTTTACTTCTCTGCTGACATTCAGGCCTAAGGCAAAGTTTAGTCATTTCATTAAAATGGAACACAAATGGATTGTAGTGTAGTTTTTGCTTCATTAGCCCCAAACTGCTGCTACTTCTGCTGCAGAGCTACTCTGCTGCTAAAGATTGTACACTCCCTCAAGACAATGAGCTGCTGCTGGAGATTACTCTATGAGTAAATATATGAATCAAGCATGTCGAAATACACGATGGAGATTAATTACTTGCTTATTTTACCTTTTTTCTCACCTGTTCTGCTGCTGGTTCCAGGATAATTGACTTTCAATAATCTTCAACATTTTTTCACAGATGTTAACAAATGAAAGTAGGCAAGTTTTACCTCAGAACTGCTTCAATTAATTATTTTTGGACCTTTTGCTCTTTGGAGTCACTCTAGAAGCAAAGGTAAACTGGATATTTTTTACATTTGTTGTGTTGTTTCAAATAAAAAATAGATTTTAGTCACTCTTGCTAGTTTACCTTGACTCAGAAATGGAAGTACCTGCATGCACGCAAGAAGACAGAAGCATGCTCTCCTACTTAAAAACTTTTAGTTATTGTTAAAGGGCAATTTTTTGAGCCTTGACTGCAGTGAAAGTGGTGAGATAGCCCATCATCATGATGATACATTTTAGAGAGCAATCAGGGATTTCATGTCTCCTTCTCCATGCAGTGAATTGTATGCAACATGTTAGCAAACATATGAAAGCTTCGGCAGGCTAATCCTTGGATAATTGACTTTTTATCCAACAGAACATCATACATCTTTAAGATCCATTGAGAAATTCCTGTTCCCTTCACATGCAGCTTTTAGGATTACAATGAGATTGATGATTGAGAACTTGCTGACCTGAGTGACTAATTTCACCCTCCCCTCATAGAATTGCTCCAGTGCAGACCGACTCATTTTGACAGAACAACATAAAACATAAACACACATCAGAACTACAGGATATTTAACATTGTATTTTATAGAGAATGCAGTGCTCTCATATTTTGTCCTCTTACATCGATTATCTTTAACATATTTTATTTGGGTTTTATTTGGGGATACAACACAAAGGAGTCAACTTTCTCTGGAGTTACAGTAGCAAGTCTTTAGGGGCAAATGTCTCAAGATATTTTTGACCATTCTTGATTGTAAAATAGCTCTAGCAACGTCAGATTGGATGAACAGCATCTGTGAACAACAGTTTCCAGGAATTTACATTGATTCTGAGTTGGAATTAGGTCTGGACTTTGACTAGGCCATTGTGACACATACATATTGGTCTAAACCATCTCATTGTATCTCTGGCTGTAAGTTCAGGGTGGCTGCCCTGCTGGAATGTGAACCTCCACCCATGGTTTAGGTCTTCTGCAGTCTCTAACAGGTTTTCTTCTAAAATGCCCTGGATTGACCACAATCAACTCGGACCAACTTCCCAGTACATGGTAAAGAAAATCATTCCCAATGATGATGCTCCCACCACTGGGCTCCACCTTAGGGATGGCTGTTCAGGATGATGTGGTATTAGTTTTCCACTCCACATAGTGTTTAGTGTGTAGACAAAATACATTTCAGAAATGAGTGAGTGTGATAGGTTCAGGTCTAATGTTTATGTTTGTTCTAGAATACAATAGAGAGTTCCTAATGGAAATGAGACCTGTTTACTGAAGATCATTTTAAGCTGGTTTGGGTTCTTGAAAATAGCAGTATAACCGACATGTTAAAATGAAAAAGAGGGAAACATAGAGCAAATATTCAGTGTCATTAGACCTAATGCCCAGGCACAGTGCAGACTCGGTGCATACTCTTCTGTGGTCTGCAGAGCATGAAGAGTTTACAACCAGCATGATAAAAGCTGTTTATTGGAGCAGAGAGAGGCTGAAGTAATGTAGAAAAAGACACTGTGGAGGACTGGAAGGAGACATATGGTCCAGCAGCAAAATGTACTAAGTAACATAAAAGCAGCAAATGTGCCCACGAAAACTTGGGTGTGGTGAAGCATCATACTTAATGAACGGAGAGATCCTCCACAGGAAGCCTAATGACAGAGGAGACAAGGGGATGGCTGCAGAAACTAAAAGGAGCATTTCTAAAAAGTTCAGAAGAGCTGAGTAAAATGTTAATACTGTCATAATAATAAATTAAGAAGAAATGTTCCTGTACATTGATACACATAGGCGGATAAATGGTTGGATTTGCAAAGAGCTGATGTGCAGAAGTGACAGACAGCATAGAGGCATTATGCAAGAATTCAGATAAAAAAGTCCACCATATTTATGTAGACTAAATTCCTTTGCCTTCTCGAGACTAGAAAACACCTATAGTTTTGAGATGGAAAATCAGTTCAGGTAAGTCGCATCGATATGGTGGACTATAGTAGACTTATTCTAAATGTGTCACAAAGACGGCACAAAAAAATACCTTCTTCTGAAAGTTTATGGTAATTTTGATGCAACGAAGACAACAGATGTTGGCTTCACAATAACATGCAGGAATGTTACAGAGGATAACATTTTTCGGCTTCCCCAGTCATGTAGTATTAACTGTTGTCACTTTGCATGAGAATAATTCAACAGTTTTGGTGGAAAAAACCCGCTGTACAGCAGGACATAACCGACCTATTTTAATACTGGCTGATAGAAATTTTGAAATAGATGGATGACCTAATTCTGCTCTAACCTTGTGAAAGTACGGCCGTTTTGAAAAACAACAACTTAAAAATGCAAAACTTTGATTTGTTGACAATCAACACAGCCATTTTTATCAATGATACATAAGAAAGTGTCACTGGTTGGCTGCCCGCTATGACTCCTTCTTTTAAGCATTTTGATTGATTTTGGGACGTGAAGTTTGAAACGCGAGTCGAGCATAAATCTTCAGAAGTGTTCTGATTTTTATTTTAACTAAAATGAGTTTTTTTTTAACTTACTTACTACTTTAGTATAGATATACAATAAAGGAAAGAATAAAACATGCAAATATCAGAGGGCACTACAATACCTAGTATGAAATTACTTTTTTGCACATTATCCAACGTTTCAATAATGGCCTAACTTAGACACTCTAAAGTTTTTGCAAACACTGAGACAAACCTTACTACTGTGAAAAAAAAAAAGAAAAAGAATAAACAAAGCTTGGATAAGATAAATCTTTAAATCCTTTTTTTCTTATGAGCCCGACCTCAAGATCAGTCTATGTCTACCTTGACTAAATCTCCTTACCTTTGCTTCCCCTTAGTTGTCCACAGCAGATGAAAGGATTGGTTTTTAAAAAGAAAGTATGAAAAGAAATAGAAATCATGTTGTGCTGCCTGGTAAGACACACAACCTCTCTCCCCCTCTGCATGAAGGTTCCCCTGCAGAAGTAGTTGCCAGATTGCTGGAGCATGAAGCACTAACAGCTTCGCCCAAGGCCAACTTCAACCTTTTCCACTGGAACGGAATGGAAGAAGTCTGGTGAATTTCTCATTGTTTATGGTCTCATTTCATGAGGAGATTAAGAGTGAGTCCCTTTGCTTGGTGAAACAAGGGGAAAGCAGGGAACCGAGAAGATCATTTACTTTTCTGACAAAATGAGCTTTCCTCTTAAGCAAAGCAGTGTGTGTGATTTAAGAGCTGAGTTTAACAAGAAGAAAAGTGCTATACAGAGTAATTGAACTTTCTACATTTTCTCACAGAAGAATATTGGAGCCATTTTTCTTTTCTATGTCCTTAATAAAGAGTGAATGTGAAGAACTCTTATTTTTCAGCTGGTACAGTAGTGTGGATGAATTTAGACTGCACCTCACTTCCCTATCATGCAAGAATCTTGAAGATGAATTAGGTTAGATATGAGTCTGAAGGGCTCATTCAGAAGATGTTTTCCTCTGCAGTTGTTTTCTGTATGATGAAAGTAGCCATCAGTCAGATACCAGCCACAGCAGCTCTGTGACAAAAATATTCAAGTACATAACAGTCAGGTGTGAAAATAATGAGAACCTGTTCATGAAATCTGTTAAATAGGAGACACAGTTTCAGAATAATTGATTTGAAATACAGAGTTTATATTTCTGCCACTGCTATGATCTGAAAAGTTCAGTATTTGTTTCAGTAAAAGTATTAAACCAACCCAGAGCTTTTTCTTTCCACTTTGTTTTCCCTTTCAGTCCTGTCCTTGTTCCAAACCATGACAAAATGTTGTGACGTTTGTGCTTCTAAAACATAGATTATATGTATTGTGCCAAAGCAAAGAAGATAGTGCATCTGTTTCTCTTTACATAGACTAAAAGTCTGTCTGGGCAGCAAAGAACTGAAACTAGTTACACAATTTAAATATCTGTATGTCTAACTTGACTCCTCACTTTTCCTTTTTATATCCTTTTAGATTAGGAATATATCTGAAACAATAAATGTAACCTGAGATGTGATGTGGCTACAGAGTTAGTTTTGTCAGCTGGTCCTTAGCAGCATGTTCCATGTTGTTTGGGTATTCTGTTATAAAAAAACCATTAAAATACTGGATAACACAACCTTCCAAACATCCCCTTTGTAAAATGTTAGTTCATTTTAGATGGAACAAGGTCCATACCTAAGGACCAAGAAGGACTTTCTAATCCCACAATATATTTCCTAATGAATATAGTATTTTGTTGTAGAGTCTACCTCAAACTATAAGGGAAAGCAAAACATTTTCTGCTAATCTCACCAGTTATGTGATCATGTGTAAAGTTTGCAATAGATGGCAAGGCAAGGCAATTTTATTTATCAAGCACAACGAGGTAATTCAAGGTGCTTTACGTGATTAAGGGGTAAAATAAAAATAGCAGTAAAACACAGACAAACCAAATCAAGTAAAAACAGCAACAAAGCAAGAAGCGCGGGGGGCACGGTGGCCCACCTCACAGCTAGAAGGTCCCAGGTTCGATTACCGCCGGGGACGCTGTGGGTGCTGAGGGTGTGTTTGTTCCCCCACATCATCGGCACCCACACCCTGGGTGGGGTTGGCGAAAGGGCCTTTCTGTGTGGAGTTTGCATGTTCAGCTTCTCCCCGTGTTCCCTTGAGCAGCTAATGTGAGCTACTCCCACAAAAACATGCATTAGTCCTGGGGCTGTATACTGCCTCCTCCTGGCCGGCCGGGGCACCCGCGGGGTTGGGGAGGATCTGGCTGGAATAACGTGATCCTTCCACCCGCTACGTCCAGCCGGAGAAACCCCGCCCCGTCGGGTGAAAAGAAGGGCCTGCCCACTCCCCAAGCACGAAGGAGCCTTGGGTTTCAGTGAAGGGCCACTCCCGGGGCCGGCACAGAGGGAGAGTGGAACCCCAGGACCTGAACTAAGGAGCACTGGGTGATAAATAATGGGATAAAATCGTGGGATAAAAAAACAAACAAAAAAAAACAAAGCAAGAAGCACAAACAAAACATGATACATGAAAGCTCTAAACAGATACGTTTTTAGTTGTGATCTAAAAGAAGTCAGTGTTTCCGCAGCTTTGCAGTTTTCTGGAAGTTTGTTCCAGATTAGAGGAGCATAGAAACTGAAAGCTGCTTCTCCATGTTTGGTTCTGATTCTAGGGATGTTGAGTAGACTGGAATTAGAGGACCTGATGTTAGAATGGAACTAAACTTCTCGTGTTGAAACCGTCTCGTCTTTGGAAACATTTCAATCATGATGAATATAGTGGACCGCTGGTATTCGTGGAGATTGGGAACACAACTGCCGTCTGTAAATAGCTAAAATCTGCGAATACTTGAGACCCCCTCTAAAAACATTAATAACTGTCTATTTTAATAGGCCAAACACCAAATGCACTTTAATAGTATTAATACACACAGTGTAACCCAAACTGGTGCTACCACAGAAGCTAATAATCACAATCTTCCTTATCTTCTCCCTTGGGGGTACAACCAATCAGCGCTAAGAAAAATAAATGGTGCTCTTGGACTGGCTGCTTTGCTGCTTTGCAAATGCCAGTCAAGTAGATATTTCAGCTTCCCAAGCTCCATTTTCTTACAAATATTGTAGATGTGCTCTACAAAAAAATCATTGAAGAGGTGTATTTTCTTCGAATAATTTGGAGCTATATTCAACAGAAATGGTTTAATCCAGAGCAGCTTGCTGAAGTTCTAGCCTAGCATTAGCATGTTCCCTCTCTGTTCTCACATGACTTGTTGATAAATCAACTCTGAACATATTGTAGTGTTTTTACAGAAAATAAATTCCCAAAAAGTTGCCTGCTTCATAAATGTAGCTCAATCTACTCATATTTAAAAATGATATATCAATATGGGAAGAACTAACATGTCAATAATAGGGAAGATATTTTAATATAGTGTATGTAACACATATAGGGCCACTCAGAGAGCATTTAACTTCTTTTTCAAAATGATCAGTTGATGCATATATGCACCGCGGCAGAACACTTTTCCACGGCCTGATCCCAATATACATTTTCTATTCAGAATAGGAGTGCATGACCAGTGACACTCATGAAGCAAAACACTGACAGGACTAGAAAAAAGTGAAAATACTTTATTGTATTTTGATCAACAACATTCAAAAAGATTAAACACAGTTACTTCTACAAAGCTTCAATAAACAGTAATTGCTGAACTTGGTTTTAGATTGTGTTCAGATTGAAGTAAGAAGTGCATTTTTTTTCAGATTACCCAGGAAACAGATCAATTAAAACAATAATGATCTGGAACAAACCGCAGACATTGAACAGGAGCTAAGAAGTTTTACTTTAAATCTCGCCTCATAAAGACGTCTCAAGTTGTGATTTAAAACAAAAGGGAGATTAGGGAGGAAAATCTATCCAATCCTCAGATCTGTCGCTTTTTTATACTGTTGATTCCTCAGCTTATAAAATGGTCTGAGCGGATTTTTTAACATGCAGGGATTTAAGTGTCCATAAAGAAAGGTAAGCATTGTGTCCTAGGATGAGAATCAATAAATCATGTTCTTTTGACAGTTTTTAAAATCCCCAGAAGACTCCTGCGAGCTCAGAACTCCTCCCTCTGCTCTCAGCTGAAGATGGTTCCTTATAACTCTGGCTGTATGTTTGCTCTCTAACTGCAGACTGAATTTATGAGTGGTCAGACGCCTCTCTGGTGTTAATGCATCACAGCCAGAAAACAGCACTACAGACGTGCACACACCATAGGTCTCTGCCAAATCCAACAGAATATGTGGCCATGGAGACGGAGTATCACACATCTTAACTCTTGAATCATTTAAGGAAAACGGACCAAAAGTCAATTCATTCTTGGATGGAAACACATGTTTGTTGACAGACCATAAACCCGGGCATCTTTCATCTCAGCTAATTTGACAGAAAATTGATCGTTTTGTGGCGAGAAAGTGGTGGAATATCCCTTAAAGTGCTCCCTGGACAGGATTTAGCATGAGGGGAAAATTCATCTTCACACCTTCGGCTTGGATCTTTTAGACTTAATGAATGCCTCACGGTGCCAGATCTTTTTTTGTTTTTTTTTGTTTCTCAGGTTGATGGAGGGAGTAGGAGGGGGGGTGAAATCAGGGATCAGCTGAGATGTGGAACAACAGCACATTGACACAGTTACTGTATGAAAACTGAGCCTTCATCCGGTGTTTATCTCAGGTTTTAAGGCAGCAGAGCTCTTTAAAATCTCGGTTGCGTCTCCGAGTAGCTCCGTACACTTGTGGAGCCATAACGATGCTCCGTATTCCTCTTGATCTTATTGTTTTTGATGTTTTACAGTTTTTTTTTTTTCAAGGTTTCCTCCCAGACAAGGAAATCAGGTGTTTGACAGCTGATGGGTCGCACTCTGCTGAGAGCACCCGGCACATCTTCTCCTCTAATGAGCTACATGAGATGGATTGTTTCTTTATCCTTCATTTGACTTTACAACAAGAGTGAGTCTTAGCAAAACTGTTTGGCTGCTAGAAGAATAAATTCACCCCTCAGAGACAGCACAGAAACAAGTTGCCTCAATAAGGCCTTTGAAGGCGGTTTAATGATTTTCCTAAATGAATGTTTTGGCAGCTCTGCTGTCTGGCTGCGACAACGCTTCGGTTTGCTTTTATCGTACATTTCGGATGCTCAGTTTGGAGAATCTGCGGCAGCACAGCCTGAGCGAAGATGCTGCAGAAAATGAAGTATTGATTATTGCTGCTGCAGCCTGTGTCTCTCTTGGTATTACCCTCACCTGAACAGTCAAGTGGCTGCTACAGTGCAATGCTTTTTCCAGCCCGTCGTTGGATCACAATATGCATTTCACCAGACAAGAGAGGATTAGAGTGTCAGTGAAAACAAATAAAGCAAATAAATGCAAAGTACAAAAATACTAATCCCTCCATTAAAATGGGATAAAGCAGCACAAAGCAATTAGATGGCAGTGGGACTAATCCTTCCACATCCTCGGGTGACAACGTGCTTGAAGGAGCATTATCAACAGGAAACCTCAACAACAGCATTCAACAAATATCCTCAGTAATATGCAAAAACTCTGATTCAGAGAGCTATACTTGTAGAAGGAGAAAATCAACAATAAAATGCAACCTGTTTTGTGTAGTATCAAAGAGTGGGAGTGAACAATACCAGCATAAGACTGCGTGAAGAAGTCTTTGATTCTGGGAAATAATTCCTGTAGTATGTGACTACATCGTTATGTCTTTGTTTCAGGAAGTTTCAGGCCCACTGCCTGTAAGAAACCTGTTCCAGTTATGCCTCGTTTCCGCCGAGCGGTACGATATGGAGGACTACGGGGGTCATTGGAAAAGCAATACAGCATTTTGACGAGGAGTGCTTAATTGTGAATTAAAAACATAGATTGCTAAATATAATTTCAAATTCAACAATTAATCCATACAAAAAAAAGACACATTTGAAAAGCATTTTGTAATTACACATTTTAAATTGAAATACTAAAGAGGAATTGCAAATTGTATTTATTATTTGATTATTAAATACTGTGATTTGAAAATGTTTTTCAAATCCTATTTCAAAATGGAGACTTAAATAACACAATTAATAAATGAGATTATAAATATCTTTCCTTTTCATACATTTAAAAAAGTTATTCCCTTTTCTACATTTGTTTTCTCTTTCCAGCTCTCATTTTCAAATCCTTTTTGCAATTGCATTTCCTAAATGGTTTCCCCTCTCCTTTTAGCATTCGAGTGACCCTCCTGGTCCCTGAGCACACTGAAAACCAAGTTCAACCAATCACAGCTGCTCCTCGAACGTAACCAGCTCTCTCATTGGTTAGACAGCCATATTTGGGTGGACCTTGCCGAGCTGCACAGCTCCAGTCTAACCAATGAGAGAGCTGGTTACGTTCGAGGAGCAGCTGTGATTGGTTGAACTTGGTTTTCAGTGTGCTCAGGGACCAGGAGGGTCACTCGAATGCTAAAAGGAGAGGGGAAACCATTTAGGAAATGCAATTGCAAAAAGGATTTGAAAATGGGAGCTGGAAAGAGAAAACGAATGTAGAAAAGGGAATAACTTTTTTAAATGTATGAAAAGGAAAGATATTTATAATCTAATTTATTAATGGTGTTATTTAATTCTCCATTTCGAAATAGGATTTGAAAAACATTTTCAAATCACAGTATTTAATAATCAAATAATAAATACAATTTCCAATTCCTCTTTAGTATTTTAATTTAAAATGTGTAATTTCAAAATGTTTTTCAAATTTGTCTTTTTTTTATGAATTAATTGTTGAATTTTAAATTATATTTAGCAATCTATATTTTTAATTCACAATTAAGCACTCCTTGTCAAAATGCTGTATTGCTTTTCCAATGACCCCCGTAGTCCTCCATAGTACGATACGGGGCAGTGCGCCTTTCTGTCATTTTCCCCTACAACCGACATGTACCGCACCATTCCTGGACCCCCTTCAGGTGTGGGTCCATAGGACAATGGTACGGTACGGTTAGGGTTGAACTACTGGCATCACACAACAAAGTCCATTGATTGGGGGACAGAACGATGTCACCGCTTGCGACAAGTATGAGACATACTAGTGCATCACGTTTGTCATCGCACTGGTATGACGCCACATTTAATGTCTAAAACAGTTAAACTGTCGGTGGAAACCCTCTCCAGAATACCCCTGACCTGAAAATAGCGTATCCTCAATTGTGTTCATAGTATTACTGTGATTCTCTGATTCGGAATCTTTTCAAATAAAAAATCCTAAAGATTGATTTGTACGTCCAAAGATCAATTCAACCCTTTAGTCTGCCCTTTTTACTGCTAAATTAGGGGAAAACAGGCCAGACGGGCATTTTGAGGCTTAGGTGTTAAAGGTTTCATACAGTTTCCCCTGGTGAACTTTAACCCCACCCACTATCACTATTCAATAACTATCGTCATTGAATTCATGGATGTGTGCTAGGCATGAAAACATTAGAACAACATAATTTCAGAGAGTAGCAGTAACGTTAGCCTAGCACCGGCTTTGAAAACACCGGCGCTACGCTGTGGTCTGGCACCAAAAGTGAAGCCTACCTGGAAGTGACAAATATTGCAGTTCCCCCCTCATCCGCTAGGGTCTGGCTCCAGAAAGGAGCAAGTTCCCATTGACTCCCATGTTAAAAATGCCAGCTTCACACCAGAAATAAACATGTGTACATTCTGGTTCAAAGAAACATTTTAGCTTTAATAGGTCAGGTTTACCATCATAACAACTCTGTGGGGGGGGTGAATTTATTTATAACTCATCAATTTACATGTAATTTGAGCTTGAAATTCTGAATAATAAGGGGCGTGTCCTTTTTGATTTACAGGTGTAAAATGAGCTGTCAGTGCTAGTGCTGGTGGCTGGCCCCACTGCCCCCCCGCCTTCCTGCTCCAGGGAGGGCCACAGTGTCTGAACTTGACCATCAGTTATGTCCAGAATGTTTATTTGTGTTTTGATGTTAATTGTGCACTTATTGGACAATGATGGCTTCCTGTGGTATTGATTGCACTAAGAAGTCTCTGCTCCATTTCTTTGGTAAGTTGTGTATTTAAGCATTTAACAGGTCAAAAATGTGTGATTTCTTCTTTACTTTACATATTGATTATTAAAACTTGTTTTAATTAAAATTCTAATAGTTTTAGTGAAAGTTATAGACCAACAAGGCTTCATGATTTTATTTGACAAAATGAATAGCTCTGCCTAGAAGGCAGAAGGGTAGCAGAGTCACTCAACCGCGACTTTCTGGCTAAAAGCACCCGCTAACCTCCTTTAGCTTCAGTTAGCTCTGGGTTAGCTCAGTTAGCTTGTAGCTACATCGGCTCAGAGTTTGATGGGTGTCAATCATCCGCCCCCACTCTCAAAGCCCCACTCTCAGCTCCACCTCTTTGCCCATTTTTTGTATTTTCTGGGCATGACAAGACGCGTGACGCAACCAGGGAGGTTTTTTTTCAGCAGGTATAGGGTTGCTGGTTAGACTCGATACTACAATCAAATGAACTACGAGGGGATCATAGAAGAAAACCTGTCAGTCCTGCTTTCCACCGGACGCATAAGCAGCGTGTAAGGTAATAGGCACGTTTTCCTCACGAATGCGTTCCACCCAGCTGGTCCCAGGAGTTTACATAATCACATTGTCCTTGTAAAAGTTATCACTGGTATCACATAAATTGTGTAATTCTCTATTTCAAGGATCAAATTCTCGTCATCTATGAGTTAAAAAAAAACCAACAAATTAAACCCACAGACCGACTGACTTTAAATCTGGTATCACAGGAAATGATGTTTTGTTTTGTTTGTTTCATAGTTAAGCAATCGGAAATATATGTCGATCTTTTAGTTTAGAATTTGCGGATGCTTTACACTGCTCTCGTGTCTGATTTCCTGTCTGGTCACATCTAAACTGCTGAGATTGACGTGTTCTGGAAGTGTAGTGCGTACCAGTGCTGAACCAGGGAAAGAACTAAAACATGCAGGAGACCGGCCCTTGAGGACCGGAATTGGGTCCCCCTGCTTTAGAGGGTGAAGAACACTGAGGTTCACCTTCCAGCAGTTCAGTGACCCTGAACATCCAGCCAGAGCTACAACGGCATGGTTTAGATTAAAGCATGTGCCTAGTCAAAGTCCAGACTTAATTCCATTCGAAATCTGTGGCAAGATTTGAAAACTGATGTTCGCAGATGTTCTCCATTCACTCCCAATGAGCTTGAGGTGTTTTTCAAAGATGAATGGGTAAAAATGCAAAAGCCCTCCACACTTGCAGATTTGCATTTCTTAAAGATTTCAAAACCCGTTTTTCCCTTTCCTCCCACTTTGTGTCTGTCCATCACATAAAATCCCAATTCAATATGCTATAATGATTTTAGCATAACATAAGTCACAATTATTTAAGGAAAATCAGCACTTTCACTAGATAGTGTTAACATTGAGTATTATTAAATCTGTTTACTGTGTGCTAACAATGTGAGTATCCTTCTGGTGTTAGTGTCGTTTCCTGAATCTGCACTATAAATAAAAAGAGGTTAAAAGAACAAGAGCGTAAAGAATGAGAGTCAGGGAGGAGAATATTTTCCATGGGAAAACGTCTGGTGTTCTAAGCCCACAAAGACGCCTGCAGAGTCTCAGTCGGAGCAGAAGATGATGGATTGTATCAAGCCGCAGGCAGGGAGTGGTAGAAATAAGTAATCAAATAGAAAGTGGGGGTAGGGGGTGTTCATGCAGACTCACTGCTCACCATTCATATTCCAAAAGGTGATGGCGCTTGTTAAGTTGTTGATGGCATCAGGCATTGTACAAACTCTGCTGCCTCTTGGCTCCAGTAGGTGTTTTAGTGGAATAGAGTTGAATTACCCATTTAGAACCAGAGGGGCAGTTCGTGACCTCTTCCTCTCGCACTCCCCCGCACCTCCATCAGCCGCCCACAGTGGCATCCGTGGTCAAGGTTAGCTCCATGGCTATTCAGCATTCTGCGCCGAGCCAGGGAAGTCTGCCAGACAGGTTCTGCTTGAATATACTCAGGTGCAGAGCTGGTTGCAGGGTACATTTTCATAATGCAACCAAATGGGCAAGATACAGATTTTTTTTCTTGTTGCCATGGAGCTTGAATGTCTCTGTGAAAATCAGATTTAACATCGGTTTAAAAGAGAAATGAACAGGAGGGATTAAGGATGCCAACAGGAGCTAAAAATCCAAAAATGGTCGTTAATAACAAAGGGAACATGTTCGGTTTTCTTGAAAAAACCCAAATACATTTTTCTGTTACTTTTTAATCTATCATAAAGTTTCTATTAAACATAGAAGTGTGGGCAGAAATGTGTCTTTCTTTTAACCCAAGTTGGTACAAACTCGCCGTTACCTGGAGACAGACGATGCCGCTAGCTGTGCAGGAAATTATGGAACAAAATGTGCAGCATTACGGCTTAAGAGGCTGCCGCCGGTGTTATTATAGGTTTTAAAATGTGCCTGGCATTTTCAGGCTCACAGCGGATGGGCTGCTGCCTGATAATAGCTGAACATTTCTGCTGCTGGTCCATCAGCCTGAGCGTTTGGTTTTATGTGTTTGCACCTGGATCCACAGAGGTTCGGACCCGGATTCCACCCTCAGCAGAAAGATTCAACACCTACAAGCCTTGTTAACAGATGTGGAGTTTATTTTGGTGCAGCTGGAAGAGTTGAGTTTGTTGGATCACAGTTTAGTCACCACTGAGAGTAATTTGAGCTGTTAGAAAACTGTAACAAAAAATGATTTCTCAGAAAACAAAGGTTTAGGCAGTCATTTTTCTCTCATTTTAAACCTAATTGCTCAATTGTCTGCAAGTCCGTATCACTTGTGTCACACAAGGCCTAAAGGAATATGCAAAGTCCTGGATAATTGCAAGATTTAGTTAACAAATTCATGTATAAATTATGATGTTTGTTTGATTAATTAATTAGAGGCCAAATGATGATAATTAGAGCACAACACCAATTTTCTGAGTCATGTTAATTTTTAATAGTGTAGTTAAAGAGGCCTTAGTTACTGGATGGTGAGATGCATAGTTTCTGTTTAAGTGTGCGTGAAATGTGGCCGAGACCATTCTTCTTTTTCATCATTATGTTACAAAAAATGTTTACATGCTTCACACACGCTCTGATTAATAGTAGGGATATAATGCAGAATTCTGGCTGTGACAGGAAAATTACAGCAGAGGGAATTACCAGCTGCTCAAAGGCAGCCATGCTTTGTAATACTTTTATTGATTTACATCTACACTTGTTTGGTAAAACTTTAAAATGCGATCAAGATGATAGTCTTAAAACTAAACAAAACATGCAAGTATTTGCATTTTTGCTGCATGGTGGTCGCCAGGGAAAATATTATGCAAAAGTCACTTTTTTCATCCTTTCGTGTTGCCATTTGCTGCTTCCATAAACACTCCTAACTTGAATAAAAACCATCCATCCATTCCTTTTTTTTGTGTGTGCAAATTTTCGCTGTCAGAAATCTTGTGCCTCTATGAGCAGTTTAAAAAAGTGGCTTATTGTGATGTCACCATTAGTAAAATCCGCATATGCCTGCCCCTCACCTATTAAACCCCGCCCATCACTGGTCAAACTCCGCCCATCAATTCCATGCCATTCATTTGTGTGGCTAACCCGCAGCCTAGTAACAAGATGAGTGGGCGTGGTCTGCAACCACTAATTAGCATAAAAGTGACAGAGCCCTCTAAACAGCTCATTCTGAAAGAGACTGAAGTTGTCAAGAATTGAGGTGCTGAGATCGCTTTATGTGAGAGTGATTTTGTGCAAATGTTTTCTACAGACCATAGACCAATTATGTTTCCTTTAAAACATGCTTTTCATCAGCTAATCTAAGGTTTAACCCCTCTTGAAGGCCTTGAATCCATGTAGACTGATATCATTGTTTAAAGTAGGCTGGTGGGAACATGTGGTGAAGTTGGCTTCTAGACGGGCGTCTGGGACTGATGTCGGTTTTGGTAAACCCCTCTTTCCATCCACCGCCAAATGTTTTCAGTGGGACTTAGATTGTATTGTCTAAAACTCCTGTATTCTGATTTTTTGCTACGAAACGTTCGGTACAGCACAGAGGCGTGACAAGTTTTCACACGGAAGTGTGACTGCGTTGCACTTTAACCAGCATCCAATGCGACTCTCAGTGCAGCTCAGCCTCTACAGCCTATACTATTTTTAATAACTGCACAGTATTTTGTTGTTATAACTTTTCCCTTACTCTACAGTATATTCTTCTTCATTTGGTTTTTTATATTTATTCTTATCTTTGTGTGAAATGTCCCCTGTGTGGAACAATAAAGGAATTTTTTATTATATTCTATAAAGTGAAACCAGTGTGCTGGGTATTGTTCAGTTGAGGTCGAACATGCTTTTGGCAGTAAGTAAAACATGATGACTCATTTAAAACTGCACCATGCCAGCATTAATCTCAGTGCAATAACATTATTTAAGTTACTAAAAAGGGAAAGCAGCAGTATTGATATTGCAGTTTTCTAAAAAGAAATGATCTAACTTTTATATTATGTTATTTTATTAATTTATATTTTATTATAAATAGTTGTATGATGTCTGAGAAAATTTTGTTGGAAAATTTATTGCAAATTCTGTTTGCTTTTTGCCTCCTTTTTGCCTCCTCCTGAAATTAGGCAACCCTGTGACAAGCCTTTAGTTTCAAATAGTGGTGTTGGAGGTTAGGAAAACATTAAGACTGCCCCTTAGAAAAACAATATTTTGCATATGATCCTTATTTTGCTTCTGCGTAACATGGTCTTGCATCACTAAAACACAAAGAAACAGAAAATTTGTTACGGATTCATTCAAAAATCTGCTGCCATGTATGATTCATCAAAGTCAGCCGCTCGGAAGGTAATTTAAGCATTCATTTGAGTTCTAGTGATCACTGCTGACATACCCTTCACAGATCTAAAGGATACAACGGTGGAAAGAATACTCTAATTGCATATGCACATTTCCGTGTCCCTCATCAGTCCGCCGTTTCTGCTATAAGAAAAAATTATAAAAAGATAGAAGGTTGTGGGTTCATTTTCTTTTGATGTGCTTCTGATCAGAGTGCAAAAGCTCCGGCTCTGAAGCTTTGAAAAGATGTTGCCAGCCTGCCAGTACAGATGATGTGTCATTAGTGAACAGAATGATTGATTTCTTAAAGTGGATGTGTGGCGCTAGAAGAGAAACATTTACCCCTCAGGCAAGAAGGCAGTATTAATAAAACATTACAAGGAATGAATCGCCGGCTCTTGGAACCCAGAGTGTATAATGGCTGTTTTTTTTTTTTCTTTCTGCCTTGTGTTTAATCGTGGTACCATGAGGATTTCATTCTTTAAGAATGTGAGTCAGATGAAACTGTGAGAAGAGAAAGTTTGTTCAGATTCACTCTGTAAACTCGTCTCAGGTGTGGCAGTATATGGCCTGACGTTTCATATTCCAGACTAATTTTCTTCCCATGAAATGACTTGTAATTCAAGTCAGTGTCAGTTTCAAATGTTTCCATTAAATCTGAAATGGAAGGAAATTACTTTCAGTTTGACACATTCATTCAAAGCCAGTGGCTAATATATTCTGAAACTCTGGGTCTGTTTACCCGAGAATGAGTTGGAGTTAATTAACTGTGCTAATGTTTCAGATCCAATCTATATTCATTGTCCAGACTGCTGTCTCTTATTTGTCTCTTTGCATGACAAGTAGCATCCCAAAATGAGAAACTCTAAACTTTCTGTTATGGTCCAATAATTTCAATGTTTGATCTGTAAAGCAGTAGCTTTGTCCATCTTTTGAGTCCATTTAATTAAAAGGTAGCTGAAACAATTATTTTAGGGCTTAACTTTGGTTAACCCTATAATTTTACCAAATCTCTTTTAAGTAAACATGTCTGTCAAGATTTGCATAGACAAAACTCTATAACTGGTTTTACAGTGACTAATTGTTAGAACCATTCAAGAGAAAAATTCTGCCACCTAAACTCAATCCCAAAGCCTTCCAAGTACAGTGAACCACCAGCTATATACGGTTCAGTATTTACAGATTTTTCCAGATAGTGACTCCAAAATATTCACAGAATAGGCAGTTCTAAACATTTTTAAAGGAGGTCTTACATTTTTGTAGATTTGGTCCCTAAGGCTTGGTTCACACAGCAAGATAATTAAGCCAGTTTCTGACCCTTCTGACAATCTGCGATTATTGTGATGGCTCTAAAGATGATCTTAACAGATATTCCTGCCGTTTATGATGTGTTCAGAATGCTCTGGTCTGCTGGGAAGGGCATCGGGACTGATCAGACATCGGGAGACATTCAACATGTTGAGTTGTCTTGTCTAATCGAAGTGTGTGTGCTGTGTCCTGAGGACAAACGAGCATGCAACCTGTTGGATGTGATGTGTAGCCAATCAGAAAGCGAAGTGATGCCTTGGAAGCATCTAGCCTGGCATACTAAGAAGAAAGCAAGGAGATGCGATGCTGTGTGAGATTTCCTGTATGACCTGGGAATGTTCATGAGTGGTGTATTGTCATTGCCTTGTATCACCGTGTGTGGTCTCTTAGGTTTTGAAACTCTTACAACAACTTTTAAATCTTGCCGTGTGAATACGTTCTAACTCCAAGTACTGTAAACCCGCAGCCACCTCATCACTTTTCAGTTGGAAGTTATGGGTGTTTTTAAAGGAGGTCTCAAATATTTATGGATTTTAGCTATTGCACTTTTGCAACAAATTAAACAAAAATTACCAAGTTTTATGTTGCAGTGTGAGCGTGTAGTGGGCTGAATACGAAGGTTGTAAAAATATATAGAATTTTCCTTCTACTTCACAATTATGTGATACTTTCTGTTGTCACATAAAATCTATATAATTCAATTTAGTTTATTCATATATTGACAATTCACAACATGTCATCTCAAGGTACTTTACAAGAAAAGTCATACATACATTCCAATCAGCTGAAATGTTTTCTATCCAAGGAAACCCAGCAGATTGCATTGAGTCATTAACTTGCAGCATTCACTCCTCTTGAACAACATTTAGTGACAGTAGACAGTCGCCCGCGTTGTCGTTGACTTCACACAATCCCTCACACTAAACATGATGTCATCGAGCGACTGGGGGTTCGAGAAGACAGTAGACATAAATATAAAAATTAATCTATAAAATACGTTGAAGTTCGTGGTTTGTAATAAAACCCTCAGTGGGTATAAATACTTTACTAAGATGAAGGAAACCACTTCTATTTCTCTGAATTCTGACAGTAGCTTCAGCTAATCCTCTAATTTTACAAGGTAGTACAGACCTAAGGACACGCACACTATTCCACATGGACATGGTTGTGGACCAAATGGGAGACTGCAGAGAGCAGGGGAATGAGTCTCTGTGAGGAACTCCACAGGTTGGTCTTAACAATATGGAGTAAATTCAAAGCAGAGGCACTTTTCATAAAGGGGATTTGAGTGAAGCATCTCTTGATATAAAAATGTACAGCAAATGGATCGGTGCCAACATCATGCATTAAATAAAGTGCACTCACTTTGACCTGGTCAGGAGAAGAACCAACAATCAAATCAGTGAGAACAAATCTCATTGAAATTGATGCCTTTATCTTAAAAAATCTAACTTTGTGAAGAGAAAATAGAGCTACACACTGAGCCTTTTGCACAACTTAAATTTTGATATCATTTTTCTTCACTGCTGGCTTTTTGGCCAACACTCTAACTTTAAAGATGGTCAAAAAGGAATAGTTTTTCTCTCTGGAGTTCTTTGTTTCATTGATGTGTGCATTTATGTGCCTCCAGTTTTAATGTTTAGTACTCAGTGCCATGAGCCAGAGGCTATTTTGTGAAATTTCCACATGGATAAACATATTGAAATTCAGTTACAACTTTTCTTCTAAAAGGCCAAAACGAAACACCTCAGGCTCCACAGAAATGAGACACTTGGAAGAAAACAGTCTCAGTCCCACATTTACAAAATTCAAACCCTCCCTTTGTCTGATCAACAACATAAATTAAAGACTAATGCTCCATTTTTTGTAAAATTAGCACAGGTCCCACCCATTTTCCTGTAAGTTATTCCTACTTTTTTAATGAATCCAATAAAACTAGGCAACAATTAGTTTTTAATTCTTATTGGTCTTAATTTAGGGAACCTCTGCAATGAAGAGAGCTTAGGAAGGTATAGCATATATTAAAAGTAAAGTCAGTATCAAAGTTCTTCTCAATTAAAGAACCATGTGGTGTGAAAGCTCCTTATTGACTCTCCTACAACCCCCTAAGCACACTAATCGAGCTAAACTTCAGTCACTCCTTAAACCCTATGCCTGGTTTCCCTTTAGAATGTATGTCCTTTGCTAAATACATTGGCATTCTTCACTTTCATTCAACTAGTGTCTGCATATGGAGATACCAAAAATGTGGTCAGAGCTACAAAACGTCTGCTACCGGAAGGCTTAAGTCTGTTCTCATCATTTTAGTCATAGCTACCTGATTTCTAGATCTAGCTCCTATGTTCCCACGTTTCTTGTTACCTAGTAGCTCACCAGCATCCAACTTAACTAACCGTCCTTACCAGTAAGTCTTTTTTTTTTCATCAGACCTTCGTGTTGGGGTTTTTATTCCTTGACCTTTGTTCCTGGATCTTTGTGGTTTCCTTTATCAACCTGCCTTTTGCATGTTTATGTATTTATCCTAACAATTGCACACCAGTGACTATGATCCATCCTGTGAGACTCGTAAACTCTGAACATTATGTACATGAGGACAAAAAGGCTTCTTATAAATGTTTAATCAATCCTTTATCTTCCAAGATTGAGTTGTGGGGGTAGCAGGGCCTGGACATTCATCTCCAGCTTTCAAGGGGATCTCAGACATTTTTAGACTATAAGTTTGTTCAATCTCAGGTAAATTCGAGGTGTGCACTGGTGCCTTCTATCTGTTCAATGCTTCCTTATATTCCTTTGAGGGAATATATCCAGGAGGCATCTTAAGCTACCTCTGACCAGCTGACTCTTACCATTATCCCTCTGCAAAACTACCACCTTTAGGTTAAAGAGAACGTTGAGTACCCCTATCATCCTTTGTACTATGAGCTTTGGATTGTGGCAGTCTCCCATAGCAAATAAACAGGGGGAAAACCCAGACTAAGACTGATTCAAGGATCTCAATGAAGTAAGACCAGCGATGTTGGTAAACCTCACCAAGATTATGGAGGCCAGGGTAATAGCCTTCAAGGCCTAGCAAATGAGGATGGGGGCTTGATAGTAAAGAGGAGACCCTGTCCAATGCAGAGGCAGACACCAGCAAGAACCTTAAGCCGATTTAACAAAGTTGTGTGGTCGATTGTCCTAATTTAAAGCGTGACACACCACTGGTCTAACATGAAACACTACTTGTCTATTAGAAGTACTACCTCCCCTGCCTCTGTATTTGTTTGCTCTCTAACCTGCATTGGTATGTCAGTATGGTCAATAATTACTAAATCCCTGAGGCAAAGAAATTTTCCACCTTACTTCAAAATGGATGACATAACTCCTGTTCTGACTAAATCTAATCTTTATTCTTCTGGGCGACCATGGCTCAGGAGGTAGGAGTTTGTCACATAACTGGTGGGTTATCTCTGTCTGGACACTTCACCCGTCTTGCCTGCTGGAGTTGGTCAGAGGACCCTGTGGCGCCTCTGTCCGACAGCCTCGCTTCCGTCAGCTTGCCCCAGGGCAGCTGTGGCTAGAATGTTGCTAACCACCAGCGTGTGAATGACTGAATGTAGAGTAAAGCGCTATGTGGACTTCTGACTGAAAAAGTCCTATACAAATGCAGGTCATTTACCATAATCTTTATGCTGGCTTATTTTGTAACTTTCGGGCCATTTCCAAGCTGCCTTTTGTCAGTAAATTATTGTTTTGGAAACTCATCTTAGATTCTGAGGCTCATTTTCATAGGTAGAGGAGCTTGGAGAAACATCAGATCTCAGCTTTATCACCTTCTTTATAAAATAAACTGAGAAATATTTTACAGTCATTATCCAGGTTTAACAAAGCACATTGGGTTTGAGCAGATACAATGCTGATAAAACTATTTAACAATACTTTGGAATTGTTTTTATGAGATTACAATATTCACAGTGGACAACTAGACTTGAACTCTAGAGCGTCTTGAAGAAAGCAGACCATTGGAGGCTTTTGTTTTTAAGTAGCATTCATATTGCAGATATAAGCACTGAAGCATCGTAAATGGAAAGCATTAGATGTTCAGGAATGATGCCGAACATACAGTGCTCTAATAAACCATGCGTTTTCTTGATTTCCTTTCATTGTTAGAGGCCAACATGAAGAAATGCACCAATCTTTGGCAGGTTCTCACCTGCACAGCCTGACGTATGGCCTCTTGACCAATCACTGTAATATTTGTTGGGAGGAGAGCAGATGCTCTAAAACAGTCTGACCCAACGTAGTACGGAGACCTTATCCATGAAGACATGATTCGAGTCTTTACAACCCATCTGACCTTTATACCTCATCCTTTGCGCTTAATGAGGTCTTTTTATCCGATCGTGGTTCACAACCTCGTGGAATTTCGCTGTACAAGCTAAGGAATGCAGCCTTCCTCATTACCGTGTGACAACAACCTGCATTTAAACACCTTGATTATATTAAATAGGAATAATTAATATTAGAAGGCTGGTTTAATACTAACTATTAATACTATTAGTTCATAACACAAAGTTAATAAAGTGTTTCTCTGCTCAGGAAGTTTCTAATGACTGAAAGCAACTGTTTATGTATTTGGGGCAGACGCTCTGACTAATGACATTTGGCCTTTTTTCCATGCATCCAAAGTTAGCATGTCAGGCTCTGAGATGGTTAAGGTAAGCAGACTGACAAACACAGCTCTGCTTCTTTGACACTTCCTGCCTCCCTCCCCTTCACCCCCTGCTGCAGCTTGACTGAAGAATTACTGTATTTGGTGCAATTTGATGGACTGCTGAACTGTGAATATGCTTCGGCTCCAGACAGCTGTCTTGCCCAGAGTGAAATGTGATGGATGGGAAGGAGAGCAGGGGGGACATATGGAAATGACCGGGCATGAAGGAAGAAAGAGAAATTCTGCTTCCCTTTGTTTCATCACCCTGACCACACACTGACAGTAATTTGCTTTCCCCCAACCAGTGTTTCTGCCTCGTGCCTCACCTGTTTCATTTTCTCTTAATCAGCATCCCGGGAGTCTAATTGTCTGCAGCTCCGGACTAAAATTAATTTAGCAAATGTAGGGAGTTCCTCCTATTGATCTAAATAACTTGGTCGGGATGCATTTATCACACCAGCAGTGACAACAGCTATGTCTCCTTAAGCAGCTTCTGGTCGTTGAGGCTTGCAGGGTGGTGCTGCAGTGACAGCAGCTAAAGATCAGGATTGACAAAGTGCATCACCTCCGCGGATAGAGTGGCACCAAAGCATAGTTTCCCAATAACTCACTATATTTGGCAACGCCTTAGTCAGCAGAAGTCTCACAGGCCATCAATCTAATCCAAAGAAATTGATTCGCTGATTGTGTTTGCATGTGACTCCACTGAAGCCGGTAAAGGTAAAGAAGGCAGTGCTCAGGGAGCTTCAGAGGCATGTGTCTGCAGAAAGAAACTAATAATCCTTTATTTGGCCCTCAGAAGAGCAATTAGCATAGGGTTCTATTTCACAGGTTCATTCTGTTTCCAGGCTAATAGTCTGGATGCTGAACAATAGGTTTTCTTTCATCTGCACTAAAGTAGAAATAGATACAATGCATCATGCAACTTGAACTTTTCCACATCCACTGCATAAGTCCATACTGGTTTTCTTTTTGGATTTTCCTGGTTTTTCCTTCCTGTTCTCTTCGTAGAGAAGCATCTGCACAGCATGATGCAGCCACCACCTTGTTTCATTGTAGCAATGTTGTTTTCAAATGTTGTTTTCGACTCTTAATTGATGTCACTTTAGGTGGATGTCTTGGTAGGTCTGCAGGTGGTCCATCCTCAGTCCATGTTCAGGTGATAAATTGAACAGAGCTGTGGGAGATGTTCAAAGCTTGGGATGTTGTTGTAGAACCTAGTCCTGCTTTAAATTTCTCCAGAACGTTCACCCTCATGTCTGCTGGGTTCCTTGGTCTCAATGATGCTGGTTGTTCTCTAACAAACCTCTGAGGCCTTCACAGGACTCAAGGTGTTTGGTTAAAATTGATTTTATTTACAAATGCATGCCACACTTTTCAGATTTATGTTTGTAAAAAATATAGAAAACCATGTATCAATTCCCTTCCCCTTCAGTTACTGGCACCTTTGTCCTATCTGTCACATAAAATGAAAATAAAATCACAGGTTTGAGATGTTTTAATAAACTTTAAGATTGAGCTGATTTATTGAAAAGATTCACGCCAAACAATTTTATATAGCGTTTTTTTTACAGTATAAATATATTTGTTAAACATAGAGCCCTGTGTTAGAAGGATGGTTTACAGGTAGATCACTCTGAAATGAGGTATGGTTTTATTTACCACATGTCATATTTTAGGTAGCACTCTCTTTATCCCAACCACTCTGTCAAATATTCCACTTATATACCATCATGAATAACTTGTGAGAAAGCTTTTTATATATGCAATATATGAACTTTAGAAAAATTCCATCAAAGGACTTTTTTAATGTTCTTAATGGGCAGCCTGCCATTTTAATTCATCAAGTGTATTATGGATTGTGGGACATCTGCCCATCTTGGAAATATGAGAGGCTTCAGGTCCTTAAGGAATTACTTAATGATGTGCTGATCCTACCTTAGAGTGTGTGCTTCTTAAAAGCATGTGAACACGCATGCACACACACGCATACACACACTTCCACACTAAGCTGAGGTGTTTGTTCAACATCTTGTTCAAACAAACCTCCTTATTGCTGATATTAAAGTACTGCCACACAGCACTTTCCTTGGCTCACAGATGTATTAGAGAAGCGTTTAACAAAAGACATGAAACACAATAAGTTCAAATAGAGTAAAAGCAATAGAAAACACAATATGGCTCTCGTCTAAATATTGGAAACCACTGGTGCAGAATGTTAACCCTTTGAAGGTGTTGTGCCACAGATAGGCAGGTTTTGGCTATGAATAATTATGAATAATTGCTTAGGGCAATTATTAATCAGATTCATCATTTTATGTAAAAATTACCTTGTTTAGGGCACCACCTGGATTCCAGGAATATCAATAGCCAAATTGTTCAGTCTCAGTTTATGTTTATGTTTACCTGCCTGATAAGGCTGAGATAATTAAACAATATATGAAGGAATAAGTTCTTGGCGTACCTGAACAGCAAGTTACTACACATGTAGGTGAAATAACAAGAGTTTTCCAAAATACAAGAGTTTATTACAACAAGAATTCACTTTCAGTTAACATACTTTAATCAAAAAAACTCACCAAACTAGTAAAACACAACTAAACTACTAAGAAAAGAATAACGATAATAAAACTCACACTCCGAAGTAAAACAGTAACAGTGATAAAAATGCACAAAAATAGAAACAAACTATAAATTGATAATGATGTCACAGTTCAGAATGAATATGTTTGCTCCAAGACCAAGGCTTGTATTGAACAGTGTTGGGAATAAAGCTAAGTTAGTTTGGAAGAAGCAATGTTTCATTAAACCATTTGCTGAATTATAAATCAATAACCTTTAGATAATTGATTCTATTTAATGGATCGGTCACCGCATTGATTGATCTAATTTATTATTTAGACTTTATGTTGACGTTAACGGCAGTACCAATTATGTCGATCTAATTTAGTATTTTGACTTACCAAGAAGGCGGTCTCAAAGATGACTTAAAAGATTAGTTTAGTGTTTAAACTATCCGTTTTAAAGTCGATCTCTATTTTGAATAGCATTAACGGCAGTCTTTATTGTTCATGAGTAAAATGCCATCAATGGCGGGCCCACGTGGTTCACTAGAGCATGTAGCTTACAGCTAACTCACGTGGCGCTGCTTAAAGTCGCTCTGGTTCATTTATTAAACATCAAACCAAGAAAAACTGTTGGATTGAGTAACTCAGGTTGCAGGATAAAAAACGATTTTCCATCGGAAACCTCGAGAATCACTGTTTAAACCTCCAGGCCGATCGGCCTGTTTGTACCCGAACAATAAATGAAATCTTACACAAAGTAACAAATCACAGTGAAAATAAACAACCCTTAATTCTTGTTTAAACTAACCTAATCTCGCCTCTGCCCAGACAGACCTTATTGAACGGTTAAAGTTCTCCAGGTTGCTCCGTGGATGATGGGCGAAGCCAAAACAACGTTAGCCCGCAGGCTAGCCACAGCTACGGTCCGTTAGCAGTGGGAGGATTATAGCTGTTGAATCGCGGGTAGCATTAGCTCGGAACGTCGTGTCGTCCTCTTCGGCTTGCTAAACAGCGATCAGCTGCACCTCAGTTCACCGACACAGTACCTTCTCTGCAGGTTCAAGATAGCATTGTCCCAGGCTTTGTCGCGGTGGGGTAACGCTCCAGTCTCGACCCAGTTCTGTGGCATTCAGTAGCTGTTAGCGGCTCGCTTCATACGGCAGCATCTGTTCAGAAAGCAGGTCTCAGGGCGAAACAGTGGGGTTTATCTCAAAACACTGGGTTTGATTCACCTGATTGATCAGCAGTATTGTCGTCGTTGGAGTGAGTTCCTCTCAGAACTCGCGTCTTTTCCCTCGCCAGCGAAGGAAGGATTGGATCTCTCCTGGCGCTGTTTGGCTGAAAGCCAGAACTGGAAAGAAATTGGATATCTGTGGCAGTGCCTTATATAACCTCTTGTCTTCTTCTCCTCCTGTCAGAGCTAGAATGTGGGTTAGCGCCACCCAATGGCTGTGTGTCCCCGACATACCACCTTTTTGGTCTGAAGAGTGCGGTGTGATCCACAGTCTTTCAGAGCAACAACTGGTCCATGCAGCCATGTCCTGAAATCAAAGTCACTGGATCCTGTGGGCAGGAGTAGAGTTCAAAGTTCAACTTCGTTCAACGGTTCTGTCTGGACAGGCAAAACCGGTCTGGGCAGGGCAGTAAGCTAGCTAGAATAAATTTATTTACATTTAACCAAAAATCTTAACACCATCATAATGCTGCTTTAAACTTTATAATCTTAAGTATTCAACTGTGAGAGAAATAAAAGGATAAACAGAATAGAGGCATTAGAAATTAGTTACCGTCTCTTTGGTTGTGGGTTGACACATTTTGCATGTCAGTCTGGAACAGCTCACTGTTCCTGTTAGTTAAACACTCCATTAAAGTAGTAACAAAACACCTGCAGATCATGTCCAAGTCCTGCATAGTTAACACTCCTTTGGAGGGATCAAAACCTTTATCAATGTTACCTCTTTGTTTTACTTTGTGGAAAGGTTCCTGTCTCTTATCTGGTGGCTTGCATTTTGGTTGCCACTGGTTACCACCTCCCTGGTTCTGCTGTAGAACTGGAGAGCGTGGTTTACACTTTCGTTTACGTTTGTTTCCTGTCTGTACATTTAACACTCTGGCTTTGGCTCCTCCCCCTTCCATGTCTGGACGGGCACGCGTTTCCCATACAAGCTGGGCATATCTACGAACCTCTGTCATGCTGAGGTTCCTTGTCCTGCAATGCATAGTTACATCATACCGTATAGTTTCATGGAGGTTATGAAGAAACAAAGATTTAAAAGTGTGGTCGTCTTCAAAACCTGGGACATAATGTCGCTGAAAATAAACTTTCCTCAATCTGAAATAGAAATCTCTGGGTGGTTCGTGCACATCTTGCTGAACCTGAAAAGCATTAAAGAAAGCAACAGCTGGATCTCTGTGCACAGAATATTCTTCTCTTAAAGCCTGACAAAGAACTGAAAAACTGTCACGTATCTGTGTTGGAAGAGTGCGCATGAAAGCATGAACGCGGCTACTGGTGGATTTCCAAAGGAGCTTCAGTTTCTCACGACAAGAAGGAAAAGGCAGATCAAAAAGACAGCGTTCGACCTGGTGCAGATAATCATGAATGTTTAAGTCAGGATTATCTGGGTCAAAAAGCTGTATGTCCCTAGCTAAGGCTTCCAGTTGGTTGGTGCGCAAATGCAAAGGTGGGCCTGGCCCATGTGGAAGGCTCCTCTGGTTATGTTCAATGAATGGTGGAGACATTTGAACTAACTTTGTAGGAGGAAAACACTGCTCGTGGTGTGATCCAGAGCCTTCCAATGTGTGAAACTTTACATATGGTGGTAATGGGTCAAATGGGTGACTCTCTTGGCCCCCAGGGGGCGACACAGAGTCAGAAAGGAGGGTGCATTTTGGCCCAATAGAATTTACCAAGTCCAGGGACTGGTCCTCTTTGAGAGGCAAAGCAGCCCTGGGACGGCTCCCAACTTCAAATCCTTCCCTGGTCTCTGTGGAAGTAACCTGGGAAGATTCAATGGTTGGAGTTTGTCCATCCATTTTGGGACAAACAGATTCTGCTCTAGGTTCTGCACCGGAAGTTACAGAACTGTCTGTCTCATCTTGTAAGTGAGGCTGCTGCTGGAGGTAATTTGAGAATGTTACCTTCTGGACTGCAGACTTATTGACCTCACGTGCCTTCAGATTTTCAATCTCGGCTTCAGCTTTCTCCATCCTCAACTCAGCTTTTGAGAGCTCAATCTTTGCAGCATGCTCTCTTTGCAGCGCCATCTGGTGGTCAAGCTGTAACTGGAGATATCTTTTAGTCTCTAGTTGTGATTTTGTCTGATACAAAAGTGTGAGTTGACAAACAACGTCTGAAATCCGGGCATTTCTGGTAGGATTCTCAATAAAGTTAACCAACTTTTGGATTTGATCATTGCATTCAGCTAGAGAGATATTATTCAAATCATTCCACTCATCTGGAGACAACCCAACTAGACTAGCAACAACCTTCTGCCTCTCCATTTCTGCTGGATCTGCAAGGCTCACGGCTTCAGTCATCCGGGATTCTAACTCCATCTTTGCTGAACTACAAAACAACAAAAGTTGTTAAATTGCTGAAAGCAAAACAAAAACACACAATCCTAACAAATGTCCAGCCACCTAGCCATGTTTAGCTGTGCATATGTCACCATGTTTATATATGCGTGCTCAGAACAGGTGCGCAGGTTGACAGCTCAACCTGCGTCTTATGAGTTACTTCAAGTTTTAAAATGTTACTCTTATTTCCCAACAAATATTAGCGAGTTAGCAAATGTTCACCCCCTTTCCTTTTGGCGGGTGATTTAAAAACATGAGATTAACCTTCAAAGTTAACTCTGATCGCAAGCAGTGGTTTCTCAAAACACACTGGGTTAGCTCAGCATCTGGATACCAGATGTGCAGCAAATTTTGATTTACAGTGTTATTAACTCTTAAGTTAATTTAACAAGGCCAAGTTTAAACAAACCAGGATAACTCATCTGACTATAAATGTGCAGCAAATTTTGGGCCAGACATTTGGGTTAACTTAAGTTATACAAAGTCTTAACCTATTGCTTACACAAATCAGGGTGAGTGAGTTAAATCGTCTGAATCTATGCTAATGTAGTAGAGTTGATCATTAGTAGCAAAGGAGATTTTTTTTGGGAATTAATAATTCTGGCCAAAGTCCGAGACCATGAAATTCAGGAATGTCATAGCCCATACACTTTTCATATATGAGCAGTGACATCCAATTTCAGAGCAATCACACGATGTGCCAAAACTATTACTAATGTGATTAAATTAACTCTTGTATTTGGGCAAGTTATTCCTTTACACCATTTTGTTGTAAATTATTCCCATACATGTGCAGGAAAAGCCGTTCATGTTTACGCCTCACACGGGGGCACCAATTATGTTGTGCCACAGATAGGTAGGTTTTGGCTATGAATAATTATGAATAATTGCTTAGGGCAATTATTGATCAGATTAATAATTTTATGTAAAATTACCTCGTTTAGGGCACCACCTGGATTCCAGGAATATCAATAGCCAAATTGTTCAGTCTCAGTTTATGTTTATGATTACCTGCCTGATAAGGCTGAGATAATTAAACAATATATGAAGGAATAAGTTCTTGGGGTACCTGAACAGCAAGTTACTACACATGTAGGTGAAATAACAACAACAGTTTTCCAAAATACAAGAGTTTATTACAACAAGAATTCACTTTCAGTTAACATACTTTAATCAAAAAAACTCACCAAACTAGTAAAACACAACTAAACTACTAAGAAAAGAATAATGATAATAAAACTCACACTCCGAAGTAAAACAGTAAAAGTGATAAAAATGCACAAAAATAGAAACAAACAATAAATTGATAATAATGTCGCAGTTCAGAATGAATATGTTTGCTCAAAGACCAAGGCTTGTATTGAACAGTGTTGGGAATAAAGCTAAGTTAGTTTTAAACTAATTGCGATTAGTTTAAAACTAATCAGCAGATTCTGGTTTGTTTTCAAACCACCAATTCACAATGCAAAGCAGAAGTGAAGAAAAACATTGTTTGGAAGAAGCAATGTTTCATTAAACCATTTGCTGAATTATAAATCAATAACCTTTAGATAATTGATTCTATTTAATGGATCGGTCACCGCATTGATTGATCTAATTTAATATTTAGACTTTATGTTGACGTTAACGGCAGTACCAATTATGTCGATCTAATTTAGTATTTTGACTTACCAAGAAGGCGGTCTCAAAGATGACTTAAAAGATTAGTTTAGTGTTTAAACTATCCGTTTTAAAGTCGATCTCTATTTTGAATAGCATTAACGGCAGTCTTTATTGTTCATGAGTAAAATGCCATCAATGGCGGGCCCACGTGGTTCACTAGAGCATGTAGCTTACAGCTAACTCACGTGGCGCTGCTTAAAGTCGCTCTGGTTCATTTATTAAACATCAAACCAAGAAAAACTGTTGGATTGAGTAACTCAGGTTGCAGGATAAAAAACGATTTTCCATCGGAAACCTCGAGAATCACTGTTTAAACCTCCAGGCCGATCGGCCTGTTTGTACCCGAACAATAAATGAAATCTTACACAAAGTAACAAATCACAGTGAAAATAAACAACCCTTAATTCTTGTTTAAACTAAACTAATCTCGCCTCTGCCCAGACAGACCTTATTGAACGGTTAAAGTTCTCCAGGTTGCTCCGTGGATGATGGGCGAAGCCAAAACAACGTTAGCCGGCAGGCTAGCCACAGCTACGGTCCGTTAGCAGTGGGAGGATTATAGCTGTTGAATCGCGGGTAGCATTAGCTCGGAACGTCGTGTCGTCCTCTTCGGCTTGCTAAACAGCGATCAGCTGCACCTCAGTTCACCGACACAGTACCTTCTCTGCAGGTTCAAGATAGCATTGTCCCAGGCTTTGTCGCGGTGGGGTAACGCTCCAGTCTCGACCCAGTTCTGTGGCATTCAGTAGCTGTTAGCGGCTCGCTTCATACGGCAGCATCTGTTCAGAAAGCAGGGCTCAGGGCGAAACAGTGGGGTTTATCTCAAAACACTGGGTTTGATTCACCTGATTGATCAGCAGTATTGTCGTCGTTGGAGTGAGTTCCTCTCAGAACTCGCGTCTTTTCCCTCGCCAGCGAAGGAAGGATTGGATCTCTCCTGGCGCTGTTTGGCTGAAAGCCAGAACTGGAGAGAAATTGGATATCTGTGGCGGTGCCTTATATAACCTCTTGTCTTCTTCTCCTCCTGTCAGAGCTAGAATGTGGGTTAGCGCCACCCAATGGCTGTGTGTCCCCAACAAAGGCCAGGAACTCTGTCCACTGAAAGTGAGATACTAGTTGCTCATAGATACTCCACCTAACTCCATTTTAACATGTATATGTGCATTTGAAACCACAAGATTAATGAACAAGGATATACACTGTGTAAAAAGACAAATAACTAATGTTTGTTATTGTCTGACTAAAGTTTTCCGTCTGTAAATTAATTAAGAATAACATCCCTACCTATTATCTTTTACACATATATATCTAGGGAGTACTAGGGGATCCTGGAACTCCTAAAAGTAGAATGAGAGCTAAATCTTTTAAATATCAGCCTCTTGTCCTGTGGTTGAAAAAGTTCATCCTCATCCTAATTTTAGTCCGAAAAGCAGACACGCTTTCTCCTTTTAAGACGAAGCTTAAAACGTTAATATTTTATTTAATTCAACTCAAAATAGGTTATCCCAAAGGAAATGAAATGCTTTCATAACTCATAACATTCAAACATTTTCAAAGAGTCATTAAGGATCGTGTTGCTGTGGGCTGGAAGGATCTCCAGTAGCAGCCAGTCTTCCAACAAATCTGAAAATGCCTCTGACTGAAGACTCTGTATGACAGTTTCATGACCATCATGACATGCTAACAGCTCAATATCCAGGCAGCAGAAATGATATTTGACAGTAGCATAACCTGAATGACACCAACGGCTGTTGGCAAGCTCTGCTAATCCACCTCATTTGCTTTAGTTGCTCCTCCTTAAATCTTTTTCTGGCTGTATGGTCAGAAAGCCGGGCAGAGAGATGATGGAGTAGTGGATATGATCTTTGCTCATTATGATATATGGAAGAGATGGTTTGAACTTCCTCCTCCTTTCTCTGCTCTTTGTTCCTGCTCTGCATCCATGATGCCTCCGTTTCAACTCCTCTGGGGTTTGAGGTCAAAGTTCAGGTATTATTTTAGCTTTTGAGATGCTAATCAGCTGTTCCTGGTTGTAAAAAGCCACACTGTTGGCTGCTCAAACTAAGCCAGATTCTGGTTCTGCTGGAGGTTTCTTACTGTTAAAGGGAAGTTCCCCTCTCTGCTGTCGCCACATGCATGATCGGGATGAGGAATTGCTGCAAAGTTAAAAACTCTAAATCAATTGTCCCCCCATCTGTATATTGTTCTCTAGGAGGAGGGATTGCTGCTAAATCACTATGTATTTTGAGTTTGTAACATTCCTAAAAGTTAATGGTTTACCTGCATTATCCTAGTACATGGTAGAATACCCTTTTAAACTGACGTTGGGTGTCCTTTGACAAGCTTCTCACAGTAGTTTGCTGGAATCGTGGCCCATTCCTGCTGACAGAACTGGGTCTGCTCACACACACCTCAGCAGTCCTTCCTGGAGGAAAAACACAGACACAACATGGCCGAACAACAGACCTCTCTTTTACACAATCAGAAGCTTTCAATGCCTTGACATCATCATCTCGGCTTTCCCATATTCTTTAAAGTAATCTTGGTGTATGTGTGGTTATGAACCCGAAGAAAGTAATGAAAAATCTAAATGGAAATAAATCTTAGTCCTAACTGACCACAAACAAGAGATGTTTGGTCTGATTTAAAATCAGACAAGTGGCATTTAGAAGAGAAGATGATGTCGTTTTTATACACAGCATATGGAAATATCTGGTTTATACATATATATTCATTTAACAAATGCCCGCTGAGTGCTTGTGTGTTCCTGAAATCCATATGCTTGTGGGCTTTGACAGTGTCGATGTAATTTTATTTAGATGTAATCCTTCGCTCTGCTCTTTGGTTCTACAGAATCAGGAAGCAGTGTTTTTATTTGGTTCAATCTACCGCTGCCACCAGACTGAAAAGGCAATATCCACAGAGATCCGTCTGTAAACAAACAGCATCTCAATACGTAAAGTGCATTGGATGAATAACACCAATATTTGATTTATTTCTTGTATATAGAAAACACCAGGCCAGCAAATAGAAAAAAAAACTCCAAATGTTTCTTTAGATTTTATAGAAAGTGTATTTTTCTACCCTTAGAGAGAGAGAAAAACAACTTTTAGATTTGATATGTAAACCACTCTGCGGCATATCAGTGGTGAAATGTTTTAGATATGAAAGCTTCAATGCAGCATTGATTTTTTAGAAGAATTGAGCCCTGTTTCAGTTCAGGGGAACAAAGGACACACTTTCAGCCACAGTGTAGGTTTAAACATTTTCTATCACGGTCCTCAGCAGCTTTGATTAATTGATTTTCAGCATCTACATAAAGTCCTGATGCCTTGGATTTATATCCAACATGCAGTGCTTTCAGTCTCCTCCGCCACATAAAAACACCAGGATTCATTGCTGCTCCCAGGCACCATATTAAATGCTGTTTGTCTTCTCCTGAAGACATAACTCTCCTCTGTTTACCATAGTTCAACAAGCCCCTTTGGGCCAACAGCCAGACTTTTAGCTCTCATTTCTATACTACCTGAACGTAAAATTAAATTCAAGACAGATTTGTTTTCCTTTGACACTATATTTGTCTTTGCAGGCAGAATCTGTCGTTTTGAAAATCTTTTCTTCTTGTTCGTTGTCCCTTCGTTCTCTACCAACCTGTGCCGGTTCTGACAATAAAAGCCATGCAGATCAGCTCTTGACTTTAAATGTCATTTTTCTTTCTTGAGCTTAAAATATTTGTCATATTTGTTCTAAAAGCCCCACTAACCATATTTAATACTCCTGTTCCATAGACTCTAACACACAAAATACATAAATATTCCTACATCTTAAGCAAATAAACTAGTTCTGAAATCATCATTATCAAGTCTATTTAATCAAGGATGACCTAAAAAAACTAAGTTACATAATAAAATAATGCAACAGTACAGAGGTTTTCTAGCCAAGGGCGAATTTGCAAACCCACTTCTTGGTTGGGCTTTTTTTTTTTTATACAAGAAGGATAAAACTAGTCAGACCACTCACACAGAGTTACTATACCTAGTAACAGAAAATAGATAGAGATGCATGGTAGAAATGTTAAAAATATTGTGATTGACGGACAGATACAGACAGATACCTCCACAAACACAGAGAAATGGGAGAGGGAGGAGAAAACAAGCGCTATAGACAAAACACGCTGGAAAGGTGAGAAAATGAATGACAGCAGGTAACGCAGCAAAATTTAGATGCATTTCAATTATAGTCATAATTCAAAGGCAGAGTGTAGAGTATGCAAAGTAAAAATATCATATTGAGCTCACTGCAGGTACATTATATTAAGTTTTCTATGTTGTTTCAATATAAATAGTTCAGTTAATAAATATGTTACATACAATTAGTTTGTTTTCGTACTTGAACATTTATTTTTTCATAGCACTCTGTTCCTTGTTGAAGACAATAAGCCATATAACTATCAAACATAATTATTTATATATATATATATATGTATATATATATATATATGTATATATATATATATATATATATATATATATATATATATATATATATATATATATATATATATATGTATATATATATATGTATGTATATATATGTGTTTGTAAATTAGTAATTTATTTTACACATAAATTTACATTATTCATGGTGATGAATTAAGAAAAAAAGCATGAGGATCCGTTTGGGAGCCAAAAAAGCTGGTTCTTTTTAGTGAGCCGAGTCGTAAGAGCCGGCTCTCCTAAAAGAGCCAGAATTCTTATCACTCGTCCCAATGTTGTGCACAGTGTTGTGAAACACAGGTATATCATACAGTAATTGTTTAATGCTATGTTCTTGTTTGCACTGTAGGTTAAAAAATATTTTCAATTAAGGTAAAATTCTTGAAAAGTAAACCATGATTTGGTTTGAGAAGACGAAAGTCAGCTTGAATTTAATGAAAACTGTCCAGTTTCCACATAAAGCTCTAAGTGCTGTTAGAAAGGACAAGATTCTGCTTATAATTGACCACTGAAGCCATCCCAGTCTCTAGGAATTGTGCTGAATTTAATTGAGAAGAGATGTCAGCTTCGCGATTGGAAGACTCAACTACAGTGGTCCTCAGAGTCCGAGAGTCAGCAAAGTCAATGAAAGGCCTGAACTTTCAGACAGCATGAAAGAAATGAGGGCAGTCGATGGAGATAGGGGGCAGGAAAATATCCAAGAGGGAGGGGAAGAGGAAAATGGACAGAGACACGGAACAGAGTGCAAATATGTCTCCTTTTAACTGCCTGAGAGTTTCAGTGCTGCTGAATTACACCTGATCTAAAGAGTGCAGGCAGTCGGCCGCTCTGTGCTGAGGCCTATAATCCTCCAAGTTGATGATGAGAGCTCAGGTTCCATGATATATCCGCCCATCAGAGAGACTTAACTGCAGAGGCATTATTCTTCATTCTAAAACCTGAACACATTTATTACCTTGCTTCTCTGAGGATCCCTATTTATAGTGAAGCTATCCTGCTAGAGACACAAAGAGAGCAACAGCAAGGCAAGGCAAGTTTATTACTACACCACACAGGGAAGAGGCACTTTTAACTATTCCATTCTGAAATCTGCAAAGGATGAGCTTTTTGCTTATAAAAGAGAACCCTTTACATCCTGCATTTAAAATGTCTCTATATGCAGATGATATACATGTGATTTTGCATTCAGAGAGCTCTCTCTGATGCAGATCAATCCCCAACCCAGAAAAAGATCACATAAATACACTGATTCTACCTCGTTCTGCTTGATCTCCGTCAATCTATATTTTTTCATCCCATGCTGCAACGACATCATCTCTACTGGCAACAGCACTTTGTCATGCTGGGAGCTTTTTTTGGCAGTGTTCCTCATCTTGCTGGCTTGAGAAACCAGAGCTACTTCAGCTGCATCCACAGTGCCTGGGTGGGTGAATGAAAGAAAGTACAAATCTGCCCCCTTTTGTAACGGTTGCTGGAAGTCTTTTATCATGTGTCCTGATGAGACCTAACGGTTCTGATTCTTTGCAGCAACAGATGGTATTTTCTTAATGCATTTAAGCATCAAGCTCTACCAGGATGTTACTGCAGGAGGTGAGGAGTGACTTTTCTTTTTATCTCCCCCTGAGAATAAATATGACTCATTATATTGAAGGATGGTGCAGATGAAGGATTGTTCTGGAGGACTTAGCATCTAATCAAAAAATTGGTTGGATGATGGAAAAAATCTGTAAGGGGGTAAATATTTTTCCAGAGAGGAGCCTTTCTTTAGCTAACGAGACAAAGTCAGAAGGGCTGATCCAAACAACGCTGTCTTTAAAGGAGATGAACAGGAAAAGCTGGGAAGCCAAAGGATGCCGATAAGCCTTGATGCTAGCCGTTCTAGCGCTACACCCCTGGTACAGCTTCTTATTTAAAAACTGACACTGAAAGAAGTTACTGACCATTTTCAGTTGCTCTCAAACTTCAATCTGAAACAGTGAAGGGGTAAACATCAGAACCAGCTTTAATGGCCTAGATTGTGTGCACAAACAAGGATTTACTTTGGTATCAAGTGCTCACGGCGTGCAGAGATTAGGTATAAATACCGTCAGGTGTTCATTGTGTTCATCAGAGAGACAGCCTGGGGGTAAAAGTCTAAACAGTTTGTGTCCAGGATGTGTGGGGTCTGCAGGGCTGTTAGCTGTCTTTTTCCTGACCTTATATTTGTACAAGTGCTGGATGGTGGGAAGGTCAGCCTGAGGATCATCTCTACAACTCTGTTTGTGGGAGAACTAAAGCAGAGAAATGCAGCATACTGCTCCAACGGTACAAACTGGTGAAGCTATGAAATGTTTAGTTGTAAACCAGCTAGTGGCGAATGTGGCCAACAATCAAATCAAATCTAAACTTGCAGTTTGCAGTTCCAGCACAATGTAGCTTGGACCTGTAGCGACCTACCCTTCTGATTTAATAAAGGAAAATATGAGGCAAAATGACCAAAAACAGAAAATAAACAGGGCAGCTGCTAAATACATTTGTATGGATAACATCCAGAAAGAAACCAGAAAGTTGCTTGTAGCCTTCATTTTCTCCAAGCCGGTGAGAGTAATTAAACCATGATATATTACATCACATCTCTAGTTTTAGTTTGTTTTTTGTGTGTTTACAGTGGAACTCCACCTACTCTCTGTTCAGTATTCGGGGATACAACTATTTACAGGTTTTTATGTGGAACATGACTCCAAGTTAAAAATATTTACTATTTGTTAATTGTTTTTATGTAGCATAAAATTATGCCCATTCACAGTCATATGCATTCAGAAACGCCCTCAATTAACCATATTTGGTCAGTTTGGTCAGGAATTTCAGTGACAAGCAGATCGAGGTGAAACATAAGTGGGACAGAAAATGGAGTCGTGATGAACAGACTTTTTGAAAATTGTCATAGTTAACACATTAATTTTAACACAGATAGTTTTTGCCCTCTGTTATCAGTGGTTCTTATTCTTCATGTCCCCCCTCCAGCACGCAGCAGTTATATTCCTGCTGCAGACATAAAAAAATGTTGGAAACAATCTTTTCATTTGCTGTTATTCACTTCTGTGGGAACACTTAACTTCTTTAAACAAATGAAATCAGTTAAACTTGTCCAGAACATTTCTTTTTGGTTCTATCAGCTCAGGGGGAACTGATAAAAAAGAACAGTGTCTGGGAGAAAGTGACAGAGGCAGTAAATGCGGTCAGGAGAGTGGAGAGGTTCCTGTTGGAAATAAAGGGGAAAAAAATGGTTGGCTATCAAACTGAATACAGTAAAACGTCCCTCAGCAACAGCTGGACCAGATCTTCTACTGGGGGTGAACAGATCACCACATGTGACGCGCGTGTGGCCGGCGTTATTGGAGACACTGCTTTGGCTGGCATCAGAACGCATTGAGACAGAGACAACCTGCTGCCCCGATAAGCAGGACCATCCAGTTTCCACAGTACAGTTTGCAAACCTTTTATTTATAAGGTAACAACATCCTTTTAAACTAAAGCGCTTGATGTGACAAGTAAAAAAACCCACTGACAGCGAAGACCTCCGCGAAGAACCTCACCACCCACTATTTTCTCCAACTTTAATCTAAATCCCTACATAATTTTTTGGAGTTCTATTGCTAAAAGACAGACAGACGTCAACATGAGCTTCTTGGCGGAGGTGATAAACTGATGAGAGAAATATTCAGTCAAACTGTTTCAGTGTTGCAGTTCCCCTGTTCTACCACTAGATGCTGTGCATACGCATGGTCAGAGCTGTTATTATATTTAGGAATATTTCTACGTACAAGATGGTAAATACCACACTATGAGTAAAATTGTTTCTACGTAAAAAATTGAGCACATATCTGGTAAAGTACTGTTGATAAATAAGGGCTCGGGAATCCAGGAGGACCATTTATTTTATTTGGTACTGATTAGCTCCACCAAGAGCAAAAATAAGGAAGACTCTAGATATTAGCTTCTGCAGTAGTACTAAGATTGTTTCCACTGAGTGCATAAATTCATGTTAAGGTATATTTGGTGTTTGAACAGTTAAACTAGGCAGTCCTGGGTCATTGTGGTCCCTCTATAGGTTAATTACTCCAAGTACACAAATTCAATTAAATTTTCAATTCAGTTTATTTACATAGCGTCAATTAACAACAGATGTTATCTCAAGGCACTTTACAAGAAAAGTCAGTTCAATATAAACATACAAACGTTCCAATCAGTTTAAAGTTTTAGTTAGTTTTCTGTTTAAGGAATCCCAGCGGATTTCCTTGAGCCATTGACTTGAGGTTGCGCCCCATTAATGCAGACTCCAACCAAAGCAATCCCTCATACTGAGTAAACATGTAGCGACAGTGGAGAAGAAAAACTCCCCTTTAACAGGAAGAAACCTCCAGCAGAACCACAACCAGAACCTGGCTCAGTACGAGCGGCCGTCTGGCCTGGGGGTTCAAGAAGACAGAGCAGAGACACAGCAGGTACACACAAAGTCCTTATAAAAGTCAACTAGGCTTTCATTTTTCATTATGATTTTCCAGTATAAAATAAGAAACGTTTTACCTCATGTAGAAACCCTATGCACAGTTTGCAGTAGCTTCATATACAGGTCCTTCTCAAAGAATTAGCATATTGTGATAAAGTTCATTCTTTTCCATAATGTAATGATAAAAATTTTACTTTCATATATTTTAGATTCATTGCACACCAACTGAAATATTTCAGGTCTTTTATTGTTTTAAAACTGATGATTTTGGCATACAGCTCATGAAAACCCAAAATTCCAATCTCAAAAAATTAGCATATCATGAAAAGGTTCTCTAAACGAGCTATTAACCTAATCATCTGAATCAACTAATTAACTCTAAACACCTACAAAAGATTCCTGAGGCTTTTAAAAACTCCCAGCCTGGTTCATTACTCAAAACCGCGATCATGGGTAAGACTGCCGACCTGACTGCTGCCCAGAAGGCCATCATTGACACCCTCAAGCAAGAGGGTAAGACACAGAAAGACATTTCTGAACGAATAGGCTGTTCCCAGAGTGCTGTATTAAGGGACCTCAGTGGGAAGTCTGTGGGAAGGAAAAAGTGTGGCAGAAAACGCTGCACAACGAGAAGAGGTGACCGGACCCCGAGGAAGATTGTGGAGAAGGACCGATTCCAGACCTTGGGGGACCTGCGGAAGCAGTGGACTGAGTCTGGAGTAGAAACATCCAGAGCCACCGTGCACAGGCGTGTGCAGGAAATGGGCTACAGGTGCCGCATTCCCCAGGTCAAGCCTGACCTGGGCTACAGAGAAGCAGCACTGGACTGTTGCTCAGTGGTCCAAAGTACTTTTTTCGGATGAAAGCAAATTTTGCATGTCATTCGGAAATCAAGGTGCCAGAGTCTGGAGGAAGACTGGGGAGAAGGAAATGCCAAATTGCCTGAAGTCCAGTGTCAAGTACCCACAGTCGGTGATGGTCTGGGTTGCCATGTCAGCTGCTGGTGTTGGTCCACTGTGTTTTATCAAGGGCAGGGTCAATGCAGCTAGCTATCAGGAGATTTTGGAGCACTTCATGCTTCCATCTGCTGAAAAGCTTTATGGAGATGAAGATTTCATTTTTCAGCACGACCTGGCACCTGTTCACAGCGCCAAAACCACTGGTAAATGGTTTACTGACCATGGTAATACTGTGCTCAATTGGCCTGCCAACTCTCCTGACCTGAACCCCATAGATAATCTGTGGGATATTGTGAAGAAGAAGTTGAGAGACGCAAGACCCAACACTCTGGATGAGCTTAAGGCCGCTATCGAAGCATCCTGGGCCTCCATAACACCTCAGCAGGGCCACAGGCTGATTGCCTCCATGCCACGCCGCATTGAAGCAGTCATTTCTGCAAAAGGATTCCCGATCAAGTATTGAGTGCATAACTGAACATAATTATTTGAAGGTTGACTTTTTTTGTATTAAAAACACTTTTCTTTTATTGGTCGGATGAAATATGCTAATTTTTTGAGATAGGAATTTTGGGTTTTCATGAGCTGTATGCCAAAATCATCAGTTTTAAAACAATAAAAGAGCTGAAATATTTAAGTTGGTGTGCAATGAATCTAAAATTTATGAAAGTAAAATTTATATCATTACATTATGGAAAAGAATGAACTTTATCACAATATGCTAATTTTTTGAGAAGGACCTGTAAATGATTTTCCATACATTCGACTAGTTTCTATCTTGTAGTTTCCATTGATAATCAGCTCGTGTCTTCTGTTGTTGTTCTGACAAACCTCCATTATAGATTGAGATCAGTTTTTTCATCTTTTGGACACTGTCAGCGTCATACAAACCCAGAGATCTGGGAGTGTGCACTCCATTTTGATAAGTTTGCTCATTTTATCTGTAGAGCTCTGAAATGTAGCAAAATGAGCATGCCGACTCATCTTCTCTCCTCGTTCGTCCTCGGCTGAATAAGAGGAAAGTGTGATGGTCAAAATTAGCGACTGAGCCAATACAATCAGGCTTTTATCTCTTTTTCTCAAAGGCTGCAGCGTGACCTTTTCTTCATCTAATTGGTTTAGGAAGAGCCTCTTGCAGCTGCACTGAAGCCTGGCGAGATGTGTAATGGCTGTTTGAAAAGTCTTTTTATCACTCTCCCATATGATAGAACTGAATCATTCAGTGTCATGCATGAGTTAAAGAAATGACTCCAAGTCATTTAATGTGGGAAAGCTATAAAGTTAATTTTGACTAATTGATTGCTCTGTTAAAAAAGATGGATGAAAGTCAGATTTCCTGTAAATAACTGTTTTTTTCTTGAAGGTGACCAGTTTTGGGAGTCAGATATCGCTTTGTGTTTTACCAGATCAAACTGGTTTTAGTCTGGAATAACAATTGGACATTTGTTCTGAGCTGAAGTGGACTTTACTGGAACAGGCTCAAATGTCACTGGTTAATTAGTGATATTTTAATAAGGCAAAGAGGAAATTTGCCAAATTGTGGTAAACCATGAAAACTAAGTTCTTATCAGTTTTTGACTCTGGTTTATAATCATGGAATTAAACTAAAAGATAAACAAAAAATGCATTTCTGTATTTCCTGATAATATTTGCCACGTTATTGAACATTACAGTTTGACTCATGAATGACTAAATTATCAAACGATTTATTGAATGGTAAAAAAGTTATGATCAGTGAGTATGCAAACTAATGCTTCTGAATCTGTGAATAAATAAGGGCCTTATATCTGTTTATTAATGATTTGTTTAAATGATTAAGTGTTAACCACTTAATTATTATTATATCCTGTTTATTAAGGTTGTAACGGTACCTGTATTGGTATTTTTCGGTACGGCCCTGTTGGTTCAGTATGCATGTATACCTGAACACATGCAGAACGTTTATGTGCAGAACTCAGAGCTCAGTGCAACATTCAACAGCACAACTTTAAAAAGAGTCACCGAAACAGAAGAGAAAGGACTCCCAGCTATCACTAAACTCTGCTATTTGGGAACATTAATGGTTTCTCATGCAGCTACAGTAAGGTGTAGCAAGGCAATTGTATTGTATAGCACACTTTCCACAAGTTAATTCAGGGTGCTTTACATGATTAGGGGATAAAGTAAACATAACAGTAAAACACAGACAAGCATATGAAGTAAAAACAGCAATAAAGCAAGAAGCACACACAAAACATACGATACATGAAAACATTACTCAACGGCACCTCTAAAGGGTTTTTAGCCATGATTTAAAAGAACTCATTGTTTCAGCAGCTTTGCAGTTGTTTGGAAGTTTGTTCCAGATTAGAGGGGCATAGAAACTGAAAGCTGCTTCTCCATATTTGGTTCTGATTCTAGGGATGTTGAGTAGACTGGAATTAGAGGACCTGAGTGGTCTGGGGGGGGGGTCTTCAACATACTTTGGTGCTAAGCCATTCAATGATTTATAAACTAGTAAAAGTATTTAGAAGTCTATTCTCTGAGCTACAGGGAGCCAGTGTAAGGACTTTAGAACTGGGGTGATGTGCTCTACTTTCCTGGTTCTAGTGAGGAACACGAGCAGCAGCGTTCTGGATCAGCTGCAGCTGTCTGATTGACTTTTTAGACAGACCTGTGAAGATGCTGTTGCAGTAATCAATCTGACCAAAGATAAACGCATGGATGAGTTTTTCTAGGTCCTGTTGCGACATCAGTTCTTTAATCCTAGAAATGTTCTTCAGGTGATAGAAGGCTGACCTTGTTGTTGCCTTTGTGACCCTGGAGGTTCAGGTCTGAGTCCATTACTACACCTAGATTTCAGGCCTGATCAGTAGTTTCTAGCTGGATTAACTGGAGCTGTGTGATGACTGTTGATTGTTCACTTTAGGTCCAAAGATAATTACTTCTGTTTTGTTCTGTTCAGCTGGAGAAGGTTATGGCACATCCATCCATTGATTTGCTCGATTCATTCACTTAGGGTTTGGATGGGTTCAAAGTCACCTGGTGACATCGTAATGTAGAGCTGAGTATCAGTTATGGTAGTTAATCTTATTGGTTGTTATAATCTGGGCTAGTGGGAGCATGTAGATATTAAATAAGAGGGGCCCCAGGATGGAGCCCTGGGGCACCCCACATGTGATTTCTGTTTGTTCTGATAAAAAGTTCCCTATTGAAACAAAGAAGTCCCTGTTCTTTAGGTAAGACTCGAACCAGCCAAGTAGTGTACCAGAGAGTCCGACCCAGCTCTCCAGTTCTAGTAATATATCATGATCAACAGTGTCAAATGCTGCACTGAGGTCCAACAGAACCAGCACTGTGGTTCTACCACAGTATTTCTGCAGATGTCATTAAAAACTTTGACTAGGACAGTCTAAGTGCTGTGGTCAGCACGGAAACCAGACTGAAAAACATCAAAGCAGTTGGTCATTGTTATGAAGCTATTTAACTGCTGAAACAGCTTTTTCAATAATTTTACTGATGAATGGAAGATTAGAAATTGGCCTGTAGTTCTGCATTAACGTGTTTTCGAGATTATTCTTCTGTAGCAGTGGTTTAATAACTTTTTAAATGCCTGGGGGAAGACCCCCAATATGAGGGATAAGTTTAGTATTTTAACAGTAGAAAAAGAAAGATGGACCGAACCAAAGCTTTGTCAGCAAACGTATATTTCAACAGCGGTAAGATCCAAAACACGCTCTGCACTGAACTGAACGACTCACCTGAAACAATGTCCAGCTGAACAGAAACATCACTGATACTAGACAAAAATCAGCAGATGTCTGTGATGATTGGATACAATGTTTGTCTCCACTAGGTGGCAGTAACAAGTTGAGTTAGTACTTAAATGTGCAGTAGAGACAAGTGAATAAGGGAGGGATTTTGTGTGTCACCTGTCGGCCTGTATTGAGAGACTTCTGTGAGCAGATATTGAGCTGAACTGATAAAGTGCTTGATCAAGTAAAAGAAGACTGATTCTTCAACAATTATAACAATATCCACATGGCTACCAGTAGCATCCAATCAGCCCAACTTACTTATTTTTTATAAAACACAATTTAACGAATCCCTGTTGATGAGAAGGGATTTTCCCAATAGCTGCCCATGCTGTATTCAAGTACAGCTGGGAGACTAGGCTGTCGAAATATCAAAACAACTCCAAATAATTTAAGCATGTTTTATTCTCAAATATAGGTAACGTTTTACTCGAACATTTCTAAACATTAACAATGACTTTTTTAAAGCAACACTAAGTAAGTTTTGCTCTCTGGGTCCCCCTACAGTTAGGAAAAAATTATTGTTTTCTACTATTGTCGTAAAATCTGTTATGGTTACACCAGGGGATTCACATTTACAAGTGATACCCTCTCACGTTACAGATTTTCACGTCTTGGGCAGCCTTTGTGTCAAATGTCTTCATCCCAGGTACATTTTCTATATTTCAGCATGTCATATGTACGGCGGCGTAGAGCTGTCAGCCATATAATAAAGAAATAAGACCGTATCACGTTATAACGTTATTGTAAAAACGTGAAAACCACTTGAAACTAAAACGTTATAACGTGATAGTTTCACGTTTCTAGAATAAACTATCACGTTATAACGTGATACGCTCTAATTTCTTTATTATATGGCTGACAGCTCTGTTCTGATGATCTGTGCTACCTCCTCAGAATGTCCTACTTTAGCGCCCATCTGTCAGTGCTACCCCTCCAAAAGTATTTTTACATGCCGAAAACAACAACTGTTAGCTTTGATGTGAAACAAAATCATCGGAAAATATTTTTCAAGTGACGGGATTGAAGTAGCAGTTTAGCAGTAATGTCTGACATAGCAAAAAAAATTTGAATAACGAAAACTTTTCTTTCAATCCACAGAACATGCTACCCGTTTAATATAAAGCTAAAACTAGCACATAAAGATGCACTAAAAACCATGATCAGAAATCTGTTATTAGTTTGTAAAGCAGCTAATGAATATATACCAAGCCAGTAAGACGTAGAGCAGATAGCAATATTATTACTCCAAAATTTTAAAATGTAGTAGCCTATGATTATAAGCACAAATAGCCCGCAAAATACACCGCATTTACTGTACAACTCTAATTAGTGGGACTTGTTTACATGCAGTGTAACGATATCACAGAAGTGAAACTAACATACAAGGGCTGTCATGTAAACTTGAAACTAGTAGTTTAAGGAAAGCCTTAAAATATTTTGAATAAAAATTAGTCAGTAATAAAATAATTTGAATAAAACTCACCGTAAACTTCAAAGAAATAAAACAGACTAAATGGATCTTCCAGGTAGGAATTCTTGATGACAGATTTGCTGAGTAAGCGAATTGTGACGTAACATCGAAATGTGCATGCGGGTAGCACAGATAGTCGGAACACCGGTGTACAGATGAATACAATTTGTCCGTCATGATGACAATTGTTCAAGCTACCTGCTGCTAGGTATCTTCCATTTATATGTACCTGCAGAGTATGCTCCACCCAGAGAGCCTTGCAGGATGCTCCACCCAGAGAGCCTTGCAGGACGCTGCACCTACCGGCTTTTGTGAAGCCTGCCGTAAAGCAAGTCGCATTTGAACTACAAAACCGCTACCTGACGACCCAAAGTTACATAGTGCTGTTATGGCCGATAGAGGGCCGCAAAGTGAATGCAGAAGTGCCGTTTCACCCTGTTATGAGTTGATCAACCAATGACACGAGTTCGGAAACATTATTTTAAGGTAAAAAAAACTCTTAAGTGTTGCTTTAAGTGGTTATATTGTTTTCTACTCTGGCTATGTCTGCTTGTACAATTTATTTTTAAATCTAATCAAATCTCCAGTCAGTTGTATACTTTCAACTTTTTTTAATTATAGAACATCCATCCATCCATAATCTATACCCGTCCGTCTTTGCAGGGTTGTGGGGGAGCTGGTGCCTATCTCCAGCATTCATGGGGCGAGAGACGGGGTACACCCTGGACAGGTCGCCAATCCATCACAGAGTCATAGAACATAATGAAATCAAATTCATTTCAGGAACAAATAGATAGAATAAAAAGGTACAATTGAAAGAATAGATAGAATAGAATAAAATAAAATACATAGAACAGAATAGTAATAACCTTTATGGTCCCTCCGTGGGGAAATTTAGGTCAACCAGCAGCAAAGTAACAGACACGTGGAAGCATGCAGATTCAGACAAAGGTAAAAATATAAAACCAGAAAGTAAAAAAATAAATGAAAACTGTTCATTGTAGGAAAAAAATACTCAGCAGATATTAAAAATTACAGATTCAAAGAAATGTGCAACTGAGTAGGATAAATAAAAATTTACACAATGTACTTGTTTATCTGTGGACAAAACACAACAGACTATAAGGAATTTGTCTTAACAGCTGCTGGGAGGAAAGGCAAGGCAAGGCAAGGCAATTTTGCACACTTTCAACAACAAGGTAATTCACGATGCTTCACATTGATTAAGTAGTAAAATAAAAATAGCAGTAAAACACAGACAAAGCATATAAAGTAAAAACAACAATAAAGCATGAAGCATACACAGATACATCAAAGCATTACAAAGTAAATAATGTAAAAAAAGCAGTAAAACAAGAATACACAAAACATGATACAACAAAGCATTACTCAAAGGCATCTCTAAACAGATACGCTTTTAGTTGTGATTTAAAAGAACTCAGTGTAAACAAAAAATAAAAAATAAAAAAAACTCAGTGTAAAGAACTCAGTGTAAAGATATGTGATAACGCTCCTTTGTGCACCCTGGATGCAGCAGTCTACCGCTGAAGGAGCTCTCCACTTCTGAAACAGCTTCTTGCATGTGGTGGGAGATATTGTCCAACAGTGATGTTATTTTGTTATTTGACTCCTTCTGTGTCCCACCATCTGCACTGGGTCGTTTATATATTGCATATAGAGCACTGCACCTTCCCTGTACTTCTGCAAAAACACTGAATTTGAATTGGTAAACTAGTTGGTTCTGTTTTTTGTTCAACATTTAGAACCTGTTTCCCAAGGTATGTGTGAGGAGAATATTAGACCAGGTAGTGGATCAAGAGCTTGGCTCACACTCAAGTACAAGTCTTTCATTTTTCCACCACAAATTCACATTGTTTAGATGAAAGACAACGTAGTCTTTTTATGCTGACTTTATGCTGGCTTTTGAAAAATGAATTAATTTAAAACCACAGCTCTCAAGTTGTACTTAGGTAGACTAACCATCAAACCACAATTTAACTTGAAAAAAACCATCCAAAGTTCCTTATTGCTTCAGAATATTGATTTTTATTCAGTTTTAGTTGTTTTGTGTACATTTGTTATTAATCTTAGGGGATTGTAGCAAATGTTAGTAATTATGTAGGGGAGACCAGGGATGATAGTAACACTCTTTGAGCAAATGTAACTCAGTGATTCTTTATGCTGGAGATCTCTAATTTTAACACACATTTCTCTGCTATAAACGACAAGCATTCAGACTTTTACCACACCATCACAGATTAATTGAATTAATGTCAAATACAAAGAGGTATGCTCTTATAAACTACCCCAGTACCAGGGTGAGTTGTAACTCTACATGGGGAGGGTGTAACGGTTAAATTATTCAGATTATTATTATTTTTTAATCCACACTAATAAATGTATGGAGGCACTTTAATGGATAACAAAGAAGGAACCATAAACTTCTAAAACTACAACAATAATATAAATAAAATGATTGAAATACAATAAAAATTAATATTTCTTCTTTTTAAGCTTTTCCCTTGAGAGATCGCTACAGTGAATCATCTGTCTTGATTTAGTCCTATTCTCTGCATCCTTTACCCTCACACTAATTAACTTTATGTCGTCTTTCCCCACATCCATAAATTTCAGTTTTAGTCTTCCTCTTAGCCCCTTTGCTGGTGGCTCCATCCTCAGCCTCCTTCTACAGACATAATACTTGCCTCTCAATCTCAATCTGGCCTTTCTGACTTTATCTCTAAAACATCTAACACTCTCTTAGCTTCTCTGCAGCTTCACAATATCTGTACAGGGTAACGTGGCAGATGTTGTGGACCTTGGCGACCCGTCTCAGATGTTCCATGGATGACTTCTGTTGCTGCCTTCTGGAGAACATCTGCAAGGACACCCATGTTTATTTTACGCTTCCACTGCCTAGGCATGTACCTAGGCACGTACGAAGTGTCAATATACTGTAAAAGGAAGGTTGTAACACTTTTTCAGATCAGTTACAAACCTCCCAATGCCAGGCAGCCATTAAAAAGCCAACAAATCTTTTAAATTTAGCTCCAAAGCTAGCAGTAATGCAACCCATCAAACTGAACTAGAAAAACTATTACTTTAGTTTATGTAAGTGAAACAATTGTATCTACAATACAACAGACACTATGCAAAAAAGATATTTATGATAAAAATTTCACTTTCTTATCTGAAAAATCATTATTTGTTTCCAGAATAGACTGTTTTCCACTCAGAGACATGTGGCTTTGCCAGTGTGCTCGATTTGTAAGCAGGCATGGGGAGCCTAAGTCACGCCCATCTACTTCCTGTCCATGGGTCCCCTACTGTCCAAAAAATATGAATGAGAGTCAATGGAGTGATAGTTTCTGTTCCCATTTGAAATAATCCATGGACTTCAACCTGTGATGTCCGTGAATTTTAAAGACACATTTTGATGCCTATAAAGCGCTAATTTTCAACAGGTGGCAAAAATCACTTTAGGTTTTGTGTGAAAACACCTAGTGAGGTACAACTGAAGAAGAAGAAGAAAACTGGCCTTGAGTTTAGCGAGCTTCACATCCTTCTTCTAGGATGAAGGAAGGAGCATTCAACGTGGAGAAAACCACTAAAAATCTGGCCATGTGGAAAGAGGCATCTATACTGTCGGTGGAGTGAGAGCCAGAATGAAGGGACAAACTCTACAAGGTCTCTGTCAGTATTTCAAGTCCTAGCCAGTGTGTGCTAACATGATGTCATATACGCGGCTTCTGATTTCTAGTCATTTTAATTAAGAATTTTTACAAGCAAATAAATCACAAATAACATGACAAATTCAGTCGAAACACATATTATTAGTTCTCATTTAAATGGAGGTACAGCATGTGTGTGATTCAGGGCGTAACACAAAGCGGGCCAGAGAATAACTTTTATCGCTCCAATGACTTTCAGTGATTTCTTTTCTCTTTCATGGGCTGACCAGAAGGGGAGGAGACTTAGGCTCCCTAAAGTCTGTATTGATGACATCACCACAGCTCGTTTCTGATTGGTCAAACTGAGAGTTACAACCATCCCTGGTCCTCTTACTAAACATGAACTGGTTTAAAAGTGTTTTTATCATTCGTGTAACAAAATGGATATGCATGAAATATGCACATTGTACAACATGCTAACATGGTCAGGTACAAGGTTCGAGGAGCATTTAACAAAAACATTTGGAGGTTTTGATCAAGGTTTTCCAGAACTTCTGGAATTTGTTTAAATATCACAACAAAGTCTGACTTCTTGGAAGGAAGCCTGACAAAACTGTAGCCGACTGTACTGATGTTTTTTCAATGAGATGTTTTATCTCGCTTTGCAAGTTTATCTTGTGAAGTCTGGTTCTGAGAAATGTGGGCTTCTGTTGTGGGTCCGGTCGCCTCAGTCAGAGGTCTGCGTTCAGAAATGACTCGTTTAAAAAGCCCTGGCCGTGAAGACGCCTGGCACGTCAAACTGAATGATGTCGTTCTGTTCGTCAGCCCGCTGCTGTTAGCACAAAGTGAACCCTTCTGCCGGTGAACCATGACGGCAGCTCATGATGAGCTGGGAAAAGCAGAATCTCCGGAGCAGTCGGTAGCCTTGGCCGTCATCAGGATTTCCTCCATGTTGAATGAAGCACTTTGCCGGGCCCGACCCCGTGCACTGGGTTACAGCATCACGTGACACCACGTCACCGGACTCCTGATTGGTTGACGCGGCACGAATTGACTCCGAAGTTCTATTTTCTGACGCATGTCAAACTTTTCATTCGCACAAATTTGGAGCGCGAAGGACGCAGAAGTGCGTTTTTGTGACGCGACACAGAAACCCTGACGCGCGTCAGGGTTTCTGTGTCGCGTGCAATGATATTACATGTAAACCTGACGCCCTTGACGCCCTTGACGCTTCAAACGTGTTCGGTGTGAACGCAACATTAGGCTTCCTGAAAAGATGAATGTAGAATTATTATTCAAATAAATCCCGTTCTAATGTGAAATATGACACAGTAATGGACTCATAAATGCTATTCCTAGTTTTTGATCACTAATGTCTGTTGTGTTTTGTCTAAAATAATCTACAGTAGCAGATGTATTGTTTAGATAGACCTATAGATAGACCTAGATAGACATATATCCTCTCTTTTAACATGAAAAAAAAGAAATAATTTTTTTATGCCCCATGGGACCGATATTAACCATTCATCTTGTGTTTTTCATTTCTCACATCATACACAACTCTTATAAGTTTGGAGACATGTTTATTTCCAGAGTTAGGAGGGGGGAGGAGTTGCAAGTATTTCAGGTGCCTGAAATTTTCAGTTCCCCCCTCACAACATAGGAGCAAAATAACCCACAGACCTGTATTTTGCCATGATTTTTCCCACGTATTCTGGATGAAATGTGCTGTGAATGTGGAGAGACTTGACCTTAATTTGCCAAAGTTACAGGGAGGAACAAAATATTTCAACTGCCTGAAATATATTGTTCGCACAAGACCGGGCCACCTCCCTGGAACACCTCTGCAGTGAAAATGGAGAACCTTCAGACGCTCTTAAGGGGCAACTTTTCCTAAAATAAAGTAAGTTTGTTTACGCGGTGACAAAGTTTTTGTCACTTTCTGGTGGGAAACGATTCCCCCTGACGATGGTGGATGTGGCAGGTGGAAAGCGTAATGGATAGTGTGCAGGGTGGCATCAGCAGCACACTTAAGTGTCTGCTAAAGCAGCGTTGTCGCAGCAGATGTCAGAGTAAGCAGCTGCTGAGCCATCAGCGAGCTGGCTTGTGCCGATGGATCAAGTGCCTGATGGATGGCGTAATGTCCCTGAAAGGACAACTTATTGCAATTTTAATTATGCTCGGCTCACTCCTGATGCTTTTAGTGCGTCCGCAGCGTCTAGCTGGGAGCACCTGCAGCCGATGGTGATGTGTTATCAGTCACAGAGCGGTTCTCTGCTCCCCATCCTCCCCCTACCTCATTCTACCCCATCAGTATGTACCGGGAGGAGACCGAAGCCAGTCTCAGAGCTGAGGAAGAAAAAAAAATGTAATTAAGCGTTTCAGATTGAAGCCTGGCGTTAATCAGCTGTCCTGCCGCCTTCATATCGTGTCACCTCTGAGACGAGCCACAATGACACATGAACCGGCCTCCGGTTGAAGCTCGCTGCCTGCCTTTGCCTCTGCTCCTCCGCCGCCACCAGACTGGAACACATTACCAGCCAGAGAGACTGTGGAATAAAGAAAGAAGAAGAATATAAAAATGAAAATGACAGCCTCCTACTAATTGCTGTCATTCGTTTAAAGAATAAAGAGCATTATGTCGCCCTAATCAGAAATGAAGTATCTGTGGTTACATGGGGGGCTGAAGCTTATTCAGACTTACTTTTGTTGAATATGACTGATTAGTTGAACAGACCTACAGCTGCCTGGGTGATTTACACTTTGTGATAATTAACACCCGCAGTTTTGATTGTGATAAATGAACTCAATGTGTCTGAATTTAAACTAGACTCTTTAAAACAAAAGAAGGCAGAGAGTACTCATTAGCTGAGGACATTTCCCACTCATACTCTTGACTCCTTCCACTTGTGAATTTGTTTTTCACACTCATTTGCAAAAAAAAAAAAAAAAGGGTGACCATTTCCTTTTTTACCATAAAAAAAAGTCTAATACAGAGCACATTTCACAGTTGGGCGTCTGTCACTTGTGAGCCACAGACCATCGGTTCCCTCTGGCAAAAAGCACAAAACGCTTCAGTCAGGAGAAAAAATACCAACTTTTTGACTTCTTTTGATTTTCTTTCAGTCGAAGAAATTGTGAAACCCAACTTTAAATTGACATTCAAAACCCTAGACAAAAAATCTCAACCCACACCCCAGTGCCCAATGTGTGGTTTGTTGGAAATTGTATATTTAACATTCAGAGAAAGGAAGCTTTGGCTTTCCTGCTGGTTAGACAATGAGATAATTAGTTTATCCACTCCAGTGGTTTCGCTTAGTGTCGAGGTGCACAACCCAGGGGGAGGAATCGGGTTTCTAATGAATCAGACTCGTTAGGGATCCGTTAAAGATGTGGCTGGAAACATTTGGTCCACCAGACTGATGTAGTAGGCCAACTGGCACTGCTGCTAAATCTGAATATGTAGAAGAAAGCTATCAGCTGCAAATCTCCACTAACTCAAGTCTCCAACTTAAGGCTGGTGCATCCTCCACAAGAACTGAGAAATATGTATGTTCGAAGGTGGCCAGACAACAGAATTGATCAAACAAAAGCCAACTGAACTCGCAGGGGCGACTGTTTAAAGCAGATGCATCAAACTCCAGCACTTTTATATGTGTCCTTGGTCCATCACCCTCCGATTAAATGACTCTATGACCTCATCAGTATGCAGTACTGTATGACCTGGTTATTTGGTTCAGGTCTGGGGAAGCAGAGACACATCTAAACTTTGCCCTCAAGGTGTTTGACACCTGTGGTTTAAAGGATAAATAAACATACCAGAAGATGGCGGTAATGACAAATGTTGTGTTCCACTCCACCATAAAAGGAAAGTGATGCAACCCTGCTCCAGCACAGCTTAATCAAATGATTGAACTACTTCTTCAGCATGGCATCAAGTTTGGCAGAGATCGGGTAATGACCCATTCATTTGATTCAATGACTTTCAATCTTGGCTTTATTATTAAATTATCATGCCAGCTTTTGTTTTGAATTTGTTAATAATGCTGCACGGTTACAAATAAAGTTGCCAAGAAAAAGAAAAGCTCCCAGCTGATATTGTGTCCTAGCCTCCCTTTATTTACTGGCTGAAGGGCAGCAGGGTTTTGCAGTTGGGTCGGTAATCAGTCCAAAGGACCCGATTAGTCCGGATTCAGAACATTCAAACTTATTTGTTTGACGCCGTCGGGTCTGTTCCTCTTCCACACTAACCATTTTTTATGAAACGTTTCTTTTATAGCTGAGTTTAGTATCAAGGGTGAGTCAGGGAGGGGTTTACTTCCCCACCTGCCACGTCTTTCAGTTTTTTTCTCTCGGCAGAATCCTATTTATCTCGGCTTAAGTGGGCTTATCCCCCCCCTTCCCTCTCCCTGTACTCTTGCTTCGTTTTTACTCGTCTCCTTGCACGTTCCTGTTATCTCTGTTTTCTGTAGTTTCTCATATTCTCCTTGTAATGTGCCCTATCTGTTGCTCCTTACCTCCACTCTCTCCTCCTCCTCTAACCCTCTTTCTCTCTCCTTCCTTGGATCCCATCATCTATAACTCGTCTGCCTTTTACTTTCTTTTGTTGTCACACAAATAAACCAGGCAGTCTTTTTGTTGTGACTTAACTCGAATAGCTGAAATCACTTGTTTCTTAAAAAGACCTTCCATTATTCACTCATCAAGAGCATGTCCTTAAAAAGATTAACCCACTGTAACTGATGGAAACAACAATTATAAACTAACTGTCTTTAGTAAGGTTGCTCTTATCTTATTTGGAGGGAATAAACTTGTCCTCAGCAGGTGGCAGCCATATTGAACATCAGTCAGCAGCAGTTCATGAGTCCGGCAATATAGCTCACCACCCAGGGTAGCATCTCATTGAATTGGCATGAATTTTTGACAAAATATTAACATAACCCCTCTTTGCATATGTCTTCCTTGCATATCGAGTGAAGAAAATAACAGCTGATTTATACTTAAGAGGCTAAATAAAATCAAACTTTATTTATAAAGCGCTTTTCATACAAGAAGTTGCATCACAAAGTGCTTTACAGATTAAAATGACCCCACATAAAACCATATTCCCTTCCCTCCCCCAGAGATTTAAAAACATGGTCACAGTTATACCCCCCTCCCCCCAACCCAACTCCCATGCACACACACAGTTAAAAGCAAAAGTAATAAAGGACATTTGGCCGAGTGCAGATGAACCATGCAAGGAAACGCCATCAGAGGAGCCATCTGCCCCGGCAGCGGTAGATTAACAGCAGCAGCCGAGGCACCAACACAGGGCACCCAGTTGAGGCAAGGCCAAGACCCCCACCTCTACCCAAGCTCCACCTGGAGAGCACCCAGGCAGCCACAGCCGACCACCGCTACCGGGGCAGAGGGCTCCCACAGAGGAAACACTGGAACGGGGATTAAGATAAATTAAAGTGTAAAAATAAACAGTAAATTAATGTGCTAAGCTTAAATAGTAAAACACTGATAAAAATATAATCATATAAAACATGCAGAGCAAATAAACAAACAGTAATAAATGATAATCAGTTAAAAGCTAGGCTAAAAAGGTGAGTCTTGAGCCTGCTCTTAAAAACATGAACGTTCTCTGCGGCCCTGAGGTCCTCTGGCAGCCTGTTCCAGAGGTGAGGGCCATAAAACTGGAAAGACGCCTCACCATGCGTGTGTGTCCTGATTTTTGGGGTGACAAGGAGACGGCTGCCAGAGGAGCGCAGAGACCGCGAAGGTTTATATGGTAAAAGCAGTTCAGAGAGATAAGAAGGCCCAATACCATTAAGACACTTAAAAACCATTAAAAGAACCTTAAAATCGATCCTAAAACGTACGGGGAGCCAATGCAATGATTTTAAGACCGGTGTAATGTGCTCCCGCCTCCTGGTCTTCGTCAGGACACGTGATGCTGAATTTTGTAGTAGTTGTAAACCTGATATACTCTTTTTGGGAAGACCAGAAAGCAGGGCATTACAGTAATCAATTCTACTGGAGATAAAAGCATCAGTGTCTCCGTATTGGCCCAAGAGAGAATGGGGCGGACTCTGGCGATGTTCTTTAGTTGATAAAAACCTATTTTAGTAATATTTTTTATGTGAGGAATAAAAGTTAGCTCAGAGTCAAAAATCACGCCCAGGTGTTTCACTTGTAAAGAGGGATTAAAAGACAGTGATTGTAGTTTTGGTAAAAGTTTCTCTCTCTGAGCCTCAGGACCGATGACTAAAACTTCCGTTTTGTCCTGGTTGAGCTGGAGAAAGTTTTCTGCCATCCAGGATTTGATATCTAAAATGCAGTTTAAAAAGTGCATCCATTGGCCGTGTGTCATTGGGAGACATGGAGATGTACAGCTGTGTATCATCAGCATAACTGTGAAAGTTGACTCCATGTCTTCCGTTGACGCTGCCAAGAGGGAACATATACAGGTTAAAAAGCACTGGGCCTAAAATCGAACCCTGGGGCACACCACATGTAATCCTATGCACCCTAGAGGAACAGGTATCTAAACTTACGATAAATGTCCTGTCTGTGAGAAAGGATGTAAACCATTTGTAAACAGCATCAGAGAGGCCAATCTGTTTTAAACGGGTTAAAAGAATAGTGTGGTCTACTGTATCAGAGGCAGCGCTTAGATCCAGTAGAAGCAACACTGTTACCTTCTGTGCATCATAGTTTAATCTAAAATCATTTAAAATATTCAGAAGCGCCGTCTCTGTGCTGTGGTTCACCCTAAAACCAGACTGAAATTTCTCCAGGACATTGTGCTCATTAATAAAATCATTAAGTTGAAATAAAACAATTTTTTCTAAAATTTTGCTTAAAAAAGGTAAGTTAGATACTGGTCTAAAATTGTTAAAATCATTCAAATCTAAATTGCTCTTCTTCAACAGGGGCCTCACTACTGCCCCTTTAAAGGCGGCAGGAAAGACCCCCGTCTGAAGGGAGCAATTACTCGTGGTTAAAATCTCATCTCTAAAAGATCCATAAAATTGCTTAAAAAAGGAATTGGGAATCGGGTCCAAAACACATGTGGTGGGCCTCACTGAGGAGAAAACTTTATCAAGAGTCCCAGCTTCTACCAGGACAAAACTGTCCAGCGTTTCCTCTGGTAAAGACACACACTCAGATTTGTCTAAAACCATGTTACACTGAAAAGATAAAATATTACATCTGATCGTGTCTACCTTCCCTCTGAAGTGGTCTGCGAACTCCTCACAAAGAGTGTTTGAGGGGGTTTTAGGAAATGCTGTAGTAGCTCTGTTAAAAAGTTTATCAATGGTGGAAAAAAGGATTTTGGAATTATTTTTAAGTTCCGAGATGATTTTGGAGAAGTATGAATTTCTTGAATTTCTTACTGCATTGTTGTATAATTTGAGAAGATCTGTGTATATTTGATGGTTTATTGTGGTTTTACTTTTCCTCCATTTTCTCTCTGCCGCCCTACAATTTCTCTTAATTTTTCTGAGGTTTTCATTTTTCCTTGGCAGTACAGTACTCTGAAAATTATTGAATAAAAAGTGCACCCTTTTTAGGAGGCCTATAAATTGTGACACATAAAATCTGAGGAGTGCTAAAAACAGTTGCATTATATTCAAAAGTAAAATAGTTATCAAATAAAACAGGTTTGGCGGAAAATGTTGATGAACTTATAAAAGCAGTTCCGCCTCCCCTTTTGCTACTCCTTGTAGAATAAGTGAAGTTAAAATTAGGTGGGGAGGTCTCTGTAAGAACAACAGGGGCATCTGGACTCAACCAAGTTTCTGTTAAAAATAAACAATGAAGATTATGGTCTAAAATCAGATCATTTATTATAAAAATTTGTTCAGCAGAGAGCGAACATTAAAAAGTGCCATATGGTTGGAGATGGAGTGACTGTATGATTTACTGAAAGTGGGGCTTTTGGCAACTTTTTGAGATTATTGGGGTTGCATTTGTGCGGATTTTAATTTTTAGTCCGCTCTCTGCTGATAATAACAGGTATGAATGAGGTAGAACAAGGTCCAAGTCCAGTATGTGAGTAAAGAAGTAGGAAATTGAAGTGGACTAGGTTGAACTATATAAGCCAAAGGCCTTGACACACCTCTCCACATCCTTGAAGGTGCTTGGCCCTTGCAACAAGGACACACCCTATTCTTCGCTCATTTAACCAACTGCCTCCTTCTGAAAGATCCTTACTGCAGCCTCTCAGGGATGTCGTAATATAATATTTTCTGACCATGTTAGATTTTGAAAATCAAATCACATCCGAACACAAACAAAGTAAAATGAATTTGTTTAGTCTGAACTTGATTCTAACAGAAGTGTGTGATGTAGCTTCACCATCATCAGCGTCAGACAAGACTAGTGAGCAGATGGTGAACATGAAGCCCTTACGAAAAATCAAGGAAGGTAAGAAAGGCTTTACACATGATAAAAAGGTGTGAGATTTAACATTTTAATATGTTTATATTTGTTTGTCATAGTTCTTACATTCAGGTTTGATTTTATAATTTCTTTAATTAATTGTATTGATTAAATTTAATTATTTTTATTTATCTGGACGGGCGGGCGTGTGAGCAGAGATACAGCTGAGTTGTTAGGTGGTTGGCCCTGTTCCATTTAGAAAATGATCCCACCCAAATACAAATTTATATCGAAATTAGTTTTGAAATGGATAGATCAGACTAATATGAAGCTTCTGGAATGGCCGGTTCTGTGCTCAGGAACCGACAAATTAAACTGAGCTTTTTTCATTTCTGAGAGTCAAAGTAAAAGCCAGATTCATACCAGCTGAAGGTTACAAAAAGCATGTCATGCAGATGCACCTCACTACCTAACTTATCTAAATGGTAAGTAGCAAAATTAAAAGTTCATATTTTTTCAGGACTTTTTTTTTTTTGCACATGGAGATTAAGAAATGTATTGTGATATTCAAACTTTGTCTAAACACGTTTATCCTTGCTGGGCGGTTTGGAAAGACAATGGACTTTTGATTTGTGGGAGAACACTGGGGTACCCCGAGAAAACCAACATATGCACACAGAGAACAACCAAACTCCATGCGGGATTTGAACCCAGGACCTTCTTGCCGCAAGGAGACAGTGCTACCAACAGCTCCACTGTGAAAGCCTGAGACAGACAGACACAAGATGAGATTCACCACTTGATGCATCAGATTTGCACCAGTTGGTGTGTGAGCAGGTTGAGCACCTGGTATCCTTAGAAGAACTGGAGGATAAATGGTGCCACTACAAGGTGAAGAAAAGGTCAGATGATAAACCAATCAGGTGGCATTGCATTGGAGAAGTGAGATTGTAAAGCTTATTTGTTGTATCTAACCTTTTGAGGACAGATAAACCTGCCATTTCTTCTCCCTGCAGCCAGGAAAAAACTTTTAAATGCTTATTTTTCACTTAGACACACTGTATCCTCCCCTCAGCTTCAAAGACTTAAGATAGAAAGGTTACCATAACAACTGCTGTGTGAAGAGCAGCAGAAAATGCTCCGAGAGCTTGTGCCATCCTGGATCCAAAGTTTGTAAAAGTCCATAAGAAGCCCGCTGCTATCATCTTCAGAGAGGATTTATAATTTGAGTAAAATATTTTCTGGCAAGGACGATGCGAGAGTGCATAAATGTACCCGCTGCAACGTCTGAGGGAAACCAAGTTTGTTCTTCTTCTTCCCGTACTTTCTGCTGTATTGGTTGCAGCTGACTGCCTTATACAGAGATGGAGGACATGACATTTGTTGTGATATTGAACCATAGCACCAAGTGGCTGGGTGATTCGTCTGGTAAAGAAATAAATCAAGCGGAAGGAGATGGTAAAACGAAATTCTGGAATATATCTTCCAAAGAAAATGCTTCATTGGAGAATACTTGAAATGCCTCATTAAGGCTCCTAATTAGGCTAAAATAATATCCACAGAATCAAATGAAATCCATATTGTGTAGAGCAAATACTTCAAATTCTTTGGTTGCTTAGGGAACATCTTTAATGATTATATTAATAGCCCCCGCTTACATCAGACTGTTGTAGGTATTTCCTGTAGGGCATAAACACTCCCATTTTTCTCTCTCATGGTACATCTGCCTCTAAGGTCAGCTCCTGATGAAGTCAAGCGAAACAAACCCTATCTGGCTGGGCATAAAGTCTCCACCGAAGGGTTAGGGCTTATCACAGTGCAAGCCACGGTGCAGGGAAAACAAAGAATCTTTCACTTTCCTCTGCTAAAACACGGAGCAGCAACAAAAAATAGAAAAAAGGAAGAGTTAGATTTTCATTGGCACGCAGATACAGTCTCAGCAGACATCAAAGCAAAGCTAAAAAGACATCCCGCGATCTCACTGTGGCAAAGAATGTGTAGCTATAAGAATATCTCTGACTGGGAAAAAAGAGCAGTGAAGCTCTTCAAACTCCTTCCTTCCACAGCATCAGGTTTTATCTTTTATTATTCTTTTATTTTACATCTTATCATTAAATACACTGGAGAGTTCATTTAGTGGTAGCCCACAATGACGATCTGGAATATGTTCAAACAATCTCCATTTCTGTGAGGGAGCTATTTTTATAGAATGTGCAGCTCTGCGTGTTCACTAATTAGATAACAGAGCTGTGTATATTGGAGGGAAGTCATACCACACGCTGAAAAATGGATGGAGGTGCAGTACAGGCTCAGTGTGGGACTAAAAAGATGCTGTCCAACATCACCTTGTCTGTATGTGAAAAACATTTGAAAACAATATAACAATAAATCATGTTTCCAAAAAAACAGGGCAACCATTCAAGGCTAAAAATTTGATAGATAATTAGCAAAAAAATTGAAAAGGTTCACCAAATTAAAATTATTTTCTTTCCTCTGCATAAGGACATGCAATCCTTTTCCTAAAAAATATTGTTGGTCTTGTCTACAAGCAGCCAAAATGAGCTTCCTCCGTACGTAGAGTGAGGAGCTCTGTCATCCAGGCGGAACTCAAAGTAGACCCTCTCTGCTTCTCCACATCTAAAGGAGTCAGTTGAGGTGGTTCAGCAGTGGATTAGGGGTCTCCCCCTGGATGTCTGCCTTTGGAGGTTTTCTGGGCAAAACCCACTAGAAGGAAACACCCTGAGGAAGACCGAGCTGGAAGGACTATGTATCCCATTTGTGTCCTCACTAGAACCAGGAAAGTAGAGCACATCACCCCAGTTCTAAAGTCCTTACAGTGGCTCCCTGTAGCTCAGAGAATAGACTTCTGAATACTTTACTGGTTTATAAATCATCGAATGGCTTAGCACCAAAGTATGATGAAGATCTACTGTTACTATAGCAACCCACCCAGACCACTCAGGTCCTCTAATTCCAGTCTATTCAGCATCCCCAGAATCAGAACCAAACATGAAGCAGCAGCTTTCAGCTTCTATGCTCCTCTAATCTGGAACAAACTTCCAGATCACTGAACAGCTGCTGAAACACTACAGAGCTCTGGACCACTAAACATCGCCTAATTCCCTCCCCACCACACATCAAGCAAATGGATCTTTAAAGTCAATGGGATCATTTGTTCCTTCAGTTAGGTGACCTACATAACCGTTAACAAGCATTGCTCATAAGCTGAAGCTGAATCAGAGATATCTGATGGTAGCTGGTTGATGGCTTAAATCTATTTTCCGGCTCTGCTTGGATGAGACGAACTATCTGCGATATGAGTTTCAAACACGAAGCTTCTTTTCAGCGTGGAAGGCTGAGGACTAAAGGCAAACAACGAGGGAATCACATACAGACATATAGGATGATATATACAGTGGCTTGCAAAAGTATTCGGCCCCCTTGAACTTTTCCACATCTTGTCACATTACAGCCACAAACATGAATCAATTTTATTGGAATTCCACATGAAAGACCAAAACAAAGTGGTGTACACGCGAGAAGTGGAACAAAAATCATACATGATTCCAAACATTTTTTACAAATAAATAAGTGAAACGTGGGGTGTACGTAATTATTCAGCCCCCTGAGTCAATACTTTGTAGAACCACCTTTTGCTGCCATTCCAGCTGCCAGTCTTTTAGGGTATGTCTCTACCAGCTTTGCACATCTACAGACTGAAATTCTTGCCCATTCTTCTTTGCAAAACAGCTCCAGCTCAGTCAGATTAGATGGACAGCGTTTGTGAGCAGCAGTTTTCAGATCTTGCCACAGATTCTCGATTGGATTTCGATCTGGACTTTGACTGGGCCATTCTAACACATGGATATGTTTTGTTTTAAACCATTCCATTGTTGCCCTGGCTTTATGTTTAGGGTCGTTGTCCTGCTGGAAGGTGAACCTCCGCCCCAGTCTCAAGTCTTTTGCAGACTCCAAGAGGTTTTCTTCCAAGATTGCCCTGTATTTGGCTCCATCCATCTTCCCATCAACTCTGACCAGCTTCCCTGTCCCTGCTGAAGAGAAGCACCCTCAGAGCATGATGATGCCATCACCATATTTGACAGTGGGGATGGTGTGTTCAGAGTGATGTGCAGTGTTAGTTTTCCGCCACACATAGTGTTTTGCATTTTGGTCTCATCTGACCAGAGCACCTTCTTCCACATGTTTGCTGTGTCCCCCACATGGCTTGTGGCAAACTGCAAACGGGACTTCTTATGGTTTTCTTTTAACAATGGCTTTCTTCTTGCCACTCTTCCATAAAGGCCAACTTTGTGCAGTGCACCACTAATAGTTGTCCTATGGACAGATTCCCCCACCTGAGCTGTAGATCTCTGCAGCTCGTCCAGAGTCACCATGGGCCTCTTGGCTGCATTTCTGATCAGCGCTCTCCTTGTTCGGCCTGTGAGTTTAGGTGGACGGCCTTGTCTTGGTAGGTTTACAGTTGTGCCATACTCCTTCCATTTCTGAATGATCACTTGAACAGCGCTCCGTGGGATGTTCAAGGCTTGGGAAATCTTTTTGTAGCCTAAGCCTGCTTTAAATTTCTCAATAACTTTATCCCTGACCTGTCTGGTGTGTTCTTTGGACTTCATGGTGTTGTTGCTCCCAACATTCTCTTAGACAACCTCTGAGGCCGTCACAGGGCAGCTGTATTTGTACTGACATTAGATTACACACAGGTGGACTCTATTTAGTCATTAGCACTCATCAGGCAATGTCTATGGGCAACTGACTGCACTCAGACCAAAGGGGGCTGAACAATTACGCACACCCCACTTTTCAGTTATTCTTTTTTTTTTTTATGTTTGGAATCATGTATGATTTTTGTTCCACTTCTCACGTGTACACCACTTTGTATTGGTCTTTCACCTGGAATTCCAATAAAATGGATTCATGTTTGTTGCTGTAATGTGACAAAATGTGGAAAAGTTCAAGGGGCCGAATACTTTTGCAAGCCACTGTACTTATTCATGTATTTATAGTTATATCCTCCTTTTGAATTTATTTCTTGCTTTTAAATATATGCAGCTCAATATAAAACGAACCTGCATCCTTGGACATCTTTTTCATAGATTCAAACTTGTTTAGCTAACATTTTTTTTTATCTAACATTCTCTTGAAATGATGGCAGATTAGTATGCATGGAGACAGGCAAGTTGAAAGAACAAAGTCCCCTTTTGATGGTTTTATTAGTTATTAGCTGAAAAGCTCGTTCTCGGTAAATGTAGAGCGTGCTTTAAAGGAACACAAAAAGAAACGCTGAAATGCTGTAGGTTCCTGCTTGTATTCTGTAATATGGCCCTGCACGGAACAGTCTTTAGTTTGATTCTTGTTGAATCAATCACTGATGCAAAATTATCCCACTGCTCAGTTCAAGACCCTTCTCTCTCATTAATATCGTCTGAAATGTTGAATGGTGTAAAGGTTTAAAGAAAACACAGAGAATGGAGAGCAGGACAAATTGTCCAGTCTTTCAGTACAGCTTGCGGTAGTTTAGTCTAAAGGCTTTTATTCTGCTTACACTCAAAATATGCAAGATTATGAAGAAAATCAAAAGGTTCTGGGAAATTTTTTGCTGCTGTTAAGGTGACTGTAGATCAAATATAACTCAAGAACAACTAAAGAACTGTGAAACATTTTGGACATTTTACCCCAAAAAAAATTTATTTCCTGGAAGTATGACTTTTGGGGAACTGGTCATTGTAGGTGTTTGGTAATAACCAATAATCTCAATATTCACTGAAGTGTCTCAGCCCACAGCGTTGGTGTTTGTTTCAAGATATCACAATCTTAAATCCATTAACAGAAGGTAACTGGAGTTCTAATGATACATATCTCATCCAGTGGTTGTCCTAGCCTGTGTGGTGCCCTGGGCGAACCCCCCCCCCCCAAACCCCACAAACGCAAGACTGAGGGGTCAGCCTGGAGCCTTATTTTCCAAGTTTGCCATTCTCTGTGCCGACAGCAGAGGGTGCTATAGGAGCGACTTTGTTCTCCCTGTGATTAATGATTTTACCATATACCAGCCTAAGTAGATGATTAATTTACATAAAATCCTGCCTTGCTTGACTTTAACATGTTACTGTATACAACCATACTGAATTTATTCAGACAAACAGCTACATTTACAGTGTAAACATACACTGTAAACAAAATAACTAACATAGGAGAAAATAGAAGTATTACATCCAAAGTCCCTCCCCACACACACACACACTTAACTCTACACTTTAGAGTGTGATCAGATTCGCACAACGTAATCACATTTTATTTTATCATTATGGGCTTGGATTAACAATATTATGAATGAGATGTGCTTTATTTGTAATTTAAATAAATGTGATTTATTTCGCCAACTGATTAGTTACAAAATTTGATGCATGCCTATAGCCAAACCCAATGCTGCCACAAAGGAAGCCAGAAAGCAGCCACCCCCTTCCTCTCTGCACACCCCTTGCAACAAGCACAGCTGGCAGCAGCAAGCAGATGCATCGGGGGCGTAAATAGCTGTTATAAATAGATGTCATCATTTCAAAAATCCATTGGTGCAAATTATAAGTTTATCTTATATTGTCATGGTGATTTTGTGCGTTTGGTTTTATTTTGCGAGCTAGTTAGATGCCGTTTCACTTCCAGCTTCTTCAGTCACTTCAGGCCTGCCCCCCTGGTTGCAGCACTGGCAAACAGCAGAGCAAATACACCTATAACTGCTCCCTGATCTGCAAATGGGGGATAGAAAACGGATCGCTGCCTATGTTTTCCAAAAGAGGCATGCACCCATGGCATGAAAAAATTTATTTTATTTTTCATCCATATTGCCAAGCCCTAACCTCCTATAATTTCTCCGAAACAGTTGTATAATGTCCGATGACATGTTCAACTTTTGAAAATACACCTTTAAATCAAAACTACCTTCTGATATCTTCAAATTATACCATGGAATGTTAAAATATTGACAAGAATAGTGATTTGTTTTATACCCTGATATATTTTGATATTGAATGATATGAAAAATATTATTGTGATATAATTTTTGTCTGTATTACCCAATCCTACTATAAATTGGAACATGTCGGCCTGTTATGAAAGTTGCTTTCTCAGCATCTCAGCTGAAATCTCTCCACATTTCCAGATTAAGAAGCCATGGCCCAAGTTTGAGGTCTAAGCAGCAAACATGTTCCAATGTAGAGTATAAACAGTAAAACAAAGACTAAAACACAATGCAGTCACTCACTAAGTACATACATCAGAAAGAGCTGTAATCTGGTGCAATGAGCTGCAGTCATTTATTAGACTGGGAGGACCCATTTGGTGATTATTATGAAGCTAGGTGTTAATAGCAGGCGTTGCTAGCATGGTCCACGTATGTCCCTGATAAATCAATCAAACTTTCACTGAATCTGCACATCCATGTAAAAGCTGACAGTCTGTGATGTACAAACTAACATACTTTCACCCATAACTAAACTCAGCAAAAAAAGAAGCGTCCCTTTTTCAGGACTGTGTATTTCAACAATAATGTTGTAAAAATCCAAATAACTTTACAGATCTTCATTGTAAAGGGTTTAAACAATGTTTTCCATGCATGTTCAAATAACCATAATCAATTAATTAACATGCACCTGTGGAATGGTCGTTAAGACCATAACAGCTTACAGAAAGTAGGCATTTAAGGTCACAGTTCTAAAAACGCAGGACACTAAAGAGACTTGTCTACCGACTGTCAAAAACACCCAAAGAAAGATGCCCAGGGTCTCTGCTCATCTGCGTGAACGTGCATTAGGCATGCTGCAGGGAGGCATGAGGACTGCTGATGTGGCTAATGTCCGCACTGTGAGACGCCTAAGACAGTGCTACAGGGAGACAGGAAGGACAGCTGATCATCCTCGCAGTGGAAGACCACGTGCAACAACACCTGCATAGGATCGGTACATCCGAATATCACACCTGCGTGACAGGTACAGGATGGCCACAACAACTGCCCGAGTCACACCAGGAACACACAATCCCTCCATCAGTGCTCAGACTGTCCGCAATAGGCTGAGAGAGGCTGGACTGAGGGCTTGTAGGCCTGTTGTAAGGCAGGTCCTTACCAGACATCACCAGCAACAACGCCGCCTATGGGCACAAACCCACCTTCGCTGGACCAGACAGGAGTGGCAAAAAGTGCTCTTCACTGATGAGTCACGGTTTTGTCTCCCCAGGGGTGATGGACGGATTCGTGTTTATCGTGGAAGGAATGAGCGTTACACCAAGGCCTGTACCCTGGAGCAGGATCGATTTGGAGGTGGGGGGTGCGTCATGGTCTGGGGCGGTATATCACATCACCATCGGACTGAGCTTGTTGTCATTGCAGGCAATCTCAATGCCTTGCGGTACAGGGAAGACATCCTCCTCCCTCATGTGGTACCCTTTATGCATGCTCATCCGGACATGATCCTCCAGCAGCCATACTGCTCGTTCTGTGCGTGAGTTTCTGCATGACAGCAATGTCAGTGTTCTGCCATGGCCAGCGAAGAGCCCGGATCTCAATCCCATTGAGCACGTCTGGGACTTGTTGGATCGCAGGGTGAGGGCTAGGGCCATTCCCCCCAGAAATGTCCAGGAACTTGCAAGTGACTTGGTGGAAGAGTGGGGTAACATCTCACAGCCAGAACTGACAAATCTGGTCCAGTCCATGAGGAGGAGATGCACTGCAGTACTTCAAGCAGCTGGTGGCCACACCAGATACTGACTGGTACTTTTGATTTTGAGCCTCCCTTCATTCAAGGACACATTATTCTATTTCTGTTAGTCACATGTCTGTGAAACATTTTTAGTTTATGTCTTATGGTGTTGACTCTTTTAGTGTTCATACAAATATTTACACACATTAAGTTTACTGAAAGTAAAAACAGTTGAAAGTCAGACGACGTTTCTTTTTTTGCTGAGTTTATGATAAAACCAACCCTTCTGCATGTTTAAATCCTTCCTTTTGATCTGCTTATGGCCTTTGTTTTTAAATGTACATGTATTTAATTTTTTCGTATACTAGTTATGAGTAAAACATTTATAGTGCTGATGTTTGACTGAAGCCTTGGCCTTTTTCGTCTCCTGTACCTGTGACTGCGTGATGCTAGATAAGAACCACTCATCTCCCAAGGCTAGCTGAGTTCTTTTGTCTTTGTAGCGTGCATTTATATGCGCATAACAATGTATTTGGGTGCTGTTCATGCACCTTTGATGCAAATGCCAGACATATTACCCTTCACTGCACAGCATGGAGCAGAGAGTGAGATACTGAGAGAGAGCCCACAGAACAGTTTTCTCTGAATAGGTTCTAGTAATTCCAGTTCAAGTCCTCACATTGTTTAAGCCTGCCATTAAAGCTTATTTGTGGGATAGGAAGTAGAGAAGGTCTTTCAGCAAAGGTGGATTAGGTCCAGGAACTTTCCATTTATGCTAACCCATCATATTTTTCATTAACATACAGCAGGCTCTCAGTGTCACTCAGACAACTGCTCTATGCCGGCCTGCTCTGTCCTCACAAACGATGTGCAGTGACACAAGCACACGGTTTGAAGGGGGTGTGGTCTGTTGATTCAGCTGGTCGTTCAAATCATCATTTACAACAGTCCATCCATCCATCCACTCATTCATCTATACCCGTCTATCCTATGCAGGGGTGCTGACAGTCCATCAGTTGGAAAAAATGGTTTAATCTTCTCCTCCCTCAAAGTGCCGTGAGACGACATTTGTTGTAAATCCCCACTGTGAAGCATGGTGGTGGCAGCATCATGCTGTGGGGATGCTTTTTGGCAGCAGGCCCTGAAAGGCTTATAAAGGTAGAAGATAAAATGAATGCATCAACATATTGAGAAATCCTGAAGGACAATTAGTTTCCATCTGTCAGACCACTACAGCTTCAGAGAACATTCATTATCCAGTTGACAAAAGTATTTTTTTTCTTTCCTATTATATACCTTAAATTTGCAATTATATCGCATGTGGAACTCAGTTTAATTTAAAAAATATATATATTTTGCAGATAATTTTTATATGCATTTATATATATAATGTCCAGGGGAATGGTACCCATTCAGTAGCATGACCAATTTCATTATTCACTTCTATTCAAGTAGTATGAGTTTTACATTAATAGTAGTTATTCTTGATAACAATTATCATCTTTATATAAAACCCTATTTCCGTTTAAATGTACAACATGAAACTAGCATTGCTTGTACCAGGGCATATCAACCATAGATTTGATATACTAACCAAGGCAAGAAGTATGAGTTTAGCCCTGAATTTAAATACTTTTACTTACTCTCTTTCTGTCGTTTCAACTTTATATTTTAAGATGTGTGTAGTTATTTGAAGTAAACTTTTTAATCACTTACCAACAGGTCAACAAAAGCCTTTATTTTCTGTTAAGCCAAGCCAAACAGCAAAAAAAGCACTGAGTGTTTCTCGGATTGTTTTGCTGTCAGTGGGTGTCTTTGTTACTGCCAGTTTACAACATCTCACATAAACAGCTTTCACCATTTGATAAAGTAATTGCTCCTCCGTTGACATGCTACAGGGAGGTGGGGAAGCTTAATCACTTCCAGATAACGATCAGTTCCAGCTGCCATTTTGCTGTTGACTGTCTTGATGTTTGCAGACAACTAAAAGCCTGTTTTCAGGCAGTTTTTTTTATTGTTAGTACTTGACTGCAATGACATTAACAATGAAATAATCAAGCAAAAATAACCTTTTTGTTTGTGCATCACAGATGTCTTAAAACCACTGAAGCTCAAAAACAAGAAGGTTAAGAAAGAGTACTTTAAACAATCCCCAGCTTTTGAATGTAGAGTACTTTTAAGGGATTTGTTCAGAAGATTAAGTCTTTATATTATAGTTAAAAATTTACTACACAATGCTTAAATATACACTCATCGGCCATTCTTTACTTTGGCATAAATATATTTAGTTGCCCACTTCCCATAATTCCTTGTGACACAGATTTTACATTTCCTGCCTCAATCGAATAAGTTCAGATATCTAATATTTTGGTGCCTTGTTCATGAGGGATGGTAGGGTGGAGCAGGAGACGGACAGACGGATTAAAGTCTCTCCTGTAGTAATGTATCCTGTCTCCTGTTACAATGAAGAAAGAACCAAGTCAAAAAGCAAAGTAAATGGCAGAGTGAACGGGAAGTATTGTGTACACAGGAAATGGAGTATAAACCAACAGAAGTAGTTTACTTGGAAATCCTCTTCAGGAAATGGAGTATAAACCAACAGAAGTAGTTTATTTGGAAGTCCTCGTCAGAGACTCTGACCTTGATTAACTTAGATCCTGTTAGATGTAGCTGAAGATTGGGTGGTGTCCGTTTACCGGGGACTGTTTCATTCACAGGATCGTTTGGAGGAAATATCTCTATATGCTGAAAACCAGGGATGATGATGTCATGGAGTGCAGAAACTCTGATAGCAGAGTGAGTGAGTTCACAAACACTAATTCAGTTATCACCATAGGTAAGGGGATGTTGGCTTGGTCCATAATCAAGAGCTTAGTGGTCTGGTAAATGGTTCGGTCAGCAACAGAGCAGGCAATGTGGCCGCATTATAGATCCAAAATCTGTGAGGCAGTAATCGTGGTCCAGGTACATGAAGATAGGTTCGAAGCCAGAGGCGGGTCAGGTGTAGGATCAGGGACATAGACATGAAAAATGCTCGAAGGCTGTGGCAGTGGTTGACAATAGACGATCTTGCACAGAGTGAATGCAGGGCAGGAGTTGATATAGGCAGTGGCACAGGTGGAAGCAATCAGACAGCCAAAAGGACTCAACATGAACCACACCAGGAACAAGGAAATCTTTAACTATGGTCATGAGATATTGCTGTTGACCAAAAGAACGAAATCCTGGATACAAATGGCTGAAATTAGCTACATTAATCTGGTGACTGGACTCAGCTTTAGGAATAGATTAGTTCTGTAATCATCCAAGGGAAGCTTGAAGTAGAGCTTCTGTTCCTTCAAGTTGAAAGAAGTCAGATCAGCATTTGATCAGGATGCCCAATTCCCATTATCTTCTGAGCTATAACATGAACAAAGCGTCTTCATCCATACAGTTACCACTCACTGGATTTTTTTCTCTGTGTTTTTTGACCATTCTGTGTCTGACACCACCAACCATGAACCGTCACTACAATCCCCTTTTGTCATCTTCATCACTTCCAAAACCATTGAGTTTCTGCCATGTGCTTAGCGATTTGCTGTTGGTGTTAAACAATCGAATATTTGTCCCTCATAAAGGGGCTAGTGAGTGTGTGTTGAAATGCTGGTCTTCCGTATTACAAACTTTGATGTATATTTATATAGACACCTACTAAAAAGTGCTCAGCATTGGTGTATTAACTGAGCTCTCATTCAGCATGAATACACTGCCACTTTTGATTTGGCTTGGTTTAATTTAACAGCCTTCCTGGGCTGATGTGTGCTAATACCTGACTTCAGCAGCAACACCTCTTCAGGTCATCGTCATAATTAAACTTTTGCCTCACAAAGAGACGAGACGGTAATTTTTGTTTTGTGTTTTGATACTTTGTGGCCTTTTTTCACCTTTTTCGTTCCAGTGGATCAACTAGATCTAGTAATAACACTGGATGTGTTAAAGTATGAAAAAGGTTGGAGAGTTAAGAATGTTGTGACAGTTTTTCTACAGTTAAATTCAATTTAAAAAATCTAAATATATAGTCTTACTCATAGTATTGCAACATATCGCAATATATCATATCATCTCCCCTGTATTGTGATACATATCATATCGCCAGATTTTTACCAATACACATCCCTACTTGCCAACAGCTGATGGTGTCATTCAGGACTTGTTCCTGTGGAATATTGTCTCTGATGGCTAGAAACTGATATGTTAGCATGTCATAATGGTCATGAGACTATCATCCAGCATTAGTCAGAGGTTTCTTCAGATTCTTCTTAGCATCACTATCCACAACGACTCGTTGAAGTTGTCTTTGTAACTCCAGTGGCTCAGGAGTTAGGGCAGGGGTTTGAACTGGTTACAGGACAAATTCCTGTCTGTCTCGGTCGTTGTGTCTTTGGGCAAGACACTTCACCCACCTTGCCTACTGTTGGTGGTCAGAGGTGGTCAGAAGGCCCGGTGGCGCCAGTGGCAGCCTAACTTCTGTCAGTGTGCCCCAGGCCAGCTGTGGCTACGATGTAGCTTGCTATCACCAGTGTGTGAATATGTGCGTGAATGATTAAATGTAGTACTATACAAGTACAGGCCAATTTACCTTTTACCATTTTTGAAGATACCTTGATAATATGAGTTACAACAATATTTAATTTCCCTTTAGGATAAATAAAGTATTTCTGAATTGAAGAGCTGTGAACAAGCGTGTGGATACCTATTAATATCATCTTTAACTTGATGCATTACAACACTGTTTTAAATTATGCTTTTCTTTGACTGGAAATATGTTTTCCTACATTTTTCAAGACTTTATAAAAAGCTTTTGAAGAGAAACTTTGTTTCTGCTGGTGTCTAATGTGAATTTCAAATTCAGACTGTCATAAGGGGATGGCAAAACTCATGTCTGTGTTTCACCTCCCTCCAAGGAGAAGCAGTGACACATCTCTGACAGCCCAAATCCAAGGGGGGCATTTCATAAGAACACATACATATTTCTATAGCAGAAATAGTAAGGCAGGGCAAGACAATTTTATTTGTATAGCACACATTTAACAACAAGTGAATCTAAGGTACTTTACATGAATAGGGGATAGCATAGTGCATAGGAGATAGTAGAATTTGTTGCAGCCACATGGCAATAGTCTATTTTCTCTGGCCTTTCGTGGCATTACAAACTTCCTTAGCCTGAACCATATGTTCATGCTCTCAGTCGAAGGGACCCTTTGGCATGTAGGGCATCCTCATCCACAAGCACTGTCCATGTGTTCTGAGTGGCGAATTGGTTTAAAGGGCAAAGAACCGAGTCTCGGCAAGCCTGAGAACGTTACCAGGGTGTCAGGCCAAGGATGCCAAGACACTGGTGGCTCTTGAGTTTTTATTTTGGTCAGATTTAGCATGATTACTGCCTTCTGTCACAGGATTTGGAGCCTCCACCACTATCTCTCAGCCAAATGACTAAATACCGGCCTATTATATTTATTTAATAGGCAAACACTTGTTTCGTAGAAGATGGCAAATTACACTAAGGACAGGAATATACAGTTTTTGAGATACAAGTTGAATCTGCTAATATAATTTGAATGAAACAAATGATGTAAAACTGACAAAAAGCATGATAAAGCTTAGTACAGAAATTTAAATCTGAATGAAAGTCCTAAAGCCTTAAAGGATAATGTCCATATTAATCCAAGTTGAGAGGAGGAGACAGACTCTTGCAGCACATACCTGTTGTTGTACTGTATCTGCTAATTCTGTCTTTGTGAAGCTCTCTGCCAGTGCTCCTCTACTTTTAAACAACTCTTTTAGTTATTTAATTTCATTAGTCCTTTATCAGAAATGATTTTCTAAACAATGCCATAAGTTGGTTCTGCAATGGTTTTGAGAAAACTCTTTGCTCACACATATCACAAGATGCTTCTAATGTCATATATTGGTCATATGAAAAGTTTCTGTCGGGCTTCTGCTCAGACTAAGGCAGCTGATGTTAATTTGCAGTAATCGGGGGCAGAACTGCCTCCTAAATATTGACAGATTTAAGCTGTTTATTTGGCTTTCTGCGTTTTGTCTTGTTTTTTCTTCATTTTTCTTCACAAAACCTTTCTGGCCCACATGTAAAGCTCTAGCTATGGAGGAACACTTACACTGCATGTCACCCAGAAAACACCACCCCCATGGTGAAACCTGGTAGTTGCAGCTTCATGTTGTGTGGAAGCTTTCCTTTACCACGGACATGGAAACTGGAAAGAGATGATGTGAAGATGTATTAAAATTTAATAGAACAGAAACAACCTTTATTGCTTCACAGTGGGGAAATTCAGGTGTGCCAGCAGCAAGTTGAAGGCAAACTGAAGCATGCAGATTCAAACCAAAGTAAAGAATATAACAACTGTATTGTGAGGGCAAACTTACAACATAAGAAAAATAATCTTGTAATGTTATTAAAATACTATGCTGACATAAAAGAAATGTACGAGATGTGTGATGAATGTAAAGGGAAACAGCAAGAGACTGTTTACAAGAAAGGAAAACTGTACAATACCAGTAGGAGTGTAAAGACTTATTGAATTTATTGGGAGCAGTGGTGGTTATAGAGTCTAACAGCTTCTGGGATGAAGGATCTGCACTCCTTTGTGCAGCTAGGATGCAGCAGTCTGTCACTGAAGGAACGCTCTACTTCTGAAACAGCTTCATGCATGAGGTCGGAGACACTGTCCAACAGAGTCCAATAATTCTTCTGTCTTCTACCAGCTGCACTGGGTCAAGGGGTCATCCTAGGACAGAGCTGGCCTTCCAGATTAGCTTAACTAACCACTTCCTCTCAGCTGTAGATAAGTTGCTGCTTCAACAAACTACAGTAGCTACCTATATAAGATGGCTGATGTCAAAAAGGGTCACCAGGAGCGCCCCCTGCACTCCAATCTGAGCTAAATACAGGACAAAACATGGAAGAAAATTTGAGTTTAAACTCTCAAGACTGGGGCCTAGTTGTCATACATAGTATTCACTCAGGGTTTGAAGACAAATGTTGGCAACAATTTCTAAATGTTTCTTCTTGCAAACAAGTTTTAAAACCATGGATCATAGTCTTTCTCATAAAATACTAGTAAAATAAGTTGAAGTTGAGGGTTAAATGTGACCAAATGTGAAGACATTTTGGCAGCGTGAATAATTTTGCAGGGTATTGTATATCCTCACAGAGGTTTGAAAGGACAACGACTCATAAACTTCTGGATTAAAACCTTTAGCTTGGCCTCTATCTACAACTAATACAGTAATGTGTTCCTCCATAGAACGACAGTATGGCCATTAATTAAAAGATATTTCAAACGTCTGATGTTTAATAGAAGAGTGTGACCAGAATCCACAGCTTAGACACCTAACACAGCAAAAGTTACATTCCTATCATAAAACAGCAGCTATAAAATTATGAAGTCATTAAATTTAAATAGTTTGTTTATGGCTTGAAATATTTTACTCTAAACTGTCCAGTTTAACAACTGTTTAAAATCATTAAGATGCAAACAGCCCCCGGCAGTACCTTTATTTAAAGAATTGACTGCAGCATTAGTGTTTATTGTTATGAGGGTATTACTGTTATGGTGCTGTCAGTAAAAGCTGCAGGAAACGGTCTCTAATATGTAATACTCAGATCAACTACTTTATATTTTTCAACAGTTACATTAATCTGCTTCCAAATATAAAAATCATTTTATTATAGGACATTTTGTGTGCAGATGCTTGTATTGTTTGGTTTTTCTTCTATCGATAACCACAGTAAGCAAACTTAGCTGGTTTTATTTTTTGTTCCAAGACAACTAAAGGAACTAGTTCTGAAACTTATTGAAGTAGGCATGACGATCTAAGGCGTAGAGGAAGGGTAAAATTAGGAACCCCAGAATGCAGCTAAGGAGGCTGGACTTGTTTTTGCCACTCAGACCAGTTCTGGACCCATTTCCTGCACTGGATTGTTTAAACATGTACTTTTACTTGTGATTATTGAATCACTAGGAGCTCTGATGTATGAGTTGTTTAATCTATTGCGTTTTGTGCGGTGATTCCACCATTAAATGCTTGGCATAGTTAAAACTAGAGCATCATCCTCTCCATCACATCTGCTAACACCAGAAGCCCTTAATGTTCAACATCTCAGTCAAGAAACTTTAAACCTTACATACATTCTAACACATAAGAGTTGATCATCCCAATTATGCAGAATTATAACTATTTGATAGTTACAGCAAGTAGAAGAGGCATGTAGGCCTTTCTTTCTCCCTCTTACTGGGTCCCAGTAGTTTTTAATGGTAAATGGCTGTACGTGTGTAACACTTTATCAAGACAGAGGACTCCAAAGCGCTTTACACGACAATCAGTCATCCACCAATTCACACGCACGCATACACACACTGATGGTGTTAAACTAGATTGTAGCCACAGCTGTCTGGAGGCAGACTATCAGAAGAGAGGCTGCTGTACTCTGGCACCACTGGGCCCTCTGACCACCACCAGCAGGCAAAGTGCCTTGCCCAAGGACACGACTGAAACAGACAGACTCGGGGTATGAACCGCAACCCTCTGATTGCAGAACAAATTCTTCTGACTTTAAAAACTTTAAACAATGTTTGTGATTTCTTTTTCTTTTTTATTGATATTAAAAAAATAAAAATAAAAACAAAGAATGCCACAAGTGTACAGTGAATCCCTGGTAGTCATGGGGTTCAGGGACCACAGCCACATTTGAAAAGCCAAAATCCACAAATACTTGATACATCCTGTAAAAACGTTTATAACTGCCTATTTTATTAGCTCAAAAACTAAATATACCATAATACACACAGTGCACACCATCTTAGCACTACTACAGAAGCTAACATCTACACTCTTCCTTATCTCCACCCGGGGAGGTTCACCCAATCAGCACAAAGGAAAGTAAATAGCACTCCTGGATTGGCTTTCTTAACGTCAGCGAAAAACAAATCAAGTAGCATTGCTCCCGAGGGGTTTTCTTCCCAAAGTGCATTCCCCCCTTCCATGAATATTTTAGATATACTACACAAAAAACAAAAAAGAATTTGACTTTAATAACTTGAAGTCACGCTCCACAGAAAAATCCACAAAATACCATAGATGGCATGTCACCTGTTGATTTAGGTATGTCCATAGTGCAATGGTCTTATTGTTCTGTCTTTAACTGAAAATATAATCATGCAAGACTAAGGCATTTTAAATAAGTCCACCTATTTATTTCGGTGATTTATATACTTACAATTCAATGCAAATAATCGTAAAACCTAACATTAGTTGCTCAGTTTCTCCCCCATCATATATATACAGTGTGTGTATATATATATATATATGATTTACTTTTCTTTTGGATCACCTTATCTTTTTTAAATGAGGCTAATACTTTCCTCCAGAAGCAGTGAAGGTGGTGATGTGTACTTATATGCTAACAGTGATCGCTTGAGGGTCAAACTGAAATATTGTATGCATACTGTTGTTGACTGTCTGTGAGCAGCTATCAATGAGATCTGATGAAGAAGTTAGAGCTGAGAATTAGATTGCTAAGTGTGAAAAATGTTCCCTAAAGGCTGAACTTTCACTATGCAACAGCCTGCATTCATTCCCATTGAACACGTCTGATCTTCTGTCTTGATTTGTATCCAAATCACATAAATTCTCTTAGAAATGTAGACCAGTAGTTCTCATCTTGCTCCTCAAGGCCCCGTTGTCCTGCATTTTTTAGATGTGTCCCTGCAGCACACCTGATTCCAATAATTGCTTTACCTCCACTGCTGCAGAAGCCTGGTAATCATCTATTCCATCAGGTCAGGTTTGTGGCTACAGGGAAACACCTAAACATGCAGAGCATTGGGTCGACTTGATTTAAACCCTTGCAAAATCTAATTTTAAAGTAGGAATTTCTTCTCTCTGCAGGTCATCCTTATTCTTACTAAACTCTACGACTTCCACATCGGCAGCGTCACTGAGAGCACTCTGTGGAGGTGAGTACAGAACAACTTTTTTTTTTTTTTTTTTACCTTTGTGAATGCTGTTAACTTGTAGAAGCAACAGATTTTAAGAGCTACCCTGTTGCTGCTTTCAGTGTTCCAGGAATCTGATCCTTTTAATATTAATCTAAGTCAAACATCCATATCTGCTCCTTCCTCATTCACCTTCAGCTGTGATTCTGTTCTCACCTTCCCATTCCATGGTGGGAAAACCGTGTTCTGGTGTCATCCGCCTTCAGGCGGTGCACTCGGGTGTAGGAAGCTATTTTCCATGCGCTTGTTCTGGGATATTATCTGATGTACTCGTCTTCTTTGTCCCTGCAGGAGAGAAAATTAACACACACATACACACACACACTTTGTGAAACAAAGAGAGTGCTTGTAAAAGAGGAAAAACAGAGGATCAGAAGGAGGAGTAACACATCCCTGATGAATGGGAATTGCATCTAACCCACTTTCAGATCTGTGTTGTGTAACACAGACAATAATTTGCTTGTTTTACTTTGGAAAGCCTGTGAGGTTATGACAGAACCGGCATGGCCTTAACGACAGCCATCGATGCATGGGTTCTTTCATTTAGTCATTGTTTTATTACAAGAACCATGGAAAATTTTATTTATGTTTGAATAAAGTCCATAAATAATTTGTTATGGAACTAAGTGACAACTTTTTCGTTTTCCTTTGAGCATTAGTTATATATTTGCAAAATGTTCCTGATTAGTCCCAAATAGTGTGGAAATCTGTGTTTGTTTTGCTCTATAGTAACTGTTAGTGATCATGAACAATAATATTATTGGTTTGAAATGATTAAAAATAATTACATTTTCAATTATTTTCACAAAAGCAAATGTAAACCTAATGTACAGAAGTGTGCTGAACCCTACATCGACCATGGGGCATGTAACAGTTTATCCAAATCTAACTTTGCACTGTAAATATTCAGTGTTGGTGTTTTTTTTATCAACTCGCATACAGAAAACATTTAACTTCAACTCTAGATGGTTTACTTATTAATATGAACCATGACTGTGTTAAGGCAACTGTATTTTTTTCTTTTTTAGCCTAGTCTTAAAAGTGGACCTTAAGTCTGCATCACAGAATAAACTCCCATTCTACTTCTAGAATCACCAGTAAACCTACAGTCTTAGCTTTACATGTGAGGAGGAGGATTTGAAATTCTGTTTTGGATTTAAAAGGGCTCCAATGAAAGGAAGCTAAAATAGGAGAAATATGATCTCTCTTTTTAATTTTCATCTGAATTTTTTTGGACTTCCTGCTAGTAAAGAATTGCATTAGACCAGCCTTGTAGTAGCGAATGCAAATAAGACAATAAACATGTGATTGGAGAATGCTAATTTCAGACATTACAGGCTACAGGGGGGCTTGTGCACATACCCTACTTTTATTTGTGAACAGAAATTTTGTATTTGAATGCATGAAATATACAATATTGTAATGCTACTAGTAGTGCTACAATCAGTGTAAACTGAAAAGGAAATGGAAATGCCAGAGCAGAGTGCATTAACAATTATTTTAAAATGCAGAAAGGAGGCAAATTAGAATATATAGCAAGCAGAAGTAAAAAAAAAGAGACTCAATGACAGTTATATCAATCGTATATCAGGTTTGCCATTTTAGGAGCAGAAAACGTTTCTGGAGAACACTTTTTTTCATCTTAGAGATATCTTAATGACAGCTTTTTAAAGCGCAAAAACAGGTTCACCTCTAAAATTTGCGTTCTGTGTCCAGTTCGTAGTGCTGCTTTCACAAAGAAAAGCGCTTCCAAAGTAACCGCTGGCTATTTTTGACATTTGCATACTGTCTTTCTGACAGTTATGATCCTGAGGCAAAAACTGAATTTTGTTTTAGTTTTTAAGTACAAAGAAAGCTGAGTTTCTTTTTAGTCTAAAAGACAGACAGAAGACGGACTTTTCTGCTGTAGATAAACTATTCAGAAGTATTCTGGAGAATGATATGGATGTTTCATCAGAACACTCCTCTGTCTGCATTTCTGAAATGACTTCATTCATGTCTGGAATTTGAAATAAACCCTTTCAAAGCATGACTTCCATCCGTTTTTCCTTTTTTTTCTTATAACTGCAAAACCTTTTGGTAAAAAAAGATCCCACATTTTGTGCTGCAGCTGAAGTGTCTTCACTTTGATGAACCTTGTAGTCCCCGTTGCATAGTCTCAACACAGGCACGTCCCCCATCATAACCTCTACAGATGGCAGAGAGGGAACATAATGTAGCCTGCGGGAGAATTAAAAACCCACCACAATGTCAGTAGCAGAGAGCCGGGATAAAGATCTTTTAGAAGACTACTGGATTAACCAGAACATGACATTCATCGGGTTTCATGGATCAGCGTCGCCAGGCTTCAGTCATTTGTCTCCTAATGCATTGTGGCATCTGCTTTTCATGGTGGTAAACAAAATCAGACAAGAGGTCAACATCATTCCAGGAAGTCATTTCAAGTAAAAGTCGTTGGAGTTTTGAGTAAAAATCTAACATTTTAACAGAGATACAGGAAAATGTTTCATATCCACCATCCTGAAAACTGTCCAAATCCAGGAGCTTATGTGTAGTGTACATTTAACAAAAAATGCATTCGTTTGCAATGCTGAGAAATTGTGCATTCATATTTAACAAGTTCATCACAATCAGGTATAATTATTTTAGGTTAAAAGGTTCAAGAATTGAGAAGTGTATAAAGTATAATTTGATTGAAAAATCTTTAATTTGCTACATTTTGAACAGATTAGAAAATAAAATATGTTCATGAGTTTCAGTAATATTTCACTACCAGCATTGTCTGATCATTAAATCTATTTCAAAATTATAAATGCTTCATGCTATAATTTAAGACGATCTGAAGGCCTTGAAACACAGAACCTTTTTCCATGATGTCCCTCTGCAGGTCACAAGTTCCTACCAAATCTATTCATTATCTTTCTCTTATGGATGATGAGGTTGCCGTTTTATTAACCTTGAGGAGCACAGGGTAACATTCTGAGTAACCATGTGCAACTTAAATAACACGCCTGTGTGCAAGTTTAGACGTTTTAGGTGGGAAGGAATGTGCTCTACCCCCACCGCTTCAACATGTCAATCCTCCATTTGCTCCTCACCATCTTACTCTTCCAGTCTTACCAACTCCTCAGCATGGAAAGTAGCTATTGGCTGTCCCAACAGTTATTAGAGGTCGCTCAATGATGTCATCGCCTCATTTGCATAATGTGGATGTATTTGTTATGGAAGCTGTAGGAGAGAGAAATAATTTTTGTGTGGTCGGGGTGAAACTGTTATACGGTTTTGCCTTTTGAGTATGTTTTTGAGTTGTCATGTGTTTTTATATCACTTATTGTGGCAAGAAAAATCAGTCTAACGGTGCGTTCACACTGAATGCGTTTGAAGCGTCCTAGGCATCAGGTTTACATGCAAAGTCAATGGAGAAGTGCGTTGATGCGCATCTGCCGATTTGCGTCAGAAGCAGATTTGCGTCGCGAAAAAGCTTTTCTGCTTCTTTCACGCAAATCTGACGCGTCAGAAATACGCGCGTTATTTTATGTGGTGCATTTTGTCCATTCTCATGTCGCAGGCGTTTTATGCGTCTGCCACTGAAGTTGAAATATCTGAACTTCAGCGTCAGTTCGCACCATTTCAACCAATCACTAGCCTGGTGACGTGTTGTCACGACAGCTGCCATGTTGCAAAAACACCGTCTGGCACTAGCTCCTCCCACAAGTTGCCTATTTCCAGTTTAACGCGCGTAAAAATATACAATTTTGTCCAATTCGCGTTGGACGCGCGTTGAGGTGCAAATGTTCAAGCGTCCAACTTGGCCGTGCGGCGCGTTTTTGACGCTTTGGTGTGAACGCACCGTTACAATACAGCAGTAGCGAACTGTGATCATCAAAGCTGGGCCTTCACCCCTAGCCATCACCGCCCAAGGCTGAGCCTCCCCTAGCCTCCATTACACGCTGCCCATAGGCTACGATGAATTGAAAGTGCTTAACAACTGCAATTCAACTTAAAGATGAGTAGTATGTCAACAATAGGCAATAACATTAATAACATTCTCCACAACAAGCAACCTGCTCAACATTAACTTCACCAAAACTGGAAATACGAACTCGGACACCGATGCTCCTTTAATCACCATGGACAGCACTTTAAAATCATGGCGCATAACAAATCACACACCCTGCTGAATCAAATGAATTCATGACAATCATCAAAGTAAAACCCCATTTCAAATGCACAATACGCCAGGCACCTTTACGCACCTTTACGCACCATTACGCACGGCGCACTGATTATTTTAGTACTTACATAAGCCAAATAAATAAGAGGCAGAAAAAGCGGCATGGGGAAATAAAATAAATAAATAAAAAAATCCAACCGCAAACTACTGATATGAGGATTTATAAGGGATGGGCTGACCTATAGAATTAAACAATTTGTGCTGGAGTTTTTACACAGACAACCTCTGTAATAAAAAAGACTGAATCCCCCAGTGTAATATTAATCCTGTGTGAATAATAATCAAGCTGGCTTATAAAATGGGCCTACCTTATTACATGAAAACGAAGTCCATCCGTCGATCTTTTAACAAGTCCGCTGCTGACCCAAGTGGACGACTTGTCATTTGTAAAAAGCAAACAACTCCATCAGTTCCATTGTTGCTAAGCTACAGACACAGCACCCTAATGCATTTATGGCAATATCTGGTGAATTTAATCATGCCTCGCTCTCTACTACACTTCCAACATTTCAACAGTTTGTCAGCTGCACCACAAGAGAAAACAAGATCTTGGATTTGTTTTATGCAAATGTATAGGATGCATACAAGTCCAAACCAAGACCTCCTCTGGGACAATCGGATCACAATCTTGTTTTTCTTTGTTCAGAATATAAACCACTTGTTCAGAGGCAACCTGTGACAAAACGAACTGTGAGAAAATGGTCACAGGAAGCTGAAGAAGCCCTGCAGGGTTGTTTTGCAACCACAGACTGGATGACTCTTTGCCAAGCACATGGAGAGGACATCAATGCCATGACTGAGTGTGATACTGACTATATAAACTTCTGTGTGGACAACATCATCCCCACCAGAACAGTGAGATGCTTCCCTAATAACAAACCCTGGATCACCAGTGACCTGAAGGAACTGCTAAGCAAGAAAAAAAGAGCCTTCAGGGAGGGAGACAGGGAATTGCTGAGGAGTATACAGAAGCAACTTAAGGTCAAGATCAGAGACAGCAAGGAGGCATACAGGAAGAAGCTGGAAAACAAACTACAGAGAAACAATATTCGAGATGTCTGGTCAGGAATAAGAAAAGCAGTACTGTGAGGATCATGTTCTTTGATTTCTCCAGTGCATTTAACACAATTCAGCCTGATTTGCTTTGTCAGAAACTCCTGAAGACACAGGTGGAGCCATCAACAATCGCCTGGATCAATGACTACCTGACCAACAGACCACAATTTGTGAGACTTAAGAATTGTGTGTCAAACCAGGTGGTCAGCAGCACAGGAGCACCACAAGGGACCGTACTCTCACCATTCCTTTTCACTCTGTACACCTCAGACTTCCAGTATAAATCAGAGACCTGTCATCTGCAGAAATACTCAAGATGACTCTGCAATTGCCGGGTGTATCAGAGATGGACAAGAAGCTGAATACAGAGAGCTGGTGGACCGCTTTGTGACATGGTGTGGAAACAATCGTCTCACCTTGAATGTGAACAAAACAAAGGAGATGATTGTAGATTTCAGAAGAAACAGGAATAAGTCAAAAACTGTTTCCATCATGGGAGAAGAAGTGGAGGTGGTTGAGGAGTATTAATACCTTGGAGTTCACCTTGACAACAGACTGGACTGGAGGCGCAACAGTGAAACCGTCTACAAGAAGGGACAGAGCAGACTGAACTTCTTGAGGAAGCTTAGGTCCTTCAAGGTTTGCAGCAAGATGCTGCAGATCTTCTACAAGTCTGTTGTGGAGAGTGTAATTTCTTCAGCCATCATCTGTTGGGGTAGCAGCATCAGAGGATTTAAAAAGGCCAAACAACGTGACAAAGAAGGTTCTGGTACTGTTCTTGGGACGACTGTGGAACATCTGGAGATGATGATGCAAAGAAGGATTCTTTGATTATGGAAGATTATGGACAACCCTGAGCATCCTCTTCATAAGACAGTCATACAACAACAGAGCGTCTTCAGTCGGAGGCTTCTTCAGTTTCGCTGCAATACAGACCGCTACAGGAAATCCTTCCTGCCCACAACTATCATCATCTACAACAACTCCTTAAAGAATTAATTATATGAGCTATACCAACATTTAATTTCCCTCTGGGATCAATAAAGTATTTTGAATTGAATTGAATCAAGTTTGAAATGTTGGTATCGCAACAACCCTAGTCAAAGTTCACCCAAGTAAATCAGTGGGATTAACGGCATTCCCATTCTTCTTAAGTGCAGGAAGGTAAAAACGTGAAGTCTTCTGCACTGTTGTCAGATTTAAATCCACCATGACAGCTGAACTCTTTGGGGAAGATGCAATCAGGTGAAGAGACTAATCCATAGTGTGAGAGGAGGGACCATCACTGCTGTTTGAAGATCACTATTATTGGCAGGCCTCCCAGCACTGTCACTCAGCAACAAACCTACAGTGAGAGGAGCAGCTGTCCATCCAGGCTTGACTTGGCAGTGTCTGACGAGAGGCAGAAAATCCAGCTGTAAAAACCTCAGCTATATTTTTTACAATAACTTCGAGCCAGCTTTATCTGAAAAAAAAAGAATCAGTTTGAGGAATGAGGTTTCTACCTGAGATTACAGCTCTGAAGAGGAGCGTTTGAGTGAAATGTTTATCACTTCAACAGGAATACATCCCAAACGGCACGTCCGACGCTTGCCTCCCTGCAAAGGTCAATGCTGTGGCAACACCTCAAAGTATTTACCAGTCGGCCTGTCGGCTTTAATGAACATCCTGACCTTAAACAATGAAAACTGATCAGTCAGACCCTGCATAATTTAAAAGTATTCACACTGTTGAAGCGTCAGGGAAGCAGACGAGCTAGTTGGTGCCGACTATAAATCAACTCTGCAAAACAGTTTGTCTTCAAAGTTGCTCAGGCTCTCTCATCTGGCCTCTAGAGTATTCTCTCTGCATGAGGAAAACATTTATTAAAGATGACAAGCCCAAAACTCATTTGCAGGTATTCAGATGCGGTGCAAATTAATGCCAACAACAAAGTGGAAATGTATCCTTCCCCCGTTTCACTGCTGGAATTTGACAGATCCAATACTTGTTCTTTATGCAAAACAAGTCTATGCCGCAGTTGTTTTCTCTGCTTTACGTCGTGTTTACTGAAGTTTTCCCTTTGTGTTACTGAACAACCGATGTGGAAAGTTTTGGGTGAGGTTTATGTCTTCTTGTACTTGTAGGAAACTTGATCAATGAAAGAAATCTGACATGGACGGGAAAAAATAACCGGATTTAGATCAAATGTACACTAAATCAGGAACACAAATCCCAAATTAAAGACCAAGAGGTCCAACTTAAATTGCATTTTAAAAAGTAAATTGTGTGAAGAAAAATGTTTCCTAGTAAGAAATATTTTTAGTACAGATCCTAATCTCTCTGCACCTTAACACATCCTTCAAGACAAATAAATCCAGTTTATATCCAAATATGTGGTCACAAACCACTTTTTTCAGGTACTCGTTCCTAGTATTGGGTGGGCCACCTTTTTATCTTCAGAACTGCCTTACATCTGCGTGGCATAGACTGATTAAAGTGTCTAAGACATTTTTTAGAGCAGTGGTCCCCAACCTTTTTTTCCCCCGCAGACCAGTTCAGTACCAGACAATATTCACATGGACCGGCGGATGAATTCAACAAAACAAAAACAAACAGGCATAAAAACCGGTGTTATTTTTAAATATATTAATAAATGTAAATTCAATGTGTGCTTGTAACTTAAGGAAAATGTGAGAAGGATATCAAGGCTGCAGGAGGAGGAGCTTAATTGGTTAATGATTTCTTCAAGGTTAGTTAGGTTTAGTTTTTGGAATTCAGACATTTTCTTTACATTGGTGCTAAATGGGGATTACACTGGCAGCGGGTTTGGTACTGAGGTATGGATTAACCCTCTAATTGTCAGAATCTTTTCAGTGGAAAAAGCTGGCATATTGTAAGCCATGGTGGAATTTAGTTCAGGGTTTACTGTCACAGGAGAATTAGTTAGTCTTTCCACTGTTACAAATAAAGCTTCCATCCATCCATCCATCCATTTTCTTCCGCTTATCCGGGGTCGGGTCACGGGGGCAGCAGCCTAAGCAAAGAGACCCAGACTTCCCTCTCCCCAGCCACTTGTTCCAGCTCCTCGGGAGGAACCCCAAGGCGCTCCCAGGCCAGCCGAGAAACATAGTCCCTCCAGCGTGTCCTGGGCCTTCCCCTGGGCCTCCTCCCGGCGAGACGTGCCTGAAACACCTCACCAGGGAGGCGTCCAGGAGGCATCCTGACCAGATGCCCGAGCCACCTCAACTGACTCCTCTCGATGTGGAGAAGCAGCGGCTCTACTCTGAGCCCCCTTCGGATGACTGAGCTTCTCACCCTATCTCTAAGGGAGAGCCCAGACACTCTGCGGAGGAAACTAATTTCAGCCGCTTGTATCCGTGATCTCGTTCTTTCGGTCACCACCCAGAGTTCGTGACCATAGATGAGGGTAGGAACGTAGATCGACCGGTAAATCGAGAGCTTCGCCTTTTGGCTCAGCTCTCTCTTCACCACGACAGACCGGTAGAGCGCCCGCATAACTGCAGACGCCCCACCAATCCGTCTATCGATCTCCCGCTCCATTTTTCCCTCATTCGTGTACAAGACCCCCAGATACTTAAACTCCTCCACTTGGGGAAGGACCCCATCCCCGACCTGGAGGAGGCACCCCACCCTTTTCTGGCTCAAGACCATGGCCTCGGATTTGGAGGTGCTGATTCTCATCCTAGCCGCTTCACACTCGGCTGCGAACAGCTCCAGCGAAAGCTGTAGATCACGCTCCGATGAAGCCAACAGGACCACATCATCTGCAAAAAGCAGAGACCCGATCCTGAGGCCACCAAAACGGATCCCCTCAACGCCTTGGCTGCGCCTAGAGATCCTGTCCATAAAAGTTAGGAACAGGATCGGTGACAAAGGGCAACCTTGGCGGAGTCCAACTCTTACTGGAAACAAGCCCGACTTACTGCCGGCAATGCGAACCAAACTCTGGCACCGGTCGTACAGGGACCTAACAGCCCGTATCAAGGGGCCCGGTACCCCATACTCCCGGAGCACCCCCCACAGGGCCCCCCGAGGGACACGGTCGAACACCTTCTCCAAGTCCACAAAACACATGTAGACCGGTTGGGCGAACTCCCACGCACCCTCCAGGACCCTGCTGAGGGTGTAGAGCTGGTCCAGTGTTCCACGGCCAGGACGAAAACCGCATTGTTCCTCCTGGATCCGAGGTTCGACTATCCGTCGGACCCTCCTCTCCAGAACCCCTGAATAGACCTTACCAGGGAGGCTCAGAAGTGTGATCCCCCTGTAGTTGGAACACACCCTGTGGTCCCCCTTTTTAAAAAGGGGACCACCACCCCGGTCTGCCAATCCAAGCCTGCGCATTATTAATGGTTCTGTTAATGATTTCAGAAAAGAAAGATTCCCCTGCATCTTTCAAAGCTAAATGATATCTGATCAGTCTGTCTTTGTAGATCTCACAGTGAACCTGGTATCGAGTTTTCTTCCCTTTTTTCACTATGTACCAGTGGATCAGTAGTCCACAGAGACTTCTTTCTTCTAATAAACTGAACTTGATGCATTGATTGATAACTAGGATACATTTTTGTATGTATGATTGGATTGACATGACATTTTATATGTCGAGTGCATTGAGATGACATGTTTTAAATTGGTGCTATGTAAATAGGCTGAGGCAAATTAAATTATTACATTTCATGTGTAATTCCTTCACGCTCTGGATGCCAATTACATTCTGGTCCCGGTGGGATGAGCTTTTGCTGACCTCTACGCCCTTGCTTGATAGAGATTTCAGTGGATGTCACGCCAATGCTCAGAAAGAGTGATGAAGACATTGTGATGATGGAAGAAAGAGAAGGGTGAGGAAAATTAGAAATAATTGCAAGATATTATGTTATTACAATGTTAGTCACATATTCTAATATTTTGAGGCTGTATTGCATCTATAGACTCTTTTCCTGGTTGAATATTTAAAAAAATACCAAGCATAAAAGAGTTTTCTCTAAAAAAATAAATAAAAATATGAATTCCGTGCACCATTTAGATAATTATTTAATATATGTCTTGATGTTCAGCAATGTTTTCTGTGATATGTACTGAAGCATGAACTTTGTGTATTTGCTGTTTCACCCCTGACCCCTGATTTACCATGTCCACCTGTTAGAACATGGTACACATCTGTCCTGTGAACAAGGTTGAAAGGTTAATTAAAACATTGAAGCATCATGCAGTAAGACCTAAACAACTGTATAGAGGAAGCAGTAAAGCTCAGAGGAACATAAAGGTCAAGTCTTTATGCTCTGGTCCTGTTGATCTGCCATGCAGATTTATCTCAACTGATGTCTTCCATTTTCCATCAGAAATGAAATGTAGCTGTATCACTCTTTTTCCTTTCCAGCCTTTTGAAAAGTTCTGGTGTGCAGAAGGCTGGCGAGGTATGGAGGAAAATACCAAGTCCAATTGCAAAAGGTCGCAGACATCAGGTGGGTCCTCTCTGAGAGAACCAGGCCCTTATTATAAGCACTGACCTGTGAAATATCACATCGGCTGTGAGCATGCTCAGCAAAATGATGCAATTTGAGAGGATGTCACTGTTCACCCCCTTGTGACCCGATATTGGCACAGCAGGAGAGGAGTCTGTCTGCAGCTGGGACACACACACACGCACACAGCATGACTCCCAACCTTCCCAATCCATTTCTCTAATGGTTCCCTGGATTTTGAAGAGGGAATCCCTAAACCCAAAACGTTGTACTTCTTTATTTAGTCTTGAAATATTTGTTGCCATTAAAGTATTTAATCAAAGCTTTAAAAATATTTTAAAAACAATTATTTTTACTGACCTTTAAAACGTCTTACCATATATATATATATATATATATATATATATATATATATATATATATATATATATATATATATATATATATATATATATCTATATATCTATATATCTATATATCTATATCTATATATCTATATATCTATATCTATATATCTATATATCTATATATCTATATATATATCTATATATCTATATATAGATATCTATATATCTATATATAGATATCTATATATCTATATATATATATATATATATATATCTATATATCTATATATTTATTTTTTTAGCAGAACCAGCTAACCTAAAGCCAGTGTGACAGGACCAACAGGTCAAAGTAAATGTAAACTTAGTTCACTAACTCAATCACCCCAACCCCACTTTTATTCACCGCCCATTTTAATGAGCCTAATTTAAGGCAGTTTTTCTCATAATGAACACTTCTTCATTGCAAAAGATAATTAAAACTGTAATTAGGGTGTTAATAAGGGACAACAACAAATGAGGGAGAGTTTTTTTTTTATTAGATTAGCTTTAATTTATTCAAAGTGTGAAAAAAGACCAGTTACAGTGTAATGATTAAACTCTGAAGGATATTTTGGTACAAAAAAACTAAACAAAAGACGGCTTGTCATGACCACCAGCATGCCATTTCTTCAATGATTAAATAACTGTAATCAGACAGCGGTACTTTCTTTATTGTGGGATGATTGGGAAAAAAAATCAGTGACTTAGAGAAAGGTAATCAGAAAGAGGGATGATCAGCTACAGTCAGGCAGTGTGGTGACAGTTTAAGCTTCACATAAAAACGGTTTCTGTTGAGTTCAGAGAGGAAAAACAGAAACCTTTTATTCATAGATCAATTCTTTTGAAATAATTTGGTTTGGTAAACAGTGTCATGCACCAACTAAGACTGATTAACCTACAACATAGTATGACAATATAATTGAATTAACGTGGAGCCCCGCCTTTGTGAATTCATCTTCTTGCAGATTTTCCTTTGGAAGGTTACTAAAAATATTCATGTAAAATTCAGATTTTTTCAGAAAGCATATCAAAATAATTTTCCTTGGTGTCGATTGGCTGTGCAAGAGCAGACTGTAGACGTTAGCATCTGTGGTAGTGCTTCCACTGTGCGTATTAATGCAGGTGTATTTGGTGTTTGAACTGTTAAAATAGGCAGTTATAAATGTTTGTAGAGGGGTCTCAAGTATTTGCAGGTGGTCCCTAACCCCAATAAATACTGGGGGTCCACTTTACTGGAATCTCAGTAAAGATTTCCCCATTTCCATTCTCAGAAACCAGAAATTGCTGTGAAACTTGGACCTTTACGTTTTGATTCCAGATGTAGGCATGGTACTAAACTGTCATATTTTAAAGACACGTTATCTGTTTACCAAGAATGTGCGATTGGCAGAGACATAAAATGTCTCATAGTTTTTTTTCTTTGCATCTCCATGTTGGTTGTAAGCTGAGATCTAGACTAAAGCCCTTCGGTGAAGAACCAGGCCTGTAGACACAACTCTACAGATGTTTTCTGTTTTTATGTTATGGACCTTCTGGTTCATTTGTTGCATGTAAAGTAAAGAGAAATGAATTCTGTAAACAGGTTTGTACAGACGTGTGTAGAACAACCCAGCCAAAAACGCCAACCAGACCCTGTCAACCCTTTCAGTCAAGATATGGAAATGGTGTATAAAAAATGAAAACCACACACTTTACTGAAGCCATTAACGTTTAAAGAAAGTGTCAGGTACTGCAGAGAGATTTCATAACATGGAGTTCAGGTTTTTCCATTACCAACCAGTCTTGGGAAGTATAAGCTCACACCATGTATTAATAGCACTAGGGAACCTGGGGTCTCATTTATAAAACTTTGCATAGAATCATTACTAAAACCGTACTTAAGCTCAGCAACTTTTTTTACTTACGCCTAGTAAGTTATCAATCTATCAAACTTGGAGTACGCACACCTGAACGCACTTTCCGTTTTATAAATCCCGCTCGCCCTAGAAATGTGCGCAGGTGTTTTTGGATCATATCCCGCCTCCTAAACACCCACTTTCTTCCATAAATGGTCCATGCAAAATGTCTAGTGAATATTCTGCATCAACTTGAGCCAGCTAAAATGGGGCGTTTCACGGGTAACCATGGCAACCGAGAGGCGGAGAAAGTAATTCCGCAGAGAAACCTGCAGGCTCGTAGAGGCACGGAAAACTGTTTTATTTCAATCAATCACTCAATCTATCTATCAAAAAGATAAGAACAATAAAGCCTTACAGAAAAGGTGCGTTTTAAGTCTACTTTTAAAAAGTATCATCCTTGCAAAATATTGATTTGGCGTCACAAACAAAAGGAAGAGCTGCTAGTGACGCAGCCTTGATGCAGCAGCGTTCCTGAGATAAATAAGAAGAGCGGGGGATGTGGTGCACGGTTCCAGCGGGTCAGTAGATCTAACACCGGGTCCAGTTCAGCACATAGATCTGATGAGACTGCTTTAAGGAATCTACACCGGGTCCCCCTTCCTGATGCTTCCAGTGGCGTGATCTTTAGTGAGCGCCAGCATCCATTGTGCAGCATTATGCAGGGCATGCTGCAGTATTTGTACTTCACACAATTAAATTACCAATAAGTGCCATTTCTATATAATCTGAAGCCATAAATACATATGAACATACTGTGATATGATTCTTATGTGCAACATATTTTCATTCAGATTCTTATTTTGATTCTCAGTTCAGAGACGGGACGGGGGGCTTTTCATTTTCATGTTTGCCATCTCTCCTGCTGCGCTGTCAGTGCCCTCTGTTTCCACAAAGTGCGTAAGCAAGGTCCTTAGTGTGCTTAAAGTTGCGCACATTTTTTCGTCACGTTTTTTTCTATAAATCCCAAACTTTGCGTAGAAAGTTGCTTACGTAGTTTTCAGACCCTGTTTTGTGCGTAAGCAAGCTTTATAAATGAGACCCCTGTTTATTTAAATCCACCTGTTTGACGCTGATCAGTAAGGAAAAGATCTGCATCCATAAGAAAAAAACTAAGCATGATGTAAAGCAGCCCGAGTCATTTTAGCTTTGCAACACAGGAAATATAATAAAAGTTATAATAAATAAGACCAATCGGAATGAATTGGTTATGAATTATAAAGTTCATTCACCAGCAACTCCATCAACACATCACACAGCAGTAACTGGATAGTTTTATTCATTCAGACGTGGTGAACACGACTTTCTGAAGTCCAAAGCGAGCATCAGAATAAGGAAGGAAGGAAATGACTTCAAAGAAGTCTGCTTGTTAGTGCCAGATGGACAGATCCTATTTTACAGAAACTTTCTCTCACGTTTACGGAGAATGATTCAATTAATAAAAAAGATTTTTTTTAATCCTTTAAGCAGTTATGTGGATAAAAAACAACTTGTTGTTGTCAAAGGTCAGAGAGAAAAGGGACATTCATATGTGGGATAACATGCAAAGTACATGTGAAACATATTTTCCATATTATACTTACATTTAAAAAATATGTGAATCCATATAAAATCATGTAGAACTACATGTAAAGTCCATCCATGCTACACATGTGGTTTATTAGGTTCCACATGTGATCCTATGTGAAGAACAAGTTCACTCCATGAGGCTTTTCCGAAATCTGTCTATACGGACCAGAACCACTAAAACAGAGGTCCCTGACCCTCGGGTCCGTGGGTCATTTGGTACAGGGCCGCAAGCCGCACAGAATGAATAACGTACAGTACTAACATTTCAATTATTATCTGTGTCTAAACAATGTTTTATTTTGAAAATGACCAGATTCTCTCCATTACATCCGCTTATAACTCACTCTTGATGCATGTCGGGACCTTTGCCTTGGTCATGCGATACATCAGAGCTAAAAAACAAACCCACAAGCTAACAAAATGAATAAAAACAGAGGTCTCTGAAAAGTATCCTTGGGAAAGGTCCAGTGAGAAGACAGAAGAAGATCCTGTCTTCCCAGAAAAACAAAGCTACATTTAGCAGACAATACCAGAGTCCTACATAAAATATAGATTTATCGCAACAGGCAATTTCCAGGGACCGAGCCCCCACTCTGCTTAATATCGGGCAACCACCCCAGCTTTCTAATGAGGCAGTAAAACCTTTAAAACTGCCACAGACGGACCGTCTCCTTACAGTAAAACAGGCACAGGGCTCCCACTGATTCAGCATTTCATATTAGATTTTTGGGGAAATGTTATTTTAAAAGACATGTTTAAATGTTACCATAGCGACCAAAGAGCATTAGAGGGGGAAGGAGGATGTTACTCATGTTATGTTGTTGGCACGATGATACGGGAACGCTGCTAATTAAGAAAGTTTTCCCTGTCATTGGGTCTGATCTGATTCAAATAAAGAACTCATCCCTCCTGTCAGGTGTCTTCCCCCAGGCTTTAAAAACAGCAGTTATCAAACCCCTGCTAACAGAAAACAAGCTAGACAACACGTTAATGCAGAACTACAGGCCAATCTCCCATTCATCAGCAATATTATTAAAAAGGCTGTTTCAACAGTTAAATAGCTTCCTAACAACAACAATAACAACCAACAGTTTTGATATTTTTCTGTCTGGTTTCCATTCTCACCACATCTGACCAAAAGAACCCAGCAGGAGATAATCAAATGATGACTGTTTGATTGGTGCGCTAGAGAGGCTGCTAAGAAGTCTTCCTCAGCATTGGACTCTCCTTATGCGGGCATCAGGCTGGCGTATTGTCCCCTTGGAGTTGGCCCGCATTACAGTGAGTACAGTGCAGTACAAGGTGGTCCAGCATTCCTTCCCGCAGTCCTCTCTCTGTCAACGGTATGGTCGTCGCCGTCAGGTTGCTCCTACTCCTCTCCAGGGGGGTCTCAGCGCCCGCTCATTGCCACTGCTTTCAGGCCACAGAGCCCGCTCATAGTCATGGCTCCCAAGCCTCCACTTGGTCCTGCAGCCTCGTGAGCTGAAGAGATGTCACTGCTTTTCCCTGCTAAAGCAGCTGGAGTGGCACTCTTACATCCCCAACACTGCTTAGGGCTTAGAAGCTTTTGCAACCCTGATAGCCTCGTTAGGTACGATAGCCCTATTAGTGAGCCTCAATCTTAGACTTATAAATCTGATACTGTGGCATACATGTTAAGGGGGTGCCTCTCACCCAGCAGGTTTTGGGGTTTGGGGCGTGTCTTAGTTCTCACCTGCCTGTTTTGTCCCCGATTTTCCTTGGTTGTCTGTTTGCTCTGGAGGAATAAAGTTGACTCACTCGCAGCAACCTTGTGTCGCCTTCTTTCACTCCACAAGACTCCCAATCCAGTTTTCAGATCTGTAGAAGCCTCTTGGATGAGAGACGAAACGTATTCAAGACAACAGGAAAAGTCCAGTTACCTTCATTTAAACTCAAGAACTGAAAGACAAGGCCATGTGGATGATCTAGATCTAGAAGGCAAACTTTTAGCCCCCCATCCCCCTTCCACTGCCGGCCCTAGTCTTTTTGCTGCCCTAGGCGAAATTGTGCTAGACAGACCAGCAAAGTAATGCCCTGGGGTTTGAGAGATGAACTCAGAACAACATATCAAAAACCAGATAACTTCTATTGTTTAAAAGGTCCAAAATAATAAAAATGCATTCTTTCTAGAAACTGCATTTTATATAATTGCTTACCTCAAGTGTGTCTTGTTTAATTTTGTGAACTTTATTTTCCTACAAATTAATCTAGCCCCTACCCTGCCTGTCTTTAAATATATTAAGAGGTCTTGACTGGCGTCTTACTTAAGAAACTGTCAAAGACATTTTTAGGTGGATTGTCATCTTGTTTGATTGTCTTTTAATCCTCCTCAGAGTAGTATATGTTTCCTGAAGGATAAAGAAGCATTGACTACTAATTTTACTGATTTCTCTGTAACAATAAGCATGTTTAAACAGTGTGTTAAACAAAAAACAAGCAGTTTGTGAAAAACATTTTGTTTTATGTTCTTAATGAGACCGTTAGTGTCTTCAGTCAGAGGCGTCTACAGGTACGCTGTAATACAGACTGCTACAGGAGATCCTCACTGCCCAAAGCCATCACCATCTACAACGAGAGTTACAATGAGTTGAATTGTATGTTATTGTGTTATTATTAAGTATTTTTGGATTTGAAATAATTTAATCTATTAATCTTTAGGCAACAGCACATAAATGAAAGCAAAACTAATCATTTATTATTATTTAGCTCACTTTTCCAGGGAGTCACTCCATAAATCATCCTCCCTGTCATTACTGAGGTCGTTTATTCTAGGTCCCTCAGCATATTTAAATCCTAACCTATGTAATTACATCCTCACTTTCTTCTGTCCCTCTCATCAGATAACATTTCTTCTCTTGTGTAGTTGTAAGTATTACTGGTACAACTATCAACTTGAAGTTTTACGCGATCAGTTAATAAAAGAAAACAAAGGGGAAAACAATCTTACATAATCAACCATGTTTTTAGGGCTCCTTTGCAGTCTAATGAATTCTACAACAATGCATGCTAAAGTGTTTTCGTTTTGAACATTTTTCTCTCTTCTGGTTAGTGAGAGAGAAATATCAATCATAAAACTGTTTAATAAAGCTCATCATGAGTCTGATTTTAGATTTGGTTTCATTTACCAAATCAAGCAATAAAGGAGACATATTATGCAAATGTAACTTTTTTTCATCCTTTTGTGTTGCCATTTAGGTCTCTGCTGCCTGTATAAACATGAAAAAAAACCGTCCATCCATTTTTTGCTGTCAGAAATCGTGCGTTTCTACAAGCCGTTTGAAAAAATGCCTTATTGTGACGTGACAATAAGCGTGATTTGCATATAACCGCCCCTCACCTGTTCAAATTCCATGACATTCTCATGAGTGGCAAACCTGCAACCTAGTAGCAAGAGTGGTGGGCGTGGTCTGCAACTGCTAATTTGCGTAAAAGTGACCTTGCCCTCTTATACAGCTCATTCTGAAAGGGACTGAAATTGTCAAGAATTGAGCTGGTGAGATCGCTTTATGTGAGAGTGAGTTTATGCAAAGAACTTCATTAACATGTTTTCTACAGACCTTAGACCTTTTATTACTGGTTTAAAAAGAGGCATAATATCCCCACTTTCAGCTGGTATTGTGGGCAGTACACACGGTTCAGTTTCCAGAACCAGGAAGGACCAACAAATTACAACAGCTTTATGACCCTGACTTGTCAGTTCTCATCACTCACAAAACTCCAGAGACGACGTTGCAGCACCTACAGACGCCGACTCCATCCAACAATACACTCTGTTATCATCTTGCCATTGAACTGTTGTTTCCTGTCCCCACCACCACCCCAATCATGCATAATGAATAGAAGTGCTGTTGTTCTTCAGTCTGATGAAAACACTGAGGTTTCTTCCTGTGAATCCTGCGCTCTCACTGAGACTTAAAACACACAGTATATGTTTGACCCACGGTTGTTGCTTCTCTTCACTGGGAGAGATAAAGAAACAAAGTCATGAGATCAGACGTCAAAACCAGCTGGATGTCAACCACAGATTTATCCTCTGTTACCTAAAAGGCCAGGCTGCTCCTCGTGAAAAAGTCATCAGATCTGGGAGGACCTTTGAAAGTTTTATACATTAGTTAAAGATTAATTTTAAGGAATGCATCCTGCAGTGTGGCTATGTTGCTGCCCACGGTGGAGGCGGAGTGGGGACACAGGAAGAGAGTGTTGAGCACACAACAAATGTTGTCACTGAGAGCCATCTTTGAATGTCAGCACTTCTGCTTCAATCTGTGTTCTCCTTCAGGGTGTTTTCCCTCAACGCTGCTTTTATCAGTCATGCAACGCTGCTAAAAGTATGTCTTACCTCTTGAACTTTTACATGTTTTGTCATTTTACAACCATAAACTTCATTATACTTTATCAGATTTCATACACTAGACCAAGACGCAGTGATTTTATAATAATTTATTAAAATGTAAAACTGTGAAGTGAAAGGAAAATGGTTTTATATTGATTCATTTATTAGAAATCTAAAGTACTGAATATATTTGTATTCGGCCTCTTTCGCTCTGATGTCCTTAAATAAATGTAAATGTAACTAATTACATTTAGAAGTTCATCAGTAAATATAAGAGTAATGTTATTCTTGGTATAAATGCAGCTATTTAGTTTCTGGCCTCAGAGGTTCTTTAGAGAACATTAGGGAACAACCAGCATCATGAAGACAAAGGAACCCAGCAGACAGCCTCTAGTGGAGCTGCAGAGATCTGCAGCTCAGTTTGGATGAATCCGTTCACAAAATACCTAGAAGTGTTGTCCTCCACAAATGGCATCTCTGCGCCGCTGATGGTGGCAGCATGTTGGAGCGACTCTGTTAGAGTATTTGTGATTTGTTCTGTTTCTAGACTTCTGTTCAATGATTCCCTCTGGTTCAGGATGCTGTGCAGCTGGAAGGATTTTTGTTTTAACTTAGTTATGATGCATAACCGTGGCAACAAGGAGTTATTACAACTGGAAGCAGCTGATTAGCATTTTAAAAGCTGAAATAATACCTGAACTATAACCCCAGAAGAGCCTTCATGGATGCAGGGTAGAAACAAAACACACAGAGAGAAGGACGAAGTTCAAACTATCTCTTTCATCCATCATAATGACCAAGGATCATATCCCCTACTCCAACGTCTCTCTGACCAGCTTTCTGACTATACGACCAGACAGATTAAAAGTGGAGAGGCAAAAGCAAATGAGCTGGATTAGCAGTGCTTGAATTATATGAGTTAAAACTATTATTTTACCTTTTGGATAAACAAAGCCTTTTTGAGTTAATAATAATAATTAATAATACTTTAATCTGTTTTAGAGTTAAAATCGTGAGGGTTTTTATTTTTATAAGTCGAGCGCACTATTTAATATCTCCTGTATACAGGCGTTGCCAAGCAACGTGGCCACAGCGAGCCGACCGCAGCAGCCGATCAGTGATGGGAAGTGAGATTGTGGTTGTACCTTACGTTACGTGATACACAGTATTAATATGTAGATGTTATCAAACTCACCAAATAAGTTAAAAGAAATTATAAAATCACTCATGTTTTGTCTGTCTTGCTGTTGCGATGAGTCAACTGTGAAATAACGTTGTCTCCGTTGCCATGGTTACCATCTAGCGTTTGAGACAGCGCAATAATTTAGAGCTGTAATCAGGCAATTTGACGGGACGCCTTTCCTAGGTGTACATTATCACTTTTTAACCTACACCCTCCAGCCAATCAGAATCGAGTATTCACCCAAACCATGGTATAAGGAAATGTATTCTACGGCAGAAAACTAAACACACCGAGGGCACCAGTCTAATGGTGAAACACGAAGGTGGCAGTATCAGGCTGTGGGGATGTTTTTCTTCAGCAGGGACAGAGAAGCTGAAGAGAGCTGAGGAAGTCAGTCCTGGTCCAACCACCCTGAACCTACAAACATACAATGAATGGTTCAGATTAAAGCATATGCATGTGTTAGAATGGCCTAGTCAAAGTTCACACCTAAATTCCACTGAGACTCCTACGGTAAGGCTAGAAAACTGAAGTTCACAGATGTTTTTCATCCCATCTTACTAAGAGTGAGCTGTTTTGTAGAGAATGGGTAAAAGTCTCGTTCTGTAAATGTCCACAGATGGTAGAAGACTCATGCACGCTACACTATCCAGATTTTTATTTGGAAGGAAACAATTAAACCATGCATCATTTCCCCCTTGGGGATTAATAAAGTTTTTCTGATTGTGATTTAAGTTTCAAATCAGAAATATGCTCTGCATCATGTTGGTCTATTATGTAAAGTTTGTGGTCGTAACATGGCAGAATATGAAGAACTTGAAGGGATGTGAATATCTCTACAATTGACCATTTTTTATCCCCAGCTTCTGTTTGCTCTGTGAACTGGTTTTTGTTTCATGCTGCCTGATCGTCTGATTGTTCTGTATTAGCAGCAGCTTGGACTTTAGTGCAGTCTGCAGTGTTTGTTTCACACATGGCGTACTTTTATAGGTTTCTTTCACAGTCGCGCACAAACACAGGGACATTCATAAACACACAAGCTTGGCTGGACATGGCGTCTCTCATTGTATTTAAAGGAAGTCCGTTTTTAATGAACAGTGCTCAGCCCACTTCATCGACCCCCCCCCACAACACCATGTTGACAACCTCTTGCTCTCCCACGGAAACACCTGCAACTTCAGTATCCTCTTATCTCGACGTGGTAATTCTCCAAAGTTGTTTTCAATTATGCTTCAGTGGATTTTACATTAGAGGAGAGATAATGCAGCGGTTGCCTTGGGTGAAAACATGGAAGGCACTGTGTGTGTTTGTGTTTGTGCGTGTGCGTGTGTGTGCACGGGCCACCTCTGAGCATGACTGAGAGTGTGTGAAGGTTTATAGTGAGTCTTGCGCAGAGTGAGTGTATTTTCCACAGATAAACCCTTGACAGCTTGAACATTATGAGTCTCCTCGCTGAGATATGCTTTGCTGGTGGAATCAGTGTTAAAACTGCATCTGCAGCCTTTCTTCTTTACTCTCACATTACTAACAAATTTTAATCAAAGTGATTCCATTATGTTTGTTTTTTATATTGTATGCATGCTCGTGACACATTTTTATTTCATTTTCCACACAGTTGATTCGTCGTTCAGAGATGGAGCAAAAATCTATTAGATGATGACTTGGTGCAAAAACAAGAAGTGATTCTATTCACGGTGTTGTGATTTAAAAAGAAGGTTTCACGTTTTCTAGTCACTTATATTTTAAGAAATTATATATTTTTTTTTGTTTAGTAAAATTCACAATTCTGTGATGATTAAGGTGTCGTGGCTTTGAACAGGCGGGTTCCAAACGCAGATAACGTGAAGTAGAAAATAATAATTTAATTTACAGGATTAACAGAGGTAACTTACAGCAAACAAAGAGTCAAGATTTAGGGGAGGAAAAACAGAGAAACCAGTGAGGTGTGACTGAACGTGAGCTGCTTAAGTACTGAGGGTAAATGAGAAATGACAAAGGAACCGGAGTGAGACTAAATCAAGGTGATTAGATGCAGGTGGGTGAGTGACTGAGCAGACGGAGGTGAAGGCAGCTGGGGAGGTGACAGAATGGCAGGAGTAAAACAAGACTGAGAAGGAAAGTAAAGAGTGAAAAATAAACAGAAGGTCTGATCGAAGACTAATCCTAAATGCATTAATAAGAAACACTAGTGCAAAGGAATAACTAAAATTAAGATCTGGGGAAACTAAAATTAACACTTAAGGGTAACAGAAAAAAAACAATAAAACACATAGAAAACATAAAAGGAAAAAATAAAGATCTAAACACTGAGCAGAACTCATATTGAAGAACAATAATCCTAATGAGAGAAATAAAGTCAAACAGAACAAATACAGAGGAAAATGATGAGGAATGAAAACGACTAATAAGATCAAAAACCCCTTTCATGCCATCAGGAAAGAACACATGTCGCCACCTAGCTGTGCGGAGTCAAATGCTCTTCATTCAGTAATTCGATAATCTGAGTGACATGTAAACTGTGATTAAGGCTAACATTCTGATTAAGGTATGAGCTCAATTATTGCCAAAAGCTCGATTTAGACTTGCATGTAAACGTACTGAGTGACACGTATGCCGTCTTGTCTACCTGCTGAGAGAACATGGCTGCCAGGGAGAATTAGCTCAGGGAAAAGATGAGCAGAACAAAAATACACAACAAAGTACAGCAAGCAATGGATTAAATTCCTCTTTCAAGTTCCACTTTGAGTCCCATCAATCACAAAAACATTAGTGTTTTTAATTTTCCATATTCAACTCTAAAAGTATGCTCCTATTTATTACCGTCATCCTGAGTGCTTCCGCCCCCTTTAAAAGGCTGAACACACGTATGTCATGCCTCCTAGTTTTGAAAAGATGGAAGAAACCAGAGAGTAGCACCAGCTACCTGTCCCCTGGTACGTATGGACACATGGTTGGTAGGAAACATGTTGAGGTTGATGGCAACGCATTGTACCTGTCCGATATGAAACGACCAAAATTCCATAGATACTAAATGGCAAAGACGATCTGAAGAGAGACAGAAAGGTTCTGTGTGACGATCTGAGAACCTGCCTACAGGTAGTCAGACAGAGTATGATAGTTTTTAATCTGTTCTCACTGCAGGGAGGAATGCACCTCCAACATTCAGGCCTTTTAGCCACACCTGACTCTGCATTAAAGCAAAACCAAAGCAGTTTATTAGTTCCCTGGTCTTCCAGGACCAATGGACACCTGAAAGATGTTTAAAGAATGAGCACAAAATGACTGAGTTTCTGTATCACCAGTTTCTTTAACATCCCCTTTGAGTATTGCTTCATTGTTGACACTACTCAGTATGAAGTGGGATGAAGCAGGTCATGGCTTTAAATGGGACCAACATGGCAAAGGCAGGTTCACAGTTTGTAGCAGTGAAGTATAACAATCGTGTTTGTGCGCGGTCTCAGTCTGGAACGCCTGCTGCAGTGTTTTGGGTTAAAGCAGCCCATTTTCCAATGGTTGAGCGGAGCTGGAAGTTACAGACTAATTGCCGCGGGCGACTCATCCAAGCATTTCTTTTCTGTGCCTGGCTCCTCTTGTTCAGCCGTGCTGTGAGGCTGCAGCCCTTCTTTTCATGCCTCAGACTAAATGGCAGAGAAGCCCCGGACAGATCGGCAGTCGCTGCGGGGCCAACTCGTGGACAAACACAGTTCAGTCAACACCTTAGGCATTTCTGACCCAGTAAGCATTGATCTTAAGCTCGTGTAGCTGTCTAGACTTGTTTTGTGACTTTAAAACGCCTGAGAATTGGGTGAAAAGAAGCAAAGATTTCTTTGTAGATCTATACTATGAAACAAATTTTTGCCTTAAACAATAAAAAAGTAACAATAAAGAATGAACCGTCTTCATGCACTCACGAACATTTAATAGAAATACAAGTGCAGCTCCATAAATTAAAATATGCCTTCCAATGAGGCTCGTTTTTACAGATTAAAAAAGCATTTTGAGAATAACTTTTAAGCAGGTGTTAAATATTTTTTTCATTAAGCCCACATTTCTTAATTAAAATGTGTTTTATTCGTCTGATGTAACATTCTAATCCTAAATGTCTTATTTTCGTTTCTGTATGCAGAAAATCATAATTAAAAGGAAGAAAAGCTTAAAAACATCAGTCTGAATGTAATTAATCTGTATAATGTAGTTCCTTTAGTGGTAAAGTTACTAAAAAAAAATCAACTTTTCAATAACATTCATATTTATTGAGATGCACCTGTATGCCCTGCTGCTTGTTTATCCAACATTCACTAAAGGTTTCGAAAGCATTTATCTTCTCAAACTACAAAAAAAAACATCAAATCAATTTATAGCAGAATTTATGTTGCTCTTGTTTAGTGCAACAATATTTATACTTTAAAAGACCACGATTTGGCCGTTTTTGAATTAAAAGCAATGGATATGACAATGAGCATGATACCAACAAAGCCAGGCTGGAAGATAAGTCGAGGAGATTTTAACAAACCTATTAAAGATATGTAGTGTTTCTTTAGCTACAGTGGAGTTAGGGACCTGGAACGAATAAAAATCTTTTAACTGCTTATTATAATAGACCAAACACTGAATATACCATTCTATGCATAAAAGGAGTCATAACCTAGTATTATCTTGGATACCCACGCTCTATTAGTCTTTCAGGCCCTTCTAAAAAGAAAAGTTGAAAAGTTTGATGCCAACTTCGCCTGAAATTGTCCCAAATTCGTAAAGGATTCCCGCGTAAAAAAATAAATAAATTCCATGTTGATTCTGGCAGTCAACAAAAGAGCAACTCACGTGTGCACGTTTTGGCTGATTTAGCTGATTAAAATAAAAGGCTGACACGAATATGTCTTCTTCATGCATCATTGCGTGAAGAAACTTTCTGCATCTTTCACGGTGGAGTTCGTACTTCGAATCAGTGATGTCGATCGCGAACGAACCGGCTCTAAGAGCTAACTTTTTGAAGTGAATGATAGGAGCCGGCTCGTCATTGGGAGCCATTTTTATTATTTTTTCATTCCCCCTGCTTGTTTTGGTACATTTGGTACACATCGTTTTGCATTAATTTTGGTAATAAATACACTTTAAGCACTTTAAGCATAAGATGAGTTGTTAGCCTTTATTTAAAGGAACTTAGTGTTTCAGTAGCTTTGCAGTGCTCTTGAAGTTTGTTCCAGATAAGGGGAGCATAGAAACTGAAAGCTGCTTCTCCGTGTTTAGTTCTAATTCTAGGGTTGACTAGAGTTGCAGACCTGAGTGGTCTGGGGGCGTTGATATAGTGACAACAAGTCTTCAACATACTTTGGTGCTAAGCCATTCAATGATTTATAAACTAGTAAAAATATTTAGAAGTCTATTCTCTGAGCTACAGGGAGCCAGTGTAAGGACTGTAGAACTGGGGTGATGTTCTCTACTTTCCTGGTTCTAGTGAGGAACACGAGCAGCAGCTCTCTGGATCAGCTGCAGCTGTCTGATTGACTTTTTAGGCAGACCTGTGAAGACGCTGTTGCAGTAATCAATCCGACTAAAGATAAATACATGGATGAGTTTTTCTAGGTCTTGTTGTGACATCAGTCCTTTTAATCCTAGAAATGTTCTTCAGGCGATAGAAGGCTGACCTTGTTTTTGACTTTTATGTGACCCTGGAGGTTCAGGTCTGAGTCCATTACTACACCTAGATTTCAGGCTTTATCAGTAGTTTGTAGCTGGATTAACTGAAGCTGTGTCCTGATTCTTGATCCAAAAATAATTACTTCAGTTTTGTTTCTGTTCAGCTAGAGAACGTTATGACCCATCCATTCATTTATTTGCCTAATGCATTCAGTTAGTGTTTGGATGGGTTCAAACTCACCTGGTGACATTGTGTAAAGCTGCACGTCATCTGCATAGTTAAGATAACTCATCTCATTGGTTGTTATAATCTGGGTTAGCGGGAGAATGTTGATAAATAGGAGAGGGCCCAGGATGGAGCCCTGGTGCACCCCACATGTGATTTCTGTCTGTTCTAATAAAATGTTGCCTGTTCTTTAGGTAAGACTCAAACCAGTCTAGTACTGTACCAGAGAATCAGACCCAGCTTTCCAGTCGTTCCAATAGTATATCATGATCAACAGTGTCAAATTCTGCACTGAGGTCCAACAGAACCAGCACTGGGGTTCTACTACAGTCTGTATTTATGCGGATCTCATTGAAAACTTTGACGAGGGCAGTCTCAGTGCTTTGGTGAGCAAGGAACCCAGACTGAAAAACATTAAAACGGTGGGTCATCGTTAGGAAGCTATTTAACTGTTGAAACACAGCTTTTTAAATAATCTTATATACCTCTGTGCAGGGGTTGTGTTAACCGAATATTTTCTGTATTTGACGGAAAAATATGAAGGCTGTCTATCAGTTTGACAGATTAGTTTTCAGACTTCTGATCACTTGGTTCCAATGCACAGACCTTTTCAACTTTACGCACAGAGTACAGGTAACAGACATAGTCTCAGACCTGGACACGGTACCCAATATATCGTGTTATTTGCAAGCTGACAGCGCGTTGAAGATTTACGGAGGAATGGAGCGTATCTGTGGCTGCACCGTACACATACCAGCGGTGACCGATCGCTGCAGCCTAACCACTGATGCCAAAAGAATGCATGCAGGGGGATTTCCTCCCACTGAAGCGATCAGAAAAGCCCTCATTCAGAGAGTCTTCCCAAATTCTGATCACGTCAATTGGAGAAATTTCTCCTGATATCAAAACTATGGCTGAAGTGGCTCTTCAGCCAAAAATGCTTTCCTCTATCTCTAACCACATTGAAGTATGAATATTGAGTTTTACCACCAGGTCGAAGATACAGGGTTTCCTTTTTTAACAAGGTTAAACTGAGAAATGCCTTCGTACACCAATCAATCCTGAAACTTAACATCTAACATCAACCAGAGTAAAATGCTATTTTCTGCTCACCATACAATGTAATTCTTGTGTTTTTTTTCTTCATCTCTCTTGCTGTTTATCTTACTCTTTTTATTAATGCTTGTATCGAACATTGCGGGGATGCAGAAGGAATTTCAGACCTGATCCAACAAACAAAGAATGTCGTATCATGTTCAAACATGTCATTCTAACCTCTGACAGGTGAAGCAAATAAGACTGAACATCTTTTCATATTTCCTACCTGTAAGTGGGTGTGATATACAAGACAGCAAGTGAGCAGTTTCTTCTCAAAGTTTGATTTGTTAGAAGAAGGACAAACTTTGACTTGGACCACATTGTGTCGGTTAAATTAGTCCGAGCATATCAGCACATCTGTGAGCATTCTTTTAAAAGTCAAAAGTAAACAAATTTTTGATATCTTTTAACAACTAAAAAACCGAAAATTCAATGATGTTATAACTTATAATCAGATATGGCACAGTTGTTGCAATTATTGAGTTTGCATGGGGAGCAATGATTAAATTGTTGACATAACTTTAGACAAACAAGAATAGATCCTTCAGCTCTCCACCATATTGAGGGTGGCAGTTTTAGGTTCAGCCAGAATGGATGCAGTCTTTCTTTCATGGTGGAAGTTTGTAATTTTCATATACATTATCTATATTTTCTTATTTTGGATTACTTCATTAATGCTTTACAACAAGAATAAATTAAAATAATGGATGATCAGATTGGATTTTGTACTCTAAAGCTCATCTCTCAGCATTTGACTCCTACGTGTTGTGCTGTGGTGACAGCTGGACGGTCCCTGGACTGACTCCAGGAGTGGGTTCGCCTGGAAGACCTGTGTCCAGAGCAGCTTTGCCTTTGTCGTGCCCACTGAAAGTAGCCCCCAGACCAAAACAATGTGAACATTTAGAAACCTCTGCAGCCAACTGTGCAGCTTCATCTCTGACCTCGTTACACCACATGACTCTTCGGTTCGCCGGATCAGATCAGGGCTGTTTTTCAGGTGCATCAGTGAGTTCCTGCACCTCAGGCTCGGTTCTGCTGCAGGGTTGTTAGCTAAGAATTCATTTCCTTTCTCTCTGTGTGACTCCTTTTCTCAGGACAAACAACCGAGTTGTTGCTGGTTGGCCTTGACTCTGACAACCACCTGACGATGCTTTCATCTTTAAACCTTTGACGAATGTTGATGAGCTCTTTTGTATGCTCTCTTTTCATTGACAACCATGGATATCCAGCCGCTGTTTTCCCTTCAACAGCGGTGCTACACACTCTCTTTAACCTCCATCTGCTTCGGGGTGATGTGCTTTGTTTGTGCGATTTTGAGAAAGTGAGATGATTTAGTTGGAGTTTTTAGTCTTTGAAGTAGCTGACTTTTTTTTCCCCATCTCCCCAGAGCATGGTCAGCCGTGTTGTACAACAGCTCTGAATTGTTCTGCTTTATTGGCAGCCATCTGGCAAAACCTCACAAACATTCCCTAATGCAATTTCTGCCTGCCTTTTATTCCAATCATTTGATGTTCACACACTGCAATGCATTACACCGCATCTCTGTTTAGCTCTTGAAATTGGTACAAATAACAACAAATGAAAACCTCTGCTCTGTGAAAGCTGGAAGACGGCGTTTCTGACCTGAAAGGAGGTTGAGAGATGCATCCTTCGCATGTTTTCTAATCGATTATTGTCTCACTCGGGTAGAAGACTCTGCTTCATGCTCACAGACGGAGAGTTCTGCATTAAAGAGAGGCGGATGTTACACACTCAGTCAGATTTGCTTTAATCTCTTTTACTGATAGTCACCAAATTATTTTGAGCTCCTATCTTTTACAACAAGCCCCAAACACATGTTAATTCTGCAAGAAACTGCTTGTCTCAACAGAAAAGAAAGCGGGTCAGTCTTTTCTCTGAGTGCTTTGGTGTTAAACAGCAAATGCTTTAAATGAAAAACTCACAACCCTGCTGTCGTGTCTTTAAGATGCGTCTCTGGGACTTTGATTTCGTTGTATATGAAGAGTGGGAAGAACTCAAACTGAAGAGGCGTTCCAGAAAACCCAGCTCCTGGGAATACGACCACTGAAACACGTGAAAGCCCGGCGTGAATAAATCACGTGTTAATTATGTGAGGAAACATCTTCCTCTGCATACTCTCAGGGAAATATAGGCACAAAGACAAGATACCCACACAACATTATCACTAATGTTGTACAGTATTTATCCAAAAATCTTTCTAAACCAACCACATCACATATAATATTCCCCCTTACAAATTTGTATTTAATATAATGTAGTTTTCAGTTTATAGTTTGTTTATCAAGGGTAAAGAAACCAATCGAAACTAACTGGGTTTACGGGGACCCTAACCTTAGGCCTCATTACAGCCAGACCTGTAGACCAAACAGCTCTGACAGCATGAGGTAACCTAAAAAAATCCTAATAAACCAGACTATGATCCAGTCTGATAAGATTATAAACAAAGTAACCAATTATCAAAATTCAGAGACTTTAAATGGAAAGGACATATTCAAAATGTAAATTTATAAAACATAAACAACCATGTTGGAACATGTGTAAGTACATCAATGCCAACCAGGCGCACATTTTCTGTCAAAAAACAGCCTCTCTGGGATAAAGCCACACTCAGTTATATGCGAGTTATGTCATTCCTGGATCATGTTGGGGTTTTTTATTTAGTGTATGTGGATAGATGTGAATACGTTAGGGAGCAATACTTGATAAAAATCTATTGGTAGCAGAAAAAAGGCCATTACCAGGAAGAGACTTGCATAAGAAAGACCAAGTTGTAAATGGTAGACAATGATTATAGTGGATTAAAGCTGATGGAGAAAGTTACATATGAGCTAAAATAGAAAATGCTTTTGAAAAGAAAAATCTTATATAGAAGGCTAAAAAGGAAAAGGGAAAATGAAAAGAATGTAATAGCTGAAAAGGTTACTAGCTAATTACATCTGCATGTGTGGGGTGGGGGTAACACACGGGCCCACCTGGAGGCGCACGGCGCATTTGTAGTCCAAATATTTGGTAAATTATTTTGTTTTCAGGCCACGAGCTCTGATATGTTTAGTTGGTGTTCAAGAAGGAGGTTCTGGCACTGTGGTGTTCTGGGGCTGCTTTGCTGCTGTGAGACTTTAGTATTTGTGAAGATGAGGTTGTCTGCTTGGTAACCTAAGGCCATTAATGACCTTCAGCATGCACTCATAGTGTGAAAGGAGCTGTGACTGAGCCATGGATGGATGGATGGATGGATGGATGGGAACTGGAATCTGTTCTAGTGAGACATCTGTAAAGATTTAGGTGAAGGAAAATTGACTTTCCCCATTGTGGGTTTTTTATGGAGTTTCTTCCTCTACATGTGAGTTAATACTTGCAGTAATTATAAGCTACAGCTTCAATAACCTCTGTCTTTTATAGACTTTTGGTTTGTCTGCTGCTGCCTATCTCCAGCAGTCACGGGTTGAGAGGCGGGGTACACCCTGGACAGGTCGCCAGTCCATCGCAGGGCAACACAGAGACACATAGGACAAACAAGCTTGCATGCACACACTCATACTTAAGGGCAATTTTAGAGAGACCCATTAACCTAACAGTCATGTCTCTGGACTGTGACAGGAAGCCAGAGTACCCGGAGGGAATCCACACATGCACAGGGAGAACATGCAAACTCCATGTAGAAAGACCCTAGGCCAGGATTCGAATCCAGGCCTTCCTGCTGCAAGGCAACAGTTCTACCAACTGCCACTACCACTGTGCAGCCTCCTCTTATTTATTTCACTTTAAATAAAAGCATGAAATCCGACTGACCAAATATAAAGGATATCTTCCCCAGACATTTACAGTGATCTAACTGAACAACAAAGGAAAATAAACCCTGACCTGAGCAGAAGCAATGTTAGCCGTATCAGTGGCTCCAGCTTTTGGACAGGTAGGTATTGAATGCCCCAAATTTAGCTGTCTCAGTACTTATTACCAATCCCTAGGCTGGGTAATACTGGGACTAATGTTTTTTTTTTTTTCAGACAGGGGCTACAAAGAGATAAAATGGCATTTTATTTGGTCTACCAGAGATCTGCAAAGGATGGATCCAAAACATCAGGTAGAGCCAAAAAAACATGGAAAGAGCACAACTAAAATAATCTGCGAACAAACCCACTAATGTTTGCATAACTAAATGAAAAGTTGTCCACCTAAATGTGGAAAACAAAGTAAACATAAAGAAAATCCTACAAATAGTCCATAGAGCCTAAGTGCCAGCTCCATGTTCTACGTTTGGGTTCTTTTGTTAAGCCATTAACAGAATCACAGTGGCCAGTCAGAATGGATCAGTCCGTAAAACACATTTCTGTGTGTGAAAGTTAGATGTCAGGACTCTGAGGAGATTTTAGCTGGTCTATAAATGCAGTAAAGCTGAAGTCCTGAGCTTTCTGTACTGTAGACGTTGAGGAAATGTCAGTAAAAGGGATATGCCTGGAGAGGGATATGAATACTTATCTGGATCACTCTCAGGGTCAGTACTGGATGACTGGTCAGCCTCTGATGCTGAGGAGAGCTGGTATCTCACTTTGGAGTCGCTCTTCTGAGAGGCATCAGCGAAGACAACAAGGTCATCTGGCTGACATTATAATGTGGATGAATCATAAACAGGTCGTGTGGACTGACAAAGGACTGGCCCACTATTGTGATTTTGCTGACACGTCATTGTTATTGAATAAAGCTGAGTTATGCAATGCAATACTTGACCATTTACCTGGTCGGGACTGGTCCTTGTTTGAGCGTAAAGCACCTGCTGTGATTCTTCAAATTAATCACCTGGAGAGGCATTCAGCTAACTCACTTCTTCCTTAATTAAACGAATGCACTAAAACTTAACACAATGCATGTTAAAGGTTTGAAAATATGGGATTTGGCTCAAACCAAGTTTATTTTGGGAAACTGTCCTCAGTAATTAAAGTGCACATAATCTTGTCGTACCACTAATGTCCTCCGATAAATTTTGTAATAAAGTAAAGGAAATAAAGTTTTCTGATACCAGAGAGAAACTCAATCCAAGATGCCATTTTTTTTGTCTCAAATTAGTTCCAGAAAGTTGGATCAGGTATTCATTAGAAGATATGGAAATCTTTGGCCAAACAGTTTCAGGTTAAATAAGCATCCTCTGAAAGGTTAAGTTAGGTCATTTTATGAGAATATGAGTCACATCAGGTAACACAGCTAAATTTGGATGCATTTCAATTATATTGATAATTCAAAGGCAGAGTATGCAAAATTAAGATATATCGAGCAGACTCTGCAGTTATCTACATGATCTTTTCTGTTTTTCACTGTAAATAGTTTAGTCTATACATATTTTACATAAAATCAGAGTTTGTACTTCAACATTGATTTATTTTGTAACAATCTTCTATTGTGAATATGTCATATGAATAAACATTTAATATAATTGTAAATTAGTAATTAATTTTACACACAAATTTACATTCTTTTTGATGATAAATTAATTTAAGAAACAAAACATGTAAGGAGCCATTTGGGAACCGAAAGAGCTGGTTCTTTCTAGTGAGCCGAGCCATAAGAACCGGCTCACCTAAAAGAGACGCAGTTCCCATCGCAAATTTAGAACATGCACAACACTTTAGCGAAGCTCACACAGTAGACCGTCATATACATATAAAATGTGTTGTCTTTCTGCACCCGACATGCGCAGTAGAGCAGAGAGTGACGTGGACCGATAATCCCTCTATACATTATAACAACACGTTCGGAAATTGCCAAAACAAAGCAGTTATGAATGAGAGCCCTCCAACGAGCTAAGGAATCATTTCATTATCTCTATTTTTATCTTATAAGCCTATTTTTTGCAGGCAGCAGCGGTAAAGTCTTTCTTAGAGAAACAGAGCAGAGCAGAACAAAATATGGATAATCCTCCGTTCATTCCATGAATGTTTGAGAGTAGAGCTCAGGTCAAATTGAACTCGTCAGTCCCTGAAGACTTGATGTGATTAGAGGGACAAGGTCAGGCAGAATTTGGCAGGGAAAAAAACTCTGAGCCAGAATCAAAGACTTTCAGTTAATCTTAATTTAATTGAGAGCCGTTTAATTGTGTTTGTCAAACTAAAGCTGTTGAGTGACATCGATCCAAGTGTTATGCAAAACAATTTAGATAAAACATAAATGGGGTGTTTTCCAATGAAAATAAGAGAAGAGAGAATAATTACCAAAGCTATCCCCATGTTGTTTCCTTAAAGCCATATTTCTAATATTATTCTTTAGGAATCAGTTACATACACATATATGCATGACTTTTTTTGCCTGCTTTAGCAGATTATTTTGTGGTTTTACTAAAACCGTATACTACATGGGATTGTTGGAAGCCATTAGCAGGAGTGTGCACCACCTGCTCATGTGGATGCTGGGGAATAAACAGATCAGTGGCCAATGCAATAAAAAAATGTCCATGGAATCACAGCAGTGAGGCCTAGAGAGGGTCGTCTTAATAACCCCCCCCCCCCCCCCACACACACACACACCCCACCACCATCAGCAAAAGAAAAACAAATAAACAGAAACCTGCATCATATTTGTTCAGGTTTGAATTAAACATTGCCATGCATACTAAATTAAATCGATAGCAATGGTTCAAAATTAGGTGAAAATTTATGTTTTGGTTAAGGAAATTTCCCTTCATGCAAATTACATTTTAAGTTACAATTTAGCACACATATAGGAAAATATAAAATGGTTGGCCCTCACCTCTCACCTGATTTTAATGATGTTTTTGAGAATGAGAAACCATCGGTTAAAGCATGTGACCCTTTAAGCACGGCAAACAAATAAAGAAAAATTTTATTAAAGCAACTGAAAATTATATTATATGAAAATAACATTTTATGGTGGATGAAAACATGAAGTCTAAAATATAAGAACACTGGACTGAAGTGGCAAAAAGTTCCAAAAACGTAGGAGCTGCAGTAGCCTCTGCAGCAATCCCACTATTTGATTATGTACAAATGGATGCACATATAAGTTCCATGTAGAGCTGGAGAAACGTGAGACAGCAGGTATTCATATTTTAAGTGCAATCGTTTAATTTTATACATGTAGTTCTCTGTTCAGCTTGTTTGGATTGAATAGTTAATTAATAATAATTTTAGTTAAGTAATAGTTTAAATAATTTAAAATGAATTTAAAAATGAATACAATTTAATATGCATTAAAAGACTATCATATTTAAAAATTGATGGATAAAAATAGATCATGACTAGATTTCTTTTTACCCTGTTGATCAAAATAAGGGACAAAAAATATGTTTAGCGTGACCTCTGCTACCTGAAGCATCCGATCAGTCCAAACTGACAACAGAATCCCTGTTGATAAGAAGAGATTTTCCCAAAGGCTGCCAATGCTGCATTCAAGTACAGCTGGAAAACTAGGCTGTCGAAATATCAAAACACCAAAGTGATTTCGCCATATTTTTAATATCGAATATGGGCTAAGTATTATTTAAACATTTCTAAACATTAACACTTATAAGTGGTTATACTGTTTTGTACTCTAAAATAGTATAAGCAGACATAGCCATTTATTTTCATAAATTCTATCAAATCTCCAGTCAGTTCTATACTTAAAACTTTTTTAAGGTATAGAACATATACAACAACAGAATTAAAAGGAACGACTTAAGGAAAAAAAATTTTTAATGCTGAACAAAGAAAAAAAGTCTAATGCACATTTGTATTTATTCCTCTTGTTCTCTTGATTAAAGGGAAACTTCACCCATTTGCATTAAGCTTTGTATTGCTAGAAACCCAGTCATGTTTTTGAATGGTGCATTATACCCTCAGTTTCCCCTGAGACAAGAGAAATAGGGATTTCAGAGTTGCACTTCCTGCTTTAAATGACGTAAAAATCGTCATTTTACGTCATTTAAAGCAGGAAGTCATATCTGTCGAGTGTGTTAGACTACAAACTTTTTTTTTTTTTTTCAGGAGAGGGCTAATGGGTGGGACCCACTCGCGCTACAGACCTATCACAGACCTTCTCTTTAAGAAACTGAAATGATATAGCAGCCATCTTGTTTGGAAGCTAACAGACTATCAGAACCAGGCATGATATCACAATTTTTGCGGAGGATAATCAACCGATGCTCTCGGTGTGCGGCTACGGAGACAGAAATTGAGTCCCTCTGCTGCAGAGAATTCCAAAGATGTCAGTTTCTTCTGGACGAAATTTTCTGCCTCAGATGAGGATATGGACGTTTGTGTGGTGGACCACCTGAGCATATGGACAGTGGCGTCCTGGACACATATTTCAGAATCCCGAAAATCAACTGGAAAAGACAGCCGAAGCCTGCAGGCGCAAACGGACGTCTGACTATAAAGTGAGAACATCTATGTACACGATTTGTTCAACCATTATCACAAAGTTATTCCCGGTTAATACGTAACATCAACCAGCTGAGTTTGGCTTATTTACTAGACAAATAGCTTGCAGTTGCATCGCTAACTATAGTCATAACGTGACTGGGGCACTCTAAACACTAAGACCCTACATCGCTAACTGTGTGTTCAATGTTTTGTAGACAATGTCGCCTAACAGCCTACAGACACTTTCTGGAATGGGTGCTGCAGGGCGAAAGATTAGGCCGAGGCTATCGTGTCGTTTTACCCGCCTGTGTTGTGCAGGCAATCCGCCACAAGTATCCAGCTCCGGACGGATATTAGAGGACATGAAGAAGTTGAGGACGCTCTGGAGGAACTATAACTTCCACTATTGCTGTTGTAGTTAATTATAATTATGTAAATAAATGTTTGCATTCACGTTGTTGTATTCATTTGTAGTGTTGCTCCAAGTAAACTCAGCAAAAAAAGAAACGTCGTCTGACTTTCAACTGTTTTTACTTTCAGTAAACTTAATGTGTGTAAATATTTGTATGAACACTAAAAGAGTCAACACCATAAGACATAAACTAAAAATGTTTCACAGACATGTGACTAACAGAAATAGAATAATGTGTCCTTGAATGAAGGGAGGCTCAAAATCAAAAGTACCAGTCAGTATCTGGTGTGGCCACCAGCTGCTTGAAGTACTGCAGTGCATCTCCTCCTCATGGACTGGACCAGATTTGTCAGTTCTGGCTGTGAGATGTTACCCCACTCTTCCACCAAGTCACTTGCAAGTTCCTGGACATTTCTGGGGGGAATGGCCCTAGCCCTCACCCTGCGATCCAACAAGTCCCAGACGTGCTCAATGGGATTGAGATCCGGGCTCTTCGCTGGCCATGGCAGAACACTGACATTGCAGTCATGCAGAAACTCACGCACAGAACAAGCAGTATGGCTGGTGGCATTGTCCTGCTGGAGGATCATGTCCGGATGAGCATGCATAAAGGGTACCACATGAGGGAGGAGGATGTCTTCCCTGTACCCCAACGCATTAGGATTGCCTGCAATGACAACAAGCTCAGTCCGATGGTGATGTGATATACCGCCCCAGACCATGACGGACCCCCCACCTCCAAATCCATCCCGCTCCAGGGTACAGGCCTCGGTGTAACGCTCATTCCTTCCACGATAAACACGAATCCGTCCATCACTCCTGGTGAGACAAAACCGTGACTCATCAGTGAAGAGCACTTTTTGCCACTCCTGTCTGGTCCAGCGAAGGTGGGTTTGTGCCCATAGGCGGCGTTGTTGCTGGTGATGTCTGGTAAGGACCTGCCTTACAACAGGCCTACAAGCCCTCAGTCCAGCCTCTCTCAGCCTATTGCGGACAGTCTGAGCACTGATGGAGGGATTGTGTGTTCCTGGTATGACTCGGCCAGTTGATGTGGCCATCGTGTACCTGTCACGCAGGTGTGATATTCGGATGTACCGATCCTGTGCAGGTGTTGTTGCACGTGGTCTTCCACTGCGAGGATGATCAGCTGTCCTTCCTGTCTCCCTGTAGCGCTGTCTTAGGCGTCTCACAGTGCGGACTTTAGCCACATCAGCAGTCCTCATCCCTCCCCGCATCATGCCTAATGCACGTTCACGCAGATGAGCAGGGACCCTGGGCATCTTTCTTTGGGTGTTTTTCACAGTCGGTAGACAAGTCTCTTTAGTGTCCTGCGTTTTTAGAACTGTGACCTTAAATGCCTACTTTCTGTAAGCTGTTATGGTCTTAACGACCATTCCACAGGTGCATGTTAATTAATTGATTATGGTTAATTGAACATGCATGGAAAACATTGTTTAAACCCTTTACAATGAAGATCTGTAAAGTTATTTGCATTTTTACAACATTATTGTTGAAATACACAGTCCTGAAAAAGGGACGTTTCTTTTGTTGCTGAGTTTATATAGAGAAATAGTAATTGTACGGCGCACATTTTAGAACTGGACCTAAGATACCCTTAGCAAAAAGTAGTATGTATACTATGAGCATACTTTTTCTATACTAAAAGTGAGGCAGTATACTTTAAGGTTACTTTTACTATACTACATTTTATATACTTAACAATAGTGTAGTACAGTATACTTTATTATTGTATCAATTGTTTATTTATATATGGTTCCAAATATATGTGCATTTGTCTTCCTTTTTTTTTTAGGGAGTTTTCAGTTGGACACTTTTGTTTACATTTTTACATGCAAATGTGCACTTTTTCCTTAGATTTTCTCAGCTAAAGAGGGCTTGATTTCATAGATGCTTTTTTTAAATGCACATCTTTAATGATCTAAGCAGGATTTTTAAATGCACTGTATGATACGTTGTGAAAAAACACTTAAAATATAGCAAAGTTTTTCTCAACATTCTATGTTGATTTTGTAAATATTAGTCTAGTGTACATACAGTATGAGTTAACTTAAAAATAATTTAAGTATATGTCAAGTATACAGATAGTATGCTACAGGTAACATGCTTAGGAAACATACAAGTATACTTAACTAGTGAAATAGTAATTTTAGTTTCAGTAATTCTGAATTCATTAAAGTATACCTCAAGTATAGGTATATAATGGTACAATGGGAATATATATGAGTACTTGTGGTATACTTTCATTCATTGACATCCACTTTCCTCCTTTTACCTCCTTATGTTGAACTTTGGTTTAGACAGAAAATAGTGCAGTATTGAATAAGATTTGTTTTATTCACAGTCTGACAGTTCAGTGAATGTTCCACCCATGAACAGAACAGCTGCCGCAGAAAGGAGATTCACCTCTGGCATACCCCTAACATCAGATGAAGATGTCCAAGTCCCCGAATGGCCCCCAAGACAAGTCCATTTCACCTTCCTCTGTGCCCCAGTATCATAGATGTTCTTTCCAGAAATCAGTTTCCCACACATCTGGCAGGATCTGAACAGTGACATGAGGTTGGATTCATTGACAATTAACTTCTTTTCATGCCAGTCTTTTCCACCTTCATCTTCTGATGATGACGATGATGTGGGGCTGATGGTTGACTCAAGCTGATAGCTTTAGTTGGTTACATCAATGCTGCTGGCACTTCTATTCAAAACAAACTTACAATCTGTGCTGCTTGGACAGGGGTAGGTTGCATGACTGGTGTTGATGTTAGAGGACATTGTTCCTCATCTTCAGAAGACGACACCAGAGCAGCAGCAGCCGCCGTTTCAGACTGAAATGCCATATACGTTCAATAACGTTAAAAATATTTCAACAACACCAAACTATACGATAATTTCAACAACGAACTATCAAACGTTAAACAAGCACGAAACATAGCTAACTCTTTCTAAGCTATGAAGCTAACTATCTGTTAGCGCCTTGTTGGCCTACATTGCTAATACGCTACTCCACTGCTCACAGGTGGAGTTTAGTTTCGGGTGACCAGATTTCTAAATCGAAAATCGGGGACATTTTTTTGCGCGGTGGTCAAAATTCTAATTTCATAATTATTCATATTTTCTCTCCCATTCAATCCGGGGACATTTCCGGGGACTGCTTTTAACCGAGGACAAGGCAGCCTAATCGGGGACTGTCCCCGGGAATCTGGGACGTCTGGTCACCCTAGTTTAGTGATGCCGACACATAAGAACCACAAGCGAGGAAAACATGCGGAAGACGACAGATTTACTTGTAAATAGCAAAGGTATATAAAACTCATAGTTTATGTCCTGCTTTACAGCAGTAGACTGTAGGTGTTTTCAGAAATACAGTCGAGCGAGTCTCTTACCTCCGAGCAAGTCTCTTACCTCCAAGCGAATGCGTTTAGGGCTGCTCGGTCCAGATGTTCCAGGCTGTTCATCGTCATCAGGAAAGGTAAACACCGACGGAATTGCAGTGTCCAAAAGGGTTACTCTCTTCATTCCAAAGACATTGAGTTCGAAGTCTTCCTTTTTGAAATGGAGACTGCAAACCTTCAGATTGTTTAGGTTTTCCACGGCTGTGTCTTCTGAATAGCTCGGTTTATCACTCTCAGCCACTGTTTGCGTCGCTCCATATCTTTCGGTAGAATATGAAAACTTACTTGTTCTTTCCTTGTTCTGACTGAACATCGCGGTACCATGCAATAGTTCACCATCTCGACAGAGTAATTTACTAAAGAGTTCAAGCTTAACAGTTAGACGGAGGCGGTGTTCTGGATTAGTGGGGAGTTCAAGTTCAACAGCAAGCCTTCTTCTTCTTTTGTTTATTGGCGGGTGGCAACCAACTTTAGGTGCATTTCCGCCACCTACTGTATGGGAGTGTGAGTCGTAGTGGGAATTATCCTATTAATATTTCCCCTAAATTCTATTTATTATTCTACTTTTCCTTAAAAATTCCAGTACTAATCTATACAATTCTATCTCTCCATTTAACAGATTCTTTAGACTTAATTTTCCATATCCCTTAACTTTTAATATTCTTCTAATACTTTCCTATTTATTACATACTTCCTACAATAACATAATACATGTTCAACTGTTTTGCTATTATTCTCACAATCACACAATCCTGTATTATGTTTTCCTATTATATAAAGTCAACAGTGTCACTGCACGATTGGTTCAGGAAGCACGATCCGTACCATGAGCCCATCTGCACATGTGCGCAAGGAACAAGGAACTTTCGGGGGGTTTAGTTCTCGAGACGCTACAAGATGGATGGATTTGCGCTCTTTAAATTAAACATTGACTTCAACTGTGACTTTTGTCATATAGAACCAGAAACTATCATTCATCTGTTTTACCGCTGCACATATATCAAAAACCTCTGGAGTCATTTAGAGCAATTATTTATAGGAAAGCCGGTCATGTGATCGGTCTCCAGGAGAGGCCGATCACATGACCGGTTTAGAATTACGAATGCAGCAAGTAAATTTATCAGCAAGTAAATATATAAGATAAAGAAGAAAGCTGTTAAGATTACGAATGCAGCATGTAAATAAATCAGATCAGAGAACTAGTGTTTCCCCGTGATTTTTTTGTTATGTTAATCCTTTTTGTACAATGGTTCAGCAAGGTTGCCTATCTATTTCTATTTATTTGTAAAGTGTAAATGGCCTTGATCTGTAAATTAACAAATAAAATAAAAAAACATAAGAAATCTACCTGGAAGTAGTTCCTTGCGTGCATTCGCAGATGGGCTCATCGTACGGATCGTGCTTCCTGAACAGATCGTGCAGTGACAAACAGCAAGCCTTGTAGACGGAGGCGGTGTTTTGAATTAGTGGGAGTGGCTTGCCGAGCTGTGCTTTGTGGTGCATTGTGGGAGTTGTTGTCTTTCATACAAATGCACCCAAAAGTCATTTTCTGTCTTTTCTCGGTCAGATAGGCACTTAATTCGAAATGTATGTTACATTTCAACTACAAATATGACCCACTTTTAATAAAGATTAATGTTTCCATGGGTGAAATGCTCCTTTAAAGTGTGCTGAAAACATACCAGACCATAACTTTAAATCTCCAAATACATTCAGAATCAGGAGTTTTGTGTACCGTGTCACCACTATTATATGTACAGTACTGTGCAAATGTTATAGGCAGGTGTGAAAAAATGCTGTAAACAAGGAATGCTTTTAAAAATGGAAGTGTTAATCATTGAATTTCATCAACCAACAAAAAGTAGTGTATGAAGAAAAGAGAAATCTAATTGAAATTGGTGTGACTACCCTTTGCCCTCAAAACAGCATCAATTATTCTTGGTACACATGCACACAGTTTTTGAAGGAACTTGGCTGGTAGGTTATTCCAGACATCTTGGAGAACTAACCATATATATTCAGTGGATATAGACTTCCTCACATCCTTCTGTCTCTTCATGTAACCCCAGACACACTCCATGTTTAGATCAGGGCTCTGTGGGGGCCACACCATCACTTCCAGGACTTCTTGTTCTTCTTTACCCTGAAGATAGTTCTTAATGACTTTGGGTGGATGTTTGGGGTTGTTGACCTGCTGCAGAATAAATTTGGGGCCAATCATACGCCTCCATGATGGTATGATGGTATCCATTGTGGATAAGTATCTTTCTGTATTTCTCAGCATTGAGAACATCGTTAATACTGACCAAATCTCCAACTCCATTTGCAGAAATGCAGCCCCAAACATTCAAGGAACCTCCACCATGCTTTACTGTTGCCTGCATACACTCGTTATTGTACCACTCTCCAGCCCTTTGAGAAACAAACTTCCTTCTGTGACAGCCAAATATTTTACATCTGGACTCATCAGTCCAGAGCTCCTGTTGCCAGTGTTCTGGATGCCAGTTCTTATGTTTTCATGCATACTTGAGTCGCTTGGCCTTGTTTCCACATCGGGGGTATGGCTTTTTTGCTGCAACTCTTCCATGAAGACCACTTCTGGCCAGACTTCTCCAGAGAGTAGATGGGTGTACCTGGGTCTCACTGGTTTCTGCCAGTTCTAAGCTGATGGCACTGCTGAACATCTTCCAATTTCAAAAGGGTAATAAGCTTGATGTGTCTTTCATCTGCTGCACTAAGTTTCCTTGGCCAACTGCTGCGTCTACAATCCTCAACGTTGCCCTTTTTTCTTTGTGCTTTTTCAAAAGAGCCTGAAGAGCACATCTAGAAACCCCAGTCTGCTTTGAAATCTTTATCTAGGAGAGACCTTGCTGATGTAGTATAACTACCTTGTGTCTTGTTGCTGTGCTTAGTCTTGCTGTGACATGAAACTATCTTCCACATCCTCACCTTGGTAGCAGAGTTTGGCTGTCCCTCACCCAGTTTTAAGCCTCCTACACAGCTGTTCCTGTTTCAGTTAATGACATGTGACATTGATGATCATTAACACCTGAATGGTATAATTGGTTGATCATACACCTGACTGTAATCCTGCACAATCCCTGACTTTGTGCAAGTGTACCTATAAGAATTGATGCTGGGTTGAAAGCAAAAGGTAGGAACACCAAATATTGATTAGATTTTTCTTTTGTTTTCTCACTTTGCATTTTGTAAATGGATGAAAATGAACAATCTTCTATATTCTATATATAAGAGGTTATTTGTTTCTCTCTCTCTTTCTCTCTCTCTCTCTCTCTCTCTCTCTCTCTCTCTCTCTCTCTCTCTCTCTCTCTCTCTCTCTCTCTCTCTCTCTCTTTATGTATGTATATATACCTCAACCACTGAGTAAATGAACTAGGTCAGTTATTGTCAGATGCTTGCATAAATGAATCAAAGAACAATGTTTAAAACAGAAGTTTGCTAAATAAATAACCAAACTTTATTTGGAACAATTTTGAGCATATGGAAGTATTCATGTGTGCTTTCATTTTTAAACATGAAAAAAAGACAAATGTCATTCAATTAATTAAATGAATGCAATTTTCTCTAAGTTTGCTTTCTTTAGAGGTGTACAGAAACAAGCATATGGCTGTCAGCGTAGGCGTTAGCTTTGGCACAGATCTGTGAGACTTAGGTGAAGAATTTCTCACATAAAGTAAAGCTGATTGGTTTAGTTCAATACCTGTATATTCATGTCTTTTTGTCTATTTCATTTTCCACAAAACCTTCTGCAAGAAGTTGATCAGCAAAAGGTTTCATTCAATGCAACAGATGTGAAATGTGAAGTTCACAGCTCACACTCCAATCTAACATTGTTACTCCTCATCCCACTTTAATGTAATGTGGAAATGATGCTGCCTCTCTGTGGCTCATTACGGGGGTTTGTAATCACAGCAGATACCAATCCCCACTGACGCTTTCTCAGGCAAATCTGAAGGAGCGACACCTCGTTACGGTCTCTTTGAAAGCCTGTTTCCCTCTGAAGGAGCACAAACAGCGGGGTTCGACAAAAACAGGAATCATCTAAGCTTTCCACATAACAATGTGAGTCAGACTGCAAATCCAAACGGGAGTTTTGCCACAGCTGTGGGCGGGAGCTTCTGTCCCCACTGAGAAGATTCCCTGGGCACGGCTTCCACGGAGGAAGAAAAGCCTGTGTGCCGGCCTGGCTAATGTTGTAATGTGGTACTTGAAGGCAGATTTGGTAGTTACCGATGATGGATTCATGTGGAGTTTCCAGGGACTGGGCTGGCTAACAGGCTCATTCCCACTGTTAAATTATTAAAGCTCAAGGGTTCTGGAACATCCACATGTTTTTGCACTCGTCATATTTTATTTCATAGTAGTCATCAGGAGAGAATTAATTATTTACAGTGTCAGGACCCCAGAGCTGTTTGAATGTTTCATTTTAGTGGGAGCTGTGGATGATTGGTTAACTCTCTCTTATTTCTATGCCAAAGATTTACTCCCCCTAGAGAAGCTGCATGTACACAACCAAGCTAACATTTATACAGTTTGTTCTCTTCCTTTGGGTGTGATATTCCATTCTTTTTCATCAATACGTCAACATTAAGGGAAGCAACATCAGTTTGTTTCAACACACAACTTCCTGAAGTGTTTTGACAGCTTTTGTTTAGCTTCTCACAGTTTTTTTTCTCTTTTTGCTCTGTTCAGATCCACAGACTACGGATCAACGTACGAGAGAATGAACGACAAAATGGGGTCCAAAGCTGTCCTCAGTTACCTATATGTCTGCCCGTCCAATAAGAGGAAGGTGAGAATTGCCTTCTATCCTAAGGACTTTTTTATGCTGCAAGGTTTTCTCCATGGAGTTTGCATGTTCACCCTGCACATGCATTGGTTCTCTCTGGGTACTCCGGCTCCCTCCCACAGTCCAAAAACATGACTGTTAATGAAATTGTTCTTTCTAAATTGCTTTTAGGTGTGAGTCTGTGCATGGTTGTTTGTTCTGTGTGATGGACTGGCTACCTTCCAGGGTGTACCCTGCCTCTCGCACAATGATTGCTGCAGATAACCTCCCTACAACCCTACAACAGTAACACTGGATGGACGGATGTCTTCCGCTTATCCAAGATTGGCTCAGGAGGAACCCCATAACTCTCCCCAGTGACATCCTCCAGCTCATTCTGGGGGATCCCAAGGTGTTCCCAGGCAAGACAGGAAACATAGTCCCTCTAGCAAGATCTGGGTCTTCCCAGGGTCTCTTTACAGTGAGACATGCAGACAACCTCAAAAGAAAATACACCCAGGGAGCATGCTGATCAATGGCCCAAACCTCCTTAATGGACTCTATTCGATGCGCAGAAGCCGCAGCTCTACTTTGAGCTCCCCTCGAATGTCGGAGCTCCTCACCCCTATGTCTAAGAGTTCCCCTCTGGACGAAGCTCATTCCGGCCGCTTGTATCAGCAATCTTGTTCTTTGGGTCATGATCCATAAATGGAAATACACTTAAAATACAAACCAGTGACTGGCACGTGTGTGATTTGATTTGAGACGTAGTTCGTGTAGGATGTCACAAAAAGATTCAAGTGGTGACATCATGTCAAGCAATTGTAAAAATTGCGAAAAAGCGTTACAGGAAATTTCTCTTTTCTTTGTAATTGAAACCATAAATATCACCAAAACATCAACATGCTAAAGATTTGATTTTGCAGTAGTCATTTCCCTTGACCGTTTATTCACTTTGTCTCACGTGCACCTATAACTATAATGAATAACTAAAATCTGTGAATACTTGAGACCCTCCTCTAAAAACTTAAAGATTGCCAAACTAAAACACTAAAACCTCCTCTAAAAACTGCCTATTCTAATATTCCAAACACCAAAAACGCCTTAATATACATTAATATGCACAGTGTCTTGACACTACCACTGATGCTAACACTTACAGTATTCCTTATTTCACCTCATGAAGGTTCAGCCAATCAGCGCCAGAAAGATAAATGGCAGTCCTGGATTGGCTGCTTTGCAAACGACAGCCAATAGCGTGTCAAATAGCAGTTTGCCTCGGTATAATTTTTTCGAAGAGATGATCTTTGGAAAATTTCCATGATAGGTTGGGGTCCACTACTAAAACTGCACAATTCAATCAGTTGACTAACAAAGTGCAGCAACAGGTGGGGGGAGGGAAGTGCTACACAGCTACACTCTGCAGAAAAACTGGTCGGTCCAGCACTGCTGGCATCTCTAACTGAAGCAGAGGGTATTTATTACATGTATTTAACTCTGCCGCCATGTTGGCTGCAGGTACAACTGATCTCTTAGTGAGCATTCCTTAAAGCGATATGAGCTTCTACATGAAATATATATATATATATATATCCACACACACTTCAGTTTGGTAAGTAGTTTATCTGCAGCCAGCTGTATTTGTTCTTTCTGTTAGAAAACTGTCAGAAAACAAAACTAGTTGGCAAACTTTGCAGAAGAGAGAAGTGAGTTCTTTCCTTTTCTTTTTCTGTCAACCCGGTGAAACTGAATTTTAACCATTTCAGTCTGGAAATAAATAAGACAAGGAGAATCACGAGTCCTCCCAGCTGCCAACCATCTGCCGATGCCTTTAATTTGCCTCCGAATTCTGTCAATCACTTTTCATTTCTACTGACGCTCTCTGAATTTTGTTCATCGCTCTGCACATGGTTTGCATTCCACTTTTCACCATCTGCCTGGGTTTTCTGCTCGTCTAATGACAAACAAAAAAATACGTCTGAACCCTTGTGGTTACAAATTTAGGAATTCTGAAGACAGCTTCTCTTTTGCACATCGATGCATCAAATATTGTTGCTGTGTATCAGAACTCCTATACTTTCATGTTGTTCTTCTCAGGCTGCAGTAATTTACATTTACTCAGGTTCAATTAAAATGCTTTATTTATCCAAAAGAGAAATGAAATGGCATAATTGATATCATGCAAGCATCTTCAAAGTGTCATTGTGGATGGTGATGCTGTGGGCAGGAAAGATATCCAGTAGCGGTCAGTTTTGCAACAAATCTGAAGACGCCTCTGACTGAAGACTGTTTTTATATAACAGTCTCATGGCTGCCATGACATGCTAACAGCTTGATATCCAAGCAGTAGAGACAATATTCCACAGTAACATGTCCTGGATGGCACCATCAGTTGTTGGCAAGCTCTGCTAAGCCGCCTCATTTTCTTTTGGTGCTCCTCTTTAAATCTCTGTCTGGTCAGAAAGCCAGGCACAGAGATGTTTTAGTAGGGGAGATGATCCTTGGCCATTATAATGAATGAAAGAGATGGTTTGAACTTCCTCCTTCTCTCTCTGCTCTTTAGTCCTGCTTTACATCCATGAAGCTACCTTTTAAACTCCTATAGGATTTGAGGTCAAAGTTATTATTTTAGCTTTCAAGATGCTAATCAGCTGCTTCTAGTAAAAACAGTACCTTGCTGCCATGGTTACACAACATAACTACAAAAAAGCGGGTAAAGAATAAATAAATAACAGCAAAAATCTTTCCAGCTGTACAGAATAATTATCCAAACATTCAACACTTTAAGCAAAAAATTTACCAAAGTCTAGAAAAAGAACAAATCAGAAGTAACAATAACAGAGTTGCTCCAACATGCTGCCACCATGTGTCACGCTATCATCATCATCATAGCTCTCTCCAGTCACCAAGTAAAAACTGATTAGACAAGAATTCAGAAATGTGTCCAGGATACAGAATAACTGGTTGAACAGCAGTTGGTGGTAGATCTTTAAACTGCATCACTCCATCACAGCTAAAGAAAATTCACACCTATAACATGTTCAACATAAATGAGCAGTTTGGCTCATCTCTCTAAACTCCCAACTGCCTACTGAAATGAGAGCACTTATCACTCTCTGCTGCAGGTAAGAAATCAATTTCTCCTGAGTACAATCCAATCTAATGGGGGGAAAAAAATAGTAAAAAAAAATAGTTTTAAAAATAAAATATAACCACAACCATGAACAAATGGGCTGCTATGTGAAAAGCTACACATAAAAAAGAATGGGAGCATTTTCTTTTTAGTTAATTTTTCTTTGACAGGAGCTTTAATTTTATTGGTACCGATTTCAAAACTGCATCATGATACATTCTTCTTTTATTGCAGTAGTAGAACTCCGCACTAAAAAAACAAATCTTTACTTTGAGTGCATTGTTTCAACGAAGAACAAAAATCCAACCTTAATCAATCCTTGATTTATGTTAAAAACCCTGGTGCCACAATTATTGACGTCCCTAATGCAATTCATAACATTAATACTTTTTCTTTTTTTTTGTATTTAACTTTTTTAAGTTGATCAGTGTCTAATTTTTAGTTGGTAATCCATGATCTGTTTTTCTAAGGTTTGAATATGACAAGACACTGAAGTGAAATTCATGTTAGCCGCTCCTTGAAGTTGAAGCATCTGAAGAACCTCACAGATTGGAGCCCCTGCTGGTTACGAACAGTTGGTACAGGATTCTGTTTTCAGTCTTCAGCTCAGCCTTTAACACCATCAACTCAGCCATCTTCCACCAGAAGCTCATCCAGTTAACAGTGCAGTGTCAGTGAACCACCAGCTTCCAGACTGACCTGCAGCAGCAGGTGAGGCTGGGAAACATCCCCTCCCACACAAGAACCATCAGCAACGGCATCCCCCAGGGCTGTGTTCTCCTGCCACTCTCTACACAAATTACTTCTTCTCAGCAGACCCGTTTCTGAAACTCCAAGTTTTCAGATGACACCACCGTCCTTGGTCGGATCCAGGATGGTGATGAGTCTGCATACAAACAGGAGGTGGATCAGCTGGTCCACTGGTGCGGTCGAAACCAACTGCTCCACAGGAGCTGATAGTCATCTTCTCCACGTCCATTATTCAGCCATTATGTGTTTGTCCACTACTGTGTGGTTTGGCTCATCCAAACAGGACAGGTCCAGACTGCAAGGAAAAATCAGGTCTGCAGAGAGGATCATGAGGAAAACGATGTGAGAAAATCATGGAACTGAATAGCATTTCTGAAAGAAGAAGATGGGGATGATTTATGCATCTCTCCCTTGATGCAGCAGGGAATCATTAAACCCTTCAAGGAGTCTTGACGAATTGCAAGGGAGCAATCCCAATGTCTGATTCATCAGGACTGGATCAAGAACTGTTATTCATCAACAAACAGCCAGTTTTAGATGTGTCTCTGCTCCAACACAGCTGATTCAAATCATCCAACTACCTCCTCAGCATGTCAGAGTTCTGCAGAGGCCTGCTAATGAGCCATTATTTGATTCAGGTGTGCTGAACTAGAGAAATAACTTAAACATGCAGGAGACCGGCCCTTGAGGACCAGAATTGGGGACCCCTGATCTAGAATGAGGTTTTATTGTATTATTATTATTATTATTATTATTATTATTATTATTATTATTATTATTATTATTATTATTATTATTATTATTATTATTATTATTATCAGGGTTGTCCATAGTTTTTTGATTTTATGAAGAATCCTTCCAGTCTGTTGTCCGAGATATTTTCTCCGAGGTATTTATTCTCCTCAACTACCTCCACTTCTTCTCCCATGATGATGGAAACAGGGTTTGACTTATCCCTGTTTCTTCAGTTTCACTGCAACACGATCGTTATGATCTACAACAACTCTTAATTTCCCTCTGGGATCAATAAAGTATTTTTGAATTGAATATGTTGCTGACAAGCACTGCTACTCCACCTCCTTTTCTTTTCCAGCTCCTCATTAAATCTCTGACTGCTCTTATAGCCAGGATTCCTGGCAGAGAGACTCTGGAGTCGGGGATATGATCCTGCAGCCACGCCTCATTGAAACACATAATACTGCCTTCCCAATACTCTGGCTGAGTTCTTGTAAGGGCTTGGAGTTCATCCATCTTGTTAGCCAGTGATCTCACATTGCCCATTAGATCAGTGGATGAGATGATTTAAACTTCTTCCTTCTCTTTCTCCTTTTTGCTCCTGCTCGGCATCCACGCCTCCTCCTTCTCAACTCATCAGGGATTTGTGGCTTCAGTTGAGGTATTATGTCAGCTTTTGCAATGTTAATCAGCTGCTAACGGATATAACAGCTGATTAAAACAGACGAACCAACGTCTGAAAAAAAACTAAACTCAACATGCTGCCACCCAGTGCAGCGCAATTCTAAAAAGCAAATAATAATAATTATATTATTAATAATAATGATAACAAAATAATAATTATAATAAAACAAATCAATTTCAGGAACTGAAAGGAATTAATTTGAGAAAAAAAAGTTCTTTGTTAATGCTGCTCAAAGTAGAAAAAAGTAATTTGCACAGATTTTACCCATGAATAGCCACTAATTTAAATGGATTTATTGGAGCAGGTGAGGCTGAATGGATGTAGGACTTTTTCAGTAGTTTGACGGGTCAGGTGTTGCAACTCATCTTATCCTTGGAGATGATGACTTGTTACAGTCTGACCTTCCTGCTCAGGCACGTGTTAGATAAAGCTGAAGCTGCAGAGCGCCAGCAGACTTCTGGAGAATAAGGCGTGACTCGTTGCCATGTTAGAAGTGGTTCGGGTCCTCGGGGTCATCAGTATCGCTCCTCCAAGGCCGATCCAAGGTGTTGACCCTGAATGTGTTCGCATGTCGTCGGAGTTAATGGGATCCCAGGAACGTCAGTGCAGAGCCGCGTCGGGGCGAGGGACAGATCATAGCCGGCACTGATTACTCCTCGTGACTCACTTACTCCTGCATTTTCATGCGGAGAGAATGTAATTCCACATCAAGGCCGTGGCAGGAACGCGCTCCCCCAGGTTCTCTCTGCAGGAGATGTGACATGCAACTCCTTCAGTCGGCTTATATAACATAAGATAAAGTTTATCCATGACGCAAGACGGAAAATTAACAAATGAAATCCCATCATTTCCACCATAGTTTCCAGAGGAACTATTTTTATTTTCTGTCTGCTGCTGTTAGTGAGTCGTCGAAGCCAGGAACTTGTAGTAATGCTGATGATGGTTGTCCTCTGGCTCTTCTCATTGCCTCTCTGTGCTTTATCTCAGCCCTAATTATTTCGATTTACCATCCTGGAGATGGATGAAAGTTGCCCCACTGCTGGCTGCAATCCTTTGTTGGCTCCTCGTTTCAGGGCCCTTATTTAGCATCTGCCTGCGTTCTATAAAAAGAGCCGTCTGTGTACCTAATCACTCACTGGAACCTATAATCGTCTGCTGCTCCCACCCGAGCTGTATGCGCACATATTTCGAAATTATTTGGCCTCACATCATAAATCGACACATACATTGAAGGTGTGACATTTCGCAGCGACTTAAAGATCTGGATGATAGTAATACCATATAGCAGAATGCTTCAGCAGTGATCTCTTCTTCTGCATCTCTTCAGCTGGATTGTACCGTCTTTTCCTGAGCTTCCTGTGCTCTGTCTGCTGTAAATGAAGCGACTGCTTAAAGGGGCTTTAAAAAAAAAAATTTAAGACATGCACAGTTAAGATGCTATGGAGGAAGAGCGACAGTGAAAACATGATAGCTAAATGTAGGTGATTAAGACCTGATCCGTGCCTAATGAGCATACTGTGAAGACAACTGTGTTTCCAAAGCTCCCATGGAAGACAGCCTAAGCTCCATTGATCCGCCGTGATTCATTTGCTGCAGGGTGTCTCTTTCCCTCCGTCTCTGATCCATACCTCCACTTAACTTGCCATCTGACAACTATCCGCTGCTATCTTCGCGCTGCAGCTTATGCGCGGCTCGACATCAGGCTGATAAAACACAAAGGTTATCCCCAGCAACCTTTATCGATTCCGTATTGTTACCCTCCTCACTTGCCCTGCTCCCTCGTTAAGGCTGAGTTGAGGCTGTGAGGGAAATCTTAATCAGACTCTGATGATGCTATTGGTCACTGAGAGTTGGGGGATGAATAATTATTATTTAGTCAAGCAGGATAGGGGAAAAAAACTCTTCCATTACAGTGTCTTGTAAAAATACTCAAACTTCTGTTTATTTTTCAGTATTTCAGGTTTTAAAAACCAAAATCTGAGAAGTGTGGAGTGCATTCATTGGTGCGACATGAAATTCTGGCCATATTGTATAACCCAACTTGATTGACAGACCCCCCATCTTCACTTCATCAGTATCTCATGCATATTTTTCACATTGTATATGGTCAATAATGAAAACAATCATAGTTTAACATGAAAACCTAAAAACTACAAATCTGAAATGTGATGCGTGCATTAGTATTCAATCCCTTTTACTCGAATACCCCTAAAAATGAAACCCAGTGCAACCAGTTGTCATCAGAAATAGCACTCCAACTGGGAATGTTGGAGGTCACCTAGCAACCCTGACTTTAGTCTCCAGTTTGCCAGTGTTAGCTGTTATTGAGCACTCCTGGTGGTTTGTATCTTGAAAAAACGCTGCAAAATATATTTGTGGTCATGTTCCTTTTGTGTTTTAATGCACAAAAAGAAGATAGATAAATTGTTAATGGCTTGTGTTGCTAACAGATGGTAGTACCCTGTAATTTGCACCGCTTTCTGACTTGTTGCTAGAAAGCTCGTGACTTGGATCTGATGGTATTCCCAGCTACAAGCACTAACTTTCAATGGAAATTGAATCCAACATTAACCGAAGTAGAAATCCAGGTGATCGATGAAGACTTCAGAGGTTGGATAAAGAACATCTGCCAGAGCTCTGTTCTGAACACGGAAAGAGGATGGAGCACCTACAGACCTACCAAGACATGGACATCCACCTAAGCTTGACACCATGGAGAGAATTTTTCAGAGAAGTGGCCTGTGGTCACTCTGGAGGAGCGGCAGAGATCCACTGCTCAGGTGGAAGGATCTGTCGACGCTACTACTGATAGTTGGAGACTCTACAGACCTGGCTGTTCTGAAAGAGTCGCAAGAAGGAAGGCATTACAGCAAATATTTGAAAAAAGTGACCCATGGAGAAATGTGGTCATGGTAGCATCATTCAGGGGGAATGCTTTTCATTAGTCGGAACAGGGAAGCTTATCCTTGTGTTAAATATGATATATGCTAGATTCATTTTATATAATACCATGAATGTTTATCAGTCCTTAATAATTATACATCAACATTCAATAGAATTAGCTTAACGGAACACATTACAACTCACAAACATCAGAACACAATAAGTCTGAGAACAGAGCAATTGTGAATTGTACAACTTGTGACAAACGACAACATGTAAAATATGCATTTATATCAACATGATAGTCATACAATGCAGGATAATTGAAACAACAGGTCATGGTAAATGGCCTGTACTTGTATTGTGCTTTATTTAGTCCTTGCGGACCCCAAAGCGCTTCACACTACATTCGGTCATTCATTCAGTCATTCATCCATTCACGTACACCTTCACACACTAGTGATGGCAAGCTACATTGTAGCCACAGCTGCCCTGGGGCACACTGACAGAAGCGAGGCTGCTAAACACTGGCTCCACCGGGCGCTCTGACCACCACCAGTAGGCAGAAGGGTGAAGTGTCTTGCCCTTGCAAAGACACAACGACTGAGACTGTCACGAGGTGTGTGGAGAATGGACCCAAACGCACTCGCCAAAGGAAGGTGCAGGATGTTTATTACAGTGATGATGGTGGTGAAGATGGCAGGAACTGAGACACTGGACATCGGGCAGGGAAGGAAGACAGCAGGAAGACGACACACCATGGGGATTGACAATTACTACTGACTACTAATGATCCGGCCGGGAGTGAAAGGAAGTGAGGGGTCTTAAAGGCAGGAGGTGAGTAGGATCTGGTGTGGATGATGAGACAGACAGGTGAAGACAATAAGGCAGGAATAGGGCAGCGTGACAGGACCTCGTGACAGAGACGGATGGAACCAGCAACCCTCCGGTTACAAAACGAACTCCTCACTCCTCACCGAGTCTCTTTGGGTATGCCCCTGGAAGTCTGGCGGACGGCCCCGGTGGCGGCCCCTGAGGACCCGGACGTTGGGCGGATGGCCCCGGCGGCGTCCTCTGGCTGGACGGACGTTGGGCGGACGGCCCCGGCGGCGTCCTCTGGCTGGACGGACGTCGGGCGGACGGCCCCGGCGGCGTCCCCTGAGGACCTGGAGGTCGGGCGGACGGCCCCGGCGGCGTCCTCTGGCTGGACGGAGGTCGGGCGGACGGCCCTTAGGTCCTCTTCTGAGGGTCAGGTAGCGCCAAAGATGCCTGGCCGGTAAAGGTCGGCCGAGACAAAGAGTCTGGAGGCTCGGACGCCTCCTTAGACGAAGGTTCTGGAGGCTCGGACGCCTCCTTAGACGAAGGTTCGGAGGCTCGGACGCCTCCTTAGACGAAGGTTCTGGAGGCTCGGACGCCTCCTTAGACGAAGGGTCTGGAGGCTCGGACGCCTCCTTAGACGAAGGGTCTGGAGGCTCGGACGCCTCCTTAGACGAAGGTTCTGGAGGCTCGGACGCCTCCTTAGACGAAGGTTCTGGAGGCTCGGACGCCTCCTTAGACGAAGGTTCTGGAGGCTCGGACGCCTCCTTAGACGAAGGTTCTGGAGGCTCGGACGCCTCCTTAGACGAAGAGGCTCGGACGCCTCCTTAGACGAAGAGGCTCGGACGCCTCCTTAGACGAAGAGGCTCGGACGCCTCCTTAGACGAAGAGGCTCGGACGCCTCCTTAGACGAAGGTTCTGGAGGCTCGGACGCCTCCTTAGACGAAGGTTCTGGAGGCTCGGACGCCTCCTTAGACGAAGGTTCTGGAGGCTCGGACGCCTCCTTAGACGAAGGGTCTGGAGGCTCGGACGCCTCCTTAGACGAAGGTTCGGAGGCTCGGACGCCTCCTTAGACGAAGGTTCTGGAGGCTCGGACGCCTCCTTAGACGAAGGGTCTGGAGGCTCGGACGCCTCCTTAGACGAAGGGTCTGGAGGCTCGGACGCCTCCTTAGACGAAGGGTCTGGAGGCTCGGACGCCTCCTTAGACGAAGGTTCTGGAGGCTCGGACGCCTCCTTAGACGAAGGTTCTGGAGGCTCGGACGCCTCCTTAGACGAAGGTTCTGGAGGCTCGGACGCCTCCTTAGACGAAGGTTCTGGAGGCTCGGACGCCTCCTTAGACGAAGGTTCTGGAGGCTCGGACGCCTCCTTAGACGAAGAGGCTCGGACGCCTCCTTAGACGAAGAGGCTCGGACGCCTCCTTAGACGAAGGTTCTGGAGGCTCGGACGCCTCCTTAGACGAAGGTTCTGGAGGCTCGGACGCCTCCTTAGACGAAGGTTCTGGAGGCTCGGACGCCTCCTTAGACGAAGGTTCTGGAGGCTCGGACGCCTCCTTAGACGAAGGGTCTGGAGGCTCGGACGCCTCCTTAGACGAAGGTTCTGGAGGCTCGGACGCCTCCTTAGACGAAGGTTCTGGAGGCTCGGACGCCTCCTTAGACGAAGGTTCTGGAGGCTCGGACGCCTCCTGAGACGAAGGTTCTGGAGGCTCGGACGCCTCCTGAGACGAAGGGTCTGGAGGCTCGGACGCCTCCTGAGACGAAGGGTCTGGAAGCTCCAGTGACGGGGACGGGTCCTCCCTGACCCTCCCTGGGAGCTTCAGCGACGGGGACGGGTCCTCCCTGGGAGCTTCAGCGACGGGGACGGGTCCTCCCTGGGGGCTTCAGCGACGGGGACGGGTCCTCCCTGGGGGCTTCAGCGACGGGGACGGGTCCTCCTTGACCCTCCAGGGGAGCTCCAGTGACGCATGGGGAAATGTCTATCGCTGGAGAGCCGCCGCTGTGACCGCCAGAAACACGGCAGCCACAACAACGGCGGGCTCTGGAGCTGGAACGGGCTCTGGATCTGGAACGGGCTCTGGAGCTGGAACGGGCTCACGGACTGGAACTGGAACGGGCTCTGGGACTGGTGCTGATCCAGAAGCGCCACCACCTCGGCGGCGTCGCTGTCTGCGGTGAGTCAGCAGAAGAGGCTCATGCCGTCGAGGACCAGTCCCCGGGGAACAGAACGCCAACCTTGTGCCGACGAATGCGGACGGTGAAGGTGCGGCGCTCCGCTCCCGGAAACAGTCCCGGCGGCGCAGCGGGACCTCCGCCGGCGGACAGATGGTGGAGACGGAGAGGGTGGACCGATGATCCGATCCAACGCCTCCCTGCGAACCCTCTCCGCCTCGCTCCGCAGCGCGGCGAGATCCGGAGCAGAGAACACCCTCTGGAAGTGAGGGAGCACTCCAAGGATTTCCTCAGCTCCGGAAACCCGCACAGGAAAGTGAGGAGAGGCAGCGAGTCTGGCCAGGTTGGCCCAGACGTCCTGGCGGAGGGCGGCGATCTCCCGGGCGAGTGCTGGGTCCATGTTTAAGGCCGGATCATTCTGTCACGAGGTGTGTGGAGAATGGACCCAAACGCACTCGCCAAAGGAAGGTGCAGGATGTTTATTACAGTGATGATGGTGGTGAAGATTGCAGGAACTGAGACACTGGACATCGGGCAGGGAAGGAAGACAGCAGGAAGACGACACACCATGGGGATTGACAATTACTACTGACTACTAATGATCCGGCCGGGAGTGAAAGGAAGTGAGGGGTCTTAAAGGCAGGAGGTGAGTAGGATCTGGTGTGGATGATGAGACAGACAGGTGAAGACAATAAGGCAGGAATAGGGCAGCGTGACAGGACCTCGTGACAGAGACGGATGGAACCAGCAACCCTCCGGTTACAAGACGAACTCCTCACTCCTCACCGAGTCTCTTTGGGTATGCCCCTGGAAGTCTGGCGGACGGCCCCGGTGGCGGCCCCTGAGGACCCGGACGTTGGGCGGACGGCCCCGGCGATGTCCTCTGGCTGGACGGACGTTGGGCTGACGGCCCCGGCGGCGTCCTCTGGCTGGACGGACGTCGGGCGGACGGCCCCGGCGGCGTCCTCTGGCTGGACGGACGTCGGGCGGACGGCCCCGGCGGCGTCCCCTGAGGACCTGGAGGTCGGGCGGACGGCCCCCCGGCGGCGTCCCCTGAGGACCTGGAGGTCGGGCGGACGGCCCCGGCGGCGTCCTCTGGCTGGACGGAGGTCGGGCGGACGGCCCCGGCGGCGTCCTCTGGCTGGACGGAGGTCGGGCGGACGGCCCTTAGGTCCTCTTCTGAGGGTCAGGTAGCGCCAAAGATGCCTGGCCGGTAAAGGTCGGCCGAGACAAAGAGTCTGGAGGCTCGGACGCCTCCTTAGACGAAGGGTCTGGAGGCTCGGACGCCTCCTTAGACGAAGGTTCTGGAGGCTCGGACGCCTCCTTAGACGAAGGGTCTGGAGGCTCGGACGCCTCCTTAGACAATAAGGCAGGAATAGGGCAGCGTGACAGGACCTCGTGACAGAGACGGATGGAACCAGCAACCCTCCGGTTACAAGACGAACTCCTCACTCCTGAGCCACAGTCACCACCATTAATATTATATTTACAATTAATAGATTAAACTTCTGTTTGGAGATTCTTAAAAAGAAAGCATACCTGTGCAATTATAGGCTTATCATCTGCATCGCATTCACCCTTTTTCTTTGCAAAGAACACCAAGTTTTTTTGAAATGTGTGCTTTCTGCCACTAAACAGTTCCTCGTTTTTTTAAGGACAGTAACATTATTATACATGGTAATAAAGCTGTTGTTTGGAAACTAGAAAAGTATGGCATCGTTTAGAATGTGGTCATCAGTAGTGTAAACTATAGCTGAACACTAGACCTGTTGTCTTGACTTGGCCCACCTGAGTAAGCAGACTAGAACGTATCAGGACCCGCTGCAGTTTCCTTATCGCTGTGGATATGGAGTTCAAGATGCCATCATCCACCTGCATCAACAAACCCAGTGTCATCTGGACAAAGCAGGCAGCACTGTGAGGATCATGTTCTTTGATTTCTCCAGTGCATTTAACACAATTCAGCCTGATTTGTGTTGTCAAAAACAGCAGCATCAATAACTACCTGACAAACAGACCACAGTTTATGAGACTGAAGGTGACAAACGATTTTTAACAAACATGAGGTGTACATTTGAAAACGAATGTTTTCACAATTGTTGCTAAATGAGAAAATACTGGAATATTGTCCAGAAGCTGCTTCTGGTGATAAAATAGAAGAATTTTCAGCTCAAAGATTGAAGGCACAGCTCTAGATAGAAGCTAAGGAGGAGGACTAAAACCTCAGTGCAAGGCTTTAGCACATTTTAAATGATCTTTTTAGATTACATTTAAAGACTTTTTCTTTTTAACATTAACTTCTGATGGTTGACTCTCCAAGTGGGCCTCTTACAGCCACATTATCGAATATGATTGCAGCTTAAAAACTGGAAATTACATCTGATAAGCCCCAGAGAGGCTCACGGATATCAGGAGCATTGGTGCTGCGCTGTGACAGGTAATGAATGGAAAGATCGGCGAGCCCACGCCAATGAGAAAGCCAGATTGAGAAAGTGCTGCCTGTTTATTGGTGCTTAATGAAAAACAATTTATCTAAATCACCACCAGGGAGAGTTCCTGCTTACAGCTCTAGAAGGAGGGCTGGCTTTTCTGTCAGTGACTAATGTGTTGCTGTTCTTCCAATTCCAGTGGAATTGACGAGAGAAAACAGCTATTTTGGCCGTGAGCGCTGCCCGCTGGTCCACCGCGCTCTCATCCAACATGCATGGTTGTTGGAGGTTTGAGGAACACAACAGACTCCATCCTAAAGGACGGCCATTGGCTTTTGGGCTAATACATGTGGACAATGACTGTTAATTTGTAGCGTGGCGCAGGGGATTTTGGGCTGCATGTTATTGGATTAAACCTGTTTCAGGCCATAACTAGAAAAAAACAAACGGCTGCAGACACCATACCACAAAGGAACAGCCAAACGTGAGCAGCTGCTGGTAAATGGAAGTGCTATTTTGCTCTGGATCAATGTAGCTGTCCTCATTTAGAGCAAAAACAAGCTGGACTTTTACTTTAAAGGTCAAAAAGTGAAACAGCTTCACTTTCTTCTCCTAAACCCATCCTTTATCAATGTGTGCCTTTTGAAAATGAATCATTGCAGTATTTTAGTTTGAAGAAATCAATTAGAGTTGATAGTAATTGGAGGTAAAATTATATATATATATATATATATATATATATATATATATATATATATATATATATATATATATATATATATATATTTATTTTTATTTTTTTTTGCTAATTTCTTGGCAGGGATAGATGGATAGAGTGAACTCCTGCTTAGTTGCAGTGTTTCAATTCAAAAATACTTTAGTTTTTCCAGAGGGAAATTAAGTGTTGGTATAGCTTCTTTAAGGAGTTGATGTAGATCATGATGGCTGTGGGCAGGAAGGATTTCCTGTAGCAGTCTGTATTGCAGCAAAACTGAAGATGCCTCAGACTGAAGACACTGTTGTTGTATGACTGTCTCATGAAGAGGATGCTCAGGGTTGTCCATAATCTTTTTGATTTTATGAGGAATCCTTCCTTGCATCATCATCTCCAGATGTTCCACAGTTGTCCCCAGAACAGAACCAGAACCTTCTTTCTTTTTTTTATATATAAAACTCCCGATCTGTGAATCGGGAGTTTCTGTTCCTTCTGTGTCTCTGCTCTGTCTTCTCAAACCCCCAGATGGCCGCTCCTACTGAGCCTGGTTCTGTTGGAGGTTTCTTCCTGTTAAAGGGGAGTTTTTCCTATCCACCGTCGCTACATGCTTGCTCGGTATGAGGGATTGCTCAAGGATTGCTGTGGTTGGAAAGTCTGCATCAACATATATATATAAACACACTTTCAACAGCAGGGTAATTCAAGGTGCTTTACATGATTTGGTGATTTAAAAAAAACACATAAAAGAAACACACATTACACATGATACACAATAAAGCAGGAGAAAGATCAAAAAAAGCAAGAGATTATGAACACATTTCATACATATGACATCAAGCATTTACTCAAAGGCAATTCTAAACAGATGGGTTTTTAGTCTCGATCTAAAGCAGTTCAGAGTTTCAGCATCTCTACACTCGTCAGGAAGTTTGTTCCAGATAAGGGGAGCATTAAAACTGAAAGCTGCTTCTCCATGTTTAGTTCTGAGTCTAGGGATGTTTAGTAGGCTAGAGTTGGAGGACCTGAGTGGTCTTGGTGATTGGTACCGTGACCACAGGTCTTCAACATATTTTGGTGCTAAGCCATGTAATGATTTATAAACTAGTAAAAGTATTTTGAAGTCTATTCTCTGAGCTACAGGGAGCCAGTTTAAGGACTTTAGAACTGGGGTGATGTGCTCTACTTTCCTCGTTCTAGTGAGGACGCAAGCGGCAGCGTTCTGGATCAGCTGCAGCTGTCTGATTGACTTTTTAGGCAAACCTGTGAAGATGCTGTTGCAGTAATCAATCCGACTAAAGATAAACGTATGAATGAGTTTTTCTGGGTCGTGTTGCAAAATCAGTCCTTTAATCCTAGAGATGTTCTTCAGGTGATAGAAGGCTGACCTTGTTATTGCCTTTATGTGACCCTGGAGGTTCAGGTCTGAGTCCATTACTACACCTAGGTTTCGAGCCTGATCAGTAGTTTCTAGCTGGATTAACTGAAGCTGTCTGCTGACTCTTGATCGTTCCTCCTTGGGTCCAAAAATAATCACTTCAGTTTTGTTTCTATTCAGCTGGAGAAAGTTATGGCACATCCATCCATTTATTTGGTCAATCCATTGATTTAGGGTTTGAATGGGTTCAGAGTCACCTGGTGACATTGTAATGTAGAGCTGAGTGTCTTCCGCGTACTTATGGTACCACTGGTACGTAGTGAAAAAAGAGAGTGTCGACGAGCCGAGAGAAAATGGCGGAAAACTCGACTCCAGGTTCACTGTGAGATCTACAAAGAGAGACTGCATAGATATCAGCTAACTATAAAAGATGCTAGGGAATCGTTCTTTTCTGAAATCATCAACAGAAACATTAATAATGCACGGACTCTATTTGCAACAGTGGAAAGACTAACTAGTCCTTTAGTGACAGTAGCCCCTGAACTAAATTCTACCAGGGCCTGCAATGAATTTGCCAGCTTTTTCACTGAAAAGATTCTAACAATTAGACGGTCAATCTGTACCTCAATATCGAACCCACAACCAATGCTATCCCCAATCAACAACAATGTAGAGATAATGTCTGAATTCCACGAATTAAACCAGAACAGCCTTGAAAAAATCATTATCCAATTAAGCTCCTCCTCCTGCTGTCTTGATATCCTACCCACAGCTTTTCTAAAGAAAGTTCTTCCTGTTATTGGTTCTGATCTTGTTCAAATAGTGAACTCATCACTGCTATCAGGTGTCTTCCCTCAGGCTTTAAAAACAGCAGTTATTAAACCACTGCTAAAGAAGAAAAATCTGGACAACACGTTAATGCAGGACTACAGGCCAATCTCTAATCTCCCATTCATCAGTAAGATTATTGAAAAAGCTGTGTTTCAGCAGTTAAATGGCTTCATAACAATGACAAACCGTTTTGATGCTTTTCAGTCTGGTTTCCGCGCTCACCACAGCACCGAGACTGCCCTTGTCAAAGTATTTAATGACATCCGCATAAATACAGACTGTGGAAGAACCACAGTGCTGGTTCTGTTGGACCTCAGTGCAGCATTTGACACTGTTGATCATGATATTTTATTGGAACGACTGGAGAGCTGGGTCGGACTCTCTGGTACAGTACTTGGCTGGTTTGAGTCTTAGCTAAAGAACAGGGACTTCTATGTTTCAATAGGAAACTTTTCATCAGAACGAACAGAAATCACATGTGGGGTGCCCCAGGGCTCCATCCTGGGGCCCCTCTTATTTAATATCTACATGCTCCCACTAGGCAAGATTATAGCAACCAATAATATTCACTATTTGAACAAGATCAGACCCAATAACAGGAAGAACTTTCTTTAGAAAAGCTGTGGGGAGGATATCAAGATAGCAGGAGGAGCAGGATCAGGAGGATGGCGCTGGTTGTGTGTTCGATATTGAGGTACAGATTGACCGTCTAATTGTTAGAATATTTTCAGTGAAAAAGCTGGCAAATTCATTGCAGGCCCTGGTAGAATTTAGTTCAGGGGCTACTGTCACTAAAGGATTAGTTAGTCTTTCCACTGTTGCAAATAGAGTCCGTGCATTATTAATGTTTCTGTTGATGATTTCAGAAAAGAGCGATTCCCTAGCATCTTTTATAGTTAGCTGATATCTATTCAGTCTCTCTTTCTAGATCTCACAGTGAACCTGGAGTCGAGTTTTCCGCCATTTTCTCTCGGCTCGTCGACACTCTCTTTTTTCACTACGTACCAGTGGACTACTTGTCCACGGAGACTTCTTTCTACCTGAGACTACTTTCACTTTAGTTGGAGCAATGGAATGCATGATGTCTGAGATTTTCCCAAGGAAATTATCTACCAACTTATTTACTGAGTTTGAGTTGGGAGATGAGGGGGATGTGGTGGAAGGATAAATATGTTTAAAGGTTTCTACTGAACTGTCCCCTAGAAAACGCTTTTTTATAGTGGTCTTACTGTGGCTGGATAATTTAGCAGAGATGGTATTTTCAAAGAAAATACAGAAATGGTCAGATAACGCAATATTAATTACAGAGATGTTGGAAATATTTAAACCTTTGCTGATAATTAAGTCCAGAGTGTGTCCTTTATTGTGTGTTGGTTGTTTGACATGCTGGATCAGGCCGAAGTTGTGGAGAGTATCATCTAATGTTTTTGCTTGTCTATCTTGGGGTTTTTTGGTATGGATGTTAAAGTCCCCCACAATGATTAGTTGGTCATAGTCTATACATGTTACAGAAAGAAGGTCATTGAAATCATTAAAGAAGTTAGAGTTAAGTTTTGGTGGTTTATATAAACTTAGATATAAAGCTTTGTTAGGCTCGTTTATCTGGGTGGTTATGTATTCAAAAGAATCAAACGTGCCCAGAGTTACCTTTTTAAAGTTCATTGAGTTGTGAAAGATGGTGGCTACACCTCCACCTCGTCTGTGTTTTCTGTTCTCGCTTAAGAAATTGTAATTTGGAGGACTAGATTCTATTAATGAAGTTGTTTCGTTATTTTCATCTAGCCAAGTTTCTGATAAAAAAAGGGCGTGTAAATTATGCTCAGTGATGAAGTCATTGATAAGAAAAGACTTCCCGGATAGAGATCTAATGTTTAATAAAGCTAACTTAAGTATTGTGATGATGGGCAGCTGAACCTTCTGACAGGTTATCAATTTGAGATTTTGTTTAATATGAGAGCGTGTGGTTAACGGTTTATGTTTCCTGCTGCTGATAATCACTGATATAGCCTCAGGGGTGCCGGGTGAATTCTGGGAGACGGTAGGGGTGGATTTATTGCCCGGTTCCCTCAAATATCAAATATCTGTAATAATCAGTGGGGGAAAGCTCCCAGGCTTATTGACACTAGTCCCAGGCGTTTGGTGTAGTCTAGTTTAGGTGTTAATTTTGTCCCAAATTTGATTTGCTCGTTCAGTCTGTCTGTAAAGTTTCTAAATGGAGACTCATTTGATGTGGCTGAGTCACAGGAAGATGAAGACTTAATCTCTGATGGTTGTTTGTCTGTTCGGTCCTGTGGTGTCATCATGACTTGCTGTTTTTGTTCTCTGATATCCATGGGCGCCTCAAGGTCAGCTTTTGGGAGCAAGTGTTTTGCTTTCTGATTTTGATAAGAAAAAATGTTTGCTGCTAAGAGCCTTACTCCGGCCTTGTTCAGATAACGCATTCCTTCTTTGAACAGATGATTAGCACTTCCAAACACTTTGAAATTATTAATAAATGTGAACGACTTCTCAGCTGATTGTTTCTTCAACCATTTATGGAGCATGCGGAGTCTGCTAAATCTTTCATCATTCCCTTCAGGGACTGGTCCGCTGATGAGGATGTTTACGTTAAGTCCATCAAGTCTCTGTAGGAGATCAGAAAAGTCTCTCTTCAGAATCTCTGATTATCTCATCGTGATATCTGCTGATCCAGCGTGAATGACGAGCTTTTCCAAAGCAGGATGTTGGTCCAAGATTTTAGGGATTTCTTCTGATATTTCTCTCACTGTATTTTTGTAGCAGCTATAAACTCTGGTGTTCTTGCTACAAAAGCCTCAATTCCATTAATTGATCCGTCTTGTATGATAACAATCTTTGCTGGGGGGGCTCTTACTTTGTTATGTGTCCGTTTGATGTGGCTGGGTTTCTCCTGGTGGCTTTGACTGGTCCCGGGGGCTGCGTCATCTTTCAAAGAACTTAAGGCTGTGAATCTGTTTTTCAGCGGGATTCCATGTGGAGAAATATCTCTTGTTTTTTGCTGAAACCTCTTTTGTTTACTTTTAGCAGAAGCGGCAGTTCTGGGTTCAGAGGTTTCTCTGTGCCGGAGTTGCTTTTGTTTTTTCTTCCCCGGGGGAACAGGCTGGGGTTGATGATTCCATGCGTTTTAATGCTGGCCAGTCTTCATTGTAGTGCGGAGTTCTGCCGCTCAGACGCCTGTAGGGAGTCTCTGTGACACGGTTAGACCGATGTAACACCGGGCTGATAGGCTGTTCCCTGTTTGTATTCAACGGCAAAGTTGTGTCATTTTGTCCATAATCAGCGTGGAGATCAAAATTAATTTCCAGATGACGTAGCTTCGTTTCAATGCCCTCAATTCTGTGGAGCAGTTTTTCAAAATCCTCAGCTGAGCAAAAAGCCATGTTGATAAGTCCATAAAAAAGTAATCCAAGAAGAGATCCGGTCCAATGCAGAAACTCCAGGGGCTGGGTAGATAAAGTAACTAAGAAAAGGTTAAGAAAAAAGTGAACGGATCTGGAGAGAGACAGAGAGCAGCTGCTCCTCCTTCAGCAGTCGCACCAGTCAATAACATGTATATATATATGTGTGTATATATATATATATATATGTGTGTGTATATATATATATGTGTGTGTATATATATATATGTGTGTGTGTATATATATATATATGTATATATGTATATATATATATATGTGTCTATATATATGTATATTTTTTTTACATTTTATTTTAGTCTTTAAAATGCCAAACTGTACACAAAACTATATATTTGTGTTTGTCTGTTGACATAATTTAAAAAGATTAAATCAAATGTTAGCAGTTACTCAGTACTTGAGTAGATGTTTATAAAATATGTTTTACTCTTACTCGAGAAAGTTATGGACTACTACTTTGCACTTTTACTTGAGTAAAAATATGCTGAAGTAGTGCTACTCTTACTTGAATCCAATTTCTGTGTACTCTACACACCTCTGCCTAAAATTTAGACCTTGGCCTAAAACACAATGGACCAACAGCAGCGGATCATCACCGACTGGAAACTTCACACTGGACCTCCAGCAGCCACGATTCTGGGCCTCTCCACTCTTCTTCTAGACTCTAGGACCATTAACAAATTAGAGGCAAACACAACTTTGATCTCGGACCAATGAACACTAGTCCAGTTCAGTTGCTCCTTAGCCCAGCTAAGACGCTGCTAACAGTGTCTCTGGTTCAGGAGTGGTTTAATACAAGGAAAGGAATGTAACAGTAGTAGTCCATCTCATGTATACGTCTGTGTCTGGTGGCTCCTAAAGCTCCAACCAGTGAACGACTCCACTTTACAGAAAACAAATCCTTCTCCACTGTGAAACATGGCGGTGGCCGCATCATGCTTTTGATGCTTTCCTTCAGCAGGGACAGGGAAGCTGGTCAGAGTTGATGGGAAGATATGTGGGGTTAAATCCAGAACAATCCTTGAGTAAGGCAGAGGCCACTGGGGTGGAGGTTCATCTTCCACAGGACAACAACCCTATACATACAGCAATAAACACACTGTAATGTTAGAATGGCCTAGTCAAAGTCCAGACCCTAAAGTGACTAGAAAATTAAAGTTATCCACCTACTTTGCCTGAGGTTGAGATCTTTCTTTATGAAGAAAGATGGATGAAGCTGGTAGGGAGACTTGGAGTGAAAGTTACTCTAACTACTAACTCAGGGAAAGGTGATACACGTGTACACCACTCTACTGATTTTTGTTAATGAAGAAATTGAAGAAAGTGAAATAATGTTTGATTTTCCTTCCACTCCATAATCCTCTGCTTATTTTGATTAATCACAAAAATAAATCCCAATAAACTCGATTAAAGTCCATCTGTAACCTGTCAAAATATGGAAAAGTTCAAGAGTACGAAGATTGTATATATGATGGTATATAAACATATAAAATAAAAATGTTGATCCCTTTCATGACTTAAGTAACACTGTACAATAACGCATCAACTTCAGCACGACGCTGTTGAATAAAATACATTATAGCTACTTTGAGGACCTTCCTGTAATTCAAGGCAAAATTCCAGTGAGCATTCAAACTGCTTCCAGAAAGACTCTAAATGTCATTAGCTGAAAGATATATGCAGTAAAAGTTCCTCTTCTTATTGAATTCTGTTAGAACTGTGACGGCTCCGGTGGAAACAGTCCAAGCATGAAATTACGGCTTCTAACTCCCTGCTGAGCCGCCGAAGCTGGAATTAGAATTGTACTGGAAGAGGAAATGCTAACAAATGACATTGTGCAGCACAAACCGATAAAGAGAGTAAGTTATTGTGTGTTTAGGTTCAGTCATGCCTGCTAAATCACTCATTAGAAGCAGTTCCTGAAGTCAGCTGCAGCTGCTTTTATCTTCCTGGAGCAGACGGACGCTTTCTGAAGGATGCTTCAACTTGTGTGGCATTGTTTCCTTTCTTTGTTTTCCTTCCTTGTGGTTTTGGACAGATATGACGATGAGTTTTGACCTCTGCGAGCACAGAAAGCTGCAGAGAGGAGCTCCGGCGAAGCTGTTTGCCAAGCAGAGACCTGCAAGGTGCCAAGCTGGCGAGCGTTTTAGGACCGACAACTGCCTCTGCTTCTAACGTCTTATTTCTGTCTCCTCTCATCTGTCTACTCCAAACTCACCCTTCCTCTCCTCTCTCCTTTCTCCGTCTTCCCTGCTCTCAGATTATGGTGCTGACTGATCCGGAGTTTGAGAGCAGCGTGCTCATCAGCACTGATGAGGGAGCCAGTTACCAGAAATACCGCCTCTCCTTCTTCGTGCTGAGCCTTTTATTCCACCCCACAGAGGAGGACTGGGCCCTGGCCTACAGCCACGACCAGAAGGTGAGCTCTCTTCTCCTCAGATCTGTTCATTTAAAAAGCTCCAGTTCACAATCAGCTTTATTACAGACCAAATTACAGAGTCAGAAACACATTAAAGGATGGCCAAATTATTCTTATTATATTCCAGCTCTAATTTTTTTTACATTTTTTTTGGATTATCATCATCAGCATGTCATCTTACTTTCTTCTTCCAGACTTTATTTTGGACATTCAGGAAGTTTTTAAACAATTTATCTGCGGTGTTTTTGTGATATGAAACAAAAAAAACAATACTGTTATATTTCATTTTAAAGCTTGAAAACACATACAGATCAGTTATAAAGTAAAAAAACCAACAATAACCCAGTTCCACACCCACGACAGAATATTAGCACCATTATAGATAAAAAAAAGAATAATGTGGCCATAGTGATGGAAATTTTCACCCCAAGAAACATCTGAAATGTTTACAATAATTTCACATGTTTATAAGAAATAAAGTTGTATTTTCTCTGATGTTGAAAAGTTGTAAATTTGCAAGAAAATAATTTTCCTGGAATAAAGGGATAAATGTACGGTATTAAGTATGTTATCTGACATTGTAAATTCAGACATTTGAGACAAAATGTGTTGTCTAAGACTGATGTGGTAAATGTATGAGACGCACATCTGGATATTGTCCACAGTGTAAACAGCAGATTTAGGCTCTTTTCCTGGATCAGAACATCTCCCATGTCCAGACTCTATGCAGCCATGTTGCAGCTTCTTCTTAAGTCGGGTTTCTGGATTGCTTTCGAGGCGTTCATGCTCTGGACCCAGGAGATGTTCTTATACAGGAAAAATAGATGTTTAAAATGTCTTTACTGAGAAAAAAGTGGAATAATTCCCGGTTTGTATGCAAAAAAACCTGGTGAATAATATAAAATATATAAAAAATAAACATTAACAGTATATATTAGATACTTAAACTAATTATTTTAAATTGTTTTTCCAACGCTGATCTTGGATAGCGGTGATAGATAATGAAATGCTCTACAGTACCTGGGAAGCAATACTTACCTTCCTTACATACAGTATCTTAACGTAGCTTTTTAAATCTGCTTTTTTCAACCATGTCTTGTGTATTTTCATCCTGTTTGTCAAAGCATTTGTGATTTTTATCTTAAAAAGTGCTATACAAATAAAGTTGTACTTACTTACTAGTACTCTTTTCATACAAAATATCTGTACTATTATTGACAACTTTTCCCAAATGGTGGAGTTTACTGGATCTACTCAGAAAAAATGCCTGAAAATCCCAGTCAGTGGGCGCACATTATCACTTCATCCAAACACAAGAAAAGCTCTGATAGGTCTCTTCTTTCAGACCCAAACAGTTATTACAGGAGAAGTGTCATGATGGTGTCACCTTCACTGGTCTTTGTGGCTCTGCGTGAGGCTCGGCAGGCCGTCTTCATGCAGAGCTCGGCGATTGTCCATAAATGTCGGCCATTAAGGTCAGTGACACTGATCTGAGAGCCAACCGATGGCTCCTCAGGGAGAGATTATCGGGGAACAGTGGTGGTTGTGTCAATCCTGCTTTCAGATTGAATCTGAAAAGGTTGTCACTGTGTGAATCACGGGGAAGGGGACTAGGACAGGGACGGGACGGGACAGGACAGGTCCAACTTTAATTGTTAGGGCAAAAAAAATTTACAGATCGTTATTTAAGAACCAACTTTAGAAGAAATTACTTGTTAAATCGTATTTAACTCTTATGGATTCTAAGTTGATCTGAAACATTGGTAAACTCCTTCAGTTTGGTCTACAAGTTGATAACCAGCATGTTTGAGACAATTACTGATGTTATGAGGACATATTGACACACTTTTTCATTAGTTTTTTACAAATCAAATTTTTAAAAGTGTGGCATGCATTTGTAATCATCCCACCCGTGGATGAAATGTTTTCATCCTCATGAAAACCCAGAGAACGACCCAAGACGCTATTTTTACTCCCTCAGACCAGTAAGTGGCGCTAATCATAAAGTACTGGACATCAACATAAGGTTAGCTGTAAACAAAGAAGAAATCAAGAATGGTGAACAATGAAGCGGGAGTAGATTATTTTGCAGAACTTTTTGCAGAATTTTAATGAGGTCTGCAGCACCACTACCACAAACATGAAACATGCCGTTTTTGTTATATATGGCTCATATGACACATTTGGAGTTATAGGTCAGGCTAGAGGTTGGGCTTAAACGTCAGTGTTTTCACAAAGCATGCGTTTTCACTGGCAACATTTTAAAAAACGAACAAAAAAAGTTTTTAGTCCCCTAAAACACCCTCTCTGTGTGGTCTGGGCCTCAGCCAATACATTGTAGAGGCAACTTTACCAGTTATAGTTGGAAACCCTTTGGAGAATGTCTCTTGCAGCTTTGAACACTTAGAAATCAAACCATTCTTTAAAAAAAAAACATCCTCAAACTCAGAAGGGATGAACAGGAAACATCTATGAAAATAAATTTTTCAAGTCTTGCCACAGATTGTAACTTGGTTTAGGTCTTCCATTCAAACACATGAATATGTTTTGATCTAAACCATCCCATTGCAGCTCTGGCTGTATGTTTAGGGTTGTTTTCCTGCTGGAAGGTCAACCTCCGGCCTGGTCTCAAGGCCTAAAAGGTTTTCTTCCTTTTTGGCCTCATCTGTCCAGAGTTTGTGGTTCTGTGTGTCCTATACAACTGGTTTTCTTCCAATAATGCCTTTCTTCCTGCCTTTCTTCCATGAAGGCCAGATTTGTAAATTCTTCCATCTGGGATGTGGATCTCTGAGTCTCCAGAGTCCTCTTGGCTGCTTCTCTGATTATTGATCTCATCCCCCAGCCTGTCTGTTTCGGTTTAGTATATATACACTAGGATCTAAAATTCCAGTGGAAAATCTGTTTTCAGTTCTGTTTGTGTCTAAACAGTCTCATTGTGTTTAACAACAGTGAAATACTTGTTTTATATAGTTAATTAAGAAATAATTAAAGGTTGCACAGGGTTAGAAACTGGAATTTCCTGCAGTTTTGTTTGTTGGTGCACAACCCAAAAATTCCTAAATCCCATCTTGAGCAATAAAAACATCAGGGAATCTTAAAAACCTGCAGCTCTGTGATAATATTTAAATGAACTAACAGGCCAGGATTCACGGCATTTCTGTGAAGTTAAAGCAAAGGTAGAGTTGAAAGGGTAGCGCCTTCAGTCAAAGTTCTGGGCAAAACATGAAATCCCTGGAAGTCCTTAGCAGTCAGCAGCGTCTCCTAATTCTAAAGCAGGGTGTTCTAATGTTAATTAAAAACAGCCCTCAGCTGGTTACATTATGTATAAGAGCTGCAGCGTGCAGAAAATATGAGGTGCTGCCACCTTGCCCATGAAATAGACTCACAAGATCAATGACAGTAACAGCTATTGATCTCAGTGATTAAATACGCGGCAGCCGGGAAGGCGGGAAATACATCAAGCAGCCGAGGAGAAAGTTCAAGAAGGCTCTGCCGGCTGAGAGCTGGATGCAGCAACTCAACGTTAATGAGGTGGACGGTGATAGCAGGTATTATCAGGCTAATGGTTTATGTGGCTTTAATTTGCATCCTTGCAGTCAAAGTTGGCGCCCAAAGCAAAAGGCCCCGGCGTGATTATCACCTCCGCCGGACTCATTTTCACTCCCATCCTGAGTGTCATACACACGCCACAGTTTTCTTCCTCGGGGCTGTTGTCGCAAATATGTTCTTCGTCTAGTTAGTTAATAGGGATTTGCACGGATATTATTGGTGGCTTAATTCGACCTGATTTCCCCCGCTGCTCCGGCGTTTTGTCTTGACTGTCGAGCCGGCAGCAAGGAGCTTCAACGGGCTCGTTTTTAGCTGATAGTTCTCAAATGAGTTCACTGTGAATCTAATCAGCTGGAAGTTAGTGTTTAAGTCGAGCGGCGCCCTCAGGAGCAAACTTAAAGAGACATCAGGATTCATGTCGAGACAAATAGGCTCGAGTGAAGCGTTTGTTGTGATTCTTGATTCTTTTTAAACGACTTCTCTTTTTAAATTACCATCTGGCTGAGTCCACTCAACGAGTAGATGGAGATATTTTTAGATTTGAAAACTCTAACTGACCTTTGCAGGCTCTCATCTCTCGGCTGTGAACACTTTGTGGAGACAATTACTCATTGATGTAGTCCCACGTTGGCTTCTGTTGCTGCTACTGCTGCCAAGTGACTGAGTTATCCAAACAGGCAGATGCAGAGAGATGGTGACAGCAAGATATTCTTTCTACCCATTTTCTATGTTTTATGCCTGTTATAACATTACACTCCTAAACTACATTAGTATAAATAAATATTTCAGTCTCAGTGATTTTCATGATCAAAGAATTGTCTGAGGAATGAAATCTGAACACATTTCATCCTAAATCAGTCAAGTAGATTTTGTGCATTCCTCGGTTTTGGATTAGATAATTGTTCATTAACGTAATTAAAGAATTATGTCCATTATTAGCAGACAAACATCTACAGTTGTTTTCAAAAGTCTACATATCCCTATTAATACACCGGGTTTTTGTGTTTTAAAAATATTAAAGCTTCTCTCACCCACCCCTCGTTACCCTGGACCTGGTGGGTGGCTCTTCATCTCAAGCTTATGTCATCTACCTCTTCATAGGAGGTTGAGGTCCCTTCTCAGTATCTTTGCGGTTCCTAGCACTGTGCTCTTCTGCCCTGAGAAGCCAGATGTTTTTCCCAGGCATCTGTTGGAGCCTCTTTTCCAGTGTGGGGGTCACTGCCCCAAGAGGTCCAATGACCACTGGCACTACAGTTGCCTTCCCTGAACTCTTGGTACTTTTCCCCGGTCTCATGTTCCTTATGTCTCCATCATTTAGGAGTGCCACATCGATCACAACCACTGTCTTCTGCTGTTTATCAATGATCACAATGCCTGGCTGGTTGGCAATTACCATTTTGTCAGTTTGAATCTGGAAATCCCACAGGATCTTATCTCGGTCATTCTCCACCACCTTGGGAGGTGATTCCCACTTTGACCTTGGAGTCTCCAGATGTCCACTATCCCTGCTCCTTGGTTATGCCTTTCCATGTATTCCTTTCCTGCTAATATCCTGCTGTGAGATGCTGGATTTTTTTCCGGGGTCTCTTTGCGACCTCTGAACCTGGGATCTTGCTCCTTAGCTGCCATGATCAGTGCTTCTGTGCTCTCCTTCAGACCTACCCTCTCTTGCCATTGGTAGGATTAGGTCATATCAGCCACTTCAGTTATCTGTGAAACATCCCATGGAGGATTTTACCTCTCATGGTGGTTCCCCCAGCTCCTTCTCTTCTAGTTCCCATTGTCTGAGGCATTCTCTGAGCGCTTCATATCTTGGGACCATCTTCCTGATGTTTTCTTTATGCTTGGATGTTTCAACTTGGACAGTGGAAGTCTCTACAAATTACCTTCTGTGGTAGCACTAAGACTGTTCCCACAGTGCAAATTAGATGGTGTTAGAGCTATTAAAATTCTCAGATATAGAGTTTATTTTAAGGGCGTCTTAATTATTTCTGGACTTAAGCTATACACGAGGAATCTGTGGTCACTGCCTTCTGCAAGCAAATACAGGGGGTCTACTGTAATTCCAAATGGCATGCTTTATACCTGTGTGCCAAAACTAAGAGCTTGGATGTTTCAAATTGGATAGTGGAAGACTTGAGATGAGCTTCTGTGGTAGTGCTAAGATGGTTTCCACAGTGCATATTAAGGTATATTTGCCCAAAGCGTATAAAAAAGTAGCGGCTTTTAGTAATGAAATTACGGTATTTAGAGATGCGAGCAGCTGTAGTGTCTATCATCTGCGAATTAAGGGGTTCCACTGTAATTCCAGTAAGTGCATGCTGGGCACAAACACTACACAGCCCATTACAGATAGAGCAATATATCTACAGAGGTGGTGGCCCAATCATGCTTTGTGTTTGAAATCACAAATAGTTTTAAATAACTGTCAGTTTTAGTCCAAAACCTGCAGGTGTCTGCTACAAATGTGAAGACAAAGAGAAGTCCAAGCATCCATTCAAATCATCAAAGAATGACTTAAAAAGAGAAAAATGGAAGCTTTAGAATCACAGAGCCAGAAATAAATCCAATAAAACCTCTGTGCAATGACCTGAGGAGGGCCATCGCAAAATCTAGGCAAGTTGATCAAGCTGCCTGTTGACTCATTCCCATCAGGAGAAACATCTTGCATTGTAAGTGTCATGACTGAGTTTCCAATCTCAGCCGGCAGAGTCCAGGGAAGGAGATGTCATGAGAGGCTGATTAACCAATCAAAAGCTGACTTAAGTAAAATAGAAGTCATGTCTCTGTAGACAGGCAATAAGAAAAAAATAGTCAGGGATTATCTTAAAAGATTTTACATTTTTTAAATTAGTAACAACGGCCATCCATGTAAGGGAATTTTGATACATATTTACAGTCATTTGGAAATTAAAACGCTGATGTTTTGAATATTGTGGGATGCCATATGTATGTGATAAGACATTCTGAGGACTAGTCTAAGAGGTCTAGAAGGGAATGGCCTTCAATAATAGGCAGTTCTTTTGGGTGAATCTCAGATTTAAAGTCTGTGGAGCTAGAAAAGCTTCTCTGGTTTCCTCGGTTATGTCATAAACTCTCATATCCTCTAGCTTTTTTTTTAAAGGTTTCTTGGCAACATGATTTAAAGTATTCTGCTGAGGGATTTCTCTACATATGCCTGAACAAACTTGAGAGACAAGCCCTGACTGTTTAATGGACTGCACCATGATTAACTCATCCAATAATTACATCTTACATGAATGCCGCGCTGTACACTGTGATCAGATGTTATTTCCCAGTAAAATGTGGATTTCTCACCTTTGACAGAACAGCTTCTTCTCTGAGCTGCTATTTGTCAGCGATCGTTATTATCTCTGATAGCTCTATTGTTTTTCTTTGGCTGTTATTAAGATTCATAAAGATAAAGCTATTTACTGTTGCACCTCCATGAAGTGGCAGAGCTTGAAGAGACAGATGCTACATCTTGCAACATGTATGATTTATTGTTCTTTTCTGGTAAATGCAGCCTCATAAAAAACCCTGCAGATACATTAAATATAACACTTCCTGGGTGTTGTTTGTTTAGAGGAAGGAATCTCTTTATCAGCTACGCCTGCAGCACACCTGCAGGGTCATTCAAGTCGCTGGAAGACAAGTTGGCAAGTCTGGAAGGAAAACTGCTGTAAAGCTTCTAATTTCTCATTGTGTACAGCATAGATAAAGAAAACATTTATTATCATTTTTACAATTTTTCCACTGGGTCCAGGATTGTCGTTCATGGTAGTTGCATTCATTTCCATGTAAAACATTGTAAAAATCCATGAAGGAAAATGGTGAGCACAAGGCTGTTGAGAACACAGCTGAGAATTGTAGAATGTGCTGATATGCGTTGGAACTAGCATCAGAGCATTACACCAAGACATGAGTAGTGATGGCAAAGTCCTAAACTTAAATAATCCCTTACCCTATAGAGGTCTTTAAAAGCTTTCTTTGGCAAGCCCAGACCATAATTTAACTGCTTGAGAAACCAGAGCTCCAAACAGTGAAGTGCTGTTGTTTTCCTAAGCGGAGGTCTTTCAATGGCCTTGGGTGATCACTGAAATTATTCAAACCTTGACCAGATCATTGCAAGACCAGCGGGTGGCTGACGAACGTTCACAGCTTCTATTCTTCTGGCATGTTCTGAAGACTTTAGGCCCATCATTTGATCAACAGGTTAATCCCTTTCCCAGCACCATTTCAGGGTCCAAGTCAGTTGTAGTGAATGCTGATTTACGTCGGAGGTCATTTTCTGGCTTATCGTCAAACCCAACTAGCTCTCCGGTCTATAGCTCTGTTTGCATGGACACAAGTAATCGAATTAAAAAGCCTGATCGGAATAAAAATGCTTCATGTAAACATGCCATTCAGAATACTCTGATCATATCAAACTCATTCGGATCAAGATTTCATTCCGATTGAGACGGCTGGGTTATGCCGATTGTTATTCCGATCGCTGTTCATGTAAACACTTATTCCGAATGTCGCTCACTACTGCGCATGTCTGTTACGTCATGCGTAGACGTACATTACCTTGGCGTAAAACAATAAAGAGATTCGGATTAGAATATGACTGTGTACACAACAATAAAGGCTTGTAGATGGAAAACCTTGACCAGAAAAAAATAAAAGCACGCTCTTAAGAACATCGTACCGCTCCATCCTAAACATTCGCAGCCATGTTTGTTTACAGCGGAAGTCTGCTACTTCTTCTTCTACGGCCATTTCTGGTATTTTAGATACTTCTGTGCATGTCAGAATGATTTCTTCCGATCGAACGTGTGGCGTATGTAAACACTTGTTATAATCAGATTCATTTTTTCAGGGCCCATATACACAGTCAAATTCTAATCCAAACTATGATCCAATTAAATACATTTTACTTCTAGCTAGAAACCTGACTAGCACTGCTGCTGTTCTGGTACCTTGTGGTGGAGGGTTGGATCGATGTGTCCGCTGCTGCTGTTGGCTACGTGAGGTCACTAGTTTTTCAGACAATCTGTTTCCTTCACTGGTAGGTTGGTTGCAGTGATTGGCATAAATTCTCTAAAATGGTGGTTTTCTTTTAGTGGTAGTCAGGCATTGTAAGAAGGAAAATTGGAAATACATTTGTTTTTCAGTTATTTATTTTTGCAACATGCTTATGGAAAACTGTTGTGTGTAGAATGATATGGAAGTGAGAAGATTCAGCTTTGTTTTCATATGCTCTGAAACATGTGGTCTACAACCCTGGGCGGAAAAGGAGGGGTGAAGAAGGAGCGTGATAGCCTCATGATCAGTGGAAAATACCCGGAATGTTGTGGAAGTACTATATAACTGGTCTGAGTGTGTACTACTGTGTCACCTTCTGTACAACTCTCCTTGCTTGCAAATAAAAACTCATTGAATACACTGTTGGCTTCGGGTTCTCCTTGATTATTTGGTTATGTTCAGCTCCTTATGACTCCTAAAGTCTTTACATAAGATAAGTTCTACATAATCTCTGGCTTTCTGTTCTGATGTTTGTTGTGCTGGAAGGAACCTTACATTTATAGAAATCTCCAAAGATCCAAGCTACAGCCTTCATTACTTTTGCCTTTACCAATGGAGCACCACTGTCCATTTCATAATGCAGGACATCAAGAATTTATTCAAGTCTAACTTTCTCAATGTTGCAGTTTGCTTCAAATTCTTCTTTCCAAATAGTTGGCCATTTTTGCTCTGGTAGCATTTGGTTGAGCTAATGCTTGTGCTGCAGCCATGCTTGATATAGACCTGGCTAAAGATCCTGAGGATAAGCTTAACAAAGCATGAAAGCTAGCACAAAATTATGCAGATTTCATCCTCATGTTCTTCAGGTTTGGTTCTATTCTTCTCCATACGGTTCGCTGGGTTGGCGTTGTTGAGAAGTTGCAGCTTTATCTTCAGAACTCGACGTCTTGCACATATTTTTGTAGAATGTTAAACTCTTCTTCATCCCATTTAGAGAAAAGCAGAAAAGCATTGTTGCTCTCATGTTCACATGCATGCAACATGTTCCTCCCCAGGAACCTACTTCAGTAGATCATCAGTAGGCCATCGAGTCTCACTGCTCTTCACACATCAGTCAGTGTTCATAATACACTGACTGATGGAAGGGGAAGTTAAATACATTATCCACAGTAAGATGTCCTCTCCATCATTTATCTCAGACACTTAGAAAAAAATTAAACGGTAAGAGCTATTCATTGTGGATTTACTCACTGGGAGAACATTTGACCATTTGACTACAGAAGAAAACATTTGAGATAGTGGCATAACCGATTTTTCACTATCAGTCATATTTAGAAGTGAGATTTGATCAATTTCAAAGTGAGTAGTGTTGTTTAAAATGACCTTTTAACTTAAATAAAAACTATGAAAAGGCCAATAGCTATCTATGTATTTCTTACTTTCAAGATTTCTCATTTGTCAAGCTCAAATAGTTTATATTTACCCTTTAAAGTGACAAAGAAACACATGCAGGCTGTATCTGTGATAAGATATGAAGATGTAAAATAGTCACAACTAGAGACTGTGAAACTAAATTTAGAACTGAATAATAGTGAAAGATTGTTGCATCTTCAGGTCACAGTTATGAAGGATGCCTCATAATGCAGACGTTCAGCTTTAATGGAAAATCAACTTTAACATTTCAGTGATTATTTAACTGTTCAGCTGTTTTAAACAGAAATCTCTTTCAAGCCTCAGATATGAAATGTAAAATGAATTCAGGTCTCATTGCAAGTGAAACAGAACAAGTTTATGCTTCAGAAACAACAGATCCATCATGGAGACAGCGGGAACGTTATGAGTGGCTGAATCAACAGTTTGGTTCATTGTGAGAAAAGCAAACCCCGCTCAACAACATAAACAAGCTATTTGTATCTCTGCAGAGGGAATCGCCACAGTGCAAACACACCAGTTATGCAGCGCTCTCACACCTGGACAAACCACTTTGGCTCATTTTCTCTCTGAGCTGTCAGAATACATTATGTGTGAAATATAGTGAGCGTAGCCTGCTGTGTGCTAAATGCTAAAGTCAGCATGTTGCCCTAACCAATCCAACGTGTTTGAGTCTGTTTTCAGAGAAAAATGATCGAGCTCATTCATTTTTCAACTTGAGTCTCTGCGTCTCATTTTCTGAGAACGTGTAAAAGAATATGTCATGGCAAACACACAGTTCTAATCATCCCACATTTATTTTGCATATAGAACAAGGTGTCCTAGCGCCGGACTTGATAATAAAACAACAGGCTGACACACACACACACACACTCAGCTTTATTTATGTCACACCTGGCAAGCGCAGATTAATTTCATAACACTTCAAAGTGCTTCACAGAACAAAAGCAAATCTTCAAAAGGACACAAACATCTCTTTGAAAAGGGGTTATCAAGTGCTAATGAAATACTAATATACTAAATAAACTAAAGAAAGAAATAAAGAAGACAAATTTAGATATATTTTTGCAGTTACTCTGGAAAATAGCATGGAGCTGAACACAAGGTCTGCAGAAAGGTGCATCAACAGGATGGGAGCTTTAAAGTAGGAATTTAAGAAAATACCGTCATGCCGATACATCCCAGTATTTTATGTCACAATATTGTATCGATATACAAAATCAATGTATTAATTTAAAAAATGATTTTTTTTATGGAACCATTTATGATGACAGTCATTTTTGCAGAAAAACAATAGAAGTATGACCGCTAGTAGGTGACTGTTTTCAGCTTCTTCGTTCCAGTGGATCAACTAGATCAAATAATGAAACTGGATGTGTTAAAGTATGAAACAGGTTGGAGTGTTTAGAATGCTGGGACCGTTTTAAAAATCACAATATATAGTCTTACTCATAGTATTGCAATATATCGTATCGTCTCCCTTGTATTGTGATACACATCATATCGCCAGATTTTTACCAATACACATCCCTACTTTAAGGCTAAATGAAATGTTTCAGTCTGACCGTTAATATAGTTGAACTCGTTTAGGAGGTTTCAGAGCTTTTAAGACATTATTTTGAGGGCTATCTAAGATGGTAGCCTCTGCTGTGGTTGCTGAGTACTCCAGCTTTGAACAGATACATGTAAGGCTAATTGGCCACTCTATTTTGACCTTAGAAATGAGTGAATGATGGAGAACAGCACCACAATCTACAGATGGATGGATCTGAGTTGGCATGGCAACAGTCGATTCTGGATGGGAAATAGCTATTTTTCAGTATGTCGTTGGAATTGGATATTAATCATTCTACTTTTATCTTGCAGATGAATCCTAAGCCAGATATCTGCTTGTTGTGAACATAGAGATAAGTGCTGGGCTATAATGACTGAAAACCGAGGTAATGCTCTCCAAAGGAGCAATTTAGGTGCTTAAATATATTTAGAAGGCCAAAGATAAATCCATACATCTATCCATCCTGGGATGGGACTAAATTGTTTAAACCTTCAGTCAGTCCTGTTAGTTCACTGTTTAGGTTCACCAGGTTTCCCTGAGAAATAGAACATAGTCATCGGCTCACTGTTGTGTCTCCTTACATCAGCTTAAATATTTTTTTCCAACATGTGTCTAGAATGTGTCCTTTTCTAAGACTTGTAGCTTTCTTTTTTTATTTAATAAACTGCACAACTGTGTGTATATATATATATATATATATATATATATATATTTGTATTATTATTATTATTATCTTTTTATTCACTATGACCTATAACAATTTGTGTTCGTGAAAGTGGCCCAGAACAAAAAGGAAGAAACGACAGCGTTAACATCAGAAATATGTTCCAGGCACAAATATTGTCAGTTTTGGCAAAATACAAACATCTGAGCATCAGAACTATGATTCTGGTGTTTCACTTCCTTGAACTAGAAGAAAAAATAGCACAGTCTTCAGGTTCCCAATACAGCATGATAGGTTGTTGAGGGTTTTTAGCATTCACAAAACTGTCGTATCGGGACGTGTGGTGGCAGGGTTTCCATAATGCGGGATTAGTAGTTGAGAATTTATATCAAGGCTGGCCATACTGCTTCATGTCAAGGCTTTGACACATCATTGCAGCAGCATCATAGTTGAGCAGCTTAATCTTCTGGTTACCCCGTCTAGCCCTCCTGCATGTAATGTATGAACAATATGATCTAATATGCTAAAAGCAAAGGATAAACCAATCAATTAAAGGCTGTCGGTTCTTTGTTTCATCCAAAAAAACCTGGTAGCTTTATACAGATCAGTAAAGTACTTGGTAATCTGAATAGAAATGTGCTTGACTGGTCAAATTGATACTCTGTATCAAAGTAGAATATGAAGTCACTGAAAATGTGTGAAATCGCTCCTGATGTCCTTACTATGGAGATGGAGTGGCTCTCTCTGCAGCTGGGTGACTCATGTATAAAACTGCCTAAAAGTGGCCTTTACAGCTTGTCTAGAATGTACTGTAGCTCGGCCTCTTTCATAGCATTTTTTATTGATTTGGTCTCTGTAAACAAATCATGACTGACATATTTTTGTTTTGCTCCCATATTCTAAAAAGGTGCCTGTCAGGCTCCTGTTGTGACTTGTCAGCACACCTCTGAGCAGCGGTTTGCTGCATGCAGGCCCCCAGACCCAGACGATGTATTACCTGCTGATCTGACCAGCAAGCAGAAACACCGGCGGAGCGCTGACAAATTGAAATTCTCTTTCTTCTTCTCATTTCCTTAGAAACAACAGAAGCAAAAAAAAAGCCAAAGCTGCACTTTAGAAAAACAAAGCGAAGCTGCTGGTACAACCGATGCATGTCGAGTGTAACGAGGACGAGAGCTTTCATGGTTCAGCTCTAACCTCATGCACAGCCATCCGCTTGGAAAAATCTGCTGCGTATTCACAACACACTGCAATTTCATTACTGTAAGACGCTGTACAGCACACGCCGTGTCCAAGTAAACATTTAATTTGAGTCTGCCTATTTCCACTGGAGCTGTGGTAATCCATTAAGGCTGGAGCATCTGTGGCGAGAAGCATCAGTCTCAGAGGCAGCAGCAGCAGCTTTATCACAGACTCTGACCTGGAACGCATGTGGGATTCAACCAAAGCTCTCCATGGCACTGAGCTGGCAGCATCGTGCAGATGGAGGGATTAATGCCATTAGCAAGGTGATGGATGGCTCCACGTGAAGCAGTAATAACACAATAGATCATGACTAAGTGATCATGGACTGAGCGGTCTTCGCAAGGTTGACTCCAGATAGTGGAAGAAAAGAAAGAGCAACAGCTGATTCATATAAAGACACGTTTGATGTGAAATAAGGACTGAGAGCAAACAAAAAGATCATAAGACTTACAGAGTCTGCAGAGGAGGTGCGTCTGTTTAACTCAGCGGGAACATATCAAAGAAAATGAAGAATCCACAGATCGAGAGCGGCCAGAAAGCATTAGGAAATATCTTATCGCACTTTCTTGTATCCATCTGGAATGATGAAACAGGCGATGGAGCTCTGAAATCAAAGGGAAATTATGGATACAGTAAAGCACGGCTACATGGGAAGGAGAGGCGTCAGAACAGATGGAGGCCCTCACTCCGATGGAAAACTGGAGTATGTGTTGTCGCTCCATTGTCAAAACAGCAGATGGGAGTGTGCTGCCAGGCCAAAGGGAAAAATGTCACCAGAAAGAAGAAGTTTCTCCTGCTGCTTGTTCAGATCCTGATTGACTCTTTAAAAGACTCATAAGAACAAAGTTGGAATCAGAAGGTTCTGAGGTGCGCTCTCTGCGTGAGTTCAGATTTTCCTGGAATATGAAAGGCTCGCATAGGAAATTACACAAAATGACCCCTTTTTGTAACAGCGACGTTTAACTACTATGGCAGGTTAGTTGCTTATTACAGATAGGCATTGTGATTGAAGTGTCTTTATGTAGCACAAAAAGAGGATTCTTTAGCAATACTGATATATTACTCTAATCGGTTCACTTTTCCAGAGCTAAAACTGCTCAAAATGCTGCTTTATACAGTTAGAATAGACAGAGGAGCCAGAAATCTACAGGATTCAAGTTTTGGGTCACTTTTTTTACTTTTTTTGCTCAAATGTTGTTTGGTTAGTTGTGATTTAGCTCATGGAAAATATCTTATCCAACACGACACTTCTTTACTTTAGCCTGTACATCAGGAAATTAAAAGACTGCATGAGATAAAAAAAGAAGATGACAGATGAAAAAAATGCTTCTAAAATGTCTGAACAAAAATGTTTTCAAAGCAAAAGTGTGAATATTAAGAAAAAATCAAAAATAAGCTTCTACCTAGCAGACCCAGAACAAACTGGAGGGACTATAAGGCAGACCCCCACCTATTTGTGGTTCTGTATTTGCTGATTTTCCTGTGGACTCCAAAATGTTTGAGAAATATCTTTTGTTTTGTTTTTGTTTGTTTTTTGGAGGGTTTTTGTTTGTTTGAGGAATATATGCTTATTTTCAGATTTTTACATAAGGCATATTTAAAATATTTTTAAAAAAATGTAGCTTGGAGGGCTGAAATACATTTTTGTTTTTGTTTTTCTCATTTTCTGCTATTTATTTGTTTTTACTGTGTTTTATATGTTATATATTTTTGCCGCCACTGATTGGCTGAACCCCTGAGAGCGAAGATAAGGAAGACTGAAGACGTTAGCTTCTGCTGTAGAGAGGATTTCCACTGTGTGTATTAATGCATATTAAGGGATATTTGGTGTTGGAGCTTTTAAAAGAGGCAGCTGTGTACCTTTTAGAGGGGCTCTCAGGTATTTGTAGATTTTATCTTTTTGCGAGCAGCCGTGTTCACTAACCCTGCGAACACCAGGCATCCACGGTATAACCTTTCTGACGTGGGAATTCTTTTATGTGGCGTTCGCCCGTAACCAGTGGGTTGCTGGTCCGTCTCGGTCGTTGTGTCCACGGGCAAGGCACTTCATCCACCTTGCCTACTGGTGGCTGTCAGAGGGCCTGGTGGTGCCTGTGTACAGCAGCCTCACTTCTGTCAGTGGCTACAGTGTAGCTCACCATGGGTGGATGTAGTGTAAAGTACTGTGTGGACCTCTATACAAATGCAGGCCGTTTATCATTTTTAAATGGCCCAGAATTTGCTGGAGAGGGCTGCTAAAGAGGAGGACTGCCAAGGTTTCTAAGGTTATATGACACAGATACAGTATATTTGATATTCAGCTGATAAAAATGGTAAAATAAGTAAACAGTGTTGTGAATTTCTGTGCTCACCACAATCATGCGGCTTGGACCTGAGAAGTCCTTATGGCCCTGTTCATTGCGCCTTTAACAGCAAACATTTAGGTCCTTTCCAGGTAGTGTTTCCCATACATGCTGAATACAGAGTACACCAAGTAGATTTCTTCCTAAGGTAAATGCTGCTGGTTTTGCCAAAGAATGTCCAGGAGGAATACTGCAGAGGAATCAGGAAAGGCTGATGGATGGAGACTTGGTTGGACTGGAAAGCAGGATGCATGAAAGAATTTCAGATATTTTGGTCCTAAAAGTTTCTTTTTGTCTCAACACAAGGATGAAACTAGCTGAGATTAAAGTCTGTGGCCTTTCCTCCAGGAGCCCCCACTCTCTCTTGTTATATCCTAAGTTTTGACACCTGAATATTTCTAATATGAAAGATGCTAGAAAAGAGTGGGAAAACTCTGAATGGACTTTATCATGATTTTTAGCTTAGTCTCTTCAAAATATCCAAGATCGGGTTATTCCACCACAGCTGAGGTCTTATATTTCCTTAGTGCAGCCCTCGTGAGTCCCTTCAACGAGTAAGCTGTGTATAAAAGTTGGTAAAATGGGACTTAACAGCCGACTGAAGCACCTCAGAAACTGCAGCACAAAAGATGCATATCACTGCTGGATTGTTGTTGTTGCTCCCAGTATGATCATTGTCTTACTCCGGGCTCCAGTTTGAACATAATCTTTGATTCAGACAGCTGCAGCTGTTCGTTCATCTCAGTGTAAAGTGCAGTTACGTCCTCATGGAATAAAGCTTTATTCCCACATCCGTTCTCTATGGTTCATGCAGAGTTTATCTGTTTAAATCATCTTAATGTCGTAAACACAATTGCAGAAGGCAGCTCTGTTTCTTCCAGCAGGGTTTGATGTAAATGAAGCTTCACAAACAGTTTTGATCATCATTTATTAATCATTATTCATTGGTTGCTATGAACATGTGCTAAAGTTATTAGCAGTTCCTCTCTCTGCATTGAGTCTGGCTATGTTTAATGAAACGTACTTGACCTTCGATCATCTTGTAAGTGAATTTAAAATTCACCAATGTTCAACCAGAAAGTTTTAGCTGCCATAGTCATACCGTGGTCATCAGTTCAAAATAAAAGCTTTAATATTGAACCTGTTTTAAAATTGCATGTTGAGGCCTGATTGTTGAGGAAAGAAACTGGTTCATCTTTAGTTTAACTTTAACTTTAACTATGAAGAACTTTGCAGTCATCCTCTGTTCATGTCTAAATAAGAAGGTCTGTACTAACACCTGTTGTTCACTGTCTGGCCAAATGAAAAGGTCCCACACTTTAACATTTTGCCGTGGTTTGGCTGTGTTTTGAGAAACTTCTGCACTGTCACCAGCTATATTTCCATTTAATTATTCCATCCAAATTTCCTGGACGATAACTTGCACCAGAAATTATTCTGACAAATTATAAGATTGTTTTTAGACCCTTTTCAGCTAATGTAATAATAATGCATGTACACCGTCTAAACGATCAATAAACTTTAATTTCTAAAGAGCATTTACCACTGCAACTGGAAGACATTTTAATATCAAATGTAAATTAACAAAATATTTAAGAAATGGATTACCTCTAAACAATATTGCCTTTCAAAAGAAAAACATGGCCCAGACAAGAAAAAAACTGGCAAAAACTACCAGTTAGTTTTGTAAAAAAAGTGCAAACTAACAACAAAAACACTGTTGGAATTTTTTTTTAAATCCCATTTTACAATGCCACTAAAGATATATGGAACATATAAATCTTTTTTCATCAAGTATCTTTGGTAGAAAGAAGGAGAATTGTGAGGAAGACAAACAGGCATTCAAATGGAAATTATTATGGCTGGAAAAATTGTGATAGGCCATGCCATAATTGAAGAAAAAATCAACTGATGGAATACCCTGTTCATTTAGTATCTTCAGGATGTCAGCTGACCTTATGGTGCTGCTGAACTTGGATCTGACCACTAGGCATGACGGGAGCATCAGTTTCTACCCCTACCTCCCACTGGATGCGTAAGCAGTGCATAATGAGAATAGACACGTTTTCTTCACGATCACAGCAGCACTAGAAGCGTTTTAGATGCATATCGGCTGGAAAAGTGTTCCACAGTGCAAGTGTTCCACCCAGCTGTTCCCAGGAGATCACGAAATTTTCATTGCATAACTTAAAAGGATACAGGAAAAAACATATCATAAACTCACCGTCCACTCCCAAAAGTGCAGATATTTCTGTCCATGTCTTCTCCTTTTTCATGCTGTCCTTAAAAACTGATCACTGGTATCATATAAACTGGGTTATTCTCCACTTCATGGATTAAATTCTCATTGTCCATGATTAAAACCAACAAATTATTCCCACCAACTGACTGACTTTGAATCTGGTGTCACATGACTTTTTGTTTTGTTTTTTCATAGTTAAGCAATCGGAAGTCTTTTATTTTGAAATTTTCCAGATGCTTTACACTGCTCTCGTGTCTGATTTCCTGTCTGGATGATCTAAACTGCTGAGCTTGGTGCGTTTTTGGAGAGTAGCACGTAAAAAATATACCCGCTATGTAACTTTAGGAGAGGGCCACAATAAAACGCTTCTGGGACACGTCTGATTTCTGGTGGAAAGTAGGTTTTACCCTGATGCGCTAATCACTTTGGAAGAGGGTAAATCTGGACTCGTCAGACAAAATGACCTTCTTCCATGGCTCCAGAGTATAATCTTTATGCTTTAAACTGAAGCCTTTTTTTCTGGTTAGCTTCACTGATTAGAGGTTTTCTTATGGCTACAGCTGTTCCCTTGGCATTGTGTGTCTGGAAAGCTCTGATTGTCACTATTAAACTCACAGTCCTGAGTTCTACTGTTGTTTTTTCTGTGATTTTACCAAACATTTAAGTGATCACCAATCACGATCAGTCAAGTATTTTTTTCTGACCACATTTCTTTCTCGAAGATGATAGTTCCTCCCGTCCAGTTTTTAATAATGCCCTGGGGAGTTCTTAACCCAATTTTAGTAGTTTCTGGACATTTTCTTGACTCACAAGCAGAATCACACTCAGGACAATATTTACATTAAGGTAGGCTTCGGTTTCCATGGTTGAGCCAGGTCTGGAAGTAGAGAGGTGTGGATCGAGCACTAAGATGAGTTTGAAGATGAATCTTTTGCATGAGATGATGAATGGCTTTCCTGGAGAATAGCTCTTGGCTTGATGAGAACACCAGAAGCAACTTCAACCAGAAGAAGTGAAGTCAGGTTGTCCAACTGCTCTTTAAATCCCCAGAAACTGACGGGACAGTTGCTGCCAGGTGTGAACTGTGCAGTAGGAAAACCACGCCCTCCAGCAGAGATCCTCTGTTCAGGGAAAAGTCTTCATGAACACGAATGAATGAATGAATACTTTATTTCAAACATGTGAATAACATATTACACTTTAAGCACTAATCGATAAAAACCTTTGTATGTTTGAAAAGGAGTAGGAAGAACCATTATCTTATTAATCCCTACCCCTTCTCCGCCTAGTACCTAGTACTATAGGTTATCTTACTTACTGTATCCCGTTTTTTTGTTAATACTCTCAACAAAACAATCACCAACAAACAATACCATAACAAGTTGTGTCAAAATAAATACAATAAGTGACAAGTATGGCAAAAGTGAAACCTTAATGTTTGTCATATCCTTCTTCTTCCCTGTACCTTGTAAATACCATTTATTTGGTATTTACAAGGTACAGGGAAGAAGAGGGATACTAAAACACGCTCCCACACATCAGGATCCTGACCATTTCTGCATCTCCTTAGATGTTTCCGCTGCTTGACGCCAACGATTAGACCAATGGCCACGAGAAGCTACTCATTGCATCAGCCAGAGGCAAATAATTTGCTGAAAGCTGAAAGATAATCCCCCTGCAGTAAATACCTAATAAGAGGCTCGTACCTATTTGATTAGATAAATCCAGGTGATGACTTTCTTTTTGACCAGGAAGTTTATATTCCGTGTATTCTCCTTCGGAAATCTCTTTCAATCTTGGAATATCTCATCATGATACAAAATGTTACTGAAAAGGAAAACTAGAAACAGGAATTGGACTGACAAAAAAGAACAATCCCTGCTTTAGCTTCCCTGTTTCTCCTTAACTGAGTGAATCCCTCCAGACTAAGCCTCACCAGGGCACACTATCCCTTTTTTCTTGTACTAAATCCACCGCAGGTAACATAAAAGCAAATGTTTCTGTTGATTTTAGTTGATTATGCAGAATGAATTATTCAACATGCTCCAAATGCCTAATGAGTCCCGTTCTTTGAGAATTAACTGTGCTAAAATATTGCTGATGTTTGTATAGTCCTTGCCTGAGGAATTATAAGTATTGACTCAACTTCCTTCTGGTGCGCTTGGAGTGATAATGCAAAACTGCAAAACAATCATCAATGGGTGCTTCAAAGATTGAGTTTTACACCTTTATTTTTGCTTTTAACAACCTTAATCACGATCAAACGCCACGGTGTCTAATGCATCCTTGGAAAAGATAATGGTCCTTCAGGGTGCGACCTGTTTGTTTATGGCCATCCCAAGATTTACATTTAAGGCAAAATGAATAATTTACTAATTGGAGTGTGAAATTATTGGGAGTCCTCCAGTTTAAAAATGTCAGTGCACAAATAGGGAGGAGAGGATCAAAGATTTATGGTTTAAAAGTGCAGCGCTACCAGCAAGAAATCCCTTCTCCTCCCCAGCCCTTATAGGCTCAGCCCCATTTCCCTTTTCCTTCCTCCATCCCATCGTAATGATCATAACAGGCCTCGGAGGCTATAAATCTGAACAGTGGGGAAACTAAGTGTCTCATCATTATGCAGCCTCCACCTATCCTCTCAAAGAGCATCCTCCTGAGGCCCTCGGGACGGCAGCAGCACTTGTTTAAATCCAATCTCATTTCAGCAAGCTCTTCATCACTTCTCCCCCGCTCGCACCTAATGATGTCCCGTGTCATATTGTTGTCTTACGTGTAACAGGGATGAGCTGAATTAGTCTTCCGCTTGACTAATGGCGAGGACTGAGTCAGAGTGGCAGTTATTTCCACGTTGTTGAAGGTGTTTGCTCCCTGAAGAAGTCCGGAAGTCTGAAGACGGACAGATGCCACAGTCAGTTTCACAGCTGTCAATGTCTGTGGAAAGACTAGAGTCACAAAGTTGTGTGATTATACTAAAATAAATCAAATGCATTTGATGGATAAAATATGTTGTTTGGTTGATTAGCAACATTTTCCCCCAAAAATGTCCTTTGATTTGTTGCAGCATGTTGTTCGAACGTTCTGGGGACTGAAATGTTGTTCAGCTAAAATATCATGGAAACAAAACCAAGAGTACACATCTGAAGTCTTGAGTTGTTTGCAAAGGCCAGATTATATCCTTTTAACAAATATTTGTTAACATGTTAACATGTTTCCCTTCCTTTATCATTAGAATCTTTAATTTTACTCTTTAAAATACCAGAATGTGCACATAACTTTATATTTTTGTCTGTCTGATGAAATAAGTTTAAATAATCAGTGCCATTGGAACTGATCTGATGTTCTGATGTTCAGTTACGCATAACTTAAGTAATGTAATAGCCTTTTTAGGTATTTTTAACTCACGTAAATTCTTGGATAGCTGCTATTGCTAATCTTACTTGAATACAATTTTGGGTACTCTACTCACCTCTGGTTGCAACATGAAAACATGCCGGAATATTTGCAAACTCTGTGGAATCAAGCGCAAGAGAGAGACTTTTCCACAGCTGATTTGGTGATTGGAGAAAACATCTTAGTTTCTGGGACTGTGGACCATATTTTGTTTTTGTACAACCATCTCCAGATCAAATAAATGGCAGCAGTTGGAAATTAAATGGAAATAATTCATTATAATATCAGTTTCACAGCTGAACTTTCCCTAAAAGTTCAGCGGAAAATTAATCACTTTCAAAAAGGTATTGCCTTGACTGGAAATCTTTTAAACCACATGCAGAATAAAACAGTCCAAATGGTAATGAAAGATTTACAACATGATTACCCAATCTGCTGCTCTGCAGGACGGTAGAGATCAGTAAAGGTGTGCAGCAGCAGTACCGCTCACAAAGATCTTCTATAAAGTAACATGCCTCATTCACTCACACAGACACACAGTAGGATCACAACAGTGGCTCACCCACAGCTGCCTTTGGAGCCCAAAAAAACCAACATTCTGGCCAGCTTCCCTAGAACAGACCGGCTGTTCGGGAAAACTGCCGAAGCTCGCTATGGCCCGCCTTGCTCCTGGTCTCTGCTCTCATCTTGGACCTCCTTTCACGTTTGCTGTGTCCCCTTCATGGCTTAAAGAGGATGTCTTATGACTTTTGTTTAACTATGACTCTCTTTCTCTTCCTTTTCTACATGTGTAGGCGTCGTCTATCTGCTGCAGTTTCAGGTTGAATGTCAGACCTGTGACCAAATCTGGTGACAGATGCAAGAAACAGAGCATTTTAGTCAGGAAGCATCATTTTACAATGTTTGTCTTTAAAATGCAGTCCTATCTGATGAAGAACACCATCTTCATTTGCAAAGGCCTTTAGAGTTTAGTTTGTTTCCAGTGCATCATTATGAGCTTTACATGTTGCAGTCTGGTGTCTAATTTTGGAGATTATTATTCTGTCAGGTCCAAAAAATATGAAAAAGACATACAAAAGGAAACTCCGTGCCAACAAGAAAATATCTATTTCTCATTAATCTGTGAGTGCTGCATGAACGCAGTGGAAGAAAACACAAGCTGTGTTTGAGCAGCAGCAATACGAATTATGGCATAAATTAGTTGTTTTGTAGAAACACGGAAAATCTAATAATAGCTGGTAAACAGGTTGCTGCTTTGTGGATATGAATCTCTACTGAGTTGTTCAGCGCAAACGTCTTTCCTACTCCCTGTTCTCTCAGTGCATGTAGAGGTGAAACCATATGTTTACATACACTATAAAACACTTTTTTCATTCTCCCAAACTTTTCCAGTTTTCTTAGCAATTATTTCTATTTTCTGAGTGCCAACGTAATGAGACACACTTGATTCCACTTTCTTTAAAAAATAGGTTTGCAGGTGTTCCCTTATTATTTGATAGAACTGTCTTTGAACTGTATGACTTGGGTAAATGTTTTGAGTTTCCTTCCACAAGTTTTTCGCAGTAGTTTGCTAGAGTTTTGGCCCATTCCTCCTGACAGAAACGGTGTTAGGTTGGGTCACAAACACCTTTTCAGTTTGACATACACATTTTCTGTGGGAATAAGATCAGGGCTTTGTGAGAGCAACTCTAAAACATTCACTTTGTTGTCTTTAAGTCTCTTTGGAACCACTCTGGAAGACCCATTTGTGCCCAAACTTTAACTTCTTTGACAATGTCTTCAAATATTGCTTCAATATTTCCACATATTGTTCTTTCTGCATCATGCCATCTATTTTGGGAAGTGCACCAGTTCCTCTTACAGGAATTTAGCTGGGGGAGCCGTGGCTTATTTGGGGGGGTATTTAACCCCTTTGCGTTTTTACATCCTGTTGGTAGTGTGTTACATATTTCCAGGTAAAATCCGTGTTTTTTTTTACTATTTTTCTATGTACATATTATTATTATAGATTATTTAAAAGCTGAGATTCTTTCAGGGGCGAGCTGGCCAGAGGGAGGTTTGGGAGTTTTCCCGAATAGCTGGTCTGTTCTAGATCGGTGGCCAGAACATGTGTTTTTGTACTCCAAAAGGAGCCCCGGTTGAGCCACTGTCGTGATCCTGCTGTGTCTGCTTGTGTACTTGATTGAAGCATCTTCCTTTTATAGAACATTGTTTTCACTATTGGAACATCCGTGTAATTGGACTGGACCTTCCCAATATGTGCGTGTCTGTCCTGCATCGGGCCAGGCCGACAGGGTCGTTTTCGGGGCCATTTCAGGAACCAACGGAGTACCTGTAAGGGGGTATGTACTCTGAATCGCCCGACTGAGTTGCTCAGCGGGAGCTGTGGTTAAGTCATGCTAATTGGTTGTAATTCAGAGGGAACAGAAATGCAGCAACAATCCCTGCTTCTTCCATGTCGACCTCTTGTTATTTCTGCTGCTCTGGGCCCCTTTTTGCGCTGATCAGGGACGCTACACGCTGCTAAAACAGTCATGATATGCAGATCTCTTTAGCTGATTCCTGAAAGGGACGATTGTGTATGGAGACACGGCAACTGAGAAGAGCGGGCCAACAGATTTACCCAGTCAGAAAAAGTCAGAAAAATTACCCTGAAGAAACGTGCCTTTTGTAAGCGCTACTGGTGGTGGTGCACCCTGAAGAAACGGGCCTTTTGTAAGCGCTACTGGTGGTGGTGCACCCTGAAGAAACGTGCCTTTTGTAAGCGCTACTGGTGGTGGTGCAGCTGCGGGTGATTAGTACCTCTCGCTGCTGCGCTCCACTCTGCTGTCAACTATTTTGATATTGTTTGCTAGCTGCTACCAGACGTTAGTAGCTCTTTTGTGCTTTGAAAGGAAGGCCGCCTAACCTCAGTGTTTCCAAATATAGGTCCCCTCGCTGGCAGAAAGTTTGAGATCCATCCATCAATCCATTATCTGTACCTGTCTATCCTATGCAGGATTGCAGGGGGCTGGTGCCTATCTCCAGCAGTAAAGTTTGAGATATTTATGGGTTGAAAAATTTAATTCTTATCCACAGCTCACTGGAGGTAAAGAAACTTCCAAGCTCCTCGGGCTGGATTTCAACACCATCCTATCTCTGCTTGGGATTCTAATAATGTATGCCAATCAATGATACAATCCTAACTGTAGACACAGTACACGCTTTTGTCAAATCACTCAGAAAGCAAATAAATGACAACTTACCTTTTGAAGAGAAATTTTAAAATCCAGAACAGAGCCACCTCGAACACTGTCTTTTTACATCTACAACGGTCCAGTCAATGTCCTCCTTTAAAATAGTTAGTCCACAACAAGTCTTATGTTCGAAATCCAACATCCTCTACTGCTCAAAACCTTAATAATTCCCGTCCTTGTGTGTATCTCACATAGTTTTCATTAGAACTACCATTAGCGTGCAAGTAAGAATACAGCATACTTCTTATTCTTCTTTGTCCTTATAAACAGCCTGTAAACAACAAATTGGTGCATATCCGCCACCGATTGGTATGGAGTGTGGACCAGAGACGAGGCCTGCCCATGGCTAAGGGCTGAGCAACTGGATGGATGTTTCAGCTGCTTTTTTACAGCTTCTGCTTGTTTGTGTGAAACTCTACAGACAGACATAGAAACAGTTTGCAGGCGCAGCTGAATAAGCTGTCTGAAGCTAATAATGTCAAGTGGGTGCAACAGTCACCACAATGAGCATGCAAAGCAGATAAATGTGAGGAAAAGTGTAGTAAGTCCGTTTGTGACTAAGATGCTCAGGGGATAACAGCACCATGGAAACAGCTTTTTTCCTCCTCTGTGCTCTCTGACACACTAATGCTCAAGGAAAAACACAACATAATTAAATCTATTTCTTATTCCTGATTTTAACACACCTGTAATGGTGTTTTAAAAACATACTTCCAGTTTTAAATGGGAAATCTCCACCAGGTTGGTGGCTAGAAAGTTGGTGGCTCACCAAACATGGGAAAAGAACCGGCATGCTGGTGTTTTCTTAGCACTCCACATAGCCTCTTTACTCCCCTCAATATGCAAACATTGTTTGACTTGATTCACCCTAATGATGCAAATTTATGCTTTTAATTATTTCCAGCCGAATCGTACCCTGACTAAACGTTCTCACATATGCAATGGGGACATCAAACTCAATAAAGTATTCAGAGAGAGAAGCAAGAGGACATTTATTCAGGATTACTCTTTTTATTCTTTCTTTTCATTTGCATCAAGTCCCTGAAAGGAATTAGCATTTCTCATTTTGTAACATTCCTAATATGACAGATATTGTTGTCTGGAGCTTCAGATTCTGCTATTGAAAGTCCTCTTTAGATAAGCCTCTTTTATTTCAGACTTTATTTTAATAGGAATCCGTGAGTCTACATCCTGAGTCCTTGGCTGACACCATTTTTTTCCATCTTTAATATGATTGTTAATTTAAACCTCTGAATCTTTATGCGAATTATAGAGAATGTTAATAGATGCTGTAGGGTCTTAGACAATATAGACCTGTTAAAGCTGCTTTTTACACAATGTCATCATAGCAGAGATTTGCTGTAGATTGATTGGAACAGGCTGCATCTTCCACATAGGTCATCATCAACCAAGTGAGAATACTGTAATATGGAAAATTACATTTTGGCATTGGTCAAAATATCTGCAACAAACCAAAATGGGGTCTCATTAAGTTAAATTTTAGGATTTGGATACCCCTAAATAAAATTGAAATAACCTCATTGACTTTCAGCATCGTGCTCTGGGAATTTTTTTTGTTTTTTATTCAACAACATGCAAGCCAAGCCAAATTTATTTGTGAAGCACACTTTCAGCAACAAGGCAATTCAATGTGTTTTGGGTGATTAGGAGAAAATTTAAATCAGCAATAAAACAATAATAAAGACAGAAAACACATCAGAAACACAAAGAACATTAAAACATACTGCTGTCATAACATTGCAGCTATTAATATTCAATTAATCTAAGGCAGCTCTAAAAAGATAGTTTTGTAGCTTTGATAAAGGAACTCAATGTTTCAGCAGCTTTGCAGTCATCTGTAAATTTGTTCCAAATTAGAACATAGAAACTGAAGGCTGCTTCTCCATGTTTGGTTCTGGGGATGTTGAGTAGACTTAGCTACAGGGAGCCAGTGTAAGGACTTTAGAACGGGGTGATGTGCTCTACTTTCCTGGTTCTAGTGAGGAACATGAGCAGCAGCGTTCTGGATCAGCTGCAGCTGTCTGATTGACTTTTTAGGCAGACCTGTGAGCACACTATTACAGTTATCAATCTGACTAAAGATAAACGCATGGATGAGTTTTTCGAGGTCCTGTTGCGACATCAGTCCTTTAATCCTAGAAATGTTCTTCAGCTGGAGGTTCAAGTCTGAGTCCATTACCATACCTAAATTTCAGGCCCGATTAGTAGTTTCTAGCTTTATTAACTGAAGCTGTGTGGTGATCTTTGATTGTTCCTAAGGCACCTTCATGCATTAATTTGCTCAATGTATTTGCTTAACGTAGGGATGGGTTCAAAGTCACCTGGTGACATTGTAATATTAAACTCATTATCATCTGCATAGTTATGGTAACTAATCTTATTGGTTGCTATAATCTGGGTTAGCTGGAGCATGTAGATGGAGCCCTGGGGCACACCACATGTTATTTCTGTCTGTTGTACTGAAAAGTTGCCTCTTCACTCAAAGAAGTCCCTTTTCTTTAGGTAAGACTCAAACCAGCCAAGTACTGAACCAGAGAGTCCGACCCAGCAGGGAATCTGGTCAGAACTGATTGGATGATGGGGCTAAATCCATGACAATCCTGGATGAAAACCTGTTAGATGCAAATGAGACTGGGGCAAAAAGATGCATGGAAACTTGTGGTTATAATGTGGCAAAGTTTATGTGCTATGAATACTTTTGCAAGGCACTGTAAATCCCAAATCGCCTCCTTTCAATGTGAAAAAATTAATAAAACTTTATTTGATCTTCGACCTTGGGACTGAAATGTTAAAATGATTACAAATAAAATATTCTGAAATATATTTTTTGAATTTGAGTGCAGCTGCTCATTTATTTCTATGATTATTATCTGCATAAAAATGAGACTGCAGGTGAGAATAAACAAGAGAAAGATGTTACCTTGAAGGTTAGACAAGCGATTAATCACATAATAAGAAAAATTATCAGGAGATAAATCAATAATTACAGGGATTGCTGTTTCTAGTCCTAATCAGAAGCAATCAAGAAAATGAAGACGGACATAAAACATCCAGAGATTGTTTTTCAGACACAGAAAATGTGTGTTAGTGTTTATGTCTAGGTCAGTGTTATGGGGAGAAAAAGAAACTGAAGAATAATTCTGCTACTTCAAACCCTTTAAAATATATATTGTTTTTCTCATATACTGTGTGTTTTTGCTGATTGGCCACATTTAGACCCTGAAAGTTGCAGACACGGTTGACTTTCGTACCCAAGAGTTTAACTTCCAGGGTATAAAATTTATGGAGGAGATTGTCTAAATTATTCAGGCAGACCTTTGAGTTGCATAATTTACAGCTGATTGAGAGCATCCTTAATATTTGAACTAAGCAGATAATCAGCGTCATGCTTTAATGCTCAGAGGTTTGCTGCAGACCTGAATGCTGGCCATGATTCTGCTTTGCAACCTAACATTAATTTGCAGAGCTCATTAAAACTGGCTTTTTTATTTGTCTTTGTCACAATATGCAATTTGTTAAGTTTTGCATAAAAAAAAAATTAAAAATTCTCTAGGGTTTTTATCGAAAGAAAAATATATTTGCAGTATGATTTTGTAAGGTGTACATAATTTTTTTGTCAGATGTTTTAAAGTTTGTTTGTGCAGGGATCATAATCCACTTTGATAATTTACGTTCTGTCGTTTTATGAGGCAGAAGAGGCAGCTCCTTCTGTCTAAGAGCCGTTCCATTACGGTGACTTCAGTTCTGGGGCCACTGGGGGAAGCAGGTTCTTCTGGTTATGTGAAAAACAGTCAAGAACTGTTTGATTTGACTAATTCTTCTGTAATGCGTACAATCTGACTTTAATCAATAATATTGATTGCTATTTTTTACGTGATTAATGTAATATTGATTCAATATTAAATGAGCCACATAAAATAGCACACATCTATACACTAAAAACACAATTTTATGTAAATGCCATTGAAGAATGAATCCTTTTTTTATAGCCTACATGACATTACAAATAAAGGGTCAATCACCAGTGTTGTTCTTCTTGAAACAAAATGCAGATCTTTCATCTGGGTAAACGTTTCAATAACTGTAGAATCTTTCAAATGATCCCTTTTAAATCTATATTAATCTGTTAAAGTCCTTGAACAATGTTTAATCCACTGGCTGATGACTTGTGCTATTCCAATGTTTTAATACGAGTTATGCTGCACAACCAACTTTCACATTTGGCAAAACAGGGCGCATCCCTTCCTGCTGCTGTTTGATAACGGGATCTCTTCGCATTTCTGGCAGACTGCACGCCAGATGGCGCATTGCTGCCTTTCTCTATCGAGGTAGGTAGGAATCTCAGCTTGGGTCCGTGGCATTTGTACCCCTCGGCTGTCTACATGCTGTCTACTGAGCGCACGTTGCGCATGCGCTCTGTGATTTCAGATCTTCATCATTTAAACAAACATCAAGGGGCCGGCCCCAATCACTGCTTCAACAGGATTTAGCCTACTGAGCTTGTCAGTATTCTGGCAAAGACTTAGATAATTATCCACAGATGTTTATAACTGAATCTTCTTGGTGACAGAATCAGTCTTTATATAATATTACTCTGTAAAGAACGATCCTGTTCTGCTGATTAATTTAAGCATGTCGTGCATAGAGCTCTACAGCGACTTCTGGTGGGGCCGGGCCCCAAATGTACAAATGTAAATTACAACCAAGCAACAGGAAGTGTTTAACATTCCCCATAATGCTAAACCAAATTTCTGATTTTAAACTGGGATTTAATATCAGTCCCACAGGGTTTAAAAAGCTAACTCTAAAGCGATGTTTACAAGATCAGCTAAAAAGGCAGCATTTATCAAAACAGCTCTCATCGCTTCATTGACCTACATTTAATATGTGACGGGTGAAAATACATTCTTATGAGCCGACCCTCAGCTCCTGAAGGAAGAGCTTCTTTCCTCTGGACCAAAAGTGACTTTACTTTGATGGAGGGAAATTTAAACTGCTGGTGCTAAGGGAGAACTGCTCAAGATTTTAATACTTCTCTACAAACACAAAATGTTAAACTACATCTTCCATAATGAATTTCCTTGAATAACATTTTTCTCAGAGAAAAATTCCTTGTTTCTGCCTCACAGTAGATTTATCTCAAGGTACCCAGTATTCACTGGAGATAAGGGACCACAGCTGCCCTCAAATAGCTCAAATCTCAGAATACTTGAGACTCCCCTTAAAAATGCTTGGAATTTTAATTGTTCAAACACCAAATATACCTTTATATGCATTAATACACACAGTGGAAACCGTCTTAGCACTACCACAGAAGCTAACATCTACGGTGGGCATTATCTTTGCTCTTGGTGGTACAGCCAATCAGCACCAAGGAAAATGAATGGTGCTTCTAGATTGGTTGCTTTGCAAGTGCCAGCCAATGGCATATCAAGCATTGGAAATTAATATTTCAGCTTCGCAAGCTGCATTTTTACCTCCATAAAGGAGGTTATGTTTTTGCCAGGGTGTGTCTGTCTGTCTGTTAGTTAGCAAATAAGTGGTTAGAACATGAGGGTGATCTGAAAACCGCCATTACAGAAAAAAAGTGATTTTCATGGATAACTACTTAACTAATAATGATATCATTGTGAATCCAGCTGCTAAAGCTATGTTAGCATGGTCAACGAATCTAAAAATGTTAGAATTAGATCACAACAATAGGGGTGGAAGGATGGGGGGAGGGGCTGAGCTGCCTCGGTGGAGGTCTGCACTCTCCAAGTGCTTTTCTTGTCCTGATCATATTTTAGATATTTTCTACGAAAGAATTTGCAAATAGTCGAATAATTCGGAATCACGTTCCACAAAAGAATTTGTGCAGCGTCCACTATATGCACCTTCAAATGGCTGATTTACATTTAACTTTCAAAATAATTGAAAAAACTAAAAGAAATGACCAATAGATCTAACAAATAAATTATTGTGCATGAATAGTTAATGTAGGCTGCACAGTGATGCAGTTGGTAGCAATGTTGCCTTGCAGCAAAAAGGTCTTTCTGCATTGAGTTTGCATGTTCTCCCTGTACATGCGTGGGTTCTCTCCGGGTACTCCGGCTTCCTCCCACAGTCCAAAAACATGACTGTTAGGTGAATTGGTCTCTCTAAATTGCTTTTAGGTATGAGTGTGTGTGTGCATGGTTGTTTGTCCTGTATGTCCCTGTGTTGCCCTGCGATGGACTGGCGACCTGTCCAGGGTGGACCCCGCCTCTCGCCCTGTGACTGCTGGAGATAGGCACCAGCATCCCCGCAACCCTGCATAGGATGGACAGGTACAGAAAATGGATGGATGGATGGATGGATAGTTAATGTAAAGCAGTAAACATTTACTATGTTTGTATTCTCTGCGTTAAAGTTAATGGAGAACAACTATGAGCATAATGCTCAGTAGTCTGGCTGATTTACAGGTCCAGGGTGTTCTTGTATGTCTTACAGTGAGTCTTGCTTGCCAGCTCTGTTCTCCAGACGTAATGAAACTCTCCAAAGTCTTAAAGCCTCTTAGTTTTAAAGCACCATGTCCTACAAGGCTTGACATGAGCATGAACTATAGGACAGCCCATTAGACAGTTGTTTGATAAGAATGTGGAAAAATTACGCCGTGAACTGCTGTGCACATTTAGGTGATGAGGCGCTCCATTATCTCCAAACAGCACCGACTGCATGGTTCCGATCATGTGTTTCAAATTAAAGTCCATTAAGAGCGTCCTGGCAGGGAGGGTCCAGCACGGCTCGATGGAGCGCAGCCGAGCCAAGACGGAGGGAGCTGCAAGGCGAAGATACCTGCCATCTGGAGAGTCACCGGGTTGATAGACGCACCACTGCAGCTGAGCGGCCTCTTTGGCTCTAGCTCAACACCACGTTTCACGCAATGAGGGCAGGAGGGGGCTGGAAGTGGATAACAGATCAGCTAGATATGCTTCATGGGAAAAAGAAATGAGCAGCTTTCAGGATGCAGCGGCAGCAAAAAGAAGAAACTTCGACTCAAGTGTTGTATGATGGCACCATAAGATGCTCAGAAGCTCTAGGTACAGTCATTTTAACCTGAAAAATACAGTATCATCCTAATACAAGAGTGCTTTATACCAATAATGTCATCCAAATGGCTGAGAATCTCTGCTGCACACCGATACAAGAGAAACTAGACTAGTAGGGCCAGGTGAAAAACCATTTAGCTGTTTGATTGCACAAGCACACACACACAGACAGACACACCCATTCTAGGCTACTTTAAGCCCAGCCTGATCCTATCTGACCCGGGCGTGAACTCTGAGATTACACCAGCTCTGGATTTCAACCCATCACAGGGCTCAGGAACTGTGTGAACACTAAATTAATCGGCAGCTGTTGTGGCCGCTCAGAATCTGCCGAGTCACATCAGGACAACGACAACAATCAGCAGATGTAAAGCTGCAGAATCCACACAGGTCTGAACAAACAGCCCTTTTACTTTATTTTGGCTGAACAACCTTTTGCTGAGGGATTTGTGCCGTTATGAAAAGACTAACTAGTCATGTTCCTCCAACCCTAATAAAACGGTAAGGCCGATGGTTTATCAGATTGAACAAAAATAAAATAAAATAAAATAGATAAACAAGGAAATGATGAGTGAACATGACGTATTTTCCTGTTAAAGTTATGAAAGTTCCTGTTGCAGAGTTTCATCGAAATGAATACATTTATTTCAAACTACCTACAGGCAGATGAAGAACTGCTTATTTTAGCTGTTTCTGTGCTGTAGCTCAAACTTTCTCCATCCACAGACTGGATTATTCCAACACATTATCTGGGTCAGAGTTTCATGTGTTCTGGAGCCGCTAACAGGCTTTCTTCCAGAACTGTCTTGGATTTAGCTCCATATTTTTTCTCATTAACTCTGACCAGCTTCTCTGTCCCCGCTTAAGAAAAATATCCCCACAGCCTGATGCAGCCACTACCCTGTTTCACCATGAGGATGATGTGTTCAGGGTGATGCGTAATGTTTCTAAGCACCATGCATACCATTTTGCATGTTGGTCAAAGAGTTCAGTTTAGATCTCATCTGACCTAAATTAAATTCAAATAAGCTTTATTTATCCCAAAAGAAAATTAAATGTTGTCGCAACTCATATCATCCAAGTATCTTTCAAGAATTGTTGCAGATGTTGATGCTGTGGGCAGGAAGGATCTCCAGTAGCAGTCAGTGTTGGAACAAATCATCTGAAAAGCCCTCTGACTGAAGACTGTTGTTGTGTGACATGCTAACAGCGTAACATCCATGCAGCAGAGATGATATTTTACAGTAACATTTCCTGTACGACACCATCAGTTGTTGGTGAGCTCTGCTAATCCACCTCATCTGCCTTTGCCATGTGGCTTACAAACTGCCTCCATAACTTCTGATTACTTTCACTCAAAGTAATCTGGCCTACATCTCTCATGTAGGCCAGATTGTGGAGTGCATCCCTAGTGGTGTTACTAGACCGTTCGACCTAAGCCGTGAATCTCTGCAGCTCCTCCAGACTTACCACTGGGTTCTTCATTCCTTTGCTGATGATTGATTGGACAGTTTTGCAGTTTAGTCACATGTTTCTGTTTATTATTTAAGTGACTTCTGAAGGCAATTAGTTGCATTGGAATTTATTAAGGGGTATCAGAATAAAATATATTTGTACACAGATGTTTCAGATTTATAAGAAAATCACAACCATTTGTAATTCTTCCAACCGTCCACACGAGTACGATGATCAAAGCATGGAAAAGTTAAAGGGCTATAAATACTTGTTTAAGGCACTGTGTTTGAGTTTTAGAAAGGTGGATCCTTCTCTGAGGATGATGATGATGATGGTGGAGGGATTTCTAACACTCCCTGCTTGATTGATACCAGGTAGAGCTGATTATTGGAATCTCTTCTTTGTTCAGGAACCTTAGAAGATGTTAGTCTGCTCTGCTGCCTTTCTGGCCTCTCAGCCAGAACAGAGTCTGAGTATCGTTTGTGTAGCCCCCTCCATATACCTCCTCACACATAGGATCGCGCTTATGGTTCTGTTCTTTGCTGGCTCCATAAATTGCGGAACATAAAACCATCCCTCACCCCCCCCTTCATGCAGGATATGCCCAGGCGGTGCCAGCAGAAGCAATTTGATTTACAGTGCTGTACACAGATGCATCAAGAATTTATGAGAGACTTAATTAAGAGTTATAAAAGTGACTTACAGTAATTGTTTGGGACACCGGGCCCTATAATGCAGCAGTTATCATTTCCATAATTCCAAAGTCTTGATCCTTTTCTCAGAACCTTTATGTATTTATAGATCCGTGGTGCTTTGATGTTGCTGCGGGAAGTTTTTCTGGGTGGCAGAGTATTGCTGCAGCAATGCTGCAAAGAAACAAGGCTGTGCTTTATTTTCTGCAGCGTGTCAGAGAAAAAGATCCTAATGGCACAAGGAACAGAAATGTGACAGCGATAAATCCAATTTGCAAGCAAAATATGAAAACAAACTAAATAAAATTCATACTTTTTACATTGACTGGTTTTCCTGAGAGAAAACCCCCAACAAAATGTCTTCTTTAGTTACTGAAAGAATATAAAATGATAAATTAGGCTGTATGTTTCAGTAGTAAATTCTTGTCTGTTTTGTAGATAGTAGATTAAACCTTTAATTAGAGCAGGTTCTGCTGCTGCTTTGTTCATTTTCTACATACATCTTTAATAAAACACACATTACAGCACCAACTTACTAACCCAGAAGCAATGGTCCAACTTGGATGTAATTTGGTCCACAAACAGACTAGAGATGGGTATGTAAATGATCTGATTTACAAGTGGCTGGCACATCTAGAGCAGGGTGCAGAAAGCCTCAGCGCTGGTATCACAAGTGGAGCAATAACTACAGACAAATCAGCCGACGGTAACTCAGCAGAGCGACTGAAGGTCAACAGACACAAATGAAGCCTTTTACACATAATAGGCAGCATCTCCACTGCTTGGTGGAGGTTGATGGGAGAAACAGTGAGTCACATTTTGCCAATATATGGTATGAAATGTATGTTTTAAAAAAAATATATTTTCTATTGGCTAAAGTCACATCTATACAATCCACAACGGCATTGAGGGTTTGGATCCAGACAAGGCTTCCTATTTATGACCTGAAAAAAAAAAATGCTGCTTATTAAATAATTATTTACATGAATAATGTGAGAAAGTTTTCTCAGGTGTTTCTGTGGAACTTAACTATTTTCAAAACACATCCTCACAGATTTCTTTCTTAAATATTTTAAAGATAATGCAGTTTTGGAGCTGAAACACCTTGGTGTAAGGCTCCAGGAGCATCATTCATTATCCTTGATGCTGATTGGCTGTATCTTCAAGAGCAGAAATAATGGAGATTGTAGATATTAGCTGCTGTGGTAGAGCTAAGACGTTTTCCACTGTGTGAATAAATGCCTATTATGGTATGTTTGGTGTTTGAACTATTACAATAGGCAGTTATAGGCATTTTAGAGGGAGTCTAAAATATTTTAGCTGTATTTTAGCTTCTAGCTGTGGTCCCTAAAGCCCACAAAAACGGGGGTCCTTCTAGTAGTGAGTCAATATCATCACGCTGGAGCAATTTAGGCCCACTCCTTGCATAATTGACCTGTTGCTTAGTCCTGCTCACCACCAACCACCCCCCCCCCCCCCCCTCCAAATGCAAACAAACCAATAGCATTCAACTACCAGTTTCCTAAAAACAAACAATCTTGGGCATCCTCGCCGTCTCACGAGACGCATTAGGACCTGCAAGGCTTGTGGTTTTCTGGGCTGTATTTGTGTTTAACGACACAAGAAATGGTTAAACTTGGTGCCTGGGGCACTTGTAAAAGAGATACATGATATCCCGAGAGGATACCCAACACTTTATTTTACCCCGTTTCCCAAACTGAAAAAAACAGAAAACATGGCCAAATGTCTCTGTTGGATAAAGCTGTGTGGCAGACCACACAGTCAACTCAACAAGCTTTCCTAAGCTAGCCACCTAACAATCTATTTTTATGTTAACTGATGGTAAATGATTTTAAAACATGACCATGCTATACATGAACAATGCTCCAATTATGTTTCCCTTGTCAAAGATGATTGATACTAGATAAGACTTCTTGCTTTCAAATCTGAAGATCTGTGTCTCTTAATTTGAGTTTATTTCATATAATTCCACTAGGACATTTTCTACATAACCCTCCATGGCATAATGCAGACCTTTCTGAACGCTCCTCAAAGATATTAACTGTTGTTGTCTCGAACATTTGTTAAGAAGCTTCTTTAGGAATTGTTTTGGCACTGACCACTCTCGTTATAAACGTGCAGTTAGCTGCCGCAGCTTTTCGAGTTAGCAACAGTAACTAAGGAGGGCGGGGCTTAGCAGGACAGAGCGGCAGGTCAATTGTTTCAAACCAGGGTGGAGGAATTGAAATAACTGATCTGGCAAGGGAAGGGTCAGGAATCCATTATATTGTCCCGTTTATGAAGCAGCTGTAATGTTCTTTTTCTGAAATGTTGTTAGTTTTACATCAGAGTTCATGTGAAAAACAGGTTTCAAAAAGTTCCACTGTTGTCTCGTCAGTCAGCAGAATACTTTTGGCTGGTTGAGATGTTTTTTGGTAAATGTGAGACAGGCCTTTGTACTCATTGGTTTGGGCATTGGAACTCTCCCAGGAGTGGGTTCTTTGTCCAGTCTCTCTGTCTCAGTCAGGCAGAGCTTTAGAAATTGTTCTGGGTTCTTCTGGGACCTCCTGGTTGAGTTGTTGATGCTCTCTGGAGTATTTCTGGTGGACTCGTCCCTTTTTGGGGGAGATTCACCTCAGTTCCATGTTTCCTCCATCTTGAGATAAAAACTCTAACTTTGGTTCACTTGAGCCCCAAAAACATTAGAAATGGCTCAGTAAGTGTTTCGATTGTTTAAATCAAGAAATGCTCATAGTTCTCGTTCAAACTTAAATTTCTTTAGATCGGATCACAATTTGTTATGTTATGTAAATCATTCAGCCTACTTTATGTTCTACTAGTCTGGCAGTGATCATGTCTGTGTATGGCTAGTGAAATATAACCAAGCTTTCCAAATAATGTGGGTAGTAAATGTTAACTTATGATTTAATAAAAGGCGACTGGGACGTTTTCACATCAGGCCACATTGTTTGGAAAGCATTTTTTGGATGAAAGGTGCATTTGAAGCCTGCTTGTTTTTTTACTTTTACTCTGCTTAGTATGGTCTCATCTTAAAATGTATTTGATCTGAAACATGGAAATGTGAAAAATAAGCACAAACAGAAGAAATCTGTAAGGGGGCAAATGCTTCTTTTAGAACACTGCACAGTGTTGTAGTAGTTAAGATACAATTTAAAAAGCTTTTTGCATATGTGATTATATTACCGTCCACACTAAGGTCCTGTGGGGGTTGATTGGATACACTAAGATGGCACTGAACAATTAGATATAATCTTTCCAGTAAGTTCGTTGTCTGCCCTGGGGTGTCCTGCTGTTGGGAAATGTTCAAACGCCGTCATAATCAAATGCTTGAAGCAGTTTTTGATCTGGAGGAATTTAGCTCAGAGACTCAGAGCTAATCCTGCTGTTTTAAAATATGGTCATTCCTCCTGCAGCAGCTTAAAACAAGTCAGTTTAAAGTTTGTAAATGCTCTCAGGGTCAAAGACGTTAATATCTGGAGACATGTCCTGTGATCTGATGAACCTAAAACTGCTTTGGTGGACACTCAATTCAATTCAACTCAAAAATACGTTATTGATCACAGAGGGAAATTAAGTAAGGAACATCCCTACATTCGGAGCCGAAAGCAGAGAACAACATCTTAACTGTGAAGTATGGGGGTGGCAGCATCCTTTTGTTGAGCTATTTAGCTGCAAGAATTTAGGACATCTGTTAGCTGGTAAATCTGTATGGCAGACCAAGAGGTACACTAAAACAAAGGGGAGCAGCGAATCAGGACCCAGGGACCAGAGACTGCAAGTCTGAACAGAGGACTTTATTCTGTTCTGGAAATAAAATGCACAATTGCTCAATAAAAGGATTTTTCCTATAAAAAAAAAACTAAAGTCAAAAAAACTAAAAGTCAGCTATAAAACAAAATAAATAATAAAATGTTCCCAACGTCCAGAAGAAGGACCAGTCTGACCAACTACGTTCCTTTCCGTAGCTTGGAGCACACCAAGCCGATCCTGGCAAACAGGAAGGCACTTGCTTCTGGCACCACGGCCTCTCTCGCTGCAGTGGTCGCGCCACGCCCATGTGGCACCTCCTGTGTGGCCTGACGTCACCTCAATCACTGCTTCTGTGCTGCACTGGGTCGCCGACCAGCCCATCTCTCACTTTGTGTTGGCCAGTGGAAGCCGATTAGCCCGGCAGTATGTGCTCCTTCCCGCTCTGTCCAGGCACACGGTCCTTTGGCTTTGGTTTCCTCATTTTTCTTTTTCTGTATCTCCTCTCAGTCTTTCTTTTATTCTGCCTGCTTCCTTCACCACTCTGTCACTATTTGGGGCTGCCTCGCCCACACCTCAACAGGTGTATGCAATGAACAGTCCTTTCAATCAGTCCACACTGGATTTCAAAACTAAGTCACTTTACAGCATTAAAACATGCAATAAAATTTAAAATATGGGATAAAAACTATGCAAATAAAATCACAATTAGACATGTCAATAAAAACACTAAAATCAAAATAAAACAAACTAAAAACACAGTTTGACATCCCCCCATATTTTAACTATGGTAGTCTCTAACACATCGCTCAGGTGTTCCATACCGTACAGGTTAGATCTGGCTGAATGCCGTGGCTGAGGCAGTCCTTCAGGCTGCAAGGCTGGAACAGTGGGCGCTCCGGTAGCATCTCTACCTCAGGATTGCCCCGTCTGGTCGTGGGTGGCTTTCTATTGCAGGGGAAATGCACAACTTTAATGCATTGCAATGGAGGACCTTCTCTCTCCTCCCTTTCTCAGGGTCCACCCTATGCACCGACCTGTATCGCCAGCCTCTTCCACAACATGTGGTTCTGAACTCCAGCCTGGATCCAACTTCCCTAGTCCTTGTCTATTCCTGTCCTTTATCCAGACCCTCTCCCCTGGGCTAAGGGCAGGGCATGTGCCCCTCTCATTAACCCTTTTTTTGGGTTGCTACTGCCGTTCTATTCTTCCTAGCTGTTTCATAGCCAAAGGACAGTCTGTGGTGGTCCCTCACCCACCCCCCTAAGTCATTACATGGGGGTTCCTGCTCCACGCCCAGGCGCATGTCCACTGGCTGTCTTAAATGCCGGCCGGACAACAGGTAGGATGGAGCATACCCTGTGGCACTATGGACTGTATTATTGTATGCCTGCAAAAGCTCTGGGAGTTTCTCTGGCCACCTCTGTTGTTTCTCTATCTCAAGTAAACAAAGGATATGCAGCAGCATTTGGTTCATTCTCCCAATCCCACTATTTCCAGCTGTGTGGTATGATGTGGTTTTACTTTTTGTAATGCCTTAGCACTTGCACAACTGGTACACATCAGTCGCTCCCAAGAGCCCGGTGTCATGCTAACCAACGGTGCATGCTGGTTGATTTCCTCCTGCTTAAGCGTTAGCTTGCTGGTCAGGAAACAGCTAGCTTACAGAGGCCTTGCGACTTTTGATCACTTCAGTTGGAGAAATGTTTCTTCATTTCAAAACTTTTGCTGAAGTGGCGCTTAATTCCAGTCTGTAATGTGGCAACGGAGCGTGGATTCAGCCTGCAGAACAACATCTAAACCACCATGAGAAGTCGTCATCTGTCCGAGGCAAAAATCTAAAACCTCTTGACAGAAATCTCTGCAGCAATCCCTCTATTTGATGGATGCACAATCAGGTGAGCATTTCATTTCCATGCGGAGCAGGAGGAAGTCGTGAGACTGTGTTCAGGCCACAACAGGTGAACTCTTCGTATTTTACATGCAATCGTTTAATTCCATTTTTTATATGTTTTTATAGTTCTCTGTTCAGTATCTTCTGATTTAATATTATTTCAAATGAATAAAAATAAAATACTTTTCAATGTTATTTTAAAAATGTACAGGTAAAAATAGATTATGACCAGATTTTTTAGACCCCAAAAATATCTAGCACGACCTATGGTTCTACCAAATACTGAAGAAACACATGTAAACTTCTGAATTTGAAGAATGTAAAAAAAAAAAAACAGAACAAAACACAAAATGATCTCGGTTTTCTGGCATTTAGCAAATAACATATTTATCTTTTTCTGAAGTATAAAAAAGTGTTTCACTGAACCATGTAAGTTTGGATTTCCCCACCCCCTTCATAATAAAAACCCTCATTTAAAAACTGCATTTATATGCTTACTTGTGTTGCCTTTGATTAAAATATACATTTGTTTGATGATCTGAATCATTCTAGTATGACAAGCAAAAAATGGAAAGAAATCAGGAGGGGAAAACTGTTTTTTACATGACTAAATATCTGGCTTCAGCTGCATGCATTTAAAAGCCATTTTTATGCTTTTTTGTTTTGTTTATGCATTCATTTAATTCTGTCAGGAACAAAACTGTAAAAATAGACAGAAACCAAAATGAAGCAGAGATTACAGAAGCATTACCTCCATCAGAGTGAGATCTGTGATTCTTCTGTATCTGTTGCTATTGGAAACAACAAAAATCTGTTGAAGTGGAGCCCCAGAAAAATGCAGTGGGGACAAAATCAATTTTTATCCACTTTAACTTCCAACTAAATCCATAGGATCTCGTTTCTTTGCCAGATGTATCATCTGGAACGGCTGCAGGTGACGCGGAGTGTCAGCGGGTTAACGACCGTCCGTCTGTCACTCATTGGCTGGTTTTAAACAGTTTAACACGCCTTTCGAAGACATGTTCCTATTTGTGGGATTTCTCGTAGCTCGTACTGAGGTTTAGAGTAAAAGTGGGATTATAATCTGATTCTGGTGGTGACAGTCGGCAGCCTTCCAGCTAACATGTCATCTGTGCAGGTTAGCAACAGAAAACCAGGGGCAGTGTCAGCTTTGCCTTCTGGGAAGCCGTGGAGGCTTTCCTGGAACTCTGAAGACTCCTCTCAGTTCCTCCACAGGGGACTCGTCTCTGCACAACCATTTTTTTAATTGATTTCCAGGGTTGACAGCCGCTGCAGAGCAGTCATTTATCTTTCATTCTGATTCATATTTCATCCCGAGCCAAAGTGCACTTTACTCCGGCCTTTAAATGCTGGGCCTTATGCATTCCTGGCACAGGTTTAAGTGAAAAATATAAAATGTCTGACCTTCTGTCGGTATATGTAAGCTCTCTGTGATCACCCAGGTTTGCAATCCATTCGCCTCTCATTTTGGTTCCATCTGTTTGAATGCTTGACTTCTCCGTGTTGATTTGCTGTAAATTACAAGTTACAGCCGCAAATCACACACACACATACGCGGTGCAGCGTTTACTCCATCAGTGTGTGTTGAAGTCCAATATCCCTACGTAACTCTTCATCTAAAAGCAGTGAAACAACGCCCGGTTATTATTCCTGCCTGAAGCAGACTCTCAAAGGTTTGACAGTTGAACGTGATAAAAAAGCACCAGTGCCTGGAATTAATTTTTCGTAAGATGTGGCCTTCAAAGACTTCTGCTCTGATCTGAACTGTAGAGTGAGATGTTCATTTCAGCTCCAGTGCACCCTGTGCGTAAACAATGTTGGAGTGCATTTTGCTGTATTCCGATTAACATGAATTATTTGTCACAGAAAGACACTTGTTCACATGACGTTAAGCCCTTGTTCTGTTTTTTTTTTGTTTGTTCGTTTGTTTTAACTCTGGCTCTAAATATTTCATATGCTATGTGTATTTAAACCAACTGTTTACAAAAAAAATCTGTGACACGAAGACTTTTCTGTGCTTCACTGTTTTCTTTGACCCACTGAGGCGGAAAACTGTGGAATCACTGCGCTTGGAGGATGTTGAGTCAGTGTTTACTTTGTTCCAGAATAAAGCAAATACAAAATCTCACGTATGGCACAAAAATGTTTTATTTAACAGCTGAATGTTTTGGCTTTATTAAGCATATCTTTTAAAATAATTACTGTTTACCATGACCCCATTCATCTTTTCCTTAATACAGATCAGTCGTCCTGTCCCCTTTGCAGAAAATCAGCCCCAAAGCATAATGTTTCCACCCCCGTGCTTCACAGTGGGTATGGTGTTCTTGGAATGCAACTCATCATTCTTCCCCCTCCAAACACGGCCAGTGATGTTTATACCAAAGAGTTCCATTTTGGTCTCATCTGACCACATGACATTCTCCCAATGCTTCTCTGGATCATCCAGATGGTCCCTGCAGACTTTAGGATATGTGTTGGCTTAAGAAGGGGGACCTTTGGAGCGCTTCAGGAATTTAATCCATGATGACGTGTGTGTTACTAACAGTAACCTTTGTTACTGTGATCCCAGCTCTCTTCAGGTGATTCACCAGTTCCCCCGTGTAGTTCTGAGCTGTTTCCTCACCGTTCCCTAGATCATGTGTTCCCCACCAGGTGAGATCTTGCATGGAGCCGCAGGTTGAGGGAGATTGTCAGTGATCTTGATTAATTCTGTTCTAATAATTGCTTCAACATTTGATCTCTTCTAACCAAGCTGCTTGCCTATTGTAGATCGGCTCATCCCAGTCTTGTGCAGGTCTACAATCTTATCCCTGTTGTCCTTGGACAGCTCTCTGGTCTTGCCCTGATAGAAAGTGAACCTTCACCTCAGTCTCATGTCTTCTGCAGCCTGTTGCTGGTTTTCCTTGATGATTGTCCTGGATTTAGCTCCATCCATTTTCCCATCAGCTCTGACCAGCTTCACTGAAATTAAGCAACCCCACAGCATGATGGTGCTGCCCCTGTGTTTCAGTGTGGTGATCATTTGTTCAAGGTGTTAGCATTCCACTAGGCCAAAAGTTTACCTTTGGTCTCCTCTGATCAGAGCACCTTCTTTCATGTTTGCTGTGCCCCCTACATAGCTCGTGGCAAACAGACTCTTATGGCTTTCTTACAACAATAGCTCTGTTCTTGCCATTCTTCCATAAACGCCTGAGTTGTGGACTGCCCAACTAATATTTATCCTGTTAACAGATTTTTCTTCCCACCTGAGCTGTGGATCTCTGCAGCTCCTCCAGAGTCACCATGGGTCTCTTGGCTCCTTCTCTGATTAATGCTCTCCTCACCCAGCCTGTCAGCTTAGATGGACGGCAATGTCTGGGTAGGTTTGCAGTTGAGCCACGCTGTTCACATTCCCAGATGATGGACTGAAGAGAGCTCTGTGAGATGTTGGAAAAAAAGCATCCCCGCAGCCTGATGCTGCCACCACCATGGGATAGTGTATTCAGGGTTATGTGCAGTTTCAGTTTTCTTCTACACCAAGTTTCGCACGTGGGCCAAAAGCAAAATGTTCGTGCAGAAATAATGGTCGACCTTGTCTTCCTTCCTATCACTGCCAACCTACAATTTCTCTGAAGCACAAACTTTGACCAATCTGTCAAATCAATACAACACATCTACTTATTTATTTTAGACTGCTCTTTATATATGGTGAAAGGGATTACTGTGTATTTTACCACTAAACTGTGCATCTTTTGTCTGATACCAATACTGGATCAAATCAGACCCATCTAATGATGCTTGTACGTTGGCATTCCTGGACCTGAAACCCATTTCCTTCAGCTGATTCTTACGGTTAATTCACAAACATTGATCCCAAATTTTCTTGATTTGTCCTTTGTTTCTTTTGTTGGGCATTTTCTGCTACAAGGCAGATTGTTTTTGACTTTTCTATCCTGATGTTTTACTATCTTCCTTGATGTTTTGCCTTTTAAAGCGGACCCCCGGTAATCGTGCGGGTTAGGGACGACAGCCGCCCCAAATCACTGAAATCTGCAAATACTTGAGAATTCCTCTAAAAATGCTTCTAACTACCGATTAGCAAAAGCTTGTGATGGTCTGCAGACAATTTCTAAATGCAGATTTGGATGTTTATATCTGTAGAATTAGACTTTTTGAGATATTTGTCGGAAAAATGCGACTTGCTGGCTGATGCATATTTTCTTTTTCATCAGCATTGAGTGATTCCATGTTAACTCTGCTTCTTAATCTGACAAAGTAGATTTGCCATTATTTACAGTAATTTAACGATTTTGAGGAATGTTTTATAGAGCCAGAATGTTCAGCTGTTGAATGAAAACATTTTGTCATGCCTGTGATTAATGTAGCAGAAGTAATTCCTTCTTTTCCTTTGGATTCCCTGTTGCCGCCAAACAATTCTGCCTCAAGTTGTTAAACATTTGTCAAAGAAGTAACTGGATGCGTATATTCTGGCAAAGCAGGAACGCTTCAGAATCTGCTGAACTGCAGCGTTTGAATGTCTAAAACATAGTTTTCATCTGGGGCCTTGTGAATGAAAATGCGCCCCACCAGCTGGGTAAGGCAGATGGCGACTCATCCTTAGTCTGGTTCTGCTGGATGTCTCTCTTAGTTTAAAGGAAGTTCTCCTTTCTGCTGGCATCTGCTGCCTTGAGCATGGTCACAAGGAGGGAGGCTGTGCAGTCTATTGGCTTTCTTTGCATTTTTGTAATTTATTAATCCTGTAGCTGCAATCAACTGAATGAGACTAGAACTGGACTGTGTTTAATTGGATTTAGTTTAAGTGGTTTTAGTTTTTCAGAATAAATTCTCAGAGACATTTAATATGGATTGGCATTTTCTGTAAATATGATTTGAGATTCACTCAAGGCGCCACCTTTTCCAAATACAATAATTTCTGGTCAAATCTGGGAACACCGCACTGAGTAATCAGCCAGTGTCAGCAGCTCCCACTCAATCGAGTTTTTATTTCTCTTTAAATATATGCTCTTCGATATTTTGGTGTGTTTTGTTGTCGTTTTTCTATGTGTACTGCTGTTCCCACAATGGAGCCGAGAATTTTGTGGACAATCATGTTTTTTATTACACTTTTCACTGCATTTGTGTGCTGAGAATGTGTGGGCGCCCGATCTGCCCACACCAGGGATCAGTTGCTAGCTCTGGTAGGTACTGCCTCCCGCCGAGCGAGCCAACATCCCCTGCGAGCTGAGGAGGAAGAAACGCGACACTTGCGGCAGGATTGGGGGTCGATGCAGGGGAAGGAGGTACAGGCCTGTCATCCCATCCATCATCATGGAAACGTGAGATCTCTCCCCAACAAAGTGGACGAGCGGACGACTCTAACCCGCCATCAAAGGAGCAACAGGTAGTGCAGCCTGATCTGCCTGACAGAGATGTGGCTAACTGGACTGACTACGGACTCACACATAAACATGGACGGTTTTCATCTTCTCCGTGTCGACAGAACCAAGGAGAGTGATAAGAAAAGAGGAGGAGGTCTGGCTGTGTTTGTGAACGATGTATGGTGTAACTCTGGGCATTTATTTGTCAAAGAGATGCTGTGTAGTAAGGACATTGAGCTGTTAGCATTAGGCCATACTATCTACCGTGGGAGTTTACACGTTATCTTGATAGCTGTGTACGTACCGCCCTCTGCTAATGCTGCTGCAGCCTGTGATGTCCTCCACTCTGTGACCAGCAGACTCCAAACACAGCATCCCCAGGCCCTCTTTCTGATTTCTGGGGACCACATTACACTGTCCTCCACTCTCCCCACCTTCACCCAGGAAATCACCTGCCACACCAGAGACAATAAAACACTGGACATATTGTACGCCAACACCAAGGAGGCATACAGCTGATCACCTCTCTCTCCTCTGGGGGGCTCATATCAAAACCTGGTTAATCTCCGGCCTGTGTATAAACCTCTAGTACACAGAGAACCAGCTGTGACACAATTCAAATTCAAATTCAAAAATACTTTATTGATCCCAGAGGGAAATTCCGTGTTGGTATAGCTCATATAATTAATTCTTTAAGGAGTTGTTGTAGATAATGATGGCTGTGGGCAGGAAGGATTTCCTGTAGCGGTCTGTATTGCAGCGAAACTGAAGAAGCCTCCGACTGAAGACGCACTGTTGTTGTGTGGCTGTCTCATGAAGAGGATGCTCAGGGTTGTCCATAATTTTTTTGATTTTATGAAGAATCCTTCTTTGCATCATCATCTCCAGATATTCCACAGTTGTCCCAGGAACAGAACCAGAACAGAACCAGAACCTTCTTTATCAGGTTGTTGAGCCTTTTTAAGTCCCTGGCTCTGATGCTGCTACCCCAGCAGATGACGGCTGAAGAGATTACACTCTCCACAACAGACTTGTAGAAGATCTGCAGCATCTTGCTGCAAACCTTGAAGGACCCAAGCTTCCTCAAGAAGTACAGTCTGCTCTGTCCATTCTTGTAGACGGCTTCACTGTTGCGCCTCCAGTCCAGTCTGTTGTCAAGGTGAACTCCGAGGTATTTATACTCCTCAACCACCTCCACTTCTTCTCCCATGATGGAAACAGTGTTTGACTTATCCCTGTTTCTTCTGAAATCTACAATCATCTCCTTTGTTTTGTTCACATTCAAGGTGAGACGATTGTTTCCAAACCATGTCACAAAGCGGTCCACCAGCTCTCTGTACTCAGCTTCTTGTCCATCTCTGATACACCCGACAATTGCAGAGTCATCTGAGTATTTCTGCAGATGACAGGTCTCTGATTTGTACTGGAAGTCTGAGGTGTACAGAGTGAAAAAGAATGGTGAGAGTACGGTCCCTTGTGGTGCTCCTGTGCTGCTGACCACCTGGTTTGACACACAATTCTTCAGTCTCACAAACTGTGGTCTGTTTGTCAGGTAGTCATTGATCCAGGCGATTGTTGAGGGCTCCACCTGTGTCTTCAGGAGTTTCTGACAAAGCAAATCAGGCTGAATTGTGTTAAATGCACTAGAGAAATCAAAGAACATGATCCTCACAGTGCTGCCTGCTTTGTCCAGATGACAGTGGGTTGGTTGAAGTAGGTGGATGATGGCATCTTCAACTCCAACTCCACAGCGATAAGCAAACTGCAGTGGGTCCTGATACGCTCTTGTTTGCTTACTCAGGGGTGCCAACAGGAGTCTCTCCAGGACCTTCATGATGTGGGATGTCAGGGCAACGGGTCTATAGTCATTGATGACTGATGGGTGAGTTATTTTGGGTACTGGAACAAGGCAGGATGTCTTCTACAACACTGGAACCTTCTCCTGAGTTAGGCTAAGGTTGAAGATGTGCTGCAGAATCCCACAGAGCTGCTCTGCACAGGCCTTCAGGACTCTGGGGCTGACACCATCTGGACCTGCAGCCTTGTTCCGGTTCAGTTTCTCCAGCTGCCTCTTCACCTGACTTTTGGAGACAGACAAGTGGGAGGTGGAGGCAAAGGGGGTAGCAGCATTTCCTGACTTGGTTAAAGTCAAACTTGTGGAATTAGAAGAGTCCATGGCTGAGGTGAAGGATAAAACACCCGAGATGTAACAGGAAAGCTGTTGATCAGAGGAGAGTGGGATGTCTGTTTGGCTGGGAACAGGAGAGGGGGATGCTGAGCTAGTTCCTGAGACACGCACAGTGAGGAGATGGTCAGAGAAGACGGAAGAGGCTCTGGGGGATTGTTTCAGCTCTACTGTGTGGAAGAAGCTCTGCGCCCCTTTGGGGGACGATATCAATGGCATACATTAACAAATACATTAACTTCTGTGTGGACACCACCGTACCCATCATGAACGTACAGTGATTTTCCAACAACAAGCCCTGGATCAACCCTGAAATAAAGGCTCTCCTCAAGGAGAAGGAGACAAGACCTGAGCCTGAAGGTGGGGAAATTACCACAACTGTGGAAGACCTCCTGTGTGGTACCGGTGCAAAAGACTTCACATCTGAAAGACATCTGCAACTACAGGCCGGTAGCCCTGACTCCGCATCTGATGAAGACTCTCGAGAGGTTGGTTCTCAACCATCTTCACCCCCTGGTGAGGTCTTCTTTGGATCTGCTGCAGTTTGCCTAACAGGCTGGCATTGGGGTGGATGACGCCATCATCTACCTCCTGCACCGAGCTCTTACTCACCTGGAGAAGCCTGGAGGCACTGTGAGGATCATGTTCTTTGATTTCTCCAGTGCTTTCAACACCATCCAGCCAGGAAGTTTTAGGGTCAAGCTGGAGCAGTCAGGAGTGGATCACCACATGTCTCAGTGGATACTGGACTATCTCATAGGACGCCCATAGTATGTGAGGACACAGGGCTGTGTCACCGACAGGCTGGTCTGCAGTACGGGGGCCCCACAGGGAACTGTGGTGGCACCGTTCCTCTTCACCCTCTACACCACAGACCTCTCCATCAACACCCCACGCTGCCACCTTCAGATGTTCTATGATGATACCATTGTTGGCCTCCTTACAGGTGAGGACGACTTTGTGGACTGGTGCCAGCAGAACCACTTGCTGATCAACGCAGGGAAAACCAAGGAGTTGGTGGCGGATTTCCGCAGGTGCAGACCAACCACACCAACACTGGTGAACATCCAGGGTATGGACATTGAAATAGTGGACTCTTATAAGCACATGAGCGTTCACCTGAACAATAAACTGGACTGGAGCCACAACACGTATGCTCTTTACAGGAAGGGTCAGAGCAGATTCTACCTGCTGAGGAAGCTGAGGTCCTTCGGAGTCCAGGGAGCACACCTAAAGACCTTCTTTAAGTTTGTGGTGGAATCAGCCATCTTTTATGGCTTAGTATGTTGGAGCAGCAGTTTATCTACAGCTGAGAGGGAGAGGTTGGATAAGCTCATCAGGAAGGCCAGCTCTGTTCTAGGATGCCACCTGGATCCAGTGCAGGTGGTGGGAGACAGAAGGACTCTAACCAAAACAACATCACTGATGGACAGAGTCTCACAACCCATGCTTGAAGATGTTGCTGAGCTGCAGAGCTCCTTTAGTAACAGACTGTTGCATCCTAGGTGCAGGAAAGAGCATTTTCGCAGGTCCTTTCTCCCTGCAGCTGTTAGACTCTACAACCAGAACTGCTTCCAACAAACTCGATAATGTTTACATCACTGCTGTATTTAGCACTGTTTGACTCATCTAATTAACATTTTTGTCGCTGCTATTTGGACATCTGTTTTTCTCAATGTATATTCTGTTAACTTCTTGTAAATAATATGTTTACTCTTTTACGTTTTATTGCTCATGTGTGTTCTGTAAATGTTCACTATTTTTAAATGATCCCATTCAGTTGCACATTCGAATCTATGTATGCCACTTTATTTTTAATAACTGCACGATACTTTGTTTTTTTAAATTGTGTCCTTAATGTACAAAAATTATTCTTAATTCTGTTTTTATACTTTTCCTACCTTTCTTGTGTGATCATGAATGGTTCTATTATCTGTCACTTTGCTGCTGTTACAGTCGAATTTCCCCTCTGTGGCACAATAAAGGATTATTCTATTCTATTCTATTCTATTCTATTCTATTCTATTCTATATAAAACAGATTTTAAAAATGCTTCCATTGCTCCTCTTTTAGACAGTTTAATTCTGCCTTTAAACTTCTCTGTTAAGAATTTCTTTTTTGCCCTGACAGTTTATCAAACAAGCACCATGCAGTTTTCCTGAGCAGCCAAGAATTTCCAATAGTCGGATCGTCTTGTTTCTGTTTACATAAAATGTAAGCCATGAGTTCCCAACTTATAAAACCATTATTGTCACATTAAAGATGACAGAAACAGAGGTATAGAACGCTCAAAGACTTGACATCCAGTCAACCTGCAAACCGAAGTCTTCCCTCAGAGGAATAAAAATGCTGAATAGTGCAAACAAAACGTGCAAATACCTGGATGTCATTTAACAAGCTTTCAACCAAGAATAAATGAAAAAGAAAATCCATTTAAGATTTTTACCAATTCAAATTTGTAATACCGTATTGCATACTGTAGTACATTTTATAATAACTGGGTTTGGTGGCCCATATTTTCTTTGACTGGTTCAACAACTCAACCTGCTCCTCTGTTTTCTCCATGAATCCTTGAAATACAATAAACACACTTCGTGTGATTCCTCAGTGAGCATTTTGAATCTGTTTCCTTTGTTCTTCTCTCGGCTGCTTCTGACTCTGGTGACGGCTGGCCATGTGTTTGATTTATCGAAAAGAGAAGCTATGAAGCTTACCTTGTGACAGCCCAGAAGCTTTAAAATTTCAAATGTCATTGAACTGATGAATGGAGAGAGGAGAGGATGGAGCTGCCCGCTGGAGCCATATGTCACTGTCCACAGTGATGTGGGACGCTGCCTATTGGCGTGCTACACCAACGCTCCGTCAGTGGTTGATCTCTGCGGGGATCAGAAATCAGATCTCCTCTGCTATTTGTTGCAGTTCAAGTTAAATGTATTAATATTTAAACACGTTATTGCCAGGACTAGTGCTTTACATTCTGAAAAACTACTCATACTATAACATAACAAATAAACTGTAACAATGGTACGGGTAAAAATAAATGTTTAGCATCCATGGAACTCAATCAATGAGATGGTTTGTTAATATCGTTTCATTTTGCAAATCCGATGCACTTTTGAAACTTTCTGGATTGTCGCCTTTTCTTAAATTCTGAGTTTAGATTTTGCCTCAATGCTGGGGATATGTAAAAATAAAATGAGTATTGATTTAACAGATTTGCTTACGAAGAATGAAATATTTCATCGTATGTTGGAGCTTATCCCAAAGGGTTTAAATTTCATAACTGGACAGATATTCTCAAACATTTCACAGATTTTCCCTTAGTAGGCCTTCTTTGAAAAGTACATTTTAAGTCAAGATCCATCATCTACAGACAAATCCTATCCATGGACCAGAAGTGTCTTACCCTGGCTGAGAAGAACCAGAACTGGACTGTTGCTCAGTGGTCTAAAGTTCTCTTTTCAGTTGAAAGTAACATTTGTCTGCCTGACACTTTTTGGTGCCCCTTTTACTGCCACAACAGCCCTGAACCATTGTGGCATGGACACCACTAGACCCCTGAAGGTGTACAGTTGTATGTGACATCAAGATGTGTGCACGGCTGTTAATGAAAGACACCACCGCTATCAGAGAATACCATTTTCATAAAACAGAGTACACAACAATGGTTTGGTAGGCTCAATCCAAGATTCCCCAGCTGAACATTACACAAGGCATCATAGTGCCTTCACTTGCTTCCTGTCTTCCCATAATGCATCCTGGCACCATGTGTTACCCAGGAAAGCTAAGCATACTCACCTGACCATCCATGACTTAAAAGCACTGCATATTCTGACCTCATTCTCCCAGAACCATTAACTTCATGATTAGCTTAGAGATCGGCTTCTAAAACATCAACCACAAGGACAATATGTTCACCTGCAGCCTAATATATCCAGGTGCCATGAGGAAGACATGCGTGTTCATTCACCTGTCAGTGGTCATAATGTTGTGCCTTATTGCTGATCTCAGCTACAGTTGGTTATTAGGAGATCACACAGATTTAATCATCAGTAGAAATAATGTAGTGAATTACATCTCAAATTCTACCTATTTCTCATTAAAAACATTTTGACATTAGCCTACATTTTTTTTATTTATCATAAATGAACATTTATTTTCACAATTTACCAAGAGAATGGTAAATCCAGTGATTACAGTCAAAATCAAAAGGAATTAATCAGAATCAGAAAGGTTTTATTGCCGTATGTGTGAACAGGTTTACAACTTTAAGAAATTGCTGCGGTACTTTGTGCAAACATAAACACATCTAAGCATGCAATAAATTAAAAATAAAGATAAATTAAAAAAAACAAATTACAGAAGCCTGACTAATGATGTGTTGTTCACTTAGACAAAAGTTGTTCCCAGAGCAGATGAGCCCTGGTCTACAAAACCAGTTGAAACTAGTTGGGTTGGGAACATCATCTGCCGTTCCTGATCAGACTAACCTGGTCTCAGTTTTAGTTTCCTGTCTTTCTGCTTTTGACTCAAATTCAAATCGTTTTTTTGTTCAGAACATCCTGCTGCAGAGGATATGTGTGAATTGCAAGGAACATGATTCAACAAAACATGATTGTCCTCAAAGATCTTTAGCATTCAGATGGGAAAACTGCAGTGGTGCAACATTTAAATGAAAATACACCTGGTGAGGTAGATTAAATGCTTCTCAATGCATTTCCACTAACTGGAAAGATCTTTACATTTTTATTTATGCTGTGATTAAAATCTATTAAGTAGGAACATTTGTTGTACTTCACAAGTAGCAACTAGATGGATGCACAAAGGCTGCAAGAAATATGTGAGGCACTCCATCATAATTGATCAGTATAGTGCTAGGGACACACAAAGGGGTCATTAATTGGTTGCCCGGGCACCTGTAAATGTAATTAGTACAACGGAATTAGGCCACAGGCTACACCTGCACATCTGGTGAGCCATACATCATTTTTTGCATCCATTGTCCTCTAAACTGGTGCAGTTGAAGTGGTTTCATAGCCAGTATTTGACACGCCCGTCAAACGAGGTTCTTTGCTGTGTTAGCTGGAAAAAATGAGCCTGTTGTTTGTACCGGAGGGAGCAGAGATGCATATATTTGTCATAATCTGTTAGCTTGATTGGCCGGTGAAAGCGATTCTGTTGTCATCTCCTTGGAGGATGTTTTATAGCCCCAGACTATCCTCCAGCCTGGAATTAACCAGCCACATCTCAGGCTCACTCATCGCTGTTTTTCATCAGCCGGCGTGCTTAAAAGACCTGACAGATGTAGATGTATACGTTGACCCAGCTAACGTACCCGTTTCTCTGATTTTCCTGCAGTTGTACAGCTCAGTCGACTTTGGAAGGAAATGGATGCTCATCCACGAACACGTCACCCCGAACAGATTCTACTGGTGAGTCATTTCTTCTCATGTGTCTGCTGCTTTTGACTCAGAACAAGACCTCTGACTGACAGTGATGGTGGTGAAATCTCACATTTCTCTAGCTTGAAACAATGAGCCAGAGAGTAATCTCACCCTTCACTTTATCCTCATTTTGTTACATTATAGAGCTGTTGTAAAAACAGTTTGGGTATTCTTCTGTCTCAAGGATCTATGCTCAGCACTCCATCATGACGAGGCAAAAATAGCTTTTTGGAAAGATGTGAAGTTGTTTAGTGCCAACAGCTTGATAGTCTAGTGATTCATAAATATTTCAAGGATAATATATGGCTTAATATTTTTGTCTAAGCCCCTTTGGCAGCACTCACAGCTTCTAGTCTTTTTTGGCCCAGCTTGTTATGAGAGTTTTCTCCTATTCTTCCCTGCATATTCTCCAAGATATAGGCAGGTTGGATGGGGAGTGTTAGAAAACAGCAGGTTTAGGTCTTTGGTCACTCCTTTGTTACTTTGATTGTCTGTTTGGGGTCAATGACATACAGTGGACCCGCAGGGGTTAGGGAACACAACTACTCGTGAATAGCTGAAATCTGCGAATACTTGAAACCCTTTCCAAAAACATTAATATCTGCCTATTTTAATCGTGCAAACACCAAATACACCTGAATCTGCATTAATACACACAGCGGAAACAGTCTTGGCACAGAAGCTAACATTCACTTCATTTTGCGTTTGGAGCTGCGGCTCCTGGGTTGGCTGTTTTGCAAACACCAGGCGAGGCGTGTCAAGTAGCATTGTGCCGAGGTATTTCAGCTTCCCAAGCTGCATTTTCCATCAAATATTTGCTCTATGAAAAAAATCTGCAAACACTGAACAGGTGGGGGTCCGATATATTGGAAGGTTAATCTTCACCTTTGTCTAAATTCCAGATTGCCGTCTAGGAGGTGTTCTTGGAAAACCTCTCTAAATATGCAGGCAGGTTGCCCAGGTTTCTCCACAAAAAAACAAACAAAACATCATCACAGCATGATGCTGCCACCATCATGCTTTAGGCAAGGCAAGGCAATTTCATTTGTATAGCACACTTTCAACAGCAGGGTAATTCAAGGTGCTTTACATGATTTGGTGATTTAAAAAACAAAAAACAAAAACAGATATAGAATATGAAAGTAAAAGTAGCAAATTAGCATGAAACACACATTACACATGATGCACAATAAAGCAAGAGAAAGATCAATAAAGCAAGAGAGCATGAACACATTTCATACATATGACATCAATCACTTAATCGAAGGCAATTCTAAACAGATGAGCTTTTAGTCTCGATTTAAAGCAGTTCAGAGTTTCAGCAGCTCTACACTCGTCAGGAAGTCTGTTCCAGATAAGGGGAGCATAGAAACTGAAAGCTGCTTCTCCATGTTTAGTTCTGAGTCTAGGGATGTTTAGTAGGCTAGAGTTGGAGGACCTGAGTGGTCTGGGTGGTTGGTACCGTGACAACAGGTCTTCAACATATTGGTGCTAAGCCATTCAATGATTTATAAACTCGTAGCTTTAGACTATGAATGGTGTTCAACTCCAGATGTAATGCTTAGAGCTCAGGCTAAAAAGTTCCATTTTGGTCTTTTTCGAGACCAGAGATTTTTTTCTTAGTCTAATATCACTAAAGGTATGTTTCTGCAAAATATGATCTGGCTGCCATGTGCCTATCAGTGAGGATAGTCATCTGTCTGACCTCTCTACCATGAAGGCTTGATTTGTGGAGTGTGTTAACAATGGCTGACCTTCTGGATGGTTCTTTTATGCTCACAAGGGAACAGTAGAACTCTAGTGACCATTGGGTTGTTGGTCACCTCTCTGACCAAGGCCTTTCTGTCAAAGTTACTTAGTTTAGTCGGCCTAGTAAGGGTTGTGTTTCAAACTTATTTCAGACTGCAGTTTTAGGGTTTTTCATGTTTTGTATCCTTCACCAGCTTTGTGCTTTGACCCAATCCAGTCTCTGAGGTCTACAGGAAATTCCTTTGCCTTCATTGCTTGGTTTCTACTCCCATATGCACCATTAGCTGTGAGACCTTATATAGACTAGTGCTTTTTATTCCATACAAATCATGTTAAATCAACTAAATTCAGCACAAGCGAAGTCCAATCAAGTTGTAGAAACATCTCAAGGATATTCATCTGACCTCAATTATGTGTTTTATCCATGGGCATGAATACTACCTTTTATTTTTTATAATGTGCAGGATGACATAAATCACATTTTCAGTTTTAAAGAAAAGTACACTCATTTAGATTTTAGAATAAGTCTAATGCAACTAAATGATGGACAAAACGTGAAGGGGTGTAAATACTTTCTGGTCACACTGTAAGTTTAGCATATATTTCCACCTCATTTCTCATTATTGTCCTTCTAATATCAGGTTATTCTAAATTATTAAAGTTTCTTTTAAACTAAAACAACAGAAGGAGGATCAGATTCCTTATGATGCAGACATACATATTTGGAGGCAGGACCTATGACTAATAACGAATCAGGGATGTTCCTGTCGCTTCATATCCACTCATCCTCCCACTCACTCCCCCTGTGGTGCACCAACTCTGTCTGAAAGTGCACACTCATCACAAATGTTGGACTGAATGTCGTCCAGCTCATCGCTCCTCTCTACCCCTCCCTCTCTGAGGTGACTGGGATTGCTTTGGGGTTTACCCTCCTACTGCCTATAAATCTGGAGCTACTTCCATGCCACTGTAGAGAAATCCTAAATATGTGCAAAATCCATCACTGGCTTACCCTTCGCAACCAAGGCCATTTCAAGGACACTGAAACAGTTATAGCAACAGCCAGGCCAGAGTCCGGTTGGCTGGATCGGCCCAACAGCTCCATGATAAATGCTGCCACAGTTGGAGACCAGCGACTGCCATCCTATCTGATCCACCAGAATGAGAAAGAATAAACTCAACTCAAGGTGTAGATTTTTTGATCTGTGCATGATTTGTTGTTTACATTTTCAATTTTCAATTTAGCAAGCGAAGAGGAAAAAACGGTTATTTTTATGTACCCAAAATGTAGGCTCCAATCAAAACTCAGTTTGGATGTGAGTTCGAGACCAGTGCCCTCCTGGAACATCCAACTACCACAAAACTACAAGCTGTTGATTTCAGGTCAGGTTAAAAAGCTCAGAGGTAGTCTTCCCTCCTCATTATTCCATCCATTTTGACCAATCCACAGCAGCAAAAAAGGCCCACAGCATGATACAACCACCAACATGTGGGAGGGTGCAATTTTCCATTTAGCTGGTTTCACTGTGACCAATGAATCTTGGGTCCAGCAACTCCCACATCTTAAGCCTACTTTCCACTGGGCGAGTAAGCACCGCAATATATAATAGATGTGTTTTACTCGCGAGCTCAGCAGCACATCCCATCCCACTGGGATTGTATCTCTCTTGAAAACCAACAAACTAGACCCACAGACCGATTCTTCATAAGATTTCCAATGTCTTGACTATGAAAGAACAAAACAAAATGTCATTACCTGTGACATTTTGTAGGTCTAATTTGTTGGTTTGTATCACGGACGATGAGAAGTTATTCCTTAAAGTGCAAAATCACTCTTTATATGATACCAGTGATTATTTTTACAAGGACAATGTGAAAAAGGAGAAGGCATGGACAGAAATATCTTCAGTTTCGAGCGTGGATGGTGACTTCATGATGCTTATTAACATATAATTAGTTTTTTTCCCCCTGCATACTACCCGTTCAGTTATGCAATTGCAATTGTCCTGTGATTTTGTGGTCTCCCAGGACTAGCTGGGTGGAATACATTCGCAGGCAAACGTGCATCTGAACGCTCCCGGTAGGATGGGTTGCTGAGCTTGCAGGGAAAACGCATCTATAAGTTAGGCGCTGCGTAGTCGTCCAGTGGAAAGCAAGGGTTAGTAGACTTCACATCCAAAGCAAGTTTTTTTTATTTCAGCTGACAGTTTGGGTCAGATGGATGAATCCTAAGCAAAGGACAATAATCCCAACTCTACATCAGAAACTGAGTTTAGAATGAATAAAGCAGGGTGCCAAACTCCAGTCCTTGAGATCTACTATCCTGCAACTTTTAGATACATTGCCAGTAATGAGCCATTTATTTGATTCAGGTGTGTTGGAGCAGAGATGCATCCGGATGTTGCAGGATAGTAGCTCTCGAGGTGGACAACTGGACTTGGGCATTGCTGGCTCTTAAATGGCCAACCCTTTTGAAAGTTTATTACCTATGCTTAAAACCCATCTCTCTGCCAGGGAACCAAGAAATCTAAATGATCCAAATATTCCAACTGTTCTGCCAGAATGAGGCTAGAAGCTTGTTGATGGCTGCAGGGAAGTGTGTGATCAAGGTATAGTTTGCTAAGGAACATTTTTACCAAATATAAGTATATTATTCATCATTAAATGTTCAAAACGAATATGTAATACATTCAAATGATAAATAAATGTAGACTTGTGACAAACACTGGATCTCTGTCAATACAAAACACTGCAATACACATAGCCATGTGTGCATTGCAAATATGTATGGAAATGCATATAACATACATATAGGGCTGGGCGAAATGGCTTGAAAATAAAATCTACGATTTGTGTGTTGCCAAATCCGATTTCCGATTTTTAATTGATTCTATTTTTTTCTCCCTTTCTATTCCTGAAAAGAAATTTAAAATGATAGAAAATATTTTTACAACTTGCTTTTATTTTAATTATTCTTTCTGGGAGTTCACCTGAATTCAAAGTTCAAAGAAATGCACACTGTAAAACATGAAGGTAGACCTTGGGCGGGCTCAGATCACTTGGACTACTGAAACCCTTGGAGAGCATTGGTGATTTTTTTTTACGATTTTCTCGATTTATCCAAAAATGAAATCTTCATAAACAGAAAATTCGATTAATCGATAAAATCGATTTATCGCCCAGCCCTACATACATATCTCTTAAGTATAACCAAAAGTACCCACAATACCTCAGTCCCCCTTTCTCTGGATGATTGTGACCGAAAAATAAGAGTATTAGTGAAACGCTGACAAATAAAATGAAAGCTTCCCTAATAGTGATTTCCTGTCCAGCTAGCGATAATCCACAGTAACAGAAACCTTCTTTCATTTTTTTTTTACTTCATGCCTTCTAAATGAGGTTTTAACTTCTACAGTTAATTTGCATAACCACAAATCCCACAATACGAAATCAAGCAACAGTGATTTAAAGCCTAAAGAAATTAGTGAGCATAAAATGTTTATTTTTTTCAAAGAAAATTTGTAATTCAAATAAGCAGGAATTCATTTTTAGGGCTTAAATTAATTCTGCTCTGTTAAAGGAATTCAAGCCTCTGCCAGTTTCTGCTGCCTGTTCGCACTCCATTCCTTCTTTGGCAACAACTCTAAACTAAACTAAAATCTTTCTTTATATTTCTCATCTACAATGTATTAATTCTTGTAATTATGCATTCATGCATTTGTCCCTGTTTTCCCTGCCAGGTCTGTTTCCGGCCTGGACAAAGAACCAGACCTGGTCCACATGGAGGCTCACACACCAGACGGAAGTAAGAGATTTTTGGCTCTTAGCAAGAGATGTGGTCTGGACAGGAATTAATGAACCAGTAGAAAAGTTTGGGTCCAACATTTAGCCCTGGAGTCTTAGTATGGCCACCCTTTCTTTCCCGTTCTCTCACTGAATTTCAGCTCCTAAACTCTGAATGGCAGCAGCACTGAAATACAATAAGTGAGGAAGTTTTTTCATCCTACTCAGAGATACAGGCTTGATTGACAGGATGCTTGTTTGTGATATCTGTGCAATGAGAATAACTAGGTTCTACAAAGAGAAGCAAATTAACGGAGGACATGTCAGGATGTGTGGTTGGGAGGAGAACAAACAGTAAAACACAGAAAGTGGTTGTGATCTGATTGAGAACAGTGGCGTACAGAGATGCTTTCAGCTTATCTTGAACAGGTGATGCATTGCTCCAGCTCTGTTTGTTAATATGCATGAGAGGAATAACAACTTTAACGGCTCTCCTGCTTCCTATGTGTGTGCCTGACAGATGTGCAGTATGTCACATGCAGAGCTCAGACGTGCTCCGAAGCCAACAGGAATTATCCATTCCCTGGATTCATCGACATCAGCTCCCTGGTTGTTCAAGATGACTACATCTTCATACAGGTAGGGCGCTAACCTGCCTTTCCATTATACAACCTGATGTGGCCAAGCTCAGCTCCTCTTAAAATATCCATACCCTTTGAACTTTTCCCATTTTGTCACATTAAAACCCCAAACTTTAGTGCATCTCACTGGGATTTTGTGTGATAGACCAACGCAAAATAGTGCATAGTGATAAAGTGGAAGGATATACTTTAAAACAAGGAAACATCTAAAAACTGTGATATTCATTTGTTTTAAATGCACCTTAACTCGGTTCTTTGTTGACCCACATGTTGCTGCAGTTGCGGCAGCAAATCTTTTAGAGTATGTCTCTTTATACATATAGAGACTGAACCGTTTGCACATTCTTTGCAGAAGAGCCCATGTTAAGTCAGATTGGATAGAGAGCATCTATGAAGATCCATTTCCAGGTCTTGCTGCAGACTCTCAATTGGATTTAGGTTTGGACTGGGAAAGCTCACTCAAGTATGTTGGAGAGGAGGCTCCGATTGATAGTCAAACCTTGGATACAAGACCAGCTATAAAGCTTTCGTTCTGGCCGTGGAACAGTGGACCAAATCTCTACCCTTGCAGAGATTCGGGGGGTCTAAATGTGTTTTGTGGATCTGGAGAATGCCTACAATAGCGTCCCCTGAGGTAATTTGTTGGGTATGTGGTATCTGGGTGTGTTTTAAGAGATACCCAGTCCTTGTATTCCCAAAGCAAGAGGTGAGGTGGTTCTGGATTCTCGCCACAAAGTCAAGCCAGTGGGCATTGGACTCTCCCAGGGCTGCCCCTTGTAACCAATCCTGTTTGTGGTGTTCATGGACAAGATCTTAAGGCGTGGTTGTGGAGAAGAGGATTCCTGGATTGTGAACCTCAGGATGTCATCTTTGCTTATTGCAGTGGATGTGGTTGTATTGGCTTCTTCAGGCCATGACCTCCTGCTGAGTTTGAAGTCAAAGTTTGTGGTTCTCGACTGGAAAAAGGTAGACTGGCCCCTCTGGAATGGGGGTCAATCTCTGCCTCTAGCAGAGCAGTTCAAGTCACCAATTGGTTGGATAAACTTTTGAGTGGACCATTTAAAAATTAACATTCTTTGATCTAAAACAGGGGTGCCCAAGTTGAGTCCTGGAGAACTATGCTGCAACTGTTAGAGCATCCATTCTCCATCACTTCAGAATTAAATGACTCCATCCCTGCCAGGACTCAGCAGAGCTGAATGAGATGCTGATGGGGGAATTCAGCCTTGTAATACATTTAAGTTTGTAGTTGTAACAAAACAAAATGTGAGAAAGTTTAAGTGCCATAAATACAAGGCACTATCCATCTACTGTACCTAAAATATCACTCAAACCGTGTGGTGAAAAGAAAACAACCCACTTAACTGCAGACTATCTCTGTCTCTTTCACTTCTTTCTGGCACAGCCGAGCGTTTACATCATCACAGAACTCATCAACTTAGAAGCTGCCATTCTCTCATACATTTTAAAGACACTGTGATTCTTCCACTGTGGTCCAAAGTTCCAGCTAGTTGTACTTGGATGAAAGGCTATATTTTAACAGAAATACAACAAAACTCCCCTGCCTCAAAAATGGTTTAATCCCGCTCACCATTCCCAGATTCGGGTTTGGATCGCTACCCTGCCTTCCTGCAGGAGACTCTGTTTGCGATCTAAAAATGTTTTAAACTAGTTTGTTTTGCAGATTAGGTACAGCAGCTTTAAATGCTTTCCAGAAGCACACGCACACTTCACTTATGTCAGTGGAATTCATTCTGAAGAGGGTATCTTCTTTACATTTTCCTAATTATCTATAGCCTTCACTATTTGCTTAATTTGACTATACAAGAAGGAGAAGAATAGGGAGAGACTCTGGGAGATGAGAGGGAGCAGACCTTGGAGATGATAAAATGCAAAATAGCTGCTGTATTAAAATTTGTTGTATTCCGGTTCCGATACGTATTTTTTAAATTCTAATATATCCCTCTTTTGCTGTGGCTCAGCATTTAAATAAACTTTATCATATTTGTTGGTTTAATCACAGACTTTCTCAAAAAGTGTTTTGCTTTTCTTTCACAAATGTGGAAATGGAATTATGGTAAAATGTACAAAAGAGTAAAATGTATATTTGCCTGGCCAGGCAGCTCTCTGGTTACTCAGCAAACCTAAACCTCTGATCCTAGAATCGCCTCTATCGCCTACTTTTAAAATAGGTAGTTATAAGCATGTATAATCTCCCTGAATACCAAGGGGTCACAGTAATAACTAACAACGTCTGCAATTTAAGACTACAGCACATAAGCCCTAAAACGTAAAATGTAGAAGTTCATGGAAATTTATAGGAAAACAAATTTTGGAAATACATAACTTCTTTGAAAAAATGAAATAAGTTAAATTTGTCCAGAACAATTCTGTTTGGTTTTATCAGCTCAGGGGGATCCAATAAAAAAAGAACAGTGCCTGGGAGAAAGTGACAGAGGCAGTATGCAGTGAAGGTTTCTTTTCTCAAAAACGAAGAAAAAAATTGTTTGATATCAAACTGAATATAATAAAACGTTCCTTAGCACACAGCTGGGCCAGATCTTCTACCAGGGATGCACAGATCACCACATTTAACACGCGTGTGGAGACGCTGCTTTGGCTGGCATCAGTATTCATGGAGACAGAGACAACCTGCTGCCCCGATAAGCAGGCCCATCCAGTTTCCACAGTTTGCAAAGCTTTTATTTATAAGTGTTGGGGTTTACTCAGCATAAGCTATAACTGTCTGGTTTCTCTGAGCATCAATAATTATGATCAATAACTTAAAATTAATATAATTAATCAAAAGATAAAACTTTAACTTCATCAATAAAGACAATTGGGGCACCAATCTCTAATTAGACATAATGTTGATACCAGACAATCAGTCTCTTCAAAAGTTGAGCTCTTCCTCGGGGACATCAATAAACTATACACACAGTGATGAAAAACAAGGAACTTCTCTTTAAACTAAGGGAAACTTATTAAGAAAATAGATCAACCTCACAGCCAAACATTTCATCAATAATTTCCATCTATTCTAAAGCATTCAATATAGAGTAGAAACAGTTAACGTTGACGGGATGGGGCATGTGTGTGTGTTTGGGTGTGTGTGTGTGTGTGCGTGTCCGTGTGCAGAGAGGGAGAGAGAGACAACGAGTGAATGAGGGGGGGTTTAGCTTACACCCCCTTTTCTCATAGATCACTTTCAACTCAAATCAATTGGAGTGATCGGTTCAAAAAGGGAGACAAAGAAAAGCCATGTGGCGATTCAACAAAGGCTAGCTTCAATTTGAAATGGTGGCTTGGACAAAGGGAGGGATGACAGTTAACCGGATCGGCGGAAGGCCTGGTTAACCACAGCTTGAATGAGTACAATCAAGCCAGGTAATTATATAACTGACTGCTTCTGGTTGAAACCAACGAACAAAATGACAATAACACAAAAGCATGCAATACTCAGGGCCAGCGTGCAGTGACGCTGATTGCCCTCGAATAACAGTGGTTTACAACTTCACAAACTTATATCAACCAACAGAAAGACGGATCTTAACCGTCGGACCTAACTTCTCTACCCAAACTCAGCAGAAATAAACCAGGTTTATCCTACTTGGTGATGATTCTCTTCCGTCCACACCAGTCCACGACGACAAATGTAGAATTGGCACTGAGAATGTCCTTTTGGCAGAAGTGGCCGTGCACAACCGAGGTCAGGAATTGGACTTGTCCGATTGCAGGCACTGAGCGACTCAGGCCGGTTTTCAATAGAGCTCAGAGGCCAGCAAACTTCCTAGATGCACAAATGGGAAGTCGGTTTGCTTGGCAGGTTCACTTCAAAGTTTAAAGGGGAGTTCTTTCCTGGTCCAGCAGGTTTGAACGAAAAAGGGGAAAGTTTGCTAGCAGTTCAAATGAGCGTCTCCTTAGAGCTCCGCAAGCAGGAACAATAGATGATGATTTTAGTCTTTGCATCCCCTTTATCAACTCTGTGATGTCATCACTGGCCACAGACCAATGAGAATGGGTTGAGGGCGGCATAAGGTAACAACATCCTTTTAAACTGAAGCGCTTGATGTGACAAGTAAAAAAAATACACATGGAGAGAACAGACAAAGCCAACTAAAAATTATTACTTTTTTCAGTAGCAGGTAGCAATTAACCTTCTGGATGTCCATCGCCAAACTTTACATTTCATTTTAAGCAACTCTAATTTGACAGAAAATCTTTAACTTTTTAATGAAACAGGGATAGATTTAATATTCATTAAAGCCATTGCTGGATTTTTGTGAAAGACAAGTCACCACACAGATGCAATTCATGGCTATATTTTGATGTCATTTGCAGAGCAACACATATTTTCTTTTACATCGTGCAAATTATGCTCAGTTTATTTAAAAGTATACAGGAAAAGTTGAGATAATTATAGAGCCAGTGCACAAAACCAGCACAGTTAATCCAATTAGCCACTAGAATGTTCTGTGGCGTTTCGATGTCTGTTGAGAGTTTTTTAAACACTGAATCTCCCCTCATGGGATTAATAAAGTATTCTCATTCATTCATTCATTCATTCATTCAAAAGCACCTGGTTTATGGCCACTTTAATAGAAACTGTTTGTTAGGAACATAAATATTGAAAAATCAAATTTACAGCAGCAGTTAAATAAATTTAGACAACAAGAAGTGATAACGACAACTTGTTAAAGTTCAACGTTAGCATCAGATTGTGGAGAAAAGGGAATTTAGGGACTTTAAGCATGGTACGGTTGTTGGTGACTGAAGGGCTGGTCCGAGTATTTCAGAAACTGGTAATCAACTGGGATTTTTAGACGCTGCCATCTCTCTAGTGTACAGAGAAGGGTGAGAAAAGGAGAAACCACCCAGTCCACTGTAGCTGTGTGGATGGAAGCACCTTGTTGATATGAAATGTGACTGGGCAGACTGGTTTGAGATCTGTGAACGCACAATACATCAAACCTTAAAGCAGGAAAGCTGGTGTCAGATGGGTTCTGAATTCAACTGCGACAATAATAAGCTTACCGTGAAGGGTGTCAAAGTGTTAACTGTTAATGGTGTAAAAGACATTTGTTTGGCCCATTTGTGGCCAACGGGAACTCAGCAGCTTATGGTTAACATCTTGTTCTCTTTATTACAATCTATACGTCATGAACCTTAGCAGAGTTGTATACATTAAAAAAGTTTCCTAATGTGAAAAAAGAAATCTTTCAATATTGAAGTTTGGATGCTAACTCAAGGAAATTGTTACCTTTCCTGAAACCTTTTTACATTGTTTATACTTCTGTTGCAGTCCTGTTACCTGGAACTTTAGCCCCCAGCACTTCAGACAAAGACATGAAGCTGTTCCTTAAAGATCCTTCAATCCTGTTTGACCTCTCCTGAGTCCTGCAAGTGAACTCACAGACGCCTGACCCAGATCTCTTTTACACTCCAATTGCCTCCACATTTTAACACGCGTGCGTTACAGACGAAAGAGCCTACAAGGGATTGGGGTGGGGGGGAAAGAAAATCCATCATACCAATTCCTCTTAAAGTTCAAATTGCTGCTGGTTATCTGGCCATCGATCTGCAACTCCCTCACTCGATTGCACGTGGGAATGTTCTGCGGTGCTCACAGTTCGGTCGCTGAATTGCCTCTCAGAGCTTGTTTTCTCTCCTCTGAGCCACACAGAGCACTTACAAGATCAGTAACAAAATCAGCCCCGCCGTGCAACATTGATGCTCACATCGCTTCTCCTCTGCAAGCTGTGAAATTGAAGGTTTTTCTCTAATGAATTTTATGTCTTTATTGATCAGGAGGAAAATTGGGTTATGAAACTGCACAATCATTTTTGCCTGGTGTATCTCTATGCGTACAAATGGTCGTCCTTTGTTCCCCCAAGGCTAATGACACTTCTAAAACACCCACCTCCCCAGACAGACTCCTAACAGCTTGTAGTGTTTGTAAAAGGTATGCAACATGAAGGATGACTTTCCCCTCCCTTAAACTATAGATGAGGCTTGGTTAGGCAACTTAAAGATTTCTCCTGACAAAGAATAATGAGGATATTGATTGTCCTGCGAGATATTTACCAAAGTCCACTTGGGAACCACCAAGTTCACTGACACCTGCGGAGTAGTATATTCTCTGAAATAAAGTCAGGTGATGCCTATGAATGACAGAGTGGAAGGAAATTAACCTCTCTGGATATCCACATTGAGAACCTGCTGAGAAGAGCTATGACTGCAGACTGACCCCTATCACTGTTATTGAATGAAGATAATATGATGACTTGTAAGTGAGGAGCCTACACACACAAGTCCACAACACATGATCAGCGTTAAAGTTCAGTTTTGTTTTAAGATTCTAGATATTTATTTTAAAATCTCAACAGGCTCTTGTAAGAGAGGCAGAAAGTCGCTATAACAGGATGAAACTTGAAACAGAACCAAAGTCCGGTACTGGTCACTGTGAGAAAACATTTTAAACAATAAAAATTATTACATCACAGCTAAAAAGAATGCAGGGAATATTAAGTCCTATCACATTAACTGAAATAAAAGTCGGGTTCTGTAGCTGATGATCAGACTGCCAAGGTTATCAGACTGCCAAGGTTGCCGCCTTCGGCCAACGGCCATCCCACATTTCATCTGACCCCTTTGGCTCCTCCCATAAATGATGAGCCCGTGGGAAGAGGGGACCCACGTTTCCTCTTCATGGGTAAAAGCCAGCGTGCCTCACCTCCAGGCCAGGCTTCAAGAGTTTGCCGCAGTGAGCAGAATCCAGGTTGAGGGAACACTGCTTCCATTGATGTTTCTCGTCATAAGGTTAAGCTATGCTTTGTCTGTTCCCACACCTAGGGCGTGTTCGCCATGAGTGACCCTACCAGGGGAGTAAAAACCCCTGACAACATGGCCTCTAGATCATTGTGACACTTGAATGCCTCCACAACGATAAGGTGGCAGTCCATGTAGAGTCAGTTGATCTAACTAGATCCCCGAGCCGGATGGATGGATGTGAGAAAAAGTAATGTTATTGGATCACTGCTGCAACTTTTATGTAGTGCTTTGATTCTGTCCCCACACACACACATACAGCAATCTTTAGTGTGCAAATCCAAGAGCACAGACATTATAGATTGTGTAAATGAGAAAGATAAAACCGGAAAAACATATTGTACAATCACTCTATATATTTATAATTTCCAGACTAAAGAACATAGATCATTTAGTGTATTTCAATGTCTTAAAGGTTCCCACCTCCGGACGAGCAAGTTACTACGTCTCCTACAAGAGAGAAGCCTTCATCCAAATCAAACTGCCCAAATATTCCCTGCCCAAGGTAAGCTGCAGCCCATTTTCACTTGTTGAAGACTAATAGAAAGCTTTTCATTTCTAAATGTCAGAAATAACTAATTATGCAGTTAATTAAGTTTGTCCATATTCCTCAAGACTGGATGTTTACACTTTCAAAGGGTAGAACTGATGTTGAAGGCATGTTTCAATTTTTCTTTACTAAAAACTGGGATCCTGTCCTTTGAAAAGTCCTTATCCTCACCATGGGAGATACCATCTGGTACAACCACAGCCATCTATATTCATGCCAAAGCATTGATCTTATGACCAATCCCACAGGGCCAAGATGTTCTAATCTGTCATCTCTGTGCATCCAGTCATAACCTGACTTAATCTGTATCGCTGCTTCCTCTAAGGATTTACACATCGTCAGCACGGACGGGAAGCAGGTCTTTGCGGCGGTGCAGGAGTGGAACCAGAACGACACCTACAACCTCTACCTGTCTGACACTAGAGGCATCTACTTTACCTTGGCCATGGAAAATGTCAAGACAACTAGGGGCATCGCTGGGAACCAGATGTTGGACCTCTACGAGGTAAAAATGTGTTCAATAATTTCTGTTCTGCAAAATAATCAAAAACTAAAATGTATACATTTCTTCATTCTCCAGATCAACAACATGTTCTTTTTGCCTGTAGTTTTTAGTTTTGGAAAGATCTGATATACGTTATGCAAGGATGTTTTAGACATAAAGCCCGGCCTGCCATATCTCTCAGTGGGTTCCAACAAGTTTCCATGTCTCAAAACCCAAAGGTTTGAATTACTGTAGCTGAGAAAAAAAAAAAAAAAACGTGGGGTCATTAAAACTTCCAACATCCAGTAGTTTGGAAATGCAGCTGTAACCACTACCAGTGGTATGTTTGGCAACAGTAAGACGTCTTGTAAAAGTCTCTTTGGAGTCTCTGTGCAACATTTTTTTAGCCCATCAGTTCATATTAAACATGCTGATATAGATTTTGATGCAGGAGTGATTTGTAAATTTTGACAGATTTCCGATGGTTTCTCTGCTTTCTGCAGAACCTTTTCTTTATGTGCCATTCCATGTCAAAACATTTATGGACTAGGCTGTTCTGATTTTTTACTTTACTGGAATCTGGTGTGAATTTCTTTAGTAGAAATATTATAAATTGCTTTGCTTAGTGTGTGAGTGTGTGCGTGAATGGGTGAATGACTGAATATAGTGTGAAGCGCTTTGAGGTTTTCAAGGACAAAATAAAGCGCTATACAAGTACAGGCCATTTACCATTTGCCATTACTTAGAAATACATTGATGTACTTTTATTTTACTAACTGTACACAGCAAGTTGTAGCTATGGCCTTTAAGGGAAATATTCCTGCTCATCATAATCTGGAGGCTGAAGCATTAATGAAACCATGAAGGAAGCATTTTGGTGAGCAGTAAAATAAGGATGAAGCTATAGGGAAAGTACAGTACAAAGCACAGCAGTTACCAAGCTCTTACCTGGAGGGGAATTATCACAGTTCTGTTCTGCATAAAGATGGTAAAGTTTCTCTTTAAGGGTTTAATCATTTAATGATGGGGAGACGTGTGCTTAGTTCAAGTTTGTCATATTAATAAAAATCCCATCTATAAATTCAATGCCCTCCAAAAAAGTTAAGCACACCCCTGAAGGTGGTCATTTGCCAGTGACTGGTTTTGGGTAGCAATATATTTTTTTATTAAAAGCTGTGATTTTTTTTTTTTTAACCCCCGCTGGGCCTGGGACTAATCCTTTAATGCATAAATAGGGATAATCTTGTAATCCCATAATCTTCTGTTGGAACCCATCAAAACATCTTCAGAACATGTTTTTCCAAATGGTCAAATGCTGCTGCAAGACAAGTGAGTTTGGATGTGTCACAGGAAGCCCTTAGAAAGAAAATGGAAATCAGCAGGTCACAGTACAAACAGCAAATCAGTATTAACCTGATTTATCTACATTTCTATCAATTATCATCAAACTTTGTACATAACCCATGGGAAGCTGCAGAAATGTTATCAATTACTTAGATCGCTTACTAATTTTCTTTATTCGCTGCATTGGAAATGGACAACACTAACCAGTCCTGAAGGAAATCATGTTCAAACTTTTCACAATTACAGTGATCAGGCAAAACATTATAACCAGCATGGGTGCCCTGACTGGACTGGTCTGCAGCCATGTCACCCAAGATGCAACAAACTGTGATGCGCTGTGTATTCCCACACATTTCTGTCAGAACCAACAGAAAGTTCCTCAGCAATTTAACTGCTTTATCACTATTCCTCCCTTGGGACACTTTTGATACATACTGAACTGTAGATCGAGAAAACTTTGTAAAACAAGATGTTGTGACGCAGTTGTCTATCTTGGTTCTTCTCACATCCTTACTCTTTGCATTTTTCTGCTTAAAAACATCAACTTTGAGGACAAAATGTTTAAGTACAGTACATCCCACCAACTAACAGGAACCCAAAAAATCTATTTTATTTACTGTGAGTTTCTCTAATCTTATGACTGATCAGAGTACATCCTCATAACGTGGAGGATAGTTTTTTTTTTCTTTGACCTTCTACAATTTTTCAAGTGATTTGTTAAGGTTAAGATTAAAATGTTTAGGCTTGAAAACATTCAGTATTTTGATTCAAAAAGCCTTTTCTACACGTGTAATTTGACTTGTTAGTAGATTGGGACCTCCATGTTTTTTCATAAATAAAATTATTGACTATTTTGTGATTATGTGTAACAACGGTACAGCCATAACTCTGGAAACAGGAATGAATGGGAATTGTGATTGCAGCTGGTGACATATATGCATCCACAGAGTTGCCTTAGAGTTTCTTTTAGTTGACTTTTTGAATCTGGACAGGTTTGCCTAACAGGCTGAGCTTGCCCATCTTCCTGACAGCAGACATACACAGCATAGTGAAGAGCTGTAATGTCACTGCTATAAAACTATAGACTCGACCTTGTTGTTTGCTTGCAGCCTACCTACTGTATGTGTTTGCATTCATAGCGGGAGAGTTCCCTTCCATCCCTCTCGGTCCCCTGTGAACCTAGTTTATCACTCCAACACTGGCAGGTGTGATAGAGGGAGTGGAGGAAGGAAGTGAGATATTGGCCAGCTTCAGTGGCAGCGGGGTGGTAATTAACAATGCCATTACTTCTCCTGCCCAGACTGTGGATATGTGCGCTGATTGTGAGTGCAGCTCCCCTTTCCATGCAGCACCGCTTCATTTCTGTGGTGAAAGAGTGCGCACAATGCAGCTTTAGGAAGAGGCATGCAGATAGCTGAGAATCCGCCTGAAAACACCTGTGCTGTTTTAAAGGTGATTAGATAACTGGAATAAATAAATTTTTTGTAAGAAATTCTAAAAAAAATAATAAAACTGGTTCAGGAAAAGGCAGCGCTCACGAATCTAAACGACTTTGGATGAATTATGCTGTATTTTATACACTGACACCTGGTGGCTTTGGAATAAAGCTGCTAGAACATATTTCAGCCCATTTTTACCACCTTCAGCTCTAATAACAGGTGTGTGCAGAGACTGTTCAAAAATGAGCCGTTCATCTGAAAGTCATTTTCTGTCTTTGCGTCACGATTTCTCCCAGCCTGACTGGCCTCTTTAGGAGGCCAGCTGCGGTTCCTGCCTGTTATTTCCAGTGGAGGAAATTAACACGAGCACAGAATCCCATCGATTTCCTCGGACCACTGCAAACTCTAAAGAAAAACTCTGGCCATTTAGCTACAGTTCACATATCAGTCAGTCTTAATTTGTAGGCCGCTCTTCATTCACCATGAGGTCAACACAGAGGGTGTCCAAAACAGGAGGCAACAACAGAGAAAACAGAAGGAAAGTAGTGCGGTAAATAAGACTGAAAATAAAATATGCAGAAATGTGAAGCTATGGGGGGAAGTTTGTTTGAAGGACTGAGGAAATGCAACTGCATAGATGAAGAGGAGAGAGAGTCCAAAATGTGGCCCGTGGGTCAATTACAGCCCTTGTAGTGATTTTGTTTGGCCCAAAATGTGCCCTGTCAGCACAATTAGCTGATGCACATTTATTTTTAACTCCCTGCTGTGAGTTAAAAAAGTAAAATCTGCTGAAAATCTTTAATAATTGTGCCGCTCATGGTGGCAGCATGTTAGAGCAGCTCTGTATTGTCAGTTCTAATTTGTTCTCTTTTCTGTTTGGATAATTATTCCATCTGGTTCTGGATCCAGTACATCTGGAAGGATATTTGCTCTTACATTTTTACTTTTGGACAGTTGTTATTATGCGTAACTGTGGCAACGAGGTATTGTTTTTATAACTGGGAGCAGATGATTAGCATCTCAAAAGCTAAAAAAACACCTGAATTACAACCCCAAATCTCAGAGGAGTTGAGAAGGAGGCTTCATGGATGCAGAGCAGGACCAAAGAGCAGAGAGAGAAGGAGGAAGTTTTTTTGCCCAGCTTTCTGACAATACGGCCAGACGGAGATTTAAAGAGGAGCAGCAAAAGCAAATGAGGTGGATTAGCAGAGGATGCCATCAATGGAATATGATCTCTGCTGCCTGGAAATGAAGCTGTTTATATTTAGTTTTTTTTAACTGTTTTTTTGTGTACTCTTAGTTGAAGGCAAACATGCAAAATTCTGATGATTTTGGTTATTTCATTTAAATTTTGTGTATTTATTTTATTATTGTGCAGGTAAAAATGAAGACATTCCACAGTAAAAAGGATTTTGTGTTTTGTAGTATCATTAAAACAAATCTTTTTTGTGTGGCCCATGGCGGCAAGAAATTTAGACTGTCAGGCAGTGGGAGACTCAAATGGGCTTTAACTGTATTTGCAGCCGCATCTCCAGTTTTGATCTCATCCTAAACAACAGAGTTGATGCAAAGCTGTTTGTGATGAATGGATCTGATAAACAAGGCAGGATGCTGTCATGGAGCTGAGACTCATGTTGTGGGTAAAAGAGCTCCATCTTGTGCTTCTTCCCAAAGATACTCACTTATTTTCCCCTCAGAGGAGAACATTAAAGTTTCCTAACTCCAAACTGAAAATTGCACAATTACTTCCTCAATTAGCGGAATGATTTTATTATTAGTCAGACTTGATAGGAGCAATTTGTGTAATCACAGGCATTTTGTTGGAAAACTATTGTTTTTTTTCCATCAGGGCTATGCAAACTCGTTAAACTTCCTTGCTCTGAGGGCCGGTTTAGCAGGTGGCTCTTAGTTGTCAGGGGTTCAGTGTATCTACAGCCATTTATCTTTTTGCTCTATATCTTTGACTTTGCTGTTAACAGCTCCAGATGATTGATCAAAGACACAGAGGAGGATGTTGTATGTGAAGATAATTACACGTCGATCCTGGCGATGATCCGACTCCTCCTGTCTGTGTTTTCCTGGCAGCACACTTAAACTCATGAAGGCGTTAAAACAGTAAATGAGTCATAAAATACATGACTTATTTGTCTCACTTTAAATAATCGGTGATCCCCTGCTGTTCATCAAAGACGCTGTGCCTCTAATGAAATGCATCCTCATAAGATCGACGGCAGCGTTATGATCTGCAGGAGATACAGTGAGCACAGTTATTGAATTCAGGGTGAAGCTGCTACCCAATGCAGCAACAACAGGAAGATAAATGAGGAGGCTGTCAGACCTTTTAAAAGCCAACAGAGAAACTCAGACAGGCTGCGTCCCACTGAATATCAGGGTACTGCGCTGATTCCATTATGTAAACTGTAGATTACTTTATAATTACATTGGAAGTGATTAGCCTTTTGCAACTTAGCTGCAGCCCTTTTGTGGTAGTTTTAGATTCAATTTGTTTCAAAAATACTTAAATTCATCCCAAAGGGAAATTAAATGGTGCAACTCATATCAACTAAGTGTCTTCGAAGAATTTTTTTATGAAAGGTATTACTGTGGGGAGGAAGAATCTCATGTAGCAGTCAGTCTTGCAGTGACCCCGAGGAGGCCTCTGACCAAAGACTGTGGCTGTATGACAGTCTTATGACCATCATGACATGCTAACAGCTCCACTTCCAGGCAGCAGAGATGATATTCCATAGTTGGCAAGCACTGCTAATCCATGTCATTTGCTTTTGCTGCTCCTCTTTTTTAATCTCTGTCTGGCCGTATGGGTAGAAACCCGGACAAAAAGACGGAGTAGGGGATATGATCCTTGCTCATTATGATAAATGGAAAAGATGGTTTGAACTTCCTCCTTCTCTCTCTGCTCTGTGGTCCTGCTCTGCATCCATGAAGCCTCCTTTTCAACCCCTCTGGGATTCGGGGTCAGAGTTCAGAAACCAGATGAACTAATTAGAGGAGATGTGGAACAGCTGTGGGTGGGAGAAAACAAGAAAACTGAAGGAGGGAAACTAATTAACACAGCGGGAGCTGAACTAAGACACAAAGGATCTACAAACCAAAAGGGAAAAGAGTTCATAATAATCTAAGAGAAATCAACTGAAATGCACAAGGAGCAAAACATAAAAATAAACCAAAGAAATTAAACACTTGGAAACTCAACACCTTACAAACAATAATAATGAACACAGGGAAATGAACGGAGTATGGGAAGACATAGCAAACAAACATAGTCAAGTAAATGACCAGAACACCTGTGGACTTTGACTATTCATAAGGTTTAGGAGGTTTCTTCTAAACACCAAGTGTCATGGTGTAACCCATGCACATAGATGAGTAGCCTGTATGTTTGTGGACAAACAACCCGTGGTTGCACCATGTTGTTTATTTTTAACTTCTGCCTGGTTTATAAAATTGTGCGGCTTGGTTTGTGATCTTTATGCTGAAGGTAATGATGTTGACCACATGTTGGTTAATTGATCTTGATAGGAAGGATTACCAGATATGAACTGTTTTCATCTTACCATCATGTGTGTCCTAAGCCCCTCCTTCAAACCAGAGTTGAATCCTGATGTCCTGAGTCCTCCTTCGACTGTTTGGCCAGATCCTACACCAAGGTCCTCATGTTCAAACCTCTCTGTAGGTATGGTGTGTTTAGGAGGATGTCCATGCCTTTCTTTGCAAGAAGCACCTGGTTTTTGCTGGTTTATAATGAAAGTATTTTTATTCCACTTGTGAATTATAGCACACTGGAACTACAAGAACTAAGCCGAAGAATATTCATGCCCCTGGCAGCGTTAGGTTTGAATTAATGATTTAATTATACCAGCCTGTTAGTTCTGACTGGAAGCAATATTAATATTTTGGAGCACCCTGCCAGAGTCCTGCCTTCATTCTGATTAAGAATCTGTGATCAGAGGTAAAAATTAGGGGAATCAAAGGTTTGGAGCTCATCACAATGGATAAATTCCCAAAATACCAGTGGAAACAGCCAAAAAGCTGCTCAGCAACTATATAAATGATTTGTTTGCTGGAATATTGCAATCAAGAAAAACAGTTTTAAAAAAACGAAACTGTTTAACAAGAGCAAAGCTAGCACAAGCAGGGACAATGCTAATACATCGCCTGTCTTAGAGAGGCAAGTGCAACCTTGAGTGACATTCTGGTCCTCACTCCACACTAGGTGGCTGTAATGCACCAATTTATTGTTTGCCAACCACCGCTAAACATCACATAAAAAGAAGGGTGCTGTGTCTTTTCTGGCTCATAAATGCACACAAGAAATGGTCAAGGTCTTGAGCTACAGATTATGTTGGATTGTGGACGTAAAACTTGTTGTGGACTAACTATTTTACTGCAGGACATTGATTGAACCGTTGTGGACGTAAAACGACCGTTTTTGTTTGAGAGGATTTTATTCTGTTAATGATATGTGGTTTCAAATGGTGAGTTGGACAGTGAGTTACTTTCTGAGTGGTTTGAAAAAAGCCTTCACTGTGTCTACAGTTTTGATTGTATCCTTGATATCACAAGAATCATAGTTTTCAAATGATGTATAATATGTATATGTACATAGAAATGGTGTTGCAAAAAAGGCAAATTGGATCCAGAGGTGTGTAACGTACTGCCAAAGGGACGTAAAAACAGGTAGGCATTAAGGTTGCTTCTACACTAAGGTTATACAGGGTATATCCCACTTAACCTTATACCTGTCCACACACACAAAGCATTGTTTACATCCTCTTCCCCCCCTCCGCCCACTGGTGCAACCTCGACCTAGTAGGCATCAGCAAAAAAAGGAAGACCCACATATACGACGTCACAGTCACCTGTGACCTGGAAGTACATCCTCCCTACAGTTACCCTGCAGATGTAAACATCGACAAAGAAGCAAGAAGCTCATTTGTGATCTTGTGTGATTTTTACGAGTTCCTTTACATGTAAAAGAAGGAGCAACAAGGGCATGTCTAGATGAGCCGCCTCCATCTTCCTATTGTTTACCTCTGAGTGGTCACCGGTTGTTATAAAGCTGGCTCTGGTGTGTTTCCTGATGTCACTTCCTTACCGAACTCAGTTCTTAAACGCCTAACGAATCCACACCAATCCAAGAGCCGGAGATTTAAGAAATAGGTGGCCTCCTTACCCTTGTAAAAAAATATTCGGGGAGTGGAACCTTAAACGATTGGCTAGTGTGGCCAAGACGGGGTATTGACTAAATATTTATTTGTTTAAACACTTAAACCACCTAATGTAGACGAAGGCTGTTTACTGGACCCCCCATAATAACCAGACCCACCCCCCCAGCTAAATTCTGCTGACACCTGGATTTAAGATTGACTCTGAGCTGCAAAAAGTGCATATTTTTGGTCATGCTGCCAAAAAGGATCATCCACAGGTGGCCAATCATATATTGCCAGCTTTGGTTTTTTTTCCATGTCTTGGCATTACAGGCATACCTTATAAATAAGGTGGTTACCTACATCTGCCAGATGGGCTCCACTGAAATCATATCTGGAGATGTATGTGTGTGTGGAGGAGGTGTTTGTGTTAATTTGTCACCTGGAGGTGAGAATATGTTACAATTAGTGAGAAGGGTAGAGACCTTGGGGGGCAGGTAACCTCGGCTCCTGCAGGCCGCAGCAACACTAGACGTGGCGTAACATATGTTAGAGGAGTGGTTAGGTGTACTGGTTACTTCCAAGCCCCTTTAACAACAATCCCCAAGGTAACATATAGAATGATAAAAGGAACGGATAAACTTAGAATGGAAAATAGGTAAAAAATAAAGGTGATTAACAAGGTAAAAAGATGAACTGAAGTTATTTAGAGAGTTTTAGAATCACGAAAAACATAAAAACTGACAATAGAGGTTAAATATTTGGTTCGATTTCTGACTGATGCTGGATATATTTGTAGCAGATGTTATTAAAAACCAGCTGGTAGATCTCAGTTTTGCTTGTATGCTGCAGCACATCACTGAGCTTCATTTTTGTTCCTTTGGCCCGGACACACACACACTCAAACTTCAGACTAATCCATGGATCCGAAACCTCTGCCGGCATCCTTCTCTGTGTTGCACAAAAAGTCATGTAGGTGTAAATGATGGATGGAAGGAAAGGTATGCCGGTGGACGTGCACTACTCTCATGTGTGCAAGAGTGCATAAAGGAGAGAAAGAGCGAGTAGGTGGAGGCAATAAATAATAACTGCAGCGATTGACATGTCTGGTTGGATCAGGTTGGGGGGAAACCCTCATTAGCAGCATCCATCTTGAGCGCCATGTATCTCTGACAATGTCAAATGTGCAGCCTATTAGTGCCACTTATATAGATGTGCCCCTGCAGGGAGGGAAGCACATCCAAGTGGAGCCCCTCACTATGGCAACCACTCGGAGAGACTGTGTCCTTTCCATCACACAACTCACTTTGCTTTGGTTCGGGGATACGTCTATTACCTGAAAGACAGACTTTGATGAGAGAGGAGACAGCTTGGGATGTTTCCTTGTTTGTGGAGTCAGAACATAAAGTCCCTTAACTTGTTTTGGTCTGACAGCTTTTTTGGGGGGAAACATCCTTGAGCTGAAAGGTTCAGATGGCCTTTTGAGGGTCTGGATTTTGTTCTTGTGTGACTCAGTCTTCCTGAGAGAAAAAAGACACACTCTGTTTTCTCCTGTCTGTATTGCTGAGACACATAAGGATATAATTACAGATAGCACTTAGTGTTACCTGCAGCCGTCTCTGCAGACTGTCGACAACAGAAGGAGATGATAAGCATTCCATTTGCATTTAACTAGTCCTGTGAAGATTGCTGCCACAGTCCACAAAATCCCTTTTCTGATGGGAGTGCTGGATCCACTCCTTCATCACAGCCAACCTATCTGTCAGGGGAATTGTTGTAAGCGTTAGATGTATAAATAATAGGTTCTGTTTTGCGTTTGAAGCCTAAAACAAAGTAATTTGAAGTGCTTTGTGTCTGTGTCCATTAGGTGGCTGGAATCAAAGGAATGCTAATTGCAAACAAGAAGCAGGACGACCAGGTGAAGACCTACATCACCTACAATAAAGGCCGGGACTGGAGGCTCCTCCAGGCGCCTGCTGCAGACCTGGATGGGAACGACATCCACTGCATTCTGGTAAAACACCGAGCTGGATATTTCTCTCATTCTGCTCATATTCACGCTGATGTGGTGAGGACATGCCAGGTGGAACATTGCCAGGCATAATTAGAAATAATGAGTTATAGTTTACAGCTTCACTTCATTGTAAGGCATTCGAATAATAAGCCATTAGTTGTAATTAAGTTACAACTAGGCTGGTTTTTATTTTTTATTAAATCTAGCAATGTGTTTGGCATCAAACTGGAGTGTGAATGTGTTTTGTACACATTTATTACTGAAGGGCACACCTGAGGGGTAACCGACTGTGGGAGCAACCTGCAGGAATATGCCATTAAAGTGTGCATAAAACAGAACAGAAGCTGCTTCTCAAAAACTAAAGCAAGAAAGCAGATCTTTGTCTCTACATAGCAGATTATCAAAGAACATGTTCTGGAAACTCAGTCAACCTATTTTATTTATTTTCAAAACCAACATTTTGTAATGACCAGAGAATCGATCTATACTTATTACTAAAAATAACAGAATTTGTGATTAGTCTTTTTTTTGTTGTTGTTGTAACACTCCTTCTTGATAATAAACCCTTTAACGTTTGAGATCCTGTTTATTGATCCCTGAATGATGCCATATTTGTCAGGAAAATGTTCTCATGGGTTGAGCAGAGTTGAATATGTGGGATGCACCCATGAACAACTGGAACTGGAAGAAAAACAAGGTTGCCATTGCAGATCCAATGCAATCCCAATGCAGAGATGTCTCATATGAGATACTACATGTCTTCCCAGATGATAACGCTCACCCTGTCAGGGCGGGGTTTATAATGGTCTACCTGTTTGTGCCAGAGTGACCAACACGCCTACACACCCAACCAATGCTGGTTGAGGTATTCCATCCCACACCAGTGTGTCACCAACCTGGTGGTCACCATGAGGAGGGGCCAGACCATGGAGGCTGTGTACAGTTCTTCAATGCACTACTAAGGCCCCAGTTTTTCAATCATCAAACTTCAATCATCTGATCTTATAAATGGCACCCAACAGTTGGTAAAAGAACCTGTTTCCATTGGGAGAGAGAATTTGTTTTTTTATAGGTGAAACCTACTTATTGAACTCTACTGCCCAACCTACAAATACAGTTTCCTTACAACTGATGCAGCATATATATATATATATATATATATATATATATATATATATATATATATATATATATATATATATATATATATATATATATAAAGGGAAATAAACAGGCTTCCAGATGCTAGAAGAATTATCGCCATGAAGGCAACAACAAACAAGGAAACAACCAGATGCAAATTTCCTCACTTTCTATGTGAAGTTTGTAGTTTTATATATTTTCTTATTGGTTATGATGGACAGTTTGTAAAGTTTGTTCCCAGGTTGATCAAAATGGACTGTAAGAAGTCTGTTTTTCCCAACTACATACTTTGAGATGATTTGTAGTTTACCAATAAAGTTGGATTTAACATGATGATGGATTTCATGATAAAACAAAAAATGTACAAAACCAGAAGGAGACGAACAGGACATGGAGCATGGGCTGAGGAATAGGCAAGGCAAGGCCATGTTTTTTGTATTGGACACTTTAAACAACAAGGCAATTCAAGGTGCTTTACATGATTAGGTGAAAAAGTAAAATTAAAAACACAGACAAAGCATATGAGACTTAAAGAAACATTACATCAATTTAGGATAAAGTTAAAACAGCAATTAACCATGACGCACACACAAGACATATACATGAAAACATTACTCAACACTCAAAGGCAGTTCAAAACAGATGAGTTTTTAGCCATGATTTAAAAGAAGTCAGTGTTTCAGCAGCTTTGCAGTTGTCTGGAAGTTTGTTCCAGATTAGAGGAGCATAGAAACTGAAAGTTGCTTCTCCATGTTTGGTTCTGATTCTAGGGATGTTGAGTAGACTGGAACAAAAGGACCTGAGGCAGCGTAACGGCAGAATCCAACAATGAACAATGAAAACCAGTGAGCTTATATACTGAGGCAGGGTGCAAAGTGACAAAGGAACAAGATGAACTAATTAGAGGAGATATGGAACAGCTGTGGCAGACGAAAGCAGCCAAGACTAAAGTAATTAACACAGAAGAAGCTAAACTAAGACTGAAAAGATCAACAAACCAAGGGAAAAACCAACAGAGATTTAATTAAACTAAATCCAAAAACATAATTACTTAATTTCCCTCTGGGATCAATAAAGTATTTTTGAATTTGAATTTGAATTTGAATAAACAACAGAACACAAGAATAAACTAAGAAACTAACCCTTGTAATGATAGTTAAGACATGTAAATTAACTAAATCTGGCAAGACTAATGAAACAAAAATGAATAACAAGAAAATGATCACAGATAAAAACAGAACCCAAACACCCCAGAATAAAAGCATAAATTGTTCTAGTGTTGTGCCTGTTCACATTAGAAACTAGCTCTAAGAAAAAGTCGAACTGGTGCATTGGGGACTCCACATGTCATCATGTTCCTGTAGGTTCTTTGCAGGCTTTTTTTATAAAGGTAAATGCAATTAATAAAGCAGTTTGAAGAGCCGATTCCATGAAACGCAGTTATTACTTCACGACCATAGGGAAGTCCTTGTTGTGGTGGAAGATCCACATTCAGCTTTGAGTGCCATGGAGAAATCTGGTAAAGGCTGTAGCATCAAGGAGTTCCCAGAATTCAGCTTGATTTGAAACCCTGTTGAACCTTCAACACAGCCCACTGTGGAACAGAGGCATTTCGGAACGTGGAAAGACCTGTTTGCTGGGTGGCCAGGTGCAGAATGAGGGTTACTTAAGAATATAGCAGAGCCACTCTCACTGTGAAAGGCGATCCATCATCAGATGTTGAGAGACGAAGGTTGTTTGAGGGCAAACCCTCACTCAGTAAGTCCTTGATGAGCCGGATGGAGGGGAGGTAACCCCCCAAATTATATTGTTCAGGGTTTCATTCATGAATAAAAAGCAGTTTAATGTGGGGTTAGCTGAGTCCCTTAAAATTAGTCTTTCATAATTTAAATTCCTTAAGAATCAGCACCAAAAGCTAAAGATTGGTTTTCCACTTGCTCTCCACCTTCTGAGCCTTTTAAAACAGGAACTTGCTGGCAGTTGATCGAGTTTGTTCAAGTAAGTCCAATTTTATTTATAAAGCACCCTTTAAGATATAGGAATCACACAGTGCTTCACAAAAAACAGAAATACATAAAAATGTACATAGACCATTAAGAAAAGGCCTTTTTTATAATATAGATCTTTAACTGGCCTTTAAAAGATACCATGAAGTCCATCGATCACAAGTTCATAGGTAGAGAATTCAAAAGTAGGTTTATAAAACTTTTAATCATGGTTATGGTGTACAGCCTTTCAGGTATATTCCATAGCAATTGATGCTTCAGGTTCATACATTTTTTGCAAAAAATTAAAAAAAACTGAATGTTCATCTGACAGAAGCATGGGGCTTGTAGAGAAGTTCCCTTTGAACAGATGAGACTAAAATCAAATCAAATCAAACTTTATTTATAAAGCGCTTTTCAAACCATAACAAAGCTTCTCAAAGTGCTTTACAGATTAAAAATGACCCACAACCCCCCCCCCCCCTTTCCCAAAACCCAAAAGTAAAAAACATCACCACAGCTATACCCCCCCATGCACGCACACACATAAAAGCAACAATAAATAAACAAAAGCACATTAACAAAAGCAGAGCAGGCTGAGTACAGATGAACCAGGAAATGTCATCATGACTAAACCAGAGATGTTATGGGATAATGCATTGCACCGTCTTTGGAGAAAACCAACCACAACATCTCAAGATAAAATCACTGTCCAGCACGGTGGTGGAGGGCTGATGATTGGGGTTTGTTTTTGCAGCCATGTTACCTGGGCATCAGCTTTACGTAACGCTGTTCTCTTATCAGTAACAGGGTAATCTAACTAATTACTGTTCCCTTTGTTACAACGCTGTTACCATTACTGAAGGTTAAATGTGGTGCGGTGCAATGATAGAAAAAACTGCTTACTCTGAACGCACCACTGGCTCCACACATACACTGGTTAGGTGGGTTAACAACGAGACAAGGGATTATGATTAGCTAAGGGAGAGTCATGTTTCATGGGTAGCCATCGGAGCCAGAGTTTTTGCACACAAGCTAGGAAACACGTGCCACTCACTCAAACACCAAACCAATTCAATGAAGCAGCAGAATTGGCCAGTCCCAGTTGTCTGAGATTATGAGTTTGATTTATTTAATTAGGACTACAGGGTTAAACACACGTTATATTGTTTAACTGTTTGCTTTTGTTATGAACAAAATACTTAGAAGTTCAGGTTGTTTACTTGACCAGTTGTCTGAAGTTGGGAGATTTTGATTTAATTTGCTATACATTTAAACACACTTTCTATTGTCTAACTGCTTACTTTTGTTAAAAAGATTATACTTGAAGTGCAAGATAACCTCTTACTGTCTGCTGATGTGCAATATAGAAAGTTGTACAAATAATGTACATGTACGAATAGGCTACATGTCTCTTCTAATATTTTCAACTGACTTCTGAAAACTGCTCAGAAAAATCACATTTCTTTGATATATAGCAATTGTTTATTTTACAGTAATGCAAAGTACTAGTAACTAGTTACTTAGAGTTGTTCAGTTACTAACTCAGCTTCAATTTGGAACAAATAGTGAGTGAACTCAGTCAATGAGTTGACCACAAACTCCTCTGTACACAAACGTAGACTGGACTTATATGTAAGTCCTTCTGTTCAACAGCTAAAGTTTGGCCTAAACTGGGTCATTTACAGGACAATGTCTTTACATACAGCAGCAACTCTACAACAGAGTGACCTAGTCAATGTCCAGAGTTTAACTTTATTGAAAAAAAAGGTCGAACCTTAGGAGAGTTGTGCAGTAGTAAATGTCTGCAAACTTCAATGAGCTGAAGAAACATTGTTAAAGGGAACATATTATGCAAATTATACTTTTTTCAACCTTTTGTGTTGCAGTTTGGGTCTCTGCTGCCTCTATAAAGACTCCAAATATTTGTATCCATGAATAAAAAACATAAGTAATTTTTTTGCAAATTTGTGCTGTCAAAAATCTGTTTGAAAAAGCGTCTTATTGTGAAATCACAATACGCGTAACTTGCATATAAACGCCTCTCATATGTCAAATCCCGCCCACCAATTCCAATTCTATGCCATTCTCATGTATGGCAAACCCGAGGCACTTGGTACTAAGCCAGAAGAACGTATGTAGGTCTTCCAAGCGGTTCAGAGTCTCCTTAAACTGGAACATGCCAAGAACAGCTCAAATGCTCCTGCTGGATGACAGACCTCTCCATATCTTGAAGGCAGAGCCCAGGCACCTTGTTGAGTAAGCTAATTTTAGATGCTAGCATGCAGGCTGTCATTCTATTGATCACAATCTAAACTTCATGACCACAGTCAGTGGCTGGAACAAAGATAAGCTTTGTCTCCTTGAATTACCTTGTTGTTGAACATTGCCTTGCCTTGTGTTGTTCTTCAGCCCAGCTCTTTCTTCACCACAGCAGACCAGAACAACACCTTCATTACAGCAAGGCCCCAATCCATTCATCCATCTTCAGCTCTGTTCTGCCATTACTCTTGAGCAAGACTTAGCAAAACACTAAGATACTTGAAGAAATGACTAATCCCGGACAAAGAGGGAGTATTTTACCTTTTTCCAATGGAGAACTATGGCCTCAGAATGTTTTCTAAAAAAAGGAACATGTCTCATAAAGATAACTGACAGACTGCAACAAATCGTCCCTTCAGCTCAGCAGTTTTCCTTTCAGAAGACTCTCAGCGACAGCAGGGAAAACTTCCAACTCAAGTTCCCGGTGGGCAGGCGTCTGCCTCGACCTGTTGGGGTGAGAGCAGAGCTGAGAGAGAAAACATTAGCAGCTCAGAAAATGAGCTAGAATCTGTGCCAGAGTGACAGATCCAGATCGACTGCATGTGTTAACATTCTGTCCTCATTAGACAGCCTCCCCACTACTAAAACTAACAGGTCGACTGTTAGGAGGAATCATGTTTTGAGACATTAGCATGACTCCATGCTGCTTAAGAGGTGATTTCAGGCCCAGGCTGTGTGGCTTCCAGGTTCCCTTTGATTGCACATTCATGTGACATTTTAATTACTGCCATAGATTCCTTTTGATTACCCTGTTCAGTCCCACTGCTTTGATGTCCTTACACCAGTGACATGCTGTCTGCTGCTAAGATGAAAGCAGACATTGTTTTTCTGCACTGTGAGCAATTGTAATTGTATTCTGTTGTGTGCATGCCTCCGAGGCCTGCCTTCATACTTTAATGCAAATTCCATCGCTCTTTGTATTAATGACAGATTAAAGGCAATTAGCAAAACTTGTGAAAGCACAGTTTGTTCTCTTTGAAGACTAACAAATCTTTTTTTTAATGCCTTGTTTTTATTTCCTAGATAAAAGGCCTCTGCTTATAATGTAATTAAATAAATAATTTAAGGTGATATGGTAATTATGCACTCGCCAGCCATTTTGTTAGGTTCCCCTTGCTAATAGTATTTGCCTTCAGATCTGCCTTGATCGTCATGGCATGCATTAAGTAAGGTGTTGGTCAATAGTTACATGTTAAAATCACAGCTGCAGCAGGTTTATTGTCTGGACCTCAGTGTTTTCTTGCATTGAGATCAGCTCAGACCTGCTTAGGATGAAAGAGAACACGTGCAATTTTTGTCAACAAAAGCTCAGCCAATAGCTTTGTCGAGGAGAGAGACAGGGTTAAACACAGGAAGACGACGTCAACTGGATCATCTGTAGAAGGAGAAGTAGCTCAGCTGATGCAAAATTGGAGAGTAGAAGGAAGAAGTAGCAGAGAAAGCAGAAGAGGTCAGTCTGTCCTCCAGCAGCCTAAGCTTATAGTATAACTACAGAGCTAGCTCAGGATAACCTAAGCCAGACTAAATATAAGCTGTATCAAAAAGGAAAGTTTTAAGCCTGGTCTTAAAAGCAGACAGAGTGTCTGTCCCAGCAACAACTGCACCACATTCAAAGGCACCTAAATCCCCTTTCTCTCCCATTCTGATACTCAGTTTGAACTTTACCACATTTAGATCTCTAAATGCATTAAGTTGCATGCCGGTGATTTACTGATTTACTTTTTCTTTTACTTTTTTCTGTAAGCGCTACTGTTATTACATGAAGTTTTTCTCATCTTTTGCAGCCATTTTGTTCCCTTCATCTTCAGCTGCAAACATCAGAGAACCCTTACGTGTCGGGAACGATCTCCACCAAGAGTTCTACTCCGGGCATCATTGTTGCCACAGGTGAGGAAAACCAGCAGAAATGGAGGATTGTACTAAAAGCTGACACAGTTGACAATTTGAAAGTGTTGATCGTCTCCTTTTAACTCAGTTTAATGTCTCAGCTGCTTCTGTTGTTACACTGCAGCCTCTTTGCTACCTCCACAGTGTCAAAGATCATCTCCCTTGTTGATGACATGTACAGTCACACTCAGTAAATTAGAACAATTCGTTACGATGAGGATCGTTTGTGAGATTTAAAGGGGGGGTATTATGCTTCTTCCAGGCACATATTACCCTTCTATAGCACACTCCAATAAAATTGTCACCTTAAGTCTTTTAAAAGTCCGTCATATATCCAAATCCGCCTTAAAGAAATGTACTTCCGTATTGGACGCCTTGATTTTACACATGTGCCTTTCTAAGACCCTCCTACTCTTTCTGACAGTCCCCCTTCAGTTCGTCACATACCGTGCATCATCGCAGCATGCATGGAGTCGGAAAATAAATCCCACAAAAGACGCACAGCTGCAGCTGGTGTGTTATAATTACTGCACCTGGGACTCAGCCGGAGTTGTGTGAGGTGGGGGGGGGGGGGAACTCTGTAGGGGCGAAGCTCTCAGCTGAGTATGTAAGGTTGGAGGAGGAGATGGGTGGAAAAGGCGGGGATAGGTGGGAGCAGGCGTTTCAGCAACCCCGAGAACTACCAGCAGAGATTCAAAGATTATTCTAACATGAGTGAATGGGTCAGAGCAACACTTCAGGCATGTTTTTAATGAGGGAAAGACAGGTTCTCAGGATATCAAGCTTCAGAAAGTCCATTTTGCATAATACCCCCCCTTTAAAAAAAGCAACAACAATTTAAGCAGGTATTAAACATAACATTGAGCCCACATGTCAATTCAGAAATCCTTTATTTATCCCAAAGGGTTTTTAAATATTGTCATAACTCATTTCATCCAAGTATCTTCAAAGAGTCGTTGTGGATGGTGATGCTGTGGGCAGTCAGTCTTACAATGACTCTGAAGAGGCCTCTGACTGAAGACTGTTGTTGGATGACCAACTCATAACAATCCCGACATGCCAACAGCTCAGTATCCGGCCAGCAGAGATGATATTCCACAGCAACATGTCCTGGATGACACCATCAGTTATTGTCCAGCACAGCTAATCCACCTCATTTGCTTTTGCCACTCCACTTGACATTTCTCTCTGGCCATATGGGTAGAAAGTAGGTGATAGGATTCTTGCCCATTATGATGGATATAAGAGATGGTTTGAACTTCCTCCTTCTCTCTCTGCTCTTCGGCCCCACTCTGCATCCACGAAGCCTCCTTTTTAACTCTTCTGGGATTTGCTGTCGTAGTTCAGGTATTAATAATTGTAAAAATGGCCTTGTTTCGGATTTGTTCAGTTTCTAGACTTTTGTTCATAATTTATTTGGGTCGAGAAATTGCTGTTTGGTCTATTGTTCCCTCTGGTTCTTTTTTTTACTTTTTTAGTTTTGGGAAGTTGGTATGGTACATAACCATGGCAACAAGGTATTGTTTTTACAACTGGGAACAGCTGATTATCATCTCAAAACCTCAAATTACTCAGAGATTTAAAGCGGGGCAGCAGTCTCTGCTGCCTGGATATTGAGCAGTCATGAGCCTGTCATACAGCAACAGTCTTCAGTCAGAGGCCTTTAAGATTCGTTGCAAGACTGACTGCTGCCAGAAATCCTTCACTGGTCTGATGTACTATTTTTATCCAAAATGTTCTCTTTTTGTTAGCTGTAATCAGAAAATCTTAATAATTTGGAACTAAATCATTGAGAACGTCAATTTGTGTGTAAATACTTCATAAAATGGTTTTCACTTTGGGAATTATTGTAAGAAGTAAACTTTTCAATAATATTCTATTTTACTGAATGGGTCTGTATACTTATCAAGCAATGTGCATGATGCCTGCAAATGTGAAAGAATAAAGAAAAATGACACCAAAATGATCTTTTAGCACAAGTTGCGTTTTAATGAGAGAGGGCACATTTATAATTTAGTGTGTGTTTTTTCTTAGGTGTGTAAAACTGCTGACAAAACATGAACCTCTGCTGCCTGGACTGCTTAGTGTGCATTCACGCTTGTGCTCGTTTCTCTGGCCGAGACTTTGCTTTGGCACAACAACTCACTTTACTCGCTGTGCCTTTTAAGCCATCAGCTGGTGCAGAGATTATTTTACCAACATGACAAACACCATCCAGATCAAACACATGTCTGTGTACTGAGTGTTGGCCAAGATAGTGGAGCAGATTAACACAATAAACCAGTGTGCACTGCAGGCTCACCAGATAAAAGCATAGGAGGCTTGAATTGTAAGTCTCCAACACTGTCACAAGGAGAAGAGTCTCCTCTGTATCCATCACAGGGTGTTAAGAGTGATCTAACCTGCAGAGTATTTAGGGAACATCCTGCTTCCTTGGCACATAAAAGATCATGTGGTTTTTACACCTTTTGCAGCATTTCTATCTGTGGTGATCTCATTGTGGTTTTATTGTCATATACTCATTTCCACTGCAGGAAATATTGGAGCAGAGCTGTCCTACAACAACGTTGGCATGTTCATATCATCGGATGCAGGCAACAGCTGGAGACCGGTGAGATGCACACCAAGATTTAGACCAACAGCTCACTGATCTTAGAACCAGTATTAAGGTTTGACAGTTTTTAACAATGGTTTTGTGCAGGAGTCTGTAACCTACAGCTCCTGAACAGATGCCACTTTGGACCTTCCAAAATGGATATTAATATATTTGTCTAAAATAACGAAGAACTAACTAAGATTTTAATGTATATGTTTAATAAAAGTAATTTTATGGAACAGTTGCATTGAATTTTCACCACAGAATGACACTAAAACTACCAGTAGTTTTATTCTTGATTATAACATTTTAAGGTCAGATAGCATTTGCAGCTCTAAACGGGTTTTATTTAGTGGACTGAGGGTAAAAATGGATCTTTGGATTGTTGAGGTTGCAGATCCTGGTTTAATGAGATAAACGGCTCCGTCTAAAACAGGTTCCTTGTTCGTGTTCTGTTTTACAGTTTGGCTGCAAATACGCCCTCCTCTTCAGGCTGCCTTTAGTACTCACAGTTCAAAACTTCAGCCAGCCACAATGCTCAGAAATATATGCCTAAACACAAATTGGTTAAATTACCGTTAGATTTTATAACGTTGCTCAACTTTTTAGCATGTTTGGCCACGGTTAGGAAGAGCCACGGGTTGCAGATCACTGTTTTCGACCAAAATAAATAACTAAAATATAGGATGTTGTAACTTGTTAACCTTTCCTGTTCATCTTTTCAGATTTTTGAAGAAGAGCACAATATCTGGTTTCTGGACAGAGGAGGGGCCCTTGTGGCGGTGAAACAGTCATCTGTGCCAACAAGACATCTGTGGTGGGTCCTTTAAGCAAACTTTGTTGCACAAGTTTCCTTTTTTAAGTTGCTTTTCTGCTCTTAATGGCTATTCTAACATTAGATCAAGCTTTTTATAGTCCAAAGAAAGGGCATGCATGTTGCGCTTGATCCATTTACTGTTGGACAGTCAGATAAATAAAGCTACAGCCAATCTAAATTGAGAGATGTTTTTTATTTTTTCAAGCCAATTATCATTAAGAGTCGGAAGTCTGAGACCCCCCACCACCACCACCACCACCACCTTAATGTTTTCATTAACACGTTGCCTTCCTCTTGCCAAATCGAAAACTTACGCTGTGCCTCAGTGCAGGCTAATCCAAGTGAGACCAGATCTGTTCTCCACTCTCTTTTGCACCAATTTTGAAATTAGTTTTAGAAGCAGTGAAGTGTAGCCAGCTGGGTTTTTGTCTCCCTCCCAATTTAAGTGGGATGATGCAGGGGGAAAAAGCCCTGAGTGTTATGAAAAGGCCTGTTTCCACAGCCATGCAGTGGTATGTCTTTCACAGTTAAACACTTCCTCTGACTGAATCCTATAACAGGTGCACATCAGTGCTTTGCTGTTGTCACCGCTTTTAGCCAGGTGACAGCAGGAGGCTTTTTGAGGCAACATGGAGGGATTTTCTTTTTTCTTTTTTTTTTTAGCTGCATGTCACACTCAGGTACTTCCAGTTGTTCTCACCTCAGCACCGATGTTGATAAGCTGTCAGAATCAATAAAGCCCAGGAGCCGATGATGAAAGTTGTCCAATTTCTTTTCGCTGTCTCATTCTCCCTGTGCACTTCTGTGCTCAAACATGAAACACTTATATTCCAGTTTTCTTTTCTCACCTCGGTGTCAACTTCTTACTCATGACAAGACACAGTTTCATTTTCCTTTATGACACTCCAAACCTTCTCTCTTTTCATGTCCTCTGAAAGACATTTTCTGCGTCTTAGCTTTGATACCTGGACTGACGATCTCTTAAATATCCCTTTAATGTTCAGCCGTTTGATATTTACCCAAAGCTACAGTAGCTAATTGCATAGAGGCTCTGAGACGACTCTGTTGAGACAAGCCAGTCATTCTGATCCCCACCTAAACCCTCCCCTATGACCAGAATTAAATAGGGAGCGTCTGTTTTCCGCGCCACCACTGATGCCGGGTTTGTGACGGGAATGTAATCTGACACAGGGTCAGCTTTGATGAAGGGAGGCAGTGGACTCAACACAGCTTCTCCTCGGCGCCGCTGTTTGTGGACGGAGTGTTGGTCGAGGCTGGCGCTGAAAACCAAATAATGACGTAAGTACATAAACACACGAAAATCATCCAATTGCACTTTGAAAGATGTTCATACTTTTCTTCTTCTGTATTCTTAAATGCTCTTACCTCTGTAGGTGTTTCGCTTTGTTGCCTTTCCCCCAAAAAAATTCAAAAAAGAAACTTTTCATAAGGTTTTGGTTGTACTAGTGGCCTTCATTTGCAGCACTCAGACTGGAAACAGACAGAGAGAGAAGGGGGAAGACATGCAGCAAATGTCCCAAAGTCGGGATCGAACCCTGGTCCGCTGCGGAGAGGAATAATCTCCTCTGTATTATATTCTACCTCTATGCCATGTGGTGGCCCAATGCATCTTTTTGTTCATAGATATATTCCTTTTCTGCTATATTTCATGGTTTCTTTTTGCTCTTGTTGAACCATTTGCAGGAAGGTCATGTGAAGGTCAATGGTGTTACTTTTGAGGATATTAATTGAACAGGACTTCTAAATTTATTGAGAAATTATGATGTTAAGAATCTTTACCTGCCTGTTTAATCATGTAATCTTGCATGATTCTGTAGATATGTGTGGGTTCATTTTCACAACAAGAAGATTTCATAGAATTCTCAGTTCCTGTTTTCATTGATGAGCACAAACTGAAGTTGTAAATCTAAAGGATTTGAAGAAAATAAAGAAACTAAATGTACAGCAGTTTTTTCTTGGAAAAGTAATCACCATTTGAAGGGAAAATAGATCTAAGAATTTACTCACTGAGTTAATTACATGATCGACTGTTTCAGTCACAGACATTATTCATGTGAATATAGTACCAGGCTCCTTGATATGGCCGGTTATGTCCCTAAATGACTGTTGTCAGAGATTTTTCCGAATTTCCAGCATTAAGTCAGACTCGTTTCCAGTGAGAGTTGGACTTTTTCACTGATTCTGTTCCTAACCTCCAAAACCACAATCAAGGTATTCAGTACCTCTAAATCTGAGACTATATGGTCTTGAGGCGGAAAATGATGGGAGGGATGGATGGATGGATGGATTGACATCTTGACAAAATATTTGTATTTCTACATTGTACATTACAATTAGGGATGTCAAATTATAGAGTTCATTGTGATTAATTAATTAAGGCCATATTTTTTTTTCAATCACATTAATCTAATTTTTAATCTTTAATTTTACAGTTTCTGCATGTGAGTGGCCTTTAAATAGAATCATTTTTTATGCTTTGGGCTTCTTGTGCTCGAGTTGTTAGAGGTTAACCACACCCTATAGTAGACATGGGTTGGCTGTCTGTAGACCTGCTTATCATGAGCTGATGTTTCCGTTTTAGTGGCGAGGGCAAGATGAGTGAGGAGGAGCGGTGAGCTGCAGACAGTGTTGCCAACTTGGCGTCTTTGTCGCTATATTTGGCGAGTCTTTAGACCCCTTCAGCGATTCTTTTTCGAAAAAGCAACTAGTGAAAAATCTACTGACTTTCTCTGGGGTTATTGGATATTTTTGGGTGAAACACGTATATTTGTAGTGAGCATCTCAGATCCTTCACAGGCGCTGCAGCTCCGCCCGCCTCAGGTCAATCTAGACTCAGAGCAGATATTTACCCCACTGAGCCCAGAATGCTAAAGAATCGCGGATGCTCAAAGCCCAAGTTGCAGGTAGAAAGCACTGGGTCTAGTCTCAAAAACAGATAAATGTAAATGGCTGGGACTGCATCAGTTCAAGTCTGTTAAAAACAGTAAATTGCTGTATAAAGCCGCTTTTTGTGATATATTTGTTTTGCCACAATAATTAAATTAATTTCAATGAAAATAATTTTCTCAGCAATTATTAGGTGCAATTAAAAAAGAGATTAATTAGATTAATTAATTACAGATAATAATTAATTAATTTCAAAGTTTTTTTTTATCTCATGGCAGCACTAATTACAATACCCTGTAGGTTCATAGTCTTCAGAAAGTCACAGGGACTTTGCAAGGCACCCTGGAAGATTAAGGAAACAAATCGAAACATAACTTGTGATCCATGTAACGTGTTCTAGGAAACCACCCTGTAGCTTACAGAAAGGTACTCTCTAGGCCAGAGGTCTCCAACTCCAGTCCTCAAGTACCACTGCCCTGCAACTTTTACTTTTGGATGCATCCCTGCTCCAACTCACCCGAATCAAATAAATGGTTAATGACCAGAGGTCTCATTTATAAAGCTTGCTTACGTACAAAACGGGGTGTGAAAACTACGTAAGCAACTTTCTACGCCAAGTTTAGGATTTATAGAAAGAAACATGGCAGAAAAACGTGCGCAACTTTAAGCACCCTAAGGATCTTGCTTACGCACTTTGTGGACACTGACAGCGCAGGAGGAGAGATGGCAAAAATTTGAATTTAAGCCACAATTTCAAACTTGTAGAGCTTTGCGCACACAGACACACAACCAGCAGTCACAACGACCCCCCACCCCCCCCCCCCCCCACCTCGTCCCGTCTCTGAACTGAGAATAAAAATGAGAATCTGAATGAAAATATGTTCCACATAAGAATCATATCACAGTATGTTCATATGTATTTATGGCTTCAGATAATATAGAAATTGCACTTATTGGTGAATTAATTGTGTGAAGTACAAATGCTGCAGCATGCTCTGCATAATGATGCACAATGGATGCTGGCGCTCATTGTAGATCACGCCACTGGAAGCATCTGGATGGGGGACCCGGTGTAGATTCCTTAAAGCGGTCTCATCAGATCTATGTGCTGAACTGGACCCGGTGTTGGATCTACTGACCCGCTGGAGCCGTGCACCACATCCCCCGCTCTTCTTATTTATATCAGGAACGCTGCTGCATCAAGGCTGCATCACTTGCAGCTCTTCCTTTTGTTTGTGACCCCAAATCAATATTTTGCAAGAATAATACTTTTTAAAAACCCGGACTTAAAACGCACCTTTTCTGTCAGGCTTTAAATATCTAGTTTTATTTGTTTTAATAAATTCCAGTCTTAGTGTTGCTACAAGAAGTAATCATATAAGGCCTAATCGAAACTTTTTCTTTTTTTATTGCTTGTGCTGCTTTTATTATTACATTTTTAAATCGTTTTACTCTCTTTTTCTTTTTCTTTTTGCAATTGTATTTTTGTCTTTTAATGTGAAGCACTTTGGCTGCCTTCGGCTGAGTAAAGCGCAGATTGAGTGATTGAAATAAAACAGTTTTCCGTGCCTCTACCAGCCTGCAGTTGTCTCTGTGGAATTACTTTCTTCGCCTCTCGGTTGCCACGGTTACCTGTGAAACGCCCCATATTAGCTGGCTTAAGTGGATGCAGAATATTCACTAAACACTATGCATGGACCGTTTATGGAAGAAAGTGGGTGTGGAGGCGGGATATGACCCAAAAACACCTGAGCACATTTCTAGGGCGAGCGGGATTTATAAAACGGAAAGTGCGTTCAGGTGTGCATACTCCAAGTTTGATAGATCGGAAACTTACTAGGCGTAAGGAAAAAAAAGTTTCTGAGCTTAAGTACGGTTTTAGTAATGATTCTACGCAAAGTTTTTAGTAATGAATGGTTTTAGTAATGATTCTACGCAAAGTTTTAAAAATGAGACCCCCGGGGTCTCATTTTTAAAACTTTGCGTAGAATCATTACTAAAACCATACTTAAGATCAGGAAAAAAAATATTTACTTATGCCAACTAAGTTATAGATCCATCAAACTTTGAGTATGCACAGCTGCACGTAATTTCCGCTTTATAAATCCCGGTCTCCTTAGAAATGTGCTCACGGGAATTTGGATGATGTCCGGCCTCCTACACACCCACTTTCTTCCATAAACAGTCAATGCAAAGTGACTAGTGAATATTCCACATAGACTTAAGCGGGCTGTTATGGGGCGTTTCACGGGTAACCACGGTAACCGAGTGGAAGATTCCACTGAAACTGAAATCGATGTGTTTATAGGTGACATAGAGACAGGGAAAAACGTTTTATTTCAATCAATCCACAAATCAACGTTTATCTATATAGAACTTTACTCAACCAAAAGGCGACCAAACTGCTTCAAAGTAAAAGACAGAAATATAGTTAGGAATAAGAAAATGTGTAACCAGAAAATATGAATACAGAGAGTCACAGCAGCAGCACAAGTGATAAAACAAATAAGAACAATAAATATAAAGTTTGAAATATATGATTACTTTTTGTAGCAACAATAAGATTGGAATAAAAGCAAATAAAACAAATAAAAACTAAATAACAGCACAACATAAGTTTCAGCACACCTAGCTATTCAAAGCCTGACGAAAAAGGTGTGTTATGACTACTTTTAAAAAGTATTATCTGCACAAAATATGATTTGGCGCTCACAATTAAACGGAAAAAAGTGACACAACGTTGATACAGCGGCATGGCGGACATAAAAAAAGAAGGTGGAGGCAAAAAGGAAGATGGCATGCAACAGCCAGAATGTGATGTGATGTTTCTTTGGGTCGGTAGATTGAACAGTGGTCCAGTTCAGCACATAGGTCTGATAGGACTGCTTTAGGGAATCTGCATTGGCTCCCCCCATCCAGATGCTGTCATTGGCTGATCTTCAATGATCGCCAGCGCTTCCATTGTGCAGTATTATGCAGTGTCAGTGTAGCATTTATACTTCTACTCATCACAATCAGTGCACCAATAAGTAATCCAAAGACGTACATATGAACATACTGTGATATAATTCTTAAATGCAACATATTTTCATTCAGATTCTCATTTTTATTCTCCGTTCAGAGACAAGAATGGGGGCTGGGGCTGAAAATGTGGCTTACATTCACAATTTTGCCGTCTCACCAGTTGCCAGTGTCCTCCGTCTCCAAAATGTGCTTAAGCAAGTTTCTTAGTGTGCTTAAAGATGCACACATTTTTTTGGAAATATAATTTACGCATTTTGCATGGAAAGTGACTTGTGCAATTTTCAAACCCCGTTTTGTGCGTAACCAAGCTTTATAACTGAGACCCCCCAGCTCTTTGCAAAACTTCGTGAGAGGCCAAGCACGTTGGTTAGCCTTTGATTCTGGTGTGTTGGAGCAGAATATATCCGAAAGTTGTTGTACAGTGGCACATGAGGACTGGAGTTGGAGACTTCTGCTCTAAAACAACTTCAGGGAAAATACAACATAAGTTCCTGATGGTGACCTGCAAGCTCCAGAAGATAAAATGTACATTACAGGAAGGTTCGGGCTGTAATCTGCATTTCTAGAAAAATGTCCAGCTGATTTGGTGTGTTGCTTGACAAAATAATCAAATTCTCTCTTTTTTTATGAGGTTGTCCTTTGCTTTTGCAGCTTTTTTGGACATTTCAGCCACCGCTCAGAGTGGCAACTCATCAAGATAGACTACAAATCCATCTTCAGTAGGAAGTGTACTGAGGAAGACTACCAAACGTGGCACCTACACAACCAGGTGAATCTCCTCTTGAACGGCCTGGAAGTCTTTGGTGTAAAACCTTTTTACTTACAGCTCTGTTGTGCCAACGCAGGGCGAGCCGTGTGTGATGGGTCAGAAGCAGATTTACATGAAACGCCGGCCCGGAAACTACTGCATGCTGGGAAGGGACTACTCCAGAATCCTCTCAGCTGAATCCTGTATTTGCCGAGCTCATGATTTTGAATGGTAAGAAGACGCACGCCTTTGTTCAGTGGCTCCTTTCCTCATAATCGTCGAGGGGGATTATGTTCCTCTCCATTGTCTGCTAAAGAAGAGCTTCATTAACAGGGGTATTTGTTCTCCAACACCACCACACATGTCAAAGTTTCAAACAGACGTTTTTCTTTTTTTTATTAATCCTTTCAGGATTTTCTCCTGCTAATTCTTGAATTATTTTCAGTGGACTATGTTAGACATGACTGACGCTCAGCAGGTCATTTATTGGGATATTGTGCTCAGTAAAAACATGAAAAACTTATCTGACCTATTAAAAAGCATCTGCCCTTCAGTACAAATTTGTTATTTTTCAAGTGCATCTGTTCAGCAGCCATTAAATCCCCTCTTCAGTCTACTCAAATATGCTCTTTAGGGCTGATCGCTAAGTCCTGCAAGCTAACAAGCAGCAGCAGCAAACAGGCAAATAAATTGCGCAGATTGGAAAATATGGTTGATTTGACCTGCAGTCCGATTCACTATGTTCCTCTGCACGCACTCCTCTCCTAATGATTTTCTAATACCTGCATTTATGAGTAAACCCAGCTAGCGGATAGAGGTTTTGTAGGGAGAAAGTTACTGTAATTGATGTTTGCTCTAGTGGAAAATACAGCGACAGCACCAGGGGCAGAATGACAAGCCGGAGAGGCTGACAGCGAATCTTAAAAAAAAGAAAAATTGCACGATAAAAAAAGAAAAGTTAGTAAAGTGTGTCGTTGGATTTGATCCAGAAAAACTGACTTCCATACAGGCAGATTTTACTTTTTAATCTGTACTTTTTTTTTAAACCTGTTGACATTTTCCATTACTTTTCTAAACATCTGATGCGGCAGATAGAAAAAGTCTGCACAAATATCCTAATAGGATTTTCCTGACGGCTGCAGATTTACCTCCTTCAGCATAAGTTATAGCTTACAGAGAGGTTTTACGTGATTAATGCTAATTGTACAAATGTATCTGTTAGGAGAAAGCTATAGGAAATGGAACATCATATCTATCTATCTATCTATCTATCTATCTATCTATCTATCTATCTATCTATCTATCTATCTATCTATCTATCTATCTATCTATCTATCTATCTATCTATCTATCTATCTATCTATCTATCTATCTATCTGTGTGTGTATCCCAGGTCACAGTTTAGGCAGATGTTGATAAAGAAACAATGGTGTCATTTTCACCACTAGCAGTCCGATAAAGTTGGTACAATTGGGCAATCAGTTTGATTGGGGTTGCTCGATTCTGTAAAGTAAAAAGATTTTCATTTCATAAAACAGCTTGTCAAAAAAAACAGACATTGACAGACTGTTAAGAAAGAATAATATGGACACGTTAAAGTAGAACTACAGGCCAATTTCTAATCTTCCATTCTTCAGTAAAATTATTGAAAAAGCTGTTTCAGGAGTTAAATAGCTTCATAACAACGACCAACTGTTTTGCTGTTTTTCAGTCTGGTTTCTCTGCTCACCACAGCACCGAGACTGTCCTCGTCAAAGTTTTCAATGACATCCGCATAAATACAGATTGTGGCAGAAACCACAGTGCTGGTACTGTTGGACCTCAGTGCAGCATTTGACACTGTTGATCATGATATGTTATTGGAATGACTGGAGAGCTGGGTCGGACTCTGTGGTACACTACTTGGCTGGTTTGAGTCTTACCTAAAGAACAGGGACTTCTATGTTTCAATAGGAAACTTTTCATCAGAACGAACAGAAATCACATGTGGGGTGCCCTAGGGCTCCATCCTGGGGCCCCTCTTATTTAATATCTACATGCTCCCACTAGGCAAGATTATAGCAACCAATAACATTAGCTACCATAACTACCCGGATAACACTCAGCTCTACATTACAATGTCACCAGGTGACTCTGAACCCCTCCAAACACTAAATCAATGCATCGAGCAAATCAATTGATGGATGTGTCATAATTTTCTAAAGCTGAACAGAAGCAAAACAGAAGTAATTACTTTTGGACCTAAAGAGGAACGATTAAGAGTCAGCACACAGCTTCAGTTAATACAGCTAGAAACTGCTGATCAGGCCTGAAATCTAGGTGTAGTTATGGACTCAGATCTGAACCTCCAGGGTCACATAAAGGCAATAAAAAGGTCAGCCTTCTATCACTTGAAGAACATTTCTAGGATTAAAGGACTGATGTCACAACAGGACCTAGAAAAACTCATCCATGTCTACTCAACATCCCTAGAATCAGAACCAAACATGGAGAAGCAGCTTTCAGTTTCTATCCTCCCCTAATCTGGAACAAACATCCAGAAAACTTCAAAGCTGCTGAAACACTGAGTTCTTTTAAATCACAAATGAAAACGTATCTGTTTGGAGGTGCCATTGAGTAATGTTTTCATGTATCATATGTTTTGTGTATGTCTGTGTTTTACTGCTATTTTTATTTTTTTAATTTGACCTCAAATCATGTGAAGCACCTTGAATTACCTTGTTGTTGAAAGTGTGCTACACAAATAAAATTGCCTTGCCTTGAATCATGTACAGGTGAACTGTGCCTTTTCGCGGTTCAGTTTTTGCAGATTCATCAGATTTTTTTTCATATAGAATATGTAAAATAGAATAATGTTTCTTAAGTAGCACCTCTGTTTGTTCTTATAAGGTCTGTACTGTTTGTGATTTACTGTTGGTAAATGTTCTCAGTTGCAGTTTTACATTGTACTTTCCCTTTAAGGAAGCACTGTCCGGAAGTACTGGAAGTGTTGTTGGTGTCGTTGGCATGGGTAACAGTGACTCGAGTTCTCTGTATGACTGCTGCTGCAGAAATAAATAAACCGACGACTTCCTCCTGAGCTTTAGTGAATGATACAAAAGTGAAAAGAAAATGCAGCAAGGGGAACTAAAATATCTAGACGCAATGCTAGTTGACACTATTGGGTGGTGTTTGCAATGCAGCCAATCCAGGAGTGCCATTAATTTTCCTTAGTGCTGATTGGCTGTTTTCCCAGGAGCAGATATTAGCTTATGCTGTAGTTAAAAGATGTTTTCCACTGTGCGTATTAATGTATATTAAGGTATATTTGTTATTTGAACCATTAAAATAGGCAGTTAGAAGCCTTTTAAGAGCGAGTTTTAAGTATCTGCAAGTTTTAGCTCTTCGTGGGCTGCTGTTGTCCCGTAAATATCGGGGATTCACTGCATTCCCCTCCTAGCCTGAGGGGGCGCTGGGAGTTAGAAGGAAACCTTTACTTTATTTACTCCTGAAATCTACATCTTATAAGCATGCCATTTATTATGTTCTTGGTGGTTTTCACCTATGTGCACCACTGCTCCACTGTACACATGATTCCCAGAACATCAAATTTTTCCAATAATTTCGTAAAATTGTTAAAGGAGTCATGACCTGTAATTTTCACTTTTCCATGAGAAAAAAGGTATGTTATGATTGCCTAACGATTATACTGCCCGGGAAGCCGATATTTAAAAGTTAAGCGTTTGTTTACCCCTGGGTTCGTCCACCAGCCCACGCGCACGCGCACTCAAATACGTGATTTTAATTTCTGGCCGACTTGACGTCAAGTCGGCGCAGGATATACCATATATAGACATCGCAGGCCTACCTATGCTGCAGGAAGACGACCCTCCCCCTCTCCCCCTCTCCCCCTCATATTCAGTCGAGCGCCGCCATTACTGAATTCTAGTGATGGGAATTCCAGCTCTTTTTGGAGAGCCAGTTCGTTTGGCTTGGCTCACCATAAAGAGCCGGCTCTTTCGGCTCCTCTGATTTTCTGTTGCTTAAAGTGTATTTATTACCAAAATTAATGCAAAACGATGTGTACCAAATGTACCAAAACAAGCGGGGGGAATGAAAAAATAAAAAAAAACGGCTCCCAATGACGAGCCGACTCCAATCGTTCACTTCAAAGAGTTAGCTCTTAGAGCCGGTTCGTTCGCGACCGACACATCACCGATTCGAAGTACGAACTCCACCGTGAAAGATGCAGAAAGTTTCTTCACGCAATGATGCATGAAGAAGACATATTCGTGACAGCCTTTTATTTTAATCAGCTAAATCAGCCAAAACCATTTCTACCAGAAACGTAGTGCACACGTGAGTTGCTCTGTTGTTGACTGCCAGAATCAACATGGAAATATTTTTTCTATTTTTCTTCGAATTTGGGACAATATCAGGCGAAGTTGGCATCGAAGCTCCGTTTGGAAAAAGGGGCCATTCCAACAATCAGAGACTTGCCTGCAATTGAAACGGTAAGGCTGTGTTTTTATTGCTCTGCTGTGTTTAACAAACAGCAGCTAACTGCTAATGTGGCTATTGTATGCTAGCGGGAGTAGTAGATATGGGTTAGATATGCTGAAGCGTTACCTGCGGTGTCAACCCCCCTCCTTCCTGCCACCAATGAATGCGTCCCTCATTTGCATTATTACAATGACCGTCCACGACAGCCAAAATATCGCATCAGATCTCGCGAGACAATAATGCCTTCAGAAATAAGGGTCAGAGGAGCTCTGTGTTTATTTTTTTAACTTCTTTTCAACTTTTCTTTTTAGAAAGACTATAATAGAGCGTGGGTATCCAAGATAATACTAGGTTATGACTCATTTAATGTTCTTCTGAGTAAAACCCAGCCGTTGTTATACTTTAATCTGACATTCTTCTGACTTTTAACTCATTGTTCCCTCACATGTGACCATGAGCAGTTACTCCTAGTAATATTCCTGCTTGGTTTTAGCTGTGTTTACCCACATTTTCCAATGTTGTATTCCATGTCCTGTATTTGGTACACTTCAAGTGAACTTGAAACTTCCTAACAGACTTATCTGTCTCCATGGGTGTGCAAACTTTCCGCCTGTCTGTGTAGCATCTGTTAGCAGCCTGTTGTGCTTATAATTCTGCTCAGACCATGTGGGTGTGAGAATAGTTTCAATTTGTATGCAAATCCAAACCGGGTGTATTTTTTATCTTGTAATGACAGGGAACAGAAAAAATAGAGCTCCAAACATTCAGCAGTTATCTAACTGGTGTTTATGGAAGAGCATAGAGCGAGTGCTAATTGGTTCATATTTAACCCTTTTAAAGTTGCTTTTTTTCCCAGCCTTACTTCTCTTACATACTTCTCGCAGAGGATTTTCCTATGCATGCCAAAAATTTCTAACTGATGTCTGGGATCCTTTAACTCAGTAGAAAACTGGAGGAATCAGTCTTTCATATGTTCATCCCTATTAACCTAATCAGAGAAAACTGTTCAGGCTGCTGGTTCTGAGTCCAATCATCTGCTTTAGCTCTTAACTCCCAGCACAGAAGCCTTGTGACAACACAACCTACACTTAAGAGTTAAGGATGAGAATTTGGACAGTAGAAAAAAATGCAAAAACAAATTTTAAACCTTTTTGCTAAAAATAATATTAGGTGTGAATATGAAAAGAGATTCAGTTGTTTTAAGTCATTGAATTTTGTTCTGTATCATAATTGATAATTTGGCTAAATCTTCATGGAGTCTGCATGTTCTCCCTGTGCATGCGTGGGTTCCCACCGGGTACTCCGGATTCCTCCCACAGTCCAAAAACATGACTGTTGTCCTCAGGTATTAGTGTGTGTGCATGGTTGTTTGTCCTGTGTGTCTCTGTGTTACCCTGTGATGGACTGGTGACCTGTCCAGGGTGGACCCCGCCTCTCGCCTGATGATTGCTGGAGATAGGCACCAGACTCCAAACATACTATTTTGGAAAATATTAATGTTCCACAGAAGTAATCTGAGAATACTGAACCCGGAATAGCAAGGGGTCCACTGTGTCTTCTGAATATTTTTGATATACGCTTAAAAAAAAAATCTGTGGGGTCATTTTGTGGCGTGGCGGTAGAGCGGGCGCCCGTAATGCAAACACTGTCCTGGGTTCGATCCCTGACCGTGGAACCTGTGCCACATGTCTTCCCCCTTTCTCTCTCCCTTTCTCTCTTGCCGATGCGCTGTCAAATGAAGGCCACTAGTGTCAACAAAAAATCTGTGAACAGGTATATTTTCTGAGCAATTTGGAGTCATGTTCCACAGGAAAATGAGAACTATGACGTAAAACTTAGAAATGTTTAGAGGGTTGTTAATAAAGAACGTAGTTTGATGGCAGTTCTTGGCTTTGCTGTATTTAATGAAACTGCTGAGCTCTAAGTATTTTATTAGAGGACGATCAATCAGAACTGATCAAGGAAAAATTCCAATCCCTGGCAATCTCTGATGTCTTCTTAATCTAAAGCCTTTTTTTAAATTCTGAAAGTGTTTTTCTAGTCAAACATCTTGTATAATGTCATTTGATATTTCATAATCACTCATTTTTACTTGTGCACAGTTGCTGTATTATGTGAAAAAACGTCAACGCATCAAGAGCAGAATACGATCTGTTGAACCAATGAGTCCAAACCAAATAGGCTACTGTCAGCTCATATCATATAACTCCACATAAAAACAGAACTATCCCTTTATTGCCAATGTGCTGGCTCCCCTGACAGATTGCTAATGACCAGTTCACACTGTTGTAATCCCAGAATGAAAGTGGAATAGTCAGCTGCTGCTTTGTTAGTTCTGTGTGTTTTGGCTCAGTAATTACCTGATAAATCAACGTCAGGACCCTGATGGGAACGGACACTCGCCCACCTAGCTCAGCTGCATGTAAATGGTGATTGGAATCTATGAGAATGAAACGTCCTTATTTACAGTGACCACCATCCTCCTGCAGGTCGTGTGTCCTGGCATGCATGGGTCCACGCCTCTGCGGCGTATCTTCCAGCAGAAGAAGCTTTGATCATTATGTAATAACAATGCAGGATGTTTGGAGCAAACTGTCCCTTCACACATGCCGATGCTCACCAGGCGTTTGTTTTCTCTTGTCGGACAGTGACTACGGATACGAGCGGCGGAACGACGGGAACTGCCGTCCGGCCTTCTGGTTCAATCCGTCCTCCGTGTCCAGAAGCTGCAGCCAGGGTCAGAACTACTTCAACAGTACGGGGTAAGGACTGGTTCATCACTCCTTTCTGAACAGATTTCATCCACAAATAGAGGCCTATTCTCGGTTTTCCAGAGCTGATATCTGTGGAAGCTCACAGTCTGTTTCCAACACGTGGGTTCGCTCACTTAAATTCCTGCAAATGGTTGTTTATTTTCGAAGTTAACATCATTATGGAGAACAAATCAAACACTTTCTCTGTCTTTTTCCCTCTCTGAGTCTCTGATGGTATATCTTTAGATGACTTTGCCTTGTTTACCTCATATTGTCAATCATCTCAGTTTGTTATCTGTTAAATCCCATTCCTCCAGTGAACCAATCAGCTGCCAATCACACTTTCCTCTCATTTCTACCTTTAAAACATTATAAACTCCACTAATAATGGAGAAGGTAGCACAAGAAGGATAAATGTTGATTTCACTTTAATCACAGAAACCTGAAAACCTTTTTGTCTTTTTACTGAAAGAAATTTAATGAGTAATGCAGCAGTGATGTTGGCTGAACAGGCTACTGGGAATGTATGAAGATAAAACAGGATGTGACTATTTTAGGAAAAAAGTCACTGGAGAAATGTTTCAACAACAAACAAGCAACAAAGGATTAAATACATGTCCTATGAAAAAAATTAACAATACGCTGAATATGGATGTTCTAATGTGGAAAAGGAAACATCAAGTTATTTGTTCTTATAGACAAAACATTTTCAAATGTGGAATACATTTGTGTTCAGCACTTTTTATTTTAATAAAGTCAATACAACTAATTGCTTTTAGAAGTCCACCTGTTCCAGCTCTCCTGGTTCTGGCCTCAGAGGTTCTTTAGAGAACATTAGAGAACAACCAGCGTCATGAAGCCCAAGGAACACAGCAGACAGGTCGGAATGATTCTTTGGTCACAGGCGGAAATCTTTAGGGGTATATCTCCACTAGATTTTCTTTTCTAGAGATTATTTGTTCGTTGTTGTTGTTGGGGAAATAGCTCCTGCTCAGATTGGACGGATAGAGCCTTTAAAGCCTTTAAAGATAATTTTTTAAATCTTGCATTAATTCTCAAATGGATGTTGGTCTCTCGAACAAAAACATCTCCTCAGCATGATACTTCCACCACCTTTTACCTGATATGGAGAGTGAGTGGTCAACATGTTGTGTGTTGTTTGTTTTGTGGGTCTCATTAGACCAGAACAGCTTCGTTCGATTTGTAGCAAACTGTGGCCAGGACCTCTTCTGCCTTTCTTTGTGTCACTTTTCCATATAGGTCAGAAATGTACAGTGGTAAACTAGTTGTTTCAACAGATCTTTCCACCTGTGGATCTCTCCAGCTCCTCCAGTGTTACCATGGACCTCTTGGCTGCCTCACTGATTAATGCCCAGCCTGTCAGTTTAGGTGGACATCCATGTCTTGGTAGGTCTGCAGATGGTCCATCCTCTCTCCATGCTCAGATGATGGATTGAACAGAACTCTGGGAGATGCTAAAGCTTGGGATGTAGTTGTAGAACCTAACCCTGCTTAAATATGAACCAGAACCTCCTCCCTGACCCGTCCACTGGGTTCCTTGGTCTCCATGACTCTGGTTGTTCTCTGATGTTTTCTACCAGTTCCCAAACTTTCAAGCTTCTGACCCACAAATTAAAAAAAATGTCCAAGTGTGATGAGGTTAATTTCCAGACTTGCGTATTCCTGACCCCTATTGGGGCCCGACTGCTTGCACAGACCTCTGAGGCCAGAAACAGAACATCTGTATTCATGTTGAAGTTAAATTACAGCTGGACTCTGTTTACTGAGTAGGTGCCTCATTTTGGTGCAGTTTGCTGCACTTGATTTTATTTAGGAGCATCAGAGGAAAGGGAGCTGAATAATAATGCATGGAAATTTAACAACTATGAACTACTTTGAGTTATAATCCTTATAGAATACAATAAAGCTTGTGGTTGTAACTCTAAAAACTGTTCAAGCAGGAAGGCATTGTAGATCCGACCTTAGACAAAACCTAAAAATAGTATCTGTAGGTCTGTGATCATTTCCTTCTCATTATAATGCGTCTTGCCTTTGTTGTCCCTGAGAAGTATGTCCTGCGTGTTTCGGAGACTCCTCGGGGAACAGACACCTCACCAAGCTTCATTACAGCAGCAGCGTTTTATTCTCTGCCGCACTGATTAAACTTCTTGCCGTGTCGCAGCCTCTCACACAGCTTGTCTCGCCAGTCATCATCTAGTCCTGAAGACTGTTAACACAGAGACAGCCACACTGAGCTGAGCTCCACACCACCAGCTCACGCAGCAGGAAATTACTATAAAAACTACAGGAGACGTGAAGCTGAAAATCCATGTGATGAATGACGTTTTTCTCCATGTTTGCTTCCCGAGGTACCGTAAAGTGGTGCTGAACAACTGCACCAAGGGAGTGAAGGAGATGTACACGGCCAGGAAGCAGCAGTGCCCCAACAGGTCCCCGAAAGGACTCACCCTGACCACCAAAGACGGGAAAGTCACCGCCAACATGGGAAGCAACGTCACCTTCGTCGTGCACCTGGACGAGGTGAGAGCACCAACAGCGTGAAGTAGTCGCTGGACCATTTTCATCTCTAATGTAAAGATTTATAGGAACGATTTATTGTTTCTAGAAGCTGTTCTTAGGACATCAGAGGTAAGAGAGCAAACCGCCATGTTACACATCCTCAAGTAGCTTCATGCAGATCATTTATCTTTCCTCCTTATGGAACAGTTATCTAAACCTTTTGATTGAAATTAGTTAATGAAGTTGTTCAATAATATTCTAAAAATAAAATTGTTCATCATTTAGGAAGCTTCTTAAACCAACAAGTCTCATTTCTAAATGAAAAACTTTTATTTTCATTCATATTTTGAAAAGCATTTTTTTATAATGACCCATAGATATTTCATTTTATATATTTTGATATCTGAAGCAAGTAATACTGTGAAGAATAACATAGATAAGATGTGGAATATATTCGAATCAGCAGATTTATTATGTTTTTCATCAAATCTGTATCTTCAAATGTGCTGTAAATTTCAACAACAATGCTGAAACACGCGTTACCTTATCAATTAGTGGCGACAGTGTTTTTAAAATGATGATAAAGTTTAGTGAAAGAGCAATTCCGGGGTTGGCTAACCTAGCTTGAAAAAAAAACTGCAGCTATTTTATTTATTTTTACACTACTCACCATTGTCTTTCCATTGTGGAAGAGAAAGTGGAGAGGTGACAGTGGCTCAGGAGCTAAGAGTTTGTTCTGTAACCCCCACTCAGTCGTTGTGTCCTTGGGCAAAACACCCTGCCTGCTGGAACCTTACCAGACTCATCTGTACTCGGCCCAGTGTCCTCTTTATTGTTGCTACTGAGTGTGTGTGCGCATGGGGGTTGGGGGAGGGGGGTATAGTTGTGATCATGCTTTTAAATCTGTTGGGGAGGGATAGGAATGGTTTATGTGGGGTGATTTCAATCAGTAAACCACTTTGAGTTGCAATGGTTGTATAAAAAGCGCTTTATAAATAAAGTTTGATTGGTAGTGGTCAGAGAGCTCTGTGGCGCCAATCAGACAGCAGCGTGTGAATGACTGAATGTAGGCTAGTGTAAATCACCCTGGAGTCCTCTGGACCAGCTGAAGTGCTGTACACGTACAGGTCATTGACCATTTCTCTCAGCTATTAGTGTTTCTAGGAGGAAATCCAAGTTGAATAGAAACCCAATGACTGCTGGAGATTGGCACCAGCCCCACCGTGAGCCTGCACTAATAAACAGCTGTGGGCTATGGATGGATGGATACTTCTTTGCTAGCATGAACAGCCTTAGTCTCCTCAGGGATGGGTTAAAGCTATCTGCTTTGATCCTTTTAGAAACTGATCTGATGTGACTTGGTCCAACCGCAGAACAGTAATTAGTAAGTAAATATTTCATTTTGCAATTCAATTAAAAAATACTTTATTGAGCCCAGAAAGAAATGATGTGCTATTGTAGCTAATATAATTACTTCTTTAAGGACTTGTTGTAGATGATGATAGCTGTGGGCAGGAAGGATTTCCTGTAGCGGTCTGTATTGCAGCGAAACTGAAGAAGCCTCCGACTGAAGACGCTCTGTTGTTGTATGACTGCCTCATGAAGAGGATGCTCAGGGTTGTCCATTATTTTTTTGATTTTATGAAGAATCCTTCTTTGCATCATCATCTCCAGATGTTCCACAGTCGTCCCCAGAACAGAACCAGAACCTTCTTTATCAGGTTTTTGAGCCTTTAAGTCCCTGGCTCTGATGCTGCTACCCCAACAGATGACGGCTGAAGAGATTACACTCTCCACAACAGACTTGTAGAAGATCTGCAACATCTTGTTGCAAACCTTGAAGGACCTAAGCTTCCTCCAGAAGTACAGTCTGCTCTGTCCCTTCTTGTAGACAGCTTCACTGTTCAGTCTCCAGTCCAGTCAAGTGGTACAAGAAGTGGTAGATGTACAACTAGTGTCGGATGCCATGACTGGTGGTGACTTCAGGCAGTTACTGGATCATCCAGTTTGAATTAGGATTAAACTGAACTAGTTTTTGGATTATCAGTGTGTTCAGTTTCAAAATTGTAAAAATATTGGACGGGCTGTAATGATTCATGTGTATTACATTAAAACCCTGATTGGCAGTAAGAAATGTGTCCAGTTGGATGGACTTTCACCTACTTTCATACCCAAACCTGAGCTGTATCTGAGAGTGTTGATAGAAAGGAAAGAGAGTAGTTAAGAAAATGTGTTAATAGTGATCGATGCTGTTGCGCACTGCCTGTCACCTGGCTGAAAGAAGGCTATAACATGTTTTGCGATTTGGCCATATTTGTATTTGTGAGGCTCTGAATGTACACTGTGACAGTTTTACTGACGAAAAGACAGTGATTGATGCTGTAATACGTTTTATGCTGTAATATGTTTATTACCACCACAGTTCATTTTAATCAACATCATTCTTCCCTTAATTGGTCTTTTATTTTGGTCTGGTCCAGGATCTGAACAACATCTTGGGAAGTTTTGTGAAAAATTAAACAGATCTGAGCTCCAGCTGAAAGTTTAGGGGACGTCTGGAGGAGAATTTGATAAAAAAAAAACTGTTGAGCAGCTGAAATCCAAGACCCTGCAAGAAATAAAACAGATTTTCTGGAAAGTTGCAAGAATGAATACTTCAGACTCCCAAAACATTACAATGGTCTCAAAGTTTGTACCCACTTATATATTAGTTTATTAGTCCATTTGTCTCACCAAAAATGTTCACATCATCAAACAGGTTTTAATGCAAGACAAATTATGGTTTCTGTCATTAAATGTCTCATTTACTTGCTTTTTTCAATAAGTCAGCTGTGGTCTCTAATATGAATGAATGAATGAGTCATCTGCTGTGGAATGAATACTCCACCAGGAATAACTTAGATAATTATTGAGTAATTTTCATCACCTTTGCACTCGAAATGCTAGCTGTTCCCATTCAATTACGTTGTTTATACTAAGCTAAAGCAAACAGAGAATGAATAGGTTGGTTACAAAATGCTTTTCCTCTCTTATCTAACTCTGGGTAAGATGGCAACAGACCAAATTTAACTTAGGGGTGGAATATCTCTTTAAGAACAACAAGCTGTCCAAACCAACAAGGCCCATGAGACAAAGAATTAGCTCCTCAATGGCCTCAATGCTTTAGATAAAGTTGGGAAACTTTGCAGAATTGTTTCATTAAACCCCCTTTGGAGGATGTTCATGCTTAAACAGCCCATTTATAGTCATCCTGTAGCTTCTCTGGTGATTTAACTAGGCCTATTCAGAACCTCGGTTCTTCAAGCCATTCAGAGGTGGACCTGTTGGTGTTACCTTGGATCATTGCCCTGCTGCTTAACCAAGAACGACTGAGGGGAGGGCCTTAAACCGAAATTAATCAAAGTTCATTGATGAAGGGGTCTAATTTGTCGGGGGTTTTTTTGTATCCCCGCCTCGTTTTCATAATGATCCAAATTTTGGAGAAAATGTTTCACAGCTTAAATTTTCCACATAAATCCAGGTTGCTTTAGATAACCTTTCGTTCGAAAACTTTACAGGTCCTTCTCAAAAAATTAGCATATTGTGATAAAGTTAATTATTTTCCATAATGTAATGATAAAAATTAAACTTTCATATATTTTAGATTCATTGCACACCAACTGAAATATTTCAGGTCTTTTATTGTTTTAAAACTGATGATTTTGGCATACAGCTCATGAAAACCCAAAATTCCAATCTCAAAAAATGATATCATATCATGAAAAGGTTCTCTAAACGAGCTATTAACCTAATCATCTGAATCAACTAATTAACTCTAAACACCTGCAAAAGATTCCTGAGGCTTTTAAAAACTCCCAGCCTGGTTCATTACTCAAAACCGCAATCATGGCTAAGACTGCCGACCTGACTGCTGCCCAGAAGGCCATCATTGACACCCTCAAGCAAGAGGGTAAGACACAGAAAGACATTTCTGAACGAATAGGCTGTTCCCAGAGTGCTGTATCAAGGCACCTCAGTGGGAAGTCTGTGGGAAGGAAAAACTGTGGCAGAAAACGCTGCACAACGAGAAGAGGTGACCGGACCCTGAGGAAGATTGTGGAGAAGGACCGATTCCAGACCTTGGGGGACCTGCGGAAGCAGTGGACTGAGTCTGGAGTAGAAACATCCAGAGCCACCGTGCACAGGCGTGTGCAGGAAATAGGCTACAGGTGCCACATTCCCCAGGTCAAGCCTGACCTGGGCTACAGAGAAGCAGCACTGAACTGTTGCTCAGTGGTCCAAAGTACTTTTTTCGGATGAAAGCAAATTTTGCATGTCATTCGGAAATCAAGGTGCCAGAGTCTGGAGGAAGACTGGGGAGAAGGAAATGCCAAAATGCCTGAAGTCCAGTGTCAAGTACCCACAGTCGGTGATGGTCTGGGGTGCCATGTCAGCTGCTGGTGTTGGTCCACTGTGTTTTATCAAGGGCAGGGTCAATGCAGCTAGCTATCAGGAGATTTTGGAGCACTTCATGCTTCCATCTGCTGAAAAGCTTTATGGAGATGAAGATTTCATTTTTCAGCACGACCTGGCACCGTGCCAAAACCACTGGTAAATGGTTTACTGACCATGGTATTACTGTGCTCAATTGGCCTGCCAACTCTCCTGACCTGAACCCCATAGAGAATCTGTGGGATATTGTGAAGAGGAAGTTGAGAGACGCAAGACCCAACACTCTGGATGAGCTTAAGGCCGCTATCGAAGCATCCTGGGCCTCCATAACACCTCAGCAGGGCCACAGGCTGATTGCCTCCATGCCACGCCGCATTGAAGCAGTCATTTCTGCAAAAGGATTCCCGATCAAGTATTGAGTGCATAACTGAACATAATTATTTGAAGGTTGACTTTTTTTGTATTAAAAACACTTTTCTTTTATTGGTCGGATGAAATATGCTAATTTTTTTAGATAGGAATTTTGGGTTTTCATGAGCTGTATGCCAAAATCATCCGTTTTAAAACAATAAAAGACCTGAAATATTTCAGTTGGTGTGCAATGAATCGAAAATATATGAAAGTTAAATTTTTATCATTACATTATGGAAAAGAATGAACTTTATCACAATATGCAAATTTTTTGAGAAGGACCTGTATTTTGTGGGGTTTTTTAATGTATATTTCATTTTGGTAAAAACTCCCAGCTGATGGAGCAAAGATTGAGACCAAAGGTGCAGCATGACGTCAATCATGCATACATTGTTCTGTTGGTAGAACCCGGAGGCACAGAAACTGGAACTCGAGTAATGTCGGCTGGTTTCTTGGAAAGTTGCTGCTCTCTAACACGAGCACAGGCAGTTTCCTTCTCATCGCCCACACCATGCAGCAGTTCTGAGCCAGGAGCAGGAATTAAAGACCCCACCAGAGACCCTGTTAGCGAGTGAGAGGTGCTGTGTTCAGAGTCAGGCTGGCCCGGTCACCGCCGAACTGCTTCCACGCTTCTCACCCACAGTACTCTCAGCTGGTGTTAGCAGTGGATTTGGGAATGTTTTCCTGCCACCGAGTCCTCCTGGGAGCTTGTTCAGGCCCGGTTTTTCTATCACCGTGTGATGAGTTAAAAAACTGATGCCTGTTGTTTTTCACTAACGGTGAGAGACGGGAGGGAGGTGGTTCTGCAGGACGACGGGAGCAGGTGGGCAGAGGGATCTTTGTGGCTTCTGACTTATTTGAGAAAATTCTCATGATGAATTCAAAGTTTAATTTATATTCATGAACCTGGAGATGGCTGTATTTCTTGGGGAAAGAAAATGGCACTAAATATTTAATGAAAAGAAGGCTCTTTGGCTCATTTAAAAATAGAATTAGGAGAAAGAAAACTGAAACATATTTGGGGATTTAACAAGATCTGCGCGTCTTCTGCTTTTTGTTTTGCTCAGAAACCTTTTATGCAACACAATATTTACATGCACAGATGGATGCAGATGGATTCAGTTTTTAGAAAGCAGTTGGCAGAGACATGATGGGCTCATGCCTAAATCTCAGTCGACCAAAGCTTAATTCTGCCTCCCAGACGGAAGGATGGAGAGGTTCTTTCTTACTTTCTCTCTGCCGTTTAAATGTTTATGGCTCATCTTAGTGTAGAATAAATCCCTCTATGTGAGCCGTATCGGGAATGATTTAATAAACAACCAGTGTTAAATGGGATTTTGCATGCAAATCAATAACTTTGCATTAAAATAAAAGAAAAATAGAGTTGTAAATCAATTGTAACAATGATAATTTTTTATTAGCTAAAAAAAGAAATTTTAGGATTGACTCGGTCAAGATGCCTGATCTCTACTAAGATCTCCAGCCATGATGGGACTGATGCCATGGCTCCTAATCCAAACAGCTGCTTCTAAAAATGTCTTCCAGTTTTCCGTGCAGCCCACATCGTTCCCAGGATTCATTGTTGAAACCAGATTACATTACAAACTATTACAAATTACAAACACTCAACTATTGTCTAACGTTAAGTCAGACAAAGCCCACCTTGTTCTAGGTTGGTAAGAGCTTCTGAAAATATTTCATTTGCTAAATGACAGAAAAGTAACAGAATCTTTCAGAGCATTGGTTCCCAACCTGGGATCCCTAGAGATCGCAGGAGTTTTGCACAGTTTTGTCTGTGCCGAGGTTGTGAGCTTACCAAAATTATATTTGTAAATATTACATTTATAAAATGCAAAAGACAGAAAGACAATTGTCTATATAGCCTACAGTGTAAAACAAGAAGAATGAGAACAAAAACCTACAATTGCTATTTTTAAAGTTTGTAATTAATCACTATTAATACGTGTGTGCGTAGGGTTTGGGGTTAGATAGGGTTCGGGGTTGGGGGGGTCCAGATTTGTCTTGGGAATAGGCAGGGGGGTCTTCAAGGAAAAATGTCTGGGAACCACTGATTTAGAGCCTGGAACCCAGTTCACCCGGCAGCCCAAGACCACACAGCACCAAGCAGGGGAGATCCCCCAGAGCCCCCAACAACTCCAGGGAGGCACCAGCCCACTGTGAGGTCCATTACCACCCCATCTGGTGTGCTAGTCCCTGGGTGGTCAAAGGGAGGGATGCCCACCAGAGCACAGGGTAGCCCCTGTGGCCACCCGACACAAACAACACCACACCTGTGCACATGTAAAATTTACATGCCAACATATTAGCTTGCATTTACAACTTTCTGCACTGTCGAGTCACATCATCATCATAACAAAGATCACTACTTAACATGTGACCCAGCTATCATCCAATACTGGGTCTGCGAAATAAAAAGATGGAAAACTCCTGGTCCTGTTGAAATGTAGCGATCACAATAATCCTCTTTTTAGGGTTAAACATGTCCAACCGGACCCCAGTAGCTGCTGCAAGAGAACAGAATGACGCCCTCAAAGTAGAAATTAGAAATGCATGGCTTAAAATTGTGCATAAAGTAGAAACAATAATCATAATTCTGTCTCTGTAAAACGTGGCTTGTATTAAATGTTTGCAAACCAGAGCCTTACTGCTGAACATACAGCATCTGTAGTTTAGTTGAGCTACGAGTGATTCATCTTTAAAACAGCAGGTAGGAGAGATTAGATGAGATTGTGACGCTCATTTAGCTTTGACTGGATAAACATTTCGTTTGGTTCAACGCAGCAATGAATCAGATTTGGCTTCATTTCTGTTGGCAAAGCTAAAACAACCGAAGCTTTGTCAGCATTCTGCTTAAGTTGGAGTGCAGACAATGATGACAGCATGCTTTGCTGTCTGACTGTATCCTCCGTTTTTCTTGTTCTTTTTTATATCAACTGTACAGTTGTCGGTGGCACAGTGTGCCTGTTGCCTTGCAGCCAAAAGGTCTTGGGTTTGAGTCCCGGGCCTGGGCTCTTTCTGCATTGAGTTTAGATATCCTCCCATGTAAAAACCAAGTCCAAAACAGAACTGTTAGATCAACTGGTCTCTCTAAACTCCCTCTAGGTTGTGTGTGTGTGCATGTGTGTGTGTGTGTGTGTGTGTGTGTGTGTGTGTGTGTGTGTGTGTGTGTGTGTGTGTGTGTGTGTGTGTGTGTGTGTGTGTGTGTGTCTGTGGGTGTGTGTGTGTGTGTCTGCGTAGGTGTGTGTGTGTCCGTGTGTGTGTGTGTGTGTGTGTGTCTGTGGGTGTGTGTGTGTGTGTCTGCGTAGGTGTGTGTGTGTCCGTGTGTGTGTGTGTGTGTGTGTTTGTGTGTGCGTGTGTGTGTGTGTCTGGTTGTCTGTCCTGTGTCTCTGTGTTGTCCTGTGATGGATATATCCCGCTTCTTGCTCGATGACCACTGGAGAATAAGCAGGTACATACCGTGGGGATGGATGGAGGTACAGTAAAGCTACAACAGACTGACTGAAAAAGAGAAAAAAAAATCAAGATGTTGCAATGGCCTAGTCAAAGTCAAGATCTCAATCAGATAGAAATTCTGTGGAGGGACCCTCGAAGGAGTTGTGTAGAATCAAATGTCAGATCACCTGAAGGACCTGAAACAACATAGTAAGGAAGAGCGAGTGAAACTGATGAAGTCAGACAGAAAACAGCGATGGAGACTCATCACTGCCATAGGCATGCTTTCTCACTCATTGCTTTTTCATTTGTGACTAATTTATCACTTTTTAGTGTGCCTTTAGCTTTAACATAGCCATGTTTGGGAGAAAATGTTCTGCAGTTGTTCTTTGCTCGTGTTATTCATTTTGTGAGATGAGCTTTAGCCTCAGTGGGAAACCATGAGGATATTTTCCCAGAGACTCTCTGTGATTGAACATGACAGCCACACCAGGCGACTGAGCTTTTCCAGCTAAAATATTAACCACTAAGTTAATTTTTGGGATCTGTGAAATCACAGTTTAGGATGACGCACGCTTATTTATTTTACATTTAGCAAGTAAAAATGTAATGGGGAGATGTTTGGATTTGTTTGATTTTTGTTAGTGCCAGCGTTGACCTTTGCTGCAGAAATTCATGTTATCAGGTCTGCCTGCAGCAGACATAACCAGAACATTTGTTCTTTTGTTGTCACACTGTAGGTGCAGGTGTAACACCTTAACAAATGCTGGCCTCGTGTTTCCAAATCCCTGTCATCCCCCACAGCGGCGCTGTCACTGGGAACCAGCGGCGGCGTTCCAGCCTCAAGGCTGCACGCTGCGATGTGTTTGGATCTGCTCAGCCCTCTGAGACACGCGGACACAAAGAGTCACATTTTAGGGAGATGAGTCAGCATCACTTTAATGCAGATGAGTGAACCCCAAGGTGGCTTATACAGACTGTAAACACAGGATGCAGAGCAGATGCCGAGCAGAGCTGAGTGACATTGGTGCCACCAAGCCAGAGTTTTGTCTGGGTGCCAGCTCATTACGGTTCTTAACAATACCCAGAGTGTCAAAGCCAGGAAGGCTGGCTGCTTCCTGTTCTGTCCATCCACTTATTAAAAGTATCATTTTCCAGGCAGAGAGACCGGAAATATCCCCAAAAGCCTCCATCAGACCTCCTGCCTTTTCACTCTCAGGTATGGATAGAAAGAGACAAAGAAGAGGAAAAACAAGAACAGCGGCTTTGTTTTCTCTAGTGGAGCTGGTCTTCTAATCCAGCCGAGCAAATGAAGAGTCCCAGTTGCTTCATGGTGGTATTGTGACAGTGTCAGTCTGAGAGGTCTAGCCGATGGCCCGGCCTGCTGCTGCTGCTGCTGAAGCTGAAGCCACCGAGGTTGGAGCTGCGTGCCCATCCTCGGATAGCAGCAGGTTTGATTCCCAGAGGAATCTGTGCTGCAGCGGAAGTCTTGTGCACACTATGAGGTCAAACACGCTCCCATGCATGCAAGCACAAAAGAACGTGTGTAAATAAAATTTATCTTTTCCTCCTTCACCTACAACCCAACTTCCTTCAAATCGGCAGCACAGAAAACTAGAAACAGGTAGGTTTAAACATAAATTAGTGGTTTACAGAATAAACAGGTTGTAATACAGAGATAAATCAGAGACAAATAGTAAAATATTAAAATATTTATCTATTTACAGCTGAAAAATATAAGTTGATCTAAAAGTCAGATTTATTCCTTTATTTGTTTATTGAAAAACAAAAATACTTAAAATTGCAAATGTGGGTAAAAATAAGGCTCATGTTTATGTACCTTTTAGCTTTTACTGCTAAGTCCTGCCAACTAAATACATAGATACATAAATACATTTCATGTAGAATGCATCAATGTTGTAGTCAAGTCACCATCTCTCAACTCTAAATCACACTTGAGTCCTTAGTGTTCAAGTCCAAGTCCCATAGGATTAGTCCAAGTCAAGTCCCCAGGTCCTACAGACAAGTCTGAGTCCAAGTCCCAAAAATAATCTTCAATTTTAAGTAAAGTCATCATCACCTCAGAGCACGTCAAAAATAAAAGAACAGGGTGTAGATAATAAGACTAGAACAATGACAGCCATACAGGGTTTATTATTATTTTTATGTACTCAATGCCCCCACGCTATCACCAAGTTAACACAGTAGCATGTGCAAAATTCTTAAACATGCTTAAAAGAAATATAAATATAAAATAAATACAAACAATAGATAATCAACATAATACCCGTACACCTACAAAGGCTACAAAGGAAATTGCTTTTAAAGTTGTCCAGTAATCTGACCTAATATAACAAGCTAACATTAGCATTGGCTACATGCTAACTCCAACAATAGCAATTTAATATGTCGGAGTCCAAGTTCAAGTCCTAACATTGCAAGTCTGAGTCCAAGTGAAGTCATCAGCGTGCTGCTCGAGTCAAGTCACAAGTCCCTGAAACATAACTTGAGTCAGGACTTGGGTTCGAGTCCAGGACTCGGGTACTCCATCCATGGAATACATACACTTTAGCATCTGCCTAACGGCGCATTGATCATTTTTGATTCCAAATCAGCTCTGTAGGTATGGACTCCATTAGATTTCTTTTTCTTTTCAGTGGCCTGACTTTGGGTTTCAGGCGTACCGTATGAAGAAGCTCAATGTCTACATGTGTCAGAGCAGATGTGGTCCACAGACAGGAGATCTGATGGTATTCTAATTGCATGATTGACTTTAATAAATCCAGACTGCATCCAGCCCGTCGCAGCAGCTAGAACTCAGAAGGACCAAGGTAGGGAGGGCACATTTCCACCTCACCTTTTGGGCTGGACCCAGGAAAGTCGAGAGAGATGGATGCTGCCGAAGGTGTGCTGTGGTGTCTGATTCAACTATGTTAGACCCTGTAAGTCCAGGAATGTGTAAGGTGCCGTCTCCATGGATTGGACGTGTTTGTCCAGCAGATCCACAACTGCTAGACTGGATTGAGATCTGGGAAATTCAAAGCCAAAGTTAACACCTCCAACTTGTTTTTGTCCTTCTTAAACCATCTCTGAACTCTCTTTGCTTTGTGGCAGGATGCATTATCTTGCTGAGAGAGAGCATACCAATCAGGGAATATTGCTTCCATGAAAGAGTGAACATGGTCTGTTTTAAAGTAACATCCGTATGGATGGCAGAACCCAAGGTTTCCCAGCAGACCATTGGTCATAGGGTATCCTGGTGCCAAGTGTTAGACAACTGCATCAACCCAACCAGGCCACCTCATTCTGTTGCTTCAGGGTCCGGTTCTGATGCTCCCTCACCCTTGTTGCTGGTTTAGGGGATGGAGAGGGACCCAGACCTCTGCAGACCAGAAACGGCCACCAGAGCTCCATGTCCAGCATGTCCGGGCGCAGACCCGGCGGCAGGGCAATTTAGCTGGGGGTGGGGGGGCAGGGCTTTGTTTTGGGGGATCCCAGTATTTATTGAAGCCTTTTCAATCAGACTTTCAATCAGAAAGTCAATCAGACAGCTGCAGCTGATCCAGAACGCTGCCGCTCGCGTCCTCACTAGAACCAGGAAAGTAGAGCTCATCACCCCAGTTCTAAAGTCCTTACACTGGCTCCCTGTAGCTCAGAGAATAGACTTTAAAATACTTTTACTAGTTTATAAATCATTACATGGCTTAGCATCAAAATATGTTGAAGATCTGTTGTCATGGTAACAACCACCAAGACCACTCAGGTCCTCCAACTCTAGCCTACTAAACATCCCTAGACTCAGAACTAAACATGGAGAAGCAGCTTTGAGTTTCTATGCTCCCCTTATCTGGAACAGACTTCCTGACGAGTGTAGAGCTGCTGAAACTCTGAACTGCTTTAAATCGAGACTAAAAACCCATCTGTTTAGAATTGCCTTTGAGTAAATGCTTGATGTTATATGTATGAAATGTGTTCATGCTCTCTTGCTTTTTTTTATTTTTCTCTTGCTTTATTGTGTATCATGTATAATGTGTGTTTCTTTTATGTGTTTCTTTTAAATCACCAAATCATGTAAAGCACCTTGAATTGCCCTGCTGTTGAAAGTGTGCTAGACAAATAAAATTGCCTTGCCTTGCCTTGCCTTGCCTTTTACATTTTTACATAGTGTTGGCAGTGTGTTACTTACTTCCAGTTTAAATCTGCCTTTTTTGACACCCTTTCTATGTATTATTTTTTATTATACATTATGTTAACCATCATTTGAAAGCTGAAATTCTTTTGGGGGCGGGCTGGGCAGAGCTAGGTTTGGGAGTTTTCCTGAATGGTTGATCTGTTCTAAATCGGTGGTCAGAACGTTTGTTTTTGTACTCTAAAAGCAGCCTTGGCTGAGCCACTGTCATGATCCTGCTGTGTATCTGCTTGTGTACGTGAGTAAGGCATCTTCCTTCATAGAAGATCTTTGTAAGCACTACAGGTGCAGCTGCGGGTAATTAGTAGCTCTTGCTGTTGCGCTCGACTCTGCTGTCAACTATTTTGATATTGTTTGCTAGCTGCTACCAGACGTCAGGAGCTCTCTTCTGCTTTTTAAGCTAACCTCGCAGTGCTTCCAAATATAGGTCACGTTGGCGCCTGACAGTTTGAGATATTCATGGAAAAAAATGAAATAAAATTCTGATCCATAACCCAACCGAGGTAAAGAAACTTTCAAGCTCCCAGGCTTAATTTCAACACCATCGTATCCCTGCTTGTGATTCAAATGATATGTGCCAATCAAGGATACAATCATAACTGTGGACACCGTACACACTTTTGTCAAACCAACATCTTCTACCACTCAAAACCTTGATAATTCCCTTCCTTGTGTATATTTATCACATAGTTTTATCAGAACTACCATTAGCATGCAAATTAGCCTAACAATAACGCTGCACACTTCTTCTTCTTTGTATATATAAACGGCCTGCAAACAGAAAATTGGTCCATTACCGCCACCGACTGGTATGAAGTGTGGACCAAAGTCAATACATTGCATGGTTAGAACTTAGGGCGTTGAAATCTGTCTTGGGTGGCCCGGTATCTGAATGGGCGGGCATGGTACTGTGATGAATGCAAGAGTAATTCACTTTGTCATCTTGTCATATGTGATTGGTCAAGTTCCCCTTTAGCCAAATGAGGGATGATGCCAGGTTGTCATCTGATGACCTTCAGGTAGATCAGGACCAAACGTTTGATCAAATAAAGGAATTAACGGTCTGTAAAAATGTCTCTGAAGGAGAAATATTATTGTTTTGGTTGGTGTTGACTTCTATTGTTTCCCTCCGGGATCAATAAAGTATTTTTGAATTTGTAAACAACCATCCTGACCTTAGTGACATATCTCCATTGTAGATATGTTGGTTTCTTATCCACTGCAGCTTGTGGTCAGACCTGTTGCTGGTTGATTCAAACAAGATATTCCAGTAAAAGCATCAAAACAACAAATATTCTTGACAACCAATGACCCATTTATTTTCAATTAGAGCTGTTTTTACATATTGCAGCATTTATGGTAAAACGTGTCGTATTACAAGTAATCCTCGCTGTATCATGTTGCAACTAAAGCATTCTACAGTTTTCTTTGGAATTTGATGTCAACATTTCTAATAAAGCTGCAACTCTGGGATGTTTACCTCTCAGTTTCTTCATTTCTTCCTTCTAAAGCCGCCTGCAGGCCAAAACGCTGTAGCTTTAAAACCTTTCCCTGTTCCTGCTTGATTCACAAATGTAACAGCTCAGAGTTCAGTACAGTTCAGTTCCTGCTTGGTTATGTTTTTCTCTTCTGTTTATTGGTGTTCCTCACAATGATTGACAGAACAAATTTGTTTTTGTGTAGAGACTCCCTGAAGGTGACGAGACTGATTTCTCTACACTTTCTGTCTGACAGTTTATGAGTTTTCTAATTTTGCCCAAAACATAATGTATCAGAGGATGATTTATGATGAAAATATTCAGAGAAATTTCAAAAAGTAATCAACTTAAAGATGGAGGCAGAGACATAAAGATTGTTTGTAAAGGCTAGATCCCGAAAAACCTTTTGAAACATAAATCTGGTGTTGACTCGTTTTTTCATGTTATGCCATGCATGACCGGTGACCTACACACAGTGGTGTATCTAGGTGTTAGAAAGTTTCTGCCTTGCTGTATTTCAGGGAGACTCTTTGAGGACGAACATCCAGCTGGATTTCGGCGATGGCACAGCCGTCTCCTATTCCAACTTGAGCTGGACCGAGGAGGGGATCAAACACGTGTACAAGTCGGCAGGAATATTCCGGGTCACGGCGCTGGCGGAGAACACGCTGGGCTCCGACACCACTACGCTGTACCTGCACGTCACATGTGAGTGTTCAGAGAAAACCAAACAGGCTCTCCCACCAACATGTACCTCCTGTGATGTCAACAACCACAAACCTCAGTGAACCTTAATGGGGATTTTGTGTTTAAGAAGTGCGCAGTTATGAGTTGAATCGCAAATGATACAAAATCTGAAAAGTGTCATCCACTACAGTTTTTCATTTTTCGTAATGTTAAGATCAGGAGCAGATTTTTAGTTTAAAAAATATTCTTTGAAAAATAATCTAGTAGGCCTAATTTATCTCCATATGGAGGAGCTCCCATCTGAACGCCATTCATGCCTGAATAGGGGGGAGGGGGGGGGTTTGCTCGGTCTCTGATTGGTCAGCTTGAGATTCTTGATCAGGCTTTGTCTACTGATTTTCATCAGCTCTGCTGACATTAACTAAACCTGATAAAGCGTTTTGTCAAAAGAAAATTAGTTTCGTCCCTCGGAGGATACAGTGAGTCATCACCATTGGAAAATCATTTTAAGGACACTTCAAAGTCTAAAATACCATAAAGAACATGAACAGAGCAACTTATGTCTCATTTCTACACCGGATGCTGGAGTAAACTGAGGGTGATCCGTAACATCCTGACTGGCAGCTTAATCAGCCTCAAAAACAGCAGATTAGCATCTCTGAAAAACCTTTAAACCTGTTCCTGCTCTAATAAAGGAAACAACCTTTAACCCTTGAGCTGTTTCCATATTTTGTCAGGTTACAGTCACAATAATTCAAAGTATGTATTTTCTGAGGGGTTTATGTTCTTGTCCTACCCAATGTAGTGCTTGATTGTGAAGTGAAAGGAAAATGATTCAGTCATTTTTATTCCCAAATCAAAATCTGAAAAGTGTGGCGTGCTTTTCACATCCTGAGCAAAGACTTTGTAAAACCACCATTGCATCCAGAGACTGGACTCTTTGCCCCCCTTTTTTTTTTTTTTGCAAAACAGCTCAGTCAGTTTGGATGTTCATATTTTTAGGTCTTCCCCACTGATTTTTAATTGGATTTAGGTCTGGACTTTGACTAGGCCATCCATTGTATCAATGGCTGAATGTTTAGGGCAGTTGCCCTGCTAGAAGGTGATCCTCCGCCCCAGTTCCAGGTCTTTTCCAGCCTCTAATGAGTTTTCCTAATTGATCCTGGATTCATCTCTGACCAGCTTCTACGTCTGCTGAAGAAAACATCCCCACAGCATGATTCTGCTGCCACCATGTTTCACTATGAAGCTGGTGTGTTCAGTGTTAGCTTTCAGCCACACATATCAATTAGCATGCAGGGCCAAATATTATATTTCTGGTCGATGTTTAGCAGTGTTACAGTAGCAGGGGGACGTCTTGGTCTTTTACATAAAATCCTAAACATATATTGAGGTTTGCAGCTGTAACGTTCCTGTGCAGGACTCGTAGCGGCTGCTCACATTTGACCTGCAGCTTCATCATAATCTTTTCCTCATTGTGTTTTGTTGTGCTGCTGATGCTAAAGTAAGTACAGATCAATAACACTCTGTTGATCCAAGCTAAACATATTGAAGAATAAAAAAGCAGGTTTTGACAGAAAAGGTCATATCAGAGTCGCTTATGAAATGTTTTCCTGTGGAGAAGAGCAAACTGAGAGGGAGGCCTTTAAGGCCAGCGCAGGTAATGAGTTTTATCAGGATCTAGATCTAGAACAATAGCTAATTTAAAGCTGGAGCAGATTTCACACAGCAACAAAGTAAACAAATTATACGATTGTCATGCTTCGCAGCTCTTCTCAGACACAATGAAAAAAGGGATCATTTTAGCTCTCTGAGAGAATTACACAAGCTGCTTTCAGTAAGTGTTAAATTGTCTCTCTGTCATGTTATTGTTTCCCTGATTCGTTCAATCCATCTGATTTAACCTCTTCCGTCCTCATGCGTCAGCGTACTCCGTATTAATACGTTTCTGACAGCCGTGAATTCAGCTGGATTTTGGTCTCGTGGCGACGGTGACACCTTCAGGGAGAAAGGCCAAAAAACTGCAACCGTTTCTCAGCTCGACATTTTTAATGCCAAATGACTTTCTCCTCTTCTCCTGCTTACACAGAAGAGCAGGCCCGAGTGCACAAAGACACACCGAGCATCTCATAGTGGGGATAAAGATTAGTTCTGGTTAAAGAGGATGAGAGTGAGCAAGACGAGCAGCCCAGATCACAGCGCCGCCACACAAACAGATGCTGTTAGAGGTTCTCCATGCATGCAGTGTGTTACATCTGTCCACAGCGCGGAAGTCCATCCTGAGATTAGTGTAAAGCAGCTATGAGCTCTGTCGGCTCCCATTAGGTTTTCTTCGCAGGGAGGTTTGTGGCTTCACCCCAAAGGTATCATGTCAAAAATACCTGATAATTTATTTTATTTTAGCTCAACATTCCCTGTGAATTATCGGGGAGTTGTTGCTGTCTCTCGGTTAGGCCTGCAGAGTTTTGACAAGCAAGAAATCTGCTGTTTGACAGGTTTGATTTGGGGAACCAGGGTGGATCGGCTGAAAAGTATTTACACTATTATTGACGATAAGCAGCAGTACGGCTATAGTCACATAAAACAGGAAAAAACCTAAATGATCTTGTCTCTACCAGGTTATACGATTTAAATCTGACCTTAAGTGTAAAAACAAATGACAGAACTGCTCACAGCTTACAGACATAAATTTAAATATATAACTTTAGGGAAAATAAAAAAAAGATTAAGGGACAATATGTTCATGGATTTACATCCCAATATTTTTTAGATGAAGAACGAAAAAGGAAGGCTCATTGTGACAGTGCAGATATGCTTATTTTGAGTAGCTGATTCCTCAGGCTGTCAGGTGTTCATTGTGTTCATCAGAGGGAGAAACTGTCTCTGCGGCGCCACCTAAAGGTAAAAGGCTAAACAGTTTGTGTCGAGAGATGGTAGCTAAACTTTCTCTGAACCTAGACCTGGATGGATGGAGGGAAGGTCAGCCCTGATGATCCTCTCTGCAGACCTGATTGTTCATTTCAGTCTGGACTGGTCCGGTTTTGTGGACGGGACAAACCACGAACACAGGACAGCCTGAATAATGGCCTTGTGGAAGATGACCACACTGTTTTATCCTCTTATTACTGTTTCTTTCTCTCACCATCACCGTACCGCTGGTGTTTGTTTGGCATAGATGCAAACTAGTCTGTGCAGCAGCCCATGTTGTCATTGGGAGAGAGGGAGACAATTGGTTCCTCAGCATTTTTGTGTTCTTGGAAGTATTTTTGGTAATAAAAGCATAAATATGTTATATTTAAAAATATGTCGGCTACACTAATAATAAGAAAAACTGGGGGCCCTCTGGTATGTTGCTAACTGCTACGTTCCCCTCTGTACCCGTATTATGAAGACCATATACTAGGGGTGTAACGGTACACAAAAATCACAGTTTGGTACGTTTTCGGTACACTTTTATAAAGAAAAATAAATACAAATGTGCATTTGACTTTTTTTTTAACTTTGATCAGCATTAAACAAAGAACCGTTTTTCTTGAATTCCTTCCTTTCAATTCCTGAAATTAATTGGATTTTATTATATTCTATAACTTGAAAAAGTTAAAAGTATAAAACTGACTGGAGATTTGATTGGATTAAAAAAAATAAACAAAATAGTACAAGCAGACACAGCCAGAGTAAAAAAAACAAATATAACCACTTGAAAACAGTCACCGTTAATGTTTAGAAATGTTTGACTAATATTTTGCCCCCAGGAATAAAATATACTTAAATCACTCTGGAGTTGTTTTGATATTTCGACGGCTTAGTCTCCCAGCTGTACTTAACTGCATCATGGGCAGCTTTTGGGAACATCCCTTCTCATCAATGGGGGATTCCCCAGACTTGTGTTTTATCCAGAATAAGGAGTTTGGTCTGATTGGATGCTACTGGTAGCCATGTTGGTTTTTCTCTAGTATCAGTGACGTTTCCATTCAGCTTGACATTGTTTCAGGTGGATCATTCAGTTCAGTGCAGAGCGTGTTATGGACCTTATTGCTGTGGAAAGATGCTGACAAAGAACTGACAAGTTCTTTCTTTTTCTACTGCAGCTGCGTGAGAAACCATCAATGCTCCAACATAGCTGAGTTCAGTGATAGTTGGAAGTAATTTCTGTTTTATTTTGGTGTCACTTTTTAAAGTTGTGCTGCGGATCGTTGCACTGAGCTCCCGAGTTCTTCACATAACCATTCTGCATGTGTTCATGTAGAAAACAGCTGGATTTGTTCGGTACCAAGCGGAACCAAATACATGTTCCGTTACACCCCTACTATAAACTGCTCCCACCTAACATTGATCAGGATCTATATGATCTGTTGCATAAAGATTTGCTATCAGGTTAAAGTAAATGTTTTATTATGGTTTGGTTTACAACCAGGTGTTCTAGGAACCGTGTGTAGCTGTTTTTCTGTTTCAGTTGACAACATAAAAATAGTCACCTTTCTAAATAAAATCATATGAAAAATACCCTTTATCTCTGAAAGAGAAGTCCACATCACATAACCAGTCAGTGTCATAAAGAGGTTAGAAGGTCCCTCCACCAATCCTGGTTAATGGACCCTGAGTCCTCCTGTCTATGAGGTAATCTTCTCTGGGAGTTGATATAATTGCTCTGAAAATGTTTACATTCATCCATTTCCCTGACTTATTTATCCTGTTCTCAGGATGGGGGCACAGGGCAGATCATATCCCACAATGCTCCTGACAGGATGAGGAAAAACAAGCCGGACAATTTGACGGTTTGCTGCAGAGCCGACACGTGCAGACTCACAGTTGCATTCACACCTCTGGATTATTTATGGTTTCACCTCAGGTGCAGATCTTTGGGCTGAGAAAGAAAAGAAAACAGAAACAGCTCCCTGTCAAATCAAAGTGCTGGGATTTGAAGTGTTTAGTTTCCTGCAATAACCTCCACAGCCCCGCATGTTTGGGATCTGTGATCTGCACTCTGTCTGAATAAGAAACCGACTCCTAGTCCTGCTCTGCTACAGCTCTCTGTGGATGAGATCAACTGTTTTTTTCTACAGGTCCAGTGGAGCACGTCCAGCTCCTTGCTCCCTTCGTGGTGATCAGAAACAAGGAGGTGAACATCACAGCTGTGGTCCTACCCAGCCAATCACGCACTGTCACCTACTTCTGGTGGCTTGGCAACAACACAGAGGTAACTCCTCCATGGCAACACTCAGACATTTCTAATTCGCGTTTTGTCTCTTTCTTGGTTGCATCGGGAAAACAGCCATTAGGCTTTAGAAAACCTTTCATATTACATCAGATCAATACAAAAGATTTTTAGTACAGAGATGTGTGATTAATAAAAAAATCTTTAATATCTGCTTAAAGATTCTTTTATAAATGTACTTTTAGTCTGAAAAACAAGCCTCATTGGAGCGCATAAATACATAGTTGATTTTTTTAATTTTAATTTTTAGATAGATATGTTCCCCTTAATACTGTCTAATGTATTTACCTAATCTTGTTACCTTGGTTGGCAATGACAGAGGTCAAAGGTCACCTGTAGGTCTTCACCAGGTTCTCTCACACTGTAGCTGCTATTTTGGCCCATTCCTCCATGCAGATCTTCTCTACAGCTGGGATGTTTTGGGGCCGTCGCTGGGCAACACGGACTTTAAACTCCCTCCACTATTGGATTGAGGTCTGGAGACTAGCTAGGCCACTCCAGGACCTTGAAATGTTTTTACGTATCCACTCCTTCGTTGCCTAGGCGATGTGTTTGGGATCATTGTCATGATGGAAGATCCAGCCACGTTTCATCTTCAATGCTTTCACTGATGGAAGGAGGTTTTTGACAAAAATTTCATAATACACGGCCCCATTCATCCTTTCCTTAATACGGATCAGTCGTCCTGTCCCCCTTTGCAAAAAAACAGCCACAAAGCATAATGTTTCCACCCCCGTGCTTCACAGTGGGTATGGTGTTCTTGGGATGCAACTCTGCATTCTTCCCCCTCCAAACACGATAAGTGGCGTTTATACCATTTTGGTCTCCTACGACCACATGATCATCTAGATGATCGCTGGCTAACTTTAGACGGGCCTGGGCAGGTACTGGCTTAACCAGGAGGACCTTTCAAGCGCTCCAGGATTTTAATCCATGACGATGTAGTGTGTTACTAATAGTAACCTTTGTTACTGTGGTCCCAGCTCTTTTCAGGTCCTTGACCAGTTCCCCCCGTGTAGTTCTGGGCTGTTTCCTCATCGTTCTCTAGATCATATGTTCCCCACCAGGTTTCCAACAGTTGATCTCTTCTCACCAAGCTGCTTGTCTATTGAAGATTGGCTCATCCCAGTCTTGTTAAGGGGGACATTCTTGTCCCTGGTGTCCTTGGACAGCTCTTTGTGTCTTTTATAGAGATAACGAGTTCAAACAGGTGCCATTAATACAGGTAACGAGTGGAGGACAGAAGAGCTTCTTAAAGAAGAACTAACAAGTCTTGCTTGTTTGCAGGTGCTACATACTTATTTTCTGCACCATTATACAGATAAATTCTTTAAAAATCACACAATTTGATTTCCTGTATTTTTTTATGGATTCTGTCTCACAGTTGAAATGTACCTATGATGAAAATTACAGACCTCTGTCATCTTTTTTAAGTGGGACAACTTGCATAGTTGGTGGCTGCCAAATACTTTTTTGCCCCAGTGTAGATACTTTACAGTAATTGAACAGTTACCTATTCACCGAAATTCACTAGCCAATTCACATTAGGTGTAAGTTAGAAGTGCAAAATGAAGACATACAAAGAAATACAATGTACAAAAAACAGTCAAACAATAATCTACAATAAAGTGTCAATGGTATAAAATAGCAAATAGATAAAAATAACAGTTATTTAGACAAGTGCAATTCAAATGTTCTGTGCATTTAGAGTCCTGACCGCCCAGGGGCAGAAGCTGTTCCATAGCCTGTTGGTTTTGGAGCTGATGGATCTGAACCTTTTCCCAGAGGGTAGCGTTGGGATGGAGGTTGTCTTTAATAATCACCCTGGTTCTGATGGTTCTGACACCTATGGCTGGGAGGGGAAACAAAACAGCCGATCCATCCATTTACCCGACTTATTAATCCTGTTCTCAGGATAAAAAGCCTTAAAGTGTATTGTACATTTGTATTTAGCGTCTGTTACCCCTAAATAAAGTTATGTGCCCTCTGCGTGGAGAAGTTTTAAGCAGGGTTAGGGTCTAAGACAAACCTTGAAAAGAGCATTTATAAGAAAAGCAGCCAAGAGGCCCATGGTAACTTTGGAGGAGCTGCAGAAATTCCCAGCTCAGGTGAAATAATCTGTTAACAGGATTAGTCACTCCAAAAACCTGGCCTTTTATGGAAGAGTGACTAAAAGTCTTCTTTGAAGGAAACCAACAAGTTCTGTTTGCAGTTTACCACAAACCATGTATGGGACATAGAAAACATGTAGAAGAAGTTGCTCTGGATTCCAGTTGGTGGCCCAGTCAAAGTCCAATCCCTCAGCTCAACTGAGAGAAGAAGAATAGCCAAAACTGAAATCTCTAGATGTCCATAACTGGTTGAGACAGATCACTGGTAGAGACTTGCAGTTTTATCTCTTACTGTAGGTTTATTCTCCATTCTCAAACTTTATGCTTACAGCCCGTGATAACTTTGGACGGAAGTATCTCGTACACCTTCAGGAGTGAGGGACTGCACACCATCACAGTTCAAGTGGCGGCAGCCAACACCATCCTGCAGGACAGCAAGACCATAGCGATCAAAGGTCAGTTTCTGTCCTCAACATCAGCCAAGAAAAACACCCTGATATGGTTTATATGTTAGTAGACTGTTTTATGCAGTTTGGTTTCATGAGAAATGTTCCTGTAACAAAGAGCTCACACATTAATTGAAGCTGTCAAAGTTGAAAACTCCAAAGTGTCTTCATTTCATATTGATAGAAGGGAGTATATGTGAAAGGCAGCGATTTATTACCAGCAGACAGGTTGGGTTAAAGCTAGGACATTTTCTAATTATCAGGAAGTTCAGCCGCTACACTGAGCCAAAGCCTCCTTTCATCAAGTGTTAACTACCTGAAAACTCAACTTGAGCAGAATGACATTTTGGCCCAACTACCTCAGAATAAAAGTGAATTAATGGTTGACTCTGCCCCAACTCTCCTCCGCAGAATTCTTCAAATCTCTGCTTTTATCTTTCTCCCCGAACTTGGACGAGTTCAACCCCGACATACCCGAGTGGAGGCAGGATGTGGGGAGAGTAATTAAGAAGGCTCTGCTACAAGTGAGTGATTTCCATTTTGACTTCAGTCTTCCCTTGGTCCGTCTCTGCCTCTCAGATCCGTCCTCCTCTCTCTCTCAGCTTGCTCTTCACAATTATCTCCCAAACCCCCTTCCCTGCCCAACACTCAGCGATGCGACAAGCGAACACCCTCGGGCCACCCTACGATTCATCATCAGACAGGTGTGAAGACGCCTCTGCTTTCCTTTTCTCCCTCGATGGCTTCATGATGACTCCAGTTCCTTAATTTCAAAAAGTCTCCGATAAAATTATCCCAGCAGTCGGTGCGCAGGGGGTTCTGGTGGAGACCTAAGAGTTACGATTCCCGTCACTTTCACACACTGTGGTATGTCTGTGAGCTCGAGTGTGTGTGTGTGTGTGTGTGTGTGTGAGTAGGTGGCCTATCATTGTTAAGTGCCACTCATCTCCCCATTCACAGCTCATGAATAGCTGGATGTATTTGATGGCGGTGCTTGAAGCCGTCTTCGCAGCAGATTGAGCATTACAGCTGCAGGTGGGAGCTTCTGGATAGATATTTTATAATGATAGTAGGGGATCTCATGAGCAACCTTGATAACCCCCATTCATCCTTTGATCTAGCTCATTTAATTATTTCCAGTTCATCCAGGATGTAAATCATGCAGGGAATATGTTGGCGGTGGGGAGGGCATCATTTCTTCTCACAGGCTAACAGACCTGACACGTTTCATTATATTAACTTTGATACATTTATATTTAGCAATTAAATAAATATACTTAAAGAGCTCTGACTTACTACTTAAAATTCTAAAGTTTTTTAGTAGTTGCTACTGATGTATAAACCGGGAGACAAACAATGAAAAGGCTGTGGATGCAAGAGTGAACACCTTTTTAAAAAATCCCATCCCTGCATGTTGCGTACTCTAACGTTCTATCACGTCGAGTCTGTTTTTCCTGCTTCTGCACATTGCAGTTCCTACCTACTCTTGGCTAAGTTCAAAGCACAAACCATCTGTCTGGTGTTGTGCCCCTGTACAGGTCTCTCATTATGCAGCTGGAATGAGAATGAGTTGTGTTTGTTACAGTGAACGTAGCTTTATCTCTGCTGGGTTATTTCTGTCATTTCACAAGGGACGTGCAGAGTTTAGGACAAACGGTAAGCTACTGTAAGGTCTTTACTTGGATTATAAGACATAACAAAAGTACAGTACAGGGTGTCCACGGGGTCTTGAAAAGTACTAAATATTGATACATTGAGTTAAAGATAATTGAAGACCCTTAAAAAGTATTAAAAACTCTTAAAATGATTTTGTTTTAAAAGTCTTAAAATTGTTTTTTTAGTAGAATTTTGTGGGTTAGGACACACATAAACTAGTAAAATAAAATAATTGTTTGTTCTCTCGGGGTCTTCATACGACGTGACTTTACAAACTATCATTACCGACATTACGTATCCTGCTAATTTATATTAAATTGCAGTGAGGCGATGCAGTATTACCGAAAATGGGGAGGTTTAAATGAGCTAATTCTTGGCTAGAATTCTACCTAGTTACATTATGTATTGTTCTTCAATTATTTCTTTTTTTTTTTTTACCCATTCACATTATCTTTATGAGAAATTGTCATTTTTGTTTAACTTGTTCAAATACATAAATAAGTTAAGGATTTTAAACCGTTTCTAAAGCCAGTGGCTGAAAGCAACAGATGCTTACTGTGCATTTTGTAAAAAGAAGACCAGCGTTGCCTCAATGGGCATCAACTCAGTCAAATCACACATAAATGGAGCTATGCACAACACCACTGCCATTAGCTCCCGTGAACATCTGCAGAGATCAACCATCAGTTTTTGTTCTAAAGCTGCTACTGTGACACCTTTGGCACTTCTGCCCCTTTGTCTGCCCAATCCAACCTCGGAGTGGCGCTAGCAGACACACCTACACAACGGGATGAGGTGATTTAGTATTTACACACAGAGGTTAACCACCACTTTCCAGGCTATGTTTCCTGATTTGGCCGTTGCAAAAACATTCACTTGTGCAAAGGATAAAACGGGATGCATTTTGAGGTTTGGATTAGCCCCCTTAAGAGGCAGCTGGATTTATTTCTATTAGAAACACAGAATACGACTGCTTAATAGTTTATTTGTATATTGCAATAAAATCTTAATTTTATTTTAGAAGGTCCTGAAAAGGTATGAACATTTATTTCAAGATCCCTACATATACCCTCCAGTAGTAAGAATAGAAATAAAAAAAATGTGTCTGTGTTTTTCCTCATTTTTTAATTCTCTTTAGATCATGCATTCAAAATAATCTGAATGGTGATTTTTTTTTTTAACAAGAGGTCATGTCAAGTAGTGACTGTAACCAGGATTTGGTACCAAAGTATCCAAAAGGAGGCATTGAGAAGAGTTACTGTACATTCACAAACTTCACGGTGCAGATAGGACCCTGTTGGTGACCTGGTCCACTTCCCCTGCTTGGAGGCATCTAGGATGCAACATGATGAGGTGGAAATGTGGATTGTGGTCTGAAGGATCAAAATTCCTCATCTTTGCTGGGAAAAAATGGACCAAGATGTATTTCATTTTGTCAGCCAGGTTCTGTGATAGTTAAGGGTGGAACCAGTGTTTGTTGTAAGGGCAGCATTAATCCAGAAAAGTCCTGCTGAAATGTTAGAGCAACATCTGCTGCCTCGGTCCGCTTTGCCCTTCCTTTAAGGTTGCCCTCTGTCACCGATTCTGTTCATAACCTCAATGGACAGGATTTCCAGGTGCAGCCAAGCTGTTAAGTGAATCCGTTATAATGGCCTAAGATCGGGTCTCAACTTTTTGCAGCAGCTTCATCAGAACGTGATTTTCAGCTTTCGCTGGGGGAGTTTGTAGCCGAGTGTGAAGAAGCCGGGAGTAAATTGAGCACCAAATGCAAGACCGTGATCTTAAGCCAGAAAAGGGTAGAGTGTCTTCTCCTAATCGTGGACAAGGTTGTGCCCCAATTGGAGGGGTTAAAGTACCTCAGGGTCCTGTCCCTATTGAGGGGAAAATGGAACAGGATATCTATAGATGGATTGGTGCATCAGCAGTGATGCGAGCACTGTCTGTTGTGGTGACGAGAAAGCTCAGCCAAAGGACAAAGCTTCCTACCCTAATCTGTGATTAAGAACTAATAGTGACTGAAAGAACAAGATCACAGATACAAGCGGCTAAAATGAATTTCCGCCGCAGGGTGTCTGGGCTCTCCGTTAGAGATAGGGCGAGAAGCTCGGTCATCTAGGAGGGGCTGAACTGCTGTAGAACCACTGCTCCTCCACATTGAGAGGAGCTAGTTGAGGTAACTCGGGCATCTGGTCAGGACGCCTCCCTGGTGAGGTGTTCCAAGCATGTCCCGCCGAGAGGAAACCCTGAGGCAGACCTAGGACACGCTTGAGGGATGATGTTTCTATGCTGGTCTGGAAAACACCCTGAGACACCCCTAGAGAAGTTGGTCCAAGTGGATGTGGGCTGCTGGCCCCGCAACCTGACCCAGGATTAGGCGGAAGCTAATGGATGGATGGATCTGCTGCCTACTAGACCAGATCTTTTCCAAGGACCTTCAAGCCTTTTTCACGAAGACAATGGCAGAGGAAGAGGATGGTATGGCTGCTGAACTGGCCTCCTGGCCTGTTCACCATAATAGTATAGAATAAAATAGAATAATCCTTTATTGTTCCACAAAGGGGAAATTCAGCTGTAACAGCAGCAAATTGACAGATATTAGAAGCATTTATATTCACACAAGAAAAATAGAAAACTGAATTAAGAATAATTTATGTACATTAAGGAAAAAATTACAAAATCAAAGTGCTGTGCAGTTATTAAAAATAAGTGGCATACTCATATTTGAAATGAGTAGGATGATTTAAAAGCAGAAAATATTTATGAATATTTACATAATGTTAAGAAATTGACAAATTAACATCTGAAGCTCTTCAAGGCTTGGTGTCCTTAATGCCAAAAGTAAAGAATGGGAAAAAAATTACAAAATGCGAAGGGTTGTGTTGTAAAGCGTTTTTTCTTGGAATGAGTCTCAGACTGCAGCAACGACGAATAGATCTGAGCAAATATGCTAAATCGGACTTATTGGCTTCTTTGCAGGTTTGAAATGAAAACTAATGTCAAAATAAACCAAAGAATGTTGTATCTCTTTCTTTATTGAATTCTTTTTTTAATTATTTATCTCATTCTCACATGTAGCACAAACAGTACAAATATCCTTAAAAGTCCATGTTGCAGTGAAATAAATAAGAAAACAGCAGGTGAAAATGAGTTTTATTGGATTATGCTGGTGGCTGAATCGTCGCTTCTGTTTGTTTTTATCCTCTGACAATATCCTGTCACAGTTTGAAATCAGCTCCTCTCTATCGGCGCAGATCTGTTTATACGAGGGCAGCTGACATCAAGTTCATTTCCAAGCAAACATATTGTCCAAGTGTTGACAGGAGGGTTTATTTTTCCTTCATTTCGTTCTGGTTGAGCTCTCCGGCTTACGGCACAGTAAACATCTTTAAACCACAGAAACCAGAGAGTAAAAAATCCAACAATTAAAGACAGGCTCCATTAGACGGGACAATATCACCACGAGGTCTTTAAAGTAAAGACTTTGCACTCTTCACCTGGGCTCGTTTGGTACCACTGCTGGTCCTGATCACATTTTGAGTAATAAAACATTTTTATTTCACTCTCCCTGTCTGCAGCTGCCTCCCTCACAATTTCCATCAACATTTCTCACAGTTCGGCCTTACACCGTCTGTAATATTGTCACTCCCCCACATCTTCACTCCAAGGTTAATGCAGCCCCTCAGTCTAGTGAAGCCTCTCACTGCTGCTGGCCTGAAGGCATTGAAGAAAACTACACCATCCAACTGATGCAGGTTTATTTAAAAACCTGAGTATCCCACTTTATTTTACTGCACAATACTTCGGTTTTTGTAATGGTGTCCTTAATGTATATGCAATTCTTAATTCTGTTTTTATACTTTTCTACCATTCTTGTCTGCCCAATGAATGGGCAGAGAGTGCCAGAAAGTTGGGATCCTTACTTGAGATCTGTGGTTGATGCTCAGAAGGAGTTTAGGGAGGGTGTGTGCCTGCTGAGGACCGCGTGGATGGCAGGATCCGGGGTGCGCTTGCATTTCAGGGCCCATGGAGAAGGAGGGGTGCGAGGGTGGACAGGCAGATGAAGGAGGACTGGACCCAGCCGGAGAACCTCACGGAGGAGCGGCGAAGGAGGCTGCAGGAGGATGGGAGCAGACGCCCCAGGCTGCGGGTGGCAGACTGACCCAGGGAGGTGGGTGCTGAAAAATAGAGAAAGCAAGCAAGGGGTTATCTCAAAAATAGCACAAAAACCAGAACAAGGTCTGTGTAGTGGCCTGTTAGCACAACAATGAGGTTAACCATCTGGTGTCTGCTCTAGGTAGGCGCTCCCCTTTTAACCGCTCCTCTGTGATTAGACGGAGTGGCCCCAGCTGGATGAGATATAGCCACACACCTGAAGGAGGAGAAGGTAAGCCACGCACACTTATCCCTTCAGGTACACACACCCTCGCAGTACCCCCCCTTTCAACGGATGCCTCCTGGCGGCTGGCCGAGGGACGAGGAAGCAGAAGCCCTCTCAAAGTCAGTGAGGAATACAGTGGACTAGTGGAGACAGGTTTTACTTGAGAGACGTGGAACGTGGGATGCACACGGAGGTGGGTAGAGAGCTTAAGGCGTAGGGCTGAGGGACTGATGACTGACTCGATGGGGAAAGGGCCTAGGAATCGGGAGACAACTTCTTTGACATGCCTTTGAGGGGAAAATCTCTGGCGGAGAGCCAGACTATCTGACCGGGTGTGTAATGGGGAGCTGGGAGGCGTCGCCGATCAGCATAGCGCTTCTTTTGAGCCGAGGAGCGTTGGAGGGCAGCTCTAGTCTGGTTCCACACCCTCTTACAGGCTTTAATGTGTGAGCGAACTGATGGAATGACATGATCCGGGACAGAACTGGGAAGGAGGGACGGTTGGTATCCTAGAGAGGCCTCGAATGGCGAGACCCCCGAAGCTGCAGAGATGTGGGTGTTATGGGCATATTCCATCCATGGGAGGTAAGAGCTCCAGGTGCAAGGATTGGACGCACAGACACAGCGGAGGGCGCTCCCGAGCTCTTGGTTGAGTCGCTCACACTGGCCATTGGACTGGGGATGGAAACCGGATGTCACCTGAACCTGGGCTCCGAGTGACACACAGAAATCCCTCCAGACCCGGGATATAAACTGGGGTCCCCTATCCGAGAGAATCTCGCTAGGGATTCCGTGCAACTTGAAAATGTGGAGGAAGAGGAGTTTGGCGGTCTGAGCGGCGGTGGGCAACTTGGGGAGAGCTATAAGGTGGCAGGCTTTGGAGAAACGGTCAATTATAGAAAGAATGACTGATTTTCCTTGAGAAACGGGGAGTCCTGTGACAAAATCAAGAGCTATATGGGACCAGGGCCGAACTGGGATGGGAAGGGGCTGAAGAAGGCCAGAAGAGGGCTGGTGGGTATTCTTGCTTTGACTACATATGGTGCAGGCTGACACGTATTCCTTCACATCCTTGTTTAGCCCGGGCCACCAGAAATGTCGGCGGAGGAGAGCGATTGTTCGGTTTACGCCAGGATGGAAGGAGAACCTGGAGGCGTGGCCCCATTGGATAGCCCGAGAGCGGATGGCGGATGGGACGAAGAGGCGATGGGGGGGACCTCCACCGGGATCAGGCTCGTTAGCATGTGCATTCTTGATCTGAGACTCTAGATCCCAGGTGAGTGCCCCCACTGTGCAGGAAGGAGGACAGATGGAACTGGGGGTCTCTGGCAGGGAATCAGAGGAGAACTGGCGGGACAGGGCATCAGGTTTTGTGTTTCTGGATCCTGGCTTATAGTTATGTTTAAATTAAAATGGGAAAAGAAAAAAGGACCAGCGATATTGTCGGGGTTTAGACGTTTGGTTGTTTTAAGATACAGTAAATTCTTGTGGTTTGTCCATACAATGACTGGGAGCTCTGTACCCTCTAGCCAATGGCGCCATTCTTCCAGGGAGAGTTTAATGGCTAGGAGCTCTCGGTCACCGATGTTGTAGTTCCTCTCGGTGGGGGAAAAGCATTTGGAGAACAACGCAGCGGGGTGGAGCTTCTGGGAGAGGACTGCTCCAACTCCTGTATTGGAGGCATCCACCTCCAGGATGAATTGGGAACTGGGGTCGGGGAAGATCAGAATAGGAGCCTCCACAAACCTTTTCTTTAGCTCTCGAAAGGCTTGGTCAGCAGCCTGGGTCCAGGTGAAAACCTGCTTCGTGGAGGTGAGGGCGGTCATGGGAGCAGCGATGTTACTAAAGCATCGGATGAAGCGTCTGTAAAAATTTGCGAACCCCAGGAACCGTTGCAGCTGTTTCCTTGAGGTGGGAGTGGGCCATTCTTGGACAGCTTTGATCTTTACAGGGTCAGTCTTCACCTGTCCTCCCTCGAAAATAAACCCCAGGAATGTGACTGAGTTCAGGTGAAAAATCGCACTTCTCTGCTTTGACGAAGAGGGAGTTTTCTAGGAGCCGCTGGAGGACCTGGCGGACATGCTGGCGATGCTGACGGAGATCTTTAGAGAAGATGAGGATGTCATCTAGATACACAAAGACAAAGATATTTAGGAAATCCCGCATTACGTCATTCACTAGATGCTGAAACACTGCTGGGGCGGTAGTTAGACCAAAAGGCATCACTAAGTACTCGTAGTGTCCAACGTGGGTCTTAAAGGCAGTCTTCCACTCATCGCCTTTGCGAATCCTGACGAGATGCTAAGCGTTGCGCAGATCAAGTTTAGTGATGACAGTGGCCCCTCGCACAGCTTCAAAGGCTGAGGCGATGAGTGGAAGGGAATATTTGTTTTTATATTATAATATTTGTTTTGTTCTGTAATTACGTTGAGCTGTCTGTAATCGATGCACGGTCTCAGGTTTTTGTCTTTCTCCACAAAGAAAAACCCTGCGCCTAAAGGAGAGGTGGAAGTGCGAAAAATGCCAGCTGCGAGGGAATCCATTATATAAGCCTCCATGGCTGCCCTCTCTTTAATAGATAAGTTGAAAAGGCGGCCCGATGGTAGGGGGGGCGCCGGGGAGAAGGTCGATGGCGCAGTCATAGGGCTTGTGAGGAGGGAGAGAGAGGGCTCAGGAGTTGCTGAAGACAAGGTGGAGGTCATGGTATTCGGGAGGAATTTTGGACATGTCAGGTTGTTCGGGAGCTGTGGGAAACAGAACTACGTGGAATGGCTGACCGGAGGCAGTGTTGGTGGCAATGTTGGCTCCGGGACTCAACACGAGCCCCCGCCCAATTAATGGTGGGACTGTGGGTGGCTAACCAGGGGTACCCTAACACTAAAGGAGCATCACAAATAGGAAAAACAAAGAACGGGGTTTGTTCGTGGTGATTACCAGAGAGCATTAAATTTAGGGGTAACGTTCGTTGGGTTATCATGGTTATCACGGCTAATGGAAACTCTGAGCGGAACGGAAAGCGCTTCCACCGGAAGGTTGTACTGTTTGACAATTTCAGGGCTGATTAAATTTTGTTCAGACCCAGAGTCGATCAGTGCTCTGAGGGAAATGTGCTCATTCTGTTTAAAAATAATTGCAGGTAAAATTAGCCGGGGGGATTCATGAGGGGCCCCGCCCGACAGTATCCCCAATTTTACTGACGGGCACTCTCTTTTGAGCGAACTGGACAGGAAGAAATAAAATGTCCGGGGGTGCCGCAGTACAGGCAGCAACCGCTCTCCATACTCCGCTGGCGCTCGGCCGGGGAAAGCCGAGCCCTGCCGATCTGCATAGGCTCCGGAGACGGCTGACACGGGAAGGAACCGGAAGTGCTCGGAGCTGGGCTAGCTGAGGGGGGCGCAGGGGAAGAGGAGAAGACGAGTGATGATTTCAACCTCGACCTCTCCCGGAGTCTGTTAACCTTGACAGCGAGATCTATCAGATCGTTCAGGGATTCGGGCTCATCTCGGTAGGCGAGTTCGTCTTTAAGTTTTTCGTTCAGTGAGTTTAAAAAGGCTGCCTTTAGCGCCGGCCGGTTCCAACCGGATTTGGCGGCTAGAGTGCGGAACTCAATGGCGAGGTCAGCGACTGAGCGACTACCCTGTTTAAGTTCCCAGAGTAGCTTCGTGGACTGCTCTTCACTGCGTTTAATGCAAAAGGTCTGTTCGAACTGGTGAATAAAATCGTCAAAGGAGTAAGCGCTGAGGGAATCTAAATCAAAAAGGGCCAGAGCCCATTGCAGGGCCTTCCCCCTGAATAGAGCGATCATATAAGAGATCTTGTTGCTGTCCTCCTGTAAGGCTCGGGGGGATCGCTCGAACGCAAGCGAGCACTGCAGGAGGCATCCCCTGCTTTTACTTAGCTCGCCGGAGAACGGCTCCGGAGGCGGAGAAACGACCTCGCGGAAGGCCTGAGTAGGGGGAAGATCAGCGGAGGCCGAGATAGATGAAGTGGGGCGAGAGCCTAGGGGAGGAATCTTAGAACTGAGGTCGTGAAATAACTTAGTTAATTGGTTTAGGCTTTGGAGGAGCTGCAGTTTGCTGCTGTGACATTTTGAAGTGCCGCCTCATGTCGGCCCAGAAGCACTCCCTGCTCTGAGACAGCTGAGTGTAGGTGTGTAGCAGAGTCCTGTTGGCCAGATGGTTCTGACATGATTTCATTTTTCTTTGGACTCTAGCGCTTTAACACACACGACCCAGCGACACAGAGAATTGAAACACAAATAATTCATTTCTTTTCTCAGCCAGGGAGGGGGGCTTGGGAGTACCGGGAGCTTGGAGGGAATCTTCCCAGAGCAAAGCACCAGGAGGTGGGGACAGCCACTGGAGGCGAGAGGAGAAGAAGGTGAGCAGGGCAACACAATGAATGGGCAGAGAGTGCCAGTAAGTTGGAATCCTTACTTGAGATCTGTGGTTGATGCTCGGAAGGAGTTTAGGGAGGGTGTGTGCCTGCTGAGGACTGCGTGGATGGCAGGATCTGGGGTGCGCTTGCCTTTCAGGGGCCCTGGAGAAGGAGGGGTGCGAGGGTGGACAGGCAGATTAAGGAGGACTGGACCCAGCCGGAGAAGCTCACGGAGGAGCGGCGAAGGAGGCTGCAGGAGGATGGGAGCAGACGCCCCAGGCTGCGGGTGGCAGACTGACCCAGGGAGGTGGGTGCTGAAAAATAGGGAAAGCAACCAAGGGGTTATCTCAAAAATAGCACAAAAACCAGAACAAGGTCTGTGTAGCGGCCTGTTAGCACAACAATGAGGTTAACCATCTGGTGTCTGCTCTAGGTAGGCGCTCCCCTTTTAACCGCTCCTCTGTGATTAGACGAAGTGGCCCCAGCTGGATGAGATCATCTAGCCACACACCTGAAGGAGGAGAAGGTAAACGACGCACACTCCTCCCTTCAGGCAAGCACACACACACACCCTTACATTTCCTGGTTCTAGTGAGGAACACGAGCAGCAGCGTTCTGGATCAGCTGCAGACCCGTGAAGACACTGTTGCAGTAATCAATCCGACTAAAGATAAACACATGGATGAGTTTTTCAAGGTCCTGTTGCGACATCAGTCCTTTAACCCTAGAAATGTTCTTCAGGCTGACCTTGTTATTGCCTTTATGTGACCCTGGAGGTTCAGGTCTGAGTCCATTACTAGTTTATTTATATAGTGCCGATTCACAACAGATGCCATCTCAAGGCACTTGACGGTCGGGTATTAACTGAAGCTGTGTGCTGGCTCTTGATTGTTCCTCTTTAGGTCCAAAATAATTACTTTTATAGTTTTGTTTCTCTTCAGTTGGAGAAAATGATGGCACATCCATTCATTCATTTGCTCAATGCATTCACTTAGGGTTTGGATGGGTTCTAAGTGACCTGGTGACATTGTAATGTGAAGCTGAGTATCATCTGCATAGTTATGGTAGCTAATCTTATTGGTTGTTGTAATCTGGGTTAGCCGGAGCATGTAGATATTAAATCGGAGGAGCCTCAGGATGGATCCCTGGGGCATCTCTCATGTGATTTATCAAGTCTTGTTGGAAAATGAAATCATAAGTTCTCCATAAAGCTTGTAAGACGAAGGAAGCATGATGGCTGTGTTGACTGTAGACTTCATAAACCCAGTGGACCAGAACCAGCAGATGAAATGGTACCCTGGTTCATCACTGACTGTGGAAACTTCACTCTGGACTTTAAGGAACATAGATTCTGGTCCTCTCCACTTTCCCTCCAGACTCTGGGACCTTGATTTCAAATGAAACACAGAGGTATCTCCTGGATAGCTCTTGAGTATCTCTCAGGTCAAGTCTTTGCTGGATTTTTTTCCCTCGTTTTCAAAAGACGACTTTGTGTTACTGTTGCTCTGTTGGAGAGTTTTTTAGACTGGACACTTCTTATGTTGTCCACATTTCCACTTCCCTCAGTCAGGTTGGTTCATGTTTTTTGTTAATTTGTCTTAAGATTGTAAAAAAGTCAGTTTTGAGGATCTGTTGGTCTACTTTACTTTGTCAGGCAGCTCTTATTTAAGTGATTTCCTGATTGAGAAAAGGTGTGGCAGTAATCGGCCCTGGGTGTGATGAACGACGGTCACGTTATGTTTTAATAGGTGGGGGCAATCACTTTCATACAGGGCCATGTAGCTTTGGATCTTTTGTCTCCCTCAAAGTTCTTTTTTTTCATGTGAAAAGCTTAAATAGAATAAAGGTGTATTTTGTTTCGATTTTGAACTAATAAAAATTTCTGACAGCAGTGTGGTAAATTCAACTCAGATTCACAACATGTTATCTCTAGGCACTTTACAAAAAAGTCGATTCAATCCAATAATACTTCATTCCAATTGATCCTGATCATCAAACAATGCATCAACTTCGGTTTATGACTCAAATTGTTAAAGGAAACAGATTTAACAGATTACATAGTCATTGACTTGAAGCATTCACTCCTACTGGACGAACATGTAGCGACCACTGACAGTCTCATGCCTTGAGTCGTTGACTTCACAGCAATCATTCATACTGAGCAAGCATGTAGTGACAGTCGAGAGGAAAAACTCTCCTTTAACAGAAACCACCAGCAGACCCGGAACCAGAACCTGACTCAGTACAAGCAGCCATCTGCCACGACCAACTGGAGTTTGAGAAGACAGAACAGAGACATAGAACAGAGGAACTGATGTAGGAGTACTGTCTATGTTAAAGAAAGTTAAAAGGTGGTGGCAGTAGTATCTCCTTTAATGGCTTCATCAAGGAGAGAAACACAGAAGAGCTCTGATCAGATTTTAAAGGCTATATGATAAAAGAGAGTGCATACAGTTGGTGACAGTAAAAGCTCAGCCAATGACTTTGTCCAGGAGAGAAACGTGCAAACATCTATGTTATCCATGTTTGCAATTCCATAGCACAATCATTCTGTCCATAACATAGAAGGGCATTTGGATTTGTCGCTAATTTGCAAATACTGATAGGTTATTATTCAAAGATGAAAAACTGTCAACACTTAGAGATGATCTAGGAGCTCTAAAACGACACTGGAAAAGTCCAACTCAGTACCTCACTGATTTCTCTAAATTTAAAGATTGTATTTGTATCATATTTTAATGAATACCTTATATTTACCTCTCAAATAGATTTGCTTTTTGTTTGGACTACCTCGTATTTAAAATTTTTCTATAAAAATAAAAAACTGCAAGATATTTGACTTTGAAACAAAGTTGTGTTTTTCCTGCAGTGAGTAACCTTGTCCTGCATGTGGATCAAATCTCTGCTGCTTTTTTCGCCTCCAATCTTTGTATTCAGCTCTAAATTTGCAGTGCATCAGAAAAGGGAGCACTCCACCTGAACCCACCATATGTTTAAACTAATGACTGATTGCACCGAGTGTAAACATGGTTCAAGGGCATTGATTTTTTTTTTCAGGGGTCGTTGCCTCTTTTGTCATTGATTCACTTTATCACTCCCTTCACTACTCCTTTTCTCATTGCAAGTCGTGCCCGTGGCTATCATTTGTCCAATACTTTGGTACTACAATAGTGATTTCTGGGCCTGGTAATTGATGTACTTTGGCTCTGCGAGGCCTATTGTCCGCCCCGGCCGCAGAGACGACATAAAAACATGGCAGGCTGTAAAATTAAGAATGATTGCCACACAGGTTGTCTCATTCCCATTTACTCTGTAAACTTGTTAAAAGCTAAGGGCTTCATGAAATGCTGCTCTGGAAACCAATACCGAAAACATTTACTTTTGGTTCTCAACCTTTAGCCTCAGCCCAGAACTGTAGGCTAATGTCCCAAATGTTAGTCTGAAACATATTGAAATCTGAAGGTCCAATGAAATAGAAAAGAAAATCACAGAATGTTAATTTTGCACCATGTGTACAATAATTGATTAAAACTCATTGAATTACTATCTAGAAATCCCTTTCATGATCTGTAAATCTGTATGTGTGTCATCAAGCCAAAGACTGTGTTTTCAACTAGTAACATGATCTATATTTATGAATATTTCTCTTTCTTGTTGAAGAATAAACAAGAGGAAGAAAAACCTCAACGCATTGTAGCTCAGATTCTCAGTGTTTGGTGATATTGTCTGAACGAAGGATGTCCCTGTATGTTATGGAAATTTAATAAACCATTTAAGGTTCCTGGAGTGTGTCTATAGAACATTTAGTTTGATGAATATTACTTTTATTTGGAAAAACAAGCCTTGACAGAGATAAAAGCAGTACAAACATAACTTGCTCTTTACGGCAGTTCTGGATCCAGTCAACAGCCTTTCTGCACCATAATTTATCTTTTCGAATATTTATTTTGATTTATCTTTTTTTCATAATTTATCTTTTGACAAATTATGATAAAAAACATGAATTATTATATCATGAAGACAAACTGAACTTAATAACTTTCTGTACCAGTTAAAACCAGATGCCATTTTTGTATGGCATTATCTGGACATTCCAGAATCGTTTCTTTTTTATTTAAACGTAGGACAGATGAATCATAGGCAAACTTTGGGACTTGATCCAGATGAGTTTGCTGAGGTTATGGTCAGAGTGTTCTGATCCTGATAGAACATAGGGCTGGACGATATAGAAATAGAACATATTAATAAAGAGAAAAGTGAATCGATATTGATAATTATCGATAACTATCAAAAACTGTAGAAAATGTATTTTAAGTGCAACCTTGGCCATTTTATGCTATTCTTTGCTTAACTCATTTTAATAAAGCCCACACAAAAATGTAATTTAATTCAACTCTTTATTTAAAGACCTTTTTGCCATAACTGAAAATTTCTAAGAAACAAAAAGAAATCAAGTTAAGAGACCGAAGTGACATTAGTAAGTACTGATAAACATCAAGAAAAGACTAATGTTATTAACCATTATCTAATTGATTAAAATATTTTAATTAAGTTGGTAATTTAAATTGTAGGCTTATCTTGATGCTTTTTTATTTCTTTTAAAAGTTTTATAACTCCCCTCCGTCATTCCCTGCCAGTGACGGATGCCCCTGCCCACTGGTGCGTCGGTGGTCAATACGGTTTGGACCTGGTGCGTGCCTGGGGGGGCCTGTGTGTCGGTCGGCCGATGCGCTGGGCCGATGTCTTCCTTTGGTTGGTTGGGGCACCTCTTTTAGGGGTGCCAGGTTTGAGATTGTTGGGTGGTACCTGTTCGGTGGCTCGGCTGCTCATTCGATCACCTGTTCTGTCCGCATTGTGCGTGGTCGGTTCGTTGGCGGGTTGGACCGGCCCTGGCCTTTGTTGGATGCCTGGTCTCAGCACTCTGTGTTGCACCGGATCAGGACTCGGGAGCTGGTACAACTTGGTGTCCAGGTGCTGGCTGAGCTTGGCCTGGGGATGCCGTCCGTCCGCTGCGGCTATCGGTGGGGCGATGGGATGTTGGCGGTGAGAATTGGCCTAGGGTGGTGGGGGTGCGTGGCGGCTGGCCGCGGCCCCTGCTGTGGCGGTGGGCCCTCGTTGGCCGGTCCCTTGTCGGGTCCCTTCTGGGGCGTGGGGCGCCCCTGGGCCCCGGCTCTCCCGGTCGATGGACTGGCCCGCCCTGGCGCGGCCGGTTGCCGCCGGTGAGCTCGTCACTGCTGCCCCCCGGGCCCCTGCATCGTAGCCGCTGGACGTTCCCCTGGGGTTCTCCTCTGCTCCTCTCTTGGGGGATGCGGTCGGCCCTGCCCTGGGGGTCCTTTAGACGTCTTTGCTCCGATCTCCTTCATGTCTGCATCGACTCCTGGGAGACGGATTGATGCCTGCTCACACCAACTATCGAACACTCTTATGGAGAAACCTTATATGCACCAGCATGCTCACACACACACATAGATGTGGGGTCTCTGGTGTTTACAGATATTTTCTTGGGCTGAGGTTATTATTTGATTTTGATTAATCGGTATCATGAGTTTTTCTGTGACGTTGTTGCATTTTTATATCCATTTTTGTGTGATGTGGTTGTGTAGTTCTTAGTTCACAATGTTTGTTTTGTTTTATCGATGTTCCTTTTTCGGGTTTTTTCTTTTTCCCCCTCTCTCTGCCGTCCTATGGGTATGGAGGCAGACTTCGATGTTTTCCTGTGTTTTCCTTGTTCCCTTTACTCTCGTATTTTCATCTCACCCTCTCTCATTGCTTTTTGTTTCCTTCCTCTCTTCTTCATCTTCGTTCTTTCTTCCCCTTAATTTTTCGGCTCCATGTCCATAACATCAGGAAATAAAACCCCCAGCATTTCATAATAAAGATTTTTCACACATATATATCAAGTGGAGTACTATAGCAAAAGCTGTAGTGCTTAGCTTGTGAAAGTAAATTTGTTGGGCTTCTACTTGGTACTCAGACACCAATTCTCAACTCCACACTGCCAAACATGACACGTGTAAAAAAAAAAAAAAGTTTTATAACACTTTGTTAATGGCTCAGATCTTTGGTTTAGTTTGTGTGCAAAAACCCGCCAGTGAAGCTGATTGTGATTGCCACAACAACTTTGCAGACAGTATTTCCTGTGTTTTATTTTGTTAATTACTGACACATGTTGATGTGTGTCCTATCAGTTCCGGCTTGTAAACTACTGAAACTTTTCTTGCTTTCTTGCTGCGACATCTTTTGCAGTTCAAGTCATTTGCTTTCTCTCATAGTTTGAGAGAAGAAAGGGCTTGGTGACGGAGCATGCCTGGGTCTGAGTTTGTGATTGGTTTGGTGTAAGTAATGACTGTAGTAATAAGTTACCTAAAAGGCTATAATGAAAAAGAACGGACAACTGTTTTTCTTATTGAACTTTTTTTTAACCCTTTTTTTTTTCTATCGCACCACACAGCTATCGATCAATATTTATTATTATTGAATTATCATCCAGGCTTAATAGATTTTATGGAGGCAAATCAACCAGAATCATCACTGAAATTCAGTCATTGAAAATCAAAAATGATGGAGTCACCCCTCTTAATCATTAAGTTCGGGTCACTACTCTGCCCACATGTGAATTAAAACCAGCAGCTAGGCATGCAGATTGCTTCTATAATACATTTGTGAAGGAACGGGTCTGTCAGGGATGTGTGTGAAGTATGGACCCAAACGCAAGTCTTTTTGGGTATGGCCCAGGAAGTCTGGCGGACGGCCCCGGTGGCGGCCCCTGAGGACCTGGAGGTCTGGCGGACGGCCTGGATGGCGTCCTCTGGCTGGACGGCGGTCCGGAGGACGGCCTGGTTATCCTCCCTTGAGGACCTGGGGATCGGGCGGACAGCCCTTAGGTCCTCTTCTGAGGGTCAGGCAGCGGCTGAGGAGCTTGGCTGGTCGGCGGCGAGGATGCCTGGCCGGTAGAGGTCGGCCGAGAGGAAGAGAGTCTGGAGGCTCGGACGCCGGCTGAGACGAAGAATCTGGAGGCTCGGACGCCGGCTGAGACGAAGAATCTGGAGGCTCGGACGACGGCTGAGACGAAGAATCTGGAGGCTCGGACGCCGGCTGAGACGAAGAATCTGGGGGCTCGGACGTCGGCTGAGACGAAGAATCTGGGGGCTCGGACGCCGGCTGAGACGAAGAATCTGGAGGCTCGGACGCCGGCTGAGAAGAAGAATCTGGGGGCTCGGACGCCGGCTGAGACGAAGAATCTGGGGGCTCGGATGCCGGCTGAGACGAAGAATCTGGGGGCTCGGACGCCGGCTGAGACGAAGAATCTGGAGGCTCGGACGCTGGCTGAGACTCATTAGAGCACATGACCTTCTTCCATTGCTCCAGAGCCCAGTCTTTATTCTCCCTCTCAAACTGAAGCCATTTTCTCCAGTTAGTCTCACTGATTAGAGGTTTTTATATAGCTACATCTGTCCAGTCCCAACCCAGTGAGTTCCCTCCAGCTTGCGTCTGGAAATCCTCCTTCCTTCACTATTAAACATAGCCTGTTGTACTGCTGTTTTTCTTTGATTTGATTTCAGCAAATGTTTTAGTGATCTTCAATTGTGATCATTCATGTGATCATTTTTTTTCCAACCACATTTCTTCCTGGAAGATGATGGTTCCTTTCTTTCCCTCCAGTTCTTAATAACATGTTGGGCAGTCATCAACCCCTGTAGCAGTTTCTGCATCTCTTTAGATGTTTTTTTTTTTCAATTCCAAAGATCTGACCCTCCTGAAACAGACCAAGATCTGGTCCATGAGATGTGTCTTTCTACATACTTGTTAAGAAATTAGAAGCTACTCATTGCATCAGTTGGGGTTAAATAACTTGTTGCAACTCAAAGGTTATCCAATAGGCAGCTTGTATCTGTTAGCTTCGTTAAGTCCAAGTGCCGACTTTGTTGGGGGGACGGGCAGTGTAAATTTATTTTGTGTCTCCATACCTAACCGATACACAGCGCAGTGCCACCCAGAAGTTTGTTCTGATACAGCCTTTGAGTGTGTAAAAGATTGTTTTATTCGTACCTCTTCCATTGGTTTATGTTTTTATAACCTAATATTCTCTGTTTTGCTCATATTTATTGTTACCTTGTTCATCATAGTGCTGTTTAATTTATTTCAATCCTATTCAAAAGCACTTTTTAAATCCTAAACGGAACAATTGTTGTGGATTTTGGAGACAATTTTGGATATAAACCACAGTTTGAGTCAATCAACATCACTTTGTGAAATTCACATTTGTGGTTTCTGTGTGTGTGTACCTAGCAGTGACCCCTGTGGAACTCCATCGTATTGGGCCAATGGGGTTGATCTGTATTTACCTAACCGATATGCTGCTGTTTACCTGTTGACATTATTGTGATAATCGGAATATTTATGTAGGCGTTGCAATAAAATACTTTTCCATTCAACAGGTGTCCGACTTCCCAGAGGAGCAGCTCTTGGTCGCTGTTTTCCCAGGAGTTCCAACAGCTGCGGAGCTCTTCCTGTTACCCAACAAGAACCAATCTGAGGGGAAGAAAAAGAGTGAGGAAGAGCTAGAGAAGGTGGGAAAACCTTTTCAGAAACAGCTGGATACCATTCAGATTTAGGATAGAACTTGTAAAAGTGCTCCGTTTGTTACCCAACAGGCATCCAGCGTCATCGTTAGCGCACTGAACCAAAACCTCGTGGAGTTCGAGCTGAAGCCAGGCGTCAGAGTCATCGTCTACAACACACAGTTAACGCTGGGTGAGGAAGGCTTCCTCTCCCTGGCTCCTATCCCATCATTAAGTTGTCAACAGTAATATTATCCTCTGGCAGGCGTTAATTCATTTTAGCAATTTCTGTTGTGGGAGTGCGGAGAATCCGAATGGTAATAACCGTGTTTTGACAACAAGAATTTTTTCTTTGGTCTGCCAATTAAAATTCTTTTCAGTCGGCTTTCGTCGGAGGGCGCGGGAACCGAGAACACAGGGGAGTGTGGGAGGGGTTGGGTTCTAAGTGGAGCTCCTTGAGACGAGGGATCTTTTATGCCTGCCATCAAAAGCTGAACATCTGTTCCATTTCTTATACAGCCATCCAACCACAAAATGAGTGTTACACTGAGTATAATTATGTTGATTATTTAGTCCTTGAGAAGGAACAGTGTACAATTTGAGGGCAGAGATGGAATTAGGGATTGAGAAGCTGTTAAGTGCCTGAAAGGAGAAAGCTGGTTGACAGTCTGCTGATTTATGGAGACAAAGAGAGTTTAAACGGCATGGCTGGACTAGAAATCTCTGCTTTTTATTGACCTAAGGCCTGGTGGTTCTCTGAGTCTCCTGTCCCCAACTTCTAGACAAATACACATTGTATTCTTTGCCTGGCTGGTTTTATTAGCCACACTGTTTCTGACTTTCCGTAGCTCAAAGTGCACAGCTTTAACAGCCTGCTACTCCTGCAGTGTGCTGCAGCTCTAATGACATTGGTGCTGCACCCAGCTGGAGCCTTCTTTATATTTCACCTCTTAAGAAAAGGTCTGAAAAGCCTTCAAGCAGCACGACAAAGGTCGCCAGCACGCGCACTTCCATCTCCGAGTCGCAGGTCTCAGGAGAACTCTGGAAGCCGCGGAAATGGCATTGTTATTTCCCCGTGAATGACAGAGTAGACAAACATTCCTGCAGTCATTGAAACAATGAGAGGAATTTAATGAGAGTGCCTTGTGAGACAAACCATGCACGGTGATATTAATATTCTAAAGTGCAAATGGGTTCCTGAATGAAATAACTGTGCATGAAAGCATTTTGAATCCAGCCGAAATGTGTGAGTTTCCTGCTGTTGTCACCTGCTCAGAAACAATTTCATGCTGCTACACCTTCAGATGTTTCAGATATTAAAATAAATCTTACCAACATAATGGCTTATTGCCATGCAAATTAGTTGAGGAAACATGCAAAGAGAGATTTTTTTTAAAGAAAACCTTTCATCTAATTAAGTAATTTTATTCAAAGAGCGGTAAACAGAGAAGAAGAAATTGTTCTGTGCTCAGCAGCACCACCTTTCCTGCTGGAGACTGTATCTTATCCCTTTCAGCTGTTATTTATACCAAAAATGAAAGCTCAATTTATGTTTGTTTTTTTATGTGAAATATTATATCGTCACACCCAGCTTAGTCATGCTCCAGTTTTAGGTAAGCAAACAGTATGATTTGTTCATTTCTATATTTACTGATCATTGACATTGCACATGTACGATGGAGCTGCCTATTTGGCAGCATCTCTTTAATGGGCAGGTAGAGGTCCTCTCCTGTGCTGGTCTGAAGAGGAAGGATATCCAGCAGGTATTCATAGAATGCTTTCTAGTCTGTTATAAAACCTCACATAAACATAAACAGCTGAGCATTATCACACATGTCAGTGGACTCATCCACAGCTAAACCTACACATGGTGCCTTCTTTATGGCTTCATCTAAATTGGCTAACACATCCTGAGTCAGTATTTCACTTTTCTTTGTAGCAGATGATGCTGACATGGGGATTTGCTTTATTTTTTCACAAATGTCTTGTTTTTCTTTTCCTTCAAGAACTGTTTCAGCAACTGCAGTCAGATTCTTTGACAACCTCTCCATCAGTAAATGGCTTTTTGTGCTGACCTAAACTCCAAGCAACTTGGAGCGAACTCTCATTGCTGAACGGTGAATGTGTGGCTCAGGATGCTGGTGGACTGGTCATACTAGGCTTTGAGACTATGTATTTACTTCTGATCTGAGGGGATATCTAGAATTCTAGAACTGTGCTGCTCTGGGTGGCTGCATGTTGGAGTGGCTCTGTTGGTCAGATATTAAGTTTTGTTTTTTTGTACATTGTACATTCTGTTTTCTTGAGGAAGATTGTGTTTTTTTTACCTGTATACTTTCTATTTTTTGTTGCTGTGAAGCTGGAATGATTTTTGCTGTTAATTTTCAGTTTTTGATAACTTGTTGTGATGCGTAACTGTGGCAACAATGTGGTTTGCAGCCGGGAGCAGCTGAATGACATCGCAAAAGCTGAAATAATACCTCAACTGAAGCCACTAATCCCTTATGAGCTGATAAGGAGGAAACATGGATGCAATTCAGGAGCAAAAAGGAGACAGAGAAGGATCGCTCATCGATGGAAGAGATGGTTCAATCACGATCGGCAACGTGAGATTACTGGCTAACAAGATGGATGAAGTCCAAGCCCTTACAAGGACTCAGCCAGAGTATCGGGAATGCAGTGTTATGTGTTTTACTGAGATGTGGCTGCAGGATCATATCCCCGACTTCCCTTATAACAAACCCTGGATCACCAGTGACCTGAAGGAACTGCTAAACAAGAAAAAAAAGAGCCTTCAGGGAGGGAGACAGGGAATTGCTGAGGAGTATACAGAAGCAACTTAAGGTCAAGATCAAAGAAAGCAAAGAGGCATACTGGAAGAAGCTGTAGAACAAACTACAGAGGAACAATATCAGAGATGTCTGGTCAGGAATGAAAAAGATTACATGTTTTAAGGACAGGAAAGATGGAAGTCTGGACAGAGCCAATGAACTGAACGCATTCTTCAACAGGTTCAGTTCAGGAACTAGCTCAGCATCTTCTTCTCCTATCTCCAGCCAAAACAGACACACAGCTTTCCTGTCACATCTCGGATGTTTTATCCTTCACCTCAGCCATGGACTCATCTGATTCCACAAATTTGACTTCAACCAAGTCAGGAAACTCTGCTACCCCCTTTGCCTCCCCCTCCCACTTGTCTGTCTCCAAAAGGCAGCTGGAGAAACTGAACCAGAACAAGGCTGCAGGTCCAGATGGTGTCAGCCCCAGAGTCCTGAAGGCCTGTGGAGAGCAGCTCTGTGGGATTCTGCAGCACATCTTCAACCTTAGCCTAACTAAGGAGAATGTTCCAGTGTTGTGGAAGACATCCTGCCTTGTTCCAGTACCAAAGAGAACTCACCCATTAGTCATCAATGATTATAGACCTGTTGCCCTGACATCCCACATTATGAAGGTCCTGGAGAGAATCCTGTTTGCACCCCTGATTAAGCAAACAAGAACGTATCAGGACCCACTGCAGTTTGCTTATCGTTGTGGAGTTGGAGTTAAAGATGCCATCATCCAATTCAATTCAATTCAGTTTATTTATATAGCGCCAATTCACAACAGATGTCATCTTAAGGCACTTAACAAGAAGTTATTTCAAAACAATTATACAAACATTCCAATCAGTTAAAAAGTTTCCTATTTAAGGAATCCCAGCAGATTGCGTCAGTCATTGGCGTGAAGTTGGGCAGATTTCCAACCACAGCAATCCTTCAGCAATCCCTCATACTGAGCAAGCATGTAGCGACAGTGGAGAGGAAAAACTCCCCTTTAACAGGAAGAAACCTCCAACAGAACCAGGCTCAGTAGGAGCGGCCATCTGCCACGACCATCTGGGGGTTTGAGAAGACAGAGCAGAACACAGAAGGAACAGAAGATCTGATATGAGAGTAATTTCTATGTTACAGAAAGTAAAACGTTGATAACAGTACACAGTGGATGTTCAGTTACTGAGAGGATCATCCCAGTCGATGCCCCCCGTCCAACAGGGCATTGTAGCTAAGCAGGATACCAGACCAGGTGGAGCTTCTATGGAGAGAAAAACACTGAGAGAATACAAAGTTAACAGTCGAAATAACAGAATGTACTGTAATACAACTGGAGAGTAGTAGGAGAAAAGGAAGTAGCAGAGTGAAGAAAATTGGTAAGTCTGTCCTCCAGCAGTCTAAGCCTATAGCAAGGCAAGGCAAGGTACGGCAATTTTATTTGTATAGCACACTTTCAACAGCAGGGTAATTCAAGGTGCTTTACATGATTTGGTGATTTAAAAAGAAAACACATAAAAGAAACACACATTACACATGATACACAATAAAGCAAGAGAAAAATAAAAAAAGCAAGAGAGCATGAACACATTTCATACATATGACATCATTTACTCAAAGGCAATTCTAAACAGATGGGTTTTTAGTCTCGATTTAAAGCAGTTCAGAGTTTCAGCAGCTCTACACTCGTCAGGAAGTTTGTTCCAGATAAGGGGAGCATAAAAAGTGAAAGCTGCTTCTCCATGTTTAGTTCTGAGTCTAGGGATGTTTAGTAGGCTAGAGTTGGAGGACCTGAGTGGTCTTGGTGGTTGGTACCGTGACAACAGGTCTTCAACATATTTTGGTGCTAAGCCATGTAATGATTTATAAACTAGTAAAAGTATTTAGAAGTCTATTCTCTGAGCTACAGGGAGCCAGTGTAAGGACTTTAGAACTGGGGTGATGTGCTCTACTTTTCTGGTTCTAGTTAGGACGCGAGCGGCAGCGTTCTGGATCAGCTGCAGCTGTCTGATTGACTTTTTAGGCAGACCTGTGAAGATGCTGTTGCAGTAATCAATCCGACTAAAGATAAATGCATGTATGAGTTTTTCTACGTCGTGTTGCAAAATCAGTCCTTTAATCCTAGAGATGTTCTTCAGGTGATAGAACGCTGACCTTGTTATTGCCTTTATGTGACCCTGGAGGTTCAGGTCTGAGTCCATTACTACACCTAGGTTTCGAACCTGATCAGTAGTTTCTAGCTATATTAATTGAAGCTGTGTGCTGACTCTTGATCGTTCCTCCTTGGGTCCAAAAATAATCACTTCAGTTTTGTTTCTATTCAGCTGGAGAAAGTTATGGCACATCCATCCATTTATTTGGTCAATGCATTGATTTAGGGTTTGAATGGTTTCAGAGTCACCTGGTGACATTGTAATGTAGAGCTGAGTGTCATCTGCGTAGTTATGGTAGCTAATGTTATTGGTTGCTATAATCTTGCCTAGTGGGAGCATGTAGATATTAAATAAGAGGGGCCCCAGGATGGAGCCCTGGGGCACCCCACATGTGATTTCTGTTCGTTCTGATGAAAAGTTTCCTATTGAAACATAGAAGTCCCTGTTCTTTAGGTAAGACTCGAACCAGCCAAGTACTGTACCAGAGAGTCCGACCCAGCTCTCCAGTCGTTCCAATAAAATATCATGATCAACAGTATCGCAGCATAACTACAGAGATAGCTCAGGATGACCTAAGCCACTCTAACTATAAGCTTTATCCACCTGCTTCAACCAACCCACTGTCATCTGGACAAAGCAGGCAGCACTGTGAGGATCATGTTCTTTGATTTCTCCAGTGCATTTAACAAAATTCAGCCTGATTTGCTTCGTCAGAAACTCCTGAAGACACAGGTGGAGCCCTCAACAATAGCCTGGATCAATGAATACCTGACAAAGAGACCACAGTTTGAAACTGAAGAATTGTGTGTCAAATCAGGTGGTAAGCAGCACAGGAGCACCACAGGGGACCGTACTCTCACCATTCCTTTTCACTCTGTACACCTCAGACTTCCAGTACAAATCAGAGACCTGTCATCTGCAGAAATACTCAGATGACTCTGCAATTGCCGGGTGGATCAGAAATGGAAAAGAAGCTGAATACACGGAGCTGGTGGACCGCTTTGTGACATGGTGTAGAAACAATTGTCTCACCTTGAATGTGAACAAAACAAAGGAGATGATTTCAGATGAAACAGGGATAAGTCAAACACTTTTTCCATCATGGATGAAGACGTGGAGGTGGTTGAGGAGTATAAATACCTCAGAGTTCACCTGGACAACAGACTGGACTGGAGGCGCAACAGTGAAGCGTCTACAAGAAGGGACAGAGCAGACTGTACTTCTTGAAGAAGCTTAGGTCCTTCAAGGTTTGCAGCAAGGCGCTGCAAATCTTCTACAAATCTCTTGTGGAGAGTGTAATCTCTTCAGCCGTCATCTGTTGGGGTAGCAGCATCAGAGCCAGGGACTTAAAAAGGCTCAACAACCTGATAAAGAAGGTTCTGGTTCTGTTCTGGAGACGACTGTGGAACATCTGGAGATGATAATGCAAAGATGGATTCTTCATAAAATAGAAGAATTTGAAGTGTAATCTTTTCAGCCATCATCTGTTGGGGTAGCAGCGTCAGAGCTAGAGGTTTAAAAAGGTAATGGTCAATTTTATTTATATAGCACATTTACAGTAGCATAAGCCGCCCCAAGTGCTGAACAAGGTACAAAAAAACACAATCAGTAAAACAATCAGGAGTAAAAAACAAAACGAAAACAAAACGAGTAATCACAATAAATAAAACTATTACATACTGTTTAAAATGCTCAAGTCAACCTGCATTAAAGGCCAGATCAAAAAGATGCATCTTAAGAAGGGTTTTAAAATGCTCTCAATTCTGTGTAGTCCTAACGGGAAGAGGTAGATTATTCCACAACTTGAGACCAGCCACAGAGAAAGCTCTGTCACCGCGAGTCTTTAGGCGGGTTTTTGGGACTGTCAATAGGGCCTGAGAGCTGGACCTCATGGTTCTGACAGGGGCATAAGCAGTCAGCAGCTCAGTAATATAAAATGGGGCCAGGCCATGAGGGGATTTAAAAACAAAAAGTAAAATTTTAAAATGTATCCTATAAAAAACAGGAAGCCAATGAAGAGAGGCCAGAACCGGGGTTACGTGCTCCCGCTTGCCGGTGCCAGTCAGCAAGCGACTCAACAACCTGATGAAGAAGACTGGTTCTGTTCTGGGGACGACTGTGGAACCTCTGGAGATGATGATGCATAAAATCAAAACAATTATGGACAACCCTGAGCAATCTCTTCATGAGACTGTCATACAACAACATAGTGTCTTCAGCACCTTGAACCACCTTGTTGTTGAAAGTGTGCTATACAAATAAAATTGCCTTGCCTTGCCTTCAGTCGGAGGCTTCTTCAGTTTCACTGTTATACAGACTGCTACAGGAAATCCTTCCTGCCCACAGCCATCATCATCTACAACAACTCAGACAACAAAGAATTAATTATATGAGCTACAACAACACTTAATTTCCCTCTGGGATCAATAAAGTATTTTTGAATTGAATTGAATATGTTTGTTCAAATCTTCTATGTTCTGTCTTATAATGGCGTTTCACGTAGCCAATTTTAATAAGTGCCACAGTTTCTGAACATATGAGACTCAGGTCTGCATAAGACAGCATTTCGGTCCGGACCAGGACCACGGTCCGCCCATTAGCGACCTCTGCTGTAGATGTTAGCTTCTGCAGTAGAGACGGTTTCCACAGAGTGTATTAATGCATATTAAGTGATATTTGGGGTTTGAACTATTAAAATAGGCAGTTCTAAGCATTTTTAGGCCTTGTCCACATGTAGGGTATCTCACAAAACGAAGAAATTTGGCCTGTCATCCACACAAAAACGCAGATTTAAGGCACCAAAAATGATTCTTTCTAAAAACTTCGACCAAAGTGAAGATTTGCGTTTTCTCTGTTTTAAGTGTTTACTTGAGGACAGAAATAGCCTAGAGTTTTAGGTTTAGCAACGTCACTGTTTGCAACAAAAATGACACCAGAGCTGTGCTGGCATTATCGATTGTTCAAATGCTTTTTGCTTGCTTGTTTTTACAAGCTCAATTACTGCTCTTAGTATCCTACCACTCTAAGTAGATAGGATTTGGGGGAACTACTGCCCCCTACAAGTTTGGCATGCATATTCAATTAAATTCAGTTTATTTATATAGTGCTGATTCACAACAGATGTTATCTCAAGGCACTTTACAAGAAAATCATTTCAATACAAACATTCCAATCAGTTTAAACTTTTAGTTAGTTTCCTATTTAAGGAATCCCAGCAGATTGCTTGGAGTCATCGACTGGCAGTTGCGCTTCGTTGATACAGACTCCAACCACAGCAATAACTTAGTAATCCCTCATACTGAGCAAACATGTAGTGACAGGAAGAGGAAAAACTCCCCCTTTAACAGGAAGAAACCTCCAGCAGAACCAGAACCAGAACCTGGCTCAGTACGAGTGGCCATCTACAACGACCGTCTGGAGGTTTAAGAAGACAGATCAGAGACACAGAAAGAACAAAAAGAACTGATGTAAGAGTACTTTCTATATTAAAGGAAGTAAAACGTAAAAAAGGACACGGAGGATGTTCAGTTAGTGGGACCATCATCCCAGTCTATGCCCCCCGAGCAGTCAAACGCGGTCTCCGCTCACATGTCTCCGCTCACATGATTCCAAAATGGCAGCCCCCTGTTTTCAAGTCAAAACAATAAATGAAACAGATACAGAGATGGATTTGGAGGAAATGCTGCTTCTCATTTTGTTGATGAGGCGACATTGTATAAACAGGTGTAATCTGGCCAAATTTCCACGAGTTTATCTTCTAAAATGTAATCTTGTCCGTGGGCTGCCATCTTGGAATCATGTGAGCGCAGACCGCGTTTTGATTGGTCACTTGAATATTGCACACAGCTCACATAGAGGGCACACAGTGCGTTTTTCACCTCACAAGGCAAGAAATATCAAACCTGTTTGATTTTCACCTTGAGGCAAAAAACTCGAAAATTAGCCGCACACAGCAAGCTATCTGCTGAGCAAACGGCCTCGAATGACCTTTTGCTTAGCAGATTGCGCTCGTGTGGTTTGGACAGAGTTTTTTTTTTTTTTTTTTTTTTTACGAGGTGGTGAGGATATTCGTAAAAAAAAAAAGTGTGTTCATGGCCTTAGAGAGGGTTTAAAGTTTTCTTGGGTCCTCATTTGCCACTTTGTGTAAGATCGGAGCTTTAATGCAGTTTTGCCATATTGGTTTTACTTACAGCGGCCATATTGGATTTTTGTTCCGGGACCGGTGAGAATGTTTCCCCCCGTAGAATTTGACGTAAAAATACATTCCAGTTAGAGTGGCATAGTGACCCATTGGGTGGGCAACAGTCTATAAAGGCGTTTTACTCCACAACAAAGTACTAAACAACTAAGGGTGACAGGTATTAAGTTATGCTTTGTCTTTAGCAGTTAAAAAGGTATTTGCTGAAAATAAACATAATTTTATTTCCTTTTTAAATCTGTTTGGGCAAGCTAAATGTTTGCCACTAATCATAAAGAATATAAAGAACATGACCAACATATATTTATCCATCCATCCATCCATTATCTATACCTGTCCATTCTATGCAGGGTTGCAGGGGGGCTGGTGCCTATCTCCAGCAGTCACAGGGCGAGATGGGGGGTACACCCTGGACAGGTCACCAACAGTTCGCAGACATGGCATCTTTGTAAAGAAGGATATTCACCAAACTGTCCTAACCTTCAGAACTTAACTGTCTATTAGGTAGGGGTATAACACTACATGTATAGGGTCCTTTCGGTTCGGTACGCACGTGTGCCAAACAAATCCATCTGTTTTCTACTTGAACACATGCAGAATGTTTATGTGCTGAACTCAGAGCCCAGTGCAACGTTTCCGCAGCGCAACTTTAAAAAGTGACACCAAAACAAACAGAAAGGACTCCCAGCTAAATCACTAAACTTGTCTATTTGGGAACATTAATGGTTTCTCATGCAGCTACAGTAGAAAAAGAAAGATAGACCGGACCAAAACCATAATCAGCTAATGCATCTTTCAGCATCAAAACACTGTCCACTGAACTGAATGACTCACCTGAAATAATGTCAAGCTGAATTTAAACATCACTGATACTAGAGAAAAACCAGCTGATGTCCACAGGGCTACCAGTAGCATTCAATCAGCCGCAAGTATGCAGAATCCCTGTTGATGAGAAGAGACCGCTGCCCATCCTGCATCCAAGTACAGCTGGGAAACTAGGCTGTCAAAATATATAAAAAAACTACAAAGTGATTTAACCATGTTTTATTCTCAAATATGATCAAAGTATTATTTACACATTTCTAAACATGAACACTGACTTTTCAAGTGGTTCAATTGCTTTCTCCTCTGGCTATGTCTGCTTGTACCTTTTTCTTTATTTTTTAAAAATCCAATCAAACCTTCAGTCTATGCTTTCAACTTTTTTGTGTTAATTCTGATCAAAGTTGAAAAAAAAGTCATACACACTTTATTTTCCCTGATTAAAATGTATCAAAAAACATACTTAACCGTGACTTTTAAACCCCCAAAATGTACTGAACTGTGACGGTATACCCCTGCTGTTATGTGCTTAGGTTGAAATATAAACCTCGTTATACTGAAAAGTGAACCCCTCAAAAATTGTTTCAGATCAGTTTCTCAGATCTCCGTGATAATATCAGGCCTCCTACAGGTTGAATATGAGAATGAAATGAGATGACGATGATTCCTCCTCACCAGCTCTATCCTGTTTGCTCCCACAGCCCCGTTGGTGGACTCCAGCCCCAGACACAGCAGCTCGGCAATGCTCATGCTCCTCTCTGTGGTTTTCTTGGGCCTCGCTGTGTTCCTTATCTACAAATTCAAGAGGTTCACAACTTTCTGATTACATCCACCTGCTGCACACCCAGCATGATCACATCTAGTTCCTACATACATCCATTAGTATGTTCTCCATTATTGATGAAAGCAGATTAACACCAGTCAGCTGCAGTCCGATTTGATGCTTTGATCCAGGATGTCCAGCCAAAGGTTGTCTTTACTTTTTAATGATTACAATGCATGAGGCGCGCTCTGCAATCAGCCATGAAAATGCAGACAAAAACAACTCTTAAGTGATTTGATATGCAGAGTTTGTGCTTTTATTTGCTGAATAAATAATTCATCCTCAAAGTGATTCTGTTGAAAACTCGGTGGGAATTGGAAAAGCTGACTTTAACTATGGATCTGTAATTTCTCCTGTCAGTCAGAGGAGATGCATTTTTTAGTGAATCATACAGTTGAGAAAAACAGAGTGATTAATAACTGGAATAAAGAGTAATTAGAAATAAATTGTATAGTGCTCAAATAAAGAGATATGAGATGTAAATTATGCAGATAAAATTCCAATGTTACTGTTATTTTCTCATAAATAACTTACAGAAATGTAATTACAGTGAAGATGATTTTAAACTTGGCATGCAAATATTAGCATCAGCAGGCAAAGCTGCACTCTTTGAAATTAGTTCCTGCATAAACAGTTGATTACATGTCAAAGTAATCACTTCTGATGCAAAACTACAGCTCTGCAGCCGAATGATTGAGTCTTCCGTTCCTAATCTGCAGAAAAATACCTTGGATCAACATTTACGCTGAGGTGAACCAGGAGAAGGAGCAGGAGATGATTGGCTCAGTCGGTCAAGGCGACAGCACGCCGAAAATCACTCTGAGCGAGTTCACAGCATCCAAAGAGCTGATGGAGAAGGAGCTGGATGCCCGAGTCAAGAGTAAGTCAAAGACAAACGATGGGAGCAATCGCTGTTTTCTCTGAAAGAAACTTTTCCCAGCTGTCAGTCTGCAGGGTGTCTGGGATTCATCTCAGTCAGCACAGATACTATAAATCATTGGAAAGCTGAGGTTCTTGTGATTCCAATGATGTGTGCCAGCCAAGGGAAAAATCATAAGACATCACCAGAGCCACATATCATTGACAGAACAGAGCCATCTCGAACAAATATGGTCTTTTTACGTACATAATGGTCCGGTTAATGTCTTCCAATAAAATTACTAGTCCACCACAGGTCTCATCTTCAAAATCTAAGATAATCTTCCACTCAAAACCATGAAAATTTTTTTAATTGTGTGTATTTACCGTTAGCATGCTCACATTAGCCTAAAGATAACACAGCCGCGCTCTTCGTTTTCTTCTTCTTTGTGATATTTATTGGCGGCTGGGCAGAACACCAGATGCATCAGAATGACACACCTTTGGGTAATGCACATGTGCAGAAGGGAAACTTGCAGAATTGTGCATGTGTTAAAATCAAACCATCATTTTATTAATACTTACCCCTGCTTTCCACCTGACCCGTTTTGATCGCGAATTCAGCAGCAGCGCGTCCCTTCTCACCGGATGCTTTTAAGATGCGTATCACTCGCGAAAGCGTTACACCCAGCTGCTCCCTGGAGATCACGAAATCACAGGAGATTTGCAATTTCATAACTTAAAGGGTAGCATGCAGGGGAAGAAAAGTAATTGTATGTTAATAAGGAGCGTAAACTCATGAACCCAGAACTGCATATATTTCTGTCCATGCCTTCTCCTTTTTCATGTTGTCCTTGTAAAAACGATCACTGGTATCAGATAAACTGGCCCATACTCCACTTCAAGGATTAAATTCTAGTCGTCCTTGATAAAGACCAACAAATCAGACCCACAGACCGACTGACTTCAACCCTGGTGTCACAGGTAATGATGTTTTGTTTAGTTTTTTTCGTAGTAAATCTGCACGTCTTTTATTTTAAAATTTCCGGCTATTTCACATTGCTTTGGTGCCTGATTTCCTGTCTGGCCCGATCTAAACTGCTGATATTGACGCGCTTTAGAAGCATAGCGTGTAAAAAATAGACCCACCGCGTAAATTTAGGAAAGGGCCGTGACACAACACTTCTGAGACACGCTGCTTCGCGCCTGGTGGAAACGGTCCCATTGACTTTAATAGAGGCTATCAGCTGCGTGTTACGCTTCGCAGACGTCACGTGTCGCTTACGCGTCCGGTGGAAAGTAGGGGCAAGACTACAAGTGGTAAGCTTTGGTGTATTATAGCTCATATTATATATACAATATCTAATTATATGCCTTATACAATCACAAGAAAAGTTAACAGAAGTTTTCTATTTATTACCTTTAGCAATTGTAAAATAATCGTAAAATCATGTAATGTTGTATAATGTTGCTCGGCGGGTAGAACGGTTGGCTTGTGATTGGAGGGTTGTAAGTTTGATTCCAGCTTCCGCCTGTCTTTATGCTGATTTCTTTTACGCAAAAAGAGAGATCATGAAGCCTTTTAATAAATGGGTCTAAATTTCATCGAGGTTCAGATTAGTTTAAATAATCTGATTATGGACAAAAGACTTGTAGATGACCTAGACAGTTTTATTGGGGTACTTATGTCATAAATCAATACATTCTTAACAAAACCTTGATGTAATTTTTGTTTTTCGTTCCTTAACAAATCTTCTCAATTATCAAAATATGACTCTTAAGCTTCACACCCAGCTGTTATAAAGAATACTCATTTAGCTTTTAAGAAATTAGCAAAATAGCATAAAAAGGTTGTGTTAAAGTCCCCAAACGTGTTATTATTGGTGGAACTTTTTCAGATAATTATCAAATATTCTCTGTGAGCTATTCCTTTTGTTCCCATGTCCTTACACCTACAGAGCCTGTGATTAGCAATAATTATGGGAAATTGATGTCAAAATAACAATTTCTTCTGGAGAAATTAAAGTCATAATACTGAACTTACCTGAACTGAACTTGTCCGTTCATTCTCTGATTCATTTTGTCCTTTTTCTGCTTAGGAGGAGTCGGAAACGCCTGCGAGAGCACAAGGGAGATTCCAAACTGCACCAGTGTGTAGAAGTGTTGTACAGAGCGAGGTATCACAGCGTCCGGGGGTTCTTCTCTGTTTCTGTTTTGTAATTATCAACACGACTGATGTTAATAGTTTTTCTAAAAGGCCTCATTTATACAGACTTGCATGGATATCTCGTTGGGCAACATCCAATGCAGCGATGGGATCTTTGCAACGACCGACGAGACTTTTGGGTGTTGTGGACGTGAACGCTGCATTCATTTGCTAAGGGAAATATCTTTCGTGGATGAGTTCTGAACGTTTCCTGAGATGTTTGCTTTGAAAATCATTTCTGCCTAAATGTAGACTATATTGTCAGAGTCTTCAATCAAACAGGAAACATTACTGAAAAGTATAATATTATCTTTTGTTCTGTTCCATGTAAATATCCTTCCTTTCTACATGCTCGTAGTCTCATGGCGACGCCGTAAGATCCGACGTCGGTTTGTTTCCCGGAAGTGTGTTTAAAACGTCAGACGTTGCTTAAAGAGAAACATTTTGCTTTGCTGACGTCCTTGACTTGTGCATGTTCCTACTGAGGACACGGTTTCTGTGTTGTAGATAAGCAAGTGTTGTAAATAGTTCTTTTCTAAACATTCGTCAAAGCCCAGTTGGGTCTGGCCAGGTTCTGTTCTGCTTTCGTCCTCTTCAGTTACTATTGGCTAAAATCCACCTTGTTGAAGGGGGTCGATCTGCTGATGTTCGCCTGCCGTTCACAGATTTACTGTGCAGACATAACAAAACTGGTCAACATGAGGAGGATCGTGTATAATATATTTATATTTTCAGTAGAAATATACTCGAGATAAACAGAGATTTTAACTAGGTAAGTGTTTTTGAACCAAACATTAATAGCTACTGGCATCATTGCATTACATTTTGCCTCTGATTGTTCTGATTTACACTAAATAAATTATGAGATCATATTGTGGTGACCAGTTATGCAGTTCACAGTGTTTTAAGGCAAACCTGGGATAAAATTATGACATATTTAAAATAAACGGTAAATATGTTGTTAGAACGTATGATTCCCAAACTTTTCAGCTTCTAACCTAAAAAATAACAGCAGAGGATAGTCATGACTCAGATTGTCAGGTAGACAATGACAACAAAAACAGCAACAACTGTTCTTTCTCTATTCATTTCGACAGAGTATTATGGTCTGTATGAGGGGGAAAAATGAGGAGAACACTTTTTTGATTGCTTACCCATTTTAAGATAAAAGTCACTAAATATTAGCTTCAGCAGTAGTGCTAAGATGGTTTCCACTGAGCATATTAGGGTATATGTGGTGTTTGAACTATTAAAATAGGCAGTTAGAAGCATTTTAGAGGCGGGCTTAATTATTCGATAATTTCAGCTATTTGCTGACGGTTGTGGGTCCACCGTACCTCATTACCCAGATGTATTTATTGTTAGTGTACAACTGTTTGTGAAAAGATACACAGAGAGGCCAGAACATTTAAATGATTTCAGAACCATGTAAAGATCAAGTCATGTTTGGTATTTCAATTCAATTCAGTTTATTTATATAGCGCCAATTCACAACAGATGTCATCTCAAGGCCCTTAACAAGAACTCATTTCAATACATTTATACAAACATTCCAATCAGTTAAAAAGTTTCCTATTTAAGGAATCCCAGCAGATTGCGTCAGTCATTGGCGTGAGGTTGGGCCCCGTTGATGCAGACTTTCCAACCACAGCAATCCTTCAGCAATCCCTCATACTGAGCAAGCATGTAGCGACGGTGGAGAGGAAAAACTCCCCTTTAACAGGAAGAAACCTCCAACAGAACCAGGCTCAGTAGGAGCGGCCATCTGCCACGACCGTCTGGGGGTTTGAGAAGACAGAGCAGAAACACAGAAGGAACAGAAGATCTGATATAAGAGAACTTTCTATGTTACAGAAAGTAAAAAGTTGATAACAGGACACAGAGGATGTTCAGTTACTGGGAGCTTCATCCCAGTCGATGCCGCCCGTCCAACAGGGCATTGCAGCCAAGCAGGATACCAGACCAGGTATATCTTCTATGGAGAGAAAAACACTGAGAGAAAACAAAGTTAACAGTCGAAATAACAGAATGTACTGTAATACAACTGGAGAGTAGTAGGAGAAAAGGAAGTAGCAGAGTGAAGAAAATTGGTAAGTCTGTCCTCCAGCAGTCTAAGCCTATAGCAGCATAACTACAGAGATAGCTCAGGATGACCTTAGCCACTCTAACTATAAGCTTTATCAAAAAGGAAAGTTTTAAGCCTGGCCTTAAAAGTAAACAGAGTGTCTGCCTCACGGACTAAAGCTGGGAGCTGGTTCCACAGGAGAGGAGCCTGATAACTATAAGATCTGCCTCCCATTCTACTTTTAGAAATCCTAGGAACTACAAGTAAACCTGCAGTCTGAGAGCGAAGTGCTCTGTTGGGAACATAAGGAACAATTAGATCTCTGATGTATGATGGAGCTTGATTATTAAGGGCTTTGTATGTAAGAAGAAGGTCTTAGATTCTATTCTGGATTTAACAGGGAGCCAATGAACGGAAGCTAAAACAGGAGAAATGTGATCTCTCTTTTTAATATTCATCAGAACTCTTGCTGCAGCATTTTGGATCAACTGAAGGCTTTTAATGGCATTTTGTGGACTTCCTGATAGTAAAGAATTACAGTAGTCCAGCCTTGAGGTAACAAATGCATGGACTAGTTTCTCAGCATCACTCTTGGACAGGATGTTTCTAATTTGAGCAATATTCCGGAGGTGAAAGAAGGAAATCCTGGAAACCTGTTTAATATGGGATTTAAATGTCAAGTCTTGGTCAAAAATAACGCCGAGGTTCTTTACGTTATTACTGGGGGCCAATTTAATGCCATCCAGATGAAGTGATTGACTAATCAGTTTCTGTTTAAGAACTTCTGGTCCAAAGACAGCAACTTCTGTTGTGTCAGAATTTAAAAGCAAAAAGTTTAGGGTCATCCATGTTTTTATGACTTCCAGACATGCCTGTAATCTACCTAACTGACTGGGTTCATCAGGATTTATGGATAAATATAGTTGTGTATCATCGGCATAGCTGTGGAAATTTATCCCATGCTGTCTAATGATTCTACCAATTGGGAGCATATATATGGTGAAAAGAATTGGTCCAAGCACAGAACCCTGTGGAACTCCACAAGTAACCCTTGAGAGTGAAGAAGATTTATCATTTAGATGAACAAACTGGAATCTATCAGACAAATATGATTTAAACTCGCCTAGTGCTGTTCCTTTGATCCCTGCAACATGTTCAAGCCTTTCTAAGAGAATATTATTATATTTCCTGATTTGAAGAGGTACTTTCTCTTTGCCTTGGCTTTAATCTGCAAAGACTTGACTGCCACTATTTTCCATTGTATCTTTACCATACAAGTAGAGCAGGACAGTTGATGCAGCAACTGAACACTGCTAATTTAATTGGAAATAAGGCCGTGTTGTTCACCCCCCCCCACAGCTCTGTACTATGACCGTAATGAGAGAGAAATATCCCAGCTAGCACAGCTTCCTCACAAGCTCATGCTAACAACTAAAGACGAAGAAGTGCAAGTCCTCGTCACAGAGATGTAGACTGTCACAGATCTGTATGAACCTGAACAGAAAACTCTCATCTCCAACCAAACTGTCCAGCGATGCTTGTCACTGCATACAGAATACACTGAGCAGATTATTTCCAGCTTCGTTGCACCTCATGTAAGTGCTGAGGTTTGTTGGTTTGGCTGGATTTTCTTTTTTTGTTTGTTTTTGTTTTTGATTGCAGCTCTGCTCCGATGTCAAAATCAGATTGGGAGGAAAAGGCACAAAGATAAATCTTGGCAAATAGGAAACACAGTTAGTGTAGATGATGGTGTAGCAGACTAAGGGGGAGTAGCCACTAGTGCAAAGACTCATGGGAATGTTGCTGATGTTACATAAAATAACAGCAATTCCTTAAATATGAAACAAATACTGCAGGTTACATATATCCATCCATCCATTTTCTATACCCATCCATCCTAATGCAGGGTTGCGGAGGGGGCTGGTGCCTATCTCCAGCGGTCAAGGGGCGAGAGGCGGGGTACACCCTGGACAGGTCGCCAGTCCATCACAGGGCAACACAGAGACATACAGGACAAACAACCACACACTCACACCTAAGGGCAATTTAGAGAAACCAATTCACCTAACAGAGCCGGAGTACCCGGAGAGAACCCACACATGCACAGGGAGAACATGCAAACTCCATGCAGAAAGACCCCCGGCTGGGATATATATATATATATATATATATATATATATATATATATATATATATATATATATATACACACACAGTGATGCAAAAAAGTATTTGGCAGCCACCGAGAACATTGAAAGGTACTTTCAGAGAAAATATATTACTTACTATACCTTCTTGATCTACAAATGGCAGACAGGGGTCAGCAGAAGTAACATTAGAACAGAGCTTGTGTCACAACAGGAGGTCTCACTTTGACATAAACTGCAAGTCTGTGTTTGTCTTTCCCGCAGTTTTGTTTAAAACATGTTTGTTCTTCATTCAGTGAAGTTACACACAATAGGTATTCAGAAAGTTTACTAAAAGTTAAAGTAAAATGTATGGTTTAGTAAAACTACTCTTACAAGTAGTTCCCCCCTAAAGATGATAGATAGATAGATAGATAGATAGATAGATAGATAGATAGATAGATAGATAGATAGATAGATAGATAGATAGATAGATAGATAGATAGATAGATAGATAGATAGATAGATAGATAGATAGATAGATAGATAGATACATAGATAGATAGATAGATAGATAGATAGATAGATAGATAGATAGATACATAGATAGATAGATACATAGATAGATAGATACATAGATAGTTTATTAATCCCGCCTAGGGGAATTTGAGTGTCCAGCAGCATACAGTGTGTGCCATTCATAATCAAAGCACTCAAACAATACAAACATCAGTACTAATAAATTATAAGTTAAAGCTGAAAGCTACTATCAGTAGTAGTACAAGGTGCACATTGCGAGGGTCCATTGTACTGTAACTTGTTATTACCCACCTTTGGCCTCTGTTAAGGGTTAATGAACATGCAGTCCTGTGGTTGAACGATATAAGAAACACTGGATTTGCAGTAATAACTGGAACTTCTGTGTCCTAGCCTTTTACGCTGGCTACATTGGTGTCAGAAGTGAAATTAACAAAGTCTGTCAAGATGGAGACAAACCACTGACCAGATCATTTGTCATTTGAAAGATTTAATACAAGAGCAAATAAAACCATCACATTAGTCCTTGCACTAGTCGCTACTCCCTCTTGGGCTCCAATATACTGCTCTTCATTTTTTCTCTCAAAGCCAGCGAATGTGTTGAACGTTCTTAGACAAATACTTTATTAAAGGTAGTTTTTTTTATTTCAATTGATGGAAATAAAATGATAAAAATAAAATTTTAAGTTAGAGAGCTAGATAGCATTCCTCTCTGAGAAAAACTGCGTGTTCCAGTTGTCGTTTGGAAAACAGTTTAATTTGAAGGTGCAATATGTAAGAATTTCACAGTGAAATAATCACACAACAGTCTAATTTCTCAGTCATGTTGGAAGGAAGGTTACATTGAAGCAGATTTCTTTCTCAGCCGGCTGGGTGGTTGCCAGTTTTTATCATTTTAAAAAGGCCACAGAGGGTATTTATTGTTTACAATGTGTCAGTCTGCAAGGTTGCCAAGTCTTCAACACAAACACTCACCAGCATTTGTAATTAGACACTGTCTGTGCTAATGTTGAGCTAACAATGCTAGCAGTAAATTAGAAAAAAAATAGTCAGCTCTAAAAATTTCTCAAGCTACTTTTTTTCAATTAGGAATACCACTATATTGTAGTGAAATGTATTTATTTACTTATCAACTTACTGTGAACGACTCGTCGTCGCTCGTTATCCTAAATCTTTTGGCGCTGATCCTTAACTGGCAACCTTGCATGAAACTCACTAACCATTACGCTACACGACGCCCCATATTGTACCTTTAATTAAAAATGGGATTGGAAAAGAGAAACTAAAGAACTGCAAATAAATGAATCTCAAATTGTTGACAATGGGAACCAAAATCAGGAAGAAACAGGATCAACGAACAGCCAAAACTGCAACAACTCAACTAATGATCAGTTGTACTGTGATCAAAGAAGGTCCACAGTTATGTGTGAGGACTGTAACAATTAGAAAATCTTTATGTGAAGCCAAATTATCACAATGAAGCCCCTGAAAAGTCATTACTGACCATAAACTGGTATGGAAGAGGTGGCATATTCCTAAGGAAGAGAAACCAAGCCACATTTAATGGGCTGATGAAATCACTGTTGTTCTTTTAGGGTCCAGGGCACACAGACAGCTCAATTCTAGACACAGTACACTGAAACACGGCAGCACAGGCAGCACGGTGATCTCCCTCACCATCATGTTGAGCGCATTTGTCACATACCAGGGATTAGGGATCTGTTTCAATGAATCAAAATACTTCAAAAGGTCACGAATGTTTAAGAGGAAATGCTAAGAGTCCTTCGACTTGATAAAGCGCTATACAAGCAGAGGCCGTTTACCGTTGTAACCAGACAATGAGACAAACTCACCAGTAAATGACCAGGTTCTTGATTCTGTACCAACAAGGTTGGCGTAATGAAGCGGCTAGCCCAATCCCAGGATTTTAATCCAGTAGAAAACTTGTGGCGTGACATCAGACATGCTGCTTCTGAGGTAAAACCAGTCAAAGCAGAAGAATTGTTGGATATAGTCCAATCATCTGGTACCTCTGAACAGGTACCTGAGATGCCTTTTCTCAGGTACCAGAAACTTGTCGACTCCATGTAGCCCACATGTGATGCGGTTCTCAGAAACACTGGACAACTAAATATTAGTTCAATGATTCACAGGAAAGTTAAATCTTGAAAAACTTTACAGTCTATACAGTTAATGCCACTGTATGTTCCTTTTTTTCCACTTTGAGTAGAAAGAGAACAAACTGGAATATTTTTTTTCTTCATATTTCGCCCTTATGCAGAATGTGGAATGTCCTAATGCCTGTGCAAGTTTGAAAATGAATCTGTTATAGGGATCTTGGACCTTACTTAATTTTGAGTAAAAACCCAATTGTACATTAGGAATGTCACCATCGAACAATCTCATAATTTTGATCACTGTAAATTTCTCCTGTCAAACTAAACGCCTCTTTATGCTGTGAACAACTGATCCCCAGACGAGGCTAATATTACCCTGAAGCGATTTGTTGCACTTGTGATTTTTTTTTCTTCAGAAGGCGAAAGCATTGTAATGTTCTTCAGTGCACAAAAAAAGCTATGGTGCATGCATCATCAGTAATCTTCTGTTCCTTCCTTATTTTAATATTTCTACGGTAAGGAAACTGTCATTTTGAAATTGTTTCAAATAAATGTATTTTTGTACATCAGCTCGAGTCTTTTGTGTGGTCTCTGGTTCTGTGTTGAAAGGACGACATTCAGTGAGGTGAAACCCGCTTCCCGGAGGACTGACTGAAACAGAACCAGCACAAGGAGAGCCTGGAAAAGCAACATCCTCTAATTATAGATAAAACATGATGCCACGGAGTCAAAGATTCAGGCAGCCAATCTTTCTGCATCACTCATGTGGCTGAAAAAGGAAACTAAAAATAGAGACATAATTGAAGAGTTTGATAGTTCAGCCGGTTCTATTTTCATTTGTGAAAGCGAAGTCGTCACAGAAAACTCCAAATATATCAGTTTTGGACGGCCTGTAATGACAACGGTCAGATGTTAGCGTCTTCGACTAATCACCTTCGAACCTGCAGAGATAATTAAAGCAGAATCATTATTCAAATCATCTAAAATAACTAAAAAAGGCCATTTTTAGGAGGAAAAGACCTTAATGACATTAAAATTAAACTGACTCCTGCCCGTTTTATTTATGGCAGGTAAAATCTACAAAAATTGATTTATATAAAAAAAACATACTGATAAAAGGATGAAATCACAAAAATTGAGCTGCAAAGTTAGTGTAATATATCATTTTTATTTTCTGTTTTCTTGTTTTCACCTTTACTCCCAAAGTGTTGTCTCTTCCTTTGTTGTGGTTGCATATCTGTGTTGCAGCTCATAAGCTGGTATATTACCATAGCCTGGATATAGACACACAGTGGGGTTTCTTTATTCATTGTCTGATCCCTTCTCTTTGTTTTCTGTTTGGAAATGTGTACACATGCTTTTCATCCCCCTCGTACACTGCTTTCCTGTTTCTTGCTTTTTTATGTAATTCTTTATTAATATTGCTAATGCTCTTTACCTGCCAGCTTTATGCATTCACAGCTCCAATCAGAATTATTAATCTCCCTCTGGATTTTAGGCTCTCTTTGGTGGAATAGAAAGACCAGAAGCTGTCAGTAATAAACTAAACACCGTCAACTACAGCAAAACTATCGAGACAAGCGTGTGTGGTACTTAGAAAAGCACCTTTTTGCTGTTATGACCTGCTGCAGACATGATGAAAAGCTAGACACCAGCTTCAGGAATTATTTATTTCTCATGGACGAAGACTTGCAGGTTATCAATATTTTTGGGGGTTTTCTGCAGCAACTTTCATTTTCTTTTATGTATAATACAAGACAGGCAACTAAGATGGCCACTCCTCCAGGGCCCCTTGTGAAACCTTTGGGTTAGGGGTAGACGTTTAGATAGGCTTTGGCTTGTTTGAAGGACTCCATTAGGCAACATTTTCTTTCAGGATTTCCTGAGATTCTTGTGAATCTGCTCTGCAGGTTTCCAGTGCCAGAGGAGGCAAAGCAGTCCCACAGCATCACTGAGTGACCACCATGCTTAACTGTTGACATGTTGTTATTTTCAGTCTCGTCTTTATCCTTCCTCGTTCAGACATTCTGGTGATCCATAGGCCCAGAAAGTTCCAGCTTTGATCCATTGCTCCACAGAACAGAATCCAGAAAAAAACACTTTCACTTGCTTTCATAGATGTGAGCAACCTGGAGCTCACTATTCTTGTGCTTTCGGATCCGTAGTGGTGTACATCTTGTAGTTCCTGCATGGAGTCCTTCAACATTTAGTATGTTCCATACTGTGCAAACTGAACCTCATTAGCAGAAGCTGCAAAGTCTTACTGAAGGTCCTTTGCAGTCAGATGGAACGTAGTTGAAATCATTCATATCTTCCACTTTCTGCCACCAGAATTTGGAGACATATTAAATGTTAAACCCATGAACTCTGCTCCCAACTGTATCTACGGAAACATTCAATTGAACTCAATTCAAGGAGTTGTAGACTTGTAGACAACAGACTTAAAGATCTGCAGCATCTTGCTGCAAACCTTGAAGGACCCAAGCTTCCTCCAGAAGTCCAGTCTGCTCTGTCCCTTCTTGTAGACGGCTTTACTGTTCAGTCTCCAGTCCAGTCTGTTGTCCAGGTGAACTCCGAGGTATTTATACCCCTCAACCACCTCCACTTCTTCTCCCATGATGCAGTGTTTGACTTGTTTCTTCTGAAATCTACAGTCATCTCTTTTCTTTTGTTCACATTCAAGGTACATTCATTGTGCACCAGCTCTCTGTATTCAGCTTCTTGTCCATCTCTTTATCCACCCAACAATTGCAAAGTCATCTGAGTATTTCTGCATATGACAGGTCTGAGGTGTATACGGTGTAAAGGAATGGTGAGAGTACAGTTCCCTGTGGTGCTCCTGTGCTGCTGACTACCTGGTTTGACAGACAATCCTTCAGTCTCACAAACTGCGGTGTTTTTGTCAGGTGATCATTAATCCAGGCAATTATTCGATGCCTTTGCTTTCTTTTTGTATAATTTTACTTGTTTGTCCAAGGCGACACCCTCTTCTCTGAACTTTTTGGACAATTCTCTAGACTATGCCATACTTCTAACGTGCAATGAAATCTCTAGGTCAGTGGTCTGCAACTCCAGTCCTCAAATGCAACTGTCCTGTGACTTCTGGATGCATCCCTGTTACAACATACCTGAATGAAAGGCTGAACTACTTCTTTGGCATGTCAGAGAGCTTTACAAAGGCCCGGTCATTAACCATTCATTTGATTCAGGTGTGTAGGAGCAGGGATGCCTCCAAAATCTGCAAAACAGTGGCACTCTGGGGCTGGAGTTGCAGACCCCTGGTCTAGGTATTGAAATATTTTGTCCCATGTACATGTAATGCAAACAATGAAGCCCTTGATTGGTTGTGTCTCGTGTTACTGATACCGCACCAGATTTACAAATGTGGGATCTTATGGAGAATTCCATCCAGCAGGCAGAATATTTTTTCAACCAAAGTCAACCTCAAGTAGGATGTAGTGGTGAATTTGGATCAAATTAGACAAGAAAACCTGTTTTTGTTTCATGAGTTTATTCCAAACATGTGAAAAATGCACCTTATTCACAGTGGCAATTAAATAATTGTCATTGCAACTGTATACATCCAACTCAAGTTCAGTTTTTTCTCCTAGTGGTGTTGCTTGGGGTAGGACTGATGAGTGATCTCAGTTTGCAGAAGCAAGAACGGCTTCTCATGGGTAAGTCAAGATGAAAGCCAGTCAGATAATGACTGCTTAAGACCCCTAAACATTGTTATAAAAGTGATTGAATTTCAAATGAAGTTTCAAATTTGTTTCAAAAGACCTTGCAATGCAGACTGCAGCATTTTGTGTTGCAATCGGGCATAGATGTTACATTCTCCACACATGAACACAATCATGCACGAGACAATTTCTGCCAAGAAACCTGAACTGAGCTCAAGAGATAAATGGAGTTGGTTCTGGGAGTGAACAGCATTTGTAAAGTAAAATCATTTTGGGCCATTTCTTGTAGAAAATCAAACTCAATAATTGGATGCATTCCCCCTCTTAACTTCCATGTAAAAACAGAAAGCCTCATACCTTAATGGTCAATACTGAAAATGCATAAACTGGGAGTTTTATTTTCTCTTTTACTATTTTACATGTAATTATGGCTGAACTAACAGTGTAGATATTGTTTTAAAATTGCTGAGGCGTAGGTTTGACAACTGATGCACGAAATTAAGTTAGGATTTAGGCACTTGTTTTGTTTGTAGCCATACTTTTCATTGGTCCCTCTCTGCTTTTGTACTTTTTGAAGTCTGAAAACAGAAGGATAAAAAATGGATGCGTCAGAGGTGGATAAATTGTTAATTCTGCCATTTCAAAGCGGTGTATATGAACACCAAGAATCAAACAGATTAAAAACTGGCAGAAACCTGACAAACACAACATGATTCATATGTTTGTTGATACATGCCATCATCTGCCAAGATTTGCTTGTAATGAAGGTAAGACTTCGTTACAAGCAGTTCAGTGAATACAAGAACTCAACTAATGATTAATTGTTGGATTAATTCCTAACTTTTAATAATTTGCGAAAAGGTTCTGTTGGACATGATTCTTTCTTTAGTTTAACATCTCCCTCTTTCTCCCTTCTTCATCCAGCTGGATCTTAAAACCTCGGAAGGGAAGGTTAAAGGAGGTGAAAACTTAAATTCTGATTATGTAGCATTTATTTATTTCTTCTGTGTCCTAATGCAACAGTTGCTTGGATTAGTATAACCCATGCATTACGATGTTGCTGAACTGGAGAACTCCTTCAGTGACAGACTGCTGCATCCGAGGTGCACAAAAGAGCGTAATCACAGGTCCTTCCTCTCAGCAGCTGTTAGACTTTACAACCATCACTGCTCCGAAGAGGCTCAATAAGTTGTTATAACTCCTGTTATTTGCAGTTTGTTAATTTAAAATATTATTCCTGCTGCTGTTTGCACATTGCTGTTATTTGCACAATTGTTTTACTTCTTGTAAATAATATTTTGTTTTTTCATGCACATCTTATAAATTTTCCTTTCTTTACATTACCCTACTCAGCTGCATATTTATTTTATCCTGAGTATGCTATGTTTAATACAGTATTGTTTTACTTATAGTAAATTTGCCCTTACTGTACTGCAGTCTCTTATTCTTGTTTTTATATTTGTTTACTTTTGTGTGAATATGAATGCTCCTGCTAACCTTAACTTGACAATCTCAGGCAATGACACCTGAATTTACCCACTGTGGGATAAATACATTTTTATTCTATTCTATTCTATCCTATAAAGTCAGAAGCTAAAACAACAGATTTTAGCAACTATTCGGGGCTAATGAACTTTAGACAGATGCAATCCTGATTGAGGCATTTACTTCTGACATGCAGTTTGATTTGCATTGATTCTAATTTGTCCTTCACATTTGCAGCCTTGCCAGCAAATTTGATCTGGTCAAGTGCTAACATCAGAAAAACAGACCAGAGATAATTAATTACATGACATTTAGAAGTCGTCAGCAGCACAGTTTGGGACACCAAAGATGGATCTGGCTGCGAAGATCAAGAAGTTCCAGCTTTCAGGGGAAAATTAAACGATAAGGAACCAAGTCCTCAGTTTTCAGAGGATACCAATGATACTAGAAAAATATTTTTTTCGTTCATGGTTAGGGGTTGGGTGAAGCCATTTATTTTGGTAAACACTTTTCAAATCATAAATCATCGTGTTAGCACCTTGCATTGTTAGCAGTTAGCACCACAATAATTAGCAGTCGCACTCAGCTCACAATAATTTACCGGAAGCAGTGGACAGTCCTGCCTGTCTCTGCCCCACTCTTCCAGTCATTCGAATACACTGCATCACAGCTCCCTGGATTTACTCCCACTGTTATATGTAATTTTATCAACCACCTAAGGAGCTAGTAAGGAGTTTTTAAATGGCTTGACTGCTCTTCTCACTGATCTCTCTCTACTCTCTTCCAATTTAATCATTGTGGGTGACTTCAATATTCACATGGACAACGACAATAACCTTCTTTCTAGAGATTTCACTTCTTGTCCAGAAAGTCTCGGACTCCAACAATACATCAACTTCCCTACTCATTCTAAAGGTCTTATTTTGGATTTGGCTTGCTGTTCTGGTGTCACCCCCCACTCACTGCAAAGCTGATCTGTTTCCTCTTTCGGATCATATGTTTATTTCTTTTAATGTAAATGTAACAGCTTCCTCATATTGCATTTAGAAAAAATTATATTAACCCTGAAATGTTCTCATCTGCTATCTGTGACCTTCCATCTATTCACAGCTCCTCGACTCCTGATGAACTTGTTTCTTACTATGATGGTAACCTTCTTAACACATATGCTCCACTCAAACACCAATCTGTCTCATTTTCTTACTTAGCACCATGGTTTACTCTCAGTCTATGTCATACATTTGTTTAGGAAAACTAGGCTTACCTTACACAAATAACTGCTCAATAATCATATGTACAATAATCATATTTTGTTTTATAAGGACTGTGTTACCTAAGCTAAATCTGCATGCTACTCTGGTTGAATAAGTACAACTGAAGGTAACTCAAAGTCTCTCTTTTCTCTTTTTAGCATAATTACAAAGTATCCGGACTCATTACCTTCCTATATGTATTCTGATGACTTTGCAACTCCCTCATGTCTTATTTCATTTGCAAAATCTTTGACATCCACCACCAACTTAACTCTGTAGGAGTTGCTTATTCTGAAGTTGACTCTCTGTTCTCTCCACTGTCTTCTCGTCAGTTATTTTCAAGTTTCACTTTTCCTCCCATAATTGATGTATCTCATTTTAAGAAATCTAAATCATCCACCTGCCAGCTTGATCCTCTCCACACAGTGCTAGTTAAAACTTGTCTCCCCTCACTGGTCCCTCTAATAAGTACTATCATCCACTCCTCCCTTAGCTCTGGAATTGTTCCTTCATCACTGAAAACCGCTTCTCTTACTCGGATTCTCAAAAAGCCTGATGCAGATCACAATAACTTCAATAGTCTTCTTCCAATTTCAAACCTTTGTTTTATTTCAAAAATCCTTTAGAAAGTTGTTGCCTCCCAGCTCCACTCACACCTCAATAACCACAATTTTATGAACAACTTCAGTCTGTTCTCTGCCCCCACCATAGTACAGAAACAGCTCTGGTAAAGATCACCAATGATCTTCTGATGGCAGCTGATTCTGGTCTCCTCACACTTCTCATCCTTCTCCATCTCAGTGCAGCATTTGACACCATTTCTGATAATATTCTTCTGAACAGATTAGCATCCATTTGCATAGGTCACATTACCCTCTCCTGGTTTACCTCATATCTTTCTGACCGCACCGTTTATCCCGTTTAGATTCCACTCCTCAACATTTTTTTCCCATTTCTGCAGGTGTGCTCCAGGGTTCAGTATTAGGGCCCCTTCTATTCATTATTTACATGCTCCCTCTTGGCCAAATATTCTGTAAATTTAATATCAATTTCCATTGTCACACAGATGACACCCAGCTCTAACTTTCTTCCAAACCCAAGTACTCCCTTCCACTCACCTCCCTTTCAGACTGTCTCATGGAGATTAGATCATGGCTCTCCTCTAATTTTCTCAAACTCAACAGTAATAAGACTGAAGTGTTACTCGTTGGCACAGCCTCCACTTTAACCAAACTCCACAGTTTCTCCATTAACATTGATAACTCCTCCCTCCCCCCCTTGTTTCTTCTTCCTCTCAGGTAAGGAGTCTGGGTGTCATACTTGATAGTACACTCTCATATTAATTATATCACCAGGTCTGCATACTTCCACTTACATAACATTAACCAATTTCATCCTTTCCTTATTCCCCATGCTGCTGCCATCCTTGTCCATAGCCTCATCACCTCCTGGACTGACTAATCAATCAGTCGAGTGCTTCACAGATTAGAAATGACCCCACACAAAAAACATTCCCATCCCTCTCCCACAGATTTAAAAGCATGATCACATTTATACCCCCCTCCCACCAACCCAACCCCCATATGAACACAAACTCAATAGCAAAGAAGGACATTGAGCCGAGTATAGATGAGCCAGGTAAGGTAAGGAAATTCCATCAAAGGAGCCATCTGCACCGGCAGCAGCACATCGACAGCAGCAGCAAAGGCACTGACCCAGGGTGCCTAAATGAGGCAAGACTGAGACCCCACCTCCACCCAAGTGGTACCTGGAGAGCATCCAGGCAGCCACAGCCGACCTGGGCTCCCATAGAGGAAACACTGGGAGGAAGAATAAAATAATAGGTTAAAATATGAAAATAAACGGTGGATGAATAAGATGAAATATGAAGAATAGGTAGTAAATCACTGATAAAATATGAGCAAGTAAAACATGCAGAGGAATTAAACAGACTATAATAAATAATAATCAGTTAAAAGAGAGGTTCAAATGGTTGTTATTGCAACTTCCTTCTCTTTGGTCTCCCCAATAAGTCCCTTCATAAACTCTAACTCATCCAGTACTCTGCTGCTCGGATCGTAACTAAGACTCCCTTACTACCCCAGTTCCTCAGCAGCATCACTGGTTGCCCATAGAATCCCGAATCAACTTTAAAACTCTGCCTCTATACGCTTGCCCCCCCTTATCTTTGTGACCCGCTGCACATCGCCACTCTTCCCCTTCTCTCAGGTCCTTGTCAGCCACTAATCTTGTTGTTCCTTTTAGCTGGTCTGTCACCATGAGGAGCAGAGCTTTCAGTCGCTCTGCTCCTCGCCTCTGGAACTCGCTTCCTCCGAACATCAGAAATATTAACTCACTCTATTTAAATCCCAGCTCTAAACACATTTGTCCAAACGGTCTTATTCACTTTAGACACTGGTTTTGGTTGTCTTATTTGCTATTTAAATAATTGTTTTGTTGATTATGTATTTTTCAGTTTCTTTTTTCTCTGTAAGGTGACCTTGGATTTTAGAAAGGCACCCTCAAATAAAATGTGTTATTACTATTAATTTTTTATTATTATTTAATGACAGCTGTTGCATCGAGTCATTTAATTTGAGAAATTGAGGATTTTTGTAGTGACGAAACTTGAGTGTGACGTCATTTCCAAATCCGACTGCTGAGACAGATTTAGAGTTACATACTCATGACTATGTATACCTTCAGTGACTTCATGGCACTACTACCAAAGTTATCTCTGGACCTCATGACCTTGACTTAAACACTAGGTGTTTTGAAGACTTTTTACAGCCCTGCACCCAAACCTCAGTTCACCAGGAAGTGATTAGAAGTTAGATGTTTGTCGTGCCTGATGAAGTAACGGTTTCCATAGACAGGACAGCTTTGTCATTTCAGCTCCACCAGCCCCCGCGCTCCCTGCCTCTACCCACCCACCCACCCAATCATTTGGGATTACCTCAAGGACTGTATAAAAATGTTTTGTCCCTTGATAAAAGCCTCCCTCAGTTAAAGTTTTTTACCCCCCACATACTTTCTTTTGCAGTTTCTTCCTGTGGAGGCAGATGAAACCTGAGCATGAAATGGAATTATTGAAGTTATCAGTGCACAATGGCAAAGCTGGCACAAACAAAAGCCATTTGTCTTTATTCACCAGGGAACTCAGAGAGCAGCCTCATTATACCACGGCTCGAATTAATCTCAGGCCCTTGTCTCTCCTTTTCACCTTGGCAGCCTGAAACAATTTGTTGCAGGCCTTTTAGAATCCTGAACACATACTCCAACACTCAGTGCCGGTTACTGATAGACTCGCACTTCGGGTTGAGGACGGAGTCTTAGAAAAAAGACAGTGGGGGAAGCTTGATGTGCAAAACCAGGTAAGCTCTGGATGCCCTAGTCTATTCCAGTGTCTGTACCATTTGATTTCCACAGCAAAAAAACGTACACAAGGAAAAACGATAGATGTAGTGATTTAAATTCTGTGTCACTCACCGACTTTGAAACAGTATAGACAACCTTTGTGAACATGTGTGCAAACAATACCTAAGCAGTACATCATTTTTTTCCATTTCTCATCTTCCCACAGTAAAAGTAAACTCATACAAATTCTGTGACCCTTTAAGGTATCAGCAGTTTTAGTGCTTTACCAAAACACCAATCTTTGAATGTTACTGCGACCTTAACATGATGCACGTTTAGATTTAATAACTTTTTGGGCTGTGTCCCATGTTACTACTGTCCTCACCCCTTCACCCTCTTCCAACCTTTCTGCATTCAGACTTAAAGTAAGTGGTGTCCCAAGTGCCATGGTGTCCCATGCTTCAGAAGATGTGTGAAACTAAACCTATAAATCAACCACAGTATGATCCACCTGGAAACCCAACTGTTAACGTCATCTTTAGTTTTGTTTTGCTGCAAAAAGCCAAAAAAGGTGCCTCCAGCCCAGACACTTGAGATCACAACAACTAAAGTAACTGTAGAGAAACTTTAGCTAACACCTGCTGCATCTGTTGACCTACAACAAATCAGGCTCCTTTAAAGGGGGATCCATTCCACAGGGGATCATCTGCTTCATTACTATCTGACACTTAGATTTAAGAGATCTTTTACAATCTGAAGAAAGGTGTAACACCCATAAGGTTCCATTTTCCATCCATCCATCCATCCATTTTCTGTATCCGTCCATCCTAATGCAGGGTTGCCGGGGGGCTGGTCCCTATCTCCAAAGGTCAAGGGGCAAGAGGCGGGGTACACCCTGGACAGATCGCCAGTCCATCGCAGGGCAACACAGAGACATACAGGACAAACAACCATGCACAGACACCCTCATACCTAAGGGCAATTTAGAGAGATCAATTCACCTAACAGTCATGTTTTTGGACTGTGGGAGGAAGCCGGAGTACCCGGAGAGAACCCACGCATGCACAGGGAGAACATGCAAACTCCATGCAGAAAGACCCCAGGCAGGGATTCAAACCCAGGACCTTATTGCTGCAAGGCAACAGTGCTACCAACTGTGCCACTGTGCAGCCTAGGTTCCATTTTCAATAAGTATATTATCACTTTCCACTGCTTTGCAGATTACCTTCAAATATATTTGCCACTCAAATCTGACAGAGACCCAAACTCCACTGGTTCTTTACTGGATTGCTTGAAGGACAATAAACAATGGATGTCAACGTCAAGTAAATTATTTCAAACCTGATATTTTACTTTTTGGCAATCCTGATCTTTTAAACATTGTTGCTAGTCCTCTTGGCCCTTGTTCGTGTTTCTTAAAACCCTGTGTTAAAAACTTTGGAGTATTTTTAGATGGTTCTTTTAAGCTTCATAGACAGGTGAGTGCAGTAATCCAATCAGGTTTTTATGATTTAAGGCATTTAGCCTAGGTAAAGCTATACCTTCCTTCTGATGTCCTTTAACATGTTATACATCTGTTTGTTTCCTGCCGGATGGACTACTGCATCTCCCTCTACCTTGGCCTGGATCAGTCCTCCTTGCATCGTCTTCAGCTGGTCCAGAATGCAGCGGCCTCATTAAAAATATGCCTGAAGTGTTGCTCTGACCCATTCACTCGTGTTAGAGTAATCTTTGAGTCTCTGCTGGTAGTTCTCGGGGTTGCTGAAACGCCTGCTCCCACCTATCCCCGCCTTTTCCACCCATCTCCTCCTCCAACCTTACGTACTCAGCCGAGAGCCTCGCCCCTGCAGAGCTCCCCTTTGGGGCATCTCGTTCTACTGTATATGTGCTATATAAATTAACTTGACCTTGACCTAACACTAGTGTTGGACCCTGGCATGGAAAGAAAGGACTGAAATATATACAGCAAACAAAAGAGATTAGTAATGCACTGCATTAACATATTGTAATGCACAGTTCCCAGGAAGAAGGAGTTTCATCCATGACATCAAAGAACTAAGAGAACTCTAAGCGCCAGAATACTCTATGTCGTTGTACAGCAGCCTGCAATCCTTTTCCTCACTGGCTCAGTAAAAAAAACATCCATTTTGGATCCAAAGTAAATATTCTGTCTTCTATCGGCGTATCCGGTGACTAAGACAGTGTCTCTGATTACGTCAAAAAAACGGTTCCCTCTCCGCTGCCAAATAAGGAAACGCAACCCTGCACACGCCGTCAGACCAAACAGCACCCTGCCCAGCCGCTTCCTTATTCATCCAACTGGCAGGACACCGCCATGCAACCCAACGAGCCATCGGATGCCTTCCTGTTCATAAGAACAGTATTAGTAGGAGGTTGCATTTATTGTTGCCTTTAAATTTGTACCCAACTCAGTCAAGTTAAAAATTGAAAGGAAACCATTTCTGTAGCCTTCTTGTGACAAGTAACATACATAAAATTAAAATTTCTTGCAGGATTAGCACCATGTTTGTTTATGTGTACTCATATTTCAATCCCAATCTTTAATTGATTTTTGCTTACACTTGATAGATAAACACAAAGTAGACAATAATTAGTTTTCACATTTTTGTGAAAATATGTGTTGCCTGCATATTCAGCCCCCTTTACTCCGATGCCCCTTGGTATAAGTCCCTGCAACCAGTTGCCTTCGGACATCAGCTGAGTATTAAATTCAAACCCACAACATACATTTCAAATTATTTGTAATAACAAATATGCACTACCTTGTGTTGGTTAATACAGTGAAGTTTATGGTTCCAATATTACAAAAATTGAGGAAGTTCGTGGGTCAAGAAGGCACCGTAGATCCATTATGTAACAACATTTGGAAATAGGAGCAATCTCTAAATGCAAAGCCCAGGTTCACTAAACTGTTAAGATCTATGGATGTACAAAGTCACTCTCTGAAAATAAGGTTTTATTATTTATGATTTCGTGCTCAGAGATGGAAATCATAAATATGCATCATGGAGCCTGTGTCTGAGCTGTTGGAGAGCCAGACGTTATTTTGATCTGTCAGCAAGGCGTCCTCCGAGCTATTTGTCTTTTATTCAGAAGCCAGAACGTTTGGTGTGGTTTACACTGAACAGCCCTAAGAACAACTTCCCACAGTCTGTTCAAAACCTTTGACTGAAACGTTTAAGAACGTGGCACCACATATGTTGACTTGCTTAGTCATGGCAGTCAGGTAGAAGAGAGATAAATGACAATGAAAACATGCTGTAGAAGACAACCTGTGGACAGCAGCCAGCTTGACAGAGTCCTCAAAAGAATCTGTGACAGTTGTTTTCATTCATGTCTCCCCAAAACTCAGCTGAACTGTGCAGAGTGCCCATGCTCCATCTTCAGACTCTTCATCCAAAGTACCTGGACCCCAAACAGAGCTTTCTTTTTATGAAAGGCATCCCTGAGTTCACAAAGCAGCAGTTTTATGAGTACATAGAACTCCAACATACTGATGACATTCCAACAATGAACACTGAACACAGTTTCTGTCAGTAAGGTGTAAGAGTTTCACTGTTTCTGAGACCAAACCTTGCATTCTAATAAAAGGAGCTGATCAGTACTTTTAATCAGCTAATTACCAAAATATAAATACATTTCAACAAAGTATAAAGTAGTCATCCACTGTGAAACTGTGATTTTGTTTGATGTCCTTAGCCAGTAACCATTCACACAGGAACTTCAAAATCCAATGATGGCCCTTTTCCACTAGCAAATACTCATGGCATGGCTCGACTCAGCTTAACTTGGTTATTGGAGGTTTCAAATGGCATTGCTTGCATTGTACCAGCCCTTTGTTTAGAACCTTCTTCACTCTGGTTCCAGGCATCCAGAGTCGGGCTGAAAATGCTACATGAAGAGACTGTCATTTGTAAAAACTCACGACGGTGACTGAGTCTGACAGAAAGCCACAGACTGAGCAGAATGTTCAACATCACTTCTCTTTCCCCATCGATGCCTTGATCGCATCATGCTATGTTTCGGACTCTGGGACCGCCCAACTACGTATGACAACCCCACCCACTAGAGCTGTCACTCAACTGTAGTGGAGAAACCACCTGAACTGTGTAGAGTTGAGTCAAGACAAGCCGCTCTGCTTGAGGTTAGTGGAAAATGACCAGTACTGAGCTGTGAAGATGAAGGATGAAAGAAGGTATTTAGAGGGACAGTGTTCTTTCTTTACCAGCTCAAGTTGTGTCTGTGGTTCCTCTATTCTGAAGGAAAGAGTAGAACCTTCAGAAGATAACAGGAAGGCTGAGTACAGGGAAATAACTTTATATTTTTTATTCTTCTTGTAATGGAACAAAATTGATTTGAAAATGTAGGCAGCATCTGGAAAATCCTGGAGTTAAAATAAGGATCTTTAATCTCTTGACAACAACCAAGGAGATCATTCACAGCAGAAGGACTTGACAAAATGTTTTCAATATCTTGTATTTTCATTAATTTTAGTTCTAAGAGCCTTATCACTCAAACTTTCTATGTGCAGGTCAGAGATTTACAAAAGCAAGACTGGAAGTCAACCGCAGTAGTAATAAGTGCATCATTGACATTTAGACTGAGTTTTGCTGAGTTTGACAGCAAATTCAGAAGAAAACTATTTAAATCTCTCTAAAAATATGTAAGGAATTGTCTATCTCTCCCTCAGAGCACAATGTCATTTAACTATTTAAAGAATATTAATACCTTTTCAGAAAGTAACTCTAACTTGGACAACCGTGATCTTTCAACCAGAACTGCATGAAGAACCGTCATTAGTCAAGAGATGATTGCACCGCCATGCAAAACTGAAGCCTAATGTCAGCCTGCCCACTTCTCTGGATATCTGGATTGGACCATGACACAGTGGGAATGAGAACTAAGGTCACATAGATCAGTATCCCACATGTTTGTCAGAAGAAATTGCTACCTTGAAGACCACATCTTTTCCTGGGACATCCATGTATATTTAATCAACACGATGGGTAACCGCATTCCAAACATATTCCAAAGGCATGGCTAAGGAAGAGGAAGGGACGCCAGGTAGACTGGCCTGCCTGCAGTCCTGACTTGTTTCCAGCAGAGAATGTTGGAGAATTTAGGAACCGGAAACAGGATGAAGACACAGTATTGTTGGACATATTTAGAAAGTTTTACCAGACAAACAGGACAAACTGACACCTGACAACAAACACTGAAACTGTAAGCTTAAGATAATAATAATAAAACCTTAAATGTTGTTTGAAATAGTTTTGTAAAAACTCTCAGAGCAAGCTGGTGTAAAGTTACTGAAGGTCACAGAGGCCAATTAGAGGGTTCAGCGTGGCTGCAGAGACTGATAACGCAGATGTATCAGAGTATAACATCAACATGATAGCAGCATCTTGATAATAATATAGATATTTGGAATAGCACAAGCCATTAAAATAACCCATTAAAAGATAAGTGCGGGGGATTCTGAAGCATTTACTGAAGCTGATTGCTTTTAAGAGGCCTAAATGGATTGAAACTTATTAAAGTTTTTAATCATAACGTACTTCATAAAGAAGATTATCACACTGTTCACCCTGATTATCACACACTTCACACTCCTGCTGCAGCCAGCTGGATAACAGCCATGTCTTTATGTTTGAGTGACATCTGAAATATGATGTATTCAGTCGGCATAAAAATGAGGACGATGCACCGAGTGAAGCTGTCACAAGGTGTCTCTCCTCAGCAAAAAGTTGTGGCAGACGTGTTGCCACATCCTGACACTTCAAGACTGTTTGTTGAGTTCTGATCCCCCAGATGTATCGCGACAGCATCTGGGCTTTCATTTTCAATTTTACCGCCTGTAACAGCCCATATGGAGACTGTCTGAAGTCATTTTCTGTGCAGACCTTTCAGCTTGCTGCACTGCTGCGGGGGTCCTTCCACCTGGCTGTTGGATCCAGAGGCAGCAGTTTTATCTGAAAACCTTTGTTTCTTCAGAATGATTTAGTCATTGACTGCGGCTCCAATTGTGCCTTCAACAACTCAAACATTGCACAAAGCTTTACTTTCTCACACAGTGTAATGCCATTCAGCCGAACCACTAGAAATGCAACCTTTAAAAATGCCTTCACTTTCAGTTATCCTTCTAGTAACTCTTGATTTTAGAGCTAAAAAACAAGAAGCACATAAAAGCAGAGCGTTTGGATAGGAGCCAGCTCCCTGTTGGGAGAGAAACCCTAAAGCAAGGTTACCCCACCTGTTCAGACGCCATAACAATTCACCTGAGACATTCACTACTGCAACTCTTGTTTCATAGTTACGGGACAGTTAAGGGCGGCATCATTTTTATTCTTAACCCATCTTAAAAGTCATTATTTATTTTAGATACATCAGCAGATTATTCATGTCATATTTACAACACCTTTTGTATTTATGTGACCAAATACAAAAATCAGTTTTCAAATAATGCTTTCCTTTATTAAGAGAATGTAAATTAAATTCAGTTTCACAAGGTTTTACAACACATGTCATCTAAAGGCACTTTACAAGAAAAGTCATTTCAGCTCAGTCATACATACAGTAAATTCCAGTTTTGTATTTGAGGAATCCCAGCAGATTGCATGGAGTCATTGACTTGCAGCATTCACTCCTCCTGGAGCAACATGTAGCGACAGTAGACAGTCGCCTGCGTTGTGTCGTTGACTTTACAGCAATCCCTCGATGTCCAGAGTTCGATTTCCAACCTTGGGCCCTTTGTTGCATTTCTTACCACCTTCTCTCTCCTCATTTTATGAAAGGATGCTAACCCTAGCCTGGAAATCTACTGCCTTTGTCTTCAGAAACAAAAACTGATTGATGTTGATTTTGAACTCTTTGAGTTCTTTTTTGTTTGGTGACATTTAGAAATATGCAGATGTGTCACACGGAAAGCAGAAACCTGAACATGGCATTAAATGGGAAAAGACAGCCGGTGATTCCATTTTATGATCCAAACTCAGATCTGGCCCGTGTGGCTTGTTCATTTACTGATTTATGCTTTTGAGATAATTTCTTCCAAAGTTGTTGATTTGCTTTTTGATGAAAAGGATTTGCATGAATGAACACCGTGAGAGGAGTACAGATGCTGTGTGTGACAGAATTACATGAAAGAATAATGATGAAAGACATCCAGCTCTAATGAGGCATCTGGAATTGCATCTAAAAAGGCAACCTGGTCTATTCCTTCGCTCTCTGGGAAATTGCTGCTTGTCCTTGGTGCCTTTTGCCTCATTGAGGTTGAGAGCTCCGATTTGGTTGCCAAATAGAGATATATTTTTCTTCGTTTTGGCTCTGTTAAATAGTTTAATAAACGTTTGAAGACTTCAGTGACTCTGAATTATACAGGACTCATCAGGTAGCATCAGACCACTTCACTGTGAACAGAAACTAAATTACATCTCATCAGGAGGCGCTTTTGTTCCCCAGAAATACCAGGGGACCTGCAGGGAAATTCTGCAGCTGGCTGTTCAGCACCAAAGCAACAACAGTTGTCTTCCTTGTGTGACTGAGAGCGAACACCCGTTTATATTCTCTGTTGGTTATTTATGGCGACTCAAACTAACGCCAGGCAACTGGGCTAGAGCCCCTGAAACGCCACGGCTGCAATCTGGAAAATAATAAATATCAGTTTAAAGGTCGACGATGCTTGATTTTGTCTCGGACTTGGAACAAAATGTGTCCCACTGGGGCTTAATGGCAGATGAATTAATTAACAAAAAGGTTTTGGAGATGAAAGAGCTACTTGATCTAAAATCAGCCCATAAAAGCTCCAGTGAACTGCTTTTCATCCCATTCATTTCTATCCCGCAACCAGTAAAATTACTGTGAAGTTCAGTTTGGACTTTCTGTCCCTGATGATCTCTCCAGCTTCTCTGGGCCATGCTGGCCTTGTCCTCTGGCCCCAGCATCAGCTTCCTACTTCTTAAGAGTGACTACATGACTGAACTGGCTTTCAGTTCCATTTCCTCTGTTATTTCACTTGTACATGGATATAACTGCTGCAAAAGCAAGCAAACAGTTTGGTGCAGTCATTTGTATGCCCGGTTACCTGCGGATCGCTTGCCGGCGCCGAGGCTTTGAACCTTGCACCTCTGGGAACAGAAAAAAAACCCCTCATTCAGCTGATTTCAGAATATGTCAGGAATATTAGCTGCTGGATGTTGCTACAGGAGCACACAAGCCGCCATTAGTGAAGTATCTTACTGGATATTTTGCCCCCCCCCAACACCCTCGCCACTTCCACTAAATGACTATAGATTTCTGTTCACTTCATCAACCTCTATTAACATGCCATCTGAATTCCTAATGGGACCAGAATTACTTCTAATAACCCCAATGAATAAGCAGATGTCAGCACTATCCATATTCAACAAATTAAAAACTCAATATTTAGTCTTCTCCTTCAATTATCGCCTTATCGGAGTCCAAAAAATCTGGGGGAGAGGAAAAATATTCAGTTCATCCCAAAAACTGTTCTTTGGATCCATCTGAATCTTCTCCCAGTCAACATGAAATGACACTGTTTGTACTGCGAGCCGATAAATTGGTGACTAAAGCTTCAAATCACCAGAGTTGAAGGAGCAGAGAAACTAGTTGGTTTGTGAGAAAAAATAAGAGCTGCTCTGCTGCAGGAAATAAGACGTTGTAGTAAACAACGAACAACGTTTCCACAAGCTAATAAATCAGGTACAAATTATTCAATAAAACATAATGACTGCTAAAAAATCAACAAAAATTCCCACAAGAGTCCATTTAAACCTCTTTCCTGGCAGCTCCAACAAAGATGACGAATATATGATTTTCAAAGACTCAATTTCCTTTCAACATTTGTAGAAATCAAAAGTTAAAATAAGACATAGCAGATGAAGAAATTATATTTAGAAAAATTAATTTACAACAATCAAATCAATACAAAGTTTTCTGAGAGTGAAATGACTAGTAACTTCTTTTTTTTTTTGCTGGGATCTAAAAACAGAGAAGATGTGGATAATTAGCTCAGAAAACATTAAAGTAAAGCAGAAGCACAAACCCTCACAAATCATTCGTCGTGTATTTCTCGCTTTGGTTAGGGGTTTATTTCTGCCCTCTGCACACTACCAGTTGATGCATATATTTGTGCTATTGATATTTGAACACTTGGCATTTTTTCTGTATGTGTTATGTACTCAGTGCACAATTATCTGCAGACCTTCTGGATTAAGTTCGGCAGGTCACATGGGCATCAGGCAAAGAACCATAAAAACAACATCAACATTCTGTTGACTTTAGGATTTTAGGAAGTAAAGCCTGGTTCACACGGTAAAATTTTAAAATTGTTGTAAGATTTTCAAAACCATAGAAACCACACACATGGCGTTAAAAATGATGTCTAACAGTTTTGGCCCTACAGTGTGTGGTGTGCGGCCACACAGCAATGACGAGACACCACACACAAACAGATTTTACTCACAAACAGTCCCAGGTCAGATGGAAAATCATGCAAAACTTCACAAGAGGGACTTCAGGGTAAATAGGGTAAAAAAACATGGCGGACGAGGAGGAGGCGCTACTGGATGCTTCCAACATAGAAACATAGAAACATCAGATGGCTTACCCACGCTGTTCAACAATTGACTGTGACATAGCAACATGGCAGCCGTCTTACTTCAGTCAGCTGCCCCCTTTTGTAACATTGGTGTCAATGGTGTATGTACTATGTAATAACTCTAACTTGCTCAATTTTAAACAGATTTTGAAACAGTTTGATTTGTTATAAACGCCAGAGACGTGGCTGTAAAATATATTGGTTTTAGCTATTTCACTCCCGCCGTCTTCCCTTATTCTGTCAATTTCCCAGCCCTAATAACAACATACTATGGGTTTTAATGTCCACAAAGATCCGCTTCTGATCAACCAATTGTAGTTTGTGAAATGGTTGACAAGGTGGTATTTTAGATTTCTACATTTCTAAAAGGCCATGGATACTCAAACTTGGTTTGCCGCGGTGGGACGGACCACAGCGAGTGTCGATAAATGTCCAGGATTTTAAAATCCCAAACTAGTATGCTTGGAGATGTATGTTAATGCATACTCTATGCACAATTTAAACCATGGTCTTTTCAAAAATATTAATCAGAAAGCAACATCCACAAGGCATTTAATCATTCAAATATAACACATTTAATTGTATGTTGCAGTAATTTCTAGTATACTTAGCCTATAACTATATAGGCCTACATGACAGTGAAATATGTGTATATATATATAATATATACATCCATATCATTTTGGCTTTATGTGTCACTGTTCTGTGAACTAGGATTTGTTTAGAGATTAGGTTTCAAGGTTATTTTGAGGTAAAGACCACATAAACAACACAGAAACAAAATGTGCACCCAAGCAAATAAGACAACAGACATCCAAATCGCATCTGTAAGCCAGAACTGACCCACCAGCAAAAAGTCCAACCCAGCAAATTATTTTGCGTATTTCGCGCGTCAAATCGTCATATGCTCCTTGGACGCATGTCGAGCTGCAAATGTTAAAGCGACCAATTTTGGCGTGCGGCACGCTTTTGCACTTTGGTGTGAACGCACCCTATATAGCTGCCTGTCACCTCGCTTTCTGATTGGCTACCAGAGGTGGGTAGGATACCCAAAAATGTCCTGAGGTAAGAGCAGGGCTACTTCAGCATATTTTTACTTAAGTAAAAGGAAAAGGTAGTCATCCAAGAAATGACATAAATGAAATAAATCATGCAAATAAATTAAACAAATAAAAAAATTCAAAATTTTGACTAGATAGATAGAAACAATGGGCAGTTAGAAAATCATTATTTGAACAACAAAGCTTGTGTACAGACAAGAGGGCTCACTTCAGGTTTCTGTCTGTGTCTGGTGTATTTTTGGTTAAAATGTGTTTGTCCTTCATTCAGTAAAGTTACTCGCAGTGGGTTGATGATCCAAAAATGTTACTCAGGTAAAATTATCGATACTTCATAATACTATTACTCAAGTATAAGTAAATGTATGGTGCAGTAAAACTACTTGTAAAAGTATTTTTTTCCAAAAATTTACTCAGGTAATGTAGCTAATTACTACCCACCTCTGTTGGTTACATATCAAATTCAACAGGCTGCATGCTTGCAACACACTACAAACGCTGTAATATTGGGCCAAGACAATCCAACATGTTGAATATCCCGATTTGTGATTGGAGCGGTCCCGAAGTCTTTCCGAGCAGACCAGAGCAGGGTGAACACACCACATGACAGAAATATCTAATGAGATTATTTTTAGAGTCATCCTGCTAATCGGGGATTCCTTAGGATTGTTTGAAGGGGAGAATCGGGTCAGAAATTGGCACATTTATCTTGCCGTGTGAACCAGGCCTAAACGATCCTAAATGTTGACGTGTTAAAACTGCATTTTACCCGAGACAAATTCCAATCTAACTCAGTTTTATCATAATTAGAAACATATCTTCATCACACATTTTTTGTTTCTACATAACTGAAAGCATGAACAGTTGAAATCAGTCTCTTCACCTTCATTTATCTAAGACGGAGTATGAAACCCACTGATTAAAGGAAAATCTAATTTTGCTGCAGAAAAGTACATTTCCACCAAAGAAACATTGAAATTTCTAGATTATTTCACATATTTACAAGAAGAATCTTCAAGGATTACCTTAGAGAGAGAACTTTTTCAACCAATTGGAATATTAAACTGAGCTTCGTGCATTGTTTGATGGTTAAGATCAATCGGAATGTATGTTTGATTGGATTGAATTGACTGCTATTGCTACATTGAAGAATAAGTGTGGACTGTTCATCATCATGGAAGATATATGGCAACTCTGGATTTGACGAACAAGCATGTGTGGCATATCATCGGCCATTAACTTAACAAATACCAATCATCATGCTGTATAGATGGTTTCCTTCAGCACTGAAACGGGTCAGATTAGATATATAAAAAAAAAGGATGAAGCTAAATTCTCTGAAATTGTAAGACTTACCGCTACTTGAAGTTGAACTGAATTTAAATACAAGACAATTCTAGAGAGAAACCTATTCGAGGCTGCAGAAGACTTGAAACTGAGTGGGGTTCTCCATCCAGGAGGATACAGAATGTCTAAAAAATTCAAAAATTCAAAAATACTTTATTGATCCCAGAGGGAAATTAAGTGTTGGTAGAGCTCATATAGTTAATATAGTTAAAAAATGAACCAATCTAGTCGTAAATGGCCCTAAATTCTAATTGAAGTCAAACTGAACCTCAAGAGATTTGAAAACTGAAGAACAGTGCTGCTCTCCATCAAACCCAAAGCTGCTAGGTTTGCATAACATGAAAGGCTTGTTGCTCTTAATGCTCTGAAAGGTGGTTCTACAAAGTCAGAGAAGATGAATATGAATATATGCCACACTAGTCTTTGGCAAGGCATTTTGATGAGTAGGGGCAATTTAGTTTCCAGTTCGACATCTCCAGTTCACACCAAACAGGTCAGAAAACTTTATTTTTCATATGTTTTAACATGTTATCAAACTTTAAAGGAGTCGTATGTAAGATTGAGGCCAAAACTGGTACTGCAATCACTTTCAAATCACTGTAGAGCGGTGTATCCATGGGTGTATCCCCTCCCGACTCAAGGTTGCCAGATAGGCTGCAGGAACGTAGGCTGATACAAGGAGCTTCCAATGGCAAGTGATGAGTCCTACACAGTAAGTTATTTTTCTGTTGATTGTGTTTAATTAAAATTACAGAGAAACTGGCTCTGATAATGCATCGCGAATGTTAGCAATGACGACTCGTCGTTTTTATTTCCCAAACAGTTCCTTATCTTTTCAATTCGATGTCCCTCCTCCTCCATATGCGCTAACGTAACATCACTTTGCACGAACATGCATAACTTAGTTTGATTGTTATGAATTGTCCATTTACATTAAGTACAAGTTAGCCAAACATAGATGAATCTTACCTGTCCAGGATTAAATTAGCAACGTTGTTGTCTGTCTTCAAATCGTTCTCTGTTTTCAGCTGTCTCCATCTTGCAAAGGCATCTCCTTAACAAATCCTTGTTGTCACTACATATTTCTGAATGATAACGATGTATTTTAGGTGAAGTAATGTTAGACATTTTTTATCCGAAACACTTTTGTAGCTGCACTTGTAGTAACTAGAGCAGAGCTGGCAAACCCGATGCCGAAACACTACTGACTTTGTGATTGGTAGATAGGTGGAGGGCGGAGCTTCAAGCCAAAACACAAGATGACATCAACAACATCAGTTGAGGGCTGCAACTTCACTTTTTAAATGACAATATCCTGGCTGTACTACTGGTGTCAATGATATTAGTATTTGAAATGAACATGATTTCTAAATGCCTAGTGACGTATCAGAGCCATTTTATGATTAATTGAAATACATTTCTTACATACAGCTCCTTTAAGTCTTTTTATAGATGAATGACCAACAGAGAATGATTCTTACTGGTTTGATTTCATACCACAACACTAAATGCCAGCAGGTTTTGCTGGCAGAGCAGATCTGTCTGTGTGTTGCTGGTACAACCTTGGGCCAATTTGGTTTCCAGTCCGTCATCTCCAGCTCGCATCACACAGGTCAACTTCCTTGGAACAGTCCCTTTGTATTACAGTGCTGCTGACTCTGGCACGTTATTTATCCTGACTCTGTCTGGGATTAGTCCAGCAGTCTGGAATGACCTATTCAGGCAAAGCCATTTGTTCGTGAGGAATATTTAATTGCCAAGCTGTCTGCGATGTGCAAAGACAATACGGTGCAAACTATTCATTGAACCTAATTAAAGGTGTAAAAGTTAAATACTTCAACTGTTAAGTGCTGTACAGGTGGTTGTAATCACATTTCCAGGTCTGATTTACGCATTTATCACACACCATCTTTCACAGTTAAACGGACAATAGAGGAAGTTGCATTTGAATGGAGACTGACAAATGATTAGAAGAGCAAGTCAATGTTTGACTGTGAAGAAAGAAAAATAGAAAGAGACAGCACCTATATGAACCATGTCAAACCCCTAGTCACACTTTGACAGAAGAACACTCGAAGAAATGAAGACGAATTTGGATTGTAGACAGAACAGGTGGGCAGTGTAATGATGGTAGCACAATAGCCTAATGCATTTTCACCATATCCATCAAATAGATGTAGAGGCAAAGACAAAATGTTCTCAGGTAGGTTTTCTCACCGGGGTGTCAGACTCCAGGCCTTGAGTGGCAGAGTCTGGCAACTTTTAGAGCTGTCTCTGCTTCAGTAAAAAAGTACTTAGGACTCATCAGGACTGCAAGTTGAGGAGACAGTTCAGTTATTCAGGTGTGTTGGACCAGGGAGACATCTAGAATTGCGGGACACCACTCCTCGAGGACTGGAAATGGAGATCCCTAGTTTATCACTAAAAGACTTCTCAAGGTAGAGCTGGTCTGCTGCTCAAAAACTGAATTTTCCCAAACAGAAAGCCACATGTGACAGATCCTATGCAGACCCGGCATCAAAGGAATTTAGCTGTTGCTATATTCCATCCTCCCGTTGTTGTACTCTTAAGTCAGTTCCGTGGTGGTCACTGAGGGGACGGTGGGCAGCTTCTTATGGTTTGCATGTCAGTCTCTGCCTCAAGCAGAGTATTTCAAGTGTGAGGATTGCCTGGTCTAGTGGTGTGTTCTGGCAGGGGACTGTATTTTGCATTGTGCAGTTAATTTCTAGGTTGGATCTGTTGGGTGTTGGCTGTCGGGAGTATTGGAGGTTGCTGGAGATGTGAAGCTGTCGTTGCGTGTGCATATGTATCAAGAGGAGTATTATAGCAGAGGCTGTAATGCTCCACTTGTGAAACTAAATCTGTTGGGTTTCTACTTAGTATTAATGTGTCAGTAGCGAAAAAAGCGGCTCTTAGAGACGGTTCTTTGAAGTGACCGATATGAGCCGGCCCCTTGTTGGGGGAGTCGAACCAGAGCCGCTTTTTTTCTGTTCAAGCTGCTAATTGGTCAACTTTATGATGTGTGGTCTGCATGTCTGCATGGAGCAGGATCGGAATGGGAGAGGGAGGGGGTAAAGACAAATAGTGCCACAAGCACACTTAGAAACGGGAGAGGGAGGACAAAAACAGCGCTACAGACAAAACATGCTGGACAGCAATACAAACATTCCAATCAGTTTAAGGTTTTAGCTGGTATTCTATTTAAGGAATCCAAGCAGATTGCATCGAGTCATTGACTGGCAGTTGCGCCTCGTTGATGCAGAATCCCACCACAGCAATCCCTCATAAATCCCTCAGATGCATTTCAAATATACTGACTATTCAGATCCCAGAGTGTACAGTAGAGTATGCAAAGCTAAAATATCATTTTGAGCAGGCTCTCCAGTTATCTACATTATCTTTTCCATGTTGTTTTGCTATAAATAGTTAAGTTTGTTCTTGTACTTTAACATTTATTTTTCTCTAGCACTCTGCTCCATGGGGAATATAATAATCCATATCATTGATAAACATTTCATGCAATTTTTTGTAGATTAGTAATTCATTTTACACTTATTTATGGTGATAAATGAATTTAAGAAACAAAAAATGTAATGAGCCGTTTGGGAGCCGAAAGAGCTGGTTCTTTCTAGTGAGCCGAGCCGTACGAACCGGCTTTCCTAAAAAAGCCGGAATTTCCATCACTACTACTAAGCAGTCAGACATAAACTCTGAGTGCCACACAGCCAGACAAGAGACGTGTAAAAAGAAAAAGAAAAAAAAAGAAAAAGATGTCCAGGATACAAGTGACTAATATGTCCTTCCTCTACAGGGTGGAAGATCTAAACCTAAGAGTCATCTGGAGTAGGTTTGGAGTACAGCCACTTCACATTGAAAGAAGTCAGTTGAGGTTGTTCATCTGAGAATAATGTCTCCAGGATGCCCCTCCTTTTTGAGGTTTTTGGAGCACATTTTACTGGTAGGAAACCCAGAACTTGCTGGATGGACTATACCTCAAATAGACCATCTGTGGAAGACAGTTGATATACCCAGCAGTCAGTAGTCAGGGGATGAAGTGCACCTCAGACAGGTCATCAGGCCATCACGAGGCAACTGATCCAATCAACAAAACTAATCAAGGTAAAAACAAAACAACACCGTAAAATCTGGTAAAGGTCGGTTAAAAGGGTATGAAAATAGAAATTAATACCACAAGCAGGAAGAAAACATAAACCAACATGAAAACCATTACCACTGACACAGAGGATCTTCTAATATACATGGATTGTTAATCCTTCTCAAAGCTTTGACTGATGGTTGAATTTTCAGCAAAAGAAATTCACGAATGTTCTCACACCACACATTGCTTTGTTAAAATCACCATCACTTAGTTAGAGCCTACACCTATTCTGTTAGACGTCATTTCATATAAAAGTTTATAGAAAACTTTCAAAACTATATTGAGATTCTTCCTGCCCACCATCATCACGCTGCAGCAGGATTCCTGCTGAGTGAGAACAGTTTTCCTGGAGTCCTGATGACAGATCTACAATCCCCTGCTAGGACTACCCCCCCTCCAAAAGAAAAACAACAAAACAAAAAAAAAACCCGGCTCCATCACCTCCCCCTTGTACCATTTCTTACCCCCTAGGGTAAAACTTGGCCCTACTCAGAAATGTGACAGCTGGAGGTGTGAATGGACTGCAGTAAAACATTTGAAGGCTGAAACGACCTGTGCAGCTGTCTGCTGGGAACCACTAGTGCATGCAAAGTATTTTTTTTATATCTTCAGCATTAAATCTTGCTTTCTTTTCTTTATGGATGCTCCTTTAACCCTGTGAGTCCAACAAGAGCAAGTTGGAAGGTTCTGGGAGCATAAACTGAGTGGGCGTCTTTTCTCCCACTACAGCTGATGGTTGAGATACAGCAGCATTAAACTTAGTCAGCATATGCCATACGAGAGGAAAACAACTGGTAAAACTGATAAAACTGTCTTCCCCCCAATGTTGTGATCTAATTCTAACTTTTTTAGCTTTCTTGACCATGAAAACATACCTTTAGCACAAGAGATGTTCCAATCACATTTTTTTGCCCCCCGAGTCATTTGATTTTAAATATCTGCCGATACCAAGTCCTGATCCGATCCTTCCGCAAAGCATTAAAATAATAAAAAAGGAAAAGGAAAACACATCCAAGTTGTCCTTTTAAGTTTTTTTACTATTATGTATGTACGATGCTTTACCGTGTGAGACCGTGTTGCGCATGCTTTATTTACTCTGTCTGTAAAGTAGTGTTCAGCGGTTCAGCTTAAAATATGTCCAAACGGCTGACGTTTTCGCTCTAGTGAGGCGACGTGTTTGCCCTGCATTAGCACTTCTAGCTAGCAGCTCCCTTTTGTGCCTTCTCAATTCCCCGCTTACCATAAATTGTGTGACATTACGGTGTTGTTGTTGTCCATGCAACGATGAATACTGATGTAGTGGAACTTGTTGAAACTAAGCCACTGTCAATCTGTTTGACAATCTCTGTCTCAGGATGAATTTAAAACGCCCTGCTTGTTTTATGAGTTTATATCCAATCATTTTCACCTGATTCCAATCATTTAAAAATCACGTGATTGGGCCCAATTTCCGATCACATGATTGGATCGGGACATCCCTATTTAGCACCTGGATTTACACTAATATCATAGTTCAGTAGTTATTCACAAAAATCTCTTTTTTGGTAACGGCGGTTTTCCGATCCCCCTTAAATTCTATTTACTTGTTCCTGGTCTTATTGCAGACATTTCCTGAAAATTTTATTAAAATCCACCTATAATGTTTTGAGTTATCTTACTAGCTAACATACATTAAAACAAACAAACAAAGCCTGGCGAAAACATAAACCTCCTTGGCAGAGCTAAACAATGCTGTCATTTAGACATTAAATATTTTATCCCTCAGACTGATTGTTTGTTTGATCAAACCTTCATAAATTAAAAACTGCATACATAATAATAATATTTTTATGTGGGAATTTGTACTTGCTGAAATTGCTGAAAATTAATTACACCAGTTAATTAAAATACTGTTTAAAACATAAAAATTAGAACTAACATCTTTATTGGGGTTTTCTAATTAAATTTTCCATCACAGATTGTTTTTCTTTTAGGAAATAGAATATGTAGAAATAAGTGTGCTTGTGTCGAGGGTGTATGTGAGTGAGTTTGTCACTTAGAGTAGACAGTTGTTGGAGTGACGAGAACCATGGAGGACCTGCAACCCACAGCACCCGAGAGCAGCAAAGGACTGGTGGAGCTGGCTCTGGATGGCCGCAGCAGCTCCAGTCAGACCAACATAAGGTATCGCCCCAGAACAGCAATACACCCTATACAGAGGTGGGTCGCCAGCAACCCAATAGAGTAGCAGCCACCAGGTTAAACAGGCACAGGGTGGCATAAGACTCCATGATCTTATACCATCCCCCAGGGGGCAGAGGGCCCGCACCAACCGCTCACAGCAAGACTACCCAGCACCAAGGAGGGGGGACCCACACATAGTCCCCAACATGCTGGGCAGGCACCAGCTAGCAGCTGGAGGCAGAGCTCAGGGGAACCAAGGTAGTGAGGGCACGTTACCATCCCATCTGGTGAGCTAGCCCAGACCTAGACCCAGGGGAATTTAGCTGGGAGGGACACTGTGGCTAATTCTGTGGGGGCCTAGTAAAAATTATTTTTATAAAACCCCTTTGCATTTTAACGTCCTGTTGGCGATATTTTTCATACTTCGGGGTCAAATCCGCCTTTTTTGTGACACCCTTTACTATGTAGCTATATATAAATCATTGGAAAGGTAAGATTCTTTTGATTCCAATGATGTATGTCAATCAAGGATACAATGATAACTGTACACAGTAAATGTGTTTGTCAAACGACTCAGAAAGGAAAAATAATTTGCAACTCTCCGTTTGAAGCCACATATCATATCATCTTTTTATATCTACAAAGGTCCAGTTCATGTCCTCAAGTAAAATAGCTAGTCAACAACTAGTCTTACATCCATGATCCAGCATAATGTGTATTTCATAACTACTAGGAATCAAAGAAAATATCAATACGCCAATCTATTGCGATATTTTATGTCACGATATTGTATCAATATTCAAAAGCAATATGTAATGATAACAAGACATACTGAAAAAACTTTCCTCGCCACTCCTGCAGGACGCAAAGTTTCTGACTCGTAAAGTCCAATAAAGAAAAGATGCAAAACGGATATAAAAATGACATCAGTTTATTGAATATAAATCCAGTTAACAAAAAATGACTCGCTGCATCTATGTAATTGCCGTGACACTCAAGGGAAACAAAAAAATATTCACGGACAAACATTAAAGAACAAACTTATTCATGGTCAGAAAACTGTTGCCCCCTCATCCTGCTCCATCAACCTACTACCCACCAACCATGAGGTCTCCTCAAAAAAAAGAAGCAAAAACCCCAACTTACCTTGCAGGACATTAAAGTAGCCTAAATCACTAATTATGGAATAAAAACATACACTAAACACTAAAAATAATAAAATGCCTCATAACAAATAAATACAACTTATAACAACAAAATTATTCCAATGAAATGTTATGCACAAAATAAACATAATTTCTATACGGCTCCAAAACAATATATCAATTTTTTGAATATTTTTTTTGAATTTGAATGGAACAAATTAAGGATATAATATTTTCTGCTTTCCCTTGAGGATTAGGATTTAAATCATATTTACTTATAGATCTAATGTGTTTAGTTAGGAAATATTGGTAATTGATGGTGGCCCTGGCCCTAGTTTTCAGGATAAGGGTTGGGGATGAGGTAGGGTATAATATATATATTATATATATATTTTCTACTTTCCTGTGACTTAATGATGATAGTAATTTTTTAAGTGAAATTAAATGTATAACCACTCGTTGGTGGCTGTTTTCATCTTCTTTGTTCCAGTGGATAAACTAGAACTTGTAATAAAACTGGATGTGTTAAGTATAAAACAGGTTGGAGTGTTTAGAATGCTGTGTGACAGTTTTTCTGCATATAAATTCAGTTTTAAAAATCCCAATGTATCGCATCGCCTCCCCTGTATCGTCATACATATCGTATTACCAGATTTTTACCAATACACATCCCTAATAACGGCCATTAGAATGCACCTACTGGTATGAAGTGTGGAACATGATGTCACTCAAGGTTGCACTTGCCTCTCTAGGATTGGTGATGTATTAGCAAGCCAAGTACTAATGTCCATTTTGGCATACAACGTGATCAAAGTATCTTCTTAACTGCCTCTAAAAGTCCCAATTAATAGTCTACAACACTATCTGCTGGTTATCTTGGTCCAATACATTACATGGTTTCAACGTAATTTACATTTTGTGTTGTAATCTTTTTTGGGCAGACCAGAATGGGCGGGTCCGGCCCGGCCATTCATTTTCTTAACTTTCTTCGCGTTCTGCAGAGAGTTAGCTTCCCCTTCTATCATCATTCTGCAATGAACACGCAACCAAGTGGACCTTTGTGGGAGAATAAAGGATTACTCTATTCTGTTCTAACAAAAAAAATTCAAATTTACAGATCACTTCTTAAATTGACATCAAAGGAGTCAATCCTGTGAAATCATGAGGCGTTTGTTTTCAGAGCAGCTCAGCAAATGGTAGCATTTGCATTTAAAATGAAAAATATGTGTATATTTTTCACCAGAAAACCTCCTAGTAGCATGACTTTTGTTCTTTTGTTTTCTTTTTAATCACTTTGCTTCAATAGAACCAGCATGGCAATTCTTTTTGACACAAGTGTTTATTTGGTTGAGTAGTTACTGGTTTAGGTGGGAAAGCCAGATATCCCTCTCTCCAGCAACACTCCCAAAACATTTCCAGGCACTGTGAGTTTTGGGTCATTGGAAATCTCCTGGCAGAGGCATCCAGAAGCTTTTGTGATGACATGCCTGAACCACCTGAACTGACTCCTTTTGATGCAGAGAAGCAGTTGGCCTCCAAGTCCCGTCATGCAGTGGATGACTTCTCACCCCGTCTCTAAGGGCAAGCCTGCGACAAAAGCTCATTTTACCCAAAATCGTATTCTTTTGGTTGTGATCGATTTGTCAGGATAATTGCTGAGAGTAGGAATACAGATGGACAATAAATCAAGATCTTTTTTTTCTTGGCAAAACCTTTTTTCACCATGATAGACCAGGACCAAGAACTGCATGATGGATGATGACACCCCAGTCCATTTTTATCTCAACAAGACACCAAGATACTTACATTTCTTCACTGGAGGGAAAGCAATCCATCATTTTCTGGTTGGGAACCATTGCTTCAACCTGGGAGGGACTGACTCTCATCCACTTTACAATTGGGCACTGAGAACAGCTCCGGTGGTTACTGAAGGTTATCCACAGAAGATGTGGAAGTGAAGATGAGACGCTAAGGTTTTCATATACCCTTTTCTCCATCCAACTTGAGGTTCTGTTCATGAAGACCACAAACAAAAGATATGCCCTGCCAGTTATTAGGTGCCCAGCTGAGGTAATAAGTTGGCCAAAGGAGGAAATTCAGACCACTGATGTTAAAACAGGAAAGCTACTCACCATGTATGGTGGATTCCACCCCAGATCCAGTATCCACAGACTGTACACTAAGTGCACAGAAGGAGGCAGCAATCCAGAGAGCATCAGAGCCACTATTTCAGATGAGACATCCAAGCTTCAAGAATACATCAGGAAGATGGCTGCGAGAGACGAAGTGCTCAGTGAATGTCTCAGACAATTAAAACCGGAAGAGAAGGAGCTGCAGGAACCATGATGGGAAGAGAAACCATTGCATGGGATTTAGCACCGACAGATAGCTGAAGTGGCTGATATGACCAAAGGATACCAATGGCAAGAGAGGGCCAGGCTGACAGCACAGAAGCACTGATCATGGCTGCACAGGAGTAGTCCTTGAGCACTAGAGCAATAGATCTACCACTCCTCTCAAGGTGCTGAAGAATGGCCAAGCTAAGATCCTGTGGGACTTCTAGATTCACACAGACAGAATGGTAATAGGCAACCAACCGTACATTGTGATCATTGATTTGGGTGACTGTGGCGCAGGAGTGAGAAGTTTGTCTTGCAACTGGAGGGTTGCCGGTTCAAGCCCCTGCTTTGTCCGTCTCAGTCATTGTGTCCTTGGGCAAGAGACTTCACACTTCACCCTGGTCGTGATCCGAGGGCCCGGTGGCTGCCAGTGTTCGGCAGCCTCGCATCTGTCAGTGTGCTACAGTGTAGTTTGCCATCACCCGTGTGTGAATGGGTGAATGACTGAATGTATTGTGAAGCGCTTTTGGGGTCCTCAAGCGCTATACAAATACATTTGATACCATTTGAAAAGCAGTAGAGGACAGCCATTGTAATCGATGTGGCTATTTCAAATGATGGAAACATCAGTGAAAAGGAGAAGAGGAGAAATACCAATGGCTATAGATCGAGCTACAAAGAACCCCGGCCTCATTGTTTAAACCTGTCTCTTTCAAAGACAGTTTTCCTTAGATAGAAAACTTTTAAACTGATTGGAATAATGAACTGAAGGATTAATTGGAAATTATGCATAAATGAATTGAAATTACTTCTTGTAAAGGGCCTTGACACATGTTGAGAATATATATATATGTAAATTGAATTGAATTTTACTAACTGTATGTGCTCTCTTTCATCCTATAGACTTTTAAACTGGCTCAGAGCTCATCTGTTTAGTGATGCTTATTCCGTAGATGAAGACGGAGGTGCTACTGCTATTAACTTCTTGCTTTAGAAAGTACTCCTTGATCAGTGCCTCCGTTTCTTTTTCTGCGTCTTTGTTCTGTCTTCTGAAATCCTCAGTCGGTCGGTTGTTTGCATTCACACTGACCGATTTTCTGGTCAGTCCCCACTGGTGACATGCTTGCTCGGTATCAGGGGAAGCTTCGAAGCCAACGACACAACCCAGGCGATTGTCTACTGTCGCTATATGTTCATCCAGGAGGAGTGAACGCTGTAAGTTAATGACTTGGTGCAATCTGCTAGGTTTCCTTAGACAGAAATCCAATTTTAATAACAAACTGAGACTGATGTATTGTTTGATAACTAGGATCAATTGGAATGGATGTATGATTAGACTGAGTTAACTTTTTTGAAAATAGCTTTGAGATGACGTGTGTTGTGAATTGACACTGTATAAATGTATAAATAAACTGAATTGGATAAAAGTTCACAGAACTAAGAAAAAAACCTCATGATCCTCACATCTAAAGTGTTTTACTGTGTTCTTAGAAAACCAGTGAAACCATTTTCTGAACAGCTGTTTTACTCTGGCAGAAGCATAAAGTTTGTCTTTCAGCCAGTTTTATGTTAAGAAAATCTCTATTTGTGCTTCATTATATGTTGAATTAAAGCAAATAACACTTAATGAGATTAGATTTGTTATGATTTTGTTCTGTATTAATAAACTAATTTAGTATCCTGCTCTAGACTGTTCCAAACACTTTCATAGCTGAAGTGGAAACACTAATAAATGTTTTAAGCCCAGTCTGTCAGCCTGGCTTGAGTATAACTCAAGACACAAAAAAAGACAATATATAGCTATATAAATATCTTCTTGCCTTTTTCACATTTTTCAGACATATAAAATGTTTGGAGATACAAAGATAAAACAATGGATGTCAGAATAAAACAGTAGTTCAGGGAATTGCTATCTAATTGCTGCAGCTCGTCCTCGAATCTTTCCTGTTGCGTTTTTAGATCTGACAAATTTGATTGTTCTCACACAGTGAAGCAAAGCTGTTGCCTTGGCGACAAGCTTCAATTTACAGCCCTTGATGGGAAGTTTGCAGCCCCTTAAACTAGTTTTCCACTTTTTGTTTTGTTTTTGACTGACTTAAAAATAGATTCACAGTCATCTTTCTCCTTCTCTGGATGCACACTGTTCTCCACAAAAAGCAACAGATTAAAAATATATATTTTAAATGCTTTACTTGAGTCGACTGTTGCCTAATATAGTATGAAATAATTAAGAGGGTGCATAACTGTGTCTAAAGCGAGTTTAGTTTTTTATTCCAGAGAAAACTGAGCACAGAAGTAATATTTTTGTTCATAAAGTTTGCTTGAAAAAAGACTTATCTACAAAAGGAAACAAACTTTTTTACAACAGGAATAACAGGCCAGACATGTTTGAATTAAATACTTAAACGCCTTCTGGGACTTAGTCTTCTTTTATTTTGGTACCAATTATTACAAGATGTATTTGTGGTAACCTAAGCTCAAGAGTGCATCTGTAAACACTATGAATCCCAACACCTGTGTGCATGTGTGTGGATGTGTACTCTGGGAGTATGGGGTTCCAGGCCCCTTGATACGGGCTTTTAGGTCCCTGTTCCGGTGTCAGAGCTTGGTTTGGATTGCCAGCAGTAAGTCGGACTCGTTTCTGGTGAGAATTAGAATCCGCCAAGATAGCCCTTTGTCACCGATTCTGTTGATAGTTTTTATGGACAGGCAAAGCAAAGGTGTTGAGAAGATCTGTTTTGGTAGCCTAAGGATCAGGTCTCTGCTTTCTGCAGATGATGTGGTGATGTTGGCTTCATCAGGACATGATCTACAGCTTTTGCTGAAGCAGTTCTCAGTCGAGTGTGAAGCAGCTGGGATGAGAATCAGCACCTCCAAATCTAAGATCGTGTGTGTGTGTGTGTGTGTCTGTGTGTGTGTGTGTGTGTAGGTGTAGGTGTGTGTGTGTAGGTGTGTGTGGGTGTGTGTGTAGGTGTGTGTGTGTAGGTGTGTGTGTGTGTGTGTGTGTGAGCATGCTGGTGCATATAAGGTTTCTCCATACGAGTGTTCAATAGCTGGTGTGAGGAGCCATCGATCCACCTCCCATGAAACGACGTAGACACGAAAGAGCTCATAGCCATAGAAACCCAAAGGACCCCCAGAGCAACATTCAAGGTGGTCTCTACATAAAACAAAAGAATAATAGGTGAAAAAGCACCTTATCGCAACTATGAAGTATGATGGAGCATCTGTCATGCTGTGGGCTTGTCTTATTACAAAGGCACTATGAACCCTGTTACAGTTCGTGACATCATGAACTCTTTCAAATACCAGAACATTTTAAATAACTGTCTGGTGTTTATTGGGACTAAGCTGATCGTTTGGTCTTTCAGTGGGATAATGATCAAGATCTTTTGGCCCAAGTAACTTCTTCCATGTCCAAATCAGTCACCAGGTCTAAAACACGCTCATAGATCAATCTTTATGCTCCAAGCCAATGGAAGATTATAGGAGTGGACTTCTGTCCTGAAGGCAAAAGATTTGTAAACAATATTTACTGAAGGCTTTACAGTAATTGTGGCATCAGGGATTTCGTTGAAAAAAATGTGCTCTTACTTTAGGATTTTTCTAAGCAATTGAACTTAAAATGAAAAGGTTGGATCTTTCAAACAGTTTTAGTTTCAGAAACGTTTTTGTGCATCTGTATAAAAAAAACAGGGAAGCCTAGACGTGTGGAGGCCACTGCATGTGGAACCTCTCAACTCCGTTTGGATCGGTTTACCCTCAGCTAAGGATGTGGATGTGAATGAGAGAGATCAAATCCCCTAGCAGATACTCTAATTATGTTGTCAGTGGTGGCTGCACTTCTGTAGAATGGCATCCAAGAAAAGAAGGTAATTTAAAAGTCATTTCTCAGGCCCCATCAACACGATTTTAGGAATTAGTAATCTGTGGGTTGCTGGTTCGAATCCCCTCTCCATCTGTCTTAGTCATTGTGTCCTTGGGCAACGTGCCTGCTGGTGGTGGTCAAACGGCCCACTGCCTGTGTCCAGCAGCATCGCCTCTGTCAGTGTGAGCCATTCAACTGTTTCACACGTGATCTTCAACACACTCTGCAGTTTATTTAGAGGGTTCTCAATTTCATTATGTAACAGGGTGAATGTTACATTGTCCACCCTTTGTTTTGCACAAAAGGCAAGAGGTCCTGCGGCTCAGGACTGAAGGCCAAACCACAATGGCTTTTAATATTTTTGGTTAAAATAATAGATAAAATGATACCACTATTTTAAAAAGGGGTACCGCAGAGTGTGTTCCAACTACAGGGGGATCACACATCTCAGCTTCCCTAGTAAGGTCTATTCATGGATAATCGAACCTCAGATTCGGGAGGAACAATGCGGTTTTTGTCCTGGCCGTGGAAAACCGGACCAGCTCTACACCCTAAGCAGGGTCCTGGAGGTTGCATGGGAGTTCGCCCAACTTGCCCTACATAAGTGTTGTGGGCTTAAAGAAGGAGTTCATGTCCCTCGGGGAGTCCTGTGGGGGGTTCTCCAGGAGTATGGGGTTCCAGGCCCCTTGATACGGGCTGTTAGGTTAAGCACCTTGAATTGCCCTGCTGTTGAAAGTGTGCTATACAAATAAAATTGCCTTGCCTTGCCTTGCCTTAGGTGCCTGGTCCGGTGTCAGAGCTTGGTTTGGATTGCCGGCAGTAAATCGGACTCGTTTCTAGTGAGAGTTGGCTCCACCAAGTTACAATGGCTTGCAAAAGTATTCGGCCCCCTTGAACTTTTCCACATTTTGTCACATTACAGCCACAAACATGAATCAATTTTATTGGAATTCCACGTGAAAGACCAAAACAAAGTGGTGTACACGTGAGAAGTGGAACGAAAATCATACATGATTCCAAACATTTTTTACTAATAAATAACTGAAAAGTGGGGTGTGCGTAATTATTCAGCCCCCTTTGGTCTGAGTGCAGTCAGTTGCCCATAGACATTGCCTGATGAGTGCTAATGACTAAATACAGTGCACCTGTGTGTAATCTAATGTCAGCACAAATACAGCTGCCCTGTGACGGCCTCAGAGGTTGTCTAAGAGAATGTTGAGAGCAACAACACCATGAAGTCCAAAGAACACACCAGACAGGTCAGGGATAAAGATATTGAGAAATTTAAAGCAGGCTTAGGCTACAAAAAGATTTCCCAAGCCTTGAACATCCCACGGAGCGCTGTTCAAGCGATCATTCAGAAATGGAAGGAGTATGGCACAACTGTAAACCTACCAAGATGTTGTCCACCTAAACTCACAGGCCGAACAAGTAGAGCGCTGATCAGAAATTCAATTCAATTCAGTTTATTTATATAGCGCCAATTCACAACAGATGTCATCTCAAGGCACTTAACAAGAAGTCATTTCAATACATTTATACAAACATTCCCATCAGTTAAAAAGTTTCCTATTTAAGGAATCCCAGCAGATTACGTCAGTCATTGGCGTGAGGTTGGGCCCCGTTGATGCAGACTTTCCAACCACAGCAATCCTTCAGCAATCCCTCATACTGAGCAAGCATGTAGCGACGGTGGAGAGGAAAAACTCCCCTTTAACAGGAAGAAACCTCCAACAGAACCAGGCTCAGTAGGAGCGGCCATCTGCCACGACCGTCTGGGGGTTTGAGAAGACAGAGCAGAAACACAGAAGGAACAGAAGATCTGATATAAGAGAACTTTCTATGTTACAGAAAGTAAAAAGTTAATAACAGGACACAGTGGATGTTCAGTTACTGGGAGCATCATCCCAGTCGATGCCCCCCGTCCAACAGGGCATTGCAGCCAAGCAGGATACCAGACCAGGTATATCTTCTATAGAGAGAAAAACACTGAGAGAAAACAAAGTTAACAGTCGAAATAGCAGAATGTACTGTAATACAACTGGAGAGTCGTAGGAGAAATGGAAGTAGCAGAGTGAAGAAAATTGTTCAGTCTGTCCTCCAGCAGTCTAAGCCTATAGCAGCATAACTACAGAGATAGCTCAGGATGACCTAAGCCACTCTAACTATAAGCTTTATCAAAAAGGAAAGTTTTAAGCCTGGCCTTAAAAGTAAACAGAGTGTCTGCCTCACGGACTAAAGCTGGGAGCTGGTTCCACAGGAGAGGAGCCTGATAACTAAAAGATCTGCCTCCCATTCTACTTTTAGAAATCCTATGAACTACAAGTAAACCTGCAGTCTGAGAGCGAAGGGCTCTGTTAGGAACATATGGAACAATTAGATCTCTGATGTATGATGTAGCTGATTATTAAGGGCTTTGTAAGTAAGAAGAAGGATCTTAAATTCTATTCTGGATTTAACAGGGAGCCAATGAAGGGAAGCTAAAACAGGAGAAATGTGATCTCTCTTTTAATTATTCATCAGAACTCTTGCTGCCGCCTTTTGGATCAACTGAAGGCTTTTAATGGCATTTTGTGGACTAGCTGATAGTAAAGAATTACAGTAGTCCAGCCTTGAGGTAACAAATGCATGGACTAGTTTCTCAGCATCACTCCTGGACAGGATGTTTCTAATTTTAGCAATATTTTGGAGGTGAAAGAAAGAAATCCTAGAAACCTGTTTAGTATGGGATTTAAATGTCAAGTCTCTGTCAAAAAAAAACGGCGAGGTTGTTTATGTTATTACTGGGGGCCAATTTAATGCCATCCAGATGAAGTGATTGACTAATCAGTTTCTGTTTAAAAACTTCTGGTCCAAAGACAGCAACTTCTGTTGTGTCAGAATTTAAAAGCAAAAAGTTTAGGGTCATCCATGTTTTTATGTCTTCCAGACATGCCTGTAATCTACCTAACTGACTGGGTTCATCAGGATTTATGGATGAATATAGTTGTGTATCATCTGCATAGCTGTGGAAATTTATCCCATGCTGTCTAATGATTCTACCAATTGGAAGCATATATATGGTGAACAGAATTGGTCCAAGCACAGAACCCTGTGGAACTCCACAAGTAACCCTTGAGAGTGAAGAAGATTTATCATTTAGATGAACAAACTGGAATCTATCAGACAAATCTGATTTAAACCAGCCTAGTGCTGTTCCTTTGATCCCTGCAACATGTTCAAGCCTTTCTAGGAGAATATTATGATCGACTGTGTCAAAAGCAGCACTGAGATCTAACAAAACCAGAACAGACACAAGTCCATTATCTGAGGCCATGAGAATATCATTAGTAACCTTCACCAGTGCTGTTTCAGTGCTATGATGAGCTCTAAAACCTGACTGAAACTCTTCAAACAGCTCGTTACTGTTTAGATGCTCACAGACTTGATTAGCAACAATTTTCTCAAGGACTTTGGATAAGAAAGGAAGGTTAGATATAGGTCTGTAATTCACTAAATCATCTTGATCAAGGGAAGGTTTCTTGAGTAAAGGTTTAATTACAGCTATTTTAAATTCCTGTGGTACGTATCCGTTTACTGAGGATAGATTCATCATATCCAAAATGGGGCCAGGAACCAAATGGAACACTTCTTTCAATAATTTGGTTGGGATTGGGTCCAACATACTAGTTAACGGTATAGATGAGGCTAATATTTTTGATAATTCCGAAAGTTCGACTGAATCAAAACAGCCTAAGCACAACTGAGGTTCTACAGTTCTTTCCGATACTGCCTCATTTACTGAGGAAGAAGTAATCATGTTTGGGAGGATGCCAATGATTTTATTTTTAATAGAATTAATTTTATTTATGAAGAATCCCATAAAATCATCACTGCTAAGAGCTGGGGGAATAGTTGGCTCAACAGAGCTATGACTCTGTGTAAGTTTGGCAACTGTACTAAAAAGAAACCTAGGATTGTTTTTAGTCGCCTCTATTAATGATGAAAAATATGCTGTTCTAGCTTGTCGAAGGGTCTTTTTATACAGCAATAGACTGTTATTCCAGGTTAAATAGGAATCCTCTAGGTGTGTAGAGCCCCATTTTCTCTCCAACTTCCTAGTATTCTGCTTTAAAGTACGCAACTCTGCGTTGAACCAAGGAGTCAGCCTCCTATGGCTAGCCACTTTCTTTTTTAAGGGGGCTACACTATCTAATGCCAAACGCAATGAGGACGTAACGCTGTGAACCAGATCATCAATTTCTGAAGGCTTAGAGATAGAATTGCTGCCATCCACTGTGTTACCCTGAGACACTAAGGAAAGTAAGAATGGAACAGATTTTTTTAAATGCAGCCAAGAGGCCCATGGTGACTCTGGACGAGATGCAGAGATCTACAGATCAGGTGGGGGAATCTGTCCATAGGACAACTATTAGTCGTGCACTGCACAAAGTTGGCCATTATGGAAGAGTGGCAAGAAGAAAGCCATTGTTAAAAGAAAACCATAAGAAGTCCCATTTGCAGTTTGCCACAAGCCATGTGGGGGACACAGCAAACATGTGGAAGAAGGTGCTCTGGTCAGATGAGACCAAAATGGAAAACGCTATGTGGGGCGGAAAACTAACACTGCACATCACTCTGAACACACCATCCCCACTGTCAAATATGGTGGTGGCAGCATCATGCTCTGGGGGTGCTTCTCTTCAGCAGGGACAGGGAAGCTGGTCAGAGTTGATGGGAAGATGGATGGAGCCAAATACAGGGCAATCTTGGAAGAAAACCTCTTGGAGTCTGCAAAAGACTTTAGACTGGGGCGGAGGTTCACCTTCCAGCAGGACAACGACCCTAAACATAAAGCCAGGGCAACAATGGAATGGTTTAAAACAAAACATAGCCATGTGTTAGAATGGCCCAGTCAAAGTCCAGATCTAAATCCAATCGAGAATCTGTGGCAAGATCTGAAAACTGCTGTTCACAAACGCTGTCCATCTAATCTGACTGAGCTGGAGCTGTTTTGCAAAGAAGAATGGGCAAGAATTTCAGTCTGTAGATGTGCAAAGCTGGTAGAGACATACCCTAAAAGACTGGCAGCTGGAATTGCAGCAAAAGGTGGTTCTACAAAGTATTGACTCAGGGGGCTGAATAATTACGCACACCCCACTTTTCACTTATTTATTTGTAAAAAATGTTTGGAATCATGTATCATTTTCGTGCCACTTCATTTTGGAATTCCAATAAAATAGATTAATGTTTGTGGCTGTAATGTGACAAAATGTGGAAAAGTTCAAGGGGGCCGAATACTTTTGCAAGCCACTGTAGCCCTTTGTCACCGATTCTGTTGATAACTTTTATGGACAGGATTTTTAGGCATAGCCAATGTGTTGAGAAGATCTGTTTTGGTAGCCTAAGAATCAGGTCTCTGCTTTTTGCAGATGATGTGGTCCTGTTGGCTTCATCAGGACATGATCTACAGCTTTCGCTGAAGCAGTTCTCAGCCGAGTATGAAGCAGCTGGGATGAGAATCAGCACCTCCAAATCCAAGACCATGGTCTTGAGCCAGAAAAGGGTAGAATGCCTTCTGCGGGTCGGGGATGAGGTCCTGCCCCAAGTGGAGGAGTTTAAGTATCTGGGGGTCTTGTTCATGAATGAGGGAAAAATGGAGGGGGGATGGATAGGCAGATTGGTGCAGCATTTGCAGCAATGAGAGCACTGCACCAGTGTGTCGTGGTGAAAAGAGAGCTGAGGTGAAAGGCGAATATCTAAATCAAATCACTATTTGGTGTTCCTACCTTTTGGCTTCAAACCAGAATAAATTCTTATAGGTACACTTGCACAAAGTCAGGGATTTTGCAGGATTATAGTCAGGTGTACATTCAACTATTTATACCAAACAGGTGCTAATGATCATCATTGTCACACGTAGGTTGAAACACAGCCATTAACTGAAACAGAAACAGCTGTGTAGGAGGCTGTTCAAGCTCTTTTGAAGAACCACAAAGAAACGGGCAACGCTGAGGATCGTAGGTGCAGCGGTAGACCAAGGAAAATTAGTGCAACAGATGAAAGACACATCAAGCTTATTACCCTTTGAAAGTGGAAGATGCCCAGCAGTGCCATCAGCTCAGAACTGGCAGTAAACAGTGGGATTCAGGTACACCCATCTACTGTCCAGAAAAGTCTGGCCAGAAGTGGTCTTCATGAAAGAGTTGCAACCAAAAAGCCAAACCTCTGAAGTGGAAACAAGGCCAAGCAAATCAAGTATGCATGAAAACATAAGAACTGGCGTCCAGAACAATGGTAGCAAGAGTTCTGGACTGATGAGTTAAAATGTGAAATATGTGGCTGTAGCAGAAGGCAGTTTGTTCCTCAAAGGGCTGGAGAGCGGTACAATGATGAGTGTCTGCAGGCACCAGTGAACCATGGTGGAAGTTCCTTGGATGTTTGGGGCAGCATTTCTGCAAACTGCGTTGGAGATTTTGTCAGGATTAATGGTATTCTCAAAAATACAGGCAAATACTTATCCATCCTACAATACCAGGCGTATGATTGGCCCCAAATTTATTCTGTAGCAGGACAACAACCCCAAACATACAGCTAAAGTAATTAAGAACTACCTTTAGCATAAAGAAGAACAAGAAGTCCTGGAAGTGATGGTGTGGCCCCCACGGAACCCTGATCTCAACATCATGAAGTGTGTCTTGGATTACATGAAGAGACAGAAGGATGTAAGGAAGTCTACATCCACTGAAGATCTGTGGTTAGTCCTTCAAGATGTCAACCTACCAACCGAGTCCCTTCAAAAACTCTGTGCAAGTGTTCCTAGAAGAATTTATGCTGTTTTGAAGGTGAAGGGTGGTCACACTAAATATTGATTTGACTCTTTTGTTCATTCACTGCATATTGTTGATTGATAAATATAAATGATTAACACTTTCATTTTTGAAAGCGTTCTTTGTTAACAGCATTTCCACACCTGCCTAAAACTTTTGCACAGTACTGTATGTTTTATTGTCGCTAAGTTGGAAACAATCTGCTTTTTCACACAATTATCAACACTGGCTTCCATTGAAGTTCAGGATTTAGTTTAAACTATTGCTTTACACCTTTAAAGCAATTCACAATCTCACCCCACCATATTTATCCAATCTCCTCCAGGTTGCTTCCTCTTCACGCTTCCTCAGATCCTCATCCTCTTTCCACGTAGTTATTCCCATCTTAGCACTATGGGGGGCAGAGCTTTCAGTTACTCTACCCCGAAATTATGGAAATAACTCCACAACAAATACATGTATGTGTGCTATTTTTATTGAAGTTTTATTTTTTATTTTAAAACCGAAAATATAAAATGAATGGTGTTTTTTTTTTTATGAAAGCAATCTTCATATGGCTGCTATTTATCAAATTAAAAACAAGTCCAATAACTAGGGAAGATGAATACAGACACTGGAAAATAACAATTCTGATTTTAATCTCAAAATGATAACTTTTTTTCAATATTCAGGTTAACTCAGAATTCTTTTTTCCAGTATCCCAAATCCTCTTCCATATATTAAGCATTTGCATTTAATTAGCTGGACTGAGGGCAATTAATGGAGCTTTTGGATTCTAAAGGTTGTAGACACTTGATAATGCAAATCTGCACTCAATTTCAAAGGCAACCAGACCCACCAGACTGTTTGGCTAAATTACCAGGGCATAAACTAACTAACTAACTAACTGAGTAAATAAATAAATAAATACATGTTTATTTCAGACATTGTGGAGGATTGCATGTTATTTGAGTACCTAAGACAAAAAACTGAATCTATTACAAGAAGAAAATAAAAAGCTTCTGGAGTTTGAATAGTAATTAATCTAATAAAGAGAGAATGAATCCCGAAGCTTTAATTAAATAAAAACAGTAAAACTGTTTGAAAACTTAAGTGACTCATTGTATCTCAAACACTGGCTTCTTTACCACGTGTTTTGTTCCACATGCACCAAGTGACTGGAAATGACTGGAGCTAAATGACTGGGCAGGGATCCAACTCAATCAAGTCAAGAAATGAGGAAGCATAAATATTCATGACTTTTCTTTGTTTGTTTTTTGGGGTCGGTGAAGGAAAGGCAGAACCCAAGTAATTGTTTCTGTGCTGATATGTATTTGAAAACAAAAGCAGCGTTTGCAGATCTGTTTGTCGTGAGCAGTGGAATATATTTTTCTCTTCTGTAAACAGCCAGTCAAAAGAAGAAAAGAAAATCCCTGTGCGGAGTGTAAAGTGAAGCTCTGACATCTTCTAGAAAGTTTGCAGCATTTTAGAAGACATTAATAAAAGGAGCTGTTATAGATGTCCTGCAGAGGACCTGTAAGGCCATTCCAGCCGCAATCTGTTTCCTGGCTGTCAGCTAAAAATATTCAATGGAGGAGATTAATGTCTGCCGTCTGGAGCTCTAAAGTTTCTGTTCTATAGTTTGTTCTTCTTTAAAATACTTTCAGCAGCAAATGCTCTAATATTTAGATTATTTTTAGAACATTTTTTAATAGCTGAAGGCTATTTTGTCTCAAGGCTGACTGTGACTTTCAGGATGTTCAATCCCAGGGTTCCTGCAGAGGCTGTATGAATCTGGAAAAGTATGGAAATCCCTTTGAGTATTTTCTACGTCTGAAATATATATTATATATGGAAAAATGTTTTTATTTTAGACTATTCTCTCTTATCTTTTAAAAGTTCCATCCATCCATCCATTTATTATTTTTTATATCTTCCATATTTTACAAGTCTGACCGCTGTTGAAATACCGGCTATAATAAAGATAGTTGGCTTAGACAGAGCTGAGGAATCTAGAATTCAAGACGAGAGAAGTAATGACTTTCCAATGGAAACTGTGACAACCCTTCAACATACAGAGATGTTTGAAGCAAGGTGTGACATCTGCAGCACAGTTGTATCTTAAAATTTCAAAGTGAAGTGAATTTCCTACAATAAAATGAAAACAATTCCCCCCAGCTCTAACCGTTGAGACTCACAATCACTGTCAGTTACAGAATAACGGGAGTTTACTCTTACCTATTACCACTGAGGTTTCAGTAAGAAATCTACCAGTTAGTGAAGATGTGTCTGGTGTGACGAAGATAATGGGGAGGTGGAGGAGGTTCTTGATTGAGAAGATAAGCACCATGAAACACAACCTCACAGATTTGAGCAGCATTGGCACCGCTGGCATTACTGCATCTTGCAGGTTGTAAAAAGTGCATGCTGGGATAGGTCACACGAGCCACAGCAGTTCCGGAAAAAAATGTAGCTTGGGAAGCAAATACTTTGGATTCAGAGGGTCTTGTTTGTGTTGGAATGTGTTTTGTATCTGTTGAGGCACAAGCATCCAGCCCAAGCACTGCTGACCCCTGCTTTCCAATGGATGAGTAAGCGGACTGTGATGTAATAGAAGCATTTTCCCCGTAAGCTCAGGAGCATCCCTTCCAACAGGGAGTGTTTCAGAAGCGCATTGTCTGAGAATGTGTTCTACCCAGCCGGGTAGTATGCAGGAAAAAAAATGTTCTGTTAATAAGTATCAAAAACTCACGGTCCATTCCCAAAACTGCCGATGTTTCAATCTATGCCTTGTCCTTTTTCATGTTGTACTTTATTTGGAGGTTTTTTGATAGTTAAGCAATCGAAAATCTACGCAATGTTTTTATTTTGAAATTTCGAGAATGTTTTACACCCGTGGTCCCCAACCCCCGGGCGCCGCGGACCGGTACCAGGCCGCGGGTCATGTGGTACTGAGCCGCGAGCCACACATAAAGAATAAATAACTTCCAGTATTTCCGTTTTATTTCCGTTTTATTCATTATCTGAGGGTGACCGCTGTTTTATTTAGAAAAATGACCGGATATCCCCGTTACGTAGCTCAGTCTTGACACGTCAAGAGGCTTTTATAGGTCACGTGATAGTTACCGCTAACAAGCTAGCAAGATGGATAGAAAACAAATGTCTCTCCATCGTTTCTTAGAAAAGGGGAAAAGGCCCAAGGCTGTCACTAATTCAGCGTTGTGGTGAGTTAGATTTTTCATGCACTTTGTATTTGTTTTTGTGGTAAATCTTGAATTATTAAAGGTATGTTTAAATGTTACCATGACGACCAGAGAGCGTTAGGGGGCTGAGTGTATGTTACTGTTATGTTGTGTGCTTGATGTTAGGAGGATGCTGTTAATAAAGCTGCTAATACACATTGGATTTACGTCTATTGTTATAATTTTTAAAATAACCCATTTTTATACCGTCCGTTATCAGTTATCCGCCACACCTTAAAGAGTAACTAAACCACAAAACAACTTTTTTTTGCTTCTAAACTGTATAAATGGGTATTTACCAATGCAGTCTTTCAGTTTCTGGGGATTGTTTTACATTTTGGTGTAAACTTGTGTAATTCTACACTTTTTGGTCTAAAAACGTCTTAGTGCTGCCCTCTTAGGGTTGAACGGTGGCTACTGCATTTGAATTTTGTGATTGGTGGAGAGCGGTACATCTTTACGTCACAGGCATCGACTGTGTCACAGCAGCCATGGTCTCACAGACACGCCCCGTGGGTTTGGGTATAAAACTATCAGACATACCAGCGGCTCGAATTGATACAGCTCGCGGCCGCTGAGCTCCATAAAGCCTCCCTCTACTCTTCCATCTCCAGTGACGACGGAGGAGATCCGCTGGTTCAGGGCGCCGAGCCAGCGCAAGCCGAGCCTGGTGCTGCTGAGGCAGAGGGAGACAGGAGGAGTCCAGTCTCTGAGTTGTAGTACTAACATAGGCTAACGTTCAAAACAGATGAATGTTGATCAGTCGCAAAACTGCCAACGTCGCTTTGGTCACTGTCCATGTTTCAGTGTCACATTAAGCAAGCTGTCACTGTCCTCCAGAACACACCCCCACATTCCCCCCTCCCCTTTACCTCAACACTTGGCCACACCCCTCGGTTCTTCCTGGCACCGCCCACAATTTTTTAAATGTTGTCTGGGGGAGGGGTTATGCTTTTTCAGGGGGTTCAGTTACACTTTAAAGGCTGGTCCGTGAAAATATTGTCTGATATTAAACCGGTCCGTGGCGAAACAAAGGTTTGGAGGTTGCTCTACACTGCTCCCTTGTCTGATTTTCTGTCTGATGCAATCTAAACTGCAGAGATTGACGTGTTCTGGAAGTGTAGCATGTGAAAAAATAGACCTGCCGCATAAATTTAGGAGAGGACCACAACCCATCACTTCTGATGCGTCTGATGCGCTTCACAGATATTATGAGGCGCTTAAGTGTCCGGTAGAAAGCAGACTTGAGACTTACCAGGAACCTTTTCAAAAGCAATGCAAAGTAGACAATACAATGCAGACCAGAAAATGAGCCTGATGTTGTCAAAATGTGATGTCACCGTTTTGTTAATTTTTTTCAGATATAGGAATGAACTTATCATTTGGGAATTAAATTTCAGTGCTGTATGAGCGCTCCCAAGTGGTCATTTATATAACAATAAGTGGTGGCAAAAATTCCAGTTTCAACCATCCTACTTCCCTTGGTCAGTAAAGCATCTGCATAGCATAATGTAAGATTAGGTGATATTATTATTTAGTCACAACCGAGCAGGCCTATGTAGACCTACCGGTGAATTGGAGACATTGCTTTTTGGCTCAGGTCTTTTTTTTATCATGACAAACCAGAGCAGCACCTGCAATACTGCAGACAACACCCAAAACCAACTGTCTCTCTCCCATATATATACATATATATACAAGGGGTGTAACGGAACACAAAAACCGCTGTTTCAGTGAGTACGTACTATCATGTGATGTTAGCATTCAGCTTGACATTGTTTCAGGTCAATCATTCAGTTCAGTGCAGAGCGTGTCATGGACCTTATTGCTGTTGAAAGATGCGTTTGCTGACAAAGTTCTGGTTCGGTCCATCTTTCTTTTTTCATCTTGTAACTGGAGGGTTGCCGGTTCGAATCCCCGCTCGAATCCGTCTCGGTCATTGTGTTCTGGGCCAAGACACTTCACCCACTTTGCCTGGCCTACTGGTGGTGGTCAGAGCGCCCTGTGGCGCCAGTGTTCGGCAGCCTCGCTTTTGTCGGTGTACCCGGGGCAGCTGTGTCTATATTGTAGCTTACCATCACCAGTGCATGAAAGGGAGAATGACTGAATGTAGTGTGAAGTGCTTTGAGGTCCACAAGACCAGATAAAGCACTATACAAGTACAGGCCATTTTTTCTGTAGCTGCATGAGGAAACCATAAATGTCCCCAAATAGGAGTTTAATGATAGCTGGGAGTCCTTTCTGTTTTGGTTTCATTTTTTAAAGAACGTTGCACTGCGCTTTGCGTTCCAAACATAAACATTCTGCATGTGTTTCGGTAGAACACAGCTGGATTCGTTTGGTAAAAGTTCATACCAAACAGACAGGGCCATACCGAAAATTCTGAATAGGAATACATGTACCATTACACCCTTAGTACATACTGTATATATAATTAAATAGTGAACCAATTTAATCTTTTTTTATTATTTTTAAACAAAGCGTTAAAACGTGTTTAACTACTTTTTTAGACTGCATCAATACCTCATTAGTATTTCTTCTACCTATTTTATTACTTCTGACTCCCACAGTATTTTATACATAAGCATCCACCACAGTCGGTCAGGGAAATGTGTGCTTTATTGTTTTACTGGAGAACGAGACAAACATTGTAGAACCGGTGCATTTGAAGTAAAAACCCCAAACGACAGCATGTCTGAGACTCATGAAAGCCAACTTTGATCTCGCATTCATCTCCCCCGTCATGCCCACATTAAACTGCAAACAACACGGAGTACAGCCGAGCTACAAATGTGCAGTAATTGGAGCACCTTTTTTGTCATTGGATGAATTATTCATTTCTGGATGTTTCCTCTCCATGTTGTAGTTACCTCGTCTAAAACGGTCCAAGGGGAGATTTATCACTTCGCCTGCTGTCAAATGAGAATACATTAAAGTGAGGTTTGTGGATCGCTTCAGAGATAAACGCCACATTTATAATGCCCCTGGAGACAGGATGGCAGCCGATAATGTGCAGTCTTGATAACGACCATTATGTTGACTTCAAGTTTCTAAATATATTTTTAATAATTAATTGACTTTATTATTAGAGAAATGCATATAGGAGCCTTATGAGTAATGGAGGTGAAACACATCAGGGAAAGGAGAGAATCTGACTAAAACGGACACTATGCAACAAAAAATCTAAAAACTACAACCAGACATTTGTTCATCTCAGTTTTTCACCAGTCCCACATACATTGACTTGTTGATCTAGAATAAGCTGAACTAATGCTATCTGATGAATTATTCTAAAGATAAATGCTTTGGGAAAAAATAACTTTTTAGAATTATTTATTTTCTTTCTGCAGCTGCTGCTCTAGTGTTTTCATTTATCTAACCAAGCTAAGCTGATACTTTCTCTTAAAGAACTAAAAGAAGAACAGCATTTAAAATATTTTTTTTAGCATTTCAGGTTTAAACAGCCATGAATTATTTGTAGTAGGGGCAGAGGTGATGTCACACTGTGTGAGTGAGAGAGCAGTGGCAGTAAAACTGCATTTAATTCATATTTCAAAACAAAGGACAGTGATACAGAGGTCACATTTTAAACTTTTGTAGTTTAACTTTTGTAGCCCCATTTAAGATGAGAGTGACAAAAAAGCAAGCATTGAAAGCCTGGAGATAGTTGAAGATAACTTATGAAGATACAGGTTGGTGGTCTACCTGCAGGCATTGCTGCCTGATACACCTCGATCAGTCATGGATGTTTTGCTCCTTTAACTCCACTACATCTCCTGGTGACCGACCAATGGCAAGGATCTCAATCCTTGCTACCTCCTGCTGGTGCCCCTGGATTTTTTTGGTCCCCAACTCCTATCATTCCTTATTACTAGGGTTGTGTATTGGCAAGACTGGTGATATGATTTGTATCACAATACAGGGGAAATGATACAATATATTGCAATACCATGAGGAAGACTATATATTGTGATTTTTAAAACTGAATTTAGCTGTGGAAAAACTGTCACAGCATTCTAAACCCTCAATCCTGTTTCATATTAAACACCTCCAGTTTTATTATTAGATCTAGTTGATTCACTGGAACGAAGAAGGTGGAAACAGCCATCTACTACCAGTCATACTTTTAATTTTACTTAAAATATTACATTCATCATTAATGGTTCCATTCAAATACTCAAAAACATAAAAATAAGAATTAATACATTGCTTTTGAATATCGATACAATCTTGTGACATCAAATTCTGCAATATATCGGCATATCGATATTTTCTTACATCCCTGCTTATTACCCACACCCAAAAGCTGCCCTTGTCTGCCTCCCCTGCCAGTAATTTGATGGGTTTCCGACACCCTGCTCCGGTCCATCCCATGTCGTGGAGCAGGCAAACTGTTTACGACCCGACGAAGCCCCTGCTTCCCACTGCCGCCCTGCTATTCTCCTCCAGGTCCACAGACTTGAAAAGCTTCTGTTCGTTGGCAGTGTGAGCTCCACCAGTAGGATGGCTCTGGCGGTCTGACCACATGATCAAGTCTAGCCGGAGCGGCGTCTCTAAAGGTTGAGGGATGCCAAAGATTGGAAGCGTGTACCTGTAGAGAAGACTGTCCTACATTTAGCTGAAGCTATATGCTTAGACATAAGGGAACAAAGCTAGCCATGTGAAACTATGTAATAGCTGCCTGGAAACCTTAAAAAAAGACCAGTTTTTTGGGGCGGGGGGGGGATTCCTTCAATGGTTTGACTCTTGGATTCTGCTCGGATTGGTGCAAAGATCTATAGTAGGCCCCTCAAATAAAACCTCCTTAATTCAGCTATGATAATGTCAAAAGGAGGTTTTCCCTGGAGCATGTTGAAGTTAACAAAACCGTCAATAACACTTCAACATTTTATGTTAGCAGTTAACATTGGTAACTTGGTAAGCATTGCTAACCATAAACAGCTGTCTTACTAACTTTGAGTCTTCTTCCCTCAGGAAATGTATCCACACTAAAGAGAATGTGAGTCCAGTGATTCCATCCATCCATCCATCCATCATCTTCTTTTTGATCCGGTGTCGGGTCATGGGGGCAGCAGTCTTATGTAGAGAAGTCCAGACTTCCCTCTCTCCCGTCACTTGTGCCATCTCCTTCAGGGATATCCCAAGACGTTACCTGACCAGCTGACAAACGTAGTCCCACCATAGACCTGAGTTTCCTCTGGGTCTCTTCCTGGTGAGACGAGGACCAGTGGCTCTACTCTGAACCATTTCCCACACCATCTTTCTCTCTAAGGGAGACAACCGGTGGAGGAAACTAATTTCTGCCGCTAGTGTCTGTGATCTCGTTCCTGCGGTCTTTACCTGAAAGGAATGGGTCCCATTTTCTGCTTTACTCAAATGTTTGTTGTGCCTCTTTTCTACAGAGCACATCTACTGTGTGAAATTTAAAAAATATTAATTATTATCCCCATACAGCACTGTTCAGCACTGGATCAAGTTATTTGAGTAGTCCAGTGATTTCAGCACCAATGAGTCTACCACTCTCTGGGAGAAACACCTGAAGAACACAGATGGATTCCTCCACGCCTGCATGGCTAACTGACAGAACAATTTTGATGCTGACATGTTTTTCTTTTTTTGTTTTTTGTTTTTCACTCATACCTCCTCAGTGTAACTCTAACTTCTGTCTCTGGAATCGCACCAACGACTGTGCAGCTGTTGGGTTAGAGATGAACCAGAGATCTTGTGGACCGCTTTGTGGAATGGTTTGGAAAGAGTTACTTTTATTTTGACCATCAACACAGGAGACAGTTATGGACTGCAGGAGAAGGAATCAGCATTTCCATGACTCAGAGCCAATGGGGGACACAGCTACAGTGGATCTGAAGTGAAAATGCACTTTTACTCTGGTGTTAAAAAGGGAGGCCAATATAAATCATCTAAAATTCTTTCCAGTAGTAGTTCTTAGGTCACTGCAGTGGTTTAAAGCTTGAAAATTGAGAGATTTTTAACTCTTCTTGGTCTATAAGGTACTGAAAATTCTTCTGGCAAATCTCCAGCCCCCTTTAATAAGACATTCACATCTTATCAGTAATTTAATCCGAATAGAAATATAGCTTTTTTGTGAATATTTTCTCAAACAACATCCCAAGATATGGACATCTACATACACTGACAGGCTGAACAAGGAAATAATTAATCAGAGAAGCAGCAGAGAGGCCCATTGTACCTCTGGAGGAGCAACAGAGATCCACAGCTCAGGTGGGACAATCAGTCAACAGGACAACTATTAGTCATCCATTCCACATATCTGGCCTTCATGGAAGAGTGACAGGAAGAACGATATTGTTAGTGTATATTTTACTACTTCAAAACCAGCGATTAAAGAAACCAATCTCCAACATCTGGCAACAGAAACGATCATGTTTATAAAGAGATCAATAAAAACTATTTAACGTCCCTTTCCACTATGAAAACCACAACGCCTGGCCACAAATCAAACCCATAGCACCAAGACTAGATCCACTGAAGTCAAAAAAATCCTCCATTAAACTGACAAAGTTTCATACTCTACTCGTCAAGGGCAAAGTGGAATCATCTGTATCCTCCTGGCTGCAGAAACCTAACAGCCACAAAATAAACTCAGGGGAAGAATGACTCAATGACTAGCAGAGATTGAGGTATGCAGTAAGGTAGATGCATGGAGCTACTAGACAATCCTGGAAGTAACCTTGACTTAAAAGTGTACTGACAGGGGTAGAGGTTCCCTTCCAGCTACCGTTTAATCGTTTAATCAAAGTAGCATGTTTTAGTCAGACCTAAATCCTATTTAGAATCTGTGCCAAGACTTGAAAATTGATCTTCCCAGACATTCTCTATCCAGTCTGATAGAGCTTTAGCTATTTTACCCAGAGGAATGGGCAGAAACCTCAGTCTCTAGATGTACAAAGCTGGTAGACTTTCAGCATTAGGTTCACTCAGTGTTCCCAGAACCAGAACTAACCAAGGGGAGGCAGCATTTAGTTTCTGATGTGCAGAAATTGATGGCTCCCTTTTTTAGGACTAACAAACAGTGTTTCCTGCAACTTTTGTGTTTGCATTTCACTGCTTCTTGCCATTTTGGAGTTACTGTTTAATGTTAATGTAATATTTATTTTAGTTCTGGAGCACTTTGATTTTCTTTCTATATGGCTGGTACGAAACAAATAAACATGCCTTCCCTTGTCTTTGACTTGAATTAATTTTGTCTCTGACTCAAACATCTTCAGTGTCAGACATGATATCTCACAGCTTTTTACAGGAGATTTTCAAGCTCATCTTTAATATTTTTACTGCTAAGGATGCATGTTCTTGTATGTAATGAAATAAATCACTAAATGCATCATGACGTACATGTTTGCGCACACGGTTTTCCTCTGGGATGATTTACAGGCGCAGAGTGTTTAATATGACCGCTCCCATAAATCACATAATGGTGAACTACAACTCATTATGAAAACCAGCCGAAGCTCCGGCGGAGTTGAGTTATGGCTGAGGATATTACATGGCAGGAGATACCTTTGTTGTTTACAGCTGCAGTGATCTGTGGAGCTCTCCGAGTGTCTTTGAGTGAGACTCGTTGATTCCTCGTGTGTCCTGATCTGACTCATCCTGTTAGCTACATTTCCAGGCTGGAGTCCTTCTGAGGGCCTGAAGTAATGGCACCTTCTCCTTTTCGCTGATGTCAAATGAGCCTCGTTGGCTCGCCTCCTACTACATTAATTAACACTGTGGCTCATGATGGATGACCTCAGCTGAAGCTTCGTGGCTCCCATTCATCACGGCACGTAGGAGGATGGAAGCCTTTTACTTCTCTCCTCATCTTTGTTTCTTCAACACTTCACAGCTTCATGTTGGGTTTTTTTCTCTTTCTTAGTAATCAAAACATAAATATGACGCATCGTCAAAACGTTAAAACATTGCTGCCTAATGTTTATGTGTTCTATCAGAAGACGTTTGATCTATCACAAGCGATAAATCATTCTTCTGCAGCAGCGGACTCTGCAGAACTCATATTTCATCAACTCTCCTTTATCTTAGACAAGTTGGACAAGAGAAATGAAAAAATATCTCAAACTGTTTAAAAAAAGCTTTAAAGACACCGGATTCACTAATGGAGGGGATAACGTTTGCAGTTTTACTTATTCGTTTTTATTAACCATTTTTGCCTAAATTAAAGTAGTTGTAGATGGGCACCTATTGGTCAATCGAAAGGTGTAGAAGACCCTGGAGAAGCCCCCAGTACATCAGAGAGACACTCTCACCAAAGCACTAAAGACGTGATGAATCCTGCCTTTCTAATTCATTGGACTGTGACGGCATTAAAATTTTGTTTTTTAGCAGGTGGGCTCATTCAGTAAGGTCCAGTTAAAGGAACATTTTGGACCATTTGAGGCTTCCAGCCCTGAGGGAACAGTTTGGGCTCATTTCAGTCAGTTGGAGTCATTCATGCTGAAGTGAGTACATCTTCAGCAGGGCAGACAGAGCATGTGCATTGTCTAGCATAGAATCTAAAATAGTTATAATTGGGTCATTTTCTGGAACATTTGAGAAGCACTCCTTTACATTCTGTAGCAGTGTTGCAGATGTGTGATATAGATGTTGTCTCAGAGTGCTGCATATGTTTGCACATCACTGAAATGTAATACTGTGATACGACTGTGATAAGAGTATTCATTTCTTCCTCTAGAGGAGCTCAGACTTTCAAAACTACCAAATAATCAATTAATGACTTTTTTTTTTCTTTTTAAGGAAATTCATGTTTTTTGTGTGGTCATAGAAAAATAGGACATATTTCCTGTACCTTTTATTCAGATCTATGGTGTCACTAGAAAATTGGATCAGAAAGGGTTGGGATTTTAGAGACTGTTTACAAGATCTGTAAAATAAATTATGTAACAAAAAACAGTTTCTATTGTTGCTGAACACATGTTGCTGTTCTGAGTCTGGATGCTGTTGATTTTTCTTTACCAAATCCTAGTGCTTTTTGAGATAAAAAAAATGCGAAGCACAATTTTCCTTCAGTTTAACTTTTGTTTTTCAGCGATTTAAACTTGTTTCCAAGTGAATAAACACACAGATACAAATAGCCCGTAGATTCCTCCCCAGCTCACAGCGTTCACACTTCAGCAGGGACAGACTGCACTAGTACCAGATCCATGAGTGTGTAAGCAGAACCACCCATCTGTGTGTCATTTTTAACCTGTAAAGTTTCAAACACCATCTGCAGTGCTCTCTGAAAATATGCCCTGAGTGGTGAAATCTCATGCTTGTTGCATTCGCCAGCGCAGACGCCACGCTGAGCAAAATGCTTGTTACTCCCATCGCTGAGTGACATGCTGGCACAACGATTCAGCAAGGCTCTGCAGGATTTCAAGCTTTAAACACTTTTGCTTGATGAGAACCGCTTCCATCTAATGTAATAACAATCATTCTGGGAAAAGTTTCTTTGCATTTCTTTAGCTCTGATTGGCTCACCTACTTAGACTGATAAAGTGATTGGTTATGGAGGATTTATTCACGACATGTTGCTTGCACCTGACCTGTGGTGAGGTTCACAGTGACGCACTGACTCCACTAGAGTCAGATGTACAAATATTAAAAACCTCAAATAGAAGCTTAAATTTCAATGTTGACCTAATTTGTAACATTTAATTGTTATAAATATGTGTTTATCAGTTCCATACATTCAACATTAGTTATGACAGCAAGAAAAACTAAATATTCACATTAAGGTCAAATTAGATTTTAAAACATTTATTTTTTTTGGTTGATCTATCTTTTAATAAAACATAAGATCATGTATGATCCTACCTTCAGCCAATGTGCCTATCCTTCTCCATGAACATCGTCACTCTGTAACAATTGTCCCCATTTGCCTTTGTAACAGGGTAAATAGTATTATTCCACTTGCCATTACTATTGTCAGTGTATTGAACTGCCCTGCATTGTGTGATGAGCTGGCTCTGAGCGTCTCCTCTTTAACGTTGGAGTGCTGACGTCATCAGCTGCGTCTGATACTCGCCAGTTTTGGGACGTATACATTTGAGGTAAGTTTGGTCGTTTTAGCGCTCTGTATATGGGGAATATTTCTAAATTCAGGGGAGTTATTCAGTAATCATATGAGTAAAGGATATTTTAAAGCCGTACTGAAGCAATGTAAGAGTAGCTTTACCATCCTGAAGCGTCCGGTTGTTGGTAAAAGCACGGTGGCTAGGCGAGCTAATGTGTGCCTGTATTAAGTCTTTCCATTCCTCTGCAGTGTGTTGTGTGACCCAACTGCGAGCTAACTGAGCCTGAGCAGCGTTCTTGTGTTTGTACAGGTAATTGTGTATTTTGTTTATTGTATAACTTGCCAGTATTGGGACGGATACGTTCGAGAATAAATGGCCAGCGCTGACGAATATCTGTACTTTTGTCTCAATACTCTCATTAAACACCACGCAGAGTAACATCACATTGGGTCGGACTCTCTGATACAGTACTTGGCTGGTTCGAGTCTTACCTAAAGAACAGGGACTTCTTTGTTCCAATAGGAAACTTTTAATCAGAACAAACAGCAATCACGTGTGGGGTGCCTCAGGGCTCCATCCTGGGGCCCCTCCTATTTAATATCTACATGCTCCCACTAGCCCAGATTATAACAACCAATAAGATTAGCTACCATAACCACGCGGATGACACTCAGCTCTATATTACAATGTCACCAGGTGATTCTTAACCCATTCAAACCCTAAATCAATGCATTGACCAAATAAATGGATGGATGTGCCATAATTTTCTCCAGCTGAACAGAAACAAAACAGAAGTAATTACTTTTGGACCTAAAGAGGAACGATCAACAATCAGCACACAGCTTCAGTTAATACAGCTAGAAACTACTGATCAGGCCAAAAGTTTAGGTGTAGTAATGGACTCAGACCTGAACCTCCAGGGTCACATAAAGGTCAATAACAAGGTCAGCCTTCTATCACCTGAAGAACATTTCTAGGATTAAAGGACTGATGTCACAACAGGACCTAGAAAAACTCATCCATGTGTTTATCTTTAGTTGGATTGATTACTGCAACAGCGTCTTCACAGGTCTGCCTAAAAAGTCAATCAGACAGCTGCAGCTGATCCAGAACACTGCTGCTCGTGTTCCTCACTGGAACCAGAAAAGTAGAGCACATCACCCCAGTTCTAAAGTCCTTACACTGGCTCCCTGTAGCTCAGAGAATAGACTTCTAAATACTTTTACTAGTTTATAAATCATTGAACTGCTTAGCACCAAAGTATATTGAAGATCTGCTGTTACTATACCAACCCACCAGACCACTCAGGTCCTCTAATTCCAGTCTAAGCAGCTTTCAGTTTCTATGATTCTCTAATCTGGAAAAAACTTCCAGAAAACTGCAAAGCTGCTGAAACACGCAGTTCTTTTAAATCACAACTAAAAAGGTATCTGTTTAGAGTTGCCTTAGAGTAATGCTTTCATGTATCATGTTTTGTTTATGCTTCTTGCTGTTTTTACATTATATGCTTTGTAATGCCTTGATGTATCTGTGTTAGCTTCTTGCTTTTGTTGCTGTTTTTATTTTATATGCTTTGTCTGTGTTTTACTGCTGTTTTTATTTGACCTCCTAATCATGTAAAGCACCTTGAATCAGCTTGTTGTTGAAAGTCTGCTATACCAATAAAATTGCCTTGCCTTGCCTTGAGAGAATTGAGCCTGCCAATACCAGGGTTGGCATGGTTACACTTTCATTATTAAAAGTCTGGCTGCTTTGTGTTATGGCAGTATTGGTGCGTTTCATTTGTAGTTGGAACTCGGAAATTCGAGTGGGAAAAACTAACTGGAATGCCCCCTGAAGTCAGACTTCCCACTCGGAAAGTGGGACATTTTTTCTTGCTCTGATTTGACTTTCAATATGGCTGCTCATTGCGTCAGCCACAATAAGTTTATTTTACAAGACACACTTATAAGATTGCAACTAGAATCAATGTTACATGTACAGCCTGCAACTCTAAAACTAACAAAATAAAAATAGTGTTTGCATCTGGAGAGTAGAGCTTATAAAAATGTTTATAAGACTGTAAGAGCTACTACCAACAAGCTACTTCCAGTATGGCTACCTGGGTGTTGCCATATTGGAATCCAGACTTGAATGCTGTTTACTTGGGCATTATGTCTAACCCAGTTCTAAGCTCTAAACCTTGAGGTAAATGGAATGCACCATATGTTTTCAGTCTTTTTAATGCATAGAAGAAGAGCAGCTATGACCCATTGCGCCTATGGGGCTCAGCACTGCCCCCTAGCAGTGTGGCAAGGTACTTTCTGTCTCACCCTGTAAGCATCGATCTGAAATACTAAATATGTCACACACATTCATTAAATATATTAGACTGTTGAACCACAGCATGGGTAGTACATGTGTAATCAAGCATCTGTATTGGTGACATAAGGAGAGAGAAATGGCATCAACTGCCTCCAGCGGTCTCCTTGCCCTTGTTCCATGTATTTCAATCGACAATAAGTAAATTCAGCAATTTGAACTGTAAAAATGTTGAAATCATGCATAAAACTAATTTATAAAACAGTCAAGTGGACAAATTCATTTTCTCTTGTTGTGAGTATTTGCAGAGGTGGGTACTAACTAGTTACATTTACTCAATTAAATTCACTTGTGTAACTTAAAAAAAATATATATATACTTTTACGAATTGTTATCCTAGACTGAAATTTTTACTTTCACTTGAGTAATATTTTTATGAAGTATCGCTACTTTTACTTGAGTAAAACTTCTGGCTACACTATCCATGGTGAGTAACTTTACTGAATGAAGAACAAACTTGTTTTAACCAAAAATGCATGAGACTCACACCTACAGTTTATGTTGAAGTGAGACCTCTTGTTTCTACTCAAGCTTCATTATTTCAACATTATTTTCTATCTGCTGAGCCTGCTGTGTGATTTAGATAGAGGTCAAGAGGGGGTACCTTAGCCTGGTCTAACATACATATCGGTACATTGGGCGGCTGTAGCTCAGTGGTAGAGTTGTCAGCCTGCAACCCAGAAATTGTGGGTTCGATTCCAGCTTCCACCTGCTACATGTCGTTGTGTCCTTGGGCAAGACACTTCACCTACCTTGCCTACTGGTGTTGGCCAGAGGGGCCGATGGCGCAATATGGCAGCCCCACTTCTGTCAGTCTGCCCCAGGGCAGCTGTGGCTATAATCATAACTAGCTTCCACCAGTGTGAGACTGAATGAATAATGGAGATGTAAAGCGCTTTGAGAGTCTTGAAAAGCGCTATATAAATGCAAGTTGTTATTATTACCTACTACAAGAATTGGTTTAATCAGTTTTACTTTGAAAAAAATGATATGGAAAAATGTTCTACTCACATTTGTTATTTTACAATCATGTAATTTATTTTTTATTTATTTTATTCTTTAGAATTTGCAAATAACTTTACATTTTTGTCCAATTACCTAATTTTCTTATAATTAAATCATATGTTCTGAACTCAAAAATAGTACTCAAGTAAGCAACACTTGAGTAGCCTTTTTAACAAAACACTTTTTAAAAATCTTAATTGATTCATTTTTTGCATTACTACTTTGTAATTTTACTTAAGTACAGTTTTTGACTACTTTACCCACCTCTGGTTACTTGCCATCATGAATGCCTCGCCTGCCTCTACTGACTGTACACCACTGGTCTTTCCACACATTAGACCTGACATTTGTCAGTACCCCTTATTGTACCATAGAACTTTATGCCCTCGATGACCAAAACTGACCATTTTAAAGAGCAACTCACCCCCCAAATCAACTTTTTTGGCTGATAAACTGTATCAATGACTAACAGTGCTGTCTACATGTCTGCTTATTATCTTTGGTATTTCAGTACATTTTAGTAAAAATATAAATTTTCTACCGAAACTCTTCAGGTTAAAACTTGCTGGACCTTATTGCTGAAAGGTAACAGTGGTAATCACTGTTTCACTGTGCAGCCTGGCTCTTTAGCATTCAGTCAGTTCATTTATGTCACAGAACTCAGGATTATATTTGATCCAACAAACTGAGTTAAACTGAACTTCATTAGAAGCATTTTTCTCTCCATAGAAGATATACCTGGTCTGGTATCCTGCTTGGCTGCAATGCCCTGTTGGACGGGGGGCATCGACTGGGATGATCCTCCCAGTAACTGAACATCCACTGTGTCCTGTTATCAACTTTTTACTTTCTGTAACATAGAAAGTTCTCTTATATCAGATCTTCTGTTCCTTCTGTGTCTCTGCTCTGTCTTCTCAAACCCCCAGACAGTCGTGGCAGATGGCCGCTCCTACTGAGCCTGGTTCTGTTGGAGGTTTCTTCCTGTTAAAGGGGAGTTTTTCCTCTCCACCGTCGCTACATGCTTGCTCAGTATGAGGGATTGCTGAAGGATTGCTGTGGTTGGAAAGTCTTCCCAACCTCACGCCAATGACTGACGCAATCTGCTGGGATTCCTTAAATAGGAAACTCTTTAACTGATTAGAATGTTTGTATAAATGTATTGGAATGACTTCTAAATTATAAATCTTCTTCACTCTCAAGAGTTACTTGTGGAGTTCCACAGGGTTCTGTGCTTGGACCAATTCTGTTCACCGTATATATGCTCCCAATTGGTAGAATCATTAGACAGCATGGGATAAATTTCCACAGCTATGCCGATGATACAAAACTCTATTTATCCATAAATCCTGATGAACCCAGTCAGTTAGGTAGATTACAGGCATGTCTGGAAGACATAAAAACATGGATGACCCTAAACTTTTTGCTTTTAAATTCTGACAAAACAGAAGTTGCTGTCTTTGGACCAGAAGTTCTTAAACAGAAACTGATTAGTCAATCACTTCATCTGGATGGCATTAAATTGGCCCCCAGTAATAACGTAAAGAACCTCAGCTTTATTTTTGACCAAGACTTGACATTTAAATCCCATATTAAACAGGTTTCTAGGATTTCTTTCTTTCACCTCCAGAATATTGCTAAAATTAGAAACATCCTGTCCAGGAGTGATGCTGAGAAACTAGTCCATGCATTTGTTACCTCAAGGCTGGACTACTGTAATTCTTTGCTATCAGGAAGTCCACAAAATGCCATTAAAAGCCTTCAGTTGATCCAAAATGCGGCAGCAAGAGTTCTGATGAATATTAAAAAGAGAGATCACATTTCTCCTGTTTTAGCTTCTCTTCATTGGCTCCCTTTTAAATCCACAATAGAATTTAAGATCCTTCTTCTTATATACAAAGCCCTTAATAATCAAGCTCCATCATACATCTGAGATCTAATTGTTCCTTATGTTCCTAACAGAGCCCTTCGCTCTCAGACTGCAGGTTTACTTGTAATTCCTAGGATTTCTAAAAGTAGAATGGGAGGCAGATCTTTTAGTTATCAGGCTCCTCTCCTGTGGAACCAGCTCCCAGCTTTAGTCCGTGAGGCAGACACTCTGTTTACTTTTAAGGCCAGGCTTAAAACTTTCCTTTTTGATAAAGCTTATAGTTAGAGTGGCTAAGGTCATCCTGAGCTATCTCTGTAGTTATGCTGCTATAGGCTTAGACTGCTGGAGGACAGACTTACCAATTTTCTTCACTCTGCTACTTCCTTTTCTCCTACTACTATTTCGACTGTTGACTTTGTTTTCTCTCAGTGTTTTTCTCTCCATAGAAGATATACCTGGTCTGGTATCCTGCTTGGCTGCAATGCCCTGTTGGACGGGGGGCATCGACTGGGATGATCCCCCCAGTAGCTGAACATCCACTGTGTCCTGTTATCAACTTTTTACTTTCTGTAACATAGAAAGTTCTCTTATATCAGATCTTCTGTTCCTTCTGTGTCTCTGCTCTGTCTTCTCAAACCCCCAGACGGTCGTGGCAGATGGCCGCTCCTACTGAGCCTGGTTCTGTTGGAGGTTTCTTCCTGTTAAAGGGGAGTTTTTCCTCTCCACCGTCGCTACATGCTTGCTCAGTATGAGGGATTGCTGAAGGATTGCTGTGGTTGGAAAGTCTTCCCAACCTCACGCCAATGACTGACGCAATCTGCTGGGATTCCTTAAATAGGAAACTCTTTAACTGATTAGAATGTTTGTATAAATGTATTGGAATGACTTCTTGTTAAGAGCCTTGAGATGACATCTGTTGTGAATTGGCGCTATATAAATAAACTGAATTGAATTGAATTAGAATATCATCAAAACAAGCAGGTCAGTAAATAAAACCAGCAGATTGCATTAAATCTCCCATCCTGAAGAAGCAATATGTGACTCCCTTTTAACAGGAAGAAACGTCCAGCAGAACCAGAACAATGATAATGTAGAGTCTGCCTCAACCAGCTGAGGTTTGACAGAACACGAAGCAGAAACACCCAGATGCTGTTGGCAACAGATCCCTGCCCAGACCAAGAAGAAAAGGTTTTAATAATAATGCAATACATTAATGTGACTTCTGTTCAGTTAAAATGTTTTAAGCAGTCAATATCTACATTAATTTATAGGTGACCGTCATGTGGTGTAAATCAAGATTGGTTGGTGCTGATGGATGAAGCTAGCTGCTAGTCCAGCATAATCATAGCCATGTAACAGTTATTTGCAAAGAAACTGATGATTATTTACACGTGAAACTGGCTCCACCAGTGATCTTTCTGTGTGAAACAAATCAAATCAAACTTTATTTATAAAGCGCTTTTCATACAAGAAGTTGCATCACAAAGTGCTTTACAGATTAAAATGACCCCACATAAAACCACCTTCCCCCACAGATTAAAAAAAAAACAAGAACAAAAGATGGAGCATTAAAGTATTAGTAGTCATGGTAAATTAGTTTATAAAGCAGAATAATTAGGTGGTTTAAGAGAGTGCAATATTTCTGGTCTTCACACAACTTCTTTTTTATTTCAAAAACCTTTACATATTCAGTTCTCAGAACGATTCACACAGGATGATTACTGGTGGTGCACCACTGAGCAGGTGGAAAGGAAGGGTGCAGAGGATGCTGCAGCACCCCCTTGTGGATGACAGAGGTCATACACAGAAACAAAACTGATGAATAAAGATTTAAATAACTAAATGGATCTAGTGTCCCTGTATTACAAGTACTAATCCTACAACTCCTACTGTGTTATAAAGAATTAGCTAAATCTGGATTATCGTGTTTGGTCTCACATGTATCAAATTAGGCTACCACAACAGGCGAGAACATGGATATGTAGATATAGTAATGCATGGACTAGTTCTCCTGTGTTGGTCTGGGACAGGAAGTTCCTTCATTTGGTCTTTGCTCTGCCTGACATCCAAACTGGAACTCCCTAAAATCTCCAGATGCTCCTCTGATCTGGAAGTGAGGTCTCATTCCTCTACCTGAGGAACCACTCATTCTGGCTCGTTAGTTCAGGGATACTGTCTCGTCTGTGTCTGTAAAATGATTTTCAGAAACAGAATATTACTCTTAAATTTGAATACCAGCTTTAAATATTCATTATAACATGAACACACAGAGCAAACATAAATCAGTGACTAATGTGCTGTGGCTTGAAGATGTATGATTAAACTAATCAGCTTTAGGTTTTGATCTCTTACAGACAAAAAAGATGCAAACATTTTCTACGGTTAATTTACATTTCTAAGAGATTAAAATGGCTTTCGTTTTTTCGAGTTTTTTTATCCTTATATATAACAAAGTGAATTAATTTCTTTTGAAGTGACTTTAGATTTATTTATTTTTCTCGCAATAGCAAAGATAACAGATAAAGAATAAAATCTGGCCTATAACTTTTTTAGTGATTAATTTAATTTTGATCTAATTAAAGAAACTGGTCTTGAATGTGTCGGCAGGCTGCTGAAATTTACTGTTTCTTTTAGTTTGTGTCTTTTAAAGTGTGCTGGGCTGCTGCCATCATTCAATGACAAATGACCCCCAGGAAAATTAAGTTGGGTCTTTCAGTCATCGCACTTGGGCGACACCTCTAATGATTATCCGTTACTTGTGCCAGAATGAGAGAGATTGAGTTGGCCCCAGAGATACTGGAGGTGCGTCACTGCGGTATTTAGATTTTGAAGTCACAGAAGCCCATTTGACTCCAAAAAGCCCAAAGGGACTCCCGCATGTCCCACCTGTGTTTAGGTTTGTTTACACTGAGCTACTAAGATTCTGAGTGGCGTTAGGAATACCAAATGACTTAAAGCATTCAAGCAAAATAATGTTAAAACTGTCCACTAGCAAACATCTGATCCATATAAAGACACAGAGTTCCCTTGCTTTAAAAATCTTGTAAATATACAGTAGCTTTAAAAATGTGCAAACATCCCTGTTAAAAAGCATTATTTCTGTGATGTATGATAAATCATTTCCAAACTATTTCTCTATGTACTGTAATGTTTATGTACAATTCAACCATGAACAAATATGTGTGAATGAAAAAAATATAGAATGACCTTGTATCGGGTATTTGGTAGCGGTGCACTCTCTTGAACTAATTGTACAACGATGTGCAAATTTTTTACGTCCCGTTTGCTGTACGTTACATACTTCTGGGTCAAATCAGCCTTTTTTTGTAACATCCTTATGTACATGTACATATTATACATCATTTGAAAGCTCAGATTCTTGTGACTCCATACAATCAAAACTGTAGACACAGTTAACACTTTTGTCAAACCACTCAGAAAGAAAAATAATGTGAAACTCACCATTTGAAGCTGTAATATCACTGACAGAACAGAGCCATCTCGAACAAAAATGATCTTTTTACATCCACAGGGGTCTAGTTAAAGTCTTTCAGTAAAGTAGCTAGTCCACAACAACTCTTACTATCTCAGTCCAACATAATCTACTGCTGAAAATCTTGGTACATTCCTTCTTTGTGTGTATTTCTCAAAAAGTTTTCATCATAACTTCTGTTAGCATGGTCATATTAGCCTAAAAATTACCCAGCGCCCTTCTTCTTTGTGATGCTTATTGGCGGCTGGCAAACAACAAACTGGTTGCACTTGCCTCTCTGAGACTGGTGATGTATTAGCATCGTTCCTGCTTGTGCTAGCTTTGCTCGTTTTAATTAAGCCAAGCCCTAATGTCCATTTTGGCATATGACTGTATCAAAGTATCTTATTTACTGCCTCCAAAAGCCCTGATTAATTGCCTACAGCACCCTCTGCTGGTTGTCTTGGATCAATAGATTACATGGTTGCAATTTATTTTACACTGGCATCGTAATCTGTCTTGGGCGGGCCCATTGGCGCCGGGCCTGGATTTAGTTCTGACATTGAAGCCACTCCTTACTGCAGGTCTCCACCAGTGAGCCTGAAGTTTGTTTGTTTTTTACCTCTGTTACAACAGTATCCTCCTCACTATTCATGGTGACAAGATGATGGAGTATTTAGCCTCTATTTTCTAATAGATGCTCATTCAGGCTAGCAGAAAGCCACACCTTACTAATTAAAGTTGTTATACACTCTTAATAGGGAGGAGAAAATGTATCTGTTGCATTTATGTAATCTTTTTACGTAGTTGCAGAAGGTTTTATGTCTTTTTGTCATTTCTCAGTGAAATAACTTTGGATATCATCACATGTTCAACCAAATTATTTAAGAAAGTGTTCCATTTGGATTTGGTTCCTGGCCCCATTTTAGATATAATGAATCTATCCTTAGTAAATGGATACGTACCACAGCAATCTAAGGTTGCTGTAATTAAACCTTCACATAAGAAGCCTTCCCTTGATCAAGATGACTTAGTGAATTACAGACCTAAATCTAACCTTCCTTTCTTATCCAAAATCCTTGAGAAAATACTTGCTAATCAAGTCTGTGAGCATCTAAACAGTAACGAGCTGTTTGAAGAGTTTCAGTCAGGTTTTAGAGCTCATCATAGCACTGAAACAGCACTGGTGAAGGTTACTAATGATATTCTCATGACCTCAGATAATGGACTGGTGTCTGTTCTGGTTTTGTTAGATCTCAGTGCTGCTTTTGACACAGTCGATCATAATATTCTCTTAGAAAGGCTTGAACATGTTGCAGGGATCAAAGGAACAGCACTAGGCTGGTTTAAATCATATTTGTCTGATAGATTCCAGTTTGTTCATGTAAATGATCAATCTTTTTTACACTCAAGGGTTACTTGTGGAGTTCCACAGGGTTCTGTGATTGGACCAATGCTTTTTACAGTATACATGCTTCCAATTAAATTGGCCTCTAGTAATAACGTAAAGAACCTCGGCATTATTTATGACCAAGACTTGACATTCAAATCCCATATTAAACAGGTTTCTAGGAGTTTCTTCTTTTACCTCAGGAATGTTGCTAAAATTAGAAACATCCTGTCCAGGAGTGATGCTGAGAAACTAGTCCATACATTTGTTAACCCCAAGGCTGGACTACTGTAATTCTTTACTATCAGGTCGTCCACAAAATGCCATTAAAAGCCTTCAGTTTATCCAAAATGCTGCAGCAAGAGTTCTGATGAATATTAAAAAGAGAGATCACATTTCTCCTGTTTTAGCTTCCCTTCATTGGCTCCCTGTTAAATCCAGAATAGAATTTAAGATCCTACTTCTTCTTCAATATGAAGCCCTTAATAATCAGCTCCATCATACATCAGAGATCTAATTGTTCCAGATGTTCCTAACAGAGCACTTTGCTCTCAGACTGCAGGTTTAGTTGTAGTTCCTAGGATTTCTAAAAGTAGAATGGGAGGCAGATCTTATAGTTATCAGGCTCCTCTCCTGTGGAACCAGCTCCCAGCTTTAGTCCGTGAGGCAGACACTCTGTTTACTTTTAAGGCCAGGCTTAAAACTTTCCTTTTTGATAAAGCTTATACACTCAACAAAAATATAAACGCAACACCTTTGTTTCTGCTCCCATTTTTCATGAGATGGACTTAAAGATCTAAAATTCATTCCAGATACACAATATTACCATTTCTCTCAAACACTGTTCACAAATCAGTCTAAATGTGTGATAGTGAGCAGTTCTGCTTTGCTAAGACAATCCATCCCACCTCACAGGTGTGCCACATCAAGATGCTGATCTGACATCATGATTAGTGCACAGGTGTACTTTATACTGCCCACAATAAAAGGCCACCCTGGAATGTGCAGTTTTGTCTCACAGCAAAATGCCACAGATGCCACAAGCATTGAGGGAGCGTGCAATTGGCATGCTGACAGCAGGAATGTCAACCAGATCTGATGCTCGTGCATTTAATGTTCATTTCTCCACCATAAGCCGTCTCCAAAGGCGTTTCAGAGAATATGGCAGTACATCCAACCGGCCTAACAACAGCAGACCACGTGTAACCACACCAGCCCAGGACCTCCACATCCAGCAGGTTCACCTCCAAGATCGTCTGAGACCAGCCACTCAGACAGCTGCTGAAACAATTGGTTTGCATAACCAAACAATTTCTGCACAAACTGTCAGAAACCGTCTCAGGGAAGTTCAACTGCATGCTCGTCGTCCTCATCGGGGTCTTGACCTGACTCCAGCTCGTCGCCATAACAGACTTGAGTGGGCAAATGCTCACATTCGATGGCGTCTGGCACGTTGGAGAGGTGTTCTCTTCACGGATGAATCTCGGTTTACATTGTTCAGGGCAGATGGCAGACAGCGTGTGTGGCGTCGTGTGGGTGAGCGCTTTGCTGATGTCAATGTTGTGGATCGAGTGGCCCATGGTGGTGGTGGGGTTATGGTATGGGCAGGCATCTGTTATGGACGAAGAACACAGGTGCATTTTATTGATGGCATTATGAATGCACAGTGATACCGTGATGAGATCCTGAGGCCCATTGTTGTGCCATACATCCATGAACATCACCTCATGTTTCAGCAAGATAATGCACGGCCCCATGTTGCAAGGATCTGTACACAATTCTTGGAAGCTGAAAATGTCCCAGTTCTTGCATGGCCAGCATACTCACCGGACATGTCACCCATTGAGCATGTTTGGGATGTGCTTGACCGGTGTATACGACAGCGTGTACCAGTTCCCACTAATATCCAACAACTTCGCACAGCCATTGAAGAGGAGTGGACTGACATTCCACAGGCCACAATTGACAATCTGATCAACTCTATGCAAAGAAGATGTGTTGCACTGCATGAGGCAAATTGTGGTCACACCAGAGACTGACCGGTTCTGAGTCCCCAGACCCCCAATAAAGCAAAAAACTGCACATTCCAGGGTGGCCTTTTATTGTGGGCAGTATAAGGTACACCTGTGCACTAATCATGATGTCAGATCAGCATTTTGATGTGGCACACCTGTGAGGTGGGATGGATTATCTCAGCAAAGCAGAAGTGCTCACTATCACACATTTAGACTGATTTGTGAACAATGTTTGAGAGAAATGGTAAAATTGTGTATCTGGAATGAATTTTAGATCTTTAAGTCCATCTCATGAAAAATGGGAGCAGAAACAAAGGTGTTGCGTTTATATTTTTGTTGAGTGTAGTTAGAGTGGCTTAGGTCATCCTGAGCTATCTCTGTAGTTATGCTGCTATAGGCTTAGACTGCTGGAGGACAGACTGACCATGTTTCTTTATTTTTACTTTCTTCAATATAGAATGTACTCTTACATCAGTTATTTGCATTGAAATAACTTTTCTTGGAATGTGGCTTGAGATGCCATCTGTTGTCAATCGGTGCTATATGAATAAACTAAATTGAATTCTGACTGACGTGATTTGTTTCTCACAAGGTGAGTATTTGTTGCACCTTGAGAAGATTTTGGGTTTTTCTGAGTTCACTCACAGTGCCCTTGTTTGAGCTCCAAGTAGTCCAGTAGCTTAGCAGCAGCAGAGCAGCTCCCACAGGATGCTGTTACGGGACTCAGAGAAGAAGGAAATCATCAATAACTGGAGGAGGTGACATGGCAAATGATTCGGTCTCTAGTTCTTTTGTCACAAGAAGAAAGTTGGAGCTGGGCTGGATCATAATTGTGATGTGGTTCTGTAAGTAGCCAGCCTCCACAAATCAATTCTGTCAACTCGGTGCCCAGTGGGAGGCTTCAGCCATAAGTTAGAAAAGAAAATCTGTGTAAACCTTCATGAAAACCTTGATTTGTTCTTTTTGTTCAACACTTTGTTCAGTGTCTGCTGTTTTAATAGAATAGAATAGAAATAACCTTTATCGACCATCAGTTTGGAAATTCAGGTGTACCAGTACCGAAGTGACAGACAAGTCAAAGGATGTAGATAGGCACAAAAAATAAATACAAACAGTACTAAGGATAACAAAATGTACAGTAAGGACAAATTTACATCTTAATAAAACACTGTGCAGGTCTTAGAAATAGCACACTTTGAGTACAAGTGTTGGCCTTCCTGATGTTCTTAAAAGGGACGTTTAATGCAAATGTCACTTTTTTCATCCTTTTATGTTGCAGTTTGGGTTTCTGCTGCCTCTGTAAACACTCCAAACATGAATAAAAAACATCTTTTTTTATTTTTGCTGTGAGAAATCTTGTGCTGTTTGAAGAAGTGCCTTTTGACAAAGTTACTTATAACCACCACTCACCCTCACCTCATTCTCCTGTGTGGCAAAGCCAGAGCCTAGTAACAAGATAAGTGGGTGGTCTGCAACCCCTAATTAGAATTAAAAGTAACAGAGCCTTCTAAACAACTCATTCTGAAAGGAAGTGACAAGAAGACTACGACATCTGAAGCCCATGTCCAGGATCCGTCTGTGTTTGGAGGCTCTTGATGCATCAGTCCACTCCTTGTGAAGGTCCCCAACACTTTTCAATGACCTTTTCCTGACAATCCTCTCCAGCTCATCCCTGCTGCTTATGTGCCTTTTTCTTCCACATAACTTTCTATTAATGTGCTTTGATACAGCACTTTGTGAACATCCAGCTTCTTCTGCAATGACCTTTTGAGGCTTTCCCTCCTTATGGAGGGGGTCAATGATGGTTTTCTGCACAACTGTCAGGTCAGCTGTCTTCCCCATGATTGTGATTCCTACTGAACCAAACTGAGAGACCATTTAAAGGCGCAGGAACCCTTTGTAGGTGTTTTGGATTAATTAGCTGATTAGAGTGTGACACTTTGAGCCTAAAATATTGAACCTTTTCACAATATTCCAATTTTCTGAGATTTCATAAACTGTAAGCCATAATCATCAAAATTATAAAAAAAAATAAAGGCTTGGCATATCTGGCTTTGCATGTAATGAGTCTATATCATATTTTAGTTTCACCTTTCAAGTTGAATTACTGAAATAAATGAACTTTTACACGAGATACTAATTTTTTGAGTTTCACCTGTATGTGTTAATATAAGTAGGTGGTGGCTCAGCAGAGAGATTACTAAATAAGAAAATGTAATCAGTAGAGAAATACATATTTGATAGAAAAATATCGTTTAAAAGTATGATGCATCAGCTTTGTGTTATATTTCAGTTTTTGTTTAACTCACATTGAGAAATGAACTTTAAAAAAATGCTGAAAGTGAAACGTTTGAGCTCAGATATCCCCACCCACCCGGTTTTTCTTGGGATGCGTTGCAACTTGCAGGAAATATCATCAAAAATCTCATTATGGGTTTATGGTGCTTGACATAAATGAGAAATGAAATGAAGTCATCAGTGCTGTTCCTACAGGTTCCACTTACTGCTGGCAGAAATCAAAGGAACTGAAGGCAAAACAAAAGCAGGCTGCCTGGTGATGTTAAAGCACAAAACACTTCATACCCACCGATGTGTGTCATATATTAAAATTCAGTAATTACTTATCCCAAAAAAAAAAACACACAAAAAACACTGCAGAGTGGACTCTCAGGTAATCTATTGTACTGCAGAGAAAATTAAAAATGTCCATGAGTGGGGTGTTATAGTCACTGTTAATTAGTTTAGTTGCATGGTACCTTAAACTGCTGCCATAGAAAACTGGATAAAAGTGAAGGTTACTTTTTGAATATACATTTTTTTTCTGTTTTAAAATAAATAAGAATTCCTTTGTATTTGTGCCATCATGTTTAGTATGTCCCCGCCTCTTTGTTTAACACAAACTGTGTCATGATTTGAGTGGATGGTGGTAGAAGGACAGAGCTAAACGCAGAAGTTAGAAGGCTGAGTAAAGATCTGTTTAATCCAAATAATAAAAGTGTTTCTTAAGGAAGAAGAAGAAACTCATCTCAACATGGATCTTAATGAGAATAAAAGACCTGAGGAAAACCATGAGAACTGAATTGTCATCCAGGTTTTATTGCTTTCCTGCACCCTCAACACACTCAAACTATCAGCGCTGTCATCCCCTGATGAGTATGTGTATCACTTATGTCCTAAATATCACCATGCCAATAACCATGTCAATTTTTTAAATGTCCGTCGAAATCTGCAGTGATTGCTGGGCACGCCTCTTCCTTTAAATTTGTCAATAGCACCGCCATTTACAAAAAACAGAGTGCTGAAGAAATCTAGCAGCAGACATGGAGCGGATAAAAGAATGTCTTGAATAAGATAATGTTCAGCGTCCGATAAAACATCGAAAAGTCAGGAGCTTTTTCTCATATTTTTCCATGGAATATGAAAAATGTTTGTCTATGTTCATAGGCACACTGCATATGTCAACTTAACAAGTAAGTTAGCATTTAGGTGCGTCTATGTAACTGGCAGCAGTACTTCTGCAGATACAAACTGTCAACTGATTACTACATTACCCATGTAAATGACTAACCTGACCAAACATTTAGCCTCTTCAGGTTTATTTAATTCTGTAATTGCTGTAGTCTTGTTACTCTGTCGTTACAACCTGTCGTCTCCCCTGTTGTTGCAACTTGTTGTTATTCATCCACATTTGCCGGTGTCATTACTTTGTGTGCTTATGCAGAGTTGTCGGTTTCATCTTTATTTTGTGTTTGATGTTACAGCAGAAATTAATCATCTTTATGTATGTTACAACCTGTTTGCTCAGTGCGAAGCCTTGCCTCACGAATTACCGGTCATAAGAACTGATATTTCAAAATAAGAGGCATTTTTGCCAACATTTAGCCCATAGACTGTATATTACGGTTTAGCCTCGTTTTTACTGTCACCATGAGCTCAATTGCCATTAAAATGTGAACTAAAGGAGTCCAACATCTGAATTTTTCATCTTTTGATATTGATAATCATAAATACAATGATGCTGAGTTCTGCCATGGGAAAAAGGTATGTTGATATCATGAGTTTATATATTAGTGACTGCTGTGAGTCCAACGGGCTAATAACAAGGGTGGAAGCAGAACTCAACCAAGATCAGCACCAGAGCATATTCGTGCCTCCTACACCACGTGACCCCGAGTAGCTTATTGAGTGATACGCTTAAATGACAGAGGAAGGTTATAGTTTACTCTATAAAAACACTGTTAATCACTCAGACCGGCACACTGTCCCATTCTTCTACATGCCCATCTAGCTCATGGTGCACCATGCCAACCATAAAAATAAACACATTCCCCATAACAAATGAACTACCAACAGAACATAACAAAACCTTCATAACAAAACTACAACTAACGATTGAAATAACAAAATAACTGAACCCACAGTTACCCACAATGCACCCTGCTCGCTATCTGCCCTGCAGTAGGGTCATTACAGTATTAATTTAAACTCAGAATCATCACATTTATGATTGTGAATATCAAAAGATGAGAAATTCAGATGTTGCACTCCTTTAGTTCACATTTTAAATGGCAATTAAGCTCATGGTGACAGTAAAAACGAGGCTAAACCTTGGCAAAAATGGCTATGCCAAAGACTCTTATTTTGAAATATCAGTTCTGATGACCGGTAATTCGTGAGGCAAGGCTTCGCACTGAGCAAACAGGTTGTAACATACATAAAGATGATTAATTTCTGCTGTAACATCAAACACAAAATAAAGATGAAACCGACAACTCTGCATAAGCACACAAAGTAATGACACTGGCAAATGTGGATGAATAACAACAAGTTGCAACAACAGGGAAGACGACAGGTTGTAACAACAAGTTGCAACTACAGGGGGAGACGACAAGTTGCAACTACAGGGCAGACGACAGGTTGTAACGACAAGTTGCAACTACAGGGAAGACGACAGGTTGTAACGACAGACGACACGTTGTAACGACAAGTTGCAACTACAGGGGAAGACGACAGGTTGTAACGACAAGTTGCAACTACAGGGGAAGACGACAGGTTGTAATGACAGGGAAGACGACAGGTTGTAACGACAGACGACACGTTGTAACGACAAGTTGCAACTACAGGGGAAGACGACAGGTTGTAACGACAAGTTGCAACTACAGGGAAGATGACAAGTTGCAACTACAGGGAAGACGACAGGTTGTAATGACAAGTTGCAACTACAGGGAAGACGACAGGTTGTAACGACAGACGACAGGTTGTAACGACAAGTTGCAACTACAGGGAAGAGGAAAAGTTGCAACTACAGGGATGACGACAAGTTGCAACTACAGGGAAGACGACAAGTTGCAACTACAGGGAAGACGACAAGTTGCAACTACAGGGAAGACTACAAGTTGCAACTACAGGGAAGACGACAGGTTGTAACGACAAGTTGTAACGACAAGTTGCAACTACAGGGAAGACGACAGGTTGCAACTACAGGGAAGACGACAAGTTGCAACTACAGGGAAGACGACAAGTTGCAACTACAGGGAAGACGACAGGTTGTAACGACAAGTTGTAACGACAAGTTGCAACTACAGGGAAGACGACAGGTTGTAACGACAGACGACACGTTGTAACGACAAGTTGCAACTACAGGGGAAGACGACAGGTTGTAATGACAGGGAAGACGACAGGTTGTAACGACAAGTTGCAACTACAGGGAAGATGACAAGTTGCAACTACAGGGAAGACGACAGGTTGTAACGACAAGTTGCAACTACAGGGAAGATGACAAGTTGCAACTACAGGGAAGACGACAGGTTGTAACGACAGACGACAGGTTGTAACAACAAGTTGCAACTACAGGGAAAACGACAAGTTGCAACTACAGGGATGACGACAAGTTGCAACTACAGGGAAGACGACAAGTTGCAACTACAGGGAAGACGACAAGTTGCAACTACAGGGAAGACGACAAGTTGCAACTACAGGGAAGACGACAGGTTGTAACGACAGACGACAGGTTGTAACGACAGGGAAGACGACAGGTTGTAACGACAGAGACGACAGGTTGTAACGACAAGTTGCAACTACAGGGAAGATGACAAGTTGCAACTACAGGGAAGACGACAGGTTGTAACGACAGAGACGACAGGTTGTAACGACAAGTTGCAACTACAGGGAAGATGACAAGTTGCAACTACAGGGAAGACGACAGGTTGTAACGACAAGTTGTAACGACAAGTTGCAACTACAGGGAAGACGACAGGTTGTAACGACAAGTTGCAACTACAGGGAAGACGACAAGTTGCAACTACAGGGAAGACGACAAGTTGCAACTACAGGGAAGACGACAAGTTGCAACTACAGGGAAGACGACAAGTTGCAACTACAGGAAAGACGACAAGTTGCAACTACAGGGAAGACGACAGGTTGTAACGACAGACGACAGGTTGTAACGACAAGTTGCAACCAAAGGGAAGACGACAGGTTGTAATGACAGGGAAGACGACAGGTTGTAACGACAGGGAAGACGACAGGTTGTAACGACAGACGACAGGTTGTAATGACAAGTTGCAACTACAGGGGAAGACGACAGGTTGTAACGACAAGTTGCAACCAAAGGGAAGACGACAGGTTGTAACGACAGGGAAGACGACAGGTTGTAACGACAGACGACAGGTTGTAACGACAAGTTGCAACCAAAGGGAAGACGACAGGTTGTAACGACAGGGAAGACGACAGGTTGTAACGACAGAGACGACAGGTTGTAATGACAAGTTGCAACTACAGGGAAGACGACAAGTTGCAACTACAGGGAAGACGACAGGTTGTAACGACAGAGACGACAGGTTTTAACGGCAAGTTGCAACTACAGGGAAGACGACAGGTTGTAATGACAGGGAAGACGACAGGTTGTAACGACAGAGACGACAGGTTGTAATGGCAAGTTGCAACTACAGGGAAGACGACAGGTTGTAATGACAGGGAAGACGACAGGTTGTAATGACAGGGAAGACGACAGGTTGTAACGACAAGTTGCAACTACAGGGAAGACGACAGGTTGTAACGACAGAGACGACAGGTTTTAACGGCAAGTTGCAACTACAGGGGAGACGACAGGTTGTAACAACAGAGTAACAAGACTACAGCAATTACAGAATTAAATAAACCTGAAGAGGCTAAATGTTTGGTCAGGTTAGTCATTTACATGGGTAATGTAGTAATCAATTGCAAGTTTGTATCTGCAGAAGTACTGCTGCCAGTTACATAGACGCACCTAAATGCTAACTTACTTGTTAAGTTGACATATGCAGTGTGCCTATGAACATAGACAAACATTTTTGGCACATTTGGAACCTCATAGAAAGGAGTATAAAAGGAAAACATCTCGGTCGGTCAATATGTGAGAGTAAACTAGCTGAAGGAGAAGAAGTATAAACTAGGCTTTAGTCACAGCAGAAGCACAGCTGACACAGCTCTCCAGGAGAGAGACAGGGCCAAGTGCATCATCTATAGAAGAATTCATCAGTTTATCAGCCGGCCTAACCAGTCTTTAATAAGTGCAGCTCATCTAAAATGCTGATAGCAGAGTCCTGACAAATCTAAAGGGGGGTTCTAGACCAGACCAGACCTGGAAACCTGAGATGTACAGGACTGAAAACAGTTACTGCAGCTGCAGGACATGAGTTGGTCATTGAATGTGCATGGTGCAATCCTAAGAGTTTAGCTAAATTTATTTACATCTTCAGAGCTGAAAATCTGTCTTGCCCAACAGCCCGGAAACCTGAAGGATCTGGAGGGGAGTGGGCCAATATCCCTGCTGCAGACAGTGTGTGAAAACCTGGTCAAGAACTACGGAAAATGTCTGACCTAACAGTGAACAAAGGTTTCTGTGCTAACTTCTGTTTCTCACAGTTCATGTGTAGCTATGATGGAAATGACAGACCTCTCCAGTCTAGTGGGGAGACTTGGAAAAAAAGGACGGGTATCTAATACTTATTTTCCTTTCTGTAAAAATCTGTAATTACTCAGATGGTCTGAGGTCAGGCTGTGCAACTGTTTGGGTTTCAGTAATAATCTGATAATAAATAGAAAATATTGAACTTCCTAGACTTATCCCTATCATGTTAACTAAATAAATAACATGAGCAAGAAAACTTGAAGGCAGTTTGCCTTGTATCTGAATATTTGATAACAGAAAGTAGTTCTTATTGTAACACCATCTTAATCTAACAATGTAATCAAAGTCAGTCAGCAGTTTTAGTCAATTTCAGCCCAAACATTAAATAAGTTAATTTCTCAATGTTTATCCATGAATTCTAGAAATAATAAAAAGAAGAGATCCTTTAGAAAGAGCGAAGCAAGACAATCTCCACAGGTGTATTTATATGCTGAATCTCCACTTGTTGCCTTTCCAAGCCTTTGCAGCATCTATCATCACCTGCTGCTGCAGCCTTTTAATAAACAGCAGGAAATGAAAAACATATAGGCTCCAACTGATTCTGCATTTCAGAGTACCAAACATCTTCACAGTGGATATACATTTACTGATAAATATGAGCTTTGGATATGTGATGCAGCATTTTTTTTAAATCTTGCTATATCGATCAAGTGAGATTTTTAGAATTGCCTTTATAATCAATAATCCATTGTCACTGGATCTGGTGGCAATATTATCTCAATTTTCCTTCTCTAAGCAGAAAATTGTGGTTGGATTTTCAACAGTGAAAGGCGCTCTTTTCTCATGTCACGTCCGCCCACCTTGTGTGGTCGGCTTGTGGCAGGCAGAGCAGTCTCGGGCTGTCAGGAGCAATGTGCATTGATCTGACTGGCAGATGAGAGGCCGCGCAAACACAAACAGGAGAGGAGAAGCCACAGACGAGTCTGAGCGAGCATCCCAAACGAGTCGAGGCAAAAGAAAATGTTGAAACAGCTGCTTGTAAGTTCTTCTGCGGAGATGCTGCACACTGGAAGAATAGGATGCAAAACTGTAGAATTATTATTGACTTTATATCCTGTAAAAGTTTAACAGAGTTAGTTCCATTCATCCATTTTCTGTACAGTGGAGTGGGGGTTAGGGGCCACAGCCCAGGCACAAATAGCTAATATCCACAAATACTTGAGACTCCATCTAAAAACGCTTCTACCTGACTTTTTTGATAGTTCAAACACCAAATATACCCAATTATGTATGAATGCACACAGTGGAAACCATCTTGGCACTACTGCAGAACCTAATATCTACAATCTTCCTCACTGCTGCTATTGGGGGTTCAGCCAATCAGTGCCAAACAAAATGAATGGTCCTCCTGGATTGGTTGTTTTGCAAACGCTAGCCAATAGCAAGCCAAGTAAGGTGAAGCAATGCATTATATAGCATGATTCAGCAACAAGGCAATACAACATGCTTTACATGATTTGGGGTAAAATAAAAACAGCAATAAAACAACGATATGAACAGAAAACACAACATCAAAGACATTAAGAACAATAAAACATACTACGATTATGACATTCCAGCTATTATTAATCAATTAATCAGATCAAAGGCAGCTCTAAACAGATGGCTTTTTGGCTTTGATTTAAAGTGACTGAGTATTTCAGTACCTTTGCAGTCATCTGGAAGGTTGTTCACAGTAACTGAAGTAGCATTGCACCGAGGTCATAACTTCCCAGGCTGCATTTTCTTTCAAATATTTTAGATATGCCCTACAACAAAGTCTAACTCTGTAAATATCCATCCATATCCATCATCATGGAGACACACAGGAAAAACAAGGATGCACACACTCTAAAGAGACCAGTTAACTTACTTGTTTGCAGAATGTGGGAGGAAGCTGGAGTAACCAGAGAGAACCCACGCATGCACACGATAAACATGCAATCTCCATGCAGAAAGACCCCAGGCTGGGATTCGAACCCAAGTCCTTCTTGCTGCAAGGCAACAATGCTAACAACTGTGCAACTGTACAGCCAACAACAGTACAGTTACGTTAGAACAAATCAAATTTGACCTCATTTATACATTTACATTTAAATATCTGTACACTGATAACAAAGAGGAGCTGAAGTCAGATTCTTTATTCATATGCACAAACCGATGCCTTGTCCACAAGTAGCAGGATATCTCACAAAACAGATATTTTTCTACAATTTGGCCCATCATCCACACAAAAACACAGATTTATGGCATCAAAAGCGATTCCTTGAAAAAACACAGACCAAAGTGAAGATTTGCGAATTCTCCGTTTTAAGCGTTTGCCTGTGGACAGAAATAACTGGAGTTTTAGGTTTCGGAACATCACTGTCTGTGACGAAAATGCTCCAACATCACATGTGCGACCTGTATTTCCACTCAGAAACAGCATTGATGCCCTCAGAGCTGTGTTGATATTATCGATTGTCCAAGCGCTTTTTGCTTGCATGTTTTTACAAGCTCAATTACTGCTTTATGTAGAAGTTAACAAGTAGACTTTTTTTTTCATTGGATAGGATTTGGGGGAACTACTGCCCCCTACAGGTTTGGCATACCTAGGAATGTGCTTAAATTTAACATTTAAAAAGGCTCAACAACCTGATAAAGAAGGTTCTGGTTCTGTTCTGGGGACAACTGTGGAACCACTGGAGATGATGATGCAAAGAAGGATTCTTCATAAAACCCTGAGCATCCTCTTCATGAGACTGACATACAACAGAGTGTCTTCAGTCGGAGGCTTCTTCAGTTTCGCTTCAATACAGACTGCTACAGGAAATCCTTCCTGCCCACAGCCATCATGATCTAAAACAACTCCTTAAAGAATTTAGTTTATGAGCTACAACAACACTTAATTCCCTCTGGGATCAAGAAAGTATTTTTGAATTGAATTGAACTAACGATGCACTTTTGTAGTTAGTTGTGGATATTTTTTGTTTTTTTTAAACGAGGTGAAGAGGATATTCAGTTTTTTTTTTATAACCCAGCTACATGTGTACATGGTCTTAAACTTGGGTAAGAAAGTGAATTCTGATTCTACTGTTGAAGAATGGGTCAACATTTCTCCACAGTGATGTAGAAGACTCAATACCAGTTTTATAAAGACTTGATGGCAGGTGGAGGATGCAATACCCAGTCATTAGGTTAAGTTATTTACTTGTTCCACACAAGGCCAGGTTGATTTGGAAATATTTTTTCTCTAATTAATAAAATCCTCATTTGAAAACAGATTACGGTGGGCTCAGTTCAGGAAAACCCAGCATGCTCTGGATGAGTTGATGCACAGCGCTGCCTGCAGTTATTCCTACTTCTAAAACCTTTCCCTCAGGGTCTATGCAGGAAACCGAAGTGCTTGTTTAGCTGAAACAACAACTTTGAGCAAGTTGCAGTTTGCATAGATTAGAATGATGAACATGATCCAAGATTTATACAATATCTGCTGTTAAATATAGCGTTTTATGGTGATGCATCAATTACCATCAGAAAAGTATAATATATCTGTGGGAATGGTTGAAGACAAAGGGCTCTTTCCCGAACATCACCTCATCATAACTTTAAAACAAAAAAATACTGAAGTAGCCATGAACCTTTGTTTTAATACTACTGCTGCATATTTGTAAATATGTTTATCCGCTGGGAGCATTTCTAATTCTTTCAATACAAACAAAAATTAAAGACTTTGAAGCCAAATGTTAATATATTCATAAACCATCTTCATGTTCTTGGAGTTTGTGGAAAAGGTTAAGATCCAAACAAACAGGAGGCAACATTTCTCAGAGAACAATTCAGGTATAATGAGTCGTGGCCAGGGCATTAACAAGCAAAATATGACTCGACCAGCATGTCAACTAATTAATCTGTTGTGTTTATAATGTCTGTTAAGTCTGATGAATAAAAACCAGGTAAATCAGAGGCTGGACAGAAACACAGAGAGAGTTCAGGTAAGAAGTGTCTGTATTCCACTGAAGCAACCTGCAGGTCTGCAACGTTTTACAGTAAAGATAAATACAGTGTTAGACATGTACATTTGTATATGGTTTCTAAATAGACTTCACTAGTTGTTTAATCCCTAAGCCATCAAAAGCAAATCTATGTGGTAAAAGATATAGTTTTATCAGACATGCAGACTATTGGGACTAAATGATGCTTTCTGTTAGTAACAGGTGGTTGTATACTTTACTTCAAAAGGAAGGAGAACAGTTGGTGGAAATTAAGTGGTTCCATTGAAATCTTGTCTAAAGAATAATTAATTTTTGACTTCATGTTCAGTAATACTGCCTCAGACGTTCAAAGTAAGAGTTCAGCAACATGCTGTCTCCTTCTGTCCACACAGATGCTTCATGAGCACAGATTCTCATCCTCATCAGGAGAGGGCTGCTTAACAAAGCCTACGCAAACAACATGTACTCGCCTCGTCTACAGTCTGCATTTTCCTTGTTCTTTTTTATTCATCTTAACGGATGCCTCAACAAAAGAAAGAAAACATGCTCAGAAGGTAAAGCTCTGTTTTTACAGTCATTGTCACAGGAGTGGGGTTTTTCTGCTGCAGCAGCAGCAGCTGTTTTTTTCAGATTCATTAGCTTGTATAAGATGCAGCATCCTTACATTCTGCCATGTACGTTGGTGTAATAAAAATTGTGTCTTGCGAGGAGAAAAATATGATGAGAGCAGATTTTGAGAAACATCAAGTACTTTTATTTCTTTCAAGCATCTGTTGGACATTTGATCGCTTTGTATAGTCTGTCTGTTGGGATCAGGGGTGTGGAGTTCAAAGTGTTCAACTCTTTCAGAATGGGGTGTCAGAATTTTGCTGAGATCGCTGTCTCATTTGACTTTATGAATAAATAAAAATATGCTTTTAATGGGTACCCTGCCTCTCGCCCCATGACTGCTGGAGATAGGCACCACCCCCCTGTAACCCTGCATAGGATGGATGGGTACAGATAATGGATGGATGTTTTTAATGGTTAACTGACTGCTCAGACTTGCACTACATCAAACATGTCTTCCTCTTTTGTAAAGACTGTGCAGAACAGAATAGAAAGAAGCTCTTCTGTCCCTCAAGTGAGGAAATTCAGGTGTAACAGCAGCAAAGTGATAGGCAGGTTGAAGCATCAAGATTCACACTCAGGTACAAAAAAAGTAAGAAGACAGATTATACCGTAAGGGCAAATTTACAGTGTAAGAACAAAAAACCTTGCAGATAATAAATATAGCATACTCAGAGAAATATGTAAACAAGTAGGATAATTATTCGGTCTCTATATACAGGTATATGCTTATGTATATGTCAGTTACACAATTACAAAAAACAACTTATGTTTTTATTTCCCTTTTGATATATTTAGATTTAAAAATGTCTTAACTGAGATCAAAGTGGAACCAAAGTCAAATTCCTTGTTTCTGTGCACAAACTTGGATCTGATCCTGACTTGGAATGAAGCTTCAATTCTGTATGAGGGTCTCCAAGTGCTCAGAAAATTATTCACCAAATTCATCTGAAAGTAGGTCATTCATCAGTAGGGAACATCAATGGTTTCTTATGCAGCTACAGTAAAAGAAGAAAGATGGACCGAACCAGAACTTTGTCAGCGAACGCATCTTTCTGCAGTAATAAGGTCCATGACACGCTCTGCACCGAACTGAACGACTCACCTGAAACAATGTCAAGCTGAATGTAAACATCACTGATACTAGAGAAAACCAGCTGACATACAGCTGGGAGAATAGGGTGTAGTAATATCATAGCAAAACTCCAACCCTAACCCACACTCATACCTAACGGCAATTTAGAGAGACCAAATAACCTAACAGTCATGTTTTTGGACTGGGAGGAAGCCGGAGTACCTGGAGAGAACCCATGCATGTACAGGGAGAACATGCAAACTCCTTAATGTTGTGACACACAGTGAGCGAGTTTTGTCTGGTTTACATAACCATCAATAATTATGATAAATAATTATTGATTGTTAATAATTAATATTAAGGGCACCACTTCTTTATCAGAAGACCACACATCCAGTCTCTTCTTGAAGGTATAAGTTCACACGCCGTGGACAATAATTGTACGCAGTGGCGGCTGGCCAATAGAGGGCGATAGGGCGTCTCCCCCAAAGTGTTTCCCAAGTGTTTTTGATTTTGATTTTTAATTAATTTTTTTACAATAATCACATATTCTAAGTTAATTACAAAATAACAAAGTATCATATATAAAAATTTATATCATTTTGGGAGAAAAAGCTTCCGCTGCTGCACTGCTGGGGCGATAGACAGATCGCCCCAGCAGTGCAGCAGCCAGCCAATCACTGACAAGAAATTCGTACATAGCAACAGGAATTTATCCAATCAGCGTCGTTGATTTGGACGCTTGAAGAGAAATCGCCCCAAGGCTGGTGTGAGGGCGGGCAAGATATGTGGTGATGACATTGGCAGTGTGATTTCTGTGCCACAAGAGGGCGCTGCTGTAAGAGTTAACAGCTTTGTGTGTAAAATTTCTTTGTAAAACTAATAAGTTATTTGTTTCCAGTTTGGTTCTAAACTTGTTTGTGCAATATTGTATTTATGTTTAGTATAAGAATGCCTGAAGTACTGGCATTAAAATAATCAGTATTTCACATAGTACTGGTATCCAGCCGTTTATGTTCAATTGTTTTGGGATAATTATTGAAAATGACTTGATAAGCTATATGCACAGCTCCACTACTTCCTGAACTAAGTACAGCGCTTTAATTTCCTGTCTGTATTGGATAAACTGATCAATCCAGGTGTGTCTGACCTCAGTAGTCCCAACAACAATGGTCAGACACACCTGGATCAATCAGTTTGTCCAATGATGTAAGACAGGAAATAAAACAGCTGTACTTAGTTCAGGAAAGAATGGAGTTGTGCACAAAGTTCAGATAGCACAAGTTAGATTTTTAAAAAAGAAGAAAAAAAAGCACAGCCCCACCAAAAATATTTTTTACCAGTCGCCACTGATTGTACGCATACACCAAGTAATCACAGAAAACTTCTCTTTAAAGAGTAACTAAACCCCAAAACAACTTTTTTTGCTTCTAAACTGTTTAAATGGGTCTTTACCAATGCAGTCTTTCAGTTTCTGGGGATTTTTTACATTTTGGTGTAAACTTGTTTAATTCTACACCTTTTGGTCTAAAAACGTCTTAGTGCTGCCCTCTTAGGGTTGAACGGTGGCTACTGCATTTGAATTTTGTGATTGGTGGAGAGCGGTACATCTCTACGTCACAGGCATCGACTGTGTCACAGCAGCCATGGTCTCACAGACACGCCCCGTGGGTTTGGGTATAAAACTATCAGACATACTGCTCCCCGCCCCCTCGTGGCGAGTTTGGAGTGGGATGGCGTTTTTCAGGTTACAATTATTATCACATTAGCACTTAGTTAGCATAGCTAACATACTGTTTTGAACGGAGGGAGACAGGAGGAGTCCAGTCTCTGAGTGGTAATGCTAACATAGGCTAACGTTCAAAACAGATGAATGTTGATCAGATCGATCAGTCGCAAAACTGCCAAAATCGCTTTGGTCACTGTCCATGTTTCAGTGTCACATTAAGCGAGCTGTCACTGTCCTCCTGAACACACCCCCACGTTCCCCCCTCCGCTTTTCCCCCACACTTGGCCACACCCCTCTGTTCTTCCTGGCACCGCCCACTTTGTAGAATTTTTTTAATGTTGTCTGGGGGCGGGGTTATGCCTTTTCAGGGGGTTCAGTTACACTTTAAGCTAAGGGGAATTTATTAAGAAAATAGATCAACCTTACAGCTGAAACATTTCATCAATAATTTCCATATGTTCTAAAGCATGCAACTACTACTACCGATCTTAGAAAACCAATAATATGTGAAAATTAATCAACACAATTAACACGAAGGGGATCAGGGACCAACAGAGAGCTCCCCTTCCACAGGGGAGGGGAGGGGACATGAGGGTTTGTTCAGAAAGGGAGGTGGCCCTCACTCCAGGGGCTCAAGTAAGAGATAGCCTGTAGGACAAGGGTCATAAACTTACCTCTGGGCCACGATGGAGGACAGCACATGGAGTGTAAGGAGAGACAGGGCCATAAAACTAGCTTTAGCTAAAATGGGGCAGAGCACATGGTGTGTACTGTCCACATAGAAGGCCACAGCTTTAACTAAAAGACAAAGAACAATGGTGTTAACCTTTCAGGTAGCAGACCAGCTAACACAGGTCGGACTTAGACCGACTCTGCCGACCAGTTGATCAGAGAGCAAGAGAGAGAGAGAGAGTAGTACGTGGAAAAGAGAGAGAAAGAGTGGGATCCGCTCAGGATAAAAAACTGTTTAAAACACAGCAAATAATACAGCTCACAAGCGTATGCGTACGGCAACGTTAAATGAGCCAACAGGTTCAGCGCTTTAACCAACAATGAACGAGATTTAACTCATCCGAACTATATTCTAACTATTTATCTGCCCAGACACAAGATTAGCATAATTGAACCGGTTCAGTCCTACTTTGCTTTGAGGGAGGTCCAGTCCACAAAGAGGAGAGCAAAATGTGTCCGTAACTGAGCAAAAAGGGAGAGCTAGAACCTGGCGCGGGATTTTGGGACTGTGTGTCCCAATTGCAGGCCGGACGGCTTGCAGGTCGAAGTAAAGAAATAACCCAAGCTGGATACACAGACAGCAGTGGGCACTTCGAAGCTATGAGATGAGAGTTCTCCCCGGTCCAGCAGGTCAGAACAAAAGAGAATCTTCACCGGTGAGACGTCCTCTCTATAGTAGAAATTTCTGCTGACAACAATTTGAAATGGCCGCCACCACCTTCCTATAGCCCTTTGGCCGTGATGTCATCGTTGATGTCACCATTGGTGGCCACGGACCAATGGGAGTGTGCTAGGGTCACAGCTAGGAATGCTGGGAAATGCAGTCTGCTCAGTCAGGGGAAACTGGCTTCCCCATGTACAACAGTCTGTAAGACCATAGGCTGGGATTCAAACCCTGGACCTTCATGCTGCAAGGCAAGAGTGCTACCAACTGCACCACTGTAATGCTGATAAAAGTTTAAAAAAAAAGTCATTTGCACATTTGTATAAATCTTTCTTGATTAAATTGCACTGAAAACATACCAAAACTGTAACTTTTGTGTGCCGTTACACCTCTGGTAGATGCTGTAGCAGCAGTGCACATCTATCCTTTTTGGGAGAGGGGGGTAAACTTACCCAGTGGGTAAGTTGCCCCCTGTATCTTGGCAATAGAACATGGTTGCCATCATGTGACCGCACATGTTAGAATAAGCCTTTTTATCTCAGGGTGTGACAGAGAGAGGTTTATGGTGAAATATTGTATTTTTCGTAAAAGTGCATTTTTTCGATGTCAGAATAATGTTTCCATCAAAGCAAATTTATCCAGGTCCAAATACATATCCCATACATGTTGATCATTAGTTAGCGTATTAGACAGTGTGAATTAATTTGCTAGAGGTTTGCCTGAATAATTAACATTAGTTGTTTTTTTTTATAAATGGTGGACCAGGGGTAAATTGAAATCACGTCACAAATGAATCTGATCATTTTAAAACTGTGTTTCAGTTGAGGATGACAAAACAGTTTTAGTTCTTTTTATATTTTAACCTTGACAGGAGGGATGTGGCCCAGTTAGTTGTTTTGAACAGAACCATGTTCCTTAGCAGTTAAGTGTAATAGTTTGGGTTTTCTCTTTTGTCTTCCATTGTTTTTTGAGGCTCCTGCTGAAAGAAGAGATCTATACCTACTCATGTGCTGTAATGCTGCCGTCTCCTTGTACCTGGAGGATGGATTTTTTTTAAGCTCACTCAGTACGTTTACATGCAGCAAGAGAAATTCGAATTAGTCCGACTGAAATCAGACTTTAAAAATGCATGTATACACCTTAGTCCGGCTGGAATCGAACCGAACTAGAGTTTCAGAAGCTCGACTACTGCAGCTAGATAATGCGGTTAGAAATTCAAATTTCTCTGCATGTATACTCTCGCCTTGAGAAGCCGAGCTATCAGGAGCTGTACCCCGCCCCTCCAGGAAATGACGAGCTCAGAAGACCCGTAATCAACAAAAAAAGCGATGTATTACGCTGTAATTGATGTAATACGATCAAACAGTGGGCTACAGAATGTAACAAATCTACAGCGCGGCAGCGTTGTTGTCATCCTTTTTTTTTTACTGTCGACTTCTCTTCCACAAGTGTTTGTTTACCCCGAGTGTGTGACGCGAACCGGAAGAATGCCACACAAAGGGTTGCATGTCGCCACCTGCCTTTGCGGTGGTCGGGACACTTCTTTCAATAATTCGATTTTCGGAGTAACATGTAAACTCCAAAAAGCTCGATTTAGCTGTGCATGTAAACGTACTGACTGTTAGAAATACAGCTAGGAAAAATCCCAAAGCTGAAGTTCTTCCTGGGAAAGCTGGAGCTCGACCAGAAACCCTGAGTTTAATATCCAATGTGATGTTACGAACACAGAATGTAAGGCACGACTCATATAGATAGCCCTATTCATGCACAAGACAATTCAAAGAGCTTTATCAAAGGAAAGACGAAAAGAGAATAAATCAGAAAGACCCCCATGCTGGGGAGTGGCTTATTCTGTGGGAGGTCCATAAACAGTTTTTTTAATTTAACCCCCTAGTGATTTTATGTCCCGTTGTTACATACGTTTGGGTCAAATATGCCTTATTGGTGACACTTTTTCTATGTACAGTACATATACACTCAACAAAAATATAAACGCAACACCTTTGTTTCTGCTCCCATTTTTCATGATATTGGACTTAAAGATCTAAAATTCATTCCAGATACACAATATTACCATTTCTCTCAAGCATTGTTCACAAATCAGTCTAAATGTGTGATAGTGAGCACTTCTGCTTTGCTGAGATAATCCATCCCACCTCACAGGTGTGCCACATCAAGATGCTGATCTGACATCAAGATTAGTGCACAGGTGTACCTTATTCTGCCCACAATAAAAGGCCACCCTGGAATGTGCAGTTTTTTGCTTTATTGGTGTTCTGGGGACTCAGAACCGGTCAGTATCTGGTGTGACCACCATTTGCCTCATGCAGTGCAACACATCTTCTTCGCATAGAGTTTATCAGATTGTCAATTGTGGCCTGTGGAATGTTGGTCCACTCCTCTTCAATGGCTGTGCGAAGTTGTTGGATATTAGTGGGAACTGGTACACGCTGTCGTATACGCCGGTCAAGCACATCCCAAACATGCTCAACGGGTGACATGTCCGGTGAGTATGCTGGCCATGCAAGAACTGGGACATTTTCAGCTTCCAAGAATTGTGTACAGATCCTTGCAACATGGGGCCGTGCATTATCTTGCTGAAACATGAGGTGATGTTCATGGATTCATGGCACAACAATGGGCCTCAGGATCTCATCACGGTATCTCTGTGCATTCAAAATGCCATCAATAAAGTGCACCTGTGTTCTTCGTCCATAACAGATGCCTGCCCATACCATAACCCCACCACCACCATGGGCCACTCGATCCACAACATTGACATCAGCAAAGCGCTGGATGTGGAGGTCCTGGGCTGGTGTGGTTACACGTGGTCTGCGGTTGTGAGGCCGGTTGGATGTACTGCCATATTCCCTGAAACGCCTTTGGAGACGGCTTATGGTGGAGAAATGAACATTAAATGCACGAGCAACAGATCTGGTTGACATTCCTGCTGTCAGAATGCCAATTGCACGCTCCCTCAATGCTTGTGGCATCTGTGGCATTTTGCTGTGAGACAAAACTGCACATTCCATGGTGGCCTTTATTGTGGGCAGTATAAAGTACACCTGTGCACTAATCATGATGTCAGATCAGCACCTTGATGTAGCACACCTGTGAGGTGGGATGGATTATCTCAGCAAAGCAGAAGTGCTCATTATCACACATTTAGACTGATTTGTGAACAATGTTTGAGAGAAATGGTAATATTGTGTATCTGGAATGAATTTTAGAGAATTGTAATTCAAGGTTGTACTTGCATCTCATTGCATCTCGTTTAGCAACCTTTACAGTAGCACCAATGTAGTTATCCAAATGTAATTTTATTGCTTGTGTGATCATGCAGCATGTAGAGTTATCTGATTTTATAGATGCAGGTGAGATGCTTTCTATTTATAGGTGTTCAAAGGAGAAAACAAAATCCAAACAAGCCTCTGAAAGTGGGGACTAAGCAGTAAAAATTAGTGCTGTTTTATTAGGGTCTCCAGTCAGGGTTGGTAGGAATGACACGGTGCTCTCTAGTATGTACAGCTAGTGAGTGCAGCAGAGAAAAATCAGCTGTGTAATCCTCAGAATGCTGATGGTAAATCACATCGTAATCAAAACCCAGCAGGAGGGAGGTGCACAGAGCCCCCATGCTGACTGTTGTCAGTGCCTTTTGGTCTCTGTGCAGAGTACAACATCCTCTTCAGAAGTATGTTCTCTTCCTTTCTGTTTAAGCTCAAACACAAGCAAAGGGATCTTAAAGAAGTTCAGACCTAAATTTACAGGACAAGATATGAGCTGAGTCAGTCAGTCGTGTGACCCAGGAAACTCGCAAACAGAACCCTAAATGAATGACTGGAACCAAGTTATTTATGACCAAACAGCTCAAGCTTGTAAATTGTAACAAATTACAACAACCTGATATTAGCTTGCAAATTCTTCACGCTACCTGGCAAGGCTGGCTTATTTGTATATCACATTTCAACAACAAGGCAATTCAAACTCCAGGTGCTTTACTTGATGTTTTTTCCTTATTTAAACTAAACAGCAAAGCAACAAGAGAACAGTACTAAAACCAAATGAAAGTGATCTTACTCTATTGGGTTCAGGAGGCCACTTTCAGGTTCATTCAACAGCTAAAAGACCTTCGGCTTTTAAACCACCCTCTATGTTCTAAAATAAGGGTTTTGACCAGCTGCTGGTTAGTGGCATTGCCCTTCTAGGCCTTAAAAGGGTCTCGGAGGAAAATGAGATTTGGGTTTTAATGTGATCTGGGTGAGGTGGCCCAGCAAAGCCGTAAAATACGCCATAACTCAGCCTGAAAGGAGCGGTTGGCCCGGCTGCAGCTCCAGGTGTGCTGAGCCAGGCTGACATTTCATTCAGCTGCCGGATTACCAGGACAACACAGTGTTAAAGTAAGACTTGGCTTTTACAGGACATCACTTCCCAAGACTTGACTTTTATTGCGCCGCTGTAAGCCAGCGGGGTCTTACGGCTCAGCACCTCAGCCCTCCCAGACACCTTTGCAAATTCAGTCTCAGAGAGCGCCGTCGTCTTCTGTGACCTTTGCGGAGTAAACCCAGCTGCTGCATGCATTACATCGTCTGGCGTTCCTCAGACGGCGAGTAAATTACACCGTGTGGATCTGTGCAGCTGATTATGAACTCGTTACCATGGCAACAGAGACCATCTGATGGGGTGAAGTGTAAATACGAAACTCTGTGTCGATAAATGATCATAAAGGAAGTTTCTGTGCTTTGATCAAGGATCAGTATTCATGAGGTGCGCCACAGCTGTGAGCACAGTGCCATCTAGTGCAGAAAGGTGGAACATCTGAGTGAAGCAGGGATGAAGGAAACACCAACAGTAACACTTTAAATGGAGGACAGCTTCAAAGATGTCTGGAGGGTTAACAGGAATAAATTAGAATCTAAACAGCAGATATGAAATGTCTGGCCCCCCCCCCCCCCCCACCACCACACACACACACACACACACACACACACACACACACACACACACACACACACACACACACACACACACACACACACACACACACACACACACAAGTCTCATCACTGTGCTTCATTAAAAGAACACCGAACAATTAGCATTTGACCCAAGAGCTGCATCATCTGCTTTATGTTCCACGGTGGTGAGAAGCAGCTCCTAATCTGTCTGTCAATGAGCACACACACACACACACACACACACACACACAAACACACACACACAGGCACAGAGGGTGTGGAAATGAGGACACAAGACTAGTCTGGAGGGATGGTTCTGGTCTGACCGCAAAGCCCATTTCTGTTCACAACTCAGATAAAAATGAAATTCTTCTGTTTGTGTCTGAACTTCATTAATAACAGGTTTGCTGAAAAAACCTTTGTTGCTGTGAGATGGTCTACATGTGCACAAAAACAGACTGCAGCCATCCACTGTCCTTTCTATAGTCATATTCTCTATAATGGAATAATATGGAAATGTAACTCAATTCACAAAGTAAAACATATTATGCAGATTAATTCCACATGAACTGATGTTTTCTGTGAATTATGTTGGACTTCTGCTTACAGCTAATGAACATATAACAGTTAATTTATAATATTAAATCAGACCAATAAAGAAAATATATAAAAAGACCTGCTTAAAGGTTGTTATTTTCAAAAGGTTATTTTAATCTGATATGAGGCATACACATTTTCTATAATAATATGTTTGAATATGACTCAGTAAAAATCTCTCAGTTTGGTCTTTGGTCCTACAGTGATAAATATGTTATACATCAAATAAATTGAAAATAAGGTAAATCAAAAGTTAAATACTAATATAATTGTGCTAATATTTTAACAGATTAACAAAATGATCTTGAATTAATTATTTAAAACATAAAAACAATTATTTCAGTATCTATTAAATTTTTTCACATCTCCTGTTCATGAAAATCTTTATTAGTTTCCTTTTTTATTTAAATGATTAGATACATAAGTATTGATTTAATTAGTTTATCTTTTTATTGCAATGTGTGTGGATACATAAAACTATTGAGTTAAATCTATGCAAGTTTATAGTTTTTTTCTAAGTTATTGTGCTTAAGATATTACCTTTTGTGACCCCATTGGCCAATAGGATTCACGCAGGAGCTTTAGTGCCAGTGTTCTGGTCACATCTAGTGGCTTAAATTGTAAACCACAACCAAGAACATTTTGCCAACACTTTTTTGGGCTTAATTTAGTTTTGGCGATTACCCCAACTTTCTATCCATATACAGCTGCTTGCAAAAGTTTTCGGCCCCCTTGAACTTTTCCACATCTTGTCACATTACAGCCACAAACATGAATCAATTTTATTGTAATTCCAGGTGAAAGACCAGAACAAAGTGGTGAACACGTGAGAAGTGGAACGAAAATCATACATGATTCCAAACATTTTTTACAAATAAATAAGTGAAAAGTGGGGTGTGCGTAATTATTCAGCCCCCTGAGTCAATACTTTGTAGAACCACCTTTTGCTGCAATTCCAGCTGCCAGTCTTTTAGGGTATGTCTCTACCAGCTTTGCACATCTAGAGACTGAAATTCTTGCCCATTCTTCTTTGCAAAACAGCTCCAGCTCAGTCAGATTAGATGGACAGCGTTTGTGAACAACAGTTTTCAGATCTTGCCACAGATTCTCGATTGGATTTAGATCTGGACTTTGACTGGGCCATTCTAACACATGGATATGTTTTGTTATAAACCATTCCATTGTTGCCCTGGCTTTATGTTTAGGGTCGTTGTCCTGCTGGAAGGTGAACCTCCGCCCCAGTCTCAAGTCTTTTGCAGACTCCAAGAGGTTTTCTTCCAAGATTGCCCTGTATTTGGCTCCATCCATCTTCCCATCAACTCTGACCAGCTTCCCTGTCCCTGCTGAAGAGAAGCACCCCCAGAGCATGATGCTGCCACCACCATATTTGACAGTGGGGATGGTGTGTTCAGAGTGATGTGCAGTGTTAGTTTTCCGCCACACATAGCGTTTTCCATTTTGGTCTCATCTGACCAGAGCACCTTCTTCCACATGTTTGCTGTGTCCCCCACATGGCTTGTGGCAAACTGCAAACGGGACTTCTTATGGTTTTCTTTTAACAATGGCTTTCTTCTTGCCACTCTTCCATAAAGGCCAACTTTGTGCAGTGCACCACTAATAGTTGTCCTATGGACAGATTCCCCCACCTGAGCTGTAGATCTCTGCAGCTCGTCCAGAGTCACCATGGGCCTCTTGGCTGCATTTCTGATCAGCGCTCTCCTTGTTCGGCCTGTGAGTTTAGGTGGACGGCCTTGTCTTGGTAGGTTTACAGTTGTGCCATACTCCTTCCATTTCTGAATGATCGCTTGAACAGCGCTCCGTGGGATGTTCAAGGCTTGGGAAATCTTTTTGTAGCCTAAGCCTGCTTTAAATTTCTCAGTAACTTTATCCCTGACCTGTCTGGTGTGTTCTTTGGACTTCATGGTGTTGTTGCTCCCAACATTCTCTTAGACAACCTCTGAGGCCGTCACAGGGCAGCTGTATTTGTACTGACATTAGATTACACACAGGTGCCTCTATTTAGTCATTAGCACTCATCAGGCAATGTCTATGGGCAACTGACTGCACTCAGACCAAAGGGGCCTGAATAATTACGCACACCCCACTTTTCAGTTATTTATTTGTAAAAAATGTTTGGAATCATGTATGATTTTCGTTCCACTTCTCATGTGTACACCAGTTTGTTTTGGTCTTTCACGTGGAATTGTCACGCTGCCCTATTCCTGCCTCATTGTCTTCACCTGTCTGTCTCATCAACCACACCTGATCCTACTCACCTCCTGCCTTCAAGACCCCTCACTTCCTTTCACTCCCGGCCGGATCATTAGTATTTGTCAATCCCCATGGTGTGTCGTTCTTCCTGCTGTCTTCCTTCCCTGCCCGATGTCCAGTGTCTCCGTTCACCACCATCATCCCGACTTCACTATACTAAACATCCTGCACCTTCCTTCAGCGAGTGCGTTTGGGTCCATTCTCCACACGCCACGTGACAGGAATTCCAATAAAACTGATTCATGTTTGTGGCTGTAATGTGACAAGATGTGGAAAAGTTCAAGGGGGCCGAATACTTTTGCAAGCCACTGAACTCTTTAGGCTTCTCTTTCATTTTGAAGTTGTGTTTTAATGAATTATATTGATAATTTTAATTTACATAAACTCCACAGTTTCCCTGTTGCAGATGTATCTTACATTTCTTTCACTGTGACTACAAACCAAGGTGAGACAGGGGCTACTTCTGGTATGTTCATACCAGAAAACTGAAACATATGCTCAAATAACAGGGAAAATATAGCTTTTCTATTAAATTGCAACTTGCTAGACCCTTCAATGTGTCCGGAAGTGAATAGTTGCTGCTTTGAAAAAATTCCAGATTAGGTATTCTATTGTCAGAGGCAGGAAAACCGGGACCAGTCTGGTTGAAATGCAATTATGGACATCGCTTCTCTAAAAAATAAGAACAAACACTCTGACACGACCGCAGTGAGTTGCAGCGAAGTAAATGTGACTTCAGTCATCACACAGCTCATGACGAACGCTTCAGAACTTATAGCTGAGGAAGGTGAGTCATCATCCATTCGCTGAAAGACTAAAGTGGTAAACTGAGAGAAAATAAAGCATTTTTACCAACGTGGAGCTAAAAGACAACTGATAAAACTTTGTAAACTACAGGAGACATGATGTAAAGAGGTGATAAGTGGAAGTTTAGTCTGCTATAAACACAATGAGATCAAACAAGCTATCTTACATTTTATTTCTCCTTTAGGAAACCGATGCAGATTCAGTGACGTCTCATTTCATTCTCATAGTTTGCTATTTTGAATTCAGGGGAATTTTATCAGGAGCTAAATGTGTCACACTCTAATAAATAAAACTGATAATCACCTAAATGTGCAATGAGCATAAAATTAAGTCTATCATTAAATATGCTATCAATGTGTAATTACTTCCATAAATAATGTTTTATAGTTTCCTGCTGCAGTTCATTATGAATTAATGCAGGTTATGCACCTACATATAAACCCAAAATTATGCATACCTTCAGAAGATTTTATCTTTTAATTTGATTAACATGTTTCTTTAAACCGTAAAATAGATATGTGTCAAAACATGATACTATAACGTGCCATAGCTTAAAAAAAATAAAATGGAAAAACTGTTTTTACGTTTGACTTATATTTTATCAAAGGAGCGTGTCTGAAATGGTTCATATCTATTGTAAATTGTGGGTTTGTGGGAAAATTCAACATCCTAAGTCATTCCTATTATGTTTAGGTTAGCAGAGCACCCAAAACCAGCAGACTTACAGTGGGATCCAAGGGAACTAGCAGAGGAGCAGGCAGTGTGGCAGATCCAGTGATGAACAATGAAAACCGATGCACACATATACTGAGGCAGGAGTGGAAATGACTAATCAGAGACAAATGGGGATCACGAACACCTGAGGCAGAATGTAGGCAGAGGACGATCAGGTGATAGGCAACAGCTGTAGAGGGGGTCATAATGGCAGGCTATGGAAAGTACAAACCACAGGGAAAGAACAGCACTGATCAAAGAGAAATCCAACACCGTGGACCCCAGCCTCTCACCATTCACTATTTGTGGATTCACCAATTTGCGGAATGTATCTCCTAATTTTTGGCGGAAAAACCCTCGTAGCGCATGTCTAAAATATTAAAAAGAAAGTACATCATGGGAAGCTAAAATACGTGAGGCTACACGCAGTGCTACTTGGCATGCTAATGGCTGCCGCTTGCAGCGCACGCAATCCAGAACTACCATTCATTTTCCTTGTCGCTAATTGGCTGTACCCCCAATAGTGTAAATAATAAAGACTGTATATATTGGCTTTTTCAATAGCGCTAAGATGGCTTTGGCATAAATGCTTAATAATGAATATTATATTACAGGTATTTGTGGATTTTAGCTATTTGCATGTGGTTGCTGTCCCTAACCCCCACAAATACCAGGGGTCCACTGTAAGCACAAAGAGCAGATCTTATGAATAAATGAACTAACACAAAGGAATGAACAGATATGGCAAGACCTATAGAATGTAAATAAACAACATGGAAGTAATCAGAATACACTTAACAGGTGACAAACAGAAGCTCCCTGCAGTTGGTTTGTGGCTAAGAAGAAAGAGTTCTGTGTATAGTAACTACTCACAGTTTATTTGAATGCACTGGACATTCCAGTGCCCACATTACAAAATATGTCCTAAAATATACAAGACGTTCCACTCTGAGGAAAATGTCAGAGGATGTGGTAAAGAGTCAAGTGACACCTGCACTGCACTGAATGTGAAGAAGAATCCAAAGACCACCATCCAAGCTATCCTGAAGAAGGTGGGCCAGTGGCAACATCTCAAGGCAGACAGTTCCCCTGCACACGGCTGGGTTCCATGGATGCTGAGTAGGGCAAACACAAACCCTTCATGATCTTTGGAAAAGGGAACAACTCTGAAGCTGAAGGTTTGGGTGATGAGGAAAAAGGCTTTTAACCTCCAGAAACCTTGAGCTCATCACTAATAATACATGAGCAACCAAACCAGTGGAGTCAAGCAAACACTGGTCAGCACTTATCAGAGAAGTCTGGTTGCTGTAAAAGCAAAAAGAAGAAAGGGAATAATTCTGAACAGAGCAGTTTTTTTGTTCAAATGTAAAGAAAAATATTTTTTCCCATAATGTAACCCCTTGAATATCTTGTTATTGGTTGTGCATTTGGCCGGGATCGGTCGGACTTGCGGGTGGACTGGCCGGGTGGTGGGCGTGCAGGGCAGGTGGGTGGGGCGCTGGGTTTGGTCTCCTGCCGGGCCGTTGAGCAACAGTGGTCGCTCCACAAAGAATGAGGCTGGTGGATGTCGGCCTGGTGGGTCGGCCGCCCGGCTCATCGGTTTGCTCCTGGTCTGGGCAGGTACGTCGACGTGGTTCGGGCTACGGGGGCCTCCGGTGTGCGGGTGGCGCTGGGGGCCTCCTTTGCTGGCGGGGAGGCTGCTGCTGTGTGGCAACAGGTGCTCTCCCCATACGAGGGCACTGGGACGGGGGGGAGGGGTGTGCGGGAGGGGTGGGGGGGGGGGGGGTTGCAAACTCAACCTGGGTGTCTAGTGTCTTTTGTGTTTTGAGAGTAGAGCGAATGTCAGGGTGGGTTTAGTTCCCCTTCTGGGATGGGGCTGGGGGGACTGCCTTGGGGTCCGTGGGGCTTTGTGGTGCTGTGGCCGTGGGCCCCGGGTCGAACGTGCCATGGCCTCCCTCCCCTGGTGGATCCCGGTGAACAGCGGTGCCTATTGGGGTCAGTGGGGGAGCTGGCTCCCTGGGAAGACATTTTGTCTCCCAGTCCTTCCCTCCCCATCCCTGGACACCTCTGTCCACCCGCTCCATCACTTTACCACTCATATAGGGTCTTGGGGCATGGGCACATCACTGGGGTGCGAGGAGGGGCTTCCCTCCTCGCTATCCCGTGGTGTCCTGGGTCCCAATTTTAATATACAACTTAGACACTCCCACTTATAACATTTTCACACGACACATATGTAGGGACTTTGGGGTGGTCACACTTTTCGGCATCCAGAGGGGGAGCGGTACAATCAGCTTCACCTCTGGTGCCGGTGCCCACTGTTAAACCACATACAGACACTGAGGGCTCGGGGTGGGGGTTGGGGGATGTGTGGCTGCCTCCCCCACATCCCACCCCTCTGTTTTAAATGCACATTATAACAACACACATCAACACCATACTCGAGCGGGAGGATGGAGGCTAGGGGTCTTTTCCCACCCCTACGGGCCATCAGGGGTTGGGGTCCGGAGGGGGACAGGCGGTCTGGTCGGGGTCCTGGGCTGTCGGGCTGCTTTGCCGCTGTGGGGCCCTTGGCAGTCTGCTTGTCTCCATCCTAGAATGTAGGGGGTCCACCTCCCGGGTCCGGGGGCTGGTGGCTCTACTGGGGCATCAGTACCTGGACCTGGGAGCATAAAGTGTGCATGGGGTTTGTGAGTGAGGGTACAGCGTCATTTTTTTGGGTGTCTTGGTGAGTCAGTGAGAATGTATGTGTTTAAGAGGGAGGGAACGTATGACTGTGTCTGTATGTCTTTGTCTACCTGTCAGGTTGGATCTTGGTCTGCCCCCTCGCCTGGCGCACCTCAGGCCTTACACTTAATGGGGGGCCTATTTCCCCTCCGTCACTCCCCGCCGGTGACGGGGGCCCCTGCCTGCCGGTGCGCCGGTGGTCAATCCGGTTCGGACCTGGTGCGTGCCTGGCCGGGCCTGGGGGGGCCGGTGTGTCGGTCGGCCGATGCGCTGGGCCGATATCTTCCTTTGGTTTGTTGGGGCACCTCTTTTAGAGGTGCCAGGTTTGGGATTGTTGGGTGGTGCCTGCTCGGTGGCTCGGCGGGATGCGGATCCGGCGTCTCTGCTCGTTTGATCACCTGTTCTGTGCGCACCGTGCGTGGCCGGTTCATTGGCGGGTTGGACCGGCCCTGGCCCTCGTTTGAGGCCTAGTCTTGGCGCCCTGCGTTGCGCGGGATCAGGACCCGGGAGCTGGTACAACTTGGCGTCCAGATGTTGACTGAGCCCGGCCTGGGGATGCTGTCCGTTCCCTGCGGCTATTGGTGGGGCGCTGGGATGTTGGCGGTGGGGATTGGCCTAGGCCGGAGGCGTCGCGTGGCAGCCGGCGGCCGGCCGCGGCCCCTGCAGTGCCGGGGGCCCCTCGTCGGCCGGTCCCTTGTCAGGTCCCTGCTGGGGGTTGGGGTGCCCAGGCTCCCCCGGTCCGTTGCCGGCGGAGCTCGTGGGCTCGTCACTGCTGCCCCCCGGGCCCCTGCATAGTGGCCGCTGGATGTTCCGCTGGGGTTCTCCTTTGCTCCTCTCTTGGGGGATGCGGTCGGCCCTGGCCGGGTCCGCCTGGGGCTCTGGCGGTCCTTTGGACGTCATATTCCGGAATTGCGCCGCTCAAGGTGGCAGCATGTTGGAGTAGCTCTGTTACTTTGGTTCATATTTTTTTCTTTTTTAAAACTTTAATTCTTCCTTTTCTGGTAGAAACATTGTTTTGTGGACAACTGTTCTCTCTGGTTTTGAATGCTGTGCAGCTGGAAGGATTTATGCTGATACTTTTTATTTTTGGACATTTGTTATGATGCATAACCATGGCAACAAGGTGGTTTACAACTGGCAGCAGCTGATTAACATCACAAAAGCTCAAATAATACCTCAACTACAGCCACAAAACCCTGATGAGTTGAAAAGAAGACGCCATAGATCCAGAGCATCCTCTACATCAGACTGTCATACAACTACAGAGCGTCTTCAGTCAGAGGCTTCTTCAGATCTGCAGAGCACTACAAGAGATCATCCCTACCCACAGCCATCAGCATCTACAACAATTCTTTGAAGGAACTTGCATAATGAGTTACAACAACATTTAATTTCCCTTTGGGATTAATAAAGTAATTTTGAATTTGAATTGAATTTGCTCCGATCTCCTTCATGTCTGCATCGATTCCTGGGGGACGGATTGATGTCTTCTCACACCAACTATCGAACACTCTTATGGAGAAACCTTATATGCACCAGCATGCTAACACACACACATAGATGTGGGGTCTCTGGTGTTTAAGGATATATTCTTGGGCTGAGGTTATCATTACTAGAGCTTGATTAATCGGTACCATGAGTTTTTCTGTGACATTGTTGTTGTATCTTTATTTCTATTGTGTGATGTGGTTGTGTAATTCTTAAGTTCACAATGTTTGGTTGGGTTTGTCGATGTTCCTTTTTCGTGTTTTGTTTTTCCCCTTCTCTCTGCCGTCCTTTGGGTATGGAGGCAGACGTCAATGTTTTCCTGTGTTTTCTTTGTTCCCCTTCCTCTCTTGTATTTTCAACTCACCCTCTCTCATGACATTTTGTTTCCTACCTCTCTTCTTCATCTTCTTTCTTTCTTCTCCTTAATTTTCCATCTCCGTGTCCATAACATCAGGAAATAAAAACCCCAACAATTCATAATAAAGATTTTTCACACATAAATCAAGTGGAGTACTATAGCAAAAGCTGTACTGCTCCGCTTGTGAAAGTAAATCTGTTGGGCTTCTACTTGGTACTCAGACACCAATTCTGAGCTCCACACTGCCAAACAGGACACGTAAAAAAAAAAAAAAAAAAAAAAAGAATATCTTATTAGTTTTTGGGAGATGTTTGTGACATTTCAAATTAGAAAACTTAACCTGAAGGAAAATGATTGATTTTGGGCTTTGCTGGTTATTGGAGGACTGATGTGAGAGAGGAGAACAGAGCTGGAGGCGGATGACCCATTATGGAGCTCCCTAAAGGAAGAAGTGGAGAGAATTTGAAAATGATGCATGAACATTAATGTTCTACTTGTTTTAGCTCAGACAGACACCCCCCCCCCCCCCACACACACACACACAACACTCCACCTTTAACTAACATGGCTCCCAACTTCTCCTGCTTTAGTATTGGAGACACAACAAGTGTTTTACATCCTACATTATTATATATTACATATTAAAATTTAAATGCTGAAGTAGTTATTCTGCTTTTGACCTTTGACTCCATCGTATGACGTTTGAAAGCTGTCTTTCATTATATTCTTTATATATATTGACCTTTGGAACAAATGTTTATTCCTTTCCATGTCCTGAAACGTCTCCAGTAAAGGCTCAGAGTCGATGTCCTTCATGCCGCACCGCAGCAGTGGGAGCTCAGACCACACTCAGTTTGTCCCTGTGTAGACAACCATGATGAACTCCCCACCGGCTCCCAGAGCGCACTCCGTCACTGGAGTGACAGACCACAGGGAATGACACATTGTTTGGAAAATCCTATTAAATAACATGAAAACTGCAAGTTCAAACGGGATCAGTTGCCTTCGGGCTGCTGCACTCGTCACTGTCTGGAGTCTGAGGCGTCTTCGTAGGGATGCACCTTACCCTGAGACGGGACCGACAGAGCTACATCTCCCCCTGTTGAGGGTAAATTATACTGTTCATCAAAATCTCCACATGGAATGCCATAAGGAGGCACTGCATGCCTGGTGGAAATGGTTCATCACACACAAACACACACACATACACTGAAGTCCAAGAAGACCCATATAAAGGTGGATCTCAGTGAAATAACCTGTGGATCTGTCCACCCTGATCGTCTGATTACATCTAAATTCCTCGGATGACAGCTGGAGTAAGGAAAGGCAGGTTCTAAAGAAACAGGCTGAAGATGTGCTGATTCACAAGTTCACAGGACAAAAGCTTTAAAAGCTGAAATCGGGAAGAAGAGACGATAATGAATTGTGACAGAAATAGAAATATCAAGATGTTAATGCCTTAAAGTCAGCGAGCAGCAAGAGATGAGGTCACTTTTCAATTAATGAGCAAAAATGTGTTCATTCCTGATGATTAGTTACTTACAGTGTTACACGTCTGGCCCAAATGTATTCTTATGAGAAAAACTTTTAAGACTTTTTACGTAATTATTCTTCTTCATTTTCATATGTTTGTCATTAAGCATCATTAAACTCCACATTGCTAAATACTTAAAGTAGGCCTTGCAAAAGTATTCATACCCTTTGAGCTTCCCTGCATTTTTGTGACAAACCTATTGACCTTGTATCAAGAATGTCCTGGCATGGGGTCTTTCTGCATGGATGGATGGATGGATGGATAGAACCTAATGTATTTCACTGGAATTTTAATGTGATGGGCAAACACAAAGTAGTGCAAAATTGTGAAGAGTTACATAGTTTAACAATTTTTCAAAGGTGCAGTATAAGAATACCATCTTGTGGTCAAACGTGGGTAAAACAAAAGAGTCCACTCTCAGCAGCTCACCCCCTCCCTTTCGTGAGTTTCATGCCGGGTTCCCAGTAAGTTGATAAGAAGATAAATACATTTCACTGCAATATAGAGTTGTTGGTCATTGAAAAAAGTAGCTAGAGACATTTTTAGAGCCGACTACTTTTTTCTAATTTACTGCTAGCATTGTTAGCTCAACATTAGCCTCTAGCCCGGTCGGTGGCTAATTTTAAATGGCGGTGCAGTGTTTGTGTTGAATACTTGGCAACCTTGCGGACTCACATGCGTTTGGCTCTGGAACCAGGAAGTAAGGAGGCGGGACACATTGTAAACGATGACTACATCCCTCTGCTCTGCAGCCTTTTTAAAATGAACCACCCAGCCGGCTGAGAAGGAAATGTGTTTCGATGTAACCTTCCTTCCAACATGATTGAGACATTAGACTGTTGTGTGATTATTTCTCTGTAAAATTCTTACATATTGAACATTTAAGCAAACAATATCTTTAGTGTCTGGCATGCATGGGTAAGAAGAAAATCTCCTGAATCAATTCAAGGTTTTTGGGTTATTCTCTACCAACTCTGCACATCAAGTGACATGTGTCTCATTCTGTTTGCAAAGAAGCCCAAACTCAGTCAACATCTGTTTTAAACTTGCAGCAGACACAATTTTTATTTAATCCTGGACTTTGACTGGACCATTCCACCACATGAACATTCTTTGAACTAAATAATCGTTTTGTAGCTCTGGCTGTATGTTTATGGTTGTTCTGCTGGAAGGTGAACCTCAGCAGACAAGTTTTAACTAGGACTGGAAACATTAATATTTGTAAAACATGTTGGCCTACCTGTCTTCCACTTTATGTAGGTTTTACTAAAACTAAAAATAGATTTTACATCCTGCAAAAAAACAATCTGATTTAGTTAGTATTTTAAAACTGACTATGCTGCACTAAAGGATAAAAATATAAAGCAGTGGGGTTCAGTGGGAAAGGTACCCTCGTTACTGCATCTGTGTGTAAATGAGAGCAGCTGTATTAGAACTCAGGCTGTATTAGTACACAGAGTATGTAAGCCCAGCATGTGGGACAGAAGAAAACAGATGTAAAGAGCTGGAACAAAGCAGACGAATGGGCCATGAATATGCTAATTCATGCATGAAGTCGACAGTGACATTTGGTCGCCGTTTCAGCAGGCTTTTGTTCTGGTCGTTGGTTTGTGTGTTCTGGTAGCATCTGCTGGAATCCTGGTTTTTGTCATCAGGTTCTGCAGAGATTTCTCATTCTTGGTTTACTCCTCGAGAGCGTCCTGCATTTGGGTTACACCTGGTTTTCAGAACATTCAGGTCGGTCTGCCCTTCTTCTTCCACTTGTCCTCCCTCTGTACCCCTGTACTGCCACTAACTAAACTAAGCCACTCTAATTTTCTCCTCACTTCTTCAAGGAAATCTGCTGATAATCTATAATCTTCTCACAGTCTACAGTACAGAAATGTGTTGATGTGATTGGTGTTATCTACCACTAGGAGGTCGTTGTCCAAATGGAGATCACAACAACATTTAATTGGCTTAGTTCAATTCAAAAATACTTTATTTATCCCAAAGGGAAATTAAATATTGATGCAATCGTCAAAGAGTTGTTATGGATGGTGACGCCTGGGACAAACATGTCGCGTATGCGTGGACGCACACGAGCCCCTGCGTAACCACAGTGCTGCGCAACGCAAGACCTGCCACACATGCTGCGTTTTTGCGCGCTGCAAAGGAGACGTTATATTCAGAGAAATAAGGTAATATTGGTTGTAATAACGGTAATATTCAATTTACAGCTTCCTAACACCAAAACCAATTCCCCAAGACTGCAGAGACTACCATCAACTGTGTTTAGTTCATTGTAATTACAATAGCTAGATGTTACTGCCTATACACATTTGCATGTTCAAAGAGATGTGTATTCATACATGGGTATGTGTATCACTTTTAAAAGTGTCTTAAATGACATTGCATGTAAAAACCTTTTTTTTTTTTTGAAATACATATTTCTATGTTTTTCCTCTGGGAGACAAGACCTACGCTCGATGCGAACATCAGAATTAGGATCGTTTCTCTTTCAGGTTGCTCACGTAACTCGCTTGAGCCGTGCGTCGCGCGCATCATGCACAGGATGTGTGGCCACTGTCAATTCACTGCAATGAGAGCTAAGTGAAAACGAAGGGAAAAAAATGCGTTGCACAGTCGAAATGTTTACGCGTGTAAAGATGTGTGTCCCAGGCCTGATGCTGTGGGCAAGAAGGATCTCCATTAGCAGTCAGTCTTGCAACTAATCTGAGGAGGCCTCTGACTGAAGTCTTTTGCTGTTTGACAGTCTCATGACCATCATGACATGCCAACAACTCAACATCCAAGCAGCAGAGACGATATTCCACAGCAACACGTCCTGGATGACATCATCAGTTGTTAGCTAGCTCTGCTAATCCACCTAATTTACTTTTGCTGCTCCTCTTTAAATCTCTGGCCGTATGGGCAGAGCGATGTTGGAGCAGGGGATTTGATCCCTGCCCATTATGATGGATGGAAGAGATGGTTTGAACTTCTCTCTCTGCATCCATGAAGCCTCCTTTTAAACTCTTCTGGGATTTGAAGTCATAGTTAGGGGATTATTTTAGCTTTTGAGATGCTAATTTGAAATGCTCCAATTTGCAAAAATAATACATCATTGCGACGATTTTATGCATCATAACTGATGCTTGGATGTAAGAAATTAGGAACAGAAATTATTTCAGCTGCACAGCATAAACAACCAGAGGAAATAATTGTCTTGCCAAAATAATAATAACAGCAAAAGTACTTGAGTCAACAATTATAAATGCTGATTCTAGATGATATTTTGAGTCTCTGATACAATTAGTAAAAATATTCTGTGAATAAGTGAAGCTTCTTACAGACAAATTAAGCGAAAGCGCATCACTAACTCTTGTCAAATAAAATAAAATAAATAGAGTCTAGTCCAATGTCAGCAAAGGTTATAATTCAGGTAATTGAAATGTTTAAGCATAAAATGATTCCTTGAAAGATCAAGCAACCAAACCCTAATAATTGCTGAGCAGCTTTTTGCTTGCATGTTTCCTCTGGTATTTTCATGGTGTAGCTATGGTGATGAGTCTTTCAGGTTGGAATGCCTCTTTGCAATCACTCTATCTACTTCAGTTCCCTCCACAGTTTTTCTCTCAGATTCAAGTCGGGACTCTGGCTGAGCCACTCCGAATCGTTAATATTACTTCCAGTCAGAAAAAAAAACATTTTTGTTAAATTAAAAAGCTGCCAGGAAGTCTGAATATACTCAAAGATACACTTTCTAGATCTCTGAAAAAAGAAAATCCAGATTACAGCAAAGGCACTGAGGGACAAAGAAGATCCAGTTTGGGGACATGTTCTTTATTCTTATGGAGTGAATATTTAAATTGTTTCTCCTGAAAAACCATTGTTAAATTAGAACGGAAAAATGTGATTTTTGCAAACCTGACCCCTGATTCACACTGAGTGCGCACTCCGTACAGCTTCCGCAAAGACGAAAAAACCTTGAGTCTAATCAGAGCATTCTCACCGGCTCTGGAGATCTGGAAAGTTATCGCTTGAAATATATTTTTTCTGGACGCCGCATATGGATTTCCATGAAGTTAAAGAAATGAGGTGAGCCAGAAAAGGAAGTGAGACGTGGACTAGTGAGGTGCATCGGGTTTATTTCAAAATAAAACCTGTTGCATTTCTCCATTAATATTAATGACAGGGATATCAGTTCACAGTGTATGATAGTTCATTTTACTTTTACAATTATATCTTTAAACGTATTTAAACGTAAACATATTTTATCAATGTTTTGCAAACTATTGCTAAACATTCATTGCTTTTATTCTGTGCTTTCCGAAGACGTTCTGCACACAGTCGGTGTGAATGGCAGCAGAAACCGGACCGCATCCGTTCAGCACTCAGTGGGAATGAGGCATAAGAACACCATCCCAACTCCAAAGAATGGGGGGCTGTATCATGTTGTGTTGGTATTTTGCTGCAGGAGGGGCTGGTGCACTTCACAAAATAGATGGCATCTTGAGGAAAGAACAATATATTGAAATATCAAAGGAATATCTCCAGTCAGAAATGGGACTTTCAACTCCACAGTGACTCCCAGCAAACCACTAAACTAGTTTAGACTAGACTAGTCTGGCTTAAAGTGAACCAAGTCCATGTTTAGGAGACAGAGATGCTGACTTCATGATGTTCACATCATGAAGTCAGCATCTCTGTCTCATAAAAAAGATTGTGGGCGGAGCTTAAAAAGGTGTGAGAACAACAAACCTGACTCAGTGACATCTGTTCTGTTAGAAGGAATTGGCTTAAATTCCAGTTGCGACTGTGAGAAGCTTGATCCCTCATTTAAAATTTAATTCTACCAAATACTAAAGAAAGTTAGAAAAACATCTAAATTAATTAACGTACTGTAGAGATTGTCAGATGATATGTTCAGAAAAGATATCTTTTAATCTTTTATTTTTTAATATCATTTGTTAAAATATCAATGGATACAGACAATGTTTTAGAGACAAAACACATTCAAAGACAGTAAATTGGAAAATGGTTAATATCTGAGCAGATTCAGGAAAAAAACTTTTCCTCAGTTTGATGATGACAGCAGGTTCTAAATTACATTTTCCGACCGTTATAGTTAAAAAGATAACTTCAAAAATGACACAACACAAAGTCTGAAGACATTTAGCAACAGAAACTATTACAGTTTGGGGTTGGTATTAAAGAGCAGCTGTGATGTCTGCAGGAGGGTGTCTAATGAGCATGAGTCAGGGGCCATTTCACCGCTTCGTCTGCAACGGGAAAAAAAACGATAAGTCTGGACTTCTGATGCTGAATTTTAATGAAACGCTGTCTGACCCTGAGAGAATTTGCTTTATTTGGACCATAAGGCATGTCCACATGGATACACAAGCACAGCCTGAGAAAACAGTGTTTTGAATGAGATACATTTATGAAGGAATTGCTGAGGAGGATGTCAAATTTTATCAGCTGTGACCCCTTAATCTGTGAAACACAATTACAGATATCTATACAGTGGACACTCATAATGTTCACCCTGCAGAAGCTCAAATTAAGCCATTTACTGTCATGTCTGTTTTTAATAAGGCGCTTATACAGCACACAGATGCTCAGTTATGTAAATCAGCCTTTGTTGCAAAGGCAGTGCTCCCTCTTTTATAAATTCTCCTCCAAGCCAAATTTTATTGTCAGCCTCGATTTATGCCAAGGCCAGGGAACACGCACGCCCTCTGTCTGCAGTCAAAACAAAGAGATCCTTCAGAGCCAAAAGAAAAACAGAAAACCTCTGCGCTGAATTAAGGAGAGATCAGCAGAATGCAAAATGCTTCCGCTGCATTTCCATATCAAACAACATTCTGATCAGCTCTTTACACCCAAGGAAATCACTGCAAGCAGGTGTCTACATGTGGAATATTTTAGGATCAGGGTTTGGTAGTATTTGCGTTTCTCAATTCTCATCTCTAAGAGCAAATGTGGAGCTGATGTTTGAGGGAAGGGATGAGAGCGAGCAGATGTGTGTGCAGCGTCCAGCCCTGACTGAGCGCCATAACAAGGTTAGCATCGAGAACTTCACTTCTTCCTCTACAGAAGCAGAGAGCTGCTCTCACCACGCCTACTGGGACATCCATGGTTTAATAAAATCAAGCTTTCCCAATTTACGCTAAAGCATGCAAACTGTTCAAGACTGCAAAATGACGTTCCCTGGGTGAACTTTGGCTCAGGCAGCATTTCTGTGGCCCCTCCTCACATCAGAGGGCAGGAAGAATGGAGGGTTAGCTGTGGCCTCTCTTTATACTCAGCTCAGTTTGTGTTTGTAGAACCAATTGGTAACAAGAGTCCTTATGTTCATTTGAGAAAAATGCAGTCTAATAATGATGATGAAGGAATTAGTATTCGACTCTAATATTTTAATTAAAGTGTATGAATTATTCTAGAATGTTATCTTTAATAGGCAGCTGCCACTTTTCTCACCCCATCTTATAATAAGTGTCAGGAAGTGCGGTGGTGTGGTGCATGGACCCAAACGCAGAAGCCGGTTAGTGCGAGGATATTTATTGAGTGCTGTTGGTGGAGGAGGTGATGATGATAATGGGGACAGCAGGAACGGAGAGACAGGATTTCGGACGAGCAGGACGGGTAACAGCAGGACAACACACCATGGAGACATGGAGCGAAGGGACGTGACGGGTTATAAAGGCAGGAAGTGAGTAGAATCAGGTGTGGATGATTGGAGAGACACAGGTGAGGACAATGAGGAGTGAATAGGGCAGCATGACAGGACCCCCCCCCCCCCCCCCCTTTAAAGGCGGATTCCAGACGCCTTGGAAAGAGCAGAAAAAAAAGGAAGCACCCTTGCCAGGGTGGGTGGAGGGGGCCCACGGAAAAGGGGCCCAGAGTCTCTGTGGTTACGCCCCTGGAACTCTGGCGGACAACCAGCTGGTCCCCTGAGGACCTGGAGGTCTGGCGGACGGCCCTGGTGGCATCCCCTGGATGGATGGTGGACGGGCAGACGGCCCGGTGGTCCTCCCGTGAGGACCTGGAGATCCGGCGGACGGCCCAGATGGCGTCTCCTGACAGGACGGCGGTCGGGCGGATGGCGCAAGTGGCGTCCTCTGGCTGCACGACGGTCGGGCAGACGGCCCAGATGGCGTCCCCTGACAGGATGGCGGTCGGGCGGATGGCCCGGGTGGCGTCCCCTGACAGGACGGCAGTCAGCTGAACGTCCCGGGTGGTTTCCCCTGACAGGAGGGCGGTCGGCCCGGTGGTCCTCCTATGAGGACTTGGAGATCTGGCGGACAGCCGGATGGACGTCCTGTTGCCGGGCTGAGTTCTGGCGGATAGCCCGGTGGTCCTCTTCGTTGGACCATGCACCCTCTGGGGAGCTTGAGTGGTCGGCGGGGACAAAGAGACCTGGCCTGTCATGGTCGGCGGCCCACACTGTCAATACAAGTACTAAGTCTTTTCTTATTTAAGAATAGGCATCTCAAACATAGACATAAAGTGCTACGCTTTAAGTACTTACCTTCATTACAAGCTGACATCCACCAGATTGATTCACATTGTTAAGAGATATTACGGTATTTTCATAAAACAAGATCCCCTGGTAGGAGTTCTCATCACATCCCTACTGTTTAGCCTTGATGTATTTAGCCCTGGGATATAACGTTCTTCAAGTCACATAAGTTAAGTACTACGTGGTACTTCATTGTCTTCCAGGACAGGTGGCGCATCTCCACTACCGGAACTTCAGGGTGATTTTACCAGATCTTGGTCTTACGGGGTAAATTTGCTGGCTCGGTCCTCATAGCCATTGTGTCTCTATACACAACTGTCCCTTTGAGGAATTTGCTAAGTTGTCAGCATAAGTAACTGATCAGCACCAAAAGGCGTCCACAGCATCAGAGAATAACAAGAGATCAACATGGAAGAAGCAGGGATGCTTTCTGTGTTTCTGTTTGCTATGTTGTTATAAACTGCTCTGCAAGCAACTCTTCCAATCTTACAAAGCTGGTTGTTTGGAAATGTCTGCTGATATTACTTCCCTCTGAGTTACAACCAATCAGCATGAGTTAACCACGGCTCCCGCCCATCGACTCTACCGGTCTATTTCCGAGTGCATACACCAAGGCTGGTTGGTTGCTGAAATGGCCCCCAAAACATCCCTGTTAGTGGAGACGCGCGCATACCGTAAAAGGTCCGATAAAATTCTACTGAAGTTCCGATAGCGAAAAGGCACCTCATGTTACTAAAACAATGAGTCTCAGAAGATATGCACGAAAAAAAACATTAATTAGACCAGTCAGGTTAGGTTTGTATCTTAACTAGAGATTTTGTTTTAATCAATAAATGTACCAGACATAATCGCTACCAGGTGAAAGTAAGAACAACATTCTTCAGTGTGAGAGTTGTTACTAAGTGACAAAGAATCAACATTATGTACTTTTATCATCAGCAAGGTGTCGGATCTCCATCTATCCTATGGCATACTGGATTAGGAAATGTTTGCAGTCTTTCTCAATCGCCATTGTTAGCAATCTAAAACTTTGTCCTCTCCCTCCATCCCCTCCACCCTCATCTACATCAGCTACTGCTAACTGGACGCACTCTTTTATTGAGGTCAACAAAAGCCTTTAGAGACATGCATTGTGGTTTTCTGCTGACTCATTCACTTGTCATTGTTATTCAAAATTTATTCCAAGACATGTTTTACACTGGCACCACCACTCTGCAACTTTAGTCATTTTCTGCGGTCACCATCATTAGCATGACTGCTGCTGAGAGCGCAGCTATTCTAGGAGCTGCATAAATAAGAGTAAAAGAGCCGGCTATAATTACCCCCATCCTTTATGCACTATCACTCATTTCAGCATCATTATACCCTGCTCTGGTACTTGTTAAGGTTACATCCCAGCTGAAATTAGTATCTTCATCTTTAATGACTCCCTCTCACGTCCTCTTCCCTAATTTCAGTAGAATCCTCTTAGCCTAACAAACTGCTTTAAAACACTCTCAGCAGAGAAGGTGGTGGTGGTGGGGGAGGGCACAAGCATCTTATTTATTCCACTCATATGGGAGCTTAGTGTCTCCTGAAAAAGTTAGAAGAAAATGCAAGAGTCTACATACTTTAAAGCAGTGGTCTCCAACCCTGGTCCTCGAGATCTACTGTCCAGCAGGTCTTAGATGCATCCCTGCTCCAACACAGCTGAATCAAATGATGGAATTACCTCTTCAGCATGTCATCAAGTTTGGAAAAGGTCTGCTAATGAGCCATTCATTTGATTCAGGTGTGTTAAAGCAGGGATGCATCTAAAACCTCCAGGACAGTAGATCTCGAGGATCAGGGTTGAAGACCACTGTTTTAAAGAGATCTTCAAAAAAGATGCAACAGCAGTGCAGCTTTGTATTGTAGATCTCGAACACAGATTTTCAAATGTAACATTTTACTTAGGTGGTTCAATCAGATGTTGAGAAATATTTCTTGATTGAGATCATGGTGCTTTTGTTTTCCAGTCCCTCCTTGTCTGAAAGTTCTGTACGGTACATTCCTCGAACAGTTTCAGTTGAAGACTTTCCAGCTACACACTACTCACAAAAAGTTGGGGATATGTGGCTTTTGGGTGAGATTGATGGAAAACCTAAAAAGTTGACTGTAGATCATGGAAATAGTGTATTTATTTAGCAGCAATGGTGATTTCCTCATCTCAAATGATGTATTGAAACAAAAACTAATACCAGTGGAGGGAACGCAACACAACAGAAAATGTGTCTCATTAACGTGTCATGCGCCCTTGAGCACCGATAACAGCTTGACGACGTCGCCTCATGCTGCTCACCAGTCTACTGAGGCATGGCGTCTTCTGAAAGACGGCCCTCAGGTCATGGAGGTTCTGGAGTACAGAGTTACAAGCCTCTACAAGCTTCTCAGCTTATCCTATAGCTTTTCTATGGGATTCAGGTCTGCAACCAGCAGCCGTTCCCTAATAACGTGACCTCGATGAGCTGGAGCGTTGTTGTCCAAGAAGATGAAATTAGGCCCGAGTTGTTCATGAAAGGGCAAGAAGACTGGATTGATCATATTAATCAGGTAGTATGAGTTGATCACAACATGTAGGGCAGTTCTGTATGAACTTGTCACTAAACAAACCTTTGGTGATGGTGTTACAGTGTGAGCAGGTGTGCCAAAAGTGGCTGATGCATAGCGCTTTCACTGACGTCTCCAATACCCTTGCCGCCGAACATTTCTGCTCAGAGTGAAAAGACTTTGATCAGAGAACAGCGCGGAGCCCCGCCGGTCCCTGGTCTATGCAGGACGAAGACGCCTGTACCTGGTGGTGTAGTCTGGTACTCCTGCAGTTCATCTAGCCGGAGGCCATGCTGATGTAAATGGTTAAAAATGGTCTGACGTGACCGCCTGATGCCTCTCACCTCCAATAAATGTGCCTGAAGTTGAGTGGCATTCATCATCCGGTTCACAATGAACTGTTCATCAGTGTGGGATCCACCTCTACGGCTTTCTGTGACTCTTCAAGTGTCTCTGCTGCAACCTGCTGATGACACCCGAAGCTCAATGGCCACTTCCATCTGAGAACATGCTGTTTGAAGCCTAGGAATGTCGAGGTACTGTTGATATCGTCTTGGTCCCTTTATGTTAAAATGAGAACAGCATGAGGACTGTTTAAATACCCATTTTGACTGAGCCTGGAAATTCATTGGTTGATTCATTGGTCTCCTGTGCAAAAAGAAATTCTAATAGAAAGAGTCTAAATGGTACAAGTCTTCCACCTGCTGATATAAACTAGCACTACAGTGTGTGGTAGTGCTAGTGTGGTACTGATGTAATTTGTTAACTTTAGGCTCTAAAAAATGATGGAAAATGATGCGACATGGGATCCCACAAGTTTGTAAAAACAAAACTGTCTGATGCACACCGCTTATTCCAATGAAATCAAAAAACAGCTGCGTTAGGAGGCCAACGATTGCCTGACAATTCCCATTCCCCTCAGATTACTCAATTTATTGTATTTAAATAAGCAATTAGGGCAAAATTAAAGCTTTTACCACTAAAACAGAATAGCATTACATTTTTAATGAAAAACAAAACAAAACAGGAACAGTTGACAGACTTCTTTCCATTTAATAAATATGATTGTAAATGCATTAAACCATTACACACAGCACAGTTGAGGTCAAACACTTGAACACCTTACCGTCTGTTATCATACAAAAGCTGTACAGTAATAAAACTTTATTTTTTGGATTATTATTCATATTTCTCTACAAAAATAATAATCTTGCTAATTCTGCAAGGAGGTGATGGCGAAGGGAGCGGCCTGAAGATCCATGATGTTTCCTACAGCATTCAGAGGGCGTCACATCCCAGCTTATCTGAACCAGTAAGCAGGAGATCCTTCAGATGTCCTGACTTAATCGACGTTCAAAAATCCAAGCAGTCCTTTACTGAGATTAAGGTTTGGACTTTTCTGGTCCGCACCACTGGTCTGCACTGATATGATGCTTGACTTTAAAATCAAGGCTGGACATGAAGATCTGGAAACCCTTTACATTCCTGCTTTACAAAAGTTGAACATAAAATGAACTAAATTGCAGGGAACCACAAAAAAATAAACAAAAAACATCAGAATTAATTTCTCAAACATAAGACACCAGGCAAAAGAAAGCACAGATCTGGTTCTGGAATCTCAGCTGAAAACAAAGCAAGACGGGATGTAAACTGAGCCTAAAATGAATGTCTGAAGTATTAAACTCCTGCTGATCCATTATTTCCACATTGGGGTATGAAGAGTGCCAGAGTTACCAACATAGGTGCATTAATTTCAATTATTTCATCAGCAGAACCTTTGAGGCTTTATAAAAAAACACTCTTTCAAAAGTTGGAGAAAAACTCCAACAATAAAAATATTGATGAGAAGGATTTGAACTGGAAAAGCAATATTGGAAACATAGTAATAGTTATCTCATAAGGCATTATGTGCCATTAGCAGATAATATGACATCCAAATGGAGAACAGTATCTGGGTTGAAACTTTAAAGAGGCAAGTGAAGCTGTAATTGGTGGAGATGAGGTCAACTAAATCACATGATTCCAGATAATCTGCTTACTATCTGCTACCAGGTTGTGCTTCCAACAACAGTCTGATACTGGAAGCTGGTGGAAGATTGGTCAATCTCAGCCATTTTCAGAACCAGTAAGGCGTTTAAAAAGAAATTGAAGTACATAAAACCTATTCATTTCTATACATGTAGACATGTAGACATGGCTGCTGTCCAACCAGGCTGCAGGAGAGCGAGAGAGAGCAAGACTTCAAACAAAACAACCAAACAAGTTGCTCTGTTTTATCGTCTGATGTAAAGCATGTTGGATTTGGAAATGTTGGGTCGGTGGGTTGTTGCTGATGTAATAAGACTATTACCAGCCTCAGTTAATAAACATCCTGTTCTGCTGTTTTACTGCAAGAAAAAGAACAACACTGTGATATTTTCCATAACTGTCGGCATAAACAGCCAGCCTAGCCTCTCTGACCTCTGACCTGAAACGCAGCATTAAAGTCAGATCTGTGAAATCCAGTTTTTCTGCCCGACAGCTGCTTGTTTGTTAAACATCATCTGTCTTCTTGTACAGTAGCTTAAAAACTCCTGCATTATGATCACACACCTCCTGAAGCTGTGCGGTTCTGCTGAGGAGTCTCTGGTCAAATCTGTAAAACATATCAACTACTTTCTTGATTGGAAGAAAAGTCGAATTTAATCCAAATTCAGAGCAACTTCCTGTTCTTCCAGTGGTGCAAACTTTAACTGGCAACACATGAACATTTTGGTGCTACAAACACAGATGTCCGTCTGTCAACGAGACTTTATGACATAGACCAACACAAAGTCGTGCGTAATTGTTAAGTGGATGGAAAATTATATGTTCTTAAAACTTACAAATAAGTTTCTGAAAGGCGTAGACAGAATGACCACCTTCAGTCGTCACCCAATTAGTAAACATGGTGAACCAGCACAGACTGAAGTTTCAACTGGCAAATTAGCCGTCGAGAGCATTTATCAGAGAAGCAGCCAAGTGGTCCAGGGTAACTCTGCAAGATCTGCAGGGATCAACAGCTCAGGTGGGTTAATCTGTTGACAGGATAAATAATTAGCCGTCAACTCCACAACTAGTCCTTTTAGGAACAGGAACATGAAGAAAGCCTCAAGTTCTGTTTCCAGTTTGACCACAAGAAATGTTGAAGACAAACTGATTAAGTGGTGCTTCAGTCAACACACAATGAACCATGAACATATGATCCCCACATATGATCCCCAATAGGAAAGATGGAGGTGGCAGTATTACACGTTGGGGATGTGCTGACAGATGACAGAGAAGCTGGTCAGAGAGGAAGCAAAAATGTTGGGAGCTGCAACAGACCTGAGACTGGGGGTGAAGATTCATCTAGAAGGACGACAACCCTAAGCAGCCAGCTAGAGCCAGGGTATGTTTATGTGTTAAAATGGCTTAGTCAAAGACCATTTTTATTTAAACCACCTCGTTTAAATAAAAAAAATCTCCGTCCACACCTAACCGCATAAGTGTGTTGTTAAGCACATTCATAGACATGCCAAACCTGTAGGGGGCAGTAGTTCCTCCAAATCCTATCCACTCAGAGTAACTTTCTACGTTCTAACTTCTACATAGAGCAGTAGTTGAGCTTGTAAAAACAAGCAAACAAAAAGCGCTTGGACAATCGATGATGCCAACACATCTCTGAGGGCATAAATGCTGTTTGAGTGTAAACACAGGTCGCACAAATGATGTCGGGGCATTTTTGTCGCGGAAAGTGACGTTGCGGAGCCGAAAACTCCAGTTATTTCTGTCCACACGCAAACCCTTAAAACTGATAAAACGCAGATCTTCACTTTGGCCTCGGTTTTCAAAGAGATTGATTTTCGGTCCCGTTAATCTGCGTTTTCGTGTGGATGATGGGCCAAACCTTAGAAAAAAGTCTTTGCTTTGTGAGATACCCAGCTACGAGTGGACAAGGCAACAGTCCAGACCTAAATCCTGCTTAGAATCTGCAGCAATGATTTAATATGGATGTTCACAGAAGCTTTTCATCCAATGTGACAGAGCTTGAGCTCATTTGCACAGAAGAATCTGTAAAGCATGTCTGTAAATGTAAAACTGGTAGACAAAACCTACAGGCCTTCATCTGTCACTGCAGAAACGGGCTGAACTATGAAGACATTTTATATTTCACAAACCTTCACTTTGTGTTGATTTTTCACATCAAATTGAAATATAATATTCAATGTTTGTAATGTAATCAAATATAGAAAAGTATAAGGGGTCTGAATACTATTGTAAGGTGCTGTAAATGGAAAAGATTGAACAAAAAGAATTGCTTGGACCTAATGTTCCTGCAGAGATGCCTCAGAAGTTGTGAGAAGCATCAATCAGGCACTTCCACATGCCTGCTTCAAATCAGCCGTGCAGCCCTGCAGCTCCAGCTCTCCTGCAGCATGTTATAACGAGGCGAGATGAAGACGGGTGCTTCCCTACAGTGGGTCAGAACATTAACCTAAATGTGTCACCAACCTTAGCGGGCCTTGAGCTCGACAAGCCACATTAAGTATTCAAGCAGTCGCCCTCCTCCTTGTTCTGCCCACTGGAACGCTCTTAATGCTTCGTGTCTCCTCCATCTCTTCCATCTGTCTCTTCTCTCCAGCTGCCACGCTCTTTGACTCCTCCCATGAAGCAGCTGCATCTCATTCCGGATCCCGCTTTCAACCAGAGCCTCGATAAGCTCCACCCGGCCTCCTGCGGTCACTCCGGGCCACGACTGAGGACCAACGACGCTCTCGTTGCCACACACGTCTTCTTTTGCTCCAGAAAGCTCTGCTGATACGTTGGGTGGCTCGCTTTGGGAACGTCCAGTTCTGAAGCACAGAGCGCCTTTACAAACCGCCAGGTGTCGTAAATATTAGGAGAGGCAACAAACATGAAGGTTCAAACGAATCCTGAAAACTCAGAGTTGTTATAAGGAAATTAAAAACCCAAAATAAAAGCAGAATATTACAGTAGAAAACCTGCTTTGTGCCATAAATCAGCTTTTTGAGGACAATAGATCAAAAGCTTGGAAATAGCTGAGTCATATTTTATAACAGTGTCTCTTTTTAGTACATTTGTTAAAATACACAAAGTTCTAACATAGACATTCATGATTTACAAAATAACCTTCCATATCGTACTTAATAAAAGTATTTTTATATGAATAAATAATACACTGTGTCAGAAAACAGCAAACCGATCCGGGATGTGTGAGAAAATCCGAAATGTTTCGGCGTGTCACGTCGTTCCCTCCAACACGTTCACGCTGGTGATCCTCAACAAACTCAGTTCTGGAAAGGTTTCTTTCAAAACATGAAGGGAAAAAACAAAAAAACTACAGAAAAAACCTGTACAGAGTTTCTTCTGCTCTCAGCAGAGCACAGTACGTGTTAGCCGGATCCAACATGCACAGGTATAAAGCTCCAAACCATTGTGTTCCAAACGGAAAAAAACAAACTAAAACAATCATTAAATCCAGGATGGAAGCTGGACTTTGGCTCCAGTCCAGAGCTCAGACGATGTATGTGGGGAGTTCTGTGGAGAATTTCACGTGTACATGAGGTTTCATACATCCTGAGGAGAGACCAGACCAGACAGAAGCACACATTAAAACATATTTAAACCAACACAGAATCACATACAGTCATATTTGGGGCCTGCCATTCCAATGCAGGGAGAAGCAATTGCATGGCAGGCACCTATTATTGAATTTCTCTATGTCTAACCGTTTCCTTTCTACCTGCTCCAGAGCGCTCAAACGGTGAAGAATTCCAAGCATTTTCTCCTATACTTTAACATGGAAATTATTTTTATTTTTTTTTAAGCTGAGCCTTCCTATAAGTCATCTCTCTCTCGTTCATTCTCGGACTGTGAACGAGATACAGAGTTATACTTTTCCATGATCGAAGACGAAAAATAACTCAATGACGCTTCGAGAATTTTTCCGATACCATGGACGGTTTTCGAACACCGGCAATTTGTATGGACCCCTTTTTGGAGTCAGAATTTGGCTTCATCAAAGGGAGACAACAGCTGATTGTGTCACACACACATGAACCTGTCAGCTGTGCTTTTACTTAGCAACAGCACCGCTGGCTTCTGAGGAGAACAAAAGGTCACTTAAAGACCCACTCCGATGAAAATCATGTTTTGCTAGGTGTTAACAGGTTCTTGTGGCATTCTTCTGATGCTAGAGGACATATCTTGAGAAAATTAAGCTCAAAGTTGTATTTCTGAGTATTTCTGCATCCAAATGGCTGTGAATCAGTAGCAGACGTTAAAATGCCGGCTAAAATAGACTGGAGTTGTAACGTAGTAACTCCACTGGGCGGAGCCACAAGCTCCTACTCTGCTCCCCCCCGCCCGCGCAGATTCTGAGGAGTAGAGAAGACAATGGCGGATCAACACCTATGTGCTGTAGCGGATTGCAATACAGTGGCTTGCAAAAGTATTTGGCCCCCTTGAACTTTTCCACATTTTGTCACATTACAGCCACAAACATGAATCAGTTTTATTGGAATTTCAGGTGAAAGACCAAAACAAAGTGGTGTACAGGTGAGAAGTGGAACGAAAATGATACATGATTCCAAACATTTTTTACAAATAAATAAGTGAAAAGTGGGGTGTGCATAATTATTCAGCCCCCTGAGTCAATACTTTGTAGAACCACCTTTTGCTGCAATTCCAGCTGCCAGTCTTTTAGGGTATGTCTCTACCAGCTTTGCACATCTAGAGACTGAAATTCTTGCCCATTCTTCTTTGCAAAACAGCTCCAGCTCAGTCAGATTAGATGGACAGTGTTTGTGAGCAGCAGTTTTCAGATCTTGCCACAGATTCTCGATTGGATTTAGATCTGGACTTTGACTGGGCCATTCTAACACATGGATATGTTTTGTTTTAAACCATTCCATTGTTGCCCTGGCTTTATGTTTAGGGTCGTTGTCCTGCTGGAAGGTGAACCTCCGCCCCAGTCTCAAGTCTTTTGCAGACTCCAAGAGGTTTTCTTCCAAGATTGCCCTGTATTTGGCTCCATCCATCTTCCCATCAACTCTGACCAGCTTCCCTGTCCCTGCTGAAGAGAAGCACCCCCAGAGCATGATGCTGCCACCACCATATTTGACAGTGGGGATGGTGTGTTCAGAGTGATGTGCAGTGTTAGTTTTGCATTTTGGTCTCATCTGACCAGAGCACCTTCTTCCACATGTTTGCTGTGTCCCCCACATGGCTTGTGGCAAACTGCAAACGGGACTTCTTATGGTTTTCTTTTAACAATGGCTTTCTTCTTGCCACTCTTCCATAAAGGCCAACTTTGTGCAGTGCACCACTAATAGTTGTCCTATGGACAGATCCCCCTACCTGAGCTGTAGATCTCTGCAGCTCGTCCAGAGTCACCATGGGCCTCTTGGCTGCATTTCTGATCAGCGCTCTCCTTGTTCGGCCTGTGAGTTTAGGTGGACGGCCTTGTCTTGGTAGGTTTACAGTTGTGCCATACTCCTTCCATTTCTGAATGATCGCTTGAACAGCGCTCCGTGGGATGTTTATGGGTTGGGAAATCTTTTTGTAGCCTAAGCCTGCTTTAAATTTCTCAAGATGATGTGTGGGGGGGTCTCTGTGCCAACGGCTCCGCCCACAACGCAGAGGCGAATTGCTAATAAGCTACTGCAGCTCTGCTGAAGCAAAGTCCAAGAAAACGGCACAGGTTTTGTGATTTTGGCTAAAAACGGCATAATCATAATTTAAAGACCACTGAGAATGTTTAAAAAACAGCTCAAAATATCATCGGAGTGGGCCTTTAAGGTCATTAGAACTCTATTTAGACATGGAGTTAAGGCCTGATAGATTATTGGATTACCATTCGGAGAATTTTATTATACATATGATACTCAATCAGCCTTAACTGACATCCATGATTGACTTTCAAAATAAGACTCAAACAAGCTCTACAAAATAAAAGCCCTCAGATTTTCAATAGAAGACCATAGTGGCTTTGTATGTTACACTACGAATGCAGTGAATGTTACAGGAAGGTTTTGTCTGTCTGTCTGTCTGTCTGTCTGTCTGTCTGTCTGTCTGTCTGTCTGTCTGTCTGTCTGTCTGTCCGTCCCTCTAAGCAGCAGCTGCACCTTGTGTCTCTTTGGAGAAGAGCCCATTAAAGGTCACAAAAGGTCAACTTAACACTAACAGACATGAATTTAAGGCCTCAAAGAACTGGATTACTAATGGGAGAATCCCTATGTATAACTATCGATACTCAGCCAGACTTAACTGACATCTGTGCTGGACTTTCAAAATAAGACTCAAACAATCTTTTCAAAATAAAAGCCCTCAGATTTTCAATACAATATCACAGCACCCTTGTTTTACACTACTATTACATATTTATTACTACTATTACACTACTCTTACATAGAGGTTCTTTCTGTCTGTCCGTCAGCGACTCCTAAAGGACTCTGTCTCCATGTCTGTCTCTCAGCGGAGGGTCAGACATGAACTGAGACATCAGCTGTCTTTGTGACGTTCTGTCAGTGGCAGCTGCGCTGCGCAAGCAGCGCTCTCCAAGAACTTTTCTACCAGTCTGTCTGTCAGCGACTGTCGAGCTGCGAATTAGGCGCTCCTAAAGGACTTTGTGTCCCTTTCTCTGTCTCCCTGTCTCTCTCTCTCTTTCTGTCTATAAATTAGTTTTATTTAATAGGCACATTCTTTATTCTGGCCACAACTCCATTTCCCATAATTCTTTTATGAGGTTATTGCTAACGTGCTAGTTAGCATTAGCATGCTAGCTTATGTTAGCATTTTAGCTAATTTTTTTAATTTGGCCCAACTTTTTCTACTTATTGCTTCGAACCTATTGATAACATGCCAGCTAGCATTAGCATGCTAGGCTAGGCAGCATAACCTCTGATTGGGGGTCTGTGACTAATTACGCACCACGTGGCAGGCCCCGTTTAAATTTCAAAAACTAAAATGTTATGAGGCTCATTTATCAAACGTTCCTCTTAAAAAAGGCCTTTAACCAGGTAATAAAAATTACTCTAAAACCAACATAAAACATCAGATTACAGTTTTCACATGTACTTAAGGAGAAATACATGAAGTTTGGGACCATGTCCAGTGGCTTGATGAAGCTAAAATAGAAGAAGTGTTTGAGAATTTGGAGGAAAAACTGAGGATATTTCCAAGCCTAAGAACACCATTGCAACTGTGATGTACGGTGGTGGCAACATCATCCTGGGTTGGGGGTGTTCTTACTGTAGGAGGGACTGGTCGACTTCACAAAATAGATGGGATCATCAACAAAGGAAAGTTATGTGGAAATGCTGAAGCAATAGACAGGAGGTAGACTCAAATAGGTCTTCTAACCAGAGAATGACCTAAAGCATACCACCAGATTAGCACCAAGGTGGTTTACAGGCAACAAAGTTAATGCTTTGCAGTGGTCATCACAATGCCCTAATCTCAGTCCCAGAGATTTGTAAGCAGAGCAGAAAAGGCATGTGCAGGTAAGGTGGCATACAATCCTGACCCAGTTCCACTGGTTCTGTCAGGAGCAACGGGTCAATATTCCAACAAACTATAATAAGAACTTGGAAGGAAACCCCAAGAGTTGGTCTCAAGTAATAAACTGGAAAAAAAGACTACTCCAGAAACAAATGAAAAAAAAATATATATATATATATTTTGCTTATTTTAAGCTAAAAAATCTGCACATGGAACAAGTGAATATTTTCTTGAAAATATTTCTCAAAATATTAAGTGTATTTAAATCCATGAAGAAATGTCCATAAACAAGGGATTTTACATTCTTGAACATTGTTTTTTGCAGTGTAGTTCTACAAAATACTGAGGAAACATATGTAAACTTCTCTATCTAAAGAAAATTAAAAAAAGAAAATGTCTCTCTCATAATTCTAGAATATAGGAAACAGAGAATCCGAGCCTTGTGACATCGATAATCCACTGTCACTAGCTGTTCCAGGATTGTTGAAAGTTGCTCCTGGGAGACACGATCCTCCCACTCTGACCACAGCAGTCTTCATGGGCAGAAATGGAAGGAAGCCCATTCTCTTTGGGAAGAACAATCCCACAAATGGATCAGATCAGGAGGTTCACTGTTGGCTTCAGACGTCACCCTTTGTCAGGGTGACGTCTGAAGCCGGACAATTTTAGATGTCCTAAACGATCAGAGGGATGATTCATCAGAGAAAGGAACTTTTTCACCTGACTTCTGCTGTTCGTCCTTGAACTTCTTTCAGAATTTCAATCTTTCCTACATGTTTTCCTTGGACAGAAGTTGCTTAAAGGCTTTCATTTTTGTTAGAGGCCTTCAACTCATTGGTAATAAACATACACTCAGACAATCTATTAGAGATGATCCTGGATCTCATTGAACTCTTCACTGTAACTAAACCTCTCAGCTTGAATTTCTTGATCATGCACAAAACCAAACTATCCTCAGCGGCAGTTTCCTCAATGTTAATGCATTTCGATGCAAAATGTTGATGACTGCAGAAATGAACTGTGGAGATAACCATTGCTAAGACTTCTGCCCCTGCTTTATACCAATCAGTCTGCTGATTAGATTGACAGACTGGTTTCAGTTTTGAATTTCTCTTTATTTTGATTAAACATGTATCTGATCATTCTGCAAAGTCATTTAAAATGTTTTATAATATATAATTTTATAGGCCTTAAAACTGAACAAAACATGCATCATTTTGCGTGTCTGCCTAAACTCTTGGTCTTGACCGTACCTGACAGATAAATGTCAACTCTAGGAGGAACTGATGGATGATACATGAGGACAAACTTGGACAGATGAGGCATGACATTGAAGGTGAAACATATAATGGTCCTCAAAACACCAGAAACATTAACGTTCTGCTGGGAGTTTGTCCATCAATTGCAGCTAAGCCTCATGAAGAACTGTTTCTGAACAGAACAGAATTTTCTAAAATTGCACCGCTCATGGTGGCAGCATGTTGGAGCAGCTCTGTTAGTTCTGATTTGTTCTGTTTCTAGACTTTAATCATTAATCTGGTTGAGGCGTCGCTCTTTGGACAATTATCCCCTCTGGTTCTGGATGCTGTGCAGCAGGAAGGATTTTTCCCCTTTATATTTTTTTTACTTTCAGACAGTTATTATGATGTGTAACCATGGCAACAAGGTTTTCTTTTTACAACTAGGAGCAACTGATTATCTCAAAAGCTCAAATAACACCTGAACTACGACCCCGAATCCAAGAGGAGTTGAAAAGGAGGCTTCATGGATGCAGAGCAGGACCAGAGAGGAGAGAGAAGGAGGACTTTCAAACCCTCTCTTCCATCCATCACAATGAGCAAGGATCATATCTCCTACTCCAATGTCTTTCTGCTCGGTTTTTGACTATACGGACAGACAGAGATTTAAAGAGGAGTGGCAAAAGCAAATGAGGTGGATTAGTAGAGCTAGCTAACAACTGATGGTGTCATCAAGGACATGCTACTGAGGAATATCTTCTCTGCTGCCTGGATATACTGAACTGTACTGAACTGAATAATCATAGCTTGTAATTATGGAAGAAGAGGATGGCCACAAAAAAAGAGAGAAAAAAGGTTAATTGTGATTTAAATCTTATAATAAGAGCTTAAAAATTGGAAAGGCAAATAATCCAATGATTATCAAAAATAAAGCAAAGTAAAAAACAAGATTTAATAGATAAAGGATAAAAGTAAATAAAAAAAGATATATTGTAAATCCAGGAAATAAAAATTGAAATAATAAAATACGTAAATAAATAATAATTGACATAAACAAGAAGATTTTAGTGTTTTCTCATTTGTCAATTTTCTGATTTTTTTTGTTTGCTTTTTACTAAATGTGTTACCCAAAGAGTTTAAGAAACCTGTTTGACCCTTTCATCATCCCATATTGAAGTGTGAATGTGAGGTTCAGAACCTGAAGAAACCTGAAGGTGTTTAACCTGTAGTCTAGAAAGGAAAGGACAGCGTTCACCGTACCACTAAGAGCCCACTGTACTGTTTATGTCTAGTTCTCCTGCAGTCTGGACCATTTCACTGAGAAACAACAGAAAGCACAGGATGAGTATCAGGAAACCACCACGATGCAATGACAGGATGGTGTGAAACAGACATGAAATGAGGTGGATGCACAGATAAGGTCAAAGTTCACTCACCGATGGGCCGCAAGTTAAACTCGGTGTCCAGAATCTCCAGAGAAGGCACCAAGTCCTGCTGTGAGCTGGGCGTGGCCTCTGAGGGATTGGCTGGACTCATCACTTCTGGCTCTTTGTCGTTCTGCATCTGCGCATAGACGTTGAGGCCTGGGATCTTCCTTGAGGAAAGATTTACAGTGAGGCAAGAAAAGTGGAGCCTAGACTACAGCATGACGGACCGGAACATTTTCATCAACCTTTAACTGAATGTTTTCCCCATATCACCTATGGAGGACTACTCCTGCCAAAATAAAAAATTATATAAAATTAAGGTGAAAATAAATACATAAATAAATGCATTTGGAAATACAATTGGAAGTAAATAAATGTGTAAATTAATAAATAAATGTGAAAATAAATAAATGTGAAAGTAAAATTGGAAGTAAATAAAAAGTGTTTAGAAAAGTTAAAATAAATGCAGTAATGATAAATAAAGATAGGAATAAATAAAAAATGTGGAAATAAAAAGAAAATTGGAAATAAATAACAAAATGTGGAAATACATAAATATTTTTATTTATTTTCCACATATATTAATGTATGTATTTGTTATGTATTTATTTTTTAAATTGTATTTCCTCATATATATTTATTTCCAATTTTACTTACACATTTATTTATTTATTTAAATACTTATTTACTTATTTCCAATCTTATTTTCAAGTGTATTTTTTATATTTTTTTATTGTGGCAAGATTAGTCTTCCATATTCAACCAGTACTTGGCTGTAATTCAGCAGATATACAGTGGCTTCCAAAAGTATTCGGCCCCCTTGAACTTTTCCACATTTTGTCACATTACAGCCACAAACATGAATCAATTTTATTGGAATTCCAGGTGAAAGACCAAAACAAAGTGGTGTACACGTAAGAAGTGGAACGAAAATCATACATGATTCCAAAAATTTTTTACAAATAAATAAGTGAAAAGTGGGGTGTGCGTAATTATTCAGCCCCCTGAGTCAATACTTTGCAGAACCACCTTTTGCTGCCATTCCAGCTGCCAGTCTTTTAGGGTATGTCTCTACCAGCTTTGCACATCTACAGACTGAAATTCTTGCTCATTCTTCTTTGCAAAACAGCTCCAGCTCAGTCAGATTAGATGGACAGCGTTTGTGAACAGTAGTTTTCAGATCTTGCCACAGATTCTCGATTGGATTTAGATCTGGACTTTGACTGGGCCATTCTAATACATGGATATGTTTTGTTTTAAACCATTCCATTGTTGCCCTGGCTTTATGTTTAGGGTCGTTGTCCTGCTGGAAGATGAACCTCCGCCCCAGTCTCAAGTCTTTTGCAGACTCCAAGAGGTTTTCTTCCAAGTATTTATCCTGTATTTGGCTCCATCCATCTTCCCATCAACTCTGACCAGCTTCCCTGTCCCTGCTGAAGAGAAGCACCCCCAGAGCATGATGCTGCCACCACCGTATTTGACAGTGGGGATGGTGTGTTCAGATGGATGTGCAGTGTTAGTTTTCCATTTTGGTCTCATCTGACCAGAGCACCTTCTTCCACATGTTTGCTGTGTCCCCCACATGGCTTGTGGCAAACTGCAAACGGGACTTCTTATGGTTTTCATTTAACAATGGCTTTCTTCTTGCCACTCTTCCATAAAGGCCAACTTTGTGCAGTGCACCACTAATAGTTGTCCTATGGACAGATTCCCCCACCTGAGCTGTAGATCTCTGCAGCTCATCCAGAGTCACCATGGGCCTCTTGGCTGCATTTCTGATCAGCGCTCTCCTTGTTCGGCCTGTGAGTTTAGGTGGACGGCCTTGTCTTGGTAGGTTTACAGTTGTGCCATACTCCTTCCATTTCTGAATGATCGCTTGAACAGCGCTCCGTGGGATGTTCAAGGCTTGGGAAATCTTTTTGTAGCCTAAGCCTGCTTTAAATTTCTCAGTAACTTTATCCCTGACCTGTCTGGTGTGTTCTTTGGACTTCATGGTGTTGTTGCTCCCAACATTCTCTTAGACAACCTCTGAGGCCGTCACAGGGCAGCTGTATTTGTACTGACATTAGATTACACACAGGTGCCTCTATTTAGTCATTAGCACTCATCAGACAATGTCTATGGGCAACTGACTGCACTCAGACCAAAGGGGGCTCAATAATTACTCACACCCCACTTTTCAGTTATTTATTTGTAAAAAATGTTTGGAATCATGTATGATTTTCGTTCCACTTCTCACCTGTACACCACTTTGTATTGGTCTTTCACCTGGAATTCCAATAAAATTGATTCATGCTTGTGGCTGTAATGTGACAAAATGTGGAAAAGTTCAAGGGGGCCGAATACTTTTGCAAGCCACTGTAAAAAGCCTGAACTGTTAAGGCTAATAAATGTTTCATTCTGGCTCTGTTTGTCTATAAATCTTCATGACCCTTGACACGATTTTCCCTCGGAACACAGAAACGCGGTTTAACATTTCAGAAAGGTCAGCAGCCTCCATTTAAAGGCCTTAATATTGATAGCAGCTGAAGGCAGACTGACATTTCTTTTTGTGAGGGATGACCTGATAAGAGTTTCTGCTGGATCCCTCAGATGTGTGTGTGTGTGTGTGTGTGTGTGTGTGTGTGTGTGTGCGTGCGTGTGTGTATATGGGGGGTGCTGGTTTTTGACAGGCAGCTGTCAGCCTTTTTGTTTTCCAAGCAGTCAGAGAGCTCGGTGTGTCAGCTGTTCGGAGCTTTGGGAAAACTTTACCTCTTAAATTTGTAGATGACAAACACAGCTAAACCCGCAACCACTACTGAGAGCAGCATTAGTATGGCAGAGCCACTGTGGTTCTCGCTGGTGTCCACCAGGGGCGCTGCAGAGAGACAGGGAGACAGGCACCGCAGGGCGTGAACAACACCACAAAGCAACACAACCTGTATTTGCAGCCTGCTGCCTCATGCAACGAGCAGTGAACAGAAATGAGACCCATGTGATGAATCGGTTTAATATATGGACTTCTCTTACTCTTTAGCTTAAAAGCCCCTTTAGGACAGTAGCAGCATCCCCAAAAGGAAGAGGCACACATACGTCTCTGAATGTCTCTGTGTAGCTACATGGTGGGAGCCAATCAGACACAGGGGTGGAGTTATTAGTCGAGAGGGGGTGGGGCAATAAAAATATGAAATAAAAACCTGACTGTCCACTGAGCCTGCACGTTTTTAAAAAAGTCCACATGCTTTACGTTTCTGCTGAAGGTACATCCTGAGCAAACCGAGGGCTTACCTGCCGACAGGTGAGCTGCATACACGGTGACCTGGACCCCTGGCCGCAGCGTGAACTGGACCAGGTTTTGATTCAAGGCGTTCAGCAGAAGCTCAGAGAGCTGTTGGGACAGAAAACGATGATCTGAGCAACGGGCAACATGACGGTCACAAGAAATCGGAACATTCTACTGACGTTGGAACAAAACTACCCTGCAGGGTCCTGCAAAAGTTTTCACACCCTCTTTGATATATTCCATACTTTTTTCCCCCCAATGTACAACTACAAGCATCAATGTATATTTAGATAATAATTTGAAGTGGAGAGGAAATGATGAATGATGTTTTGGAGCAGTTTGTAGTCAGTCCCCTTTACTCTGAAGCCTCGAGAGCAACAAGTTGCCAGTGTTGGGAAAGTTCAATATCTATATGAACTAGTTCAAAGTTCAGTTCACAAATTTTAAAATGAACTAGTTCAGCTCATAGTTCATAATTAAGTTTTTTTAAACTAAGTTCACAGTTCCAAAAAGTCCCCCCCCCCGGTGAGCAATTACCACCAGAATACTGGCATTTCCCAATTGCTGCCACCCATTTGCGGTACGTTCTCAAAAGAAATTAGGAAAAACTTGCTGTTTGAATCTTTTTTTTTATGAGTAATTATTAAACAGGCTGAGGTAGGAAAGAAAGGATGTACCTCAAACTGCAATATTCAAAGTGTAAAACATTTAAACATGAATATTTTTCAATTAAGTCACTTTTCAGTTTTTGTGAATGAATTTTCTGACTTGTTTGCCCACATAAAAAGAAAAGTTATAGAACTTGGGTCATAAAGTGCAACAATCAGCCCAAATAAGTCATCCCTGACCAAAATCTTTTAAGTGGTCATACAAAGATGCTGCATCAATCACTGATCCATAAGTAGTGTTAGGATTCGCTTCCAGGCTTCGCAATTTGACGACAAATGTGCGGTGCGACTCGGTGACTAGTGTTACCAGATTTGATGTTTCCCGCCGTATTAAGGCCCGTTGTTAACAGCATAGACATTATAAACAGTAGGCGTGGCATCGACCGCCGCTGCCTATTGGGCAGGAATAAGCCACACGATGATCTTGGATCTATGACTGCTGAGGATACGGGTCCAAGATGGTGGCCGCATTTCTTGTGCTCCGGCAAGGCTCCATGGAAATCTGGCACTCTCTGGAACTAAATTATACAGCGAGAGAGCGCAGTTCACAAACGCAACTTGAAGCTGCCAACAGAAGTCTCCTAATTAGTTAACCGAGTCCATCTGTGTTTCAATTAGTGTGAACGCAGATGTTCACTGAACACATCAGATGTTCCTCAGAGAACAACCAGCACCATGAGGACCAAGGAACCTAGCAGACAGGTCAGGGAGAACGTTATGGAGGAGTTTAAAGAAGGTCCTACAACAAGATCTCCCGAAGCTCTGTTTAATCCATCATCTGAAAACGGAGAGAGGATGGACAACCTGCAGACCTACCAGGACATGAACATCCATCTAAACGGACAGGAACAGAGTTGATGTAGAGACCCACAGCCCAGGTTGGAGAATCTATTCACAGCACTCCAGCAATCTGGGCTTTATGGTAGAGCAGCAAGAAGACAGCTACTGGTGAAAGAAAGCTAAGGGACGAAACCAGACCGACGGGAAAAGGTGCTCTGTTTAGATGAGACTAAACTAACTTTTTGGTCTAGGCAAGGCAATTTTATTCCTATGGTACACTTTCAACAACAGGGTAATTCAAGCTGAGGCAACACTGAGGCAGAAAACAACACTGAACATCACCCTGAACACACCATCCCCACGGTAATATATGGTGTTGGCAGCATCATGCTGTGGGGAGGCTTTTCCTCCAGCTGTGCTCTAACCCTGACCTCATATGCACAGCCAGAGCTACATTTAACTAATTCAAATCAAACCAAATTCATGAGTTAGAATGGCCTAGTCAAAGCCCAGATCTAAATCCACTTTGGAAGCTATTGCAGGACTTAAAAAGTGATGTTCTCCATTCAACCTGACTGAGGTTGGGTTATACTGTAAAACACAGACAGCTGGTGGAGGCGTCCCCCTAGAGACCTGCAGCTGGAACTGCAATAAAGGTCCTGACTCAGAAGGCTGACTACTAATGCAAGCTGGAGTTCTCCTAATAGTATGACATAGATAACAAAATCAGTTTTTGCTTCCCCTATGTTGATCTATAATATAAAAAACCCAATAAAATATGTAGAGCTTTATGATAATTATAAAACACAATGTGAAACAGTTCAAGAGGTTTTACAAGAAAAGAACTCATTCAGACAAACAAGGACTCTAAAGTCCACTGGGCTGTAATAATCCACCGTCAACAGAATCGATGTGAAATCATAATTTTTCTCCACTGAGATCTGATGCCATTGTTCGTGTCTCTTGCACAATAAAAAAAATATATATATATGATCATACAGCATCTTGGCTAAAACAAACATTTACGTCCTTTAATGGACCCTCTGGACTCAGTTCCAGTGCTAGATGGATGTAATTTCACACATTTTACATGAAGTGGCTTCAGCTCATTTGATGAAGCCCTGGAGTATCAACACAAACCAGAGAACTCTGCATTTAAAGTGTGATCTTTAGGCTCTCTGTACCAGTGCCCCGTCGCTAGGAGACAATGTGTTCCCATTTATGTAGATGAATCAATGAAAAACACGAACGATAACACAGTTTGACAAACAGAAAATAGGATTTTAGCTCCTGCAACACCTGACAAAATCTGGTTGAAGCCAAAAAAAAAAGAAAGTTCAACATATTTCTTGTTTAAACATCAGGATTCCTGCATCTTCCATTTCAAACTTTCAGTTGTTTACAGACTTAAAGTCTTAGTTTTCTATTGGCTTTAATCACATACTTGAGCTTTAAAAATATGATATTTACCTTGTTTGGTTTTTACATTTAATTACATATATTTCATGAACCAGCATAATGCTGACATTGGTGTGGTAAAGGACTATTTTCCGACAAGCTTTATTTTGACATGCATAGCACTGGATAACTTTGATTAGAGATTTTTTTTGACAGTTTGTGATCTGTTTCATCTTCACTTTGATTGGTTTGATCTGTGAACAACGGGTTGGAAACTGAAAAATCTGCCCTCTTTCCAATAATTGAAAGCACCATATGTAAGGTCACCAGTCTCCTCTGTAACAAATACAAGTTGGGTTTGTTATGAAACATGAAACACCAAAAAATCCCGATTTGCTACGTATTTCTGGTTTTAAAGTCATGTTTCGGTAAATTTTTGGTACACTTTATTCAAGAAAAATAAATACAAATGTAAATATGACTTTTTTTGTTTTACTTTGATCAACATTAAACAAAGAACCTTTTTTCCTGAATTCTATCCCTTGAATTCCTGAAATTAATTTGATGTTTTTCTGTTTTATAACATACTGCTAAGCCATTCAATGATTTATAAACTAGTAAAAGTATTTTTAAGTCAGGTCTGAGTCCATTATTACACCTAGATTTCAGGCCTGATCAGTAGTTTCTTGTTACAGTATAATCTGGGCCAGTGGGAGCATGTAGATATTAAATAAGAGGGGCCCCAGGAGGGAGCCCTGGGGCACCCCAGATGTCATTTCTGTTTGTTCTGATGAAAAGTTTCCTTAATGAAACAAAGAAGTCCCTGTTCTTTAGGTAAGACTCCAACCAGCCAAGTAGTGTACCAGAGAGTCCGACCCAGCTCTCCAGTCGTTCCAATAATATATTATGATCAACAGTGTCAAATGCTGCACTGAGGTCCAACAGAACCAGCACTGTGGTTCTACCATTTAAATGAATAAAATAGTATAAGCCAGAGTAGAAAACAATATAACCACTTGAAAACAGTCATTGTTAATGTTTAGAATTATTTAAATAATAATTTGCCCATATTTGAGAATAAAGGATGCTTAAATCACTTTGGAGTTGTTTTGATTTTTCGATAGCCCAGTCTCCCAGCTGAACTTGAATGGAGCATGGGTAGCTGTTGGGAAAAGCCCTTCTCATCAACAGGGTTCCGGTGACTTGCATTTTATCCTAAATAAGGAGTTTGGGTTGATTGGATGCTACTGGTAACCATGTTGGGTTTTCTCTAGTATCAGTGACGTTTCCATTCAGCTTGACATTATTTCAGGTGAATCATTCAGTTCAGTGCAGAGCGTGTTATGGACCTTATTGCTGTTGAAAGATGCGTTCGCTGACAAAGTTCTGGTTCCATTAATGTTCCCGAAATAGCAGAGTTTAGCGAAAGCTGGGAGTCCTTTCTGTTTTGTTTTGGTGTCACTTTTTTAAGTTGCGCGGCGGAAACGTTGCACTGCGCTCTGAGTTCTGCACATAAACATTGTGCATGTGTTCAGGTAGAAAACAGATGGATTCATTCAGGACACGTGCGTACCGAAACGACTGGGCTGTACCAAAAAATCAGAATACTAATACATGTACCGTTACATCCCTAATAAATACAGTATGTGTCCATGGCGCTCAAACGCTCAAATACCAGGACATTTAAGGCATTCTCCTTCGCTTGTCCAGTTTCTTCAATTTTAAAGTACATCGTGATCAAGTGTGTGGAATTAGCTGCATCAGGATGTGGTATGTTACTGTCAAGAACTAAACACTTTGCTTATTTGAGTAAGGAAGATAGGAGCCAGCTGACTCTCCTCTGTTGGTAAGTTTAGGAAAACAATGGAGACCTTCAAAAATACAAGGGCTGAGTTCATCAGAGAAAATGTCAGTAATTCACAAGGATAGATAATCATTGATGCATTATGTATCGATGAAGGTTGTCTGAACAATATGTTTCTCATACTCTCGGCGTATACATGCCTGAGAGCAAGAGTGTGTGCAGATAAGCCGGTTATCAGTTGAATGCTCATCCTGCTAGGATATTTTTTCATTTATGATCGAGGGAGACTTGGCTAAGAGGCACACCGGTTACAGTAAACAAAACAATAATAAAAAGGTAAAGACAACTAAAACATTCTAAAACGTATATATGATCTGAAATGAAAAGGCAAAGACACTGAAAATACAGCTAGAGCTGTAGAATCCTTTTTGTCAATGAGTATTATATTTTGTGAGATATTTCACCTGTTGATGTTGAAGCCCTGATTAATGCACAGTTATGAAAATAACCTCGACAAACCTTTTTCTTTCTGAGAAGGTCGAATGAAGTAGATCAACATGTGAAACAAAAAAAAACGTGCAGAAGACTTCATCAGATTTGATCTGATGAATATTATTGCAGCCTCTGAAATTACCATAAACCTTATCGCACTTTAAATACTGACCCAGAGAAACCTCCCTGCCCACACATGTGAACGCTCCGTTTTATGTAAGAGTTTTTGTCTGTGGGACCTTTTCCTCCATGATGCATAATGCAAACTGTGCAGCCTCACTTGACCTCTGCTTTCAGGCAGCTGAACAACCTTCTGCACCGAGGACACTAACTGGGATCCAATCTGGGAAGATTACTGTGACCCAGGGCTAAACCGGAGAACCGTCCGATCCGACTTCATTCACAGACGCTCCTACACTATGCAGAAATGAGATGTTGCCGTTTTTAAATCATATTCATTACAGAAGCTGATACGAAGTTGCATAATTAAAGCAAACACGTCCTCTTCTCTCTGCTGCAGAGCCTTCATTTATCTTATCTGCCTCATTTGCTAAATTAATTGTGATATGAGTAATTCCTGTACTCCTTTATGCTCCCCTTTGTACTGTTTAAATTTAGTCCGCGCTTTGACTAATTACAGCCTCACCGTTTCTGTACCAGGGTCAGTGAAATCTGTTTTACATTCTAACAAGCGGAGCTAACTCTGCACTTTAAAGACGCCAGCCTTGAATGAAGATATATGGCTGGCTTGGAGGGAGTGGAACTTTCCAGAAGATCAAGCAGGAGGGAGGAAAAAGACAAAAAAAACGGAGGATTTCTACCCACAGATTCTTCTCGGCATTAACATTGATCATCATCCATAAAGTTAGACCGACCAAGTCTGCTTCATGTCGATTAATGCTGAAAATCTCTTTCTCTGCTCGTTTTTTTTTTTTTTGCTCCCCCGGAATCATGAAGGTTTAAAAGTCATTCCTTTTACTCATAATGCTTGTCAGGCTTATTGATGAGTCTATTGCACACATTCTTCAGGCGTTTTCCAAAATTAGACTCTTGGAATAAATATTCTCCAGCAGATTAATAGTGACACCTGCTGGTGGAAAAAAGGAACTTGAAGCTGGGGTTTAAATTTTCCGGAGCCATTACCGGACATGCTGCTGCTATGAAAAGACTCACTGTGAGTCACAAAGCAGAAACAGAGCATACAAAGCTGAGTGTTGTGTTAAAGTTAGAGCGAGGATAACAAGGTGACATCCATCCATCCACCCACAGAAAGAAAGAAAAAAAAATGTTCAGAGGTCTGGAGGAGGAGGAGGAGGATGGAGGAGGATGATGTTGCCTCACCTGATCTAAATGAGCTGAGCTCTTCTCTGGCTTCCCCTCAGTGAGCTGTTTGTCAGGCAGGAGGAAAAACTCGGCTGCCGTAGGTAAACCTGGGAGGACGGTGACCAGGAGCAGATCCTCCCGTACGCCTGTAGCCTGCAGGGGGGAAACAGGAGGGAGAGAAAAGTCAGAAGGTTCAGATCAGAGCCTCAAGAATCTGCTGAAAGAGTCGGATGATTGCATGAAATCCCACTGAACAGACAGTCCAAACTTAGTGAACCAAAAGTGTCCTCTCATTTCCTAAAAACGCTGAAGGGGATAAAACCTCTGGGGAATTCTTTACAACAGGACCGACAGGAACCAGAGTAGGAGCCGACCATAGTCCTAAACCCTTAACCAATCCTTTAAAATCATAACTTATAAGTCTAAATTCGTCAAAACTGTCTGCAAACTGTGTGCCTGCAATAAATATTTAAGAAAAAAAATTCCCCATTAAACATGTCCGTCTCTTAGAAGTACTTTAGCTTAGAATATTTATATCAAATATTAGATTTCTGTAATTTCTGTAAGTGTTTTTTTGTAAAAGAAAAAAAATGTAAAAAGGATATTTTAATGAAATAAAACAAGATATCAGTTTTTGGGTTTTTTTTGTTTATCAGATAAAAAATGACAAAGGCCACAAATTTCCTGAAATATTTTGGAAAAAATAAATTCAGTATTCAATATTAATTCAGACCGAGTAAATCATGTATTGCCAAAGTGATAAACCTGTTATGTAGTTTGGTTTTGTCCTCAAAACAGAATCTGACACAACAAACAAATAAAAAAAAACGTATAAAATATGATTACAGAAGTACATAAGCAGTTAGACTAAAATAGTGAAGAGTGTCTGGAAACACCCTGAGGGAGACCCAGCAGACGATCAGAGCTTATCAGAGACTTGAAGGAGTTCTCTGCTTGAGGAGACGAACCATTTAGAAACAGAATACCGCTGAACTTTTTACCTGATGGTGAAGGACAGAAAATGATACCAGCAGCTTTAGATGGCTATTTTACTCTCTTTCCTTCATCTTTAAGTTTGAGTTTGATCATTTATCTTTCAGGCTTTTGGCCAATCGTTTTTCTTCCCTTTTCATAACATTTTGTTTAATGAGGACTAGTAATCGTTTGTGCAGCAAAACCACGCTGCCATGGAGAAGGAGAGGCTCTCTATAATGTTCCTGTAGAAGTCCAACATCCCAAGCTGCTGTAGTAACAGAGAGGTTTGTTGGGGGGTTTTCACACCATGCATGTCATCCACCCATCGTTTATACCCGCTTTCTGTGCAGATCTGTGGGGGAGCTGGTGTCTATCTCCAGCAGTCACTGGGTGAGAGGCGGGTCCAACCCTGGAGAGGTCGCCAATCCATTTAAGATTAAAAGACAAAGAGGTGACTAAAAATGTACAATGATCAAGTCTCTGCAGATGAATTCATGATTTGTAAAAGGTGGAGTCATGGAAGTAAACAACCATTCCCCTGGTCTTAGACATGCTCATCACTTTTCTATGGAGCAACTAGCAAGGATCTGCAACCTGGGGCTCTTTGGACCTTCCACTCTTAATGACTTTTGATATCATTATTTAAAAAAACCTCATGTATTTAAATATTGGTATCATTTTTTAAGGCAGTTCAAAAAAAAAAAATTTTTATGGAATAGATGCATTGATCTTCCACAACAAAATAACACTAGAAGTATAATCAATATTTTTATATTTGTTTATTTTTTTCTGCATTTTCCAGAAAACGATATCAGTCATCTGTTGACCATTTTTTTATTTTTTATTATAACACCTAAAAAAATAATTAAATTATGGTTCTTTGAAAATGTCCACACATTTCTTGTAGTAGTTATATGATAAGTTAGCTTTTTTTCCAAAAGGTTCTGTAAGATTTGTGGATTTAAACAAATTTTATGTAAGTAAACTGAAGAGAAAAATGGCTCTTTGGAGAGGTTGCAGACCGCTGCCATAGAGGATACTCCCGCTCTGTACAATGTCTCATTGCTGAAGCCAATCAACTATTTATATATTTAAAAAATCTAAATATTTGAACCCTTTAATAGCCATTTAAATTCAACATAACAGTTTTTATATCTAACAAAAATAATGGAAAAATATTTTTCTAAAGTACTTTTTGATCAACAATCTGAGATGAATCACTGATTTAAATCTGTCAGTATCATATATAAAGACTAGTTACTAGCATAAAAATGTCTTCCTAAAATCTGCTGTACAAATATCATTTATATTTTTATCATTTATATTTTTCAACACATTATATAAATATAATGTAGCAAATATGAATCAGCTAAATACAATGTAGTAAAACATTTTTAGACCGTTTTATCCAACATTTACTCATAATTAAGATTTCTGTGTTTTTTGTGTTTTTTTTACTTGTGGAAAACAGTAGAAGAAAAGTTTTGCTGCTTGATTTGAATTGGGTAAAGCTCTGTGGCGCCATCCGTTGGACAAATATAGAGTGCTAACAGATAGTTCAAAATAACACATTAACATAAAGGAACAGCGTTTATGTTAACATAAATAACATGTTAACTGTTTTATTAATGCCGCTCTGAAGATGAGAAAGACTAAAGCGCATGTTAGGCAGATATGTGATGATCTTCATAAGTCAAGAAATGGCTCAAAGTAAGTCTGTACTGGCCTTTCTTGGAAATACTTACAGTCAGAGTGATAAATATGCAGTTTAAGTTAAACAAGTCGATTTTGGAACAGACAGGTCAGCATCTCCAAAGCTAACTGTTGGAGAACTGTGGCATGTTGAGGTCACCAAGCCTGCTTCGTTCACGTTCGCGTTTCAACAACACACTCCAGGTTGTTGGGCTGTAGGACCCAGCCTTCCTGGTCAACATAGGCGGGTCCGCCATCAGACCGGAAGCCTGATTTTACATCCATCAGAAGGTTTAGATTGAGGATTCCAATCAAAAGCAGCTCTATTAAAATTTACAGCTCTTCTTCTATATCATTGCAAAAGAAATCAATACAGCGAGGTGAGGAAAGGTTCTGACAGGTTCTTCTCCAGCAGGAGTCCCTGCTTCCTCCTCCACTTCTTTCCATGAGCTTCAACCTCAGTGAACACTCAGAGTATTATCAAATCAGATTTTCATCTCAGTTTTTCCTTCCACTGCGTTCTGCCTTCAAGGCTGGGGTTGTCACGAGAAATAAGAATAAAACAAATCTAAAAACGAATCATGTCAGAAACAAATAACAAGCCAGGCTTGCTCAGTGAAGACTGGAGAGATAGATTTATTTCTGGCTTCAGTTTTGATTTTGCAGGATCAAAAAATGTGTGAAAAGATGATGCAAGAGGCAGACTGCTCCTTCCCAGGAATCAGAAATATATCGGCACTCTGAGGAAGTGTCAAAAATCGGTTAATGAGTCAGACTCTGTATCTGACATGTTGTGTGGGATGGAGTCATTCCTTCTACTTGACAGATAGAGCTGCACCTCCCAGCATCTCCTCGGGTCACCGCAGGAGCAGGAGCACTTTCCCGGTGGCTCCGATCCAAACCTGAACTCTCAGAACAATCCACTGCTCCAGTACAACATGCCCCCCCAGTTCTCCTTCTGGTCATTTATCATCATAAAAAGGCGAACCTGTAAGCTTTGGGGAGCTCATGGTGCACCCAGAGGAGTTCACCAACATAAAGCAGCAGTTTAGAGGGAGGAGGCTTCACCTGGATCAGAGAGTTCCTGATCACCCGGCTCACGTCCAGCTTCCACTCAGCGACGTCCGGGTTGTGTTCGTCCAGGTTGGATGAAAAGGCGAGCAGATGGGATCTGAAGTATTCTGCAGGAAGAAAAGATAATGAAAGGATTTTTTAAAATCACAATTTTCCTAAAGCAAATCATTGGTCTAGCCTTTCAAATTTAGCTCTTGTCACAGTCACAACAATACAAGACACATAAGTGTCAGAACATAAAGGACCTATTTAAAAAAAATATTATTTAGCTTCTGTCAAACTGCAATAAACTGAATGAGTGTCAAAGACTGTGTTTGGGGGCAAGATGAGAGGAAGTTATTCTATGACTGAATTTCAGGGTGGAAAACCCTAACTCAACGTTCACGGTGTTGAGAGAGAGAGAGAGAGAGAGAGAGAGAGAGAGAGAGAGAGAGAGAGAGAGAGAGAGAGAGAGAGAGAGAGAGAGAGAGAGAGAGAGAGAGAGAGAGAGAGAGAGAGAGAGAGAGAGAGAGAGAGAGAGGGAGGTTTGTGTGGCACTAGTGGTCTTATTCGCAGTATATTAGAAAAGAAATGGGTGGAGAGAGAGGGGGTGGGGACTGGCCTCAGGGTCGTGAATTGAACCCCAGACCACTGGACCAATAGCCTCTGTACATGGCACCCCCTGACTACCTTTATACTAAACAGAAAAGAAACAATTATTCCTACAGCTGATATTTAAACAATAAATCATTATTATTATTAGTTTGGGCTAGCTTGGGTAGACTCTGTGGTCAATTCAGTTTATTGATATAGCGCCAATTCAGAATATGTCGTTTCAAGAGTCAACATAGTCCAATTATACATTGATTTAAATCGATCCTAGTGGTCAATCAGTGCATCAAGTTTAGTTGATTATCCTAGTCAGTTAAAAAGTTTTCGAAGGAAACCCAGCAGATTGCATCAAGTCATTGACTTGCAGCATTTATTACTCCTGGACCAACATGTAGCGACAGTAGACAGTCGCCTGCGTTGTGTCGTTGACTTCACAGCAATCCCTCATACTGAGCAAGCATGTAGCGAGAGTGGAGAGGAAAAACTCCCCTTCAACAGGAAGAAACCTCCAGCAGAACCAGAACCAGAACCAGGCTCAGTACGAGCCGCCATCTACCACGACCGTCTGGGGGTTCGAGAAGACTCTAAAAACACAGAAGCACTGATCCAGGAGAGAAACACAACTTAACAGATCCGTTTTGAGGGAGTTTGCAAGCCTATAAGATGAAGAAGAGCACATAGAGTGGGGTAAAAAAGTATTTAGTCAGCCAACAATATTCCAAGTTCTCCCACTTAAAAAGATGAGAGAGGCTTGTAATCTTCATCATAGGTATACCTCAACTATGAGAGACAAAATGAGAAAGAAAAAATCCAGAAAATCACATGGTCTAAATTGTAAAGAATTTATTTGCAAATTATGGTGGAAAATAAGTATTTGGTCACCTACAAACAAGCAAGATTTCTGGCTTTTCTGTAAGAGGCTCCTCTGTCCTCCACTCGTTACCTGTATTAATGGCACCTGTTTGAACTCGTTATCAGTATAAAAGACACCTGTCCACAAGCTCAAACAGTCACACTCCAAACTCCACTATGGCCAAGACCAAAGAGCTGTCAAAGGACACCAGAAACAAAATGGTAGACCTGCACCAGGCTGAGAAGACTGAATCTGCAATAGGTAAGCAGCTTGGTGAGAAGAGATCAACTGTGGGAGCAATTATTAGAAAATATAAGGCATACAAGACCACTGATGATCTCCCTCGATCTGGGGCTCCACGCAAGATCTCACCCTGTGGGGTCAAAATGATCACAAGAACGGTGAACAAAGATCCCAGAACCACACGGAGGGACCTAGTGAATGACCTGCAGAGAGCTGGGACCAAAGTAACAAAGGCTACCATCAGTAACACACTACACCACCAGGGACTCAGATCCTGCAGTGCCAGACAGGTCCCCCTGCTTAAGCCAGCACATGTCCAGGCCCGTCTGAAGTTTGCCAGAAACCATTTGGATGATCCAGAAGAGGATTGGGAGAATGTCATATGGTCAGATGAAACCAAAATATAACTTTTTGGTTAAAACTCTACTTGCCATGATTGGAGGAGAAAGAATGCAGAGTTGCATCCAAAGAACACCATACCTACTGTGAAGCATGGGGGTGGAAGCATCATGCTTTGGGGCTGTTTTTCTGCAAAGGGACCAGGACGACTGATCCGTGTAAAGGAAAGCATTAATGGGGCCATGTATCATGAGATTTTAAGGGGAAAACCTCCTTTCATCAGTGATCCCAAACACATCGCCTTGCCAACGAAGGAGGGGCTTCGTAAGTAGGATTTCAAGGTCCTGGAGTGGCCTAGCCAGTCTCCAGATCTCAACCTGATAGAAAATCTTTGTAGCGAGATGAAAGGAGCTACTTGTGCTCATTCGACAGGTGTAAGCCGTATTGCGTCATTTCCTGTTGTCACTGTTGGCTCCCTGTACTGTTTGCGGTTCAGACTCTCTTGAATTGATCTTATTTTCTCTCTGCTGAGCCCTTTCTAAGTTATTTTAACACACAAGCACACTAAAACACACGTTTTGTGGTGGTGTACTTTACGTTTTGGGAACTCCTTGTGTTTCACACAGCTTTTCTTGGGGTGGTAAGGTCTCGCTAGCTCAGTTAACTTAGGTTCATTGCGGCTATGGCTACTCTTCTCTCTCCTGTCTCTAACTCTTCTCTTCTCTCTTGCTCTCTCTGTCAGATGTTTAGTTACTTCCCTGCCTCCTTTAGTGATAATGGTAACTGTAATAAATGTAATATTTTTGTAGCTTTGGAGGCGAGGGTATCAGAATTAGAAGCACGGCTCCGCGCTGTTGAAAAACCAGCAGATAGCCGAAGCCCATTAGCCAGCACGGAGCCAACAAGGATAGATCCCCCTAGCTGTCCTCCAGTAGAGCCCGCGCAGCCGGGACCTCAGGCTGGTTGGGTGACTGTACGTAGGAAGCATAGTTCTAGGACCCAGCCCCCGGGCCACCACCAACCGGTCCACGTTTCTAACAGATTTTCCCCGCTCAGCGACACACCTGCTGAGAAGCCGACCCTGGTAATTGGCAGCTCCATAGTCAGAAACGTGGCATTAGAGACACCATTGACCATAGTCAAATGTTTGCCAGGGGCCAGAACGGGCGACATCAAATCCTACCTGAAACTGCTGGCTAAAGATAAGCGTAAATAACAAGTTGCAAAACATTAAGACCATTTTTGTTTGTGGTTTTGTATCGTCCACCAGGCCCTTACTCTCAATTCTTGGATCAGATCTCACTTTTTTTATCTGATTTAGTATTAAATACTGATAGGGTTATTATAGTGGGGGACTTTAATATTCATGTGGATACTGAAAGTGATAGCCTAAATGCAGCCTTTAGTGCTATTTTTTTTTGTGACTCAATTGGCTTTACTCAAAAAGTACAGGGATCGACCCACTCGGGTAAACACACTTTGGACCTTATACTGACATACAGTATTGAGCGTGAGGAAATAACAGTCCACCCACATAACCCGGTCCTGTCTGACCACTTCTTAATAACTTTTGAAATTACTTTAACTGACCATCTTAAATCTGAAAGAAAATGTCATTATAGTAGAGCTTTATCAGACAATGCTGTAACAATTTTTAAAGAATATGTTCAATTCTTACTTTCCTTAGTGTCTCAGAGTAACACAGTGGATGGCAGCAATTCTATATCTAACCCTTCAGAAATTGATGGTCTGGTTCACAGCATTACGTCCTCATTGCGTTTGGCATTAGATAGTGTAGCCCCCTTAAAAAAGAAAGTGGCTAGCCATAGGAGGCTGACTCCTTGGTTTAACGCAGAGTTGCGTACTTTAAAGCAGAATACTAGGAAGTTGGAGAGAAAATGGCGCTCTACACATCTAAAGGATTCCTATTTAACCTGGAATAACAGTCTACTGCTGTATAAAAAGACCCTTCGACAAGCTAGAACAGCATATTTTTCATCATTAATAGAGGCGAATAAAAACAATCCTAGGTTTCTTTTTAGTACAGTTGCCAAACTTACACAGAGTCATAGCTCTGTTGAGCCAACTATTCCCCCAGCTCTTAGCAGTGATGATTTTATGGGATTCTTCGTAAATAAAATTAATTCTATTAAAAATAAAATCATTGGCATCCTCCCAAACATGATTACTTCTTCCTCAGTAAATGAGGCAGCATCGGAAAGAACTGTAGATCCTCAGTTGTGCTTAGGCTGTTTTGATTCAGTCGAGCTTTCGGAATTATCAAAAATATTAGCCTCATCTAAACCTTCAACTTGTATGTTGGACCCAATCCCAACCAAATTATTTAAAGAAGTGCTCCATTTGGTTCCTGGGCCCATTTTGGATATGATGAATCTATCCTTAGTAAATGGATACGTACCACAAGAATTTAAAATAGCTGTAATTAAACCTTTACTCAAGAAACCTTCCCTTGATCAAGATGACTTAGTGAATTACAGACCTATATCTAACCTTCCTTTCTTATCCAAAATCCTTGAGAAAATTGTTGCTAATCAAGTCTGGGAGCATCTAAACAGTAACGAGCTGTTTGAAGAGTTTCAGTCAGGTTTTAGAGCTCATCATAGCACTGAAACAGCACTGGTGAAGGTTACTAATGATATTCTCATGGCCTCAGATAATGGACTGGTGTCTGTTCTGGTTTTGTTAGATCTCAGTGCTGCTTTTGACACAGTCGATCATAATATTCTCCTAGAAAGGCTTGAACATGTTGCAGGGATCAAAGGAACAGCACTAGGCTGGTTTAAATCAGATTTGTCTGATAGATTCCAGTTTGTTCATCTAAATGATAAATCTTCTTCACTCTCAAGGGTTACTTGTGGAGTTCCACAGGGTTCTGTGCTTGGACCAATTCTGTTCACCATATATATGCTCCCAATTGGTAGAATCATTAGACAGCATGGGATAAATTTCCACAGCTATACCGATGATACAAAACTCTATTTATCCATAAATCCTGATGAACCCAGTCAGTTAGATAGATTACAGGCATGTCTGGAAGACATAAAAACATGGATGACCCTAAACTTTTTGCTTTTAAATTCTGACAAAACAGAAGTTGCTGTCTTTGGACCAGAAGTTCTTAAACAGAAACTGATTAGTCAATCACTTCATCTGGATGGCATTAAATTGGCCCCCAGTAATAACGTAAAGAACCTCAGCGTTATTTTTGACCAAGACGTGACATTTAAATCCCATATTAAACAGGTTTCTAGGATTTCTTTCTTTCACCTCCAGAATATTGCTAAAATTAGAAACATCCTGTCCAGGAGTGGTGCTGAGAAACTAGTCCATGCATTTGCTACCTCAAGGCTGGACTACTGTAATTCTTTACTATCAGGAAGTCCACAAAATGCCATTAAAAGCCTTCAGTTGATCCAAAATGCGGCAGCAAGAGTTCTAATGAATATTAAAAAGAGAGATCACATTTCTCCTGTTTTAGCTTCTCTTCATTGGCTCCCTTTTAAATCCACAATAGAATTTAAGATCCTTCTTCTTACATACAAAGCCCTTAATAATCAGCTCCATCATACATCAGAGATCTAATTGTTCCATATGTTCCTAACAGAGCACCTCACTCTCAGACTGCAGGTTTACTTGTAGTTCCTAGGATTTCTAAATGTAGAATGGGAGGCAGATCTTTTAGTTATCAGGCTCCTCTCCTGTGGAACCAGCTCCCAGCTTTAGTCCGTGAGGCAGACACTCTGTTTACTTTTAAGGCCAGGCTTAAAACTTTCCTTTTTGATAAAGCTTATAGTTAGAGTGGCTAAGGTCATCCTGAGCTATCTCTGTAGTTATGCTGCTATAGGCTTAGACTGCTGGAGGACAGACTGACCAATTTTCTTCACTCTGCTACTTCCTTTTCTCCTACTACTATTTCGACTGTTAACTTTGTTTTCTCTCAGGGTTTTTCTCCCCATAGAAGATATACCTGGTCTGGGATCCTGCTTGGCTGCAATGCCCTGTTGGACGGGGGGCATCGACTGGGATGATCCCCCCAGTAGCTGAACATCCACTGTGTCCTGTAATCAACTTTTTACTTTCTGTAACATAGAAAGTTCTCTTATATCAGATCTTCTGTTCCTTCTGTGTTTCTGCTCTGTCTTCTCAAACCCCCAGAGGGTCGTGGCAGATGGCCGCTCCTACTGAGCCTGGTTCTGTTGGAGGTTTCTTCCTGTTAAAGGGGAGTTTTTCCTCTCCACCGTCGCTACATGCTTGCTCAGTATGAGGGATTGCTGAAGGATTGCTGTGGTTGGAAAGTCTGCATCAACGGGGCCCAACCTCACGCCAATGACTGACGCAATCTGCTGGGATTCCTTAAATAGGAAACTTTTTAACTGATTGGAATGTTTGTATAAATGTATTGAAATTACTTCTTGTTAAGTGCCTTGAGATGACATCTGTTGTGAATTGGCGCTATATAAATAAACTGAATTGAATTGAAAGTCCGTGTTGCCTAGCGACAGCCCCAAAACATCACTGCTCTAAAGGAGATCTGCATGGAGGAATGGGCCAAAATAGCAGCAACAATGTGTGAAACTCTTGTGAAGGCCTACAGAAAACGTTTGACCTCTGTCATTGCCAACAAAGGGTATATTGCAAAGTATTGAGATGAACTTTGTTATTTACCAATTACTTATTTTCCACCATCATTTGCAAATAAATTCTTTAAAAATCAGACCATGTGATTTTCTGGATTTTTTTTCTTTCTCATTTTGTCTCTCATAGTTTAATATAACTATGATGAAAATTACAGGCCTCTCCCATCTTTTTAAGTGGGAGAACTTGCACAATTGGTGGCTGACTAAATATTGTTTTGCCCTACTGTATATCAGTTGTTTAAGAGGCTCGCTCCTCATAGTTTGCCATCTCTGGTTTAGTAACAGTTTTACCTTAATAAGAACGATTGATGGTCCTCCTTTAGGACAAAAACTTGGGTCATTATTTATAAGTTCAGATTATTCCTGCTTTTTTCTCAGACAATAAAAAGACTAAACTGCAATCAACCCAGCTTTCATGTGTAGATTGGTGAATGCATAGGGAATAATAATAAAAGAAGTCGAACTGTGTGAAGTGACAGTGGATATGCCTTGGTGCTGTCGCCTCCTAATGACAGAGAGACAGCTTGTTGTTGTGACATCTCGTCAGCGTGTTCACAGAGTCTCAACCGAATCACTGACTCAACTCACCGTGGACAGCGATAGTCTTTCTGTCCTGCAGGATGCTGTTCCCAGCGGACACCTGCACCGTGACTGTATTGATCCCTTCCCTGGAGAATGTGCACGCCACGCTTCCCTCCAGGGTGATAACTGGCTGCTGGAGGACACACACACACAGAGAGAGGGGAGAGGGCAGGATGGAGAAAGAGTCAGTCAGTCTGAGTGTTCCCCTGAGAGGCAGCTATCAGCAGCTGGTTAACATGGCTGCTGTTTACGCTGCAAAGGTGTCAGCCTGTAAATAACACAAACAGGAAGGTGTGGAGACGGTGTGCAGGTCTGCAGAGAGCAGCTCCTGACTGTCATAACCCACATCTCCAATCATTCGTCAGACTTCTTTCAGATGCTAAAACGGCCACGGTTTGTCATCAGCTGACACAACAGGCGGTCCTTATCCGTACACAACACTTTCACACAACAGAGAGTCAGTCAGCCGGAGCACTCTGCATGGGTTGGCCCCGACAGACAGACAGAGGTTCTGTTTCTGCATCACTTAACACAACGATTGTTTAATTCTTTTTTCTTTTAGTGAATCGAAAAAAAACAAAAATTCGCCCTTAAAAAGGCAGGTATTTTTCATGCAGAGTATTCTGTGCAAACATTGCATCTGCTGTGAAAGAAATCCATCAATCACAACCAGCAAATCAAAATACTGAACAAACGACTGACATTATAAAACAAACTGGGAGACCATAAGAAAATAAACACTTGAATTTTTTTAGTCTAAGAATATTTAGTTAAGCATATGAATATGACTGCTTACCTTGTGCATTTGTTTTTGCATTTTTCCACATTTCTTAAAACAACTATGTGAACTGTAAAAAATTCTTGTTTGGTGTTTTTATTAAGGGACACCAATAATATATCTATCAATCAATGTGTTTTCTCCCATCTATCCACTATTGTTGAATAACAATACAAGAAGACTGTTAAACATAAAATCAGAAAATATGGTAATAGTTGAAAAATTATTTTAAAAAGTCCTCAGATAAAGATTGTCTATCTGTGCTATAAAACTCAAGTGTTTATCCTATTATATTCTCCCGTTTTGTTTTGTAATGTCACGTAAGTTGCGAGCACAGAGCTGTTGTTATTGTTCGTTCACAAAGATATGTGCTCTCAGATCAGTCTCACTGCGCGCTCAAGATGGTGGCACAAATATTAGGCCATAAGCAGCCGCCCCACTCTACAGCACACGCACGTGGCAGATGTTTTATGCTGGATGGCCCTCCTGACACAGCCCAACTCATTATCCCCCAGGAAGGAACCAGGAACAGCAGCTGCTGTCCCCAACCATCCGAGCCAACGAGACTTTGCTTCAATATTGCCACATAATGTTCTGTCTTCATCATACCTTCTGTTTTGCACCATCCCATTGTAGTGTCTGGTTGTGTTTGTCACATATTTCTATGGGTTCCGACAACATAGTAAAGAGGTCAAGGACTTGAGAATGACCTGAGGGGTACAATGCATGGAGAAGACATGCAGAGAAAGATAAGGCTACATGTTAAGGAAACCCGCATGTTGTAATGTAGGGGTGTGTGTGTGTGTGTGTGTTCACAGGTCTGTGTCTGAGGATTGGTAGAAAATGTTCAATGATTAGACCACACTTCCTCTCGATTCGGTCATTGTGATACAAGCTGCAGTTCTACATAAAAGTGTCTCCATAGCCTTCTTCCTGAGAAGTCATCCCAGCACTTTAAAGACAACCATCAATCATGTACGACACCCTCTTGCAGTCTAAAACATGATGCTGCCACCCCCATACTTTATAGTTGGGATGTTGTTTTAGGCTTATAAGTGTCGGCCTTTTTCCTCCAAATGTAACAATGATCATTATGACCAAACAGTTCAACTGTAGTCCCATCAGACCATAGGACATGTCTCCAGAAATTAAAGCTGCTATGGCAAATCTGCAAAACAAGTTGGCTTAAAACATTTTTTTCATGCCTTTTAACAACGTTCTAACATAGTATAGCTATAAATATTTTGTGGAGATAAAAAAAAGTGGTACTGTAGCATTTATCTCAGCCAATAACATGGCTCAGTCCAGAACCAACGATTGGACCATCCGGTTGTCTGTCTCACCAGACAAGCACACTTCTACTTTTACATGGCTCCTCCCCCCATTACTCGCTCCTACATTATGCAACAGAACACCGCTGGTGTGAGAGGTTCTCCGCTCAATAATGTCAGAGAAGGAGAAACAGCCGGCTGCTACCACTTCAACTTTAGGACAAACTACCAGAGTCCTGAAAAGAAAAACGCCATTTGAAGTTGCGGAAAACAAAAGACATTACCGCCATATTACTTCACAAAAACTGTGAATGGTGTTCTGCGCTCTCTCGTTTACTGTGGCAATGCATGTTCCCATATCAGAAGGGCGCGGCCTAAGGATCATAGCTTTCAAAGCTTGTTGAAAAGCTAGCTTGTTCTGCAGATTCAGTATAGCAGCTTTAAGGTCTTTTTTCCCCCCCGAGGACATTAGCAAACTGCAATCTGGCTTTTTTTCCCTCTTTAGAGTAATGGCTTCCTCCTTGCTGAGCGGCCTTTCAGCCCATGTTGATACAGCACACGTTTCACTGTGGAAAATGAAACAGTCTTACCAGCTTCAGTGACATCTTTACAAGGTCTTTGACTTTTGTTCTAGGGTCAATTTGCTCATTTCGGACCAAAACCCCTTCATCTCTGGGACAGATAACCTGTCTCCTTCCAGAGTCGTATGTTGGGTGGACTTTCCCATCATGTCTATACTTGTGTGATATGTCTGACATATTCTTTCTCTCATTATTGTGGCATTTAGCAAATAGAAATACTTCAAGGGAAGTTTAGTCTGACTTATCTTCAGGGGAAAAATGTGCACGTCTTTTTATTAGATGTATGTAAACTTATGGTTTTAGCTGTAAATATGGAGTTTTATTTGTGCTTGAGGATAGGCCAATACAACAGTTTTACACCCCCAGAAGATGACACCCACTGATGCTGATTCTGACAGCTTATCAGTAGTTTGGTGTGAAACCTCTAGGATACTAAAATGGCTCAAAGACCATCTTAACCTGAGCGGACCGCTCTGCTGTGCCCAGCTCTAGGATTCTCCATAACTAAGTAATGGAGACACTTTAAGCTTATGGTTCATCAGCACATTCTGCAACTGTTATCAGCGCTGATTAAAAAGGCCACGATTTTCAGCAGCCGGCATAAACAAATATAGCTCCACAGAATAACGGACTCAGCAACCTACTTCTTAATTACAAACGGACACAGAGAGAAACGGCGGGAGCGTGTTCGCCATACCTCGGTGTTATTTCCGATCCACCAGATGTAGGTGACCGTTCCCACTTGGCTGGGATGCAGAACGGCGGTCAGGTTCACTTCCTTGTTCCTCACCGCCACAAAGGGAGCAGAGAGATGGATATGCTCCAGCTGACCTGCTCTCACACACACACACATGCATCACAGAGTGAACTCCACACTGCTGCTTCATGCAAAAACCAACAGCAACAACTTTATTAGCTCAAATGAAGAGAACGGATTAGCCTAGAATTCTCTGCTGCATCTGAACCAAAAGCTGCCATCTGTGCATGATTTTCCCTCTGTGGCCCTCTGGGGTGTGTGCACGGCTGCCAGGTGCTTCCTGATCAGTGGGTCAGCTTATTTTACATCTGATAAGGAGCAGAAGTTGTCAGGCCTCATACATACGAGGCAGCAGCTGACTTGTGAGGAAGTGTAAAAAGGTTTGTTCTAGCTCTGCTTGTTTGTTTGTTTGTTTGTTCGTTTGATTCTGGACAAGTTCTATAAGGAGATTAAGCCCAGAACGCAGTGAAGTGACAGCAGCAATTCCATACAAGGCGATAAAGAGGGGGAAAGGCTAAAAAGAGGAAGATTAGAAAAAAGTTTTTAAAATAAAACCTCACATGTGACGTGCAGGAAGAGCGTGGCGGTCTCAGAGCCGAGGCTGTTCTCCCCGGTGGCCGTCACCCTGTAGATTCCCACGGATTTGTAGATGTGTTTGATGCCGTCCTCGATGGAGCTCACGTTCGAGTACGTCAGAGCGTGACCGTCTCCGAAGTCCACAGTGATGCTCGTCCTCGCTCCGTCTCCCTGCACACGACACACACTTTACAATTTAATCTGCACAACTCCATGTTTTCATCAAGGTACAAAGACATCTGGTGACTAGCCAGTTAGCTTTAAATATGGATGGATGGATGAACAGATGAATGACGCTCCACCTCTCTGATTGAAAGAGCAGCAGATAAAGGAGTGGGTGTGGCATGGTCAGAAATCTACCATTAGCCTAAGAAACATCACTACCTAAATGTAAATGCTAACCTCTTATGGACGAGTGATGCTAATTATCTTCATACCGGTTTTGTTGTATGAATACTATGAATGTTGGTTGATATATAGGCCTCTCTTACTAAGGATGCTATTAGAAGTGTTTTAAAACCATCCAGTGCATCTGGTCATCAAGAGTCGGTCTCCTGACAGTTTTAGATGAGTCTCTGCTCCAACACACCTGGTTCAGATGGTCAAACTACCTCCTCACAATGTCAAACTTCTGCAGAGGTTCTGCTGATGAACCATCATTTGAGTCAGGTGTGTTGAACCTGAAAAAAGGAGTAAAACATGCAGGATACCGGGCCTGACTTTGGACACCACTGATCTAGTGGTTGGAGTGTGAACTACATGTTGTTCATGGAAGCTGGATGTACACAATGGGCAATGAAACTTAGCTGATGAACTTTGTAAACTTAAACTTGAAGTAGGTTGGGCTCAAAAACATTCTTTTCTTTACTGTCGGACATCAAATCAGAGTAAACTTTTTAGTTTTGGATCAGTAAATATTAACATATATTAGTATTTGTGAAATGTCAGAATAAAGAGACAACAAATAGTTATGTCTTTTTTTATTACCTTCTTCCAAGTCAGAAGAATACACCTTAGTATTTAATAGAATTGACCTGAAACGGTTTCACTTGGGCCAAACGTTTCAGGTCTCCTTCCAGCAGCTTTCTACAATAGTTTGCTGGATTCTTGGCCCACTCCTCTGGACAGAACCAGTGGAACTGGGTCAGGTTTGTAGGCCTTCTTGCTCCCAGTCGCCTTTTCAATACCGCTCACAAATTGTCTATAGGATTGAGATCAGGGCTTTGTGATGGATACTCCAATACTTTGACTTTGTTGTCCTTAAGCCACTTTGTAATTAATCTGGAGCTCAGCTTGGTGTTATTTTTCTGAGGCTTCAAAGCTCAGAAATTACTAACAGAAACATTTAGGATAAAAACATTTTAAGCAGATTTTTAAACTTCCTCTTTAAATATGAAACCTGTTTTGTGAATCTTTGTCAAAGTTCACATTTTTTCTGGAAGAATTGGACTCCACAACCTGAACCCTGCTCAATTAATTTTTTGATAACATACATTTTTTTTTCTGTAATGCTTTGAGTGGCGCCACTCAAATTGGACGTTTGAGTTTAAAATCTAAAAAAGGAGGCAAAGCCTTTTAGTCCCCCTCATGCCTGAAGTGGCAGAATAATATACAGTGGCTTGCAAAAGTATTCGGCCCCCTTGAACTTTTCCACATTTTGTCACATTACAGCCACAAACATGAATCAATTTTATTGGAATTCCAGGTGAAAGACCAAAACAAAGTGGTGTACACGTGAGAAGTGGAACGAAAATCATACATGATTCCAAACATTTTTTTGGAATCATGTGGGGGATGCGTAATTATTCAGCCCCCTTTGGTCTGAGTGCAGTCAGTTGCCCATAGACATTGCCTGATGAGTGCTAATGACTAAATAGAGGCACCTGTGTGTAATCTAATGTCAGTACAAATACAGCTGCCCTGTGACGGCCTCAGAGGTTGTCTAAGAGAATGTTGGGAGCAACAACACCATGAAGTCCAAAGAACACACCAGACAGGTCAGGGATAAAGATATTGACAAATTTAAAGCAGGCTAGGCTACAAAAAGATTTCCCAAGCCTTGAACATCCCACAGAGCATTGTTCAAGAATTCAGAAATGGAAGGAGTATGGCACAACTGTAAACCTACCAAGACAAGGCCGTCCACCTAAACTCACAGGCCGAACAAGGAGAGCGCTGATCAGAAATGCAGCCAAGAGGCCCATGGTGACTCTGGATGAGCTGCAGAGATCTACAGCTCAGGTGGGGGAATCTGTCCATAGGACAACTATTAGTCGTGCACTGCACAAAGTTGGCCTTTATGGAAGAGTGGCAAGAAGAAAGTCATTGTTAAAGGAAAACCATAAGAAGTCCCATTTGCAGTTTGCCACAAGCCATGTGGGGGACACAGCAAACATGTGGAAGAAGGTGCTCTGGTCAGATGAGACCAAAATGCAAAACGCTATGTGTGGCGGAAAACTAACACTGCACATCACTCTGAACACACCATCCCCACTGTCAAATATGGTGGTGGCAGCATCATGCTCTGGGGGTGCTTCTCTTCAGCAGAGACAGGGAAGCTGGTCAGAGTTGATGGGAAGATGGATGGAGCCAAATACAGGAGAATCTTGGAAGAAAACCTCTTGGAGTCTGCAAAAGACTTGAGACTGGGGCGGAGGTTCACCTTCCAGCAGGACAACGACCCTAAACATAAAGCCAGGGCAACAATGGAATGGTTTAAAACAAAACATATCCATGTGTTAGAATGGCCCAGTCAAAGTCCAGATCTAAATCCAATCGAGAATCTGTGGCAAGATCTGAAAACTGCTGTTCACAAACGCTGTCCATCTAATCTGACTGAGCTGGAGCTGTTTGGCAAAGAAGAATGGGCAAGAATTTCAGTCTGTAGATGTGCAAAGCTGGTAGAGACATACCCTAAAAGACTGGCAGCTGGAATGGCAGCAAAAGGTGGTTCTACAAAGTATTGACTCAGGGGGCTGAATAATTACGCACACCCCACTTTTCAGGTATTTATTTGTAAAAAAATGTTGGAATCATGTATGATTTTCGTTCCACTTCTCACATGTACACCACTTTGTTTTGGTCTTTCACCTGGAATTCCAATAAAATTGATTCATGTTTGTGGCTGTAATGTGACAAAATGTGGAAAAGTTCAAGGGGGCTGAATACTTTTGCAAGCCACTGTAGGTGCTTTACTTGACTACTGTTCTTAAGCTTAAACTCCTGTCCTCTACACTCTCCAGGCTTTTTCTGAGTGATGATTTAGACTTAAAAGCACTTGACATAAATTGATTGACATAAATAAACTCACTCTCCTCTATTGAATGTTTTAGGTCCATTCTTTGTTTTGAACCGGAACACAAACAGAAGAAACATGCGGCGAGTGTGAAAATAACAGCATTTCATTTAGATCAAAGATTTTTGGTCTCCATAGAAACGGTTTAGCCATGGAATATTTTCTCGGATGTGATGAGGCAGTCTGCGCCATAGTTGACATTCACAGATTGATTTTATAATTGTGAAAGATTTCTTTTAAAATCATTTCCCCGCTGAATTAAATGACTCAACAGCAGCCGCTGTGAGTGGAGACCTGCTCACCTCCTCCAGGAAAACAAGGAAGGTGACGTTGGCACCCAGGGTGGCGGTCAGCCTGCCCTCACTGGTGACCAGGTGGAGACCCTTAGGAGCCTGGATGGGGCAGTGCTGCCGCCTGGCCGTGTACTCCGCGATCACTCCGGCTGTGCAGTTATTGGACACAACTTTCCTGTAGCTGAGGGTGGGAGACCACAGAAATCATCTTACCATGTTCATGTTGAAATAAAGAATGAGAATCTCTACTTGGTTATGTTTATTACCTTTACTGGGCAAAATAAATAAAAAGATTTTCATTCAAATGCTTTGAAGATCGCTCTGATCATCCTTTGAGCTATTTTAAAGTGTTCTCAGTGGTCTTTAAATTATGATTATGCCGTTTTTAGCCAAAATCACAAAACCTGTGTTGTTGTCTAGGACATAGCTTCAGAAGAGCGGCAGTAGCTCATTAGCAATTCGCCTCTGTGTTGTGGGCGGAACCGGACAGATGCCAGCTCGGACGATGAACAGGAAGACGTACATAGATCTAATCTTCTCCAAGTGGATGCATCAGGATGGTATTGTTTTTGTAATCTCTTGAATTGACTATATCAGGCCAATAATCCTAATATGTTAGTATATTTGTGGACATGCTCCAAACATTCAGATGAGCCTTTTTGAAGTTTTTATAGTTACAATAACTTTACATTACACAAATAATAACTCAAAGGGCTGCAGAATCGGAATAGAACGGAGCAGGAGGAGGAGCTTGTAGCCCCGCCCAGTGCGGTTGCTACGTCACAAACAGTCTGTTTTAGACGGCCTTTTAGCGTCTGCTACTGATTCACAGCGATTTGAAAGCAGAAATACTCAGAAATGCAATTCCGAGCTTAATTTTCTTAAGATATGTCCTCTGGCATCAGAAAAATGCCACAAGAAGATGTTAACAACACGAAAAGCACGATTTTCATTGGAGTGGGTCTTTAACTGCTTCATGGTGACAAAAACAGCTTATTGTGTGTTGGGAATGTGAAATGCTTACTTAACTGTCAACTAACTCTTAATTGATCATTAACTAACTCTTAGCAGATAATTAACTTAAGTTCTTATCTAACCATTAACTAGTTCTTATCTAACCGTTAACTAAATCAGAGCTGACCTCTCACCAACTCTCATTTAACCATTAACCATGCTGAGTTCACCAATAACTAACTTATAGTTATCATAAACCACCTCTTATTTAACCATTGACCAATGCTGAGTTCACCATTAACTAACTTATAGTTATCATAAACCACCTCTTATTTAACCATTAACCAATGCTTAAGTAACCATTAACTAGTTCTTATCTAACTATTAACTAAATCATAGCTGACCTTTCACCAACTCTTATTTAACTATTACCAATGCTGAGTTCACCATTAACTAACTTATAGTTATCATAATCTAGCTCTTATTTAACCATTAACCATGCTGAGTTCACCAATAACTAACTTAGTTTTCATAAACTAGCTCTTATTTAACCATTGACCATGCTGAGTTCACCAATAACTAACCTATAGTTATCAAAAACTAGCTCTTATTTAACCATTGACCATGCTGAGTTCACCAATAACTAACTTAGTTTTCATAAACTAGCTCTTATTTAACCATTAACCATGCTGAGTTCACCAATAACTAACTTAGTTTTCATAAACTAGCTCTTATTTAACCATTGACCATGCTGAGTTCACCAATAACTAACTTAGTTTTCATAAACTAGCTCTTATTTAACCATTAACCATGCTGAGTACACCAATAACTAACTTATAGTTATCATAAACTAGCTCTTATTTAACCATTAACCATGCTGAGTTCACCAATAACTAACTTAGTTTTCATAAACTAGCTCTTATTTAACCATTAACCATGCTGAGTTCACCAATAACTAACCTATAGTTATCAAAAACTAGCTCTTATTTAACCATTGACCATGCTGAGTTCACCATTAACTAACTTATAGTTATCATAAACTAGTTTTTATTTAACCACTAACCAACGCTTAGGTAACAATTAAAGGAGTCATGACCTGTAATTTTCACTTTTCCATGAGAAAAAATGTATGTTATGATTGCCTAACGATTAGACACTGCCCGGGAAGCCGATATTTAAAAGTGAAGCGTTTTTTTGCCCCTGGGTTCGTCAACCAGCCCACGTGCTCAAATACGTGGTTTTAATTTCTGTCCGACTTAACGTCAAGTCGGCGCAGGATCTACCATATATAGACATCGCAGACCTATGCTGCAGGAAGACGGCCCTCCCTCTCTCCCCCTCATATTCAGTCGAGCGCCGCCATTACTGAATTCTAGTGATGGGAATTCCAGCTCTTTTTGGAGAGCCAGTTCGTTTGGCTTGGCTCATCATAAAGAGCCGGCTCTTTCGGCTCCTCGGATTTTCTGTTGCTTAAAGTGTATTTATTACCAAATTTATTGCAAAACGATGTGTACCAAATGTACCAAAACAAGCAGGGGGGAATGAAAAAATAAAAAAACGGCTCCCAATGAGGAGCCGGCTCCCATCATTCACTTCAAAGAGTTAGCTCTTAGAGCCGGTTCGTTCACGATCGACATATCACCGATTCGAAGTACGAACTCCACCGTGAAAGATGCAGAAAGTTTCTTCACGCAATGATGCATGAAGAAGACATTCGTGACAGCCTTTTATTTTAATCAGCTAAAACCATTTCTGCCAGAAACGTAATGCGCACGTGAGTTGCTCTGTTGTTGACTGCCAGAATCAACATGGAAATATTTTTTCTATTTTTTTTACGAATTTGGGACAATATCAGGCGAAGTTGGCATCGAAGCTCCGTTTGGAAAAAGGGGCCATTCCAACAATCAGAGAATTGCCTGCAATTGAAACGGTAAGGCTGTGTTTTTATTGCTCTGCTGTGTGTAACAAACAGCAGCTAACTGCTAATGTGGCTATTGTATGCTAGCGGGAGTAGTAGATATGGGTTAGATATGCTGAAGCATTACCTGCGGTGTCAACCCCCCTCCTTCCTGCCACCAATGAACGCGTCCCTCATTTGCATTATTACAATGACCGTCCACGACAGCCAAAATATCGCATCAGATCTCGCGAGACAATAATGCCTTCAGAAAAAAGGGTCAGAGGAGCTCTGTGTTAATTTTTTTAACTTCTTTTCAACTTTTCTTTTTTAGAACGGCCTGGAAGACTATAATAGAGCGTGGGTATCCAAGATGATACTTAGGTTATGACTCCTTTAACTAACACGCAGTTACCCATCAACTAAGTTAGTTGATGTTATTAGCTTAGTTAACATTATTTAGCCATTAACAAACTCTTTTATAACCATTAACTGGGTAATTGGGGCTCAGTAGGTAGAGTAGTTGTGGAACCGGAGGGTCGTAGGTTCAATTCCAGCTTCATCCTGTCACATGTCGATGTCCTACTGGGCAAGAGACTTAACCCCAAGTTGCCTACCCAGCTCTGTAGCTGTGTGTAAATGTGTGTGCATGTTTGAGAGTGCGAATTGATGAATGTGGCTCCAGTGTAAAGCGCTTTGAGTGACAGTATGACTAGAAAAGCGCCGTATAAATTCAGTCCATATACCATTTAACTCTTAAGCCTAGTGTTACAGCAATATTTCAAAGTTATGTCAACTAATTAATTAGTTAATTACATATTAGTAAAGGCATCTGGGGAATATGGCATAATAAAAGATCGTTAGAGTCAGCGAAGAGGCCTTTCACCTAACCTGATCTAACTGAAGTGAGCAGTGTTTTGGTTAACCTTGCAATGAAGACAACAATATGGGGACTGAAGGCAGAAGCTGCTTACAGAGAGCAGACATGATCTGAGTTTATGCATCAGCCCAGACGAGCTCATGTACAAGACTGGCCGTAATAAAATAAAGGAAACACCGATCCAGACTTCATCCTCATCCTTATGAAAGGAAGAAGATATTTTCTTTCCATACACTAGTTTATGCTTCTCCGTCAACAAGTTTGCACCAACACGCACACGTATTGACGGAGCCGTTTTCCTTTTATACTTCTGTTGTTGCGAAGCAACTCCCCACCAGCACAGCAGGGGGTGCAGACCTTTTCTGGCGGGCCTGCCTACCATTGCAGTGACGCCTCTGGTCGCCATCAGTTTATTTACTTCAGCTTGTAAACACACATCCACCCATGGAGCAATGGCCGACAGAGAGCGAGTTTTGATTGAGCTGGAAAGCTTTTTACTAGAAGTGTAGCTCATAGAATAATCAAAAAACGCATGTAAACAAACAAACAAACGCAGCGCTCTGTTTTGTTGTTTTTCTACACCTCCTGGTATTCAAAATCACCAAAAGACCAGATTAGATAAACCGGCCTTGCAATATGAAGCATCTAGTGGCCAAAAGCTGCATTGACTACGAATTACATCGACTATAGAGCACCGTTCTGGTGAAATGATCTTGGGCTGACCAATCACAGACGTACGCTGTCCATTGTGTTCGATAGATAGTTAAAAAATTGGGCTCTACTCCGTCAGTCCTTGCGTGCCTGTCGGAGAGCCATTGCGTCAACAGATAATGGCGCTGTGTGTCGCCGCACCTCCGCTGACTAGGCTATGGCTGACCCATCAGCTAACTCCGTTTTCCCTCTTTTCAGCTCAGTTTGAAACTCTGTTGAGTTTTTATACACCACCAGCTCGTGTCAGACGTTTACGATTTCCTGTCCAAATCATGTCTCACATCTTTAATAACCACAGTAAATCTTATATAATCAAATTAATGGTACGTAATCTGTCTATAAATCTGCATTGCTTTAGTTTTCAAATTCTAATATAAGGTCTTTGTATTTAGGCCTAATTAACACATTAGTTTTGACCTTTTTTCTTTCAACATTTAACTACTTTGGACTGTTTAGAAAATAGAGTGGAAAATACTCCCTATTTAAAATATACATTTATTTTATTTAAGAATTATTAAAAAGACATTTAAACCTAGGAGAGCCTTTGAGTGTCTGACCTCATGTTATTACTGTATCACACTAGTGTTCACCATGATTACTATTAATCAACCTTTACCTTGATGTTGGTTGTCCTTTCACATCCCGTTTCCCTTTGGTGTCTTTCTCCATTTCCAGCCAGAAAGTTATGCTTGTTACAGTTTGTCCCTCTGACTGTTGACTGTACTTTAGTTAGAAGCAAACTTATAGTGAGGACACTTTATCCCCTCCACCGTGTCCTTGTAGCTGCTGTTTGGAGCACTTTAAGGCGACATCAGCAGAACGAGTTCTGTGTTTATATGAATTATGTTGAACACTGAAATTTCCTCGTTTTACAGACATCATTCCGCCAGATCGTTACAGCCACCGGTTTATATCACAGTGCAGTCCTCGAGGGCAGATTTCCTGCAACTTCTAGATGTTTCTCTTCTTTAGCACACCTGATCTGAATAATTAGTACAACACTGAAGTAACTCACATGCTGAGTATGCGATTTAGTCTATGTGTGTTGGACCATGGACGTGTGTTGGGAACTGGAATTTGACACCGTGATTGAAATCTTTAAAATATAATTTGAGATTTCGGAAAAAAAAATGTTTAAAAGTTCTTCAACCGATATTGCGATTCATTTTATTTTATTGCCCCAGCTTTAGCTGTGATGTTCTTGTCTGATACAAGTTCTGCTCCCATCCTGTTGTGTGTTTACCCCGTGCTGTTGAGAAAAGTCATCCCTGCTGTGCAGCTCCGAGACATGGAAGAGGGGTGGAACCAAAAGGCCGGGCTGCACTTCCCATCAGTCCGTCTCTCGTAGCCATAATCACTGTGATGAATGGAGCAGAAAAAATAGACAGAGATCCAATCAGTTGCGAAAGATGCAACTGCAACCTGAAATTATACCTCTAAAACATCCTTAAGGTCATGGTAAAGTTGGCGTTCAATTAAAAACTATAGTACAACTTATTTTAACCATACATTTCTATATTAGGAAGTTATTTAGCCTGTCATAAGAGAAAAAAGTCAAAATCATATTTTCACCATGTTATTATTTTTTAAATGTCACAATTTATAACTACACATTTAATTAGCAGGCTTAATATTTAGATTACAAACTAAATATCTAGCTCCAAACTTTTTTTCTAATTTCCAAACTATAAGCCACTACTTTTCTCCACACGCTTTGGACCCTGCGTCCTATACAACGATGCAGCTAATTTATGGATTTTTAACTGGCTAACGGCCTCCGGGGGGCACTATAGCAGGAAGCACAAAAGTGAGTAAGACATAATAGATTTTGCGTTGAAGAAGACACTACCGGTAGTTCTCATGCACACACCCACAATATGGAAAAACAAACAAAGAAATACATATAATTCAGCTTTTAAGTTAAAGGCAATCAAGCTAGCCGTCAAAGAAGGAAATCGAGCTACTACAAGTAAGCTTGACATCAATGAATTGATGGTGAGAAGTTGGAGGAGGCAACAGGAAGAACTGCATCTGTGTAAAAAGACGACAAAAGCTGTCAGAGGACATAAAGACACTGAAGAAGACGACTTCAGTGGCTTTAGTGAAGAAGAGGAAGTTGAATATAGTGACCAATGACTTTTCTGGTAGGCTAAAGTATGTTTTATTTTCTAACCACACATGTTACTGTTGTGTTGTGTTGGTGCTGTACTGCTAATTTTCAGGCAGAGTAAAAAGCAAAAAGCACGTCTTGAATTAAATCTAAAAGAAATCTTTCTGTGCAAATATCTCATGAAAAAGTGTGGCTTATATTCAGGTCCAGCCTATGAGTACAACATTTATTTTCTTTTCAAATTTAGCTGGTGCGGCTTATATTCCGGTGCGTTCAATAGTCCAGAAATTATGGTAAATATTTTGGTAGCAAGCTAAATATTTAGTTCAAAACTAAATATTTAGCTAATATGCAGGGGCAGATTTAGGAAAGAAGATGATCGGGGGGCCAGATGACTGATGTGCAAACAATTGTTGCTTTAAATGATACGGCATCTTAACTTTTGAATTCTCATCATCTTAAAGCAAAGTAAGACCTAACTTTTAATTTAGTTGTCCAACTCTGCTTATCGGCAATTTAATTGTATATTAGCTAAATTTTTGTAGACTAAACATTTATCTTCAGACTAAATATTTAGCTTGAAACAGGGGCATTCATAAATTAATAAATAACATGGCGAAAATAATAGTTTTAAAAATGATCACTCATTTGACAGGCTAACTTCACCACAGGGTTCAACTCTGCAATGTTCAGAGAAATCGAGTAGAGCTACCTCCGACTTTATGGGTCTCAGTTAGCAAATTAAATTTGAAAAGATCATGACGGGGTAGTCAAAGAATTACTGAATAAATATGGACTTTTTGGAGGAGCTGGAGGAGAAAACTTTAAAAATAATAATACATCAGCAAGGCTTAAGTTAGTAAAGTGCTTTGGACAGATAAAATCACCTTGAAAAGATGTTTGGCTAGCGTATCAGCGCATACACATTACACCAACTCTCAAGCAGGGCGGTGGAAGAATGGTGATTGGGGCTGGTTTTGCCATTGCAACCATTGAGTGGACCGTAAACTCCTGTGTTTACCATTATATTCTAAAGCCAAATGTGCGGACATCTCCCCAATAGCTGAAGCTTTGTCTAAACTAGTTAAAGAACAAGAATCAAGTAGGTGCAATATCCCAGTGAAAGTCCAGGCTTCACCATGTGCAGAGAGCAGAGATCTGTGCCCAAATGGAAACCTGCAAACCTCAATGAACTAAATGTCATCATGAAAAGTGTGCCAACGTTCCTCCACAGCCATGTAGAGGAAGCTGCTGTTATTACTGATAAATGTGCTTCTAGTAGATCATAAACGTGGCTCTGAACTTTGTTGTTCTGACATCAGTGATGGTGTTGGTGTTTAGGACTTGATATACCCAGCCTATTAGGTGTTTGTGCTATAAATTAAAAGTCAGAGCAGCACTGTGTCCCCAAACTGATATGGACAAATTGCCCCAATTAGAGCGACATGCACACAGATGCAGAAGTGTTGTGATTGTTAATGAAAGCTATTAGGCGCTGTGATTTATGGTTTTGACGAAGCTTATTGCAGGAGATGCCTCCCTCCAGAGGCCTGCAGATTTGGGACCAAGGCATGAAAAAAATGAATACAATTAAGCCCCGAAAGAAAGCAGTTTTCATCTGGGTGCAGATAAACCGACATTTTCCTGACATTAAGAGTCGCTGCTACAAAAATGGCTGTGAAGGATCGTTTTACCTCTGAACACTTTGTCCTTCAAGACGTGAACGATGGCGCACATTAAAGAAGAATCAATAAAATGTCTGAGAGTGAAAAACACGTTGCCTCCTTCACTTTTTCTCTTCCTCAAACACAAACACAGAAATATTCACACATTAGAGCAAACAGTGAGCATGTGCCAAGGCTGATACGCATTTCTAATCAGCAGGATGATAACCATTCATCATCTTTTTACAGAGAGCCAATAACTACAGAATGTGTTTCACACATCTCCAAAAAATCTCATTTATTCACTGAGATATGTAGTGTTTGATTAGTGATGGATCCGAAAAATTGTTGTAAAATCTATACGTTTTGAGAGTAAATATTTGCAATGAGCCAGTGTGCAATACGATAATTCATGTACAAATCCAAAAATGAAATAGTATCAAAATTCATGAGCAGAAATTGTGATCCAGCAACATATTTTTAGATAACTATTATGTGTGGGCAAATATCCAGGCCTTGAATAGAGCAGCAATCTATCCAGTGTCAGATTACTGGCTGACTGCAGGGCCGGCCCATCGGTGACCCTGAGCGGAGTCTAGTGGGCTTCCAAAATGGATGGTTGCACGTTGGATCTGAGGAAGAGTGCAACGGAGGACACTTTAACTGTGATCACCTAGATCATAGTCACGTCAATAAGCAACATTTGTTCAGATAGGTCGCAGTGCATGCAGCTCCGTGTATTATATAGCATACACACCTGTAGGTTATCCATTCTTTAAGTTATGTGGAAAACTTGAGTTTAGAAGTGGACCTTCGAATAACATCATTGTCAAATTTTATCATACCATAATCCTTATTTAGCTAAAGCTTCCTGACACAATTATACTTATAATTGTTCATTTACTCTGATACATTCATGATAATTTGGTCAGAGACGACACGGGTAACGGAGTAACCTTTGTCCACATAGGCTGGAGGCGTCCAAACTTTTTGCGATGTGGGCGGAAATTGAGAAGTTTAACGTATCCGCGGATCACAGAAGTTTAATTTTTAAACACAAGCGCCAAAACGTATTTTATAGTGACACATTTTACTTTTAAACGCTCAAAAATAAAATACACTTGAACTATTTTAATGAAGGAAACAAAGTTTTCTGATTTTTGTAGAAAATGGATCCGTTATTAATGCGAGATCTAACTTAGAAAAGGTCTCACATCTCTTAAAAGTCAGGTATATCATCTAAACTATTGAGAGTCAATTGTCTTAACCTACTCTAAGCAACAAGAGCATTATATGGGTCAATGGTTCTTTAAAAATGCTTGCAGGAACTTATGACCTGCCTGTGTCGGTCAGTAAGCTTTGTACCATTAGTAAACCTCATTCAGGGGGCCACACAAAATGAGGGCCACAAAAGGCCCACGGGCTGAACTTTGGAAGCCCCAGACATAGGTCATGTAGTCTCAAACTAACCTGCAATCCCTGTTTGGGCTTTTCTATTCAATGATAAATAAACTAAACTTTAAAGATATAAATACAAATCCCCAAAAGATATCAAGGTCAGCTGTAGTTTATTAAAAAACGATAAAAACAGCACCCATTCAAATCTGAGAGTGAAGCCCTCAACCTTGTTCAAGTCGAAATCCGTCAGACTTGTTCAACCTCCAAAGTTTTCTTTCCATTTCTGAGCCTAAACATGTGAGAGGGAAGTGAAACAGTAAAAATGAGTAAGACCGAAAAGATCCAAATTGACTTTTTAAGCTGTTTTAGTTTCACTTTTCCTGTCCTGCCTCCTATATCCATCAATCCATTGTCTAAACCAGGCGGGGACAATGCTAATGCATCTCCAGTCTTAGGGGCTGTTTACACGACAACGTTTTTCAGCAAAACTGAGGTTTTTCTCTCCAATTCGGCCTCTCGTTTACACGACAACGGGAAAACGGGGGGCGAAAACGCAGCTTTTGGGAAACGGCTTCCAGAGAATCAGAATCAGAATCAGCTTTAATGGCCAAGGAATTTGACTTCGGCAACTTTTCTCGCCAGTACAGAACTTAAATAAGTGAAATAAAGAAATAAATACAAATAAATAATAAAGGATAATATATACACCAAACCGGGGTTATTTTACAGTGAGTATGTACAGCAGTGCAGAGTTATAGTTTATTGTTATGTGAATGGACTCACACTCTGTGACTACACAGAGTTCATCAGAGCGACAGCCTGGGGGAAAAAACTATTCTTTTGTCGGGTGGTTTTGGCGTACAACGCTCTGTAACGCCGGCCTGACGGGAGGAGCCTAAACAGATTGTGGCCAGGGTGTGAGGGGTCTGTGGTGATTTTTCTGGCCCGCTTCTTGACCTTGGACTGGTACAGGTCCTGAATGGAGGGAAGATCAGTACCTATGATACTCTCTGAGGACCTGACTGTTCTCTGCAGTCTGTCCTTGTCTTTTCTGGTGGCGGATCCGAACCAGACAGAGATGGATGAGGTCAGGACAGACTGGACTATGGCTGTGTAGAAGATGGTCAGTAGTTCCTGAGGCTGGTTGAACTTTCTGAGCTGACGCAGAAAGTACAGCCTTTGCTGGGCCTTGCAAACGGAAATACATCTCCACAGAGTGGAGAGTTTTGAAAACGCTGAGGGATTCGTTGTCGTGTAAACACAAGCCGGAGACTTTTGAAAACGATGACGTCACTGCCAGCCACCTACGGACATGTTGCACTTGCGCACTCCGCCTTTCTACAGAAAAACAACAACAATGGCGGATCCAGGTATGCGGTTACTGCTGATGCAGCTTCTGAAGTTATTTGGTCGCATACAGTACGTGCGTCAAATAATCAATATGCCTTTATTTGAGCGGATAACTACAAGAAGACCGCCATTGTTGGGTATCATGAAATGTTTCTTTTCCAGGTTGTGAGGGGGAAACCTTGGAAAACTGCATACACGGGGAACACTGCCATCTAAAGGCCGGGCATATGTACTACATCGTTTTCCATCGCGTGCCCTGTCGTGTAAACGCAGCGCGTTTTCACCCGCGTATTCAAAGAAAAACGGCAACGTTGACGTGTAAACAGCCCCTTAGAGAGGCACGTGTAATATTGAGTGACATTCTGGTCCACACGCCATACCAGTAGGTGGCGGTAATGCACCAATTTGTTCTTTACCAGCCGCCAATAAACACAAAGAAGAAGGACGCTATGTTACTTTCAGGCCAATTCAAGCATGCTAACAGTAGTTCTGATGAAAACTTTTAGAAAAATACACCCAAGGGAGGGAATTATCAAGATTTTGAGCAGCTGATTATGTTGGACTGTGGACGTAAGACTTGTTGTGGACTAGCTATTTTACTGGAGGACTTTAATTGACCATTGTGGATGTAAAAAGACCATTTTTGTTCAAGATGGTTCTATGCTGTCAATGATATGTGGCTTCCAACGGTGAGTCGCAGATTATTTTACTTCCTGAGTTATTTGACAAAAAAAAAGCGTTTATTGTGTCTGCAGTTATGATTGTATCCTTAATTGACAAACATAATCTTAGCCTTCAAATGATGCCTAATATGTATATGTACATAGAAAGGGTGTCTAAAAAAAGAAGCAGATTTTATCTGGACGTATTCAACATAAACGGCAAACAGGACGTAAACATGCTAATGAACAACTGTTTTTAGCTAAATTTCTTTGGTGCCGGGTATGCTTGAGGAGCAGGGTTTGGAAAGACTGGGCCAAGCTCACTTGTGGGTACAGCTGAGGGGTCACAGGGTGCCTGGTGACCATCTCCAGCAGCCATTGGGGAAGATGTGTGGTTCACCCTGGATATGAGAATTTTTTCCAATATTGGTCACATATTTAATATTAGTGCAGAGGCAGTAAAAGGAGAACTGGCACAAGGATTATGAAGGAAACATACGGGCTTGGATTTAGTATAAATTTGTTTTTTATTACTTCATTAGAGAAGATGATGTTTTTAGAATTATAGTCTGCAGGATTTTATAGCTTCTCTCCGATAAGATAATATTTAGGGATTTTTTTCCTGTATTTATCCTGGTTTTACTTTGAATGAAATTTTGTTTATATATATTTTTTCTAAATCGTGTGTGTCAGGTGTGTGTGTACATGGTTATGTGTCTATGTGTCTATGTGTTAACTCCACATCCAGGCTTTGATTGGTCTGGATGAGAGAAATTTTATTTTTATGATTTGCTGCAAAGCATGACTATGAAATAAATAATTAAGTAGTGAACTAATCATGTATTCTTTTTAATAATGACGTTTTTTTCATTAGTAGCATTAATTAATTATAAATGTAATCATCAAACACTAGAAGTGTGTTTCCCAGACCCAGTGTTCCCAGACCCAGTTAAAGTTGTTTGTGTTCAACCTGAGATCACTTAAATTCAATTTCACAGAAATTTCCTTTTAGCAACTAAAACAAATAAAACTTGCATTGAGAAGATGGAGGGATTATTAGATTGAAGAGAAATGAACTAAATCCAGCACTGACCACTCGAAGTCGGCCTCGGTGCAGTCACAGGGGGCAGAGGTCATCGTCATGGAGAAGGTCTTTCCCATGACGCACCGGGACATGGGCTTCAGCTTCCGGTAGATTCTCTTCACGCCCATGAGACACGGCTCCCCCTGCGCAGCAGATCCCAGCAGACACATCACAGGAGGCTCACGCAAAAAAATTCATTCAAAAAGTAAAAATAACAATTATTTTTATGTGATGCAAACGGAAATACATCAATTTTCTATAAATATGACCTTCCAGGAGCTCTTTATTAAAAAATATTTTCTCTAATATTAATGTAAGCTGATCAGGAAACCTGATCTGTCATCCAGCTTTAAGTTTGTTTCTGTGACTGAAGTGGTCCGTTTCACTGGACATTCTGCCTTCGTCCAGTAGGTGTCAGTAGTGAGATGCTGAATAAACCTGATTGTATCACCAATAGACTTCCAGCTTCTGTGAATGAAAATGAAAAAGCTGAAAGTTTCCTAGTTATACTTCTTCCTCCAACGTGTTTGTTTTCTCTGCAGAGGTTCTTCAGCGCTACCTTCAGCCCGGCTGGCTCAGTAATTGGCCCGGACTCTTGTCACCCTCCATGCTTCATGGTTTGATCATTAGGCTGCTCTAAGCATATGGGTGTCTGAGCCATTTACAGAAGTGGGCCGTGAATAAAGGCTTGCTTTGAGTCTCTGGCTCAGTTTCAGGACCAACCAGGTTGGTGGGAAGGTTTACTGAATGCACAGTGGGAGACCGTTGGGGGGTGGGGGGATTAGGGTCCAGACTCACTCTAAGCCCGATGGGGATCACTAACCACTTACTCTCGATAAATGCTCATTTAGAGCAAACTTTAATCCTCTTTAAGAACCTTAGTTATTCAGGAGGATATAGACAATCAATCATCAATAAGCTTAAAGAAATGACAGTAAATGTTTCTTTTCTGCACCTGGATTTCCTTATAACCAACCAGACCCGGTATTTAGTCTCTGCCATCCTATTTTTGGACTCTCAGATCAGTGAACGTTTTGACAAAAAGTTGCACAGGCAGCTTTTATTAAATCCTTATCTTTTTGATAAGCTCAGCTTGTAAAGCTTCTTTAGCAAAACAAGATAAAAAAAACAAACAACTAATTTAATCATGGACATGAACCCAGCTAGAGACTGGAGCGGGTACAACCCTTCATCCTATAAGAAGTTTCCCTATCTGCACATTCCTCTAAGGATATCAGCACAAAGTGGAAGAAGCTGCAGAAATGCTAATTTCTAGTTCTGTGTTTCTGAGAGAACTGGAAAAATACAGAAATATTTTCTGTCAGTGACTTAAGCAGGAACATTGGTTGAGAATTATCCTGAAATTTTCCTGGTCTCTGGTGAACCAAAATAGTTTTTTTTCTTCTTGCAACTTTGCTTGTATTTACATCGTACATGTCTGTTCAAGAGTTGAGTCATTTTAGAACAAAGTGCTATTAAACAATAGCATCCCCAGAGCATGATGGTGCCACCACCATACTACATGCTGAGCTGACCCAGACTGTAGAAAGGCAGTAGCCCAGGATCCCATTTTTTATTTTATTTGTTATTTTCTCATGATTAAAAAAATTGTATTTAATATTAAATATTAAATATTTAATATTTAATATTAAACTCATAGGCCCAGATCAACTGAGCTGTTTTAATTTGTTGGATTTTTAGGAATGTTAGCAATACTGAGATATTGGAACATATAAAAATCCCCTCGGGGATTAATTAAGTATTTCTGATATACTATGATGCCTTAGGAACAACATGGAGTCTACCTGGAGACATTTAAGCTGACCATGCATCAGTCCGTACCTGCTGATGTGTGGAGCATAGGCATGTCACCATACATTTTGCTGGATGATAAATTGCCAGAGAAACTATTGCAATAAAGAATAATATTGTCGTTTTGCCAATCCATTTTCAACCAATGCAGCCTAATAATAATACATGTGTACCCTCTGAACGATAAATAAACTTTAATTTCTAAAGAACATTTACCACTGCAACAGGAAGACATTTTTAAAAGCCAATATAAATTAATAAAACAACAAACATTAAAAAAATGGATGAACTCTGTAAACTAAATTGCCCTACAAAAACATATTAATCACATGGCTTGGACAAGAAAAACAGGAAATGAAAAAAAAGTCCTAACTAACAACAAAAACAAAAAGAGACATCATATTAACTCTGCCATTACAGATATATGGGCCATACCAGCCATTTTCCAGCCAGTCTCTTTAGTAGAGAGAGGGAGAGACATGAGGAAAAACAAACAGGCATGCTAATGGAAAATATGGTGGCTGGAAAAATTATTTAAGCTCATTTGAATTTATCGTACAATGAATTGATTTATTGTTTATCACAATAAATAATAAAACAATCGTATGATAAATTCAGGCTTACCTACGCAACTATTAATGTACGTTAATTTGCATGAAAGGGGACATATTGCACAAATCTGACTTTTTGCATCCTTTTGTGAGGCAATTTGGGTCTCAACTGCCTCTATAAACACTCCAAACGTGAATAAAAACCATCCATCCATTTTCTGTCAGATTTTGGTGTCAGGAATCATCTGCCTCCATGAGCCGGTGGAACTGGTCCGTTAACCTGACTTCAGGATGAGGAGAATCCGTTTAGAACCCTCGGAAAAGGGCGTGGCTCCACTTCTTTTCTGAAGGCCTTGTCCCAGGGACAGACAGAACCTTGTGGTGTGTGAATCGCTTTGAGGTGGACTGTTTTCTGCCATTTTCAAATGCAGCCTAAGCAGGGGGGTGGGTGAGCGTGGCCAGTAACAGATTATTTGCATAAAAGTGACAGAGCCTCTAAACAGCTCATTCTGAAACATACAGAAACTTTCAAGAATTCAGCTGGTGACATTGCTTTATGTGAGAGTGATTTTGTGTAAAGGACGTCATGAACCAGTTTTGTACAGACCATAGACCTATTTTAACTGGTTTAATGCCAGGGCCCCACAACCTTCTAAGTCCGGCCCTGGTCCCGAAAGACTTTTAGTTTATGAGAGCATTGCTGATAAGCAGCAAATAAATATTTGCTAAAACTAAATAAAAAAGGAAAAGACAGCATTCTACCCGTTGCTGATCTAAAATGTTGAACAATATGTCTATAGACATTAGATAGACCTCTTCTTTCTGCTTTTAAATCTCAGATTTATACACATCTGTTGTCCTTGGTCTTTCTTATGAGATGTGATAGTGTATTTTTAGATTTTTTTTAAATTCAGCATTTTCTGTATTTCAAGCAACATCTTTATTTCCGAAATTTTTGATGCCTTTTTTTCCCGTTTTGTGGTATAAGAACAGAACAGAGGAGGAGACGTCCGACTGCTGGAGAACGACTTGTTGCCCCTGACATGTCCATTTTCCACTCCTCTGTGATTTATTTCTACATGGTGTGTGTGCAGCAACACACCCATAGTTACACAACAATTAGCACTGAAGCTACAAGCTGCCTGGGGAAGCTGGAGCTGAACGAGGAGGAGGGATCGGTGAGAAATCTGCTCATTTCTCTCATCATGCCTTTTTCACACTATGAAATCTATATTTTAAAAACACAATGAAACATTTTAAACTAAAGAGCCGTGTCTAGTTTTACAGTTTTTCACCACATGTTTATCAGTCCGATCAGATTAGAAAAATCCAAACAAAAACTGCTTCCATTATCCAGCTCTTTATTTCTGTGCTGGCAGCCATCATACCTGGTTGTGTAGGTGCCACGTCTGGTAGTCCGCCTCAGTGCACCTCCTGTTGAAGATGGACCTGAAATCTATTTTCACCAGCTGCCACTCAGAGCGATGACTGAAGTGTCCAAAGATCCTGGAAACAAGTTATGTAAAAAAAAAAAAGAAGAAAAAAGTGTGAGCTGGTAAATGATGGAAGAAGCCGTCAACAGATGAAGCTCTTTTTTTTTTTACCATTAAAGGTCTGAACCAGCCAGAACTGAGTGAGCTAATTTTCCCACATAAGGCTGTCTTCACATTAAAAGTTGTAATATGAAAGAAGCATTAATGGTCCAAAGAAAAGGATCAATTTTCTCTTATTTAACATTGTGTTAAATTTGTGATATATTTTCAAGGGAAGCTCCATCTTATCTAGAAGAGGTTGGTGTTATTAAAATATGTCAGAGGTGGTGAGACCCTCCAGATGAAAACAAACTTCAGCCAGAATGTGGATGGTTCTGTAGGGTCTTGGTGAGTGAATCTACAGACCCTTTCCAAAAAATTAGAATACCATAGAAAAAATTTTTTCTCCATAATTCCATTCAAATTGTTAAACTTCCATAGATTATAGATTCAGGGCCCACAAGTTAAACAATGTCATGTATTTAGTTGTTTATTTGTACCTAACTTGGGCTTCCAGCTCATAAAACCCACGACATCAGGAATTCAACAAATTAGAATACTGTGAAGAAATCACCATTTACTTCTCAGTTCAGAAATAGGATCACATCAAATCAATCAAAATGTGGCTTCACTTTGGTTCAATTGTCTCAGTTAGGTTCAATATGGAGAAGACTGCAGACTTGACAATTGGCCAGAAGACCATCATTGATCCCCTCCAAAGGATGGGTAAGCCACAAAAGTTCATAGCTAAGGAGGCTGGCTGTTCACAGAGTGCTGTGTCCAAGCATACGAATGGAAAGTCTAGTGAAAGGGCAAAATGTGGCAGGAGACGATGCACCAGCAGAAGAGCTGACCGTTGGCTTCGGCGGATAATCAAACAGAGACGATTCATGAATCTGTGGAATGAGGCGGGAGTCACAGCTTCAAAAACCTCCACATTCAGACATGTCTCAACTGGGCCAAGGAGAAGAAGGACTGGACTGTTAGCCAGTGGTCCAAGGTCCTCTTTTCCAATGAAAGTAAAGTGTGTCTTTCATTATGGAATCAAGGTCCAAGGGTTTGGAAGAAGACGGGTGAGGAACAGAACCCAAGCTGCTTAAGGTCCAGTGTGAAATATCTACAGTCAGTCATGATCTGGGGTGCAATGTCCGGTGCAGGTGTTGGTAAACTCTGCTTCCTTAAATCCAAGGTCATCGCATCAGTCTACCAGAATGTTTTAGAGGACTTCATGATTCCTTCTGCTGAGGATCTGTATTGAGATGCAGATTTCATCTTCCAACAGGCCCCTGCCCAAACCGCCAGAAGCACCAAAACCAGGTTTGATGCCCATGCCATCACAGTGCTTGACTGACCAGCCAACTCGCCGGACCTAAACCCCATTGAGAATCTATGGGGTATTATCAGGAGGAAAATGAGGGGCACCAGAGCCAAAAACAAAGAACAGCTGACAGCAAGCAACAAGGAAATCTGGGCTTCCATGACTCCCAGGCAATGCCACAGACTGAGTGCCTGTCATGCTGCCCTATTCCTGCCTGATTGTGTTCACCTGTCTGTCTCATCATCCACACCTGATCCTACTCACCTCCTGCCTTTAAGACCCCTCACTTCCTTTCACTCCCGGCCGGATCATCCTTCCTCCTAGTCCTCCTTCCTCCTAGTCCTCTATTGTCTTCATCCCCATGGTGTGTCGTCTTCCTGCCTCTTCGTTCCAGCCCGATGTCCAGTGTCTCCGTTCACCACCATCATCACGATCTCCTCACTTTAATAAAACATCCTGCACCTTCCTTCAGCGAGTGCGTTTGGGTCCATTCTCCACACACCCCGTGACAGAATGATCCGGCCCTAAACATGGACCCAGCACTCGCCCGGGAGATCGCCGCCCTGCGCCAGGACGTCTGGGCTGACCTGGCCAGACTCGCTGCCTCTCCTCACCTCCCTGTGCGGGTCTCCGGAGCCGGGGAGATCCTCGGAGTGCTCCCTCACTTCCAGAGTGTCTTCTCGGCCCGGGAGCTCGCCGATCTGCGGCGCAAGGCGGAGAGGATTCGCCAGGAGGCGTTGGACCAGACGATCGGTCCGCCCTCTCCGCCTCCACCATCTGGCCGTAGGCGACGGACCCGCCGAACCGGCGTTTCAGCGAGCGAGGAGCAGGGCGGCGCGGCCACACGGACCACCAACGTCGGCTCCATCTCCGCGTGGCACCCACCGCCGGTTCTCTCCCCCGCCGTCTTTGTCCCTCCTCCAGCTGGCTCTTCGGGGGCTCCTCACATCAGGGAGGAGGACCTCTTCGAGTTTTTCTATTGGGACAAGACGGCCTACCTCTGCTCCAGGGGAGCGCCTCGCCGCAGACAGCGACGCCGCCGAGGTGGGGCCGCACCCAGGGAAGTTCCGGCTCCTGTCCAGCTCCAGAGCCCGTTCCAGCTCCAGAGCCCGTTCCAGCTCCAGAGCCCGCCGTTGTTGTGGTCAGTGATTAAGGTACGGGGATTTCCTACCAAGTATTGAAGATTGACATATCATTTTGAAAGTACCATATTTTGATTGATTTTGATGTGATCCTAATTTCTCTCTTTATTCCTGCAAAAACGGAGAAGAAAATGGTGATTTCTTTACAGTATTCTAATTTGTTGAATTCCTGATTTCTTGGGTTTTATGAGCTGGAAGCCAAAATATGTACAAATAAACTAAATACTTGAAATTGTTTAAGCTGTGGGCCCTGAATCTATAATCTATGGAAGTTTAACATTTTGAATGGGATTATGGAGAAAAAATTTTTCTATGGTATTCTAATTTTTTGGAAAGGGTCTGTATATGAATGCAGGGGTTTCCCACCATGGTGGGAGGTCACTAAACGCAGGGGCTACAATCAGTCCCACCCTGTGGTGGTAACACGGCTGTACTGCGTTGCTATTGGCTGTATGACTGCTAGGAGGTGTGGCATCCCACTGCTGCCATTCACCACGCCCTCACTGCATCTCCCTCTACTGTACATAGCAGTATCATTAATTTGCTTGGATGAAAAACACAAATTATGAAGCTCAAAGGTCAGATAGGCACCCCGACCCAGAGAGGTACCGGTTCTTTCAAGAATGGCCCCCTGGACAAAACCACACATTATTCACTAAAACAATATGATTATTTGTAAATATTGTCACTTTTTTGTCACATATGGAGATGCGTTTTAAAGTATCTGGAATCACTTCAGGCTACACATTATCCTGTTCTGCTCTTCATAATCCAAAGTGGTCCTAATACCATAAAAACACTGAAAATGCTCTTCAAAAACACGCTGAAGGTTTCGTCAATCGTTTTAAAGAATCTCAGTTGAAGTCAAACCAGGAGATGCAGTTGAGACCCTTAAAAAAATCACTGAAGTAGGATGTGAAGCAATAAATATTACAGTGATTATATTGTGTACTTCTCAGGGGGTACAAATATGCAATATAAAACTCAGTCGGGGTGTTAACTACCTGTCTGGTGATGCATGTCGCCCTGGGGAGGAAGCCACATCCCCACTATCAAAAACCGCCACCAACCCAAAGTAATGATTGTAATAGTAGCGTTGGATTTGTCCCCTGGCACATATAGCAGCTACATCCTGATGCGGTCCAGGAAAGTCTTGGAGCTGCAGCGTAAGAGACCGGATCGTTGTGGGAGGAACCGGGGTAATCCCACAGGGCGAGCCCTGAGAGTGGAGGGACACCATGACTGCTTTTCAACCGTTTTACACTGAAGGATGCTTTCCAACTTAGTAGCAAACCAGAAACATTTAGGATCGGTTGTGGAGAGCATAGCGGCGTCTTCCTCCAGCTTTTAAAAGCTGCTAGAAGAAAGTTTCAGGAAACTCTGAATCATCTTAAAAGTTTATAAAATCCGTTGCCTGATCTTTGAAAGAGACAAAGGAAATAATCTGGGAGATAAAAAGAAGTGATAAACAGTTGTTCTTTCTCCAGACAGCCTCGATTAGAAGAGCTTCTCGATTGCCTTTGTTTTCTGCACAGCAGGACTGGAGAATAAAACGTCTGCTTCAGAAACAAAAGTAGAAAAAAACTACTTCCTCACTCCACAAAGTCGAGCGAGCAGACATCCTACGTTCAGATTTAATTGTTGTCATGCTACTCAAATCAGAAAACCCAAACCAAATAACAATAAGACAAAATAATGACTAATCTATCTTTATTCTGAAAAGTTAATATGAATAAATGCTCTTGTTTTCCTCTGACCAGAAACTAAATACAATTCAAGGTTATTAGATCGGCTAGGAGAATATTCCATCTCCAGCTGAATGGAGTGGCTTTGTGTGTGTGTGTGTGTGTGTGTGTGTGTGTGTGTGTGTGCATGTGTGTGTGTGCGTGCGTGTGCGTGTGTGTGTGACCATATAGCAACATATTAATCACAATCTGTCAATTAGTGCCGGAGGCATCCGACCATGACAGGCACTTACTGCAGAAATTAGTACAAATTGATAAGAAAGCGGTGCATGATGGTCTTATGAAAACTGATGGCCAAGAGGCTCGATGTTGGAGGACGTCTTCACAGCCTCAGCATCATCTTTACTAAACTTCACATTCCTTCATGTGATCTGCCTGAGACTGCAGAGGGCTGTCATATTCCCTTCCTGCTCTCGTTTCTCCTGCTGCGCCCCATCACTCTCCCGCTGAGCGGCACCGCAGCCCGCCGTCGCTCCGTCATTAATGGCAGGTGTCATGAAACATTGATGTGTCCATGGAGACCCTTTGGTAACAAGCCCCGCAGGTCTGAAGCTCTACTGCAATAACGGGGGCGGTGCTGCGTCATATGAATGCTCCCCAGCTCGTGGCTATCCTAATAATAAATGTGGAGGGAATCTTCATAACTCTGCTCTCTGAATGCACACCGATTCATGCTCGCCGCTTTGCCCAATTTCTAATGCAGTTAAAAGTTTTCAAAACTAAACTTTCTTTGCTGTTTTCTTGTCTTTTTGATAATTTTCCTTCATGCTCTTCAAATGGACGGTCGCGCTGTCGCCGGCTGCCAAAGCACTGATCTCCTGTGATCACAATCTGGAGACAGCCAGTTTTGATGTTGGCTAGACCTTGAGAGAAAGTCTTTTTTTTAATCATGAAGAAGAAAACAAGCAGAGAGGAATGCTGAATGGCTCAGAAGGCGAGGCAAAGCTGAGGTTACAGGAATACTTCTGTTTTTGGTCAATGTAGATTAAATAGACATAGTCAGTATCTTACCTACAGCAGTCTGCAGTCAGAGAAATCTGCGTTTGGCGAATCAGGGAGAAAACTCAGAGGAGTCAGGCTAACAACTAGGAAAAGCAGGTTTTTTCACAGATTTATCAGCCAAACAACATTAGTGTTCCTATAAAGCAGAAACTCCCCCTGCTGCAGACCAGATAAGTCCACCAGGGCTGTTTCTACATTTAATCCGACTGCTTCAGTTCTCCACCCTGTCCACCTGGTTCTTTGCATTACAGACTCATCTTTGATTATCAACGATGTCTGTCCTTCCTGGTTGGGGCTTATTTTTTTTACACCTACCCGCGAGCTAACCCTAACCCTCTACCCCTCAACCCTAACCCTACCCCTCTACACCTACCCCTCTCCCCTACCCCTCTCCCCTACCCCTCTACCCCTAACCCTACCCCTCTACCCCTAACCCTAACCCTCTACCTGACACTATCATAATAATAATAAGCTCTTATTAGGTTGAGCTTTGAGTTCTAAGATGGCGTTGCTCATGTTGGTGCAGCTCTGCTACATTAGCTCTGACTGGTTCTTTTTTTATACTCTGGTTGAGTCATCGCTGTTTGGACAATTATTCCCTCTGGTTCTTGATGCTGTGCAGCTGGAAGGATTTTTGCTCTTACTTTTTTACTGTCAGACAGCTTCTGTAATGCATTACTTTGGCAACAAGATTTTTTTGGGGGGGGGTTTATAATCCCGGAGCAGCTGATTAGCATTTTAAAAGCTCAAACATTACCTGAACTATCTAAGAGAAGTTGAAAAGGATGCTTCATGGATGCAGAGGAGAACCAAAGAGCAGAGAGAGAAGGAGGAAGTTCAAACCATCTCTTCCATCCATCATAATGGCCAAGGATCATATCCCCTAGTCCAACGTCTCTCTGCCCGGCTTTCTGACCATACGGCCCGGAATTTATAGAGCAGTGGCAAAAGCAAAAGAGGTGGATTAGCAGAGCTAGCCAAAGACTGATTGTGTCATCCAGGACATGTTACTGTGGAATATCGTCTCTGCTGCCTGGATGTTGAGCTGTTAGTCAAGTGCCTGCCATACAGCAACAGTCTTCAGTCAGAGACATCTTCAGGTATGCTGCAAGACTGACTGCTACTGGAGAACCCTCCTGCCCACAGGATCACCATCCACAACTACTCTTTGAAGATTATTCTATAATATGAGTTATGACAACATTTAAATCAAGTATTTTTAACTGAGCTGGATGTCTCATTGATAAATCCTCCCTGGTTTGGCAGACTGCGATTCCTCCAACTGCTAACTTGACATGTAAAAAGAAAATCCATGTCCAACACATGAACACTTTGTTGAATTTCTTTCCTCCTTCCTTTATATTGATGCATTTTATCAGAGGCTGATATGTGCTACTCACGTCATGATGAGCGTCTCCTCCCCCGGCTCCCCCAGGACCCCGTCCACAAACAGAGGCGTGTTGGAGAAGCTGTACTTGTTCCACTGCCGTCCTTCGTCGAAGCTCAGCCTGAGAAGACAAACAGCTGCTGCACAAGGGATCCATGCTAATCCCCTCCGACTGTGTGCACAAGCTAATGACCCTTAGAGGTGTCTAACAACTTTATTTCATATTCTGCGCAGGACTGAGGGACTCTGCTCAGTGAACAGCGATCAGTGCGAGATACACTCATTATGACTTCAAACACGGAGAGGGGAAATCGAATGACAGTTGTAAGAGCAGTCATTTTCCAGAGCTGCTGGCTCCTCTAACAGGAATCATATCATCCCTCAGCTCGAAGACAAACTCATTTGGTTTTCTGTTTGACTAACTTAAGACTTGGAGCTCCCTCCGAGGGAATTAGTCATGCTGTGACAAACGGCAGCTCCATCGTAATGACTCACCACAGGTGTCGGATGGGAAGTGGAGTGTGTCTTATTGCCACCAAGGCTCCACCTTGGTCGAGATAAAGCACGGCATACTCCTCATCAAAGATCTGCAGGAGAAAGGAGGAGGTGGATAAAACGCAGTGAAGTGTCACTTCTGAACATCTGCACACACAAACCAGCCTTCACTGTTACAGTAAGGATGCTACATATTGTTGACCTTACAAGCTAACTTGACCTCAGAGGTCATAATAGGATCCTGTTGAACTAAAATCTAACGAAAGTGACTTCATATAACAGCACGGATGTAATTTACATATTGGCCCTCGGGTTCGTTCAAATGATCTTTCAACAATGTTTTTCATTAAAAAGAGCCTCATAAACTGAAATATTGGCAATAAGGCAACAGATGGTGGGGGGGGTATTCACATTTATTCTGTAATAGAGAAATACAAGTAATATTTATAAATTGTGCTGAATCTTCTTTCTTTTGTTTTTCTTAACCTGCATCAGCATCTCTTCTCAAGCGGTTATTTACGCCTCGAGCTGACTTCTGAGTTCAAAGAGGGAACTGAAAAGTTTGATTGACTCTTTTGTTTCAACCTAATTTCTACAGAGCCTAGTAAAAGTTTCACACCACATTTTAAAAAAAATATTTTGTCACATCACAACCACTCACATTATGTAAAAAGATTAGTTACCATAACTCTGTGGATGATATTCAGCTTTACATTACATCCAACACTAAGCAAATCCATCAAGCAAATCAATGGATAGATGTGCCATAATTTTCTCCAGCTGAACAAAACAAAATTGAACTAATTATCTTTAAAGAGGCACGATCAACAATCAGCACACAGATTCAACTAATCCAGCTAGAAACTACTGATCAGGCCTGAAATCTAGGTGTAGTGATGGACTCAGACCTGAACCTCCAGGGTCACATAAAGGCAATAACAAGGTCAGCGTTCTATCACCTGAAGAACATTTCATCTCATCCATGCCTTTATCTTTAGTTGCTTTAGTTGGATTGATTACTGCAACAGCGTCTTCACAGGTCTGCCTAAAAAGTCGATCAGACAGCTGCAGCTGATCCAGAACGCTGCTGCTCGTGTTCCTCACTAGAACCAGGAAAGTAGAGCTCATCACCCCAGTTCTAAAGTCCTTACAGTGGCTCCCTTTAGCTCAGAGAATAGACTTCTAAATACTTTTACTAGTTTATAAATCTTTGAATGGTGTAGCACCAAAGTATGTTGAAGATCTACTGTTACTATAGCAACCCCCCCCCCCCCAGACCACTCAGGTCCTCTAATTCCAGTCTACTCAACATCTCTAGAATCAGAACCAAACATGGAGAATCAGCTTTTAGTTTCTATGCTCCTCTAATCTGGAACAAACTTCCAGATCACTGAACAGCTGCTAAAACACTGAGTTCCTTTAAATCAAAGCTAAAAACCATCTGTTTTGAGCTGCCTTGCATCAATTGAATAATAACTTTTACAAATCTTTTAATAGTAGTATGTTTTAATGTTCTTTAGGTCTGCAGTGTTTTATTTCTGTTTTTATTGTTGATTTTTTTTTTACCCTAATCACCCAAAGCACATTGAATTGCCTTGTTGCTGAAAGTGTGCTATAGAAATACATTTGTCTTTGCTTGAAAGAGGTTCTTTAGAGAACATCAGAGAACAACCAGCATCATGGAGACCAAGGAACCCAGCAGACAGGTCAGGGAGAACGTTGTGGAGAAGTTTAAAGCAGGGTTACGTTGTACCACAATATCTCTGGCTTTCAACATCTCAGCGAAGCTCTCTTAACCAAGATATTGTTCATGACTTTGCTTTTTCCAGTTAGCGTAGCAACATTTGCCAGAACTGCAACAGACAACGTACCTCCAACGTTCCAGACGACCTCCAGCTGTTTCACATGTCTATCACATTAACAATAAACACTAGACTCTATGAGCACCTACAAGCTAGCTTTAAATTATGTTTGTCTTTAGAGTTTCCTGACTTTTTTATGGCACAAAATGTACTAAAGTCTTGGTTTGTCTTCATGTCCCTGAGGCATATGTAAAGTTTGAACCTTACCCCCTGTCTAAATGTCTCCATAAAGATCCATCTTCAATACAAACTTAATAATGATTTGTTTTATCTACAGAGGAACATTTATTGGCTTTGACTGCAGTCTCCTGGCAAAGTTTGGAGGGAAGTGGACTAAAATACCTCCCTGTCACTTGTCCAGACTGAATTTACTCACTTAAATAGTGGGTTCTTTTCTTTGAAATACTTCTTTAATTTCCTTGCTGAGTTAATTTGCTTTAGATCTCAAAGAAAAATGGTTTCAATGGCATTCAGAAAGCAAAATCCACATTTCCTGCCTTCATTAAAAACATTTTTTTTTAATGAAAAGATATCTAGAAAGACAGTTCTTAGCAGTCGAGGCTAAATTTGATGTAAATGGGAAGAATTGTGTTGAAAGTGCTCTGCAGATGTATAAACCTAATAGCAGATGGTGAACAGAGAAATGACGATGAAGGAAGATCTATTTTAAATTATTTGCCAATTTGGTGCTGGCATCTTATTCACAAAGGTTGTACTTGATATTAAAGGTTTAAAAACGTAGGAAACGTAGACCCTGAATAAGTTGGTTATATAAGCTATTAAAAAGAATAACATGGATATCGGGGGATTGACTAGTACTTGCTGAGATCTAGCTTTCGGATGTAGCCGCCTGAATTAACAAACATAACCTCGTAGAAAACCCCTTTTTTTTCATTTAAACTGCTTTGTACAGGTTTTGTGCTTCCTCAATCTTCACTGTTAAAACAACTTACTTGCAGCAACAAACCCCACAACAAAGAATGAAGAAGTTAGCAGCACTTGTTTGCCTTTACTGAACAAAAAAGATCAATTGTATTTGATTCAAGCTAAACGTGCCCTGTATTCCGGAGTCCAGGTATTTCAGCTATAGATTTAGCTGTCAAATTATCACTATTCCAGCAGCTCTGGTCTGTGGCTACTGTAATGGTGGAAATATTTAATTTATTTAGTATTTGACTACAATCCTTGTCTTAGTGTGAGTAACAACTAGGACAGTAGGTCAGGTTAAAGAACACAAGTAAACTCAGCAAAAAAAGAAACGTCGTCTGACTTTCAACTGTTTTTATTTTGAGTAAACTTAATGTGTGTAAATATTTGTATGAACACTAAAATAGTCAACACCATAAGACATAAACTAAAAATGTTTCACAGACATGTGACTAACAGAAATAGAATAATGTGTCCTTGAATGAAGGGAGGCTCAAAATCAAAAGTACCAGTCAGTATCTGGTGTGGCCACCAGCTGCTTGAAGTACTGCAGTGCATCTCCTCCTCATGGACTGGACCAGATTTGTCAGTTCTTGCTGTGAGATGTTACCCCACTCTTCCACCAAGGCACTTGTTAGTTCCTGGACATTTCTGGGGGGAATGGCCCTAGCCCTCACCCTGCGATCCAACAGGTCCCAGACGTGCTCAATGGGATTGAGATCCGGGCTCTTCGCTCGCCATGGTGGAACACTGACATTGCTGTCATGCAGAAACTCACGCACAGAACGAGCAGCATGGCTGCTGGAGGATCATGTCCGGATGAGCATGCATAAAGGGTACCACACGAGGGAGGAGGATGTCTTCCCTGCACCGCAACATATTAGGATTGCCTGCAATGACAACAAGCTCAGTCCGATGGTGATGTGATATACCGCCCCAGACCATGACGGACCCCCCACCTCCAAATCCATCCCGCTCCAGGGTACAGGCCTCGGTGTAACGCTCATTCCTTCGACCATAAACACGAATCCGTCCATCACCCCTGGTGAGACAAAACCGTGATTCATCAGTGAAGAGCACTTTTTGCCACTCCTGTCTGGTCCAGCGAAGGTGGGTTTGTGCCCATAGGCGGCGTTGTTGCTGGTGATGTCTGGTAAGGACCTTCCTTACAACAGGCCTACAAGCCCTCAGTCCAGCCTCTCTCAGCCTATTGCGGACAGTCTGAGCACTGATGGAGGGATTGTGTGTTCCTGGTGTGACTCGGGCAGTTTTTGTGGCCATCCTGTACCTGTCACGCAGGTGTGATATTCGGATGTACCGATCCTGTGCAGGTGTTGTTACACGTGGTCTTCCACTGCGAGGATGATCAGCTGTCCTTCCTGTCTCCCTGTAGCGCTGTCTTAGGCGTCTCACAGTGCGGACATTAGCCACATCAGCAGTCCTCATGCCTCCTCGCAGCATGCCTAATGCACGTTCACGCAGATGAGCAGGGACCCTGGGCATCTTTCTTTGGGTGTTTTTGACAGTCGGTAGACAAGTCTCTTTAGTGTCCTGCGTTTTTCGAACTGTGACCTTAAATGCCTACTTTCTGTAAGCTGTTAAGGTCTTAACGACCATTCCACAGGTGCATGTTAATTAATTGATTATGGTTAATTGAACATGCATGGAAAACATTGTTTAAGCCCTTTACAATGAAGATCTGTAAAGTTATTTGGATTTTTAAAAGATTATTGTTGAAATACACAGTCCTGAAAAAGGGACGTTTCTTTTTTGGCTGAGTTTATGTTGTTCTAGTATATTTCTTATATAGATGTGTTAGATTGCAGGATCACAGATGTCAGCATGTTATCTAAAAGGACACAACATACTCCATGCTCTCAGTATCTGATATTTGACCAGTATGAAGTGGTTCTCCCAGATGAAAGGCAAGGATGACTGGTTTTAGGAAGAGGAGCTAATGTAAATTAGAGATTATAGCCTAATAGTATATCATGTTTTAGAATTGATTGGTTGGAAGGTTTGAGTGATGCAAATGCTTTTGTGCTCGTTAGTCCTACGTTTTGATCAACATGATGTAATAAATACTTAAATGCCTTAATGACGTCAGTCTCATCCTTGTTAAAGATATTTTTCCCAAAACATTTGGCGCCCAACTTGGGGCCCTCTGACTCTTCCCTTTCCATAACACTATATTTTCTCTGGCTAACTTCAGACTGGCCTGTGGGTTTCCCAAGAGACCAGATGATCCCCTCCATCACCAATCCTATAGAAGAGAAGCTGGTGCACACTTTTTCTGATAAAGGCATGCACTTTCATATTAACAATGATAACAATCTGCCATAGGGTCGTGTGATTATATTTAAGGGTTTTTTGTGACTTATTTTAGTGTCTTGCAGCCTGCTCTTAGGATGAAGGTTTTTGAGTGGCCACATTTTGAACGTTCCTCAGTTGTAAACTTTTTTTCCACACATTGGAACGGCTGACTTCAAACAAGTCAAAATGCTAAATAATGACACTGTTATGTGTGCCTGATGCAATATGCCTGTGTGGCTTAGGTGGTTTTCTGTTGAAATAAATGCCGGATGTCCAAATGTATTTTTTTACCACCAACTGCCTGTTTTATTATATTTCACCAAAAGTTTTAAAAGGTGTTTTGTCTCTTCTCAGTTTTTTGGGTGTGTTGCTTGAATTCTTCATTAATGGGCAAATAGTTTTACTGTCTATCTTTTAACGGTGACAGAAAATCTGAAGATGATCCGTCATTTTGACTGATTAGTATTCACACCTCTGAGCACCTGGTGCAAATGCACAGACATTTTCCACTTTACAGAGTAAAGGTAACTAAACCATTAAAAATAAGATAAAGCCCTTTCTTTTTCACTCGCTTTGGACCCATCCTATACAGCGATGCAGCTGATTTATTGATTTTCTTTTACTGGCTAACGGCCTCCGGGGGCACTATAGCAGGAAGCACAAAAGTGAAGACACTACCGGTAGTTTTCATGCACGCACCCTCATCATGGAAAACACACGAAGAAATACAGCTTTCAAGTTACTGGCAATCAACCAAGCTAAGCAGGATACCAGGTGTAGCTTCTCTGGAGAGAAAAACACTGAGAACAAAACTAATTTAAACAGTCAAAATAACGACAAATAATACAACTGGAGAGTCGTAGAAGAGAAAAGTAGCAGACTGAAGAAAATTGGTAAGTCTGTCCTCCAGCAGTCTAAGCCTATAGCAGCATAACTACAGAGATAGCTCAGGATGACCTTAGCCACTCTAACTATAAGCTTTATCAAAAAGGAAAGTTTTAAGCCTGGCCTTAAAAGTAAACAGAGTGTCTGCCTCACGGACTAAAGCTGGGAGCTGGTTCCACAGGAGAGGAGCCTGATAACTAAAAGATCTGCCTCCCATTCTACTTTTAGAAATCCTAGGAACTACAAGTAAACTTGCAGTCTGAGAGCGAAGGGTTCTGTTAGGAACATATGGAACAATTAGATCTCTGATGTATGATGGAGCTTGATTATTAAGGGCTTTGTATGTAAGAAGAAGGATCTTAAATTCTATTGTGGATTTAACAGGGAGCCAATGAAGGGAAGCTAAAACAGGAGAAATGTGATCTCTCTTTTTAATATTCATCAGAACTCTTGCTGCAGCATTTTGGATCAACTGAAGGCTTTTAATGACATTTTGTGGACTTCCTGATAGTAAAGAATTACAGTAGTCCAGCCTTGAGGTAACAAATGCATGGACTAGTTTCTCAGCATCACTCCTGGACAGGATGTTTCTAATTTTAGCAATATTCCGGAGGTGAAAAGAAGGAAATCCTAGAAACCTGTTTAAAATGGGATTTAAATGTCAAGTCTTGGTCATGAATAACGCCGAGGTTCTTTACGTTATTACTGGGGGTCAATTTAATGCCATCCAGATCAAGTGATTGACTAATCAGTTTCTTTTTTAGAACTGCTGGTCCAAAGACAGCAACTTCTGTCTTGTCAGAATTTACATGAACAAACTGGAATCTGTGGGACAAATATGATTTAAACCAGCCTAGTGCTGTTCCTTTGATCCCTGCAACATGTTCAAGCCTTTCTAAGAGAATATTATGATCGACTGTGTCAAAAGCAGCACTGAGATCTAACAAAACCAGAACAGACACCAGTCCATTATCTGAGGCCATGAGAATATCATTAGTAACCTTCACCAGTGCTGTTTCAGTGCTATGATGAGCTCTAAAACCTGACTGAAACTCTTCAAACAGCTCGTTACTGTTTAGATGCTCCCAGACTTGATTAGCAACTATTTTCTCAAGTATTTTAGATAAGAAAGGAAGGTTAGATATAAGTCTGTAATTAACCAAGTCATCTTGATTGAGGGAAGGTTTCTTAAGTAATGGTTTAATTACAGCTATTTTAAATTCCTGTGGTACGTATCCGTTTACTAAGGATAGATTCATCATATCCAAAATGGGCCCAGGAACCAAAGGGAACACTTCCTTAAAGCTACATTGTGTATTTTTTTGAGTTAATTATTAGCTAAAACCCCTTTGTTCTTTCAAAAATATGTGTTTATTCATGTGTAATTACTTCCACCTACTAATGAAAGTATTCTCTTTAGTGTAGAATCTGCTATTCAGAATACATACGAGCGAGTCGCACGAATGGCTGAATCCATGTTGAGCCTCCATCTTTGAAATACATTCGCCAACGAGGGACATTCCTGGAAATTCTAGCTCCGCCTTTCCCGCTTTGGCTACACTCAGTTGGACCGTGACGAATGCCAGAGGGAGATTGTCTACTCGCGACGCGGCAGACGTCTGACTATATAACTAAATGCAATGTAGTTTTCTAAAGTAACCTCATCACTGGAAGGAACAATGGACGAAGTCGTAGTACTGGAAGCCATTTTAACCTTGGCATGAAACGGCCACCGTAGGAGTTAAAACGTGCTCGGAATGGGGGGCTAGAACGTAATATTCAGTTGGTTGTTTCACCACGAGATGGGAGAAGTTCTTACACAATGTAGCTTTAAATAATTTGGTTGGGATTGGGTCCAACATACAAGTTGAAGGTTTAGATGAGGCTAATATTTTTGATATTTTGAAAAGCACTCAGATCTCCCCCATCCCCATATTCTTATCTAATTCTAACTTTCGGTATTGTTCTGATAAAATATCTGTTAATGAGAAACATAAGTGTGCTCTTCCAGCAGAGAAGGGAGATTCGGGGCCGCTGTGGGAGGCGAGCCGCTTGTGAGCTCTCTGACACGGGAGAGGAGTGGAGGTTAGCCCCGCTGGTCGGTGGGTGGATACGTGCTTCATGTCAGATCAACCCCAACATTTTATCAGTTGTTGCTGGTCCCATTGCGAACATTTCCTGAATATTTCATTCCAATCCGTTTATAACTTTTTGAGTTAGGTTGCTAACAGACAGACAGGCACAAAAACATTACCTCCAGGCAGAGGTAATAAAGAAATCTTGTGTGTCCCATCTTTCTGTGTAAATATCTCACGTTACAACATGAAAATGTGCGGCTTATATTTAGGTGCGCCCTATATATGTACAAAATGTTTTGTCTTTTAAAATTTTGTTGGTACGGCTGATATTCCGGTGCGCTCAATAGTCAGAAAATTACGGTAATCCCATGAGAAGCATTATCTAAGACCTGGATACCGTACTCAATGCATCTCGCTAATCGGGAACTGACAGGGCGTTGAATAGTTACTGAGGCTTTGGAGGGCGTCGTTCCAAAGAGCCCAGTGTCATGCCAACCACCAGTGCATGCTGTGGGATTTCCTCCCACTGAAGGGATAGCTGGTACGTGAGGAAATGGCTCGTTCAGAGAGTCTATCAGACTTCTGATCACTTCAACCGGAGAAATGTTCCGAGATTTCAAAACTTTTCCTGAAGTGGCACCTAATTCTTGTCTCTGTGGCAGCGGAGCACGCGTTCAACCTCTAGAATGACATCTAAACCCCCATGAGAAGTTATCTGTACCAAAAGTACAGTACAAAAAGTTGTAAAAGTCTGCATTTGGGAATTAATAAATCAGTGAAAATTTTAAATGAGTCGCTGATTAGTCAGTGATTTTAATCCAGCCCTTCTCTCTGCAGCAGCTCCGTCTGTTCTGAATTTATTAAATTGCCAACATTATCACAGACTCCCAGAAATTACAATGACTCTTCAAATGTAAAATTTCTTCTTCTCTTTTATCTTTTCCCTTCAGGGGTCGCCACAGTGAATCACCTGTTTCCATTTAGTCCTGTCCTCTGCATCCTCTGCCCTCACACCAACAAACTTCATGTCCCCTTTCATCCATAAATCTCATTTTTGGTCTACCTCTCTGCCTCCTCCTGGTGGCTCCAACCTCAGCACCCTTCTACCGATATATTCGTTGTCTCTCCTCTGTCCAAATTATCTCCTAAACATCTAACATGAGCTGTCCCTCAGATGTACTCATTCCTGATCCTATCCATCCTCATCAATCCCAAAGAGAATCTCAACATCTTGAGTTCTGCAACCTCCAGAAGGGACTTAATGCCGATCCCTGATGTAGTGCCACTTTACCTTGAACTCCTCTGTCACTCCTACAGCACACCTCACTGCCGTCTCACAGCTCCTATCCATGTCCTGCTCCACTCTAACATACTTCTCTGCCACTCCAGACCGCCTCATGCAATATCACAGCTCTTCTCTCGGCACACTGTCATACACTTTCTCCAAATACAAAAAGACACAATTTTGCTCCCTCTGACCTTCTCTGTACTTCTCCATCAGCATCCTCAAAGCAAAAATTGCATCAATAGTACTCTTTCTTAGCATGAAACCATACTGCTGCTCACAAATGCTCACTTCTGACCTAAGCCTAGCTTACACCATTCTTTACCACAGCTTCATTGTCAGTTTTATTCTCCTGTAGTTGCGACAATTTTGTACATCTCCTTTGTTCTTAAAAATCGGCGCTAGAACACTTTTCCTCCATTCCTGAGGCATCTTCTCAATCTACAAGATCTTGTTAAAGAACCTAGTTCAGAAACTTGAATCAGAAATTTAAACTGTAAACTACATCAGATTAGGTCACCCCCCTAATGAGAAAGCCTTTTATGACGATCATTTTTTTATTGAATAACAAATGAAGAAAGAAGAGAAATAGCTTCACTTAGAATTATTTGTGTTTTAAGTAGTGATGTTTAAATCAATCTTTGACCTTCATGTGGTGAGTCTGATATCTGTCACTCACATTAGGCCACGCCCCCTTTGTATAACAGCTCTGCTTCCCTCCAAAGCAGACCAGTGTTGTTCTACTTTGATGCCAGATTCAGTCTTACTTTTATAAAGTTAATCACACAACAAAGACCTTTAGATATTGTGTTTGTAAAGCAAAGCCACCAGGGTCTCCACATGGTATGCCTGACATAACGAGACATCACGTGAACAACTATATTCAGTATATTTAAGTCAGAACTAACTAAAGAGACACAGAAACTACTATGAGACATTATATACTAGACACAAAGAGTCTGAATATGGAACATCCTGACAAAAACTGTCAGGAGAATTTTATACCCAATAATAAAGTCTTCAGTGTCTGATAACTCGAAATCAGCTGAAATGAAGACGGTTAGCTTGTAAGGTTGGCAAAACAAAGGTGAACCATACATCAGTCAGCTGCAGCCATGGGGAAATGTCTCTGAAAGGCTTCTAGATTCCTAAAACAGCTTCACTTCCTTCACAAAGACAAATCAAAGACTACATTCCCAACAGAAGTGATGTCATATTGTTTTACACTTCCACATGTCACAGCTGAACTGGAATTACTTCACAGGATACGTTTCAGCAGCATGACATCCCAGCAAAAACAGAGCACTCACCTGTCTCCACGTGTTTCCTGCATCAGAGGTGATGAACACGCTGACATTGCTGGTGGTCAGCTCTGAACCGATGGAGCCTGCGGAGGAAATTCACACAAGACAAAGCGCATTTGATGATGGGAGCAGCATGATGTGTAGGCAGGAAATAAAGCCTGTTTCAGATCGGATCTAACTTTCATTCCAGCCAGCGGTGGTCCACTTCGCAGCTGCAGACTGCGCCAGTAATTACGCAGATCTCCGCCGAACTGTGACATTTGCACAGGCTCCCAAATTAACCACTAAATCCTGATTACTATATTCATCTTTCAGCACTTCGGACCACAGTAAGAAAAGCTTTCCTAATCCAGTGCAAAAGGCTGTAATTGCTTTAATTTAGTCTGTAATTGGTGCCAGGTGGCAGATTTTCAGCCGTGATTGTTCCCCAGGAATTAACTCTCCAAGAGCAACAATCACAACAGCACACAGCAGGCTGAAAGTCAGAATTCTGATCAAATTTCTGTCTCTACATCTATGAAAAGTGAATGGTTGAATCTTGGATTATGTGCGATATCCATGTCTCATTTTGCAGCACAATGAGGGTAATGACAATTCCAGTAGCACTTGATTTCCAGTTTACAGTGAACAGATCGCCGTTCTATGACTCAGATTTCCTCTCCTTCATGTGGTATAGACCATCTGCAGACTTTATCAATTGTAATGTGATAATGATGACTGAAAATGTTTTAAAATTAGATCCCAGGATGGAGAGGAACAAGTTATCTTACGGTTATTTTCCTCCTTCATGGCCACAGCTGGAATAATGACGGATCCAACCAAATGGGTCGATTGTTGCACTGAGAGCTGTTTAATTCTCTGCTTCACGCTTGGAGTGCGAGCTCGGCCTTCTGCAGACACCTGAGGGGTGTGCTGATGAGTTATTGACAGTGTCGGTCCATATGGGAATAAATATCGCTGAGGTGTGAATCCACCTGGAAGGCAGCTGAAGTCATATTTCTCAATTTTTCTGTTCTTTGCTTCAAGATAAGGCCAGTCTTTGTTCTCTATGGTTTATAGCTTTGTGTTACTGACTCCTGTTCACTGGCAACAAGAGGAGCAGATAAAGGATAGTGAAATGGCAAACAGCTGAAGGGTACTGAAGGTAGAAGTACAGAGGCATTTGGTGTGTTGCAACCACAAACCTGAACGCATTTATACAGACCAAGTAATGTTAAACGTGCTGATAACCCTAAAGTAAATCCACTGCAACTAATTTGACATAAGTCACCTAATTAGTAAATAGCAGTAATTTAAGCCAGGTATGAATTATGTGAAGCTCTCAGAGGTTCTTTAGAGAACATTAGAGAACAAGCAGCATCATGAAGACCGAGGAACCCAGCAGAAAGGTCAGGGAGAACCTTGTGGAGGAGTTTAATGCAGGGTTACGTTCTACAACATCTCCCAGAACTCTGTTCAATCCATCATCTGGACATGGAGACATGGACCTTCACTGGTCTGACAGGAGAGCATTAAACTGAGAAGCAGCCAAGAGGAGCATGGTGACTCTGGAGGAGCGGCAGAGCTCAGGTGGGCGAGCCAATGACAAAAAGTCATGCGCTCCACAAACCTGGCCTTCACGGAAGAGGACAAGCCAAAAGAAGTCCTACAGTTTGCCACAAGACATGTTGAAGACACCCGCTAAGCCCCGCCCTCCTTAGTTACTTGCTAACTCTGACCAGCCATCACAGCTAACTGCATGTTCACAATGAGACAGTGATGTCAGTGCCAAACCAATTCCTGAAGAGGCTCTTGACAACCTTTGGAGCCAACAACAGTTAATATCTTCGTGGAGCCTTCAGAAAGGTCACCATTATGCCATGGAGGGTTTTGTACAAAATTTCAAAATAGAAGGAAGTAAACTGAAATTAGAGATCTTTAGATCTCAAAGCAAGAGGGACAAGCCTCATCTGGCAACAATCCCGTTTGACAATGGAAACATCATGACAGACCAGCATTGTTCCATATACAACAGGGTAATGTCTTAAACTCAGCTACCATCAGATAACATAAAAGCCTGATAGGTGACTAGCTTAAGAAAGTTCATAACCGCTAGGCTTTATTGTAACTGATGTTAACTTGTATGACCCGATTGCTAAGATTATACAGGACCATAGTCTTACCAAGAATGCCTACAAATATCCATTCTTGTTTATAGTTGTAATTTTGAGTTGGCTGCCTCACAGTTTTATCCAACGGGGACATTTGTCCATGTTCGTTTTGGGAAATGGGATAAAATAAACTCCATTAATAATACTCTCAGGATAACCTGCATCATTTTTACAAGTGCCCCGGCCATGTTGTTTAACCATTTTTGTGCCATATAACACAAATAAAGCCCAGAAAATCCATGGCGTGAGACGACAAGAATGTCCAAGTCCAGAACACAATTCAATGATTTACCCATTTCATTCTACAAAAATATTCTTTATTTTCTTCACGTTAGAAAACTCTTGCATGTTTAGTTTTCTGCTGAGCATAATAAAAGAAAATAAATGTGACTGGAAAACTATTTTTATGGCCATTACAAAACCTCCAACTGGAATTTAGCCGGCATGGTAAAACGTTTCCGATGTAGCTCAAACTGGAATTCATCCGTTCAAAGATGAATGTGTTATAGACGCACAAAGGTGACAAACTCAAAAAGACTCGTAGCTGTCGACGTAATTACAGATCAGGAGAATCAATGAAGAGAAACTCTGACTGAGGAGAGTTTTCATTTACATGTAGGTCAATGTCTCCCACTTTAAGCACAATACTTTAATTCACCCACATTCAACAAAAGAAAAAGATCATAGATGCAGAAACAAGACGAAAGTCATTTATTAGATGCTGCAAACAATTTAGGCTGCAAACCCTGTTTAATAATAACTAAACACTGTCATTAAATGAACACCGTGGTTGTTGAATAATCACTCTAAAGGTTTAAAATCAGAGAAACCAGAAAGCCGACAGACCTTGAGCGCTGAGGAGGAGCAGACTTCCTCCCACCCACCTGAGGCGACAATGATCCCCAGCGCCGACTCCCTGCTGGCGATGTTTCCAGATGTGTAGGGATTGGCAGACACGTGAAGATGGAGATGTAATGAGCAGTACGGCTGCAGAGGGAGGAATCAAAATCTCAATTAGCCAAACCTTCGGGCCGAGCCGCCGGGATCACAGAGACACGGACGAACGCCTCGGCTGTTGCATCGACTCGGATCCGCAACCCTCCCAAGTCATAAGCTTCATCACAAACACAGCCTCCCCATTGGCCGGCCTCACCATTAATTTTGATTGGGTTAACCTTTACCGACACAATTCTCATTACGAGGCAGCGAAATGCCAGTGGAGGAGGCCATGTTGTGACGGGCTGTTTGGAGGTTTATTAAAACTCTGACATTTGCTGACAAATGACTGGATAATATGAGAAGGAGAAAAATGCCACAGAGTATCTAATTGGTTTGGGGTTTTTTTGTATTTTAAAAAAGTGATTATTTCTGGTCTCACGCTCAGGTTGGGATGCGATGTAGGGGAACGTTCCGGATGAGTTAAATTGTTTACTTGGACTGTTGAACTTTAGCGTCTGAGGGAAATCTCAGGTGAACCATGAGTTGCCTCAACTTTCCAAGCTCTCAGAGAGACGGACAGATGAAGAAGAGGAGCGTGCTTCACCATCTGACACCTCTTCTTCTTCTTCCAGTTGCTTAAATGGGAGGTCAGCTTATCGGACTGAATCAGAACGGCTGACCTTTCAGCTCAGCTGCCTCGGAGCACTCAGCTTTGACGGCTGCTGCTCTCTCTGAGCTCGGCCTCTCGTTGCTGCTGGGAACAGTCGGCTCCTGTCTCTCAGATGGACGCCCACACACGAATAAAACGAAAAGAAACACACAAAAAAAACAAAGACTCACCAGCACGCAGTGAAGACTATTTCCTCTCAGGTCTCTGCTTGGGGCCTGCAGCAACCCCCAGTCTCTGCCTCGGTTGTAAGTGATGTATGTCTTTACTTGGTTATCCGTCTTTTTGTTGGCGAGGAACATCCCTTTTATTCCTGCGACCTGGGAAATTACACAGAAAACAGGTTGGAGAGAAACAGGCAGATCGCCGTTGTTCACAGAATATCCTGGACTTCATGCAGCTGGAACCAGATGTTTACATACACCTTACTAACCGACACATTCTGTAATACACTTCTTGTTTAGGTCTGTTAGGATTATTTCTATTTGCTATTTATGCCTTAAAACTATTTATAAAAGCCTCCAAACACTCCAAACATGAAGAAAAAACTTTTTTTTTGCAAATTTTTGCTGTCAGAAATTTGCTTCTACAATTCTTTCAAAAGACTGCCTTATTGTTGCGTCACAATAAGCAAAGTTTGCATTCAGCCGCCCCTCACCTGTCAAACTCCGCCCAACAAGTCCAATTCCATGCCATGCCATTCTCACCTGTGGTAAACCCACAGCCTAGTAACAAGATGGGTGGGCGTGGTCTGCAACAGCTAATTTGCATAGAAGTGACAGAGGCCAGTAAACAGCTCATTCTGAAAGGGGGTGAAATAGTCAAGAATTGAGCTGCTGAGATCGCTTCAAGTGAGAGGGATTTATTGCAAAGAACTTTATTAACATGTTTTGTACAGACCATAGCCCTGTTTTTAAGAGGCATAATACAGTATTTCTTCTTTAAATGCAATGTGCATTTCCTTATTATCTGCAAAATAATAAACTACACAAGATTTTATTGAAACAACAGAGCTAGATTTCTGTTGAAATCAATGGGTTGATAGACGTTTGTTGTTTTATGTAATAGAATTAATACAATATTTGATAACTCATTTGAATTGAGGAAGAATTTTTTTCATCTATCAAAATGTTGCCTTAAAAAAAATCCGCATCAACTTCCTTTGCTTCTAATGCAGATTTTCTCCTTTCTAGAGTTATGTTTGGGGGCTGCACAAAATCCTTCAGAGGGCCACAAAAGGCCTTGAGCCGCAGTTAGAACACCCCTGATCTAAATGAAGCTAGAAAAACACTCATAGAGCACAGACCTCCACCAAGGCAGCTCAGCCCCCCCCGGATTCTGTCTTCCAGAGATGAACGTGTGCATCAAGCCCAGAATAAAAGCTAAAGACTTTGCAAGCATGCTGTCTGGAGAGATGCTGGTATTAGTAGGTTATTAGTCATTATTCACAGTGAAATGAGTCTTGTATAAATATGGAGTGAAAGGCCATGTAGAGATGAGGAAGCCATTACTCTATAAACAGCATAATGAGCTAAAGTAGACTTTTAAAAGGTGCACAGGCACAAAAAGCTTAACTTTTGGAGACATGTCCTCCAGTCAACTAAAATGAAAGTGCTTGGCTGTAATCGTTACATTTAGGTGGAGCCATCTTGTTGTGACTGTGTTTTGTTGCTGGATGGACTGATGAATCGATCTTATCATCAGGAGATAAGAATGTGTGAGCTGAGCTGAGAAGCTGTGGGAGACTTCAAATCTGACCCAGTCCTACCAGTTCTGTCAGGAGGAATGGGCCAAAATATGAACTATTGTGGAAAGCTTTTGATTCAAGTCCTTAGGGTTAAAAGCAATTCTACCAACTAATACAGAAGTGTATGTGAAATAGTGAATCTGAAGAATTTTAACTAATTGTCTGGAAATTCTCTTATTATTCTGGGATTTAGCAAATCGAAATAATCCTAATTGACCAAAAACAAGAAAATCTCAGTCAGATGACTTTTTGGATGTAAATATCTAGTTCCGGCTGTATTGTATGGAGCAGACAAATGGAGCAGACAAACAGAACTCAGTGCAAAGCTAACCGGACGCCTCGGCTTGATTGCAGCACACACACAGACCTGCTCTGTATTCCTAACAGAACCAAACACAGAGACAAACACTGAGTGGGAAATGATTGACCGTCTGGAGACTTGTGAGTAATCAATGTGTGCTTTAAACGAATCTGACGGCCTGCCGGAGGCCCGCGGGGCGCCGCAGCCGGCCTCAGCCGAGCCGCTGATGGTTGCATCAGCCCATGAAACTTCACTTGGGTAATTGGCAGATACTTCAGTCTCCCTCCGAGCGGAGATTTAGCATAAGTTGCATCCTGGGTGGCGACCCCAATCAAGACGGTGGGTTTGATTCTATCAGCACGGCCGCAAGAGGACATGAGCTGCATCGTCGTCGGGTTAATTATCAGATCCACAGATAACGTTTCATATAATGGCAGGTGGTCAAATGATTTTAAAAATAATCATACAGATTAGCTAGTTTCATTAAATATTAGCTACTTTTTAATCAAAGGAAGAGATAATCTTGGCTTCAGGAAAACCAATATTCTAGGAAGAATTCCCTTTTACTGTTGATGTGAACACTTTGAAGCAGCTTCAGAAGAAATTCCAGTTCTGACATTATAAAGATGGTTTATTTCATCCTCTCTGCCTTTAAGCTCTGATATATTGATCAAAGTCCTAATAAAGCTACAGGCCAGTTGCTTTTAACGTTAAATCCAAAGAAAGTTCCTGAAATGAAAACCAAACTCCAGCTGAGCCGTTCGTTGATGTTCGTTTACCTCATAGAGGTCCACCATAACGTTGCCCTCGAGGCCCATGCTGCTGACCACGTTCTCCAGAGCCAGAGTGTAGAAGACCCCCGACGTGTCCGAAACGTACAGGTTGTAGGTTTCGTTCTGGTTCCACTCCTGAACGGCAGCCACCACTCGGTTTTCATCTGTGCTGATCACATGCAGCTCCTAGGAGAAGGGTCAGGAGAATCATTTTATTTTTTATTGTCATATATATAGTAACCTGTAGGTATAAATGTGTGTGGTGAACATTTCAGTTGAGCCTTGACAATAATGCAGCTTCTCTAGAGTGGAGGTCTACAGGAGGTCCATCCTCTCTCCATGTTCAGATGATGCACTGAACAGAGCTCTGGGAGATGTTCATGTTGTATAACCCAACCCTGGTTTAAACTGGACCAGAACCTCCTCAACGATGGATGGATGGATGGATGGATGGATGGATGGATGGATGGATGGCTTTTACTTTGATCTCGGTGATGCTGATGAGACTTTTACCTTTCATCTGAGCGCCCCTCAGCTTGCTTAAATTTACTCCTTCAATCAAACTCATGATTTATTCTGTTCCAATTATAAGTATAAAGACTTTTATGTGATCCTTATTATTCCGGTGCTCCTGCTGGGATTAATCACAGTCATCTGAACGGTTCTGTCGTCTGTGTTTTAACTAAGAGGATGCAGCAATCATTACCACTCGCTAAGAGTTATTGGACAGAAACTGTTCCGCTGACTTTGTGCTGTTTGGCAGTGAGCTTCATCTACCTCTGACTGTGCCAATAATACCTTGCAGCCAGCCTGCAGCAACCCGGGCGCACTGCTCCTGATTGTATAAAACATGTTTAATTGTCAGTAGGGACGCGATAAGCGAGGTCACGCACACACAATGCAGAGCCGAATAACAACTCTGGAAATGCTGTGAGGGATACTTTTGGCCTTGATTTGCCCGGAAATACCAAAGAGACCATCACAGGGAGCCAGAGATGAATTGGATCCCAAAAACAGCCGGAAGCTAATTCTTTAAATCTATAAACTTCCAAAAACTGCTGCAGATTTTTGTCAACAACATCTTATTTTTGCCAACAACTTTTAAGGATTGCTTAATTGCTTTTTAATGGTCAAAGTCTCAGGAGCATCTGATCATGTGTGTGATGGCTGCATTTAAAGCCTGCAAATTAGCTCAGATCAACCACTATTTAAGTTTCCCCTTTGTCTCAGTTAGGAAAGTCAGTTTGTTTGAGTTAGTGTTGTTTTTGAGTTTTGTTACTTTGACCTCTTTTATGGGCCCAAGAACTTGATTTTTGTCAAAGTTTATTTTTGGGGGGGTTGAATCAAAAACCCTTTTGTGGACTTTAACCTGTTCCTGACTGTCCTTTACTGCTCCGTCTATCACAATGTGTTTTATCGGAGCTGTAATGAAGCGCTGTGCTTTGTTACCTTGGGCAGGGTGTACTTAGGCAACTTCATCGGGGTAAAGACGTCTCGCTTTGCAGAGACGTAGTAGACCGGCCTCCCTGCAGTGGACACCTTCAGGCAGAAACATGACAAACAACACGGTATTACACCAAACAACAGAACATAACTAAATATGCCCCACAACCACACACTGCTCTCACTGAGCGAGCCGGACCATTACGTACCTGGACAAACACGTACTCATCCTGCACCACCAGGGAATTGGGGTCAATGTATCCAGGGAATGGTTTACCCTTGTTGGCGTCTGTGCAGTTTTGCAGCTTGCAGGTGACATACAGCGCCTCTGCTCCCAAACACACACACACACACACACACACACACACAGGCACACACACACAAATGTCAGGCCGTGGCTTCAGATACGGTTTTAGCCGATGAAGAAAGGCAGCCTTCACCCACAGCTATGTGCTCTCTTTTGGCCCCGTGCATCACTCGTGTCAGTAAAGTGGCCCCGGTAAGAGGAGGTGGGGGCTGTTGGGAGGAGATGACAGATGAACCGAGAGGCCGATTGCTTTCTTTGCCTTCAATCACGGCTCTGTGGCCGCACAGCCTGTCCCCCAATGCTGGCCTCTGCCAAAAATGTGTCGGCTCCCTCCGTACAGGCATGATGAATGGTGATGGTCTCTGGCTGTGTGACTGTAACACTGTGTAGGGGGCGTGTTTGATTGGCTTACCACTGTCACATCAGGCTCAAACACAAACCCAAAAAAGCTGGCAGTTTGGAAGCAAAGAGGAACACAGATAAATAAACCATGTGACCACGTCCAGACCCAGAAATCTGGTCCATTCTCCATGGACAACAGCTTCAGCAGAAAGGTGAGATGAATGTTGATCAGAATGAGATGAACTAATCTCTCCTCGGGGTCTCATGCATAAAGAATCTAGAGCTAAGAGATCTTTACCTTTAGTTACTCACGTAAAATAACTATTATGGAAAAAATAGCTTCTTCTTAAAAAAGATGAAAGTGAGTCCTTGAGGTGTTTTTGATATTTAGTATAACATATTGACCAATCTGGAGGAAGAGTGCACCAAAAACAGTGGCATCACACAAGCTCTCCACAAGCCTCCTAATGCGGAACATTATATAGTATTTAGCATTTATTGTTTATCTTTAATCAGCATGAGCTCAGTCTCTGTGTCCACTCCTGCAGAAGCCGCTCAGCACCAGTTCTGATTAGAGTGGGAGTCGCTACGCTTATTGCCCTACTGTCTGCTCCCTGCAACACTGGAGCACGTCAGCTGAGATGGCGTGACAGCGAAGCGTGCAGCAATCTCACAAGGTCAGAACGTCGTCTAGGTATCTCCCGTCTCCGACGCTTGTGTAAGCACTCTGATACATTGCTATCAAAACATTACATACAGCAGGCTTTGTTTTTCTCCAACATGACCTACTTTCCTAGATGCACTCACTAAGAATGTGACTAATTAATTAAATCCTAATACATAGAAGTATTCCCGTAACACTACATATTTCCCCTTGATAGTAACAAGAATGCAAATGCAACACAGTTCAATAAAGTTTTATGTATTTCAATGATTTCTGTGCAGGAGAAATGTATTGTGTTTCTATAAAACTAATAAAAATTATCCATCTCAGCATCATTCGGGTGGATAAAAGAAATGAATCTTCATGTGCACCACTGAGTTACATCTAAAAGCTTTACAAATACATGTCCCTCCATTGTTACTGAGGGTCCCTAGACCTGGCTGCTCCGGCCTTCCTTTTACATTATTCTACAGCAGAACTGTTCAAACAGCCCCCGATTGCTGCCTACTTTATAGCACAATGCTTCCAACAGAGCACAAAGACACGAGGAAAGAGAGCTCTGAACTCAGAATTCAATTACTCACGTCCTTCAGAGATGCTGGTTTCCAGGTGAATTAAGCCCGGCTCCTTGTCCAAACCCATCTTGGACCTGAAAGGCAGACAAATATGTTTCAGGAACATCACCATTGCTCTTCTCCGATCGCCCACCACCACCACCACCACCCCACAAAGCTCCTGTCTGACCTGAGAGATTACAAGCTGCAAAGTCAGACAAGCTTATAACAACAGGAAGGTTCAGCCAACTGCAACCACAGCTGCGGTAAACACCAGCAGGAACTGCATGTACGAATTACTGCCTTTAACATGACAATCTGTGTTTAACACAGAGAGCCTCAGGTTGAATGAGTGATCTAAATGTTCAGAGGATTTTGAAGGTCATTTTCCTCCCAGAACGAGAGAGAAAGAAATATGTTTCCTCCCATCATTAGAGGAGGCCTGCTAGAGTCAGGATTCCTGCAGATGGAATAGCATATAATCATTAGGGCATTAAAAATGTATTAAAAAGACTGGAGGATCAGAGGCAGGACGCAAAGGCAGCGTAGATGAGGAGTTGATGCGGAAAGGCGGAAAGAAACGCTGCAGCGTAGGAGAAGACGGTGTTCCGATGGAGCACATAGATTTCCAGAGGTCTCTGTGCTGAAGGCTACGACAGAGATCGCCAAGACTCCGATCATTGTTTCTTTATAAACTAAACAAGATCAAACAAAACTTTGAACATGATGGCCTACTTCTCCATGTTTACATTTTCACAAAATAATCCAAAGAACCATCTGAGGCAGGCAAAGGATTATGGGAGACAAAGCCCTGTCAGATTTCTTTAAGAGGGGAAATTGTTTAAAACCCTCAAAATATATAGTAGACAAAGATAACTTGAGCATACAGAGGTTTTCAAAAATATTACCTTAATAAGGGGGTAAAAGCTTGGCAAACCAGCCTAGCCCTATGTGTTTGCCCCCTAAACTTAATACCTGGTTGTTGCAGTGAATTTCTTACACTGCTGGATTACCTGGATGTTCCTGTTTAAGGTCATGAGGCAGCATCCCATTTGTATTTAGAGTCAGGTTTGGACTACATTTAGCTTTTTTAAACCATTCAGAAGTGGACATCCCAGCGTGCTTTTGTTCGTCGTCTTGCTGCATAACCCAGGTGTGCTTCGCCTGAAGGTCCTGACATAATGGCTGGAGATTCTCTGGGTTGAGAGCAGAAGTCGTCCAGGTCCTGAAGCAGTAGATAGCAGTTCAAACCCATCAGACTTCAACCTCCATGTTTGGCTGTTGGTACTATACTCCTTTTTTTCATATTGTCTTACCGTCATTTTATACCGGATGTAATACGTACCCGCTCCAAGACGTTCCAGGTGCGAGACATATGAGATGGGACTTTAATTTCCTTTTTTTCAGCATCAGTTCTGGTCTCGTAACTCTCCCATGGGTCTAAAAGTTTCTGGTACAACTTCACCTACCTCCAAGATGCATGGAGAGGACCGACGATTTGGGAATGTGAAGACTCAAGCAACATTGGAAACATTGAAGGAACAACAGACCGACTCATAAGGCCATTTTTCTCTTTCTTATCGCTAAATCATGAACACTAACATTCAATGAGGCAATCGAGGCCTGTGGAGCTTTAGATGTTGTTCTGCGTTCTTTTCTGACTTCCTGGATGAGTTGTTGATGAGCTCTCAGAGTAATTTTAGTTGGCTAGCCACTACTGGAGAAGTTCACCACTGTTTATGTTTTCACTACTGTGTTTGGCTGGAGTCCGAAAGTCTTAGAAATGCCTTTATAAGAGAGGTCAGGAGGTGAGGATGTTGTGGGGCTGTGTTGGTTAACGCAGCTCTGCAATATTGCATGGACATCGGGGAAAAGTTCCCTTGGATTGGCAGACAGGTGGTGGTGGGTAGTGTGTTCCAACTACAGGGGGATCACACTTCTGAGCCTCCCTGGTAAGGTCTATTCAGGGGTTCTGGAGAGGAGGGTCCGTCAGATAGTCAAACCTTGGATCCAGGAGGAACAATGCGTTTTTTGTCCTGGATGTGGAACACTGGACCAGCTCTACACCCTCAGCAGGGTCCTGGAGGGTGTGTGGGAGTTCACCTAACCGGTCTACATGTGTTTCATGGACTTAGAGAAGGCATTCGACTGTCCCTCAGGAAGTCCCCTCGATACGGGCTGCAGGGTCGCTGTACGACCAGAGCTTGGTTCTCATTGCTGGTAGTAAGTCGGGCTCGTTTCCGGTGAGAGTTGGACTCCGCTAAGGTTATCCTTTGTCACCGATCCTGTTCATAACTTTTATGGACAGGATTTCTAGGCGCAGCCAAGGTGTTGAGGGAATCCGTTTCGGTGGCCTCAGGATTAGGTCTCTGCTTTTTGCAGATGATGTGGTCCTGTTGGTTTCAACGGAACATGATCTACAGCTTTCGCTGGAGCGGTTTGCAGCAGAGTGTGAAGCGGCTTGGATGAGAATCAGCACCTCCCAATCAGAGACTGTGGTCTTGAGCCGGAAAAGTGTAGAGTGCCTTCTCCGGGTCGGGGATGGGGTCCTTCCCCAAGTGGAGGAGTTTAAGTATCTGGGGGTCTTGTTCATGAACGAGGAACAAATTGAGCGGGAGATCGATAGACGGATTGGTAAGGCATCTGCAGTTATGGGGGCGCTGTACCGGTCTGTCGTGGTGAAGAGAGAGCTGAGCTGAAAGGCGAAGCTCTCGATTTACCGGTCGATCTACGTTCCTACCCTCATCTATAGTCACGAACTCTGGGTGGTGACCGAAAGAACGAGATCACGGATACAAGCGGCTGAAATGAGTTTCCTCCGCAGAGTGTCTGGGCTCTCCCTTAGAGATAGGAGGAGAAGCTCAATCAACCGGAGGGGGCTCAGAGTAGAGCCGCTGCTCCTCCACATCGAGAGGAGTCAGTTGAGGTGGCTCGGGAATCTGGTCAGGATGCCTCCTGGACGCCTCCCTGGTGAGGTGTTCTAGGCACGTCCCACCGGGAGGAGGCCCAGAGGAAGACCCAGGACACGCTGGAGGGACTATGTTTCTCGGCTGGCCTGGGAGCGCCTTGGGATTCTTCCAGAGGTGCTGGAACAAGTGGCTGGGGAGAGGGAAGTCTGGGTGTCCTTGCTTAAGCTGCTGCCCCCGCGACCCGACCCCGGATAAGCGGAAGATGATGGATGGATGGATGGATGGATGGATGGAGAGAGGTCAGTGACACTGTGTCTCATCTGTTCTTGATTGGGGCATGATGTGTTGCTTTATGAGAGTTTTCAGCCCACTTCATGTTGTCAGACAGTTTCTGTATTAATCAGTTGCTGATCCTGCAGGTCTAGTAGTAATCGGGCATGGATATGGATAGGGAATATGAAACCCCAAAAAGGCGGTTAATCAAACTAAATTCCTGCTTTAAAGCTGTGTTCTGTCGTGCGATGTCAGCAAGCAGAGGAAGAGTGAACATATAGCTCCCACCACTGGTGCCCCTCCCATTTTGGAAGGATCTAAAAGCCACGCCTCATGCCGCGCATGCCCTGGGAAAGCGGAGTCAACAGAGAGAGCATCACTCCATTGACCTACTTTTTACAATGGAGTTTCCTGAGGCAATGAGGTTTTTCTTTTATAACCAAAACCCTCCGGCTTCTTCTGCTTCTTTGTTGGTGCGCTAAGCTGACTGAGACGCGTCACTGCGTAGTGCACGCTGTGGACTGGGGAACATTCTCGTTGATCGACAGCTCCCTCTTGTGCACACTCAAGTCTATTGGTCAATGCTCTTTGCTCGCGTAAATCAGTGGTCCCCAACCCCCGGGCCGCGGACCGGTACTGGTCCGTGGGTCATGTGGTACCGGGCCGCAAGCCACACAGAAAGAATAAATAACTTCCAGTATTTCTGTTTTATTTATTATCTGAGGGTGACCGCTGTTTTATTTTGAAAAATGACCGGATATCCCCGTTACGTAGCTCAGTCTTGATACGTCAAGAGGCTTTTATAGGTCACGTGATAGTTACCGCTAACATTAATCCCACAAGCTAGCAAGATGGATAAAAAACAAACGTCTCTCCATCATTTCTTTGGAAAGGGGAAAAGGCCCAAGGCTCTCATTGATTCAGTGTTGTGGTGAGTTAGATTTTTCATGCACTTTGTATTTGTTTTTGTTGTAAATCTTGAATTACAACAAGTATGTTTAATTACAAAAGTATGTTTACATGTTACCATGGCGACCAGAGAGCGTTAGGGGGCTGAGTGCTACTCTTGTTATGTTGTGTGCTCGATGTTAGGAGGACGCTGTTAATAAAGCTGCGAATACACATTGGATTTACGTCTATTGTTATAATTTTAAAAATAACCCATTTTTATACCGTCCGTTATCATTTATCCGCCACACCTTAAAGGCCGGTCCGTGAAAATATTGCCTGATATTAAACCGGTACGTGGCGAAAAAAAGGTTGGGGACCACTGCCGTAAATGATTCGTTTTGCTGTAGAGGCCAGGGGAGGAACTTAGGAGAAATTTAAATTCTGAAAGATTCCCTACAGATAATCAGATAGTCAAATCTAAGCATTTTTTAAGTTACTTTAAAAATTTTAAGCTTCATACCCCAGCTTTAACAACTGTGATATAGGGAGGATATTTACACATACAGTAGGAATAGGTTGGATAGCCTTTTTTCCTTAATAAATGAAATTATCAGGGTATCTTTGTTTGCTATAAAAAAAAAAAATATATATATATATATATATAATTATCTGAAATCTTTCAGTCTCACAAAATAGATAAACCAGAAGAAATCTGGAGGGATAACAGAAGACCAACAGCAGCGTCTCTGTAGGTGTTATTTGCGTTGAGGTCAGACCAAGCAGGAACAAGAGAGTTGGTGTCATGAGAGGGAGCTGTTGTCCTATGAAAAAACATCACGCGCATGCAGCTCCAAATGTTTCTGCAGACATTATCAATGTCATATGCAAATGCCTGCACACACTGAGCTCCCAACACTGATTATAGTCGGATCCTATGGAGGTTTGCGTCAAGTCGCTGAGCGCCTCTCTGATTCTCCGAGTCACAAATGAGCTTACACATGTTCTGTGGCTGCATGTACAGCAGACATAAGATCCCTCTGCAGCTTCATTACCAGGGCTAGCACAACTCCAAGTGCACCGAGCGAAACCTAAAATAGTACTCTGACAGCATCAGCAGCATCGGCCCCGAGGCCCGCTTCACTCCTGGCAGCACGGCTTATTACTACCCTGCTGCTCCTATGCACTTTGTTGAGGTGAAGGCCATTTGTCATGTGTTGGTTATAGGATGAAGACATGCAGAAAACAACTAACTTTGACACAACCTGTGAGGAGGGAACACAGCAAAGTAGCGCAGCAAGAACACATATTACAGACTTTAGGAAAAAAGTTATATAGGTGAGATGAAGTTTTGTCTTTTTTTAATTTATTGAGGCAAGCATCTGTTTACAAAATTTTTGCAGTCTTTTTAGAGACATTTTATTCCAAAAAACACGCTTTAAATAATACAGGTGGATCTCAGTTAAATGGAAAATTATCACAACCAATTAATTGCTGAAGTGTTTAAAGTGTTTTTCACACTTAAATGTTTCAAATCAACAAAATAATGTTCATATAAATATGCATAAGATATTCATATAAACTGAACTGAATATCAAGGATAACCTGAGGAGACCACCTTGGCCCTGTGTGAAAAAGCCATTGCCCCATTTGAATTAATTGCGATTAGCCACGCCTTGTAGAATCAAGCAATAACTTAAACAGAAGCTGTCTGACATCATGAAGCAGACTAAAAGAAAGCAAATCTATATTTTCGGGAAAAACATCAGGCATAAAACTAACAACGCTTTCCTTAAGAAAATCATATGTACAGTCAAACATGGTGGTGGCAGTGCGATGGTCTGGGGATGCTGGACAACTTGCTAAAATCAGTTCATGACACACAGCTGGAGATCACTTGAGCTATGAAGCTAGGGTGACCATATTAGGACACTTGGCATCCTCCATGTGGTATAGTTAAACTAGAAAAGTACTCAGAGAGCGCAAACCTCTGTCATTCCCCCCATCCCCATGTTGTTATCTAGGTCAAACTTTCAGTACTTTTCCAATAAAATGTCTGTTAATGACGCATGGCTGTGTTTGAGCTGTCGGTGTGCTCTTCCAGCAGAGAGGGGAGATTTGCACGTGTGATTAATCTGCTGTTCATATGGTCCAACCGTAGTGGGGCTACTGCGTGAGGAGAAGCGCTTGTGAGCTCTCTGACAAGGAGAGGATGAAACTTAACCATTTGTTCCTGGTCCCACCGCAGAGATTAACTGAAAATTTCATCAAACTCTGTCGATAACTTTTTGAGTTATGTTGCTAACAGAGTGGCGAACTAACAAACAAACCCTGGCAAAACCTAAACTCCTTGGCAGAGGTAATAATAAACTTCATAAAGGCTTTTACAAGCACAAAAATGACTAAAGAATTGAATAATAATAGAAATAACTAGTCTTCCAAAATAGAAGATTTACCAGAAACATTATTACCTTTGCCAAGGAGGGGTTGTTTGGTTGTCTGTTAGCAACATAACTCAAAATGTTGTAGATGGATCTTCAATGGGCCCAAGAGCAACTGAGTAGAATTTGGGGGAGATCCAGAGCACCGTGTGTGTGTGTGGAGGGGGGATGGGGGGCTGAGCTGCCTTCCCGGAGGTCTAGTTAGTTAAAAGTAAAACACTTCATAATGTAAGTGTTACTCAGAATTGAGCTGGTGAGATCTCTTTATGTGAGAGGGAGAACTTCATTGCCATGTTTTGTACTGACCATAGACCTGTTATAACTTGTTTAAAAAGACAAATATTATTTTCCCTTTAACACTTTATTGTTACATTCATACAGTATTTTCTGAGAAACTGAATTGTTACTGTTTTTAACGTTTAAAAAAATAGCTAAAACCATCACAATTAATACTTGAAATATATCACCCTGTATTCAATTAGTTTACACGAGTTTCAGGTGTTCAGTTAAATTACTGCAATAAATTAACTTTCTGATCATTCTAATTCAATGAGATGTTGAAATGAACCCGCACAAAGCACAACCGTCCAACACAGTGATGATCAGTCTAACACATGAATAATAATAATAATAATAATAATCTTTACAGTCTTGTTATCAATCCCAATTATATTTTAGCTTCACTGCCACCTGCATAAAATTAAATGCCAATAACCGACAGTATTTTTTTGGTTTCATGAGAAACATTATCAGCTCATCTCCGCTGTATTCTGAACAACTGATCAAATTTATCTGACACAGAACAATCCAACTTTAATTAATACGCAGCAATTAGCGCCAACAGATTAATCTGTTCTATAATGAAATCTGAATTTCAGAATGTGCAATTTGTCATAATTTATTGGAACTAATGTTCAAAGTTATTGCCATGAATATAATGTGACACACACATTTACTCAGCTGCAGCTAACAAAGTCAGGGAGGTGCCGATTAGACTTGAAAAGATTTGGTGCTCTGAATTCTGGGACATTTACCTCAGATTCATGTTGTTTCCTGGCTGTTATGATATTTGAAAAAGATAACTTTTACACAGATGGCTAATTAGCAATTGGCTCATTCACTGTAGTACAGTACCTTTCAGATTTTGTTGAAGCTGATAAACAATATCACACCACTTATGTTGGAAGGATTTTAAAGTTCTGTAAAATAAAGACATTTAGATTATGATTTAACAAGCTAGTTCCAGGTTAGCTTTAAGGTTTAGGCCCCTGATGAGCTCCATCAGATGTTTTTCATAAAAAAAAATATTTTCACTGAAAATATCTCAATCCAGACGACGTCGCCGAACCATACCTCTTTACAGGAATCTACTTGCAGATTCACCTAGTCTTTTTTTAAGGTTTTGTGGCCTTTCTTAGTTCCGGACAGTGTGTAGAAAGGGGAGGGAAGTGGGGGAAGAGACATTCGGTAAATGTCCACAGGGCCGAGTTGAACCCAGGACGACCGCTTTGAGGACTGAGTCTTGTGAACATGGGGCGCCCGCCCGTCTTAACCACCGCACCACACAACGCCCCTTGTGGAGAAATTTTAAAATATTTGATAGAAAATGCAGCTTGGGAAGCTGAGATACACAGACATGGTCAATCCGGGAGCGCCATTTATTTTCCTTGCCGATGATTGGCTGTACCCATAAAAGTGGAGAAAAGGAAGACTGAACATTAGCTTCTGAAGTAGTCCTAAGATGGTTTCCACTGTGTGTATTAATGCATATTAAGGTATTTAGTGTTTGAACTATTAAACTAGGCAGTTACATGTGATTTTAGAGGGCGTCTGGAAGTATTCATGGATTTTTGTTATTTGCAGGCGGCTGTGGTCCCTAACCACTGCAAATAGCAGAAGTCTACTGTATTTTTTTTTATTTCTTATGTGCTGCCTTACTTTTTCCTGATATTTCCTGTAAAATAAGTAAATATCTTTAAACTATGGAATGGAAAAAGTTTCCCACAGAGCACAAGTAGCTCACTTTATCTTTGAACACACTTTGGATTTCACTTCAAAATTCAAAACAAAGCGAGATAAAAAAAATAATTATCGTGTTTTCTGGCCCATAAAACAACAGTCAACATGTCAAAACAAGATTCCTGCGGATGGGGCGCTGGACGTCGTGGCTGGCCTGGGGTTGGCCTTTGGGTGGTAACTCCTGATGGCTGCATGCGGTGCCTTAGGGGGGTTGCACTGGCGGACATAGGTTCCTGGCCTGGTGGCCGTGCTGCGCCTGGGTAGGGTCTGGGGTGGGCCTGGGGATTCGGGGCTCTGGGGCGCCGCACCCCCTAGCTGTGGTCCTGGCTGGGGGTCGGCCGGCTTGGGGTCTCTGTTGCCTGTGGGGGTCGGGGCCGGCCGGCATGTGCGGACACCTCTCTCTTTTTCTCTGGGCCGATTGTCATCGCCGGTCCCTGTATGGTGCCTCGCCTTGCTTGCTGGTTGGGGTGCCTGGCTGCTGGTCACGGCGGCTGGGTGGCATTTCTTTGCCAGATCAGTCCTTTTTCGCACTGGACTTGGCTCCTGGGTCTTGGTCTTTGTGCGGGGCGCTGGGGTCGGGCATTTGGCCGGGTTCGGTCGGACTTGCGGGTGGACTGGCCGGATGGTGGGCGTGCAGGGCAGGTGGGTGGGGCGCTGGGTTTGGTCTCCTGCCAGGCCGTTGAGTAGCAGTGGTCGCTCCACAAGGAATGGGGCTGGTGGATGTCAGCCTAGTGGGTCGGTTCGCTCCTGGTCTGGGCAGGTACGTCGCCGTGGTTCAGGCTACGGGGGCCTCCGGTGTGCGGGTGGCGCTGGGGGCCTCCTTTGGTGGCGGGGAGGCTGTTGCTGTGTAGCGACAGGGGCTCTCCCCCTACGAGGGCACTTGGACGGGGGGAGGGGTGTGCTGGGGGGGGGGGGGGGGGCAAACACAACCTGGGTGTCTAGTGTCTTTTGTGTTTTGAGAGTAGAGCGAATGTGAGGGTGGGGTTAGTTCTCCTTCTGGGATGGGGCTGGGGGGACTGCCTTGGGGTCCGTGGGGCTTGGTGGTGCTGTGGCCATGGGCCCCGGGTTGAACGTGCCATGGCCTCCCTCCCCTGGTGGATCCCGGTGAACAGCGGTGCCTATTGGGGTCAGTGGGGGAGCTGGCTCCCTGGGAAGACATTTTGTCTCCCAGTCCTTCCCTCCCCATCCCTGGACACCTCTGTCAACCCGCGCCATCACTTTACCCCTCATTTAGGGTCTTGGGGCATGGGCACATCACTGGGGTGCGAGGAGGGGCTTCCCTCCTCGCTGTCCCGTGGCGTCCTGCGTCCCAATTGTAATATACAACTTAGACACTCCCACTTATAACATTCTCACGTGACACATATGTAGGGACTTTGGGGTGGGCACACTTTTCGGCATCCAGAGGGGGAGCGGTACAATCAGCTTCACCTCTGGTGCCCGTGCCCACTGTTAAACCACATACAGACACTGAGGGCTCGGGGTGGGGGTTGGGGAATGTGTGGCTGCCTTCCCCACATCCCACCCCTCTGTTTTAAATGCACATTATAACAACACGCATCAACACCATACTCGAGCGGGAGGATGGAGGCTAGGGGTCTTTTCACACCCCTGTTCGCTACGGGCCATCAGGGGTTGGGGTCCGGAGGAGGACAGGCGGTCTGGTCGGGGTCCTGGGCTGTCGGGCTGCCTCGCCACTGTGGGGCCCTTGGCGGTCTGCTTGTCTCCGTCCTAGAAGGTAGGGGGTCCATCTCCCGGGTTCGGGGGCTGGTGGCTCTACTGGGGCATCGGTACCTGGACCTGGGAGCATAAAGTGTGTATGGGGTGAGTGAGTGAGGGTACAGCGTCATTTTTTTTGGTGTCTTGGTGAGTCAGTGAGAATGTATGTGTTTAAGAGGGAGGGAACGTATGACTGTGTCTGTATGTCTTTGTCTACCTGTCAGGTTGGATCTTGGTCTGCCCCCTCACCTGGCGCACCTCAGGCCTTACACTTAATGGGGGGCCTATTTCCCCTCCGTCACTCCCCGCCGGTGACGGGGGCCCCTGCCTGCCGGTGCATCGGTGGTCAATCCGGTTCGGACCTGGTGCGTGCCTGGCCGGGACTGGGGGGGCCGGTGTGTCGATCGGCCAATGCGCTGGGCCGATATCTTCCTTTGGTTGGTTGGGGCACCTCTTTTAGGCGTGCCAGGTTTGGGATTGTTGGGTGGTTTCTGCTCGGTGGCTCGGCGGGATGCGGATCCGGCGTCTCTGCTCGTTCGATCACCTGTTCTATGCGGACCGTGCGTGGTCGGTTCATTGGCGGGTTGGACCGGCCCTGGCCCTCGTTGGATGCCTGGTCTCGGCGCTCTGCGTTGCACGGATTCAGGACCCGGGAGCTGGTACAACTTGGTGTCCAGGTGCTGGCTGAGCTCGGCCTGGGGATGCTGTCCGTCGCCTGCAGCTATCGGTGGGGTGCCCCGACGTAGGGCAGGGGTGGGGCGCTGGGATGTTGGCGGTAGGGATTTGCCCAGGGTGGTGGGGGCGCGTGGCGGCCGGTCGCGGCCCCTGCAGTGCCGGGGGCCCCTCGTCGGCCGGTCACTTGTCGGGTCCCTGCTGGGGGGTGGGGTGCCCCTGGGCCCCGGCTCTCCCGGTCCATTGACCGGCCCGCCCTGGCGTGGCCGGTTGCCGGCGGTGCCCATGGGCTCGTCACTGCTGCCCCCCGGGCCCCTGCATAGTGGCCGCTGGATGTTCCCCTGGGGTTCTCCTTTGCTCCTCTCTTGGGGGATGCGGTCGGCCCCACCCGGGTCCGCCTGGGGCTCTGGCGGTCCTTTGGACGTCTTTGCTCCGATCTCCTTTATGTCTGCATCGATTCCTGGGAGACGGATTGATGCCTGCTCACACCAACTATCGAACACTCTTATGGAGAAACCTTATATGCACCAGCATGCTAACACACACACATAGATGTGGGGTCTCTGGTGTTTAAGGATATATTCTTGGGCTGAGGTTATCATTACTAGAGCTTGATTAATCGGTACCATGAGTTTTTCTGTGACATTGTTGTTGTATTTTTATATCTATTTTTGTGTGACGTGGTTGTGTAATTCTTAGTTCACAATGTTTGTTTTGTTTTGTCGATGTTCCTTTTTCGTGTTTTGTTTTTCCCCTCTCTCTGCCGTCCTGTGGGTATGGAGGCAGACTTCAATGTCTTCCTGTGTTTTCTTTGTTCCCCTTCCTCTCTTGTATTTTCAACTCACCCTCTCTCTTGACTTTTTGTTTCCTACCTCTCTTCTTCATCTTCTTTCTTTCTTCTTCTTAATTTTCCGTCTCTGTGTCCATAACAGGAAATAAAAACTCCAACAATTCATGATAAAGATTTTTCACACACATATCAAGTGGAGGACTATAGCAAAAGCTGTACTGCTCCGCTTGTGAAAGTAAATCTGTTGGGCTTCTACTTGGTTCTCAGACACCAATTCTGAGCTCCACACTGCCAAACAGGACACGTTTATAAAAAAACACACAAAAAAAAAACAAAAAGACAAGATTACTATTACATTTTTGTATTTGTTTAAAAAAAAAAAAAAACAATACAGTGTTAGTCCGGACACATTCTTGAAAGCATTTCAATAAAAAGTTTTATGCTTAAAATTTCAATATCATGACGGCTCTACTACAATCTTTGACATGTTTTATTTTAAATAAAAATGAAAGAAACATATTTTGAAAAGAAGATTAATTATACAAAACAATTTCTTTGTGAAACTTTTCTTAGAGAGTCTTTGGCCATGAGGTTGAATCAGCAGGGTGAAAGGAGAGAGCTATTATGTCTCCTTGGCAACCAAAGAGGAGAAATGTCAAGCAGTGTGAAAACATTTCATAGAAAATATTTCAATTTGTTAATGAAAAACTTTTATTGTTGTGCAATTGTTCCCAACGATGCATATCAGAAGTGATCTTTGTCCTCATCCTCCAACTGTAAGGATTGCGTAGGAAGGGTGATTAAATGCCCGTCTTGGATATTTGCAAAAATATCAGAGCATATCTACAGATTTTTTTTTAGGCATCTCAGCATATTTAACCCTAGAGTGAGGCAGAGTTTACCAGAAATGACTCAACATCGCTCCCTTCTGGTCAGGCTGACATGAACCAGCCCAATGTTTTTGCTACTTGTTTGAGCATGTGCAAACTGATGAAGTTCAGGTAAAATGTGCACACACATTAGGCCTGTTATGGTGACCTGTTAACGTTCAGGTAGAAGGCGTACATAGTTGTTTCCTCGCTTTGATTGGATAAAAGCAGGAGGATAGAGGCGCAGATTTCATGTTGAAAAACGGCATCTCTCACAAAAGACCCTGATGGTTACATATAGTTTTATAATACGTGTGTATTTTAGTACATAGTATATAGTGATGAAGAGGGAAAAATGCTCTTTTTGATGCTACAGTATACATCTCCAGTAGTACACCTCCATCTCTGCCCCTGGCTCGCTGACCTCATGTCTCACTACCCATCACTGTCCTCTTCTCAGTATCTGAATCTGTTCATCAGCGTAATAACAGCCGAGCTTTCTGCTCTCTGTTGGACTGATATTTGTGTCATATGTTGGGTGTTGCTATAGAAAAGAGCTGAAGTTTGGCTGTTCGTGCATTAAGATCTGCTCTGTACCCTCATTGGCTGACCCACCTGCCAATTACAATTAATAGCAGCCAATTAAGGCCCCAGTATTCGGGGACTTTCCAGTATAAAAGCATAAAGACATAAACTAAATCTGGGAGGAATGTGGAAGAGCAGGACTCACTTTTTAGCTGTCTTAAGTTGTCGAAGTTAAGAAGAGCTCTGTGTACCCAAATGTAGGTAAATGCCATTTGAAAGTTTCATATTATTTGTTGGATTATAAGTTGCAATTATTTAATATATCGTAGGATGTTGCATGTTTCCAGGACAAATGGATAAGGATGTTAGATGGTAGATTTGCCTATAATATATGCAAATGTTGTATATTTGTTATTTAGGGTATCACAATTATCTTTAACGTAAAGAATTTCGTTTATTGTTTTCTAATATTTACACTGTTTCAAAGCAGTTGAAAGAAGTTCAATGGATATTTTTTGCACATAGTATGTGACAGACATCCTCATAAGACACTGTTCCAGGTGTACATTAGCATCAGTCTGAGCTAAGACTGGAAAACAGAGGGCTGTCATCTACCTACATCCCATAAACATTTTTATATTCACAACACTTTTCCACAGATTGCAGAGTTCAAAGAGTGGTTAGGAAAAAGAGTAATTGATGCAACGTGTGCTGGTGCATTCTGTTTTTTTAATATGAAATTGACCATTAATCGTCAGTTTGAATAAGTAAAAACAAAGTGAGCTGTTTATCCTCAGATCTACTCACCAATAGAAACGATTAGGAGCCACTTTCTCATGTACCAGCTGCCACCTTCTTCCAAACTCAACAGAACTGTAAAGCTGTAAAAAAACAAACAAACACTTACTTTCTGATTATCTCTGTGGTCCGTAAATACTTTAAATATGACCCAAAGTGTACAAGGCCAAAACTTGAGGACATAAGCTAAGAGACAAGGAAGTCTAAGAGTAATCAAAAAACTGTACATAAAAAAAGAACTTCTGATTTGTTCCTCTGATTGTTCTACTGACATTTCAGCAAAAGCAGATTTCAAAACCTATTTTGAAATGTGAAAATATTTTAATAATTTTTTTTTTCTTTTTCAGATGCCTAAAATAAGTTTTTAATGTGCTAAAATAACATTTGATTCATAAGCAGTTTGATTTAAATGCCAGTCATCTCTTCTGCGGGTTGATTAGTAAAGCGTAACCTTTAGAGACTGAAATAAAAGTGTTTTTATCTTCGAACACATGTACTCTGTGATAAAACACAACAACAAATCTGTTTGCTCTGCAGCTTACAGATGGAATCTAATGAAGCTCAAAGCTTCAATGTTAAACTCTGACTTTTTCCATTTTGTGGGTGAGCAGCGATGTGTGGCGTGTAAACAGTTATTTATCAGTGGGTATCCAAAATGTTGGTTTGGATTAATTTGTTTTCTAATTGCAGCTCTTTACTGCGCTCAGAACAATAAGGTGGAAACAGCATAATCCTGTATGGATTATCACCTCTGATAGCTACAGAATATGAAAAACAATTCAAATAAAAAATACCTTTATTAAATTATACTGATGCAACTCTAATAATATATGAGGATAAATAAAATAATTTATTTTAGTAATACATTTAAAAACTTTAATTACACACAAATACCAGCATTCATATCTGTTAATTTCTAAACATATGGCTAATAACTAATAAAAAAAACTAATTCAATTTCTCTGAATATTACAATGTTAGATCAGACATCCTTCTCCACAGGGGAGAGCCACAAAAGTTAGTTGTTAAAGAAGCTGGTGTTTCGCAGAGTGCTTTATACAAGTACAAAATTGAAGGTTGAGTGGAAGGAAGAAGTCTACATACAAGTTACAGAATTGAAGTTAGAATGACAACTGCAGTCTTGAGAGGATTGTGAAGCACATGGTGTGGACTGGAGCTGAAGTCAGATCTTCAAGAGCCACCACACACTCATGTATCCAGGTCAGGATATGGAAGACAACTGATACATTCTTCTGTTATGTCAGAACCATCTTACCTGGGTTAAGGAAAAACGGACTGGACTGTTGCTCAGTGGTCCAAAGTCTTCTGTTTATATGAACATAAAGTCGGCATTTTATTTGAAAATCAAGGTCCCGGAGTCTGGAGGAAGAGTTGAGAGGCTCTGAACCCTTGTTGCTTGTGTCAGCCAACTACCAGGACATTTTAGAGCACTTCATGCTTCCTTCAGCTGACCAGATTGAAGGAAATGCTGATTTCATTCTCCAGCAGAACTTGGGACCTGCTCATACACCAATGCCTGCTTTATGGACCATGGTTTCTCCAGCAAAGCGGTCAGAACCTAACCCCATACAGAATCTGTGAGCTATTGTGGAGAGGAAAATGAGACACCAGAACCAACAGCTGATGAGCTGAAGGTCACAGTTAAAGCAATCTGGGTTTCCTGAACACCTCAGCAGAACCATGCAATGGTCACCTGCATTGTGCTGCACGAGTTCATGCTTCAGGTCCAGAACATGGACATACTGTCCAGTAGGATACCTGTTCTGCATTAAAAAAACTATTAATTGATCTTTTGAAGTATTTCATTATTAACTCTTAAACATATACCTTGAAAAATACTTTTTATTTGGTATTTAAATATATTTATTAGCCTCTTTAAAGCAGACAGTCCCTGTGACCGGAATGCTTCACAATTGGCTTGGTTGGTTAGTTTCCTGCTGCATTTGTCCTCAGTTCTGGGGTCCAAATAACTCAACTTCACACTCAGTTCTTCTACGTACAATTTTTAAGAAGTTCCTGTTTTTCGCGAAGCAAATGTTTCCTCCTTGCACACCTGTCATGAAGGTTAGACCTGTGCAAATATTTCTAATGGTTAGGCGTGCACATCCATGTTAAAAGTAACATCTGTCTGGCGCAGATCTTCTGTTGGCGTTCTACGATTCTTGCAGACTTCTTTTAGCACATTTCAGTCCGTTTTAAGATGAACTAACTAGAACCATTTTGATCTCGCCACAGTGTTCACTCTCACTTCTGCAGGTGAGTGCAGACTGCCGTAACCTAAATGTCTGAAGCTTGAATACAGGAAAACCACCTTCAATCTGCTGAGCAATGATCTAGGGCACCTGATGTGATATGCATCCAACTCATTTTACATATTTTTAGTTTTTATTTTATATTTATTATACATTTTATTTGTACTGCTTTAATTTGTTAAAATTGTTATTGATTAACCGCATATCTACTTATGTTAGTAAAGTGTTATCATTTTATATGAATATAAATTCAAATATATTCCATCCATCCATTATCTTTGCAGGGTTGGGACACCTTGGACAGGTCTCCAGTCCATCACAGTATATCCAATAATATCCCAGTTAAAATCACTACAAATATTTTAAAAGATGAATGTAGCTTTTGTTACGTGTTCTCATACGCATAGAAACAAATATTGCTGATTGCTATTAATATGCTTGTGTTAAGCTGGGCTAAGCAGATGCAAGAGAAAGGAAAAGAGCACTGAGAACTGGGGTAGGAGGAAATCACTTTGACTAATTACCCCCCATAAAACGAGATAGTGTGTAGCCCAGTAAGAGAGAGCGAGTAGTAGAGCGAGAGCAGGAGACGGAGGAGGTGAAGGGGCGGAGGGGGCCGGTGCAGCCTCTACAGCCTCTGAAAGGTCTCTCAATCAACAAATGTGGCAGCTCTGCCAAAAAGAGGGCAGGAAAAGTGAAAGAGAAGCAGTTTTAGGGTGGAGAGGATCCATGCAACGGAGGCAGCGCTTGAGTTGGTGGGAGGGCCGGGTGATGAGGGAATGAGTAATCCATTCCTTTCCTTTTCCCAATGAAATATATACAGTTTCGTTAAAAAGTTTACATTCAGTTGTTATGGATATGATTGTCATAACAATTATGGAGATTTAATTATTTTTTTTTAAACCGATGGGTGGTATAATTATACAGCACACAGCTACAATAACATTTGAAAAAAAGAAAAGAAAAAAAGATATTTGGGGAAAAACTTTGAATTTGTTGGGATTTCTCTAATCTATTTAGGGTCCGAATTAAATATACAGGATCAAATATATGCATACGTCCCACTATTATTAGGTCACGTCTCTCTTAGCAACTTGCATGAGTTCATTTAAACTGGATGTCATAATCCACAAATGTTCTAAAGTGTTGTAAAATTTACCAAGCTTAATGTTAGCCTGGTTTATACATTCCAAAACCAGTTTTTAATATGTTTTTGGAGTCAATGACCACAGAGTTTTGTAACTCACCCCAAATCTGTATAAATGACTGTCTGATAGTGCTGTCTACATGTCTGGGCAAATCTTTGGTATTTTAGTGCATCTTTGTAAAAATATTAATTTTCTGCCTAAAACTGTCAGACGTCGGCCACCCTGCCCTTGTGAAGTATAAATGAAGGCAAGGCAATTTTATTCTTATAGCACACTTTCAACAGCAGGGTAATTCAAGGTGCTTTACATGATTTGGTGATTTAAAAAAACCAACAACAAAAAACCAAACAGACATGGAATATAACATTGGAAATTAAAAGTAAAAGAAACACACATGATAAACAATAAAGCAAAAGAGCATGAACACATTTCATACATAAGACATCAAGCATTTACTCAAAGGCAATTCTAAACAGATGGGTTTTTAGTCTCGATCTAAAGCAGTTCAGAGTTTCAGCAGCTCTACACTCGTCAGGAAGTCTGTTCCAGATAAGGGGATCATAGAAACTGAAAGCTGCTTCTCCATGCTTAGTTCTGAGTCTAGGGATGTTTAGTAGGCTAGAGTTGGAGGACCTGAGTGGTCTTGGTGGTTGGTACCGTGACAACAGGTCTTCAACATATTTTGGTGCTAAGCCATGTAATGATTTATAAACTAGTAAAAGTATTTAGAAGTCTATTCTCTGAGCTACAGGGAGCCAGTGTAAGGACTTTAGAACTGGGGTGATGTGCTCTACTTTCCTGGTTCTAGTGAGGAACACGAGCAGCAGCGTTCTGGATCAGCTGCAGCTGTCTGATTGACTTTTTAGGCAGACCTGTGAAGACGCTGTTGCAGTAATCAATCCGACTAAAGATAAACGCATGGATGAGTTTTTCTGGGTCGCGTTGCAAAATCAGTCTTTTAATCCTAGAGATGTTCTTCAGGTGATAGAAGGCTGACCTTGTTATTGACCTTTATGTGACCCTGGAGGTTCAGGTCTGAGTCCATTACTACACCTAGATTTCAGGCCTGATCAGTAGTTTCTAGCTGTATTAACTGAAGCTGTGAGCTGACTGTTGATCGTTCCTTATTGGGTCCAAAAATAATTACTTGATCATAATTAAATGAAGCCGAGTCTCCGCCCACGCCTCCTTCACAGAACCTCACTCCCCTTCCTCTGATTAAGGAGGTGGAAAGAAATAATGAAGTTCCTGCATTTAAGCATAGTTCAAAAAAATATACATCTATGTATCTGTCTGTATTTATGTGTATATATATTTATTTATTTATTTATACTATGCTTAAATGCAGGAATTCAACCAGTTTTTCTAAGCTGTGCCAATCATACAAAGCAGAGTGGTTAAATATTCAAAATTAAGCCAGAAGGTTGCTGATGGCTACAAAAAGTGTGTGATTGAAGTACAACCTGCTATGACATTTACTTAAACATGAGTTGTATCTACACATCTTAAAACGCATGTATAATTTTGACCACATGTGGATTAGAGAAAATCCACAATAAGTTCTAACTTGTTCACCCAGCTCCTGCTTTTATTATCAGCCAACCCTCCAACTGAATATTAATGTCTGACTGCACAGGACCATCCGTATATATCCTCTCATTTCTATATACCTGCTTGTACCGTAAAGGATTGTGGAGGGGGGGGCTAGCTTCAATTTGATTAACTTTATTTATAGAGCACTTTAAGATAAATACATCCAATCATAGACAGATTTAAAGTTAATTACATCCATTCCAAGTTGATCCTAGTTATCAAACTGCATCAAGTTCAGTTTAGTTTTCAATTTGGTTAAAAAGTGTTTTATCTAAGGAAACCCAGCAGCTAGTATCGACTTGTTGACTTGCAGCATTGCCTCCTCTTGGACAACTACTAATACAGTGGGGTAAAAAAGTATTTAGCAGGCACTGATTCATCACAGCTACACTTCAACACAACATAGATTCAACATACCTAAACTACAATCGCAATGTGCACCTTTTACTACTACTGATAGTAGCTTTTAGCTTTAACTATAAATGTATTGGTCTTTATCTATCTATCCATCTGAAGAGATAGAGTGTAAAAATAAATCCAGGAAATCCCATTTTATCCCTTTTAAATTATTTAGTTGTATAATCTTGCAGAAAATAAGTATTTGGTCAAACATCACCTCAATCCTGTATAATGTTACCTTGGTTGGCAATGACAGAGGTCAAAGGTTTCCTGTAGGTCTTCACCAGGTTTCCTCACACTGTAGCTGCTATTTTGGCCCATTCCTCCATGCAGATCTACTCTAGATCTGGGATGTTTTGGGGCTGTTGCTAGGCAACAAGGACTTTCAACTCTCTCCACAGATTCTCTATTGGATTGAGGTCTGGAGACTGGCTAGGCCACTCCAGGACCTTGAAATGTTTCTTACGTATCCACTCCTTCGTTGCCTAGGCGATGTGTTTGGGATCATTGTCATGCTGGAAGATCCAGCCACGTTTCATCTTCAATGCTCTTACTGATGGAAGGAGGTTTTTGCCCCAAATCTCACGATATACGGCCCAATTCATCTTTTCCTTAATACGGATCAGTCGTCCTGTCCCTTGGCAGAAAAGCAGCCCCAATGTCAGGAGTGTGGAGCATGGACCCAAACGCAGAAGCCGGTTAGTGGAAGGATATTTATTGAATGCTGTTAGTGGAGGTGCTTCACAGTGGGTATGGTGTTCTTGGGATGTAACTCAGCATTCTTCCCCTTCCAAACACAGCGAGTGGCGTTTATACCAAAGAGTTCTATTTTGCTCTCATCTGACCACATGACATTCTCCTAATCCTCCTCTGGATCACCCCGGATGGTCTCTGGTACACTTTAGACGGGCCTGGACATGTGCTGGCTTGAGCAGGAGGACCTTTCAAGCGCCGCATGATTTTAATCCATGACGACGTAGTGTGTTACTATAGTAACCTTTGTTACTGTGGTCCCAGCTCTCTTCAGGTCATTGACCAGTTCCCCCCGTGTAGTTCTAAAACTGTTTCCTCACCGTTCTCTAGATCATGTGTTCCCCACCAGGTGAGATTTTGCATGGAGCCCCAGGTAGAGGGAGATTATCAGAGATCTTGTATTCATTCAATTTTCTAATAATTGCTCCAACAGTTGATCTCTTCTCACCAAGCTGCTTGCCTATTGTAGATCGGATCATCCCAGTCTGGTGCAGGTGGACAATCTTGTCCCTGGCGTCCTTGGACAGCTCTCTGGTCTTGGCCACGGTGGAAGGTAGAGTCATACTGTTTGAAGCTGTGGACAAGTTGCTTTTATACAGATAACGAGTTCAATCAGGTGACATTAATACAGGTAACTAGTGGAGGACAGAAGAGCTTCTTAAAGAAGAACTAACAGGTCTGTGAGGGCCAGAAGTCTTGCTTGTTTGTAGGTGCTAAATACTTATTATCTGCACCATTATAGAAATCAATTCTATAAAAATCATAAAATGTGATTTCCTGGATCTTTTTTATACAGTCCGTGTCTCACAGTTGAAGTGTACCTATGATGACAATGACTGACATCTCATTGTTTTCATAAGTGGCACAGCTTGCACAATCGGTGGCTGCTAAATACGTTTTTGCCCCTCTGTAAAAAATACCTGGGCTTTACATTTCCTTTGTTTCCAACAACAGCTGCTGTGATTTCATCGGTTCTAAAGCATCAGAACTTGAACTCTGACACCAAAGAGAACGATTCAAAAAGGCCTTTCACCACTCCTCCTCTTATGATCTACATCTCATCCACATATCCTAACAGCCACGTTTTCACTAAAGTATTCCCACAGTTCCCATATTTATTGTCACATTTCACCTCTCACCACCAAGTCGATTAATAACCTCTGTATCTCTGTGGAAGGTCTTTATCTGTCATGCTTCTCTATGACAGGATTTAGAGGCTGGAGCTGTTGAAGCCCTCTTCTATGGATCTCTGCTTCACATAAGACACATTTAACCTGAAGTCACCAACTCTCACCTTAAAGAACATCTTTAAATCCATCTTCTCCCTCTAAAGTGCTCTACTTAAAGTAATTTCATGGTTTTGATCTTTCATACAATCTAACTTTAATGTTCTTTAAAATTCTTTAGTTTGGTATGTCTTTCAAAAAATATAACCAAAAATATGTTGCTTAAAATTCATACAGATATCTTGGGTAAAGAAAAAAATGTATTACCAGTGTTGTATTTCACTGTAATTTCTCAGGGTGTCATGTGATAGACAAACGGTACGATTCAAACCCTGAACAAAACCTGAATTGCTTTCAAGTGTCACCAAATTCCCAAGTATCCCCACATCATGATGCTGCCACCACAAATCTGAAGTATGGCACACCTGCACACCTACCAAGACATGGTTGTTTCTCTCAGCTGACAAGGAGACCATCAAGAAAAGCAGCAGCCAAGAGGCCCATGGTAACCATGAAGGAGCTTTCCCCACATGGTGGTGGCAGCATCATGCTGCGGGGAAGCATTTCTTCAGCAGAGAGCGAGGGAAGCTGGTCAATGTTGATGGGAAGATGGGTGGAGCTAAATCCAGGTCAATGCAAGAAGGAAACCTGTTGGAGGCTGCAGAAGACCAGCTTCACCTTCCAGCCGGACAACCACCCTGAACATACTGCCAGAGATATTATGGGATGGTTTAGATCAAGGCAGATTCATGTGATAGAATGGACTAGTCAACTGAAAACACTCTACATCCAATCTGACTGAATTGAACTAGTTAAAGAAAAAGTACCAAAAAACCTGCAGCTGTAATTTAGTGAAATATTGTTCCAGAAAGTGTTGACTAACAGGAGCTGAACAGAAATGCACGCCACACTTTTAAGATTTGTAAATGTGAAAACCAGGTATAATTTACTCCTGTACCTTGACAATTATGAACTACTTTGTGTTGATTCATTACACTAAATTCCAATAAAACACATTCAAGTTTGTGGTTATAACACAACAACAACTGACAAGTTCAGATTATAAAAACTTTTCTCAGACTTCATAACTATCCTTGATAACCCCCCCAAAAAAAATAAATAAAAAAAAATAAACTGTTTTACTCATAAGGAAAATAAATTCTGAAAGTAAAAACAGTAAAAAAGCCTGTCTGGAGCTATATGCTTATAATCTTTTAGTTTCTTTAAATGTTATTGCCTGATCTTTCTGTTAGGATGCAGATTAAATTTCACACAGACTTCACCTGAAGAGCGACTGAATGATATTCCTTCAGCCTTGTGGAGAAGCCTATAGATGTTTCTGATGTTGTTATTTGCGTTTCAAAGACATAATTAGTCAATCCACCTACATCATGAGGATTTAGAGCTTTAGGGAACAAGAGGCTGCAGTCTTTTATCATCCTGCAGTGACTGGGAGACTTTTATCAGAGCTCCAACTGGTTTCCAGATGAGCTGTCTCTGACCTCCAGTGGAGCATTAGGCCTTCAGCTAAGAGACACTTGGATCCTGATCTGGCGTTACTTCGGTCACAGCCGACGCTCTACCACCTTAATTAAAACGGCAGCCATGCCCTTTCTCTCACCTTTTGGTCGTGGCTGTATGCCAGAATCCAGTCCTCCTGTTCGGGGTGGAAGAGCAGGCTCAGGATGTAAAAGTTCAGCCGGTACTTTTGGTACGTGGCTCCTTCGTCAGAGCTGATCAGAAGGCTGCTCTCTACCTCCGGATCCGTCAGCAGCATAATCTTAAAAGAGCAAAAGACGATGAGGATACAAAGCATTTCTTTCGGTCATGTAAGAAAATGATGTGAGAGTACAGGACACTAAAATATTTGGACGCATTACATTTGTTCATGGGGATGACACAACCTGAGCACACATCCCGCAGCATCCTAACCGTGGTTAGGGGTTTAAATCACAGTTACGCTTTCGGTAAACTTTATTGAAAAAAAATGCTTTAATCAGCATTAAACAAAGAACATTTTTTCCTCTAATCCTTCCTTTCAATACCTGAAATTATTTTGATTTTATTATGTTCTATAACTTAAAAAGTTGAAAGTATAGAACTGACTGGAGATTTGATTTTTTTTTATATATATAGTACAAGCAGACATAGCCAGAGTAGAAAACAATATAATCACTTGAAAACAGTCAGTGGTAATGTTAAGAATTGTTTATAAGAAGATAATAATAAGACGTTGCTCATATTTCAGAATAAAACATGCTTAATTCACTTTGGAGTTGTTTTGATATTTTCCCAGCTGTACTTGAATGCAGCACGAGCAGCTGTTGGGAAAAGCCCTTCTCATCAATGGGGATTCCGAAAATAAGGGGTTTTGGCTGATTGGATGCTACTGGTAGCCATGTTGGACGTCAGCTGCTATTTTTCTAGTATCAGTGATGTTTCTATTCAACTTGACATTGTTTCAGGTGAATCATTCAGTTCAGTGCAGAGCGTGTTATGGACCTTATTGCTGTTGAAAGATGCGTTCGGTCCATCTTTCTTTTTTTTACTGGAGCTGCATGAGAAACCATTGATGTTCCCAAATAGCAGAGTTTAGTGATTACTGGGGGTAATTTCCGTTTTGTTTTTTTGTGTGTGTCACCTTCTAAAGTTGCCCTATGGAACGTTGCACTGCACTCTGAGTTCCAGACATGAACATTCTGCATGTGCTCAGGTAGAAAACAGCTGGATTCGTTCGGTACACGTGTGTACTGAACCGACAGGACCGTTAAACCCCTAACAGTGGTACTCCAGCTGGAATATGGCAGAAAAGATGGTCCTGCTGAGGATAGTGAGTGGAGCTGAAAGAGTCCCTACACTTTCCAGGATCTTATGTCACCTCTGTAAAGACTAAGACCTCAAATTATTTGTTTTCTTCACACTAACACTGCTACATGGCATCAGATGACCCCCACCCCCCCATGTGCTGGTCAGGTTCTGTTAGCGTGCGCGAGTCAAACTGCTAGATTAAAGTCCATAACCAATATATTCTGGCCCAGAAAACACTTCTCCTGTTATCCTCGTTAGTGAGCACACACACCGACTCTCAGTCCAATACTCTAAATGTTTAGCTGCCAGCTCATAATAGACAAACTGCAACGTCAGCACGTTGTATTGCTGCACTCATTCAATGATGTGATTTCCATTGGGGATTGGTGGCAGGGGTGGGGGGGTTCTGCTTCTGTCCTGTATTAATATGAAGACTGGAGAAAAGACGATCTGAAAACGCTGATCCACTCAGCTTTATTGTCTTCATCGCTCAGAGCAGGAAGCGCCGCAGGGAGTGATCTGACAAAGTTTTAAACCTTTGTTTCTTGTTCTGGAGAAACTAATTTACACACAGGTAACGTACCACCATCTGATAAAATACTGCAGTCCAAAACAGTCTGTTGTTAAATATCTCCTGATCAAACTGGTTTTATTAAAGGGAGACATTCATCCACAAATTCACGTAGATTAATAGATTTAATAGATTTTTCTTACTGTAAAAACATTAAAACTAATATATTATCTTTAGATGCAGAAAAAGCATTTGATAGAGTTAACTGGAAATTCTTATTTGTAACCTTACATAAATTTGGCTTTGGAAATTCTTTTATAAACTGGTTGAAAATATTATACAGTTCACCAACAGCATGTATCAGAACAAATACCCAAACATCATCTAGGTTTTATCTTCAGAGAGGTACCAGGCAGGGATGTCCTCTCTCTCCCTCCCTGTTTGCTATTTATATTGAACCACTAGCTGCAGCGATCAGGCAAACTCACAATATTAAAGGCATAAAATGCAATAACATAGAACATAAAATCAGTCTTTATGCAGATGATGTATTACTTTAGTCTCCAGCATTCACAAACCTCTTTCTCTCAGGTAATCGGGTTGATAAACTCTTACTCAAATGTTTCAGATTATTCTATAAATTGGTTAAAATCTACAGTTCTTCCAATCAATTGTTCTGTCCAGAATCCAACTAATACACAACTGCAGTCAGGGAATATTACCTATTTAGGTATCAATGTCTCACCAAGACTGGCAGATTTAATAACGCTAAACTACATCCCACTTTTAAAAAAAGTGGAAGATGATCTTGCTAGATGGAAATCTCTACCCATATCACTTATGGGAAGAGTTGCTTCAATAAAAATGATGGTTTCGCCCAGAATCAACTACTTATTCTCAATGATCCCAAGTAAACCATCACTAGACTGGTTTAGATCTCTGGACTCCTCTGTCTCTACATGTCTTTGGAAAGATAAACCCCCACGTATCAGCTTAAAAATACTGCAGAAGACCAAAGAAAAAGGAGGTCTAGATCCACCAAACTTCCATCATTATTTCTTAGCCAAAAGGCTCCAATACATATCAAGATGGTTAAAACATGGCTACCTAGACGAGTCCTGGATAGACGTAGAACAGACACTATGTAATAAGATAAAACTTTCAGACCTACCATTTATTAGCTCAAATATAAAACAATATGAATGCTTTAAACTCATAAATATCAGCTCCTCTCTGACAGCATGGTGGGAGTTTCTAAAAATGACAGAGTCCACAATAATCCCATGCAGACGTACACCCATCTGGAATAACCCCGACATCTTGCAAAAGAAATGTATGATAAGTTTCCCAGTCTGGAGGTGCAATGGAATTGAATACCTGGAACATATATTTGAAGGAACAGACCTTATCCCATTTAATACATTAATTACACAATATGGAATTGATAAAAACAAATTCTTAGAATATCAACAAATTAAATGTATTATTAAAGGTAAATTTAGGCTCAATACAGCTGAATTACAAATTCCAGCAAGAGTTTTAGATTTTCTTAATCTCAACCCCCCCAAATTGCTGTCTAAAATATACAAAACTTTATCTACATTAGATGAATCAATAGCCATCCCTATTTCAAAATGGGAGGTGGATTTATCAGCCAACTTTGACCAAAACGTCTGGTCTCAGATATGTTTAAGAACCTTTAAAATAACAAAAAATCCTAATTTGCAATTAATACAATACAAAATCCTTCATAGAGTACACTATACAGGTCAACGAATGTTTAGGATGGGTTTTACATCGTCTAATTCCTGCTTACAATGCACAAGCAATATACCAGATACTTATGTTCATGCGCTTTGGTTCTGTCCACCTGTTAAGAAATTTTGGTGCCAGATATGTGAGGACTTATCAAAGTGTCTGAAATGTAACATCCCACCATCTCCCTCAATTTGCCTGTTAGGAAATTTAAATGATGTCACCATGGACACAAAGTCAATTCTAATGGTTCACATTGCCTTATGCATCTCTAAGAAAACTATCCTCCTGAACTGGAAAAATAAAAAGGCTCTTAATATTAATCAGTATAGAAATCTCTTGTTGGACCATATTGGTCTTGAGACGGCCTCTGGCTCCATATCTGATCAATCTCTCTGGGCTCCTTTGATCGGCTCCATCACCTAGTGGGGGTGGGGGGCACTTGGTTTTGTCGTTTGGGACACTGTTGCTGATGTGGGGGTTTTGGGGTTGGAGGCGTCCGGGAGGATCCCCGGGGGGTGGGATCACTGGGCGGATGGGGCGCTGGACGTTGTGGCTGGCCTGGGGTTGGGCTTTGGGCGGTGCCTTGGGGGGGTTGCACTGGCGGACATGGGTTACTGGCCTGGTGGCCGTGCTGCTCCTGGGTAGGGTCTGGGGTGGGCCTGGGGATTCGGGGCTCGGGGGCGCCGCGCCCCCTAGCTGTGGTCCTGGCTGGGGGTCGGCCGGCGTGGGGTCTCTGTTGGCTGTGGGGGTCATGGCCGGCCGGCGGCCGGCATGTGCTGCCGCCTCTCTCTTTTTCTCTGGGCCGATTGTCATCGCCGGTCCCTGTATGGCGTCTCACCTTGTTTGCTGGTTGGGGTGCCTGGCTGCTGGTCGCGGCGGATGGGTGGCGTTTCTGGGCCGGATCAGTCCTTTTTTGCACTGGACTTGGCTCCTGGGTCTTGGTCTTTGTGTGGGGCGCTGGGGTTGGGCATTTGGCCGGGATCGGTCGGACTTGTGGGTGGACTGGCCGGGTGGTGGGCGTGCAGGGCAGGTGGGTGGGGCGCTGGGTTTGGTCTCCTGCCGGGCCGTTGAGCAACAGTGGTCGCTCCACAAAGAATGAGGCTGGTGGATGTCGGCCTGGTGGGTTGGCCGTCCGGCTCATCGGTTTGCTCCTGGACTGGGCAGGTATGTCGACGTGGTTCGGGCTACAGGGGCCTCCGGTGTGCGGGTGGCGCTGGGGGCCTCCTTTGCTGGCGGGGAGGCTGCTGCTGTGTAGCAACAGGTGCTCTCCCCCTACGAGGGCACTTGGACGGGGGGGAGGGGTGTGCGGGAGGGGGGGGGGGGGTGTGGGGGGGTGCGAACTCAACCTGGGTGTCTAGTGTCTTTTGTGTTTTGAGAGTAGAGCGAATGTTAGGGTGGGTTTAGTTCCCCTTCTGGGAAGGGGTCCGTGGGGCTTTGTGGTGCTGTGGCCATGGGCCCCGGGTCGAACGTGCCATGGCCTCCCTCCCCTGGTGGATCCCGGTGAACAGCGGTGCCTATTGGGGTCAGTGGGGGAGCTGGCTCCCTGGGAAGACATTTTGTCTCCCAGTCCTTCCCTCCCCATCCCTGGACACCTCTGTCCACCCGCTCCATCACTTTACCACTCATATAGGGTCTTGGGGCATGGGCACATCACTGGGGTGCAAGGAGGGGCTTCCCTCCTCGCTGTCCCGTGGTATCCTGGGTCCCAATTTTAATATACAACTTAGACACTCCCACTTATAACATTTTCACACGACACATATGTAGGGACTTTGGGGTGGGCACACTTTTCGGCATCCAGAGGGGGAGCGGTACAATCAGCTTCACCTCTGGTGCCGGTGCCCACTGTTAAACCACATATAGACACTGAGGGCTCGGGGTGGGGGTTGGGGGATGTGTGGCTGCCTCCCCCACATCCCACCCCTCTGTTTTAAATACACATTATAACAACACGCATCAACACCATACTCGAGCGGGAGGATGGAGGCTAAGGGTCTTTTCCCACCCCTGTTCGCTACAGGCCATCAGGGGTTGGGGTCCGGAGGAGGAAAGGCGGTCTGGTCGGGGTCCTGGGCTGTCGGGCTGCTTTGCCACTGTGGGGCCCTTGGCGGTCTTCTTGTCTCCATCCTAGAAGGTAGGGGGTCCACCTCCCGGGTCCGGGGGCATCGGTACCTGGACCTGGGAGCATAAAGTGTGCATGGGGTGTGTGAGTGAGGGTACTGAGTCATTTTTTTGGGTGTCTTGGTGAGTCAGTGAGAATGTATGGGTTTAAGAGGGAGGGAACGTATGACTGTGTCTGTATGTCTTTGTCTACCTGTCAGGTTGGATCTTGGTCTGCCCCCTCGCCTGGGGCACCTCAGGCCTTACACTTAATGGGGGGCCTATTTCCCCTCCGTCACTCCCCGCCGGTGACGGGGGCCCCTGCCTGCCGGTGCGCCGGTGGTCAATCCGGTTCGGACCTGGTGCGTGCCTGGCCGGGCCTTGGGGGGCCGGTGTGTCGGTCTGCCTATGCGCTGGGCCGATATCTTCCTTTGGTTGGTTGGGGCACCTCTTTTAGAGGTGCCAGGTTTGGGATTGTTGGGTGGTGCCTGCTCGGTGGCTCGGCGGGATGCGGATCCGGCGTCTCTGCTCGTTTGATCACCTGTTCTGTGCGCACCGTGCGTGGCCGGTTCATTGGCGGGTTGGACCGGCCCTGGCCCTCGTTGGATGCCTGGTCTCGGCGTCCTGCGATGCGCGGGATCAGGACCCGGGAGCTGGTACAACTTGGCGTCCAGATGCTGACTGAGCCCGGCCTGGGGATGCTGTCCGTCCCCTGCGGCTATTGGTGGGGCGCTGGGATGTTGGCGGTGGGGATTGGCCTAGGGTGGAGGCGTTGCGTGGCGGCCGCGGCCCCTGCAGTGCCGGGGGCCCCTCGTCGGCTGGTCCCTTGTCGGGTCCCTGCTGGGGGGTGGGGTGCCCCTGGGCCCCGGCTCCCCCGGTCCGTTGACCGGCCCTCCCCGGCGCGGCCGGTTGCCGGCGGAGCCCATGGGCTCGTCACTGCTGCCCCCCGGGCCCCTGCATAGTGGCCGCTGGATGTTCCCCTGGGGTTCTCCTTTGCTCCTCTCTTGGGGGATGCAGTCGGCCCCGCCCGGGTCCCCCTGGGGCTCTGGCGGTCCTTTGGACGTCTTTGCTCCGATCTCCTTCATGTCTGCATCGATTCCTGGGAGACGGATTGATGTCTGCTCACACCAACTATCGAACACTCTTATGGAGAAACCTTATATGCACCAGCATGCTAACACACACATAGATGTGGGGTCTCTGGTGTTTAAGGATATATTCTTGGGCTGAGGTTATCATTACTAGAGCTTGATTAATCGGTACCATGAGTTTTTCTGTGACATTGTTGTTGTATTTTTATATCTATTTTTGTGTGATGTGGTTGTGTAATTCTTAGTTCACAATGTTTGGTTGGTTTTGTCGATGTTCCTTTTTGGTGTTTTGTTTTTCCCCCTCTCTCTGCCGTCCTGTGGGTATGGAGGCAGACTTCAATGTCTTCCTGTGTTTTCTTTGTTCCCCTTCCTCTCGTATTTTCAACTCACCCTCTCTCATGACATTTTGTTTCCTACCTCTCTTCTTCATCTTCCTTCTTTCTTCTCCTTAATTTTCCGTCTCCATGTCCATAACATCAGGAAATAAAAACCCCAACAATTCATAATAAAGATTTTTCACACATAAATCAAGTGGAGTACTAAAGCAAAAGCTGTACTGCTCCGCTTGTGAAAGTAAATCTGTTGGGCTTCTACTTGGTACTCAGACACCAATTCTGAGCTCCACACTGCCAAACAGGACACGTTTAAAAAAATAAATAAATAAAAAATCTCATACTAACATTTTAGAGTTTGCGCACCAAATCAGAATTTCTCAGGCAGTTCACAGACCATCCGTCTACGTCGGAGGTATCCACCTACGGGCCTCAAGGACCGGTGCCCTGCCTGTTTTAGATGCGTCTCTGGTCCAACTTCCTCCTCACCAGGTCAAAGTTCTACAGAGGCCTGCTAACGAGATATCATTCGATTCAGGTGTGTTGAACCAGAGAAAGAACTAAAACACCACTGGTCTACATGGTACCACTGGATCAGAGCCCATCCAGCTACAGGACATTAAAATGGCTACCATTTAGGGGTGGGCAATAAATCGATTATAACGATTTAACGAGTTTTTCTGTTTCTGAAGATTAAATTTTTGGATATAAAAAAAATCTAATTTGACATTTTTTGAACTTTTTTCTTTTTAATCTAATCCCAACCCTAACCTCCTTTCATTTTTCCAAAATAGTTGTAAAATTTCTAATGAGATGTTCAACTTATGAAGATAAATATTTAAATCAAAAATAACCGTCTGATATCTTCAAATAGAACCAGGGAATGATTTGAAAGTGATTTGACAGAAGCGTTTACTGTGTCTACAGTTATTATTTCAATGATGCATGTCAATCAAGGACACAATCATAAGAATTTTAGCTGTCAAATTATGTATAGTATTTATATGTACATAGGGGGGATGTCACAAAAAAAGGCAGATTTGACCCAGAAGTAATCTACTGCCAACAGGATGTAAAAACGCTAAGGGATTAAATAGGCCACAGCCCCCCAGGCTTTATTTACTGCAGGATTATGTGGAAACACCTGCAGAAATTATGACTTTTGTCTCACTGTTGGAGAGAGCTTCTGATTCTAAGTCATTGTTTGCAGCTGTATTAGAGAGCATTGTTATACCGAAGACTGGATATATATGATAACAAATATTTTAAGCCATGTTTCATATTCTCACCACCTGCTTTCTGTTCACTTAAAATTCTAATAAAATATAATAACGTTCATATTTCTAAAGAGACAAACTGTGAAAACATTCTAGGAGTGGGGAAATTATTGAAAGGCGCCGCATTTAAATGGATTTAGGAATCTGCATCTTTTAGATGTGTGTTGCAAATGAGAAAACTTGCAAACTGGAAGTATTTATCTGTCTTTATGAAACTTGACCACAACTTGAGAAAGCGTTTCCTTTTGTCAATAACAGGCCATTATGAGACCTGTAGCTACTGTGATTGCTTCACCGCCAACAATTCGATGAAAGTTGTGCAAGTAAAGTTAGTGCATCGCCCACCAGGACTCACATTTGGTTTCAAAATGGCACTTAGCAGGACGGTCTGTGCGTGGCCATTATGTCGTCAGGCAGCTGAGAGAATGTGAGTGCACGCTGCTCTCGCTGTCGATATCCTTCTCTGCGTGCCGTCGTCTGGCGCGAACATTTCTGATCTCTCATGCTGCTGAGTCATTTGTCAGCACTCGTTTCTGTAACAGTGGCCACGGTGGGCAGAACCACTGGCAGCGGTTCATCAATCAGAGGCGGCGGTTATAATGCCACATGCGTGCGGAAGATGTCGAACAGTCCAATCCAAAGTGTTTCTCCCACTCTGAGCTGCAGCCCAGCAGCAGACTGCTTTCTACCCGGCTGCTGTGTGTCTGCTATGTTGTAGATTACACCACACTAACTATGCCGGCATCCTCACTGGCGTTTCTATTCACCAGAAAGAAGAAAAACAATTCATTCTGGTGAAATAAGTAGGCAGTTTATAATACAACGCAGTGCATCGCTGTATTTCTGACACTGGATCAGGATTTTTCTTTTTCTTTTCCAAACATGAACGCTGAATCCGGCTGCAGGACACAAGCCAGATAAAGACACACACACAAAAAAAATTCCTTCTCAACTCAACAAGAAAAAACATACCGGAAAAAGATGGAGGATTTGCCTTGTTGTGCCTCCTCCTTCGCTTCAGGAGCATTTTTACAGCATGCCTAAAATAAAACCCTTATATGTTTGTGTTTAAAGGAGTTCCGCCTCCTGTATATGGCATGCAAATCAAAACTAAATATAGAATTTAAGCTTTTCCTGCCAATAATCAACCAAAAACAGCCTGGCCTACAGCCATCTGCTGCATAAATACATTTCAGGGCCACTGCTTCTCCTTCTTACTCATTTCAACAAGCAACTCCAGCTGATCAATACTTTTAATAAAAGCAATGGCTGATATGACTCAGCCTATAAAGCGCAGCGGTGCTTATTGGCCTTTCGCAGCCGATTGCTTTGGTTTCACAGGAACAAAGGTTCCTTTTTACTCCATCAGTCACAAGTCGCCCTCAAACCTGAACCGGTAGCCGTGACTACAGATCTGGTCCATGAAGCTGGAGGTTCTGGGTTGTGTTAGTAGATCCAAACAAGAAGATAGAAGGGAGGCTGACTTTTGAGCTAGATTTTCTCAACTTGACTTGGATGTTAAATAAATTATGTCTTTCGAAAAGAAAAGAAGGACTAAAAAGACAATCAGAGGAGTAAAGAAAGTGAAGCTAACCCGTTTCATCATTAATAACTGTCGGATAGAGAAACTCTGAAGACATGAACTTCCACATCTAAATCTTAGAAATATAGCAATATGATTAAAAAAAATTTATTTCTTAATTCTTCTTCAACAATTGCTCTTCCAAGAACAGAGAAGAAAGGATCTACAAAGCCAGATATTTGTGTTATTAATGATGATTTTCATCTCAAAGCTAACGAAGACATTTAAAATTGAAATATTACATCAGACTTGATGAAAAGTACATTTTATACGTGCTTAAAGGAAGTAATTCTTTAAAGGTACTTTTTTTCTGACTAACAAATCTCATGGGAACACAATCTTATTTATTAAACAGAACTGTAGGCCACATTCAGGCTGCACAGTTGCGCAGTTGGCAACACTGTTGTCCTAAAGGTCCGGGGTTCAAATCCTGACCTGGGGTCTCATTTATAAACGTTGCGTACGCAAAAAACAGGCCCTGAAACTGGCGTACGCCACTTCCAAAGCAAAAGTTGTGATTTATGAAATACAGACTTGACGGGAAAATGTGCGCACCTGTACGCCAACTCTGACCTGTTCGTACGAACATTTTGGAGACGGGGGGAATCGGCGACGCAGTTGGTGAGGTGGTGAACTGCAGCCAGACTGCACTGCAGACGCCACATGCTGCCACTTGCAGTTCTTCCTTTTATTTGTGACACCACTGCTGTGTCCACCAAATAAAATGTCTCTTCTAGCCTCCACTTCACCCACTAGCACTTCAATCTCCTTCTCTGTAAAGTTTCTCTTCTTGTTTTTTTTTGTTGTTGCCATATTTCCCCTCTTCTTCATATGCATCAATATTCATGTCCTCCTTTGCATTGACCTTTTATAGCCGGATTTGGGCGTGTTCAGGGCGGGATAAGAGCCAAATTCACGTGCGCAAACTTCCAAGAAGACTGTGATTTATAAAGGGGAAATTGCTTACACCTGTGCGTAGGCATGGTTTTATAAATCAGAAATCTTTTTGGCGCACGCAAACTTTTTGTTTTGGTCGTATATACACTTTTAGTAGGGATTCTACGCAATGTTTTATAAATGAGACCCCTGGGCTGTTTCTGCATGGAGCATCAGTGGGTTCTTTCCGGGTACTCCAGCTTCCTCCCACAGTCCAAAAACATGACTGTTACTGATTGCTCTAAATTGCCCTTAGGTATGGGTATGTATGCACAGTTGTTGCTGTGTGATGGGCCCCGCCTCTCACCCAGTGACTTCTGGAGAGCCTATCCAAGGATAAGTAGGTATGGACGACTCATCCCGCAACTGGTAGGTTGCCGGTTCGTAGCCTCCCTCTGTCCGTCTTTGCCATTGAGTTCTTGGGGAAAACGGTTTACCTGCCTTGCCTGTTGGTGGTGATCAGAGCCTGCACCAGAGCAGTTTACCATCACCAGTGTGTGAATGACTGAGTGTAGTGTGATGCGCTTCGGAGTCCTCTGTGTTATACAAATGCACGCCATTGTAATCTGTGTGTCTATCTTGCAGTGTTGTAGTCAAGTTACCATCTCTCAAGTCCAAGTGAGTCCTAAAGGCTGTCACATGGAATCAGTCCAAGTCAAGTCATTATCACCTGAGAGCAATTAAAAAACAATAGACCAGAGTGTAGATATTAAGACAAGAATAATGGCAGCCATACATGGCTTACTCTATGTACTCAATGCCCCCACGCTATCACCAAGCTAACACAGTAGCATGTGAAAAATAATACAACATGCTTTGGGATGTTGTTATAAAATGTGTCCATTAAGCTGACCTAATATAATAAGTCAACTTTAGCATTGGCTACATGCTAAGTCCACCCATAGCCTTTTATTATGTCGGAGCCCAAATCCAGTTTAAGTACAATGTTGCAAGTCTGAGTCCGAGTGCAAGTCATCGACGTACTGCTCAAGCCAAGTCACAAGTCCCTTAAAAGAAACTCAAGTGTCCAGGACCTGAGTATTCCACCCCTGGCATCTAGTGACTGACTCTGTAACCAAAAGACTGAAAGTTGAGTAGAAGTGCACAACTATGGCGTCTGGATCCACCACCAGGATCCCAACAACAATAGGGTGGGTGCTGAGGACACTGTCCAGCCTCATTATTTCCTCAGCTTCTTGAAAATGCTTAAAAACCAGCCAACTGCACACATGGCTACCACAACAGGCCAGCTTTCTCCAAAGCCTCTAAACCAATCCTGCCTTCTAGGAGATGATGTGAAGATCTGACAAGGCTCATTCAGGCAGCTACAGCTCCAATGCACGCAAGAACACCTTGAAGAAGTTTTGTGGGATCTTCAAGTGGAAATGTTTCTGCTTGATAAGTACAAACAATGCCTCAAGACAATATTCTCTGAGTGACAAAGGTCACTGGTGGTAGTCATAGCGGCTGTGTTCGTCAGCCTTGCGTCTGTCAGTGTCCCGCAGGGCAGCTGTGGCAACAGAGTAACCCACCACCAGCAGTGTGTGAATGTGTGCGTTATTGGATGAATGTAGTGTAAAGTGCTTTGTCGTCCTCTGATTGAAAAAGCGCTATACACATTTATGCAAGCTATACGAACCATTTACACGGATTGTAGTTAGTAAGCAATCCAGACAATCCAGATTGCATTGGGTCGCTGACTTTGCAGCAACTTCTAGAAACTATCTTTAGTGTTTGTACAGATTTGCAACGTCTCATTCTGCCAAGAGAATTTTCAGGCTTTGGTTTCTGACAGGAGAACTCCAACAGAAACGTCATGTACTTTCCACCGGCTGTCCTTGGGCCTGAGTTTTTGTCCTCAATATTTCAGATATTATAGCAGCTCAGAAAACAAGAGAGAATGACCATCACTGACAGGAAGTAAACAGCTGAATGCTCCCTCAAATCACCTCTACTTTCCGTATTACTTCTCTGTGTGTGAGCGTATTGAATTCTCTGTTATTTTGTGCTAATGCCCCGGCAAGCCAAAGAGGCAATAGTAGATTATTCCCTGTATCAGCACAAGCTGAGGGAAAAAGCTAAAGTTAGCTCCAGGTTATGCTTAAGTCAGAGGAACCGAGTCTCATAATTGAAGCCAAAGGGCGTTGAAAGGGGAGCAGCTCCAGCCAGGAGGGAGTAAAGTATTCCCAAGGGGTTGATAAATGTTAGCGGTAAACATGCTGGAGGTGCGAAAGGTCTCAAAGCCTCCTGTTGTCAATGCCAGCCCCCTTTAGTCACTAGTGTAAGGCAGGAAGGTTCAATTCATCCATACAAAAAAGGCTTCCTGTTCCTCTTGAATCTGAACATCTATGTCCAATCTGCTTTCACATTTCAATACAAACTTGTTTACCTGATAGACCTAAACAAATGAGTGGATTTGATTATTTAGTTGAAGTGAAAGCGTCTCTCAGGTAACACGTTTCCCCCCCAGGATTGTCCTGGATTCATCCATCTTCCCATCACCTCTGACCAGCTTCCCTATCTCTGCTGGAAAAAAAGAACCCTTGTAGTTTACTGTCTGAATAGTGTGTTAAGGGTGATGTGTAAAGTTAAGCTTCTCCCACATAACATTTTTCCATGTTTGAAGTGTTAGAAACATAGTTTGTGGTCCCTGTGACTTTCTTTTAGCCACTTTCCCCTTAGAGGACAGATTTGGGGAGTAAGAGACAAATATTCTAAATTTTTCCACGAGAGCTGTGGATCTCTGCAGCTTCTCCAGAGTTACCATAGGCTACTTGACTGCTTCTCTGACTAATGCTCTTTGTCCTTCCTGTCTGTTTAGGTAGATGTCCGTGTCTTAGTGGTCCATCCTCTCTCCATGTTCAGGTGATGGATGGAATAGAGCTCTGGGAAATGTTGGTGTAGAACCTAAACCTCCTTTAAAGGTCTCCAGAACCTCCTCCCTGACCTGTCTGCTGGGTTCCTTGGTCTCCATGATGCTGGTTGTTCTCTGAGGAACCTCTGAGGCCAGAAACAGAACATCTGCATTGGTGCAGGTGATGTCTACATTTAAGTAACCTCAGAACACAATTTTATTTGCATTGCAAGTCACCAAACTCAAACATTCAAATATTGAAAACCAAACTTCATTTAGAAGTTCAGGAGCAGGAAGTCAACGACTGCACGTTTGTTAAGCAGCTTTATCTCCACGCCAATCAGACTCCTGAACCACAGGATGTGGAGTCTATAGTTAGATTGAAGTATTTCTCTTTTTAGTCTTCTCAGTGTATTTATTTAGACTTTTTTGTGCAGTGACTTTTGAGGTTTTTGGTTGAAATGTGACCAAATGTGAAAAAGGTTGAAGACTTTAGCCAGGGTCTGTAGCTGAATTTACTCTGATGGCAGGGTTGATTTGATGAAGATTGTTACATGAAAATGTCTTTCTATCAATGAACATCTGCTAACCATCACAGCAGCAACCCATTAGTATGGGGCTGAATGAGGCGGTGAACTGTTTGTAAGTTAATGCTAACACAGTGGAGTCCACTGAAACCACTGATGAGTTAACAGCACTGCAGCCCTAGATGGGCCGGTGTGTATCCGTGTGGAAGTGATTTAACTCTGCAGAGCGTCTGCACTGACAGCATCCAGCAAATCAGATTCCTCTCACTGCTTTTTATCAATGAATATTCATGACAAACACTCTCCATCAAACCCCATTGAGCTCAGTGTCTCTCAGCGCAGGACATGAAAGTGCAAAGAGTTGATATACATATCCATAATTATTACCTCTCCTCTTCCTCTGCATCGACCAGATGCTCTCAACTGTTTGATCCGACTTATTAAACGTAACTCCTGTCTCTTGATCTGAGGCATTTAAGCCTGCTGCTAATTGAACGCTGCCTGACATTTTAGTTCACCCAGACCCTGCCAGACCTGACAAACATGTCAGTTTCCACCTTTCAGTATAATTGGGTTTCCATCTCGGCTCGGTTAGCCACCCCTCGTGGCAGAGCCGGAGCTGGAAGGCCGACGAGGCGTGAATGGAAACCCAGAGATACGGGTTCATTACGTCCGGATGATACAAGACAAGACAAACAAGAGGAAGCTCCCGTCTTTAGACATCTGATCTAATCTGACTTAAACCAGAGAAATAACGACTTCTTTAAGCAGAAATCATCAATTAATATCATAACATTCACCCTCTGGTGGGTATTCACCTTACAGTTTACATTACAGGTCTTTCTGAAATTCAGACCACCTTTGGTTAATTTATTCCACAAATTCCAGAGTAAATGTATCAATATTTTCTTAATAGAAATATCTAAACACAGGTACATCTCATTATATTAGAATGGCATTAATTTGTTATCCATCCAGAGCCAAAGGAAGGTTTGTTCCTAACCCCAACAACAAGAATCCACCCACAAACTTGTTAGGGCTATTGAAGAGAATATCATGAAAAGGTTCATTTCAACTGAAAAGCATTATTGTGGTGTTCAAACAATGAAAGATTCAGTTTCACCATTACTATTTTTCTTATTTAGTTTGATTTCTAACCCAAATCTCAAGACCCCACACTTGTTAGTTTACGACCCACAGCGGGGGTCCTGACTTCAATTTTGGTTTCCACTGGTTTAGATCATGTGTTAGAACGGCCCAATCAAAGTCCAGACCTCAATCCAATTCAGAAGGGGTTGTAATACCTAAAAACTACTGAAGTTGACAAATGGTTCTTACTCGATCTGAGCCCAGTCTGTGTGTTAACGAATGGACAAAAAAATGTCTAAATGTGACATGAAGAATAAAGAAAGTGTATAAAAATGAGATGCAGCTTTGATCGCTAACAGTTAGCGTATAGAGCTGATAGGACAGTTGATGATGCTAGAAACATTACTTCATCTGGTCTAAGATTATACAGAGTGTTATGGGGAAAAAAAGTATCTCAGGGTTTCCATAATAAAGAAGACTTGAGTCCCAGAAGGCGTTTAAGTATTTAATACAATCATGTCTGGCCAGACCATGGAGGGGACAGAGTTACTCGTGCATCACCCTAACCAACCTTTCTAACTAACCGCTTAAATAGTATTCAGCAATCATTGTTTATCTCTGTAGATGTCTTCTCCATCCTTCACGCCTCCGGAGAACTGATTCATGCGAGTCTTATAGCAACGCATAAAGCAGCTCATCCGAAGGCCAGACTGTTATCTTACTGCCCCGGCGTCTGTCTCTCTGGTGACCTGGCACATATATCTTTCTCATAACATTAAGCTGGAGTAATAACCTTGTCATTTTACCCTAGATGGATTCACTAAACAGAGAATATACACTTAATTCCTAATTGCATAACAATTTTCCATCACAAGAGGGTATACGCTTACTTTTTATTGACCAACTGTACAACCCTACATTTTAGCTGTCCGTCTCTTCTACAGTCACCACATTAACCAGGACTTAGTTTGCTGGCTAATCAAGTTTTTCAACAAACAATTAGCAAGGATTACTCTTACTGTATGTACTTTAATCTTCCACTGCCTTCCCCCATTCATCACCTAATAAGGACAAGCATATGATAAAGTGGCTGATGACTCAGTCCCACTAAGCCTTAGTTACTGTTGCTAACCTGGACAAGCCGTAGCAGTTTACTGCATGTTTACAATTAGAGCGGACAGTGCCCAAATTATTCCTCAAGAGGCTCTTGACAACCTTTGGAGCCAGCAACAGTTAATACCTGCGAGGAGTTTTCAGAAAGCTCGGCATTATGCCATGGAGGGGTATGTACAGCATTTCAACCTGGAATTATGTCAAAATAAAATGAAATTAGAGGCACGGTTCTTCAGATCTCAAAGCAAAAGGGAGAAGCCTCATCTAGTATCAGTCAGCTTTGACAAGAGAAATATGATTTAAGACCAGCGTTGTTCATGTACAGCAGCGTCATGTGGTAAACTCATCTACCATAAGATAAATTAGTAGCCTGATAGGTGACTAGCTAAAGAAAGCTCATTACCGCTAGGCTTTATGGGATTGATATTAACTTCTATGACCTGATCGCTAAGATTATACAGGACCATAGTCTTACCAAGAATGTCTACAAATATACATTCTTAGGCCGTGTACACACTTATTCTCACCACCTGGTAATTAAGAAAAACTGTCCACACCTAATCACTAAAGTGCGTTGTTAAGCACATTCATAGTCATGCCAAACAGTAGTTCCCCCAAATCATATCCACTAAGAGTAACTTTCTGATTTCTACATAAAGCAGTAATTAAGCTTGTAAAAACAAGCAAGCAAAAAGCGCTTGGACCATCGATAATACCAACACAACTCTGAGGGCATAAATAAATGCTGTTTCTGAGTGGAAATACAGGTTGCACAAGGGATGTCGGAGGATTTTTGTCGCGGACAGGGACGTTGCGAAACCTAAAACTCTGGCTATTTCTGTCCACAAGCAAGCGCTTAAAACGGAGGAAACGCAAATCTTCACTTTGGTGGGAGTTTTTTGAAATAATCCTTTTTGGTGCCCTAAATCTGCGTTTTCGTGTGGATGACGGGCCAAATCACGGCAAATATCTTCGTTTTGTGAGATATCCTGCTACATGTGGAGTTTCCTGTGTGGTCTGCTACACTTTCTTTATCCAACAGAAACATTTTTTGACGTTTTGTTTCAGTCTTTGGAAACAGAATAAAATACAATCCATCTCAAACATTAACATCTCAAAAACCAAAAAACTGTTAACTGATTTCAGAAAGATGCCTCCATCTTGCCCTCCAGTGTTTATCCATGGACTGGCTGTTGAAGTTGTACATTACAAACACCTTGGTAAAATCATCAACAACCAGTTGACCTTTGAGGCTAATAAAGATGCACAATGTGCGAAGGGTGTGTATTTTTATCACACATCCTTTTGATCAAAATGTTTTCTTCCTGTTTTATCGAGTCCGTTTCTACATTTTCTTCTATCTTTTGGTTTGAGTCGTCCGCAGTGAAAAATTAGCAGACTAAACAACATTGTAAGGATGTGTAGCAGAACTATAGGGCATATTCTTGTAGAGCTCCCCCAGCTCTACAGAGCCAGAGTCACAAAGTGGGCTGAAGCTATCCTTGCTGACCCAAGTCACACTCTGTACCGTCATTACAGGTTGTTGCTATCGGCTGAGAGATATAAGGATATAAGATGCAACGCAAAAAGGTACAAATGTTCATTTGTCCCTCTTAGTGTTGGCCTCATTAATAATATGACATAATAAAGGTAACCTAAACAAAAATGCACACCACACTTTCATAACCTTTCTTATTAAAAATGAAGTTTCCTTCTCCCTTTACAATAAAAAATAAATTGGCTGGCAATAAATAGATCATAAAATTAAATAATTTATTAGCATTAAATCATATTTTAGCTTTAATCACCTCTTAACGTGTAATGTTAAAAAATACTCTCAGAAATGAAAACATCTGAATCATCTGCAAACTGAAGAACCTGTCCTATTAGAAGAGAACATCTCAGTCGCTCTGGGAGATAAAACACCAAACTCAGCATCTTTAGCTTCCTGAGACGAGGAGAAAAGAGGACGATGCATAAAAGACACATGTTCCCTCCCTCTCCTACCCATGAGTCCCTCCATCTCTCTGCCCATCTGGAGCGGTGACTCCCAGCCCGCCTCTCCTCCTCAGCCACGCGTGCTCCGGGCTTGTTTTGCCGCTCCGCTCGTCGCAGCCATTTGGAGATTCTTGCCTCAGGCCTGACAGATGTTACATTCCCTCGCAGACCCACCAACACACCACCTCACAACAAAACCATCATCTGTTAGCTTCTCCTCGACTGCGCTAGCACCGTGTTGCTCTGCAGCCGCTCGGCCAGCAGAGCATGGCTGATTCGCTGTGATTCATCCAGCATGTGGCGTGGCCTGGAAAGGCCGGCAGACTAAGAGACGCTTCACCTCCCTTCTGCAGCTGACTTCCTCTCTGAAACCTTCACCTACATGAGTTAACATCAGTGTGCTGTGATTGCAGCAGGTGGTCTAGCTCCTGGTACGGCTGGTGAAGGTAAGCATGCGCTGTGATGACGGGCTGATCAGCAACAACTCTGTCATTCTGCTGCAGGCCAGACAATGCAACATTCTGCTGAAAGTAACTAAGAAAAGGTTTCTTTGTGCTCTGCCCTTTTGAATATTTACTCTACATAAATTTAGATTTTTTTTCTTACAGGTTCTTGATGCTTTCAAAGTAAAAGCACTCAATTGGTGAAGCACAAAATGGCATCAATTTTGTGTTTCCACTACTAAAATGAATACATTCCTGTGTGGAACAAGAACCTGGAAAATTGAACTTAATGGGATACAGTGAGATGTGGGATGAAGAGGAGGAGGAAGAGTACACAGAAACAATCCTGAAATCAGATAGCAGGTTAGCGCAGCATTGGGAGAAACTTGTCCCATTTTTCTGCCCGACTTAAAATGGAATGATTTCTTTTCTCTATTTTATTTTTAAATCAGCAAAGAGAAACAACAAGAAAAATGACAAGTCCATGAATAAGATGCAGAGTTAAGGTTCAATGCAACTGGCTACAGGTGCATTTGCTTATCTACCAATGTACAATTATAATAAAGGGTATTAAATTATTAATATCCATTGAAAGATTTAAAAAATAACGTTTATTAAAGCATGCTGAGAGGTGAGCCAACATTTCCACACAACGAACATCCAGGTCACTGATTTGACCTGTGGCTGACTGATACGAGACAGGAGGAATACCAGCAGGGACACACGTACTGCACACAAACGGCAACAAGATGGAAATGAACATCGGTTTCCCAGTTTTACTTTGGGACCTAACATCAGCCGTTCACTATTAAATCAATTAATCGCAATGTGAAATGTATGAAATCAATAGCGATTTGAAAATGTTCAAAATGTAACAAATAAGAGTTAAAGAACCTTTTTGTTAAAAGTGTCTAGAATAGACTATTGCATAATAATTAAATGACAAAATGACCGGTGGAAACATTATGGCTGTAACTATTGTTTCAGCCGTGCAGCGTGAAATTTGAAAAAAAACTACAGCAAATATTTTGTACTTTGGTATAAGTTATGTTGTTTTAAGGTGCTTTAAAGTTTTGCTCTATGTGCCCCTTTTTATCTTTGAACACCTGCCCCTCTAAAGGTCTCTGCATGGCTCTGACCGATGTCCATATACAATACTATTATTGCTGTTATGGCCAACACCCTATCGTTACCAATATCATATATATTTCCCCACCCTATAAACACAGTGAAAAAACAAGCTCACTGCTGGCATTGCTTCTCTGCTTCAGTGAAACGTCCCTCAATTCTGCGCTGCATTAATGTCACATGACCAAACCCCTTCCTGAAACACATACTCTACGGCAACAAGATGGAAATGAACATCGGTTTTACCTTTGGGATGGATGCTGATTCGTTAGAAAATGATCGGCCGATACCAATGTAAAGGCAGATATATCGAGCATCCATAGTTGAAATCTGTTTACAATGTTTGATTCATTGTTTTCATTTCCTACTGGCCTCTCATAGCATTCAGCAATCTAAAATCAGAGCAGAACAGCTCATTTCATCGCTACAGTTTTCCTCTGTCTTCATGCTATAAATAATGATGTGCTTTGAATCATGTTCCACTTACAGTCATGGTGGAGCTAACTGGGATAAGTGAGCCCAGTGTCAGTCTCTAAGCTAATGTGCTAGTTCTGCAGGTCCCAGCTGAATATGTAGATTGTACTTGAAAATCAAAGCTGGGCTTTCTGCTGCGCCCACGTCCTCTTTAGGAACCCATCCATGAATTTGATTCGTTCATGGTTACTAGATTATCTGAAACCTTTGCAGTGGGTTAAATACCTCCTCTAAAGAACAAATGTGCACAACACAGAGAAACACACTGGTGCTGTTTCTGGTTAAGTGCTCTAAACGTTAAAGAGCCGCACGGTGTTAGGAAAATATATTTAAGATTGAATGATAATATTACTCTAAAAACTAGCTTCCTCTTATACAAAGATGAGCCTGGGGTCCTTCAGGTGTTTAATACGGCATGGTGATCAACATGGAGGGACATGTTGGAGCAGCTCAGTTACGTTACTTCTGATTGGCTCTTTTTCTAGGTTTCTTCTCACATTTCTGTTTCAGGTTCAGGCGTCGCTGTTTGGACAGTTATTCCCTCTGGTTCTGGATGCTGTGCAGCTGGAAGGATTTTTTTTTTTTTGGACAGTTATGATGCGTAACTGTGGCAACAAGGTGTTGTTCCGTACAACCGGGAGCAGCTGATTTGCATCGTATCCCAGAGGGGTTGAAAAGGAGGCTTCATAGATGCAGAGCAGGACCAAAGAGCAGAGAGACAAAGGGGAAGGTCAAACCATCTCTTTAGTCTATCGTAACGGACAAGGATCAATTTCAATTTCTCTTTATTTGTCATTGTCACTGGTACAGTGAAATCTAAAAAGAGCTTTCCGATCAGTGCATCATCGTTCTTAAAAAAGTAAAAAATACCTTTGATAAAAGCTGTGCTTGAATCTATTTGTCCTTGCTCTGATCGCTCTGTATTGTCTGCCTGAGGGCAACGGTTCAAACAGAGAGTGGCCAGAGTGTGATCCCCTACTCCAACTCCATACGGCCAGACAGAGGCTTAAAGAGGAGCGGCAAAAGCAAATGGGGTGGATTAGCAGTGGCGGGTGGAATATCGCCTCTATTGCCCAGATGTTAGCAAGTTATGGGACTGTCCTGCAACAGCAGTCTTCAATCAGAGGCCTTTTTAGATTCATTGCAAGACTGACTGCTACCAGAGATCCTTCCTGCCCACAGCATCACCATCCACAATGAAGAGTCTTGAATGATATGAGTTATGACAGTTAATATACCTTTAAGATAAATAAAATATTTTGAGTTGAACTGAATTTAGGAAGCTTCTGTAATTTAGCAACAAGCAGTGAACTGGTTTGCTGCTGAGTATGAAGCATTCATTGTGGAGACCAGCGCCCCCATGCTAGAAGTCATTCTCACTAGCAGGAAGTAGGTGGATTTTAAGGTTAGGAAGCTTCAACTGGAGGAGCTGAAGTATTTTGATGTCTTGTTTTCTATTGGGGGTTAAACACAACAGAAGATTGGAGCAGCGTGTGCTGTGATGAAATGAGAGAGCTGAGCTTAAAAGGCAAAGCGTTTAAATGATCAATCAATCTACATTTCCACCTCTACCTTTCATCACGAGCCGTGGGTAAAGAATAAGACCTGAATACAAGATGCCAAAATGAGCTTCCTTATGGATGGATGGATAGACGGAAGGACAGAAATCAAAGAAGCATGAACTGTGCAATAACTTAACATTAGCTCAGATACAATCTAAAGTGAACAATGGAGTAGTTTTAACCTAAATAAAATCAGACAAGACTCCAAATATGTATAATTTTCTGTGAATCTCCTTGACTCCATTGCAGAACTCCACCAGCTTTGATAAAAAGCAGGAAGAGGCACTTACACGCTCTCTAAATAGATTACAAGGCTTGCAGAGAACAATGAGGATAATAAATTGTTAAAAAATTGCTTTTAAAGTTCAGAGTTAGGACTTAAAGCGAGATGTATACAGAACTAAAAAGTATGCTGTTCTTTTCTGTTTAATGTACTTTAGAAGAAGAAGTAAAGTGAATCACTATGATTCTTTTTTTTCAAAGACTTTCAGCTGCACTAAAATTAAATACACTTGTTTTTATTCAGCAAATATGTCGGACTAAAAGATGGAAATGTTAAAGTGCGGTGGCAGACAAATAAAGAGGTGGCTGGTGCGCTCCGTTATTCTACTCTCTTACCTTGAAAGGTTTGTGTTTTCACTATATTACCTGACAAAAACCTTTTAGTGCTCAAAAAAAATTCACGGCGATCCATTTCTGTCAAGCAAACTGAAGAGTTTATAAAAGCTAAATAATGATCGCTAAAAGCTGAAAACCAGTAAACTGAAATAATTATAAAATGATAAGTAGCCTTTTTAATGACAGACAACGAGAAAGCTTTATGAAGGGCTTGCTTGATGGTTTGGCGCAATTTAACATGTGAGAAATTTGACCGTTAATATTTCCAAACACTTTAAAATCAAAGCGGCGCTGGAATTGATTTTATCTATTCCAGTTTTTCTGATAAGGATCTTTAAGTAAATCAAACATTGTAAATGAAATGACTAAAAGTGTGAATACGAAGAGGAAACCGACATCTTCTTTTGAGGCCTGATCCCAGGTACGTTTGTGCTGCACCCCTGCCTGTTACTGCTGTCACAGCCACACAGTGGGGGTTAAATGTTTGTGAACAGGCAAACACAAGGGTCCACCCACATGGACTGGCAGACAACCGAGGCCTTTGTGATGAAGACGCCCGAGATTTGCTGCTGTTGTTGAAGTCGGTGAATTTAAGAGAAAGAGCCGTATTATGCATTCCTCACAGAGAACACTCAAGCTGAGACCAAAGCAGAAGCTGAATCTATCTGTCACTCAATGCCTCCCCAGAAAATCCCCTTTTGTTTCCCAACCATTAGAGGCTATACCCATTTGTATGACTGCAAAATGTGAGCTTCTTTTTTAAAGCAGGCACTCAGCTTCCTCACCAATTTACTGTAATTGTGTGCTCTCACAGAAAATCTCAGGCAAAAACCCTAAATTATTTCCCCTTATGTGTGCTCGAGCTCTGATCTCACATGTATGGACTCAGTAGGGAGCCACGATATGAAAATTGATGTAATTGCTGTGTTGTCATGCTGTTTTCTCTGTCGCTGACCCTGAGGCCAGGCCTCTATTTATCAGGGTTTTTTTTGCTGCCCTTTTCCTCCCCTCTCCACTTTTCCTTGCTCACTTGCTCTCAGCCAGTTTATTTGCTGATGCTCCCTCCCTGCTGTGTTACACCCCCGATCTCTAGCAGTCTCGAAGGTCTGATTTACTCCCATTCTTGCAGTAAAAAAGAGGCTCTTGTTTCCCACCATGGCTCCCTCCATTGGGGCAGCAACGAGAATCAAAGATCTGCGGCGTCTCCTAACCCTCCTTTAAAAATCCACCTGCTTGTGTGGCTGGAAGAAGGGAGTTAGAAAGCAGGGGGAATACTTCCAGGGGTATGACCTGTAGATCGTCTCCACACTGCTGCAAGACAGAAACTCGTTTTTAATTGTCAGTGATGGCGATTAATCTAAAAAACTTAAGTAGCTTTCTTTTTTCCATGAGTGTACACTAGAAATGGACTGTAGCAACTCCACCACAAGGTGGCAGTAATGCACAAAGACGTCTGCAAATTACCATGATGTTGTGCCAAAAAATGTCTACTATCCACTTTATTCCTGGTGGTGTTAGAGCTGGGACTTGTTGAGCTTCTTGCTTCTGCACCAATACTCACACAAAGCTTGAGTTTGAGCTTCAGCAGTGTGTGTTGAACATGATCCCAAAGCCAAACAGGATTATTTCTGCGATCAAAGGTTGTTTCTATCAGTTTGTGACAGATAAGGAACCAAAAAAAGATTTATTCCTCAGCCCCATCTTGGCTGAGGAAACTCAGTTGTGCTTAGGCTGTTTTGATTCAGTCGAGCTTTCGGAATTATCAAAAATATTAGCCTCATCTAAACCTTCAACTTGTATGTTGGACCCAATCCCAACCAAATTATTTAAGGAAGTGTTCCATTTGGTTCCTGGCCCCATTTTGGATATGATGAATCCATCCTTAGTAAACCTTTACTCAAGAAACCTTCCCTTGATCAAGATGACTTCCTTTCTTATCCAAAATCCTTGAGAAAATTGTTGCTAATCAAGTCTGGGAGCATCTAAACAGTAACGAGCTGTTTGAAGAGTTTCAGTCAGGTTTTAGAGCTCATCATAGCACTGAAACAGCACTGGTGAAGATTACTAATGATATTCTCATGGCCTCAGATAATGGACTGGTGTCTGTTCTGGTTTTGTTAGATCTCAGTGCTGCTTTTGACACAGATGAACCCAGTCAGTTAAGTAGATAACATAAAAACATGGATGACTCTAAACTTTTTGCTCTTAAATTCTGACAAAACAGAAGTTGCTGTCTTTGGACCAGAAGTTCTTAAACAGAAACTGATTAGTCAATCACTTCATCTGGATGGCATTAAATTGGCCCCCAGCAATAATGTAAAGAACCTCGGCGTTATTTTTGACCGAGACTTGACATTTAAATCCCATATTAAACAGGTTTCTAGGAGTTTCTTCTTTTACCTCAGGAATATTGCTAAAATTAGAAACATCCTGTCCAGGAGTGATGCTGAGAAACTAGTCCATGCATTTGTTACCTCAAGGCTGGACTACTGTAATTCTTTACTATCAGGAAGTCCACAAAATGTCATTGATACACAACTATATGTATCCAGTGCTGCTTTTGACAGTGATGAATTCAGTCATTTAGGTAGATTACAGGCACGTCTGGAAGACATAAAAACATGGATGACTCTAAAAGTAGAATGGGAGGCAGATCTTTTAGTTATCAGGCTCCTCTCCTGTGGAACCAGCTCCCAGCTTTAGTCCGTGAGGCAGACACTCTGTTTACTTTTAAGGCCAGGCTTAAAACTTTCTTTTTTGATAAAGCTTATAGTTAGAGTGGCTAAGGTCATCCTGAGCTATCTCTGTAGTTATGCTGCTATAGGCTTAGACTGCTGGAGGACAGACTTACCAATTTTCTTCACTCTGCTACTTCCTTTTCTCCTACTACTCTCCAGTTGTATTACAGTACATTCTGCTACTGTTAACTTTGTTTTCTCTCACTGTTTTTCTCTCCATAGAAGATATACCTGGTCTGGTATCCTGCTTGGCTGCAATGCCCTGTTGGACGGGGGGCATCGACTGGGATGATCCTCCCAGTAACTGAACATCCACTGTGTCCTGTTATCAACTTTTTACTTTCTGTAACATAGAAAGTTCTCTTATATCAGATCTTCTGTTCCTTCTGTGTCTCTGCTCTGTCTTCTCAAACCCCCAGACGGTCGTGGCAGATGGCCGCTCCTACTGAGCCTGGTTCTGTTGGAGGTTTCTTCCTGTTAAAGGGGAGTTTTTCCTCTCCACCGTCGCTACATGCTTGCTCAGTATGAGGGATTGCTGAAGGATTGCTGTGGTTGGAAAGTCTGCATCAACGGGGCCCAACCTCACGCCAATGACTGACGCAATCTGCTGGGATTCCTTAAATAGGAAACTTTTTAACTGATTGGAATGTTTGTATAAATGTATTGAAATGACTTCTTGTTAAGTGCCTTGAGATGACATCTGTTGTGAATCGGCGCTATATAAATTAACTGAATTGAATTGAAAATTTTATATTATCAAAACAACTGGAGAGCTGGGTCGGACTCTCTGGTTCAGTTATTTGCTGGTTTGAGTCTTACCTAAAGAACAGTAAAGTCTTTGTGTCAATAGGAAACTTTTCATCAGACGAAACAGAAATCACATGTGGGGTGCCCCAGGGCACTACCCTGGGGGCCCTCTTATTTAATATCTACATGCTCCCGCTAACCCAGAATATAACAACCAATAAGATTAGTTCCCATAATTATGAAGATCCTCAGCTTTACATTACAATGTTACCAGGTGACAATGAACCCATTCAAACGTTGAGCAGATGCATAGAACAAATCAAAGCATGGAGGTGCCATAACTTTGTCCAGCTAAATAAAAACTGAAGTAATTTTTCCTTACCTAAAGTGGAACAATCTAGAGTCAGCATCATTCTCCTGTCTTCAACATGGTTTAAATGAATGAATGATCTCAATAAGGTGTTGCTTGTTAATTCTTTATCAATGTTCCTTAGATTTGAGAAAGGGAAACAGGTAAAACATGCAGGACAGTATCCTCTGACAGACAGAGGCCCAACTTGGTTCACTATTAAATCGGCCGTCAGTTTAGACTCAATTTACTGACTGTGACAACACCTACAGTGATGCTAGCCTCCTGGGGTTCCCGGTGATGCTACAGTGACTCAGTGTTTATCTTCAAGCCCCGTCAAAAAGCCATGATACTGCAATACGCCACCATGATTAGTGTGAGAGGAAGGTGTTAAGACCCGCCTGAGACTGAGATTATTAGTATTCATGTCTGTCAGAAGGGAAGCGAGTGTGATAAAGGAAAAAATAAATAAAAAAGCAAACTTGCAGATATATGGAAAAAACCCATCCCTGTTTATATCCAGCTTCATTCTTATCCGTCTGCTCATGTGTAACCAAACCAGCAGAGTTGTTTGCAGGTCTTCATCTGCTGGCTGTTCTGGGTTTAAACCGGGGTCTGGCGCCACTCAGTGAGCTGGGGTTTTTTTCGGTTGGTTTTTTTTGGACTTGGAGACTGTTGTGATCTCCTGTTGTTCCTCTGCAGCGCTGCTTAATTAGCAAAGCTCTGAAGCTTTCAAGTGGCTTTGGTGAGGTCCCACCCCTTTGTAAGTAAACACAACAAAAGCTTGTAAAAATTGAGTTTTTCCTCTCGCTCTACCTTTCAGTTTGATTGAATTCAGTTCATGACACTCAGCAAGAAACACAACAGGGATGGTTTCATGGGCAATGAGATATATAGAGAGGGAGTTAAAAAAAATCTGTCTATTTCCTGTCCGACTCATCAGAGCAGCTTTTTCTGCAACATATCTGCATCCATGCCGGGAAGAAGAAGATCTAAGCTCCCAATCACTCTCCGTGATGTTCAGCTCTCCAGAGGCAATTAAGTCTGAATGGATGCATCAAGGTCGGACAAGACAGAACCACTGCTGCTGCGTTAGGGAAAAGCATTTGTAATAATTATGGAATTATGTCCACTGAAAACGGACATGCATAAAATATAGTAAAGAAACGAATTGTAATGGTCCAGGGTGATAATGGAACCTGAGTTAATTTTCCTAAATGGACCTGAGCTGAGAAAAAGTAATTAACACTCATCATTGCTGATGTGCTGCCTCTGATTTGCACAGAAAGCTTTTCCAAACCTGCTGAATTCTCATCTAACTGGCACCAAATCGCGCTTCTGTTGGGACATCATTTATTCTTCTCTCTTTGATCACAAAATATGACAGAATTTAATGGAACGAGTTCAAATCTTTGGTCCACCAAACCTGAGCCAGAACTCCAGACTCTTCCTGTTTTAAACCTGTCCGGAGCATCTGATCCGGTTTCAGACACACACAGCTCAGGGTGGATGGGATCCAGGCTCATTTGATTTCCTCAGCAGCGTCTGGAACCACACGCTGTTGCGTTCAACTCCAAATGGCCGCTAATTAGCAGGGAGAAAAAAAACCCTTACCTTCCCAGCTTCCTGTCTGACTGATGAAGCATTATATCCATCCAAACATTTATTCCTTCATGTTTCTGGGCAAAGGTACCAGATCCTAAAGCAGGGAGGGGGAAACTGGCGAGAGTACGATGAACACTGACTCTATTTGATTACAGTGAGTTTATGGAACGGTGGCCATTTTAGGTCAGAAGTAAAATCATCCAGAAGAAGATGGGGATGGGTTTTTAACACCAGCATGGACGTTTTTTTATTTAACTTCAATGAATCAGAGATAAGATAAAGAGAAAAGCATCTGGAGGTTTTAGTGGAGATTCCACATGTTTAAAACTAAAATTGTCCCTTTTTGTTTAGTCTTTATGCAACAGCTAAAAATGTAGGTTTGCACTATTGTATTTTAGGGGAGCTGCTAAAAATGTCCCCAATTGACTTTTTTTACAAAGCTGCCTGAACCTTAAAATGATTGTTCAGTGAACCCCTGCTTATTAGTCTAGTTTTTTTTTGTGGTGCATATCTAAAATCTAAAAGAAAATGCAGCTTGGAAGCTGAAATATCTTAAATCAATGCTACTTGATATGCTATTGGCTGGAGTTTGCAAAGCCGCCAATCAAGGAGAACCATTTATTTGGTCTTGACGCTGATTGGTTGTATCACAAATAGCAGAGAAAAGGAAGACTGGTTGGATCAGGAGTCTTGCAAACTGCGGCTCCAGAGCCATAAGTGGCTGTTTGCACATTTCATAATGGCACCTAATAAGTTTTGCTAAAAAAATTAACAGATGAATACTTCAAATATGGATACAATATCTACTGTGTCTTTTCATTAAACAATTGCATTGAATTTCCACAACAGAATGGCATTAAAAGTACCAGTATTATCAACCTTTTTGAACATCTTATGTATTTCTGTTTGAAAAATAGAAATAAAATGATGTTTTGAAAAAACATTTCCTATAGCATATATCACAAAGTTGAAGTTATTGTCTTTTTTAAAAGGTCAGGTAACATTTGTGACTCTAGATGAATAGTATTTAGCTGAACTAAAGGGAGAAGTGTCTCCTTGGGTTCTAATGGTTGCAGACCCATGGGTGGTTCTAGACAGACAGTTCTGTAGAACTGGTCCTGGCCTCTGTTATGGCCCCTGTACTGAAGACATTATATCAAATCAATTCCTTATGATGATACACGATGGCACAGAAACCGTTGCTAATTGGTCCCTTGGACAACTTTCATTTTTTTACCTTCACAGTTGAATTGAACATGAATTATAAATTAAAGTGTTGCACGTTTAGCTTCAGCCGTATTGAGACGAGATGACAGTTTCCATCTGCTGGATCAGAGGTTTACAACCTGCAGCTCCGGACCCACTCGTGGCTCTTTGGCTCACTTCATATATTATACCAGGAAATATTGATTTTTTCTTCTTCCTTTTTTTGTAAAGTTTATGCTTCCCCTGATTTCTCTGTATTTTCAGTGGTTTTTGGTCTTCTCAGCCATTTCCTCATCTATGTAGCTTCCAGCTCTCCTCCTCTCCTGGGTCCAATCTGGACAACTTCTGCTCAGACAGTAACCACCCTCCCCAGAGACATGTTGGGGGTATTTTAGCTCATCCTCTGGTTTTCCTCTCGTTTGTTTAATTTATTAATAAAACATTTTTTTTTGCCTTTTCCCCTGATTCTGCTTTGTTTTTAAGTCATGATGAGAAATAAATTAAAACAGATGGTTTCAGTCAGTAAGTGACCCAAACCTGAAAATCCAATCAACTGATTTCCATTTTACCAACATGAATATTCTTGCCTTAACCGTCTTGGTGGAATCTACATGATCAGTTCTTTTGTGAGCGTCTTCCTGACAACCCAGAACAATGAGTCTGACATCAACACAATCAGCTGTAAATGACATTTCACAGTCTGTCAGGTGAGCTGTGAAGAGCAGACAGAAGCAGCTCCCACAGACTAACTTCAATGAGTTGAATTCAGGTGAAACAAAAAAACCCAGCAGCCTTACCTTTCTCTTGTTGTTGGGGCTCACATACAGATAACTGAGGATGGTCTTTGCTCCCACTTTGTCGTTCAGCTTCTGGTACGTCGCTCCGTAGTCAGTTGACCTGAAATTTAATCAGAAAGCTCTGGTGAACACGTTGGTGAATCACTTGTTGCAATTAAACGTTTTCTGCCGAGAGCTGGGAGTGGGGGAGCGGAAAGAGGCTCGGATGAGACGAGGTTCCCTTTGGGTTTCAGAGGAACGGCGGAAAACCCAGCAGGAGGTCACACAGCTGTGCCATGGTGTTCTTAAAGATGTCCCCAACGTTCACACAGGAGACAACATACTGTATGTAAGCAACACCTTCAGGGTCTTATGTCAAAACAAACAGTTGGAGACGGCTGAAATCAACATTTCAGATGGGACTGAGATCGAGTAGTTCCAAGTAGAAGTGTTTGCTTTGGCTTTTAGTCACAATTAAATGCTTCAGATCAAAGTTTCACACACACATAACCTGAGTCAATACACAATGCATGTTTCAAATGGGAATTTAATTTAATAAAAAAACAGCTATCCAAAATAACCTACAGTATGCGAAAACCTAATTGTCCCCATTGTATTTGATGCCATCAGGTATTTGTGAGAACGGGAGATGAGGAATGGTGGCCCACTCTTATTTCAGACCCATTGGAGGACTTAGCTTGACCTGACTTTCTAAGGTCAAGCCACGGCATTTCAGTCTGATTCCGGTCTGGGCTTTGACTAGGCCAAGCCAAAACCTTTGGATTTTTTTGCTCTTTTTGAGCTATTCAGAGGCGGAATTGGTTGTAAGATCTGGATCATTTTCTTCCACATCAGAACATCACAAACTACAGGTGTTTCTGTTAGAGAGCAAAATGTATGATTCCATCAGTGATGAGCGGCTGTCCAGCTCCTGAAGCAGAAGAAGACCCAGGCCATCACACGACCACCACCATGTTTGACTGTAGTTATGATGATCTTTCTCTCTAATGCTGTTGTAGTTTTACACCAGGCTTGACCCCCCCAGTCTAAAATTTCTCCATTTGTCTCCTCAGGCCACAGAATATTTTACCATAAGCCTTGAGGATCAGAAAACCGTTTTTTTGGCACATCTAAGATGGGACTTTGTGCTATCCTGGGAACTTTTCCATGGAGACCATTTTTGCCCCAGTCTCTTTCTTTCTTACTGTGAATCATGAACTTTGACGTTAACTCAGACAAGTCAGGCCTGCTGTTATCTGTTCCTCTGTGACCTCCTGGATGTGTTGTTGATGGACTCTCTAAAGAGTTTTTGAAGATGTCAATTACTTTGTTTCTTTATGTTGCTTTTTGAGATTTTTTAGCTTAATTCATGTTGCAGACAGGCTCTAGCTGATTTCCCCAGGTCTGGAAGTAAGCAGGTCTGAAACTGATTAGTCAATTCAACCACAAAAGTGGCTTAATTACAGTTAATTAATAAATGAATTACTCAACAATCATAAACTTCAATGTGTATTATTGAGGTTTTATGCAATGTTCCCTCTGGGGAAGCTGCAGAGTCACACAACCAAGGCCGGATTATCCAATGGGCATTATGGCCACAGGCCCAGGAGCCCATGCCCACTCGGGGGCCCGCGGCCAATGGGGGGCCCACGGCCAATGGGGGGCCCACGGCCAATGGGGGGCCCACGGCCAATGGGGGAGCCACGGCCAATGGACGGCCCGTTTAAGGAAGAAGAAAAAGATAGTCTTCAAATATGGCAGAGATCAGAGCCGGCGGAGATAACCCATAAGATCCACATTATATTATTTTACCCTAACAGTTCCCAAAGTGCAATTGTGGAAACCAAGGTAACATGCCCCGCCCCTATCCCAGCGAGTAGCGCTCATGGACCGTAGGACAGTAGTCCTAAGAAAATCGAAATGATAAAAAAAGGCAGTTTCTTTAAGCGAAAGAGAGAAAGATGAGAAGACTTGTTAATTCAAATTCAAATTAAAAAATACTTTATTGATCCCAGAGGGAAATTAAGTGTTGTTGCTCATATAATTAATTCTTTAAGGAGTTGTTGTAGATGATGATGGCTGTGGGCAGGAAGGATTTCCTGTAGCGGTCTGTATTGCAGCAAAACTGAAGAAGCCTCCGACTGAAGACGCTCTGTTGTTGTATGACTGTCTCATGAAGAGGATGCTCAGGGTTGACCATAATAGTTTTAATTTTATGAAGAATCCTTCTTTGCATTATCATCTCCAGATGTTCCACAGTCGTCTCCAGAACAGAACCAGAACCTTCTTCATCAGGTTGTTGAGCCTTTTTAAATCCCTGGCTCTGATGCTGCTACCCCAACAGATGACGGCTGAAGAGATTACACTCTCCACAACAGACTTGTAGAAGATCTGCAGCATCTTGCTGCAAACCTTGAAGGACCTAAGCTTCCTCCAGAAGTCCAGTCTGCTCTGTCCCTTCTTGCAGACGGCTTCACTGTTCAGTCTCCAGTCCAGTCTGTTGTCAAGGTGAACTCTGAGGTATTTATATTCCTCAACCACCTCCACTTCTTCTCCCATGATGGAAACAGTGTTTGACTTATCCCTGTTTCTTCTGAAATCTACAATTATCTCCTTTGTTTTGTTCACATTCAAGGTGAGACGATTGTTTCCACACCATGTTACAAAGCGGTCCACCAGCTCTCTGTATTCAGCTTCTTGTCCATCTCTGATACATCTGAGTATTTCTGCAGATGACAGGTCTCTGATTTGTACTGGAAGTCTGAGGTGTACAGAGTGAAAAGGAATGGTGAGAGTACGGTCCCCTGTGGTGCTCCTGTGCTGCTGATCACCTGGTTTGACACACAATTCTTCAGTCTCACAAACTGTGGTCTGTTGGTCAGGTAGTCATTGATCCAGGCGATTGTTGAGGGCTCCACTTGTGTCTTCAGGAGTTTCTGATTAAGCAAATCAGGCTGAATTGTAATTTAAGAACTCTGTCTTCCACTGACACGTTCTTTGTAAAACGTAAGTAGGAAAATCAGGAAAAAGAAGACGTGATGAAGAATGGTGGATGATGGTGAGCAGCTTGCTAGCTTCCTAGCCTGAGTGTAGCCATAGCAGCGGCAGCTTAGACCGGGTGTATCTGCTGTGTAACGCAGCAATGTGGGGGACAGGTAATGAAAAATACTCGCTCTGTTATTATCCATGGAGCTGCTGGTTTTCATTATCGGGCGACCAGATGTCCAGCTTCATCCCATGGCGGGGTTTGAGCGGTAAAGTGCGCGCTCTTATTCAGTATAACATGTCATCCAGTCTGGAGAAACTTTTTCTCTACTTGGGAAGCGACAACAGCACAGCAGATAAGTTCATTTTGTCTTTTTGGTAAATTATTTATCTTTGTTCTTTTTTAAGACAACGTTAGGCATTTCTCAAAAGATGTTATTTCCTACCTGCTGGTTTACATGTTCACCGACCACAGCTAGGCTAATAGCTTTTGTTTTCTCTGCATCCTATTTGGAGCGAATAAAAACCAGTTCATTAGTGGTTTCTGTGACTGGAAAACTCCTGTGTGACCTTGAGGAACTTTTGTTGAGGAAAGCTCCCCCTGGAGGGGAGACGCGGTACTGGCCGGAGGTTCTGCTCACGCTTGTTGTTGCCGTCATTCAGTTTTTAGGTGACAGGCCTGGTTTTCTGTGCTGATGAAGAATTACTTGGATCTCCACTCGGTGGTAACTTTCTTGGCATTTTGGAACTTCTCTGTCAGTTTAGTCATTTTCTAAGTGAGTACATGAAAAGGTGGACAGAAAGGCTGAGGCAGCACATCATGGAGGACAGACTAAAAACTAAGGATGTACCAATATATACATTTGCACCAATACTGATATTTGATAGTATTACTGCTGTTTTGGCCAATAATCAATATTTACAATGTTAGAAATATTACATCAATCTCTTACAAAGATAGAAATAAAAACATCGATTTTTAAAATTGGCTCACTTTTACTTATCGGACCGATAAAGATCTGTTAAAAATGACTAACATCGGCCCATATTGTCGCTATTGCCAATATAATGGGCATTCCCAGACAAAAGCCACGTTCCCATGGCTTTAGTTATGAAAAACAGAAAAGAGGAGAGAAACAGGAGTTCTGAGGGACAGATACAGCTTTATTAAACACATTTTTATGTAAAAGGTAAAGCATTTGATCATTTTGCATGTATTTTTGGTCAAGTTTACTTTAAGTAACTGCAGCTTTCTTAACTAGAAAGAAGAAGAATATATGGGGAAGACAGGCAAAGACACAGAAGGGCTGCAATGGAGAGCAGAGAAGCAAAGGAACTAAAAGAGCGCTGAGAGACAGGAAAGAAAAATTAACAGCTATCAGTGAGTTTTGGTGATTAAGTTATGGAACAATCTGAATTGTAGTTCTGGCCTAATCTACGAACAACACATCTGAAAGAAAAGCCAAAGAAGTCCTGTTCGCCACATGCAGAAAAAGGTAATCTGCACAAATGAGACAAAACGTAGCTGTATGGCGTACATGAACGATACCATGTGTGGCAGAAAAGTAACACTTCATATCCCCCTGAATAATCCTTCCCCTCTATTAAACACGGTAGTGGCGATGCGTCGCTAGCATAGTGGTTAGTGTGGGCGCCCCATGTACAGAGGCCTCAGTCCTCAATGCAGTCGTCCCTGATTGGAGTCCCGTCCCGCTTGTCTTCTCTCCCCCATCTATATACTGTCCTCTTTCAAATAAAAACCACTGTGGCCACAAAACATAAAAAAAAAACATGGTAGTGACAGCATCAGGCTAATTGTAGCCAAACAGTTCATGTTGTTTATCCTGGCCGACATTTTTGATCAGTCAAAGCTGGTTGAGACTTTCCCCAAAACACCTGCAGCTCTAACTGCAGGTAAAGCTGTTTCTAAAGAGTTAATACACATGCATGCAATAATTATTTATCAAAATGTTGAACATTTTATTAAAATGTGACATTTCACCCTTTTTTGTGTGATGACTGCGTAAAATCCCATAAAAACACAATGAGTGTTTACAACTGATGGGCTATGAATGCTTTCATTCTAAAATATATGTCCATTTATTCATTTTTATTATCATAAGGAGTTTTACAGGAACTGCTGGTTTTGTTGTTTCAGTCTGCCTGCAGAATGTGATCTGAACTGTGGGAGTAAAAATATAATGGCAGCCTATTTCACTGGCTTCTGGTTAAAAATGAGGTTAAACTAAAAAGGATGCTAATGTGTTCTCAGTATGTGACACTGACTGGCTACACGGAGCAGTGAATAACTTTCCTAAATTCTTTCAGTTACCTTCTTTTTATCAACTTTTTTTATTAACTCTGCCTGAAGCATTCTTCATTCCTGCACTTGTCATTTTTTATGTTTTACTGTGATACTCTGCTATTTAGCTTTGTGTCAGACTTTTTAAAGCATTTTGGTAGAACTTAGTTGTTTTACTTTATAAATAAAGTTGCCTTTGACCTTACAGTGGTCTTTAAAGTCTCACAGCATATTTATAATGACCTTAGCTTCTTTATTTCTAAGTGAAAATAGACAACAGAAATGAAAACCTTTCAAGTCACATCAGACGGATCGAAAAGTCAACTTTTAGTTTTGGTGGTACTATGATGTAAAGGAAGGTTTGCAGACCCCAGGGTCACAGGTCTAATCGAGGATGGTGACGAGTCTGCATACAGGCAAGAGGGCTCAAGACTGTGGAGACGATGGCTGACTTCTGGAGAAAAAACCCCCAAACGGTCTCACTCACCATCCTCAAAAACACTGTCTACTCAGGATCACTTCCAGTTTCTAGAAACCACCTTGTCTCTGGTCGTTACACATAGACGGTTTTCAGAAGAAGTCCCAGGAGACTGAACTTCCTGCAGCAACTCCATTCTACGTGGCCATTATTCAGTCAGTTTGTTTGGTTCATCCACAGAACCGGATCGGTCCAGACTGTAGAGAGTATCATAAGGGCGAACCTTGTCTCCATCCAGATCTAGGGTCAGGAAAAGAGCAGCTAACATCTCTGGAGACCCCACACATCCTGCACACAAACTGTCTAGACTTTCACCTCCAGGAGGCGCTAAAGAGACACACCTGACAGGCAGAGTAGTCAGCTACTAGGGCTGTAATCAACCAAAGAAATTCTTGGTTGACTGAAACCCTGAATTCTGACAGCATTTTGCAAAACGTGCATCTGCGCAATATAATATGCCATGATTACTGCAATTGCACAAACGGCAAGGCAATTCAGAGACAATAATCTTTATTAAACATGCCAGATCAAGACAAGTACAAACGGAATAAAGCTGTGCATTGGGCTCAAAACAAAGACTGTGGGCACGGCGCAATTGCGCATTAAGCAATAGAATGTAAAAAAATAAAAAAACCCGACCAAATCCAGCAATGTTCCGCAGGCTGCGCGCGGGGAACTGGTGTCTGTCTGTAAATGGAGCCAGACAGACAACCGGTTTATGTGAGAGTTCTTTTGATTACTGTTTTGTACGGCGTGATTGCGGCCAACAGCAACTGTGTGCATCTATCGGAGAACATTACAATATTTTAAACATTCAGGCCTGTAAGGCCCACATCATGGTTTTACACGTTTTTTCCCCGCTACCATTTACTGCGTTCCGGGACTTGTGCACGTCATGCTCTGTTCATGCCTGCGCTGTCATGTCGGCACCTAATGATTTACAAATTAAGCACTGAAGCCACAGCAGGTTGAGTAACGTGGACGTTCTTCGATCTCCCTGTAGACTGTTAAAGTCAGTGTTGCCAACTGTCTCAGACAGAAAGTAGCTGAAGTTGCCCCAGAAAGTCGCTAGATGTCGCTAATTTGCATAATGATGATGTCATCATGTGATGACGAATGAAACAGAAAGGAGGAAATAATGATATTTAGATTAGGATTACAAGGGTTAAACAATACATTATTTAAACAGGGGAAACACGCTACAGGGAAATGTGACTTCTGTCTTCAAGAAGAGACGGTGGATCATGTTCTATTATTTTGCCTGAAGTATAATGTTGAGAAAACTGGTACAAAATTTACAATATTTCAAATTGCAACTGGACATCAAAGACCTTTTAAACAAAATTTAAAGTTCTGAGGAATTTTTTGTTGTTGAGATATAACAAGAAGACGAAATTAATAGAGAGTAATATAGTTGTTTGTTTGTTTTTTAGTATTTTGTAAAAATAAGTAGGGCATATTTAACATGCATCAAATGTTTCTTGCCAACCGCCATTAAACAGAAGTTTATTGCTTATGGTATTATTTTCAGTGGGGGTTTTTTTGTCATAAGTTTGAAATGTCCTACATTTTTGAACTCACCATACATTTGAACGTTCCTTGAATGCACCACAGGTGTCCGATGCAGCGTAGTACAGACAAGCTTCTGGCTTAATTCCCGTTGAAAGATCGATCTTATATACATGCAGATTTATTTTTTACTTTTGAATTAACATTAAGTACTAAACAACTTCGTTTGTGAGTGGATGAAATGAACCAAAAAGGTTTATGATTGATCAGTGGACATAGTCTGATCATGCTGCTCACACATGCGCAGATCATTCCCTTTCTGAGCGTCAGGAAGGAACAAGCTGGGTCTTTAAACTGCAGGAAATATCGGCGACAAAGTGTCATAGAAAGTAGCTGAGGGTGGTTAGAAATGTTGTTAGATTTGTCGCTAGGCGCTTTTTGAAAAAAAAGTTGTTAAGGGGGTCTAAAAAGTCGTTAGAAATAGCGACAAAGTCGCTAAGTTGGCAACACTGGTTAAAGTAATATCCAGTGGCGGCTGGCCATGGAGGGCGATAGGGTGCTGCCCCCCCAGTGTTTCCCAAGTGTTTTTGATTTTTATTTTTTTTTAAATTATAACAATAATCACATATTCTAAGTTTATTGTGTGTTTAAATTCGTATCAAAGTATCATATATAAAAATATATATCATTTTCAGAGAAAAAGCTTCCGCTGCTACACTGCTTGGGGCAACAGAAAGATCGCCCCAGCAGTGCAGCAGCAGCCAATCACTGACAAGAAATTCGTACATAGCAACAGGAATTTATCCAATCAGCGTCGTTGATTCGGCCGCTTGAAGGGCGATAGAGAAATTGCCCCAAGGCTGGTGTGAGGACGGGCAAGATATGTGGTGATGACATTGGCAGTGTGATTTCTGTGCCACAAGAGGGCGCTGCTGTAAGAGTTAACAGCTTTGTGTGTAAAATTTTTGTGTAAAACTAATAAGTTATTTGTTTCCAGTTTGGTTCTAAACTTGTTCGTGCAATATTGTATTTATGTATAGTATAAGAATGCCTGAAGTACTGGCATTAAAATAATCAGTATTTCACATAGTACTGGTATCCAGCCGTTTATGTTCAATTGTTTTTGGATTATTATTGAAAATGACTTGATAAGCTATATGCACAGCTCCACTACTTCCTGAACTAAGTACAGCCCTTTTATTTCCTGTCTGTATTGGACAAACTGATCAATCCAGGTGTGTCTGACCTCAGTAGTCGCAACAACAATGGTCAGACACACCTGGATTAATCAGTTTGTCCAATGATGTAAGACAGGAAATAAAATAGCTGTACTTAGATCAGGAAATAGTGGAGTTGTGCACAAAGCTCAGAAAGAACAAGTTTGATTTAAAAAAAGAAAAAAAAGAAAAGCACAGCTCCACCAAGAATATTTTTCACCAGCCGCCACTGATGATATCACACGAGAGGCAGCGCTGTTGTAGCCTACTCTAACATCAACACCGATCAGCTCTCATGGAATGTCTCTTGTCCAATCAAATTTCAAAAATTAACACGGCATAAAATCGACCAATCAGAATTTTGGTCGACTCAGAACGCATCGACCAATAAGTCGACCAGTCGACTAGGACTTTACAGCCCTAGAAACTACATGAGCATTTCTGTCACCATCCATCCATCGTAATGCAGGGTTGCACGGGGGCTGGTGCCTATCTCTAGCAGGGCGGGGTCCACCCTGGACAGGTCGCCAGTCCATCGCAGAGCAACACAGAGACACACAGGACAAACAACCATGCACGCTCACACTCATACCTAAGGGCAATTTAGTGAAACCAATTCACCTAACTGTCATGTTTTTGGACTGTGGGAGGAAGCCGGGGTACCTGGAGAGAACCCACGCATTCACAGGGAGAACATGCAAACTCCATGCAGAAAGACCCCAGGCTGGGATTCGAACCCAGGACCTTCTTGCTGCTAGGCAACAGTGCTAACAACTGCACCAATGTGAAGCCCCTCATTTCTGTCACCATCCTTCTTTTTTTCTTTCTTAGAATAAAATCACTGGCTGCAAACACGTGTACATATTGTTCCTTAATCCTGATTTTATTTCCTGTAAACTTTATATATTCATACTTCATGTCTGTACAATGTACACCTGAAAACCAAAGTCAAAATCTTTGTTTTTGAGCACAATGTTGGACAATAATGTGGATTCTGAAACTTCAAAAAGATAATTTAGCTGCTCTAGAGCAAAGAGCAAGACTGCAGTTATACCTAGGATCAATCTGAAGTAAAATAATTATTAAACTCACTAATAGCTGAAAAGCTTTATAGATAACCATTACAGTAAATTAATAATATAACGTAATGTGTCGGTAGAGCTTTACAGTAAGTCTTCTTTTCTGTTTTTTCCCATTTCTCTAGAAAACACATTAAATTTCTGTGGGTATAAATGGTGCTATACAAGAAAAAACAAAAAAACAACCAAACTTGCCTTGCCAAGATGTGCAGCTCTTAGACATTTTTTTGGTTTCAATAGAAGCCACCTGGAGTGATTTTTGTTCATTTGTAAGGACATTTCAACTTTTCTGAAAAGGCTTGTTCAGGTCAAACTAACTTTGGCTTTTCACTATTCTTGGAAAAAAAAAGTGTCTCTCAAAAAAAAAAGTTCTTTGTGGAACAAAAAGCACCATGGCAAACAGAAATGTATTCATCCAAACAGGCTGAAAAACTGCCCTTAAACCTGGCACAAAGGTGATTTCCACCACTCTGAAGATCTAAGTCATAAAAGAGGACAAAACTGTGAAGGGAATGAAAATACGGCTGGAACCAGATGTATATTTTCACCGTACGAAAAGAAGGTTTTTTTTCCTCACTGTCTTTAAATTAGACTAAATCGTGCTCTTTCATTTTTCAATTCAGAATTCTACACTAAGGAAGAAAATTGTAGCCTAGAAATGTAGACAAACCGTAGCAGTAGCAGCAGATTTCGCTCTGCAGGTTGGTCTAGCCACGCCCCATTGTAGCCTCTGCAGGTCTACCATCGGCTTGGCCAAGTGTTGTAGAAAGACGTTGGGCGGATTTAGCACCATAACGGCAGAGTTTTTTTTTTGTTTTTTTACGATGAGGGCAGAACTGCAAAACAACAAAGATGGCGGAGGCTCAGAAATGGCGCTTGTTTAAAACGGCTTTGGCATCAACTTTGGATGATTTAGATTTGGTCTTTTCAATTCAATCCAGTTAATTTATATAGCGCCAATTCACAACAGATGTCATCTCAAGGCACTTAACAAGAAGTCATTTCAACACATTTATACAAACATTCCAATCAGTTAAAAAGTTTCCTATTTAAGGAATCCCAGCAGATTGCGTCAGTCATTGGCATGAGGTTGGGCCCCGTTGATGCAGGCTTTCCAACCACAGCAATCCTTCAGCAATCCCTCATACTGAGCAAGCATGTAGCGACGGTGGAGAGGAAAAACTCCCCTTTAACAGGAAGAAACCTCCAACAGAACCAGGCTCAGTAGGAGCGGCCATCTGCCACGACCGTCTGGGGGTTTGAGAAGACAGAGCAGAAACACAGAAGGAACAGAAGATCTGATATAAGAGAACTTTCTATGTTACAGAAAGTAAAAAGTTGATAACAGGACACAGTGGATGTTCAGTTACTGGGAGGATCATCCCAGTCGATGCCCCCCGTCCAACAGGGCATTGCAGCCAAGCAGGATACCAGACCAGGTATATCTTCTATGGAGAGAAAAACACTGAGAGAAAACAAAGTTAACAGTCGAAATAGCAGAATGTACTGTAATACAACTGGAGAGTAGTAGGAGAAAAGGAAGTAGCAGAGTGAAGAAAATTGGTAAGTCTGTCCTCCAGCAGTCTAAGCCTATAGCAGCATAACTACAGAGATAGCTCAGGATGACCTTAGCCACTCTAACTATAAGCTTTATCAAAAAGGAAAGTTTTAAGCCTGGCCTTAAAAGTAAACAGAGTGTCTGCCTCACGGACTAAAGCTGGGAGCTGGTTCCACAGGAGAGGAGCCTGATAACTAAAAGATCTGCCTCCCATTCTACTTTTAGAGATCCTAGGAACTACAAGTAAACCTGCAGTCTGAGAGCAAAGGGCTCTGTTGGGAACATATGGAACAATTAGATCTCTGATGTATGATGGAGCTGATTATTATGGGCTTTATTTAATATTCATCAGAACTCTTGCTGCAGCATTTTGGATCAACTGAAGGCTTTTAATGGCATTTTGTCTTTTCTTTTGAGAGATGAGCAGAAAGAGGGACTTCAGTTCTTTGTTTCGGCGGTGTATGGCAGAATGCCCTATTGACTGATTTCAATCACTACGTGGTTCGTTGCTCTGATTGGTCCTAGCGCTGTCCACAAGAATTGTGGACTTGGGCTGAGATGCCAATAAGAGAGGAAGAAGCAACTAGTCCAAAAGTAACACAAAAGGCCAGATTTCAGTTTGCAAATGCATTGAGAGACGGGAACATACACTGCTGGAGTCCTGTGGTTTGATGAAACTAAAATCAAAGTGTTTTGCCATACATGACCAACAATAGGAAAGGCAAGGCAAGGGAAGTCAATTTTATTTGTATAGCACACTTTCAACAACACGTTAATTCAAGGTGCTTCACATGATTTAGGGGTAAAATAAAAGTAGCAGTAAAACACAGACAAAGCATATCAAGTAAAAACAGCAATAAAGCAAGAAGCACACACAAAACATGATACATGAAAGCATGACTCAAAGGCAGCTCTAAACAGAAACGTTTTTAGTTGTGATTTAAAAGAACTCAGTGTTTCAGCAGCTTTACAGTTTTCTGGAAGTTTGTTCCAGATTAGAGGAGCATAGAAACTGAAAGCTGCTTCTCCATGTTTGGTTCTGATTCTAGGGATGTTGAGTAGACTGGAATTAGAGGACCTGATTGGTCTGGTGGGGGTTGGTATAGTAACAGCAGATCTTCATCATATTTTGGTGCTAAGCCATTCATTGATTTATAATCTAGTAAAAGTATTTAGAAGTCTATTCTCTGAGCTACAGGGAGCCAGTGTAAGGACTTTAGAACTGGGGTGATGTGCTCTACTTTCCTGGTTCTAGTGAGGAACACGAGCAGCAGCGTTCTGGATCAAATACATTTGGAGTAAAAAGAAGGAAGCTTGCAAGCTTCAAAAAACAGGTACGGGGACGGCAGCAAGATGGTCTGCAGTAATAGGAGGTTATGATGTTAGGCACAAGTCTGTCTTCCCAGTGGACAACGATGCAAAGCATACCATCAAATTAGTTACAAACTGTCTTCAGGACAATGAAAGTCAAACTTTGGAGTGGCCAACTCAAAGCGACACAGGTCTTATAAAAATATATTGGTCTTATTACTGCAAAACATACATTTTGTTCTCTATTCTCTTTGCATCATTTTATCTGAGAAGGATGCTAGGCATCTTTTGAGGTCAGCATCAGTAAGACTGCTGCTACGTCCTGACTTGCTCATCGTAACCAGAGACTGCACAGGTTTGTAGGAGGGGGAGTTCGGGCATCATTTCAGGGATGAAGGGGGGGAAACTGAAAGACCTACAGAGTGTCACGGTTTGTGTTTAACAATTGCAGAGATGGACTGTGGCCAAAGAGCACGGTTTTATCAATAAATTAGAAGGATAACTTAGAGGGACTCAAAGAGCAGGACATGGAGCTCAGGGCAGAGTAACAGAAGGAACTCATTATGAGCAATATAAAACCAGAGAGCTCATATACCCAGGGCTAAAACTGAACCAAGAGAATACACTGAAATACAGAGAACAGAAGAAACAAGAAACTAAACACAGAGATGTGAACTGAGTATGGCACGACTTTTCAACATATAAACATATAAATCACCAGCAAACCAACACTAATGAAACCTAAACTCCCCAGGGCAATGATACAGAGTCACACTTTGCCTCGAGTCTTCTGTTACACGACAGAAAGACAATAGGAAAAAAACCTTCACCTTGATGGAAAATATCAGTACATTTTCAATTTGACAAAACATTTAAAAAAACAAGCTTCAGTATAATATTTAAAGCTGAAATACAATTTCCTTTAACGATCTTTTCAACTCAGATTTAAATTAGAAAATTTGCTGCAAGGTTTGCTGTTTTAATACAGATTCTTTACATTTTTTTCTGTTTAAATTTCAAGGAATAACAACGTTCTTGAGACCAGTCGCTATGACATCAGGTCTTGCTTTCACCTTCCGTACTCAATGTTTACGCCCAATTATTCAGAAGGAGTTCTTAGACAGTCCTTTTTGGTTCACCTTCCTGTTGGAAAATGTTCCCCTAAATATTTTTGTTTTATGAATTTTAGAAAATAAGACTCTTGAAGGCATGAAGTCATTTGAGCGCCTGGTTCTGTCCTATCTCAAGACCCTCACGGCCCCCCTCCTGGACCCTCTGCAGTTTGCCTACAGAGCCAACAGGTCTGTAGATGATGCCATCAACATGGCTCTTCACTTCATCCTGCAGCATCTGGACTTCCCGGGAACCTACGCCAGGATCCTGTTTTGTGGACTTCAGCTCTGCCTTCAACACCATCCTCCCAGACCTTCTCAGAGGAAAGCTATCCCAGATGAACATGCCTGATCCCATCTGCAGGTGGATCACTGACTTCCTGACGGACAGGAAGCAGCATGTGAGGCTGGGGAAGAATGTCTTTGACTCTCGGACCATCAGCACCGGCGTCCCTCAGGGCTGTGTTCTTTCTCCTCTGCTCTTCTCCCTGTACTCCAACTGCTGCACCTCCAACCACCAGTCTGTCAAACTAATTAAGTTTGCAGTTGACACCACCGTTATTGGACTCATCTCGGACGGGGATGAGTCTGTCAACAGGATGGAGGCTGAACGTCTGGTGTCCATTCAGACCAGAACCTCTCGCCGTAAGAACAGTTTCTTCCCCTCTGCTGTTGGACTCATGAACAATAACCCTAAGACTGTTCCCACCACCCGCCCAGTCACATGACCCATATTGTGTTTTTTTTGCACCTGTCTGATTTGCACTGATCGTTACCTGCACTCATGTATATATCAATCTGTTTAGCATATTATATTTTTATTTTTATTTAAGTGTTTGTCTGTTTGTTCTTGTATGTTTGCACAAAGTACCGCAGCAATTTCCTAATGTTGTAAACCTAACCAACATTTGGCAATAAAACCCTTTCTGATTCTGATTCTGATTCTTGTCATTTTGAAAATGAAATGAACTGAACTAAGAGACCTGTCCTTGTGTGGTTTACTGCTGAAGCACCTTTCTGGCGCTCAATTCAGTGAATGAAAGCTTACACGGATCTCCCCCAGGGGACCAAAGTTCACTACCAGCTCTGTGCTGTTTACTGTAAAATATAACATTTGTTCTGTTTACGTCATATTTTTAAAAGCACTTTTTGTAAGATAAAAACTCAAACTTAATTTTCAGACTCCTGAGGAAATCTTTGAAGAAATCTCTGTGGCAGCAATGATTGACGACCACTTGTATCTTCCTCATCTTCTGCAGTTATGGTGAAATTGTTTTAAGATTAATATCTTGCAAAAGAAGTTTGTTTTCTTTGAAATCATTCCCTGAACTCCTTTTTATCTAAACATTAAATGTCACATTCAGACTGAAAAAGGGAGTCATCAAATGCAGAAAAACGTCAAAAGTGTATAAATTCAGATAAAACATTGACACCTTGACATTAAAGCTGAGTGACTGGATGAGTTTTATTGACATTGATAAATATGTCAAGTGAGCTCCAGTATAAACAGTTTCTTATAATATTTATGGGGTCAGTATATTGGAGTCAGTTTGTCTTCTCCTGACCTGAATAAAACAAACACAGGACATCTATTTGTATCTCCAGATAAGACACTAGTAAGCCACTAAAGAATCTGGCTGTTCACACAGTGCTGTATGAAAAGCGATGTGGAAGGAAAAAGTGCAGCCACAAAAGATGGACTACCAGCAGGAATGAATCCAGCCTCGGGAAGATTATGAAGAAAAACCAATTCAAGAGTTTGGTTGAAATCCACAAGAAATGGGCTTTCAGCTGCCGTCTCCAGGAGCCAGCACACACAGGGTGCGTTCACACCAGCCCTGTTTAGGCCCCTTTAATCAAACTCTGATTTGTTTGCCCAGAAGGTCTGGTTTGTTTGGGGAGGTGTGAACGCCCCGCCAAAAAACCTAGGTCTCGGCGCTGTTGAAGTGAACTCTGGTTTGATTGCGTATGTGAATGACAAGCAGGCCGGGACCACTTTAATTGAAATGAATTGAATTCTTTATTGTCATCATGCCAAAGGCATGACAAGATAAAAAAGGACAGCTGCCACAGTAAGGTGCATTTACATTTAAAACAAGTCATTTGTTGGGGGGGGGATTTATATATATATATATATATATATATATATATATATATATATATATTTATATATATGTATATATACACATACATACATACACACCCATACACATATCCATACATATACCTATACCTATATATACATATACAGACACATACACACATACATACTCTAAAATAAAAAGTCCTCAGATTTAAAACAGTAAATTCATAATATGGAGTTTAGCGCTCTAACTGCCCAGGGATAAAAGCTATATTTAAATCTGGTAGTCCTGCATCTGAGGGACCGAAGCCTCCTCCCTGATGGCAACCAGGTAAACCGGCTCTGACCAGGGTGGGAGGGGTCAGCAAAGATCCTCTGTGCTCTGGGGCTCAATCATGGAGCTTTTTCTCATTTCACACAAAGACGGGAGAAAAAATAAAAGCCTAAAGCATGCAAAATCTAAAAATGCAGCGAAGACGGGCCTTAAAGCCTCGTGTGACTTCAAATAAAGCAATCACACACATCGACTGATAGATTTCTTTTATTCCTTTAAATCCACACTGAAGATCATTTTTAAATGGATTTCAGAGAACTTCACATCTTACAAAACGCCATGAAAATAGAAAAATATTCTCAGCATATTATCAATTTGTTCCTCTTCAGGAACCTTTTCAGATTGACTTTGAACTGGTGTCCATTGTAAGTGAATGCATTGCCATCTGATGGGTGAAACTGGCAGGAAATTTATCAGAAATCATCGGCGTCTGGGTTTTTGGGCAGTGACATCATCGGAGTATTGATCGGCTAGTTTCACAGAATGACCTGATTTAAGGCCCGCTGATGTCGTTCTACTGCGGCAGCAACTTTAAGCCTTATGCACTGTGCTCATCCCGAGAAGATGAAAGCGGCATCGAGTGAGAAATGATCCTTTCTCAGGGACAAAGCAATGCAGGGAAAAGTGTTTACCCCCTTACAGATGTCCTCTGTTAGCACACCTAAATATTGCAGGTTAAACAAATGTTTAGATCGGACAAAGATAACCTGAATCAATTGATGCCTTCAATTATAAAGAGAAAAATGTTATCTGAACCAACCTGGCGCTATGTAAAGAAACACCCCCCCACCCACCTCCATCCACCTTGTTAAATCATGAATCAGCTGCCACACCAAGTCATGATTAATACACAACCTGTAGAGTCAACAGATCACTAAAACAGAACCTCTCTGGAGAACATGAAGTATGCAAAAAGATCCCAAAAAGCAACATCATGTCGGATCTAAAGATATTCACCAACAAATGAGAAACACACTCCCTGATGTCTCTCAGTCCAGAAAGGTCTACAAAGCCATTTCTAAGGCTTTGGGACTCCAGAGAACCTCAGTGAGAACCAGGGGTGGGCTGGCCATGAAGAGGTTTCCCGAATGGCCAGTCTGTTCTAGACCGGTGGCCGGAACGTTTGTTTCTGAAACTACCGTCCAGAGTTCGAATCCCGTCCTCGTAGACATTTACTGCAGGTATCCCCACTTTCTGTATACTATCCACTGCTAAAAAACGTGAAATCATACATAAACTACATGTTGTATTTACTCAGTTTAGCTTTGTCTGGTATTAAATCATGGCTAGAAACATGTGTGAAACAAAAAGCCCCAGGTGAAGTGTTCAAAGGGACACGGTGATGTGGAGCTGGTCTGAAGCCCCGCCGGGCCGTGGGAAGCGCGGGCGTGAACCGGAGCCCTGACCCCACGGTGGGAGGAGGTTCAGTCCACAGCAGATACAGGAGGACAGCGGCTTCAGGGTGTCCACGTGTTGGCCTCCACAAAGACAGCATGAGTCGCTCCAAGGACACGGGAATGTTATCAGCCCTTTTACACCGATACGGCTCAGTGGGGAGAATGGATTACGGATATATTAGGAACATCTGAGGCATTAAAAACTTTCACAACCAAAAAGCCCCTTTTTCACTCATCCTGAAACAGATTAAAATTCTGTCTGAAGCCGCATATTAAAAGGCTTATTAGAAAGTCTCAGTTACAAGTGCTATACGTTGATAGGCAGCCACGGCGTTTCCAGCCTCCGTCGGGAATCTGGTTAATCACGGTTCGGGGGAAGAGAGAGCTGCGTGTATCTCAGAATAGTCAGCGTGCAGAAAACGCCAGCAGCGCCGCTCCAGACGAGCAGCAGCTGCGATGAGTCGTCCAGGATGAATTTATGCAACCTGGCACTCTCACTCAGTGGATCTCTGGAGTAGCTGACTAAATCGGAGCCCTCCCCTCCTCCTCCTCTCCACATCCGCAATGCCTTTCCATCATCCCGCTGCCCGTCACGATCGCTGGCTCACCTTCGGCTCTTGAAGCTGCACACCAACCATGAGGGTGTTTTTAAAACGAGCCGAGTTCTGTGGTTGGAGACTGTATGAGAGAGCATCCAACAACCCTGATTAGGATGCGTTTTGAGCCTCTTAGTCCCACAGTAGGGGGAGACGGCCAATATTTTCGACAAGGCAGGCTAGTTTTTAAAGGAGCTGGTTGATGTCCAAAGCCAGTGAAGAATGCAGAGATGGTAAATGTCGAGCAGAGCAGTTCAGAGAAGGTTCTAAGGAAGGGAGTGGGGGTCCAACCTGCAGCTCGTGGGTCATTTAAAGCCCTCTGAATGAGTTTGTGGGGCCCACTGCAGCATTTTAAGGATGGTAGAAATGTGGCCCTACAGAACATGATGCAGATGGAAAATCTTAATTTTCACTCCGAATTAAAATAATCCAAAAATGGAAAATATCACATAAAATCCAAACTGGTTTTCATTAACATTTAATAACGCTGAATTTGTTGGCCTTTGTGTTCATTTTAATACCAAATGACATTTACAAAGTAGATATTTTTGTTATTAAGCTCCTCCTGTGGAACCAGCTCTCAGTTTTAGTCCCTGAGGCAGACACCCTGTCTACTTTGAAAATGCAACTCACCCCCAAATCAACTTTTTTTGCTGATAAACTGAATAAATGAGCGTCTAATCGTGCTGTCTACATGTCCTTATTTTTGGTATTTTTAGTAAAAATAATAACTTTCTACCAAAAGCCCTCAGTGTGGCGCCCTCTTCAGGTAAAAACTTTACACTGCACTTAAATTTGGATAAGGCATTGCTATTGGCTCAGCCTCTATGGCTGACGTCAGTCATCCTGCCGCTGTGGAGTATAAAACAAGCCGTATAAAACGTATAAAACACACCATCATAGCGAGTTGGAGTTGGAATAGGCAAGAAAGTGTTGATGCCGCACAGCCCCCCACCCCCCGCATCCCTCGGTCCGCCTGGTTACACCTTCTTTTGGCACATTTTTGAAACTGGAAATGTAGGTGGAGTACGACTCTGGTAGGGGGGCGAGTTGCTCTTTAAGCCCAAGCTTAAAACCTTCCTTTCTGATAAAGCTGATAAAGTAAATCAGGTCATCCTGAGCTATCTTAGTCGAATTTAGTTGAATTTTAGTACTTTTGAATATAATGCAACTGTTTTTAGCACTCCTCAGATTTTATGTGTCACAGTTTATAGGCCTCCTAAAAAGAGTGCACTTTTTATTCAAGAATTTTCAGAGTTTTTATCAATTTTGTACAACTCCTTTGAAAGGATCATTTTAGCTGGTGATTTTCATCTACACATGGATAACCTTTTAGACCCTTTATCAACAGAATTTTTAAATATTTTGAATTATATGGATTTTAGTCAGCATGTCATGCAGCCAACTCACAACAGAGGACACACCCTGGACTTGGTCATCACGCATGGCCTGTCCACCCGTGTGTCCTCTGTTGTGAGTTGACTGTCTCTGACCATTACTGTGTGTTTTTTAACATCACCAGTTTTATCCAGCAGGAGACCGCTGTGAGAACTGTCAGGAAGCGCCATCTAACCCCTGAAGTGGCTGCAGGTTTTCTAGAAGTTTTCCAAAAGTTTCCTCCTTTTCTCTTACCTGCCCCCTGTGATTTTATCGCCAGTGATTTTAACAGAAGACTTCAGTCCGCTCTTGACCTGCTGGCTCCACTTAGAGTGAAACGCTCACATTCAAAACTTGCAGCGCCATGGAGAAATAACAATCTTAAAAAACTAAAGAGGGACTGCAGGGCGGCAGAGAGAAAATGGAGAAAAAATAAAACCACGATAAACCATCAATTATACACAGAACTTCTCAAATCCTATAATAATGCTGTAAGAAATTCAAGAAATGCTTACTTTGCAAAAATCATATCAGACAATAAAAATAATCCTAAAACAATTTTTTCCACTATTGATAAAAATTTTAACTGTACTACTAATGCATTCCTTTACTTTGACTGTTATTGCTGTCATGTTCCATTGTTAGAATCCAGTTTTTCACTTTTTATTTACAAATGAAATAATTTGTTTTACCACATTAAACCAAATGACATGCTCACTGATTTGATAATATCACTTAGAACCTAGCGGTGCTTGGTAATGAAGACACAGGCAATTGAAGGTAATCATTTTTAGATAAATAATTAATCTAAATCTGTAAAACTGGAGACAAAGAGAAAAATGAACAACTGGAAGATTCATTTGAAAAGATTTTTGACTTTATGTGTGTCGTTACTTGTTAAAAAACGCTGACTTTGCTGCTTTACATGAAGCGATGGCGGCTTGACAGATTAATGCACACGCCCATCACATCATTTTATGGGCAGAAAAATTTCAAGCTGTTACCTCATGCAGCTATGCCTACTTCAGGCTGAAATCTCTCCCCGAGGTCCACCTTCCTGGCGGTAAATTTTCTACTAATGTCCCGTCCACTCGTTAAACTCTTCTCTCACTCAAAAATGTGAATCATCTGTTCACTCATCTGTCTTTCTGTCGGACTGTCAGGCTCCTCCACACACACCTTTAATCATCCATCCATTACCAAGCGCTCTGTTTTCTCAGGTTATTAGATTTATAACAGCGTTAGAGAGGCACCATTATAGGGATAATGTGGAAGCATCATGTGAGCAACAGCATCACTGGATCCAACGAGCTAAGTTGCCTCCTGTGACGGTAGAGCTCTGTGTGGAAGCAACGCCTCAGGCAGCCTCGCAGACAGAGGACTGATGAGAAATCCTTCAGATGCGTTCCTCACTAAAGTCTTTTTTAAGACAATAACACATGAGGTGAAGATGGTTACCTGATATTCCACAAAAATACTTCACTAAACAGCCTTTTTTATTCAAAAAATTTTTATTAATCCCAAAGGGATATTAGATCATAGAATTTAAGCAAAGGCTAATTAAAACAAAGTTTTTAATAAAGTGTTCAGACTGACAGCTGTGATAGAGAACTGGAAGAAAATCAAAAATGTATTCTGGATTCATTATTTTAACCTAGTGGAACCAGTTCAAGTTGTTATAATTTGTGAGTTAAAGGAGTCAAACCCATTGGCATCCAGAGCAAAACATTGGTGAAAAGAAGTTTGAGAAATTGAACAGATAAAACTTACTGTAGCAAATATAAGGACACAAACTGGGTAACACAAGAATCCAGTAACAAACAACAACCCAGGAGCTAAAATACATGAGAGAGATGCAAATGAGGAAAGAAACTGGAAGAGGCAATCAGAGGCTGATAGGAAACAGCTGAGGGAAATCAGGGGATAGAAAACAGCTGTGGATTGGAGCGAGCAGGTAGGCTGAAGGAAGGAGAATGATAAACTCCGGAGAAAATCTGAGACCGAAGGAAACTACAAATCAAAGAGGAAAAGACTAACAGTTATCTAAGAGAACCAAATCCAAATGCACACAGAACAAAATGTAAGAAAAACAAAAACAAAAGCAAAAGAATGAACTAGTATGGCAAGACCTTAACTGATATAAACATAACATAAAACATAAACACAGCAGAAAACCAAAACCCAAAGGATAGCAACACGAGTAGCTTTAAGTTTAAATATATGTTCAATAATACAACTGATCATTTTTTTCCAAAATATTCTTTATATTCGTAGTTAAGCTGGAAGTTAACCTGAATCTTAAAAATAATTTTTATTGATTCTTTTAACATTTTCTGGCATTAAATTACAGTTTCTATCATTCATTTTGGAGTCATTTATGCTAGAGAGAAATAACACTAAAATGTTTCATCAACTTTTTATTCTTAAATGAAAGTAGAACACATTTTAATGTGAATTGGATTTAAATTTATGGAATGTAAACGTTTTGAAAAAAAAAAAAAAAATATATATATATATATATATATATATATATATATATATATATATATATATAGGCCAAAAGGACACCTTCACATTCAATTGAATGAGTATACAAATATATATATAATTTTTTTTTTTCATTCTCTGGGATTAATCTAACTCTACCGCATCTGTGTGGAATAAGCTGTTTTTTTAAATTAGAATAAATGTGTCATTATCTGCTAAATTAGACACAGATTCAACTCATCTCTTTAGCTAAGAGCTCTTTTAGTGAATCAGATTAACAGATGTAGAACTCATATAAACTGAATGCGCTGCATGATTTTGGTGACAGGGCTGCGACCCCTTAGCATGATGTCCCCACCACCATGCTTCCTCTTCTGAATACAGATTTGTTCCTGCCTTTTCTAAATAAATTTGGATATTTCAGCAAAACCACCAACTTGAAAAGGAAATATTTGATGATCAGTCCCAATTATTGATAACTAATACTTTTCACCTTTTCCCACATTACAATCAAAAACTTGAATACATTGTATTATACTTTTCTTTAAATTGACCAACACTGCAGTGCATACATGTAAACAAATGTATGGTTTCAGACTATCTCGCAGGCATTTTTATACAACTTGAGTTGTTTTACATTTTGTCATTAAAACACAAAATTAAACGTATCAACTCTGAAGTGGAAATAGTATGATCCAACTTTTTCTATCATATTTTTATCAATAAAAACCTGAAAACTATGGTGCCCATATGCAGTCGATCCTTTTTAACCCTTTCCCCCCTAAATAAAATCCTTTCCTTTAAGAAGTCATCTAATGAGTAAATACAGTCCAGGTTTGTATCATTTAATGTCAGCATGAATCCTGATGTTCAGTGAGTTCCTCAGAGGTCTGCCAGAGAACATTGGGAAACAATCAGCATCATGAAGACCAAGTACCGCAGCAGACAGGTCAGGGAGAACGTTCTGGAGAAGTCTGAACATCGAACAGAATCCTGTTCAGGCCAAGAGAAGTCGTGTCCAGTTGACGGGAAGATGGGTGGAGCTAATTTCAGGACGATGCTGGAATAAAACCAGTTAGAAGCTGCAGAAGACCTGAGACCGGGGTGGAGGTTCACCTTTCAGCAGGACAACCACCCTGAGCATCCAAGCAGTGATATTATGGGATACTTTATGGATACTTTTCATGTATCATATGTTTTGTGTATGCTTCTTGCTTTACTGCTGTTTTTACTTTATATGCTTTGTCTGTGTTTTCATGTAAAGCACCTTGAATTACCTGGTTGTTGAAAGTGAGCTATACAAATAAAATTGCCTCACCTGCCTTTAGATCGAAGCAGATTCATGTGTTAGAATGGCCTAGTCAAAGTCCAGACCAAAATCTAACAGATTCTGTGGAAAGACTTGAAAACTGATCTTGAGCTGTTTAACAAGGAAGACGGGACAAAAAGGTTCGTCTCTAGCAGGCAGAGAGAGACTCACAGCTGTAATCAGAGCAAAAAGCCTCTCAGGGCGGCAATTACATTAAACACATTAGATTTTTATTCACTAAACATTTTTTAAATGTATTACTTTGCTTCCACTTCACAATCATAACCCTGTTATGTTGGTCAGTCACATAAATCCAGATAAAACAATAAAGTTTGTGGTCGCACTGTAACAGAATGTAAAACGTTCCAGGGGTGTGAATACTTTTGCAAAGCACTGTAGCTGAATGACTTTAGCACCATCTGAGTTTGACACACTTTGGATTCAGAGTTCTGGACCGAGTCCACTAACAAGACTTGTCACACCTTCTGATAGGTTCTGATGATGCTCAGGTTCATTCTTCTTTGACTCTAACTTTCCCTCAGAGGTTTCAAGCATTTAAACGATTCTCGCTGTGTGAGATCCTTGTTCCTACAAGTCGAGCCCGGAGCGTTGTGACATGAGAGATGTGCGGACCGCGTCTCACGGCCTCCTCGGACCAATTTACCGTGTCAAACTCAGACGTGCTCAATTCATGATCTCGTGAAAAGCGTGAGACTCTTACCTCCATAATGAACTCTCAGTCACACTGTTGAGGTTGAAGTCAAAGAGTTTGGTTAGCATCAGAATGACCTGCAAAACAACAGAAGAAACACAGTTAGGACGCACATCTAGTAGTTTGATCAATAATGATGTTTATTAATAGAAATTATAAGATGGAGAATCGAGAAACATTGCAAGGAAGGAAAAAAATTAGTCCCAATGAGATTAGTTTATTCAGATTTCACTCCCTTGTCTCCTTTTTGTCTCAAATAATTAGGCTACAAACGTCAGACTGAAACATTTTCAGCCTTTTTTCTCTGTAACGTTGTAGAAAGTAGAAGTGGAGATCGTAAAGTTATTTTTCCATCTGAATAATTTGACCTTTATCCATCATTCAGCTCGTTGCAGATCTAAATTAAGTTGATTCTGCACATATTGACCCACAGATGTTGGCATCATCTTGGAGCAGCTGCTACGTTAGTTCTGATTGGGTGTGTTCATATATTTTTCGGTTGAGGTGTTGCTGTTTCTACAATTATTCCTTCTGGTTCTGGATCCAGCTGGAAGGATTTTTGCTTTTGCTTTTTTTACTTTCCGACAGTTGTTATGATGTATAACCATGGCAACTGGGAGCCGTTGATTAGCATCTCAAAAACTCAAATAATCCCTGAACTACGACTCCAAGTCCCAGAGAAGTGGAAAAGGAGGCTTCGTGGGTGCAGAGCAGGAGCAAAGAGCAGAGAGAGAAGGAGGAAGTTCAAACAACCCCGACTCCAACCTCTCTCTGCTCGGCTTTCTGACCAAACGGCCAGGCGCCGAGTTAAAGAGGAGCAGGAAAAGCAAATGAGGTGGATTAGGAGAGCTCGCCATGTTACTGTGGAATATCGCCTACTGCCCAGATATTGAGCTTCTTCCTGCCCACAGCATCAACATCCACAACGTCGCCATGACGATACTTGGATGATATGAGTTCCGACATTTAATTTCCCTTTGGGATGAATAAAGTGTTTTTATAGAATTGAATTGTAAGCTAGATATTAAGGGATTTGATTCATTGCTATTAATTAGTTAAAATTAAGGTCTGTTATTTTGGGAAAACAGTGGTTTCAACTTCTTCATTACATCAAGAAGAAGCACTAAGTTGGTAATTCTTTCAGACGTTTGAGAATCAGGTACTTTTTCCTCTGGCTGCATTTTGTTCACATAAATAATAAATATAGATTTTTTTTTTCAACTGAATGTATGTAATATCTTTCATCTAAATGTGGGCCAGACACACCAGTGAAGAGATGATATGAGGTGGACAGCTCAATATGAGGACCAAATGTTTCTTTGCAGAATTTTATCTTTGTGAATTAAACTGAAAAGTGTTTTGGAGATACAGAAGCGAGTCAGCCTGATAGAGTAAAAAATACGACTTTGTGACTCACGTTGAACGGTTTTCTTTTTAACTCAGCTCAGCGTCTTTATGCTTTCCAGAGAGACACACGTCTTTTCTTTTATTTTACACATTTTTTCCAAGCTGTCACACACCTGAATAACATTTTCAGATGTTATCCATCAACTTTATCTTCTGCAAATCTATAAATGTTTATCTCATTTCCTTCATTCAAAGGATGAATTTGTGTTTTCACTCAGATTTACAGGACAACAGCCAGAATGAAACATTTATATTACTGCTCACACAGAGGATCAAAGCATCAGTTTGCTCCTAACCACAGGAGCACAGAAGTCTCCTTTAACAATCTTAGATGGAAACAGCCTTCTGAAAGCTCGAAACACTCATGATAATCTTGTATTAATACATCACATTTACACACTGTAACCCAAGTGGTGTCTCTAATACTTTTACTAGTTTATAAATGATTGAATGGCTTAGCACCAAAGTATGTTGAAGACTTGTTTAATCCAGTTAATCCGTATCCTGATACGTGATCTGTACGTGACTCTGTGACGGGGTAAGCCGTATTGCGTAATTTCCTGTTGTCACTGCTGTGCTCCGTGGAGCTGTTTTGGTGTTCAAACGCTCTTGAATTGATCTTATTTTCTCTCTGCTGAGGCCTTTCTAAGTTATTTTAACACACATCACACTAAAACACACGTTTTGTGGTGGTGTACTTTACGTTTTGGGAACTCCTTGTGTTTCACACAGCTTTTCTTGGGGTGGAAGGTCTCGCTAGCTCAGTTAGCTTAGCTTCATTGCGGCTATGGCTACTCTTCTCTCTCCTGTCTCTAACTCTTCTCTTCTCTCTTGCTCTCTCTGTCAGATGTTTAGTTACTTCCCTGCCTCCTTTAGTGATAATGGTAACTGTAATAAATGTAATATTTTTGTAGCTTTGGAGGCGAGGGTATCAGAATTAGAAGCACGGCTCCGCGCTGTTGAAAAACCAGCAGATAGCCGAAGCCCATTAGCCAGCACGGAGCCAACAAGGATAGAACCCCCTAGCTGTCCTCCGGTAGAGCCCGCGCAGCCGGGACCTCAGGCCGGCTGGGTGACGGTACGTAGGAAGCATAGTTCTAGGACCCAGCCCCGGGCCACCACCAACCGGTCCGCGTTTCTAACAGATTTTCCCCGCTCAGCGACACACCCGCTGAGAAACCGACCCTGGTACTTGGCAGCTCCATAGTCAGAAACGTGGCATTAGAGACACCATTGACCATAGTCAAATGTTTGCCAGGGGCCAGAACGGGCGACATCAAATCCTACCTGAAACTGCTGGCTAAAGATAAGCGAAAATACAGTAAGATTGTTATTCACGCTGGCGGTAATGACACCCGGTTACGCCAATCGGAGGTCACAAAAATTAGTGTTGCTTCGGTGTGTAAGTTTGCTAAAACAATGTAAGACTCTGTCATCTTTTCTGGTCCCCTGCCTGATCGGACCAGTTACGACATGTTTAGCCGCATGCTGTCATTCCATCAATGGTTGTCTAGGTGGTGTCCTGCAAACGATGTGGGCTACATTGATAACTGGTGAACATTTTGGGGAAAACCTGGTCTGATCCGGAGAGACGGCATCCATCCCACTTTGGATGGAGCAGCTCTTCTTTCTAGGAATATGGCCAAATTTATTAGTCCTCCAAAACACTGACAACCCAGGGTCCAGACCAGGAAGCAGAGTCGTAGTTTAACCCACCTCTCTGCTGCTTCTGTACTGTTACCCCCCCATTACTCTATAGAAACAGTGTCTTGCCCACGGCCAAAATTAAATGGATTAAAATTTAGCCCACAAAAGCAAATTATGGAAATCTCATAAAGATAAATACGACTTTGACTGAAAATAAATCTATTAAATGTGGTTTATTAAACATAAGATCTCTCTCCTCAAAGACTTTGTTAGTAAATTACTTGATTTGTGATAATCACATTTATTTGCTTTGTCTCACAGAAACCTGGTTGCAGCAGGAGGATTATGTCAGTATAAATGAGTCAACTCCTTCCAGTCATTTAAATTTTCACATTCCTAGAAATACTGGGTGAGGAGGAGGAGTTGCAGCCATTTTTTGTTCTGATTTACTAATTAGTCCCAGACCAATTGATAGCTACAGTTCTTTTGAACATCTAACCCTTAATTTTCCTCATCCAAGTTGCAAAACATTAAGATCATTTTTGTTTGTGGTTTTGTATCGTCCACCAGGCCCTTACTCTACATTCTTGGACCAGATCTCAAATTTTTTATCTGATTTAGTATTAAATACTCATAGAGTCATTATAATGGGGGACTTTAATATTCATGTGGATATTGAAAGTGAAAGTGTCTAAATGCAGCCTTTAGTGCTATTTTAGACTCAATTGGCTTTACTCAAAAAGTACAGGGATCGACCCACTCGGGTAAACACACTTTGGACCTTATACTGACATACGGTATTGAGTGTGAGGAAATAACAGTCCACCCACATAACCCGGTCCTGTCTGACCACTTCTTGATAACTTTTGAATTTACTTTAACTGACCATCTTAAATCTGAAAGAAAATGTCATTATAGTAGAGCTTTATCAGACAATGCTGTAACAATTTTTAAAGAATCTGTTCCATTCTTACTTTCCTCAGTGTCTCAGGGTAACACAGTGGATGGCAGCAATTCTATTACTAACCCTTCGGAAATTGATGGTCTGGTTCACAGCGTTACGTCCTCATTGCGTTTGACATTAGATAGTGTAGCCCCATTAAAAAAGAAAGTGGCTAGCCATAGGAGGCTGACTCCTTGGTTCAACGCAGAGTTGCGTACTTTAAAGCAGAATACTAGGAAGTTGGAGAGAAAATGGCGCTCTACACACCTAGAGGATTCCTATTTAACCTGGAATAACAGTCTACTGCTGTATAAAAAGACCCTTCAACAAGCTAGAACAGCATATTTTTCATCATTAATAGAGGCGAATAAAAACAATCCTAGGTTTCTTTATAGTACAGTTGCCAAACTTACAGAGTCATAGCTCTGTTGAGCCAACTATTCCCCCAGCTCTTAGCAGAGATGATTTTATGGGATTCTTCATAAATAAAATTATTTCCATTAAAAATAAAATCATTGGCATCCTCCCAAACATGATTACTTCTTCCTCAGTAAATGAGTCAGTATCGGAAAGAACTGTAGATCCTCAGTTGTGCTTAGGCTGTTTTGATTCAGTCGAGCTTTCGGAATTATCAAAAATATTAGCCTCATCTAAACCTTCAACTTCAACTTAGAAAGGCTTGAAAATGTTGCAGGGATCAAAGGAACAGCACTAGGCTGGTTTAAATCATATTTGTCTGATAGATTCCAGTTTGTTCATCTAAATTATAAATCTTCTTCACTCTCAAGGGTTACTTGTGGAGTTCCACAGGGTTCTGTGCTTGGACCAATTCTGTTCACCATATATATGCTCCCAATTGGTAGAATCATTAGACAGCATGGGATAAATTTCCACAGCTATGCCGATGATACACAACTATATTTATCCATAAATCCTGATGAACCCAGTCAGTTAGGTAGATTACAGGCATGTCTGGAAGACATAAAAACATGGATGACCCTAAACTTTTTGCTTTTAAATTCTGACACAACAGAAGTTGCTGTCTTTGGACCAGAAGTTCTTAAACAGAAACTGATTAGTCAATCACTTCATCTGGATGGCATTAAATTGGCCCCCAGTAATAACGTAAAGAACCTCAGCATTATTGTTGACCAAGACTTGACATTTAAATCCCATATTAAACAGGTTTCCAGGATTTCTCTCTTTCACCTCCGGAATATTGCTAAAATTAGAAACATCCTGTCCAGGAGTGATGCTGAGAAACTAGTCCATGCATTTGTTACCTCAAGGCTGGACTACTGTAATTCTTTACTATCAGGTCGTCCACAAAATGCCATTAAAAGCCTTCAGTTGATCCAAAATGCGGCAGCAAGAGTTCTGATGAATATTAAAAAGAGAGATCACATTTCTCCTGTTTTAGCTTCCCTTCATTGGCTCCCTGTTAAATCCAGAATAGAATTTAAGATCCTTCTTCTTACATACAAAGCCCTTAATAATCAAGCTCCATCATCCATCAGAGATCTAATTGTTCCATATGTTCCTAACAGAGCCCTTTGCTCTCAGACTGCAGGTTTACTTGTAGTTCCTAGGATTTCTAAAAGTAGAATGGGAGGCAGATCTTTTAGTTCTCAGGCTCCTCTCCTGTGGAACCAGCTCCCAGCTTTAGTCCGTGAGGCAGACACTCTGTTTACTTTTAAGGCCAGGCTTAAAACTTTCCTTTTTGATAAAGCTTATAGTTAGAGTGGCTAAGGTCATCCTGAGCTATCTCTGTAGTTATGCTGCTATAGGCTTAGACTGCTGGAGGACAGACTGACCAATTTTCTTCACTCTGCTACTTCCTTTTCTCCTACTACTCTCCAGTTGTATTACAGTACATTCTGCTATTTCGACTGTTAACTTTGTTTTCTCTCAGTGTTTTTCTCTCCATAGAAGATATACCTGGTCTGGTATCCTGCTTGGCTGCAATGCCCTGTTGGACGGGGGGCATCGACTGGGATGATCCTCCCAGTAACTGAACATCCACTGTGTCCTGTTATCAACTTTTTACTTTCTGTAACATAGAAAGTTCTCTTATATCAGATCTTCTGTTCCTTCTGTGTTTCTGCTCTGTCTTCTCAAACCCCCAGACGGTCGTGGCAGATGGCCGCTCCTACTGAGCCTGGTTCTGTTGGAGGTTTCTTCCTGTTAAAGGGAGTTTTTCCTCTCCACCGTCGCTACATGCTTGCTCAGTATGAGGGATTGCTGAAGGATTGCTGTGGTTGGAAAGTCTGCATCAACGGGGCCCAACCTCACGCCAATGACTGACGCAATCTGCTGGAATTCCTTAAATAGGAAACTTTTTAACTGATTGGAATATTTGTATAAATGTATTGAAAGGACTTCTTGTTAAGTGCCTTGAGATGACATCTGTTGTGAATTGGCGCTATATAAATAAACTGAATTGAATTGAATTGTTTTTCACCATACCATCCCTCCAGACCACTCAGGTCTTCCGACTCTAGTCTACTAATTTTCCCTTGAATCAGAACCAAACATGGAGAAGCAGCTTTCAGTTTCTATGCTCCTCTAATCTGGAACAAACTTCCAGAGCACTGCAAAGCTGCTGAAACACTGAGTTCCTTTAAATCAAAGCTAAAAATCCAATGTGCTCAGAGCTGCCTTTGAGTAAGTGACTAATAATAGCTGGAATGTCATATGTTTTATATGTGCCATATGTCATGAGTCACTAATGTTGTGTTTTATGCTTTTACTGTTGTTTCTATTTTATCCCCTAATCACCAAAAGCACACTGAATTGCCTTGTTAAAATTGTGCTATACAAATAAAGTTGCCTTGCCTTGTTTTTGTTCATGTTTATCAGACAAATATATTCATACATACATATATACAACTGAATTGTTCATTTTGCAGTTATTATTATCTTTATTTTCTTTTTGGACATTTTGAACAAAGTAAAGCATTTTCTAACCACATTTAGAGTTACAAGAAATAAAAGGTGCAACTTAAAGCTGTAAAGACAAATGATTGAAAATAAAGGTGATACTGTGGAGAGTTGGATTTATATGGGAACACAAGGAGTGAATGTGACTGTTCACATGTTAAGGTTTGGGGGGGGGGGCAGGAAGAGGCTTCTGCTTCCTGACAGCCTGGCGGCTGAAGCTGTTCATCAATCTGTTGCTTCGGCTCTGATGTCTGCAGAACCGACACCCAGACTAACCCAGTAGCCAATACTGAATCACACAAACGTCGTGGAAGATGTGAGTGCAGTTCCATAAGAGTCTACCATGAAAACATAGAAATCTGAAACTACAGCAGTGGAGGAAATTCTGAGTCAAATATCTAAACAGTCAATTATAAACGTGACTGCAAGGGATAATATCCAGATAGCATTTATATAAAAATCCCATCTGAGCGATACTGAACACACTAAACTGAATAAAACAGAGTACACAAAAGTCTATTTCTCTTCACATAGCTCAGGGAGACATTGAGGGATACATATCTGAATATAAAGATAATAAAGGAAGATACATTATGATAATAGGCTAAACTGAGGGAACATTAGTCAGTGTGTTTAATGTTTACATCCCACCAGGCATAATTGGTCCTTTCATAAACATGTACTAGAACCCATGTCAACAGGAGAGTCGGGGCATTTTAATATGTGGGGGCGACTTTAACATTCAATTAAACCCAGAAATGACCGTTCTAATTGTAAGCAAGATTCCAATCAATTGAGGAAAAGTTCATATTTACATGAAGGAAACAAACTCGACAGGTGTTGTCTACACCCACTATTCTGGAGCGAAAAACGGGTACTTCAGAGTGAACTTGTTCTTGATGTCCACATGAGATATATTTCAACTAGTAAATTGTGACATTGGCACATGTACACTTTCAGATCATAATCCGGTATATTTGTCACTTGACCTTAATGGTAAAATCAAGTCTGGAATATAAACACAAACATCCTTAATGACAAGGAGATCAGAGATCAATTGAAGTTAGAAATCGTTTCCTATTTGCAATACAATGTGCTCCGTCCATCTTGGTTGTTGTGTCCTTGGGCAAGACGCTTCACCCGCCTTGCCTCCTGGTGGCGGTCAGAGGACCCGGTGGCGCCTGTGTGTCCGGCAGCCTCGCCTCTGTCAGTGTTTCCCAGAGCAGCTGTGGCTACAACCATCAGCGTGTGAATGACTGGATGTAGTGTAAAGCGCTTTGTGCTCCTCTGACCCTATACAAGTACATTTACAACGATAATGGAGAAGTTTCACCTGTGATATTATGGGATGTTTTAAAAGCAGTGGTCAGGGGCAAGATAATTGTGATTTCATCTACTCTAAAGAAACAATATAAACAAAGATTATTCGACCTTGAAAATAAACTGTGGAAGCTACAGAAAGAACACTGCTCTTCTCTATGGGAAGCTGTTAAATTAAAGATAATTGAAGTGAAAAAGGAAATAGATGTGATAACAACACAGGTAATACAAAAACACTACGACCCTGGATGGAAAGCTAAGAAACTTCTTCCATACAGATTAAGGAACGAAGAGGCAGTGAGAGCAATTTTTAAAATCATGCATCCTGTAAAGAACCAAATTGAAACTAACCAAGAAAAAGTACAGCAATGTTTCGAAGAATACTATCAGAAATTATATTCTCAACCTAAACTAATAAGTCTGATGGAAATCGATTCATTTTTATCCACATTAAAATGACCCAAAATCACAAGTGATCAAAGTATGAAAATAAAGTCCAAAATAACTAAAGAGGAAATACTATTTGCAATTAAAAGACTAAAAATCAGAAAAGCCCCAGAAGCTGATGGATTAAATTCATTTTTTTCTTTTAAATAATGGATTTAATTCCAAATGGTACAAGAAGATGCAAGATCAGCTAGTCCCAACGCTAATGAAAACATTCATCTGGGTATTTGGAAAGAAGGTGATTCCTGCCTCTTGGAGGGAGGCTATCATTTATGTAATTCCAAGGACAAGGAGAACAAGGACAAACTGGACTGCGGAAACTATCGTCCTGTCAGTGTACTTAATATGGACTATAAATTGTTTACATCTATATCTAGCAAAAATCTGGAGCTAATTTTGCCAGAGATTATAAACAAAGACCAGACTGGCTTTATCAGAAAAACAGTTCTGATCCTAAAACATGTCATGCAATTCAAATTAGAAACTATAGTAATGATTTTTGATGCAGAAAAAGGGTTCGACTCAGTACAATGGGAGTTTTTATATAAAGCAATGGCTGTGTTTGGCTTCCACCCCGACGCCACCGAGACATTTTCAGCACTGTACAATAAACTCACTGCCAGGATTAGAATAAATGGGGACGTATCCAAATCTATAGTTCTGGAAAGAGGAAAACGTCATGCTCTAGATAGGATGTTCAAAAGTTGGGCCTAAAAAGGACTCACTACTTATTATTCCTTTGTCCAACAAGGGGACATTTATGAGCTTTGAGTCACTCCAAAACAAATAGGGATTAGGCCAAGACGATTTCTATGTACAGGTTAAACACTTTGACCAAAACATAAAAACAACATGGGCAAAATGTGATATGGCATTCTTGCAGACTGTGCTTGAGTTGACTAAAACCAGTTCGCACAATAAGATGATATCTAAGGTATACAAGGCCATTCAACAAGGTACACAGGTTAATTCAGATTACATAAAAAATACATGGGAAATGGAAAGTAATGTGCAAGTTTCAAATGAAAGCTGGGAGTATATATGTCGAACTCAAAGGAACATCACAGGATCTAACAGATGGAAGAATGTGGTCAGGTTCTTTATTACGCCCACTAAACAGAGGTACTAAGGCGAGGGCGATGCATGCTGGAGACTCTGTGGCTCTTCGGGGGCCAATCATTTCCATATTTTGTTGGAATGGCCCAGCTTTAAGATCATATTGGATACAGATATGTGAGCAGATCAACAGTGTATTTGGCAGTAAATTACGTTGCAGTTATGAAGATTTGTACTTGACTAATGTGAATGCAACAAACTGGAGAAAAAAACACAAACAGGTGTTCTGCAAGCAAGAAAGCCATAACTCAGAAATGGTTGAAGCCGGACCCTCCATCTATCACAGAGTGGACTGACGTCGTTCAAGAAATTGATGTTATGGAAAAACTCTCTTTTACTCTCAGAATTCAACGTGACATCTTCTACGAAATCTGGTCAAAATATTAAACCTGTAAGATCCGACTTTGTGTAAAACATGCTATGTTCTACGTGTAATTCCATGACTCTAAATTTCAAGATATAACGGCACTTCTCCTAATTTCTGTTCTCAAAGATTGTTTAAAATCTGTGTGGGGGGGGGTAAAAATAATTCAAAAAATAAATAAATAAATGCTTTGAGGAAAAACTTTAAGTCATTAATTCTGATAAAGAATACCTGATTTCAAGGGTGTCCAGATCCAATCCTTAGGAGCTACTTTGAGTTTTAGATGCATCCCTGCTCCAACACCTGAATCAAAGGAAGGGCTCATTATCAGGTCTCTGCTGAGCTAAAAGACTGAATGCTGGTTCAGGTGACGCAGAAGGGATGGATCTACTGGTTGCAGGACAGTCGCTCTCAGGCCGCAGTTGGACAATTCTCCTAATATTCTCATTACTAATTGCTCATAGAACAGTTTCATTTATCTCTGTTACTAACTGGACCTAAAACCAGAAGCAATCTGAGCTTCTAGTTCTGTTTCAGAAACACTTCACAGCATAAATACTTCACAAAGTATAAAGATGGAAATATTCTCTCATTGTTTCAGTGTGGGGATGAAAAATCCACACAAACCCACTGATTTGTGTCAAAATGAATGAAAATAACTAAATGCGGTTTCACTTAAAGTTCAATTTAGATTTTTTTGTGTGTAAAGAAAAGCCCTTTAGGTATAAAATAATGAGGTTGATCAAGTTTAATTGTAATTTATAAATAAATATAATTAGTTAAAGGCAGGGTATATGATTTCATTTTAAAACACTGCAAAAAATGCTCTTCATATACCAGCGGCAACCTATAAGTTAGGAGTTCTTAAACTTGACCGAGTAATTTTCATTCTTTCTACAGCGAAAAAACCCTGGGAAAACCTCATCCAATCAACTTCCACGGTCCGTCTAAGATAATAGGCTTGTAAGCAAAGCTTCCGTGTTCCTGCACCTCCCCCTCTGCGCGTCCCCTTCGTGTGCACGCAACACTCGTTCTAGCCTGTAAACAGGAAGTGAGCTCGCGCTACCTTGTCGCGCCAACAGATAAATTGATTGCGCCAGCTGCAGTAGCCCAAGTGTTTGTTTGGTGAAGCATTTCGAAGTTAGTGCAGATTAGCTTCCCAAAATGAAACGAAAACGCAAAGCTGTTGTGGAAATAGCAACGAGAAAGAAGAAAGCCGACGAAGAGCGTGCTTAAAGCCGAATCTGCATCGGAGCTGATGCATTTACACGGTGACGTCAACTCAAGGAAGCTAAGGGCTCGCTAACGGATGCGTTGGTTGCTGATTTTCTCCTGGACAGGTAAGATCACGTTATATTTTGTGACTTTGGTTGAAATGGCGGCGTGAAGTGTGAAGTGGCGGAGACCCAACGAGACCACGCTGGGTGCGTGTCCCTGTGTTATTGAGGCGTGGCTTAGTGGGAGAGCATGAAGCAAGGGGTGGGACTTTTTATTTTTCAATAACGCCCTCTCAAGGAGCGCTCCCACAATCGTATACTCTGCCTGTAATTCATCACACTTCATTTGTCAAACCTTAGACTAAAATAACCAGTCGGAGGCATAAAGAGTCATTTCTTTTAGATGGGAATAACTGGATTTGATTTACAGAGTTTTAAGACTTTTGACCTTAGAGTTTGACCTTTAAAGATTAAGTTTCAGAACCGCTGATCAACGTTAATCAGTATTTATTTCTTAATACTTTTTGAATAATCAGATAATTGATCTCAGGTACAATTACTGGCCATCAGCCATGCTTGAATGCACAACTTAATATTTTCTTCAGTGTGTCAGAGGTGACATAAGAAAAGAGAAATCTTCATTTATAGATTTTCTTCGACACATCTCTTCAGAGGTTGAAGATATGCTGGAAAAATGATCTTTATCCATTAAGCAAATGTTCACCTTAACTTCTCCTTTACTGCTTTTCACCTAGCTGTAAAACAACGACCCAACATGAACCCAAAGTCTACTTTTAATTACGTTGCGGGAGTTTCTAGAACCATTGTCCATGTGTTAATCAGGAATGTTGGAGGTCTGCTCCCTGAACTAAACTCCACAGCTGCAACATGCTGCTCTTCATGCGAGCTGCTGCACAATGCGGCTGTTTAAAATTATCCTAATTGTTTCAGAGTCATTACTTAATCATATCCCATTGATTCTAAACACTGCATGGAAAATATTGCGGATTCAGTTGATGCCCTGAAGGTGAGCGGGAGGAGCGAAACTGGGTCAGCTGAAGTCTTCAGGGAAAGAAGCCGAAGCAGAAACATCTTATTTGGCTGGGAGCATAAAAGTAAAGCGGCACGGAAACTTGCAGTGTGTTTACTTTGTGACTGGAGGTGTTTGAAGCTTAGAAGAAGCTGAAGATACAGGAAAATACTGTGGGAAAGTTAGTCCTGAGTGAGTTCAGTTCTGAGTTACTCTAAGATTCATGAGATCCAACAGGGTGCTCTTCCTGCAAGAGTTACCTGATGACCTGCAGGTGTTATGGGTAATATGGTGCAGTGGTGCTGCTGAAACTGCCCGGTCAGTGCATCACCTCTTAGAAACTTTAACATTCTTATGAATGTTCAACAAAGCCAAACACTAAAGGAGCTGGAAACCTGCGTCTGCATGACGTGCCATTTGTAAATTTACACAGTCAAAAGTTTAACAGCAATGATTTTGGTTATGCAGCCAGTCATAAGAGAAAAAAAATGGTAGTTCATTGTTCAAAGTCATTTGCATCCATGTCCCAGTTTCAATATCTATTTAGCAAGCTAAGTATTTAGTTTACAAACTAAATATTGTTCCCCGAATTAAGCATTTAGCTTAACTAAATACTTAGCAAGCAATATTTTTAGTTTGAAGCTAAATATTTAGCTAACAAGCTAAATCGGCTAGCTAAATATATAGTTTCAAAATAAATATTCAATTAATGCTTAATATTTTATATCCAATTTTAATTGTTGACTACCAAAATAAAAGCTGGGTCTGGCAGACCTCTGCTAGAATATTGGCTTAATATTTATCTCTGAGTTAAATATCTACTTAAAAGCTATATATTTAGCAAGCTATTTTAGCTTGCTAGCTAAATATTTAGCTTTAAATTAAATATCTAGTTTGGAGCTAAATATTTAATTTGGTAAATAAACATTTAGTTTAAACTGACATTCACAAATAAATAAATAACTGTGAAAAAGGAACACCCATTTAATTATCTTATGACATGCTAAATAACCCAAGTTATTGCTGTTAATGTTTGACTGTAACTTTACAAACGGTCCCCCACACATCCACAACAGCAGCATCCATCAGTTCACCCTCCGCATCTCTGATACCTGCCCTGCCTGTTACCACGGCTGCAGCAGCTCAGTCACTCCATGACTTGTTTGACTTTGTGAAACTGTTGCGCCAGCATGAAGCTGCGCTTGAGTACAAGCTAAACAGATGCACCTTGGGTAGAGGAATTACATGACGAGGTCGGGGCTCCTGTGATCAGGCTCATTAAATATGCACCAACATCTGCAGCCCCTGAAACCCTGGCGATGCCATGCAGACGACTCGCCGTCCTGCCGGCGGGGATTCGGCATCTTGGAAGTGTTTTGAATATCACTCGCCCGGATAGAGCAGGTAAACCTGCATTGATTAGGAGCGGATCAGGAAGCAACCGGGGGAGGAGCGTATAACCTTAAACGTCCGAGCCAGACCCATGCATGCTAATGACCAACCGGGTTCATTTACTCTCCCACCTGGAAGCTAAATTCCCGGCATTCAGCTTCTCTTTTTTCCCTCCTCTGCTCATTATTTCCTTCTCACATCACTTTGTCTTCTGTGAGTCAACGTGTGTTTGTGAGAAAAAGCAGGTTGAAGGTGAGGGTAATGGTGCAATTATGGCTTTAACAATTCTGAGCCGGTCGTTAGAACGTCTGGGTGTAGGTGAAGGTGACTAGGTGTTTAAGTCCTTCCAACTTAGAGTTTGTCCGTCATGGCGAGCACATTGGTTGACAGACAGCGCTCCGGCTCCAGTCTCCATGTAAAGTCCTCTAAAAGGCCGAGGTAACATCTCAGAGACTTGGCTCCATTATTTCAAGGGCAGTGTCTGCTCTGGCCCGCCTGTCCGCCACATATGGAGAGCATGTAGGAAGTCATCAGTGAGTGGCCCTGTCAGATGGGCTCCCACTGGAAAGTGCATATGTTCCTTACTGGCCGTGCCAATTAGGCCTGGAGACTTCTGCTACTGTAAATATCACACAGACACATGGCTCTGTAGAAATTACCTCTCGACAGGCGGACTCTGTTCTAATGGACTGTGCATGACAGCATCGGAGAAAGCTGGGACAAAGCTCAGACTTCCAGACTCTAAGGTTTAACTTTTATGAACCCGACCAGTAAATTGTTGTTTATTGGTTAACGTCTACATGCTTCCAGTGACACCAGCCTTCTACCGTTCCAAAAACAGAATGGGCAAATGTAACCTAAAGGTGGCATGAATTTATTTATACAACCCCTTTTCTCTAAACAGTAACGTCTTTGTGTCAATAGGCATCTTTTCATCAGAATGGACAGAAATCATATGTGGGGTGCCCCAGGGCTCCATCCTGGGGCCACTCTTATTTAATATCTACATGCTTCCGCCAACACAGATTATAACAACCAAAACGATTAGTTACCATAATAACTATGCAGATGACACTCACCTTTACATTACAATGTCAACAGGTGACTTTGGACCCATCCAAACCCTAAGTAAATGCATTCAGCAAATTAATGGATGGATGTGCCATCATTTTCTCCAGCTGAATAAAAACAAAACTGAAGAAATCCTTTTTGGACCTAAAGAGGAACGATCAAGAGTCAGCACACAGCTTCAGTTAATACAGCTAAAAACTACTGATCAGGCCAGAAATCTAGGTGTAGTAATGGACTCAGACCTGAACCTCCAGGGTCACATAAAGGCAATAACAAGGTCAGCGTTCTATCACCTGAAGAACATTTCTAGGTTTAAAAGGACAAATGCTCCAACAAGATCTAGATAAACTCATCCATGCGTTTATCTTTAGTCAGATTGATTACTGCAACAGCGTCTTCACAGGTCTGCCTAGAAAGTCAATCTGACAGCTGCAGCTGATCCAGAACGCTGCCGCTCGTGTTCCTCACTAGAACCAGGAAAGTAGAGCACATCACCCCAGTTCTAAAGTCCTTACACTGGCTCCCTGTAGCTCAGAGAATAGACTTCTAAATACTTTTACTGGTTTATAAATCATTGAATGGCTTAGCACCAAAATATGTTGAAGATCTGCTGTTACTATATTATTTGAACATACTAATCCTCTTTTTCTCCAATCAAAATGATTAAAAATGCATGATGTTGTAAAATTATATACTCCACAGTTCCTTTTCAAAGCATGTAATTATCTATTACTTGTTAATATTCAAAAGATCTTTACTCTTAGAGATCAGTCACATGGTTTGAGAGGATCTGGGAACTTCAGAAGTATAATTGCAAGAACTACCAGGAGACGTTTTTCAATGTCTGTTTGTGGAGTCGAGTTGTGGAATGCTCTGGGGCTTGAACTAAAGCATCGTCAAAACATTCGTCATTTCAAATCCCTTCATAAAAAAATAATGTCTGGTCACAGTACGGAGATGATGACGTTTAAACGTATTTTGTTGTGTTGAGCAGCTGGATGAGAAAGCACTTACCCTGTGATATTCCCCTTACCACTATTGGTATTTGATAATTATTGTTGTCTGTGGTACTGTTTGTGTATAAATATTAATTTGTGTGTATATGTGTTTTGCATATGTGTATACCAATGGTTGTTGATGAGGTATTTCTGAGATGATGGAAAAAGGAAACAACTACTTTGTTTATTTTCTGTGACTGTATTAAACCTTAGACAAACTGGAAAGATGTTTAATGAGTTTCTCTTCTCACTCCATCTCAAGCTTTAATGTTTAAGTGATTTTCTTACTTTGTAGCATCTTTCAAGTCAAATTTGGACTTAGCTGTACAGATATTCAGCCGTATATTTTCTCTTATAATTGTTGTACATCGCACAGCATTTGCTTGAAATGAATCAAAGCTAAAAACCATCTGTTTAGAGCTGCCTTTGATTAAGTGATAAATAATAACTGGAATCTTATGTTTTAATGTCATATGTTTTGTGTCCCTAATGTTCTGTTTTATCCTTTTGAATGCTCGTTTAATTATTTTATTGCAGCTTTTATTTGATCCCCTAATCACCCAAAGCACATTGAATTGCATTGTTGTTGAAAGTGTACTATACAAATAAAGTTACCTTGTCTACCTTGGTAATCCTGAGTGTGACACAATGGCACAATTAGAAGTCACACAATTAGTAAACAAAATCCCTCTGTGTGTGTTTTAATATCAGTATGGATTAAACTGTCTTGACTTTGAATGCCTCAGTTCTTTAGAGAACATTAGAGAACAACCAGAATCATGTAGATATTCTACAACAATATTCCAAGCTTTAAACTCCATCCCAGAGCTCTGTTCAACCCATCATCTGGACATGGAGAGAGGACGGACAACCTGCAGACAAGGCCGAATTATCCAATGGGCATTATGGGCACAGGCCCAGGGGCCCATGGCCACTGGGGGGCCCACATGAGCAAAAAAAAAATAGTCTTCATTATTCAAATATGGCAGAGATCGGTGCTGGCGGAGATAACCAATAAGATCCACACCATTTTTTTTTACCCTAACATAGTTACACAGTCCCTAAGGTGCAGTTGTGGAAACCATGGTCACATGCCACGCCCCTGACCCAGCAAGCAGTGCTCCGCTGACCGTCACCAGACTGTTGGAGCAGTCCTAAGAGAATCTAAAATGAGCGAAAAAAGGCGGTTTCTATAAATCAAAGAGAGAAAGATGAGAAGAAGACGTGTTTATTAGGAAGTCTGTCATCTACTGACACGTTCTGTGTAAAACCTAAGGAGGAAAATCAGGAAAAAGAAGACATGGTGGATGATGGTGATTGAATGAACCTGTTCGGAGGAGGCAGCGTTAGCTACACAACCTGAGGCTAGCTGTAGCAGCAGTTAAGCTTGGGTTTATCCAGTGTGGGACGCAGCACTGTGGGGGACAGTTAACGTAAATGCTTACACTGTTGTTATCGATGGTGCTATTATTAAAAGCTGCTGCTTTTAATAATGGATGACCAGATATCCAGCTTCATCCCGTGATCGAGGTTTGGGCGGTAAAGTGACCCAAACCTAATGATCTGCTGTCACTTCCCGAGTGGAGAAAAAGTTTCTTCAGACTGGATCAATGTTCACCGACCACAGGAAGGATAATATCTTTTGTTTCCCCTGCATCTTATTTGGAGCAAATAAAACCAGTACATTAGTGGTTTCTCTGACTGGAAACACTCGTAATGCGTGTGTGACCATGAGGAAAGCTCTGATCATGGCATCAGTGCTGCTAGCATCAGCCACTGGTAGCAGGACAGAAAGCCAAACTGGACCAGCTGGAGGGAGAGACGCGGTACTGGGGGAGGTTCTGCTCAGGCAGGTCGTTGCTGTCAGTCAGTTTTTAGGTGAAGGAGGTTTCTGTGGTGATGATGAATTACTTGGATCAGCACATAGTGTTCACTTTGATGGCATTTATCTGTCAGTTTGATCATTTTCTTAGTGAACGCATAAAGAGGTGGAAAGAAAGGCTGGAGCAGCTCATCATGGAGGACAGAGTCAAAAGTAGGGATGCACCGATCAGATATTTGATATTATTGCTCTTATGGCCATTAACTATTATTTACAATGTTATAAATATTACATTAATCTCTTACAAAGATGGAAATAAATAGGGATTTTTAATATTGGCTCAGTTTTAATTATCAGACCGATATGTTAGAAAATGACTAACATTGGCAGATACCGATTCTCATGGTTTTACTTATGAAAAACAGGAGAGGAGGAGGAAAGAGACATGAGGAGGATGGAGAAACAGGAGTTTATTGATACAGGTTTATTAAACACATTATTATATAAAAGGAAAAGCATTTGTTTTTACTTTGCATTCATTTGCCATTTATGATCAAATGCTTTAAAGTAATTGTCAAGTTTAATTAAACTGATCGCACTTTTTTTATCAATAAAAGAGAAAGAAAAAATAGTGAGAAGACAGACAGAGACACAGAGGGGCAGCATTGGAGAGTTGAGAAGCAAAAGAACTGAAGGAGCGCTTTGAGAGAGGAGAGGAGAGACAGGAAAGAAAAATTAATGAGTATGAGTGAGTTTTTGTGATTAAGTTATGGAACAATCTGAATTGTAGTCCTGGCCTGGTGGAGGAGAGATCATGCAGGATGTGTTTGCATAGGTGAGGTAGTTACACCACTGTGTTGTGTCTTGATATGGTTGCCCTCAGGGGAGCAATGTAGTTTTACAAGACTGTGGTGAAAATCCAATTTAAATGATATTATTTTTTTGGCGGCGAGGGGGCCCTTTAAACATTTTGTGCCCAGGGGCCTCTGCTAACATAATACGGCCCTGCCTGCAGACGTACCAAGACATGGTCGTCCACCTGGACCGACAGGAGAGCATCGATCAGAACAGATCAAAGTATAATAATGTCAGACAATGGTCCAGTCAAAGTCCAAACCTAAATCCAAATCTGTGAGAATCTGTGGCAACACTTGAACCAGTCAAATGTTCAGAGCTGGATGAGACAACCCCAGACTAGCAGCTGGAAATGATCAGAAACATGATTCTAAAAAGTATTGATTCAGGTGCAGATTGCTGAGGCAGGTCACACTTTTCAGGTTTTTATTACAGAAATATAGAGAACTATGCATCATTTATCCTCCACTTCATAATGAGGCACTGCGTTGTTTTGATCTATTGCATAAAAACCTCATAAAATACATTACAGTTTGTGGTTTTGACATGTCTGTAAATTCAGTTCCAAAGGACTATATTTGTAATTAATAATAAATCAGCTGCTTGAGCTTTTTTATCAAAGAAATTGGGTTTGAAGAAAACATATAAAAAAAGTGTTTTTAAAGTTTTATTTTATTTTTCTACATTTGTTAAAAACTAAGAAAACTAAAGCTAATTCATTTCATGTTTTAATACTCAATGGGAACGCTGCAGTTTATGATTAGGAAGAGTTCCAAATCCCATCATAACAAGCTCTCTACAAGCTCGATCGTAGGTTTGGCAAAGGTTGCTAGGCTCCATGCTGACAGGCTGGGATGTTTCTGTACAACAGCTGCATTGAACAGGACAGGAAATGGCACCAAGATGGTTAGTGTGAAGGTGCTGTAAGAGTTTTATACCATGGTGGTGGCTGTAGGAGCTTCGCTAAGTAATTCATCTATCTTATTGCTGACATCATGTTTGTTTATTTTACAGTTGTAAAGTGGTTGAAGTATAAAAATAGGCCTTTATAAGCATTTTTAAAGAGAGTCTGAAGTATTCACAATCACGTCTTTTCTACTCAAAAAGCCCGATACTGCCCCCTAGCCCTGACTGGCTGCCCTACAGCTGGACTAAGTTAGAATTACAGTGGAGCTCCACCTATTGGTGGGTCAGTATTCGTAGATTCATAAACATTCTCCCATTCATGGATTTTTGTAAAATTGTTTTTCTTAGAGCATATCTAAAATATTCAAAATAATATCTACAAATAATGCTACTTGACACACTATTGGCTGGTGTTTGGAAAGCAGCAAATCCAAGACCACCAACTATTTTTCTTGGCTCTGATTGGCTGATTGGCCCCAAGAGCGTAAAGAAGGAAGACTGTTGAGCTTAGCTTCTGCTGTAGAGTTAAGCTTGTTTCCACTCTACCTCTTCATACATATTATGGCATTTTTGGTGGTTGAAGTATAAAAATAGGCCTTTATGAGCATTTTTAAAGGGAGTCTGAAGTATTCACAGATTTCGGTGAGCTTAGTGTCACGGTTCTGGGTTGTGTTTCTGTTTGGGCTCTAGATTCTTCTGTGTTTCTACTTTTAGTTGTTGTTTGTGCTTCTGTTTTGATATTTCTTTAATAATGTCTTGTCATTTTTAGTTCCTTCCTGTTTCATTTTCTGCTTTATAATCTTTATGCATTTATGCATTTTTCTTCCTTCTTAGTGTCTACCTAATTCCTCCTGCCACTCTACCTGCTCTCCCAGCTGCAACTCATTTCCGATCTCTCTCTCTCTCTCTCTATCTTTCTCTCTATCTCTCTCTCACACACACACCTGCATCAGTTTAATCTTTGATCATGTTCTCTGGTTTCTGTGCCACTCTCCACTCCTCCCCAGTATACTTACTGTAAGCTCCCTAATCACTTCACTTCTCTGCTGAATTCTCCGTCTTTTCATCTCCCTTAACTCTCGCCTTTTATTCCCTAATGTACCTGCCTGAGCAATATTTAGTAAGTTTCACTTCAACAACAGTCTAGGTTTTGGTCCTAATTCCTCGAACCAAATGACAGTGTGTTTTCCCAGCTACTAAGCTGCAAACAACTGACAGACCTAAAGTTCACAGAACTCAGCCTTTTCAACAACGTCCATCCTCATATCATACATTCCTTGAAAACAAGGAATAATTCAAACTGACGGAAGGTCTCTGACCAGTGCTCTGTCTGCCTATAAAGATCAACTGGAACAGTCTCTTCCCGAACCAAACAGCTCAAAATGAAACTGAGTGGCTGATCAATATTTCAGTCTGAACTTCTATTATTATTATCATTTAATGGTGAGTCCAATTACAGAACAAAACCGAAGACTTGTTGAAAATGTGGCACAAAAATTTTACATTTCGTCCAAATTTGTTTTTTCCTCGAGGAAAAATACTCGAGCTGAAATAAATTAATACAATTATTTAGCTTGTTTTGTGCTTTCTGGGTTTGTTTGGAGCCTTCTCTGAGTATCAGTATCACATACAGTGGAGCCCCACTTGATTTTGGATCACTTCTGTAAAATGAAAACCCAAATTATTCACGGAAAAAGAGCACATCTACAATGTTGCATAGAAAATGCAGCTTTGGAAGCTCAAATAATAAATAAAATGCTACTTTACATGCTATTGGTTGCTGTTTAACCTGGAATAACAGTCTATTGCTGTATAAAAAGACCCTTCGACAAGCTAGAACAGCATATTTTTCATCATTAATAGAGGTGAATAAAAACAATCCTAGGTTTCTTTTTAGTACAGTTGCCAAACTTACACAGAGTCATAGCTCTGTTGAGCAAACTATTCCCCCAGCTCTGAGCAGTGATGATTTTATGGGATTCTTCATAAATAAAATTAATTCTATTAAAAATAAAATCATTGGCATCGGAAAGAACTATAGAACCTCATTTGTGCTTAGGCTGTTTCGATTCAGTCGTGCTTTCGGAATTATCAAAAATATTAGCCTCATCTAAACCTTCAACTTGTATGTTGGACCCAATCCCAACCAAATTATTTAAGGAAATGTTCCATTTGGTTCCTGGCCCCATTTTGGATATGATGAATCTATCCTTAGTAAACGGATACGTACCACAGGAATTTAAAATAGCTGTAATTAAACCTTTACTCAAGAAACCTTCCCTTGATCAAGATGACTTAGTGAATTACAGACCTATATCTAACCTTCCTTTCTTATCCAAAGTCCTTGAGAAAATTGTTGCTAATCAAGTCTGGGAGCATCTAAACAGTAACGAGCTGTTTGAAGAGTTTCAGTCAGGTTTTGGAGCTCATCATAGCACTGAAACAGCACTGGTGAAGGTTACTAATGATATTCTCATGGCCTCAGATAATGGACTTGTGTCTGTTCTGGTTTTGTTAGATCTCAGTGCTGCTTTTGACACAGTCCATCATAATATTCTCTTAGAAAGGCTTGAACATGTTGCAGGGATCAAAGGAACAGCACTAGGCTGGTTTAAATCATATTTGTCTGATAGATTCCAGTTTGTTCATCTAAATTATAAATCTTCTTCACTCTCAAGGGTTACTTGTGGAGTTCCACAGGGTTCTGTGCTTGGACCAATTCTGTTCACCATATATATGCTCCCAATTGGTAGAATCATTAGACAGCATGGGATAAATTTCCACAGCTATGCCGATGATACACAACTATATTAATCCATAAATCCTGATGAACCCAGTCAGTTAGGTAGATTACAGGCATGTCTGGAAGACTTAAAAACATGGATGACCCTAAACTTTTTGCTTTTAAATTCTGACAAGACAGAAGTTCCTGTCTTTGGACCAGAAGTTCTTAAACAGAAACTGATTAGTCAATCACTTCATCTGGATGGCATTAAATTGGCCCCCAGTTATAACGTAAAGAACCTCGGTGTTTTTTTTAACCAAGACTTGACATTTAAATCGCATATTAAACAGGTTTCTAGGATTTCTTTCTTTCACCTCCGGAATATTGCTAAAATTAGAAACATCCTGTCCAGGAGTGATGCTGAGAAACTAGTCCATGCATTTGTTACCTCAAGGCTGGACTACTGTAATTCTTTACTATCAGGAAGTCCACAAAATGCCATTAAAAGCCTTCAGTTGATCCAAAATGCGGCAGCAAGAGTTCTGAAGAATATTAAAAAGAGAGATCACATTTCTCCTGTTTTAGCTTCCCTTCATTGGCTCCCTGTTAAATCCAGAATAGATTTTAAGATCCTTCTTCTTACATACAAAGCCCTTAATAATCAAGCTCCATCATACATCAGAGATCTAATTGTTCCTTATGTTCCCAACAGAGCCCTTCGCTCTCAGACTGCAGGTTTACTTGTAGTTCCTAGGATTTCTAAAAGTAGAATGGGAGGCAGATCTTTTAGTTATCAGGCTCCTCTCCTGTGGAACCAGCTCCCAGCTTTAGTCCGTGAGGCAGACACTCTGTTTACTTTTAAGGCCAGGCTTAAAACTTTCCTTTTTGATAAAGCTTATAGTTAGAGTGGCTAAGGTCATCCTGAGCTATCTCTGTAGTTATGCTGCTATAGGCTTAGACTGCTGAAGGACAGACTTACCACTTTTCTTCACTTTGCTACTTCCTTTTCTCCTACTACTCTCCAGTTGTATTATAGTACATTCTGTTATTTCGACTGTTAACTTTGTTTTCTCTCAGTGTTTTTCTCTCCATAGAAGATATACCTGGTCTGGTATCCTGCTTGGCTGCAATGCCCTGTTGGACGGGGGGGCATCGACTGGGATGATCCCCCCAGTAGCTGAACATCCACTGTGTCCTGTTATCAACTTTTTACTTTCTGTAACATAGAAAGTTCTCTTATATCAGATCTTCTGTTCCTTCTGTGTTTCTGCTCTGTCTTCTCAAACCCCCAGACGGTCGTGGCAGATGGCCGCTCCTACTGAGCCTGGTTCTGTTGGAGGTTTCTTCCTGTTAAAGGGGAGTTTTTCCTCTCCACCGTCGCTACATGCTTGCTCAGTATGAGGGATTGCTGAAGGATTGCTGTGGTTGGAAAGTCTGCCCAACCTCACGCCAATGACTGACGCAATCTGCTGGGATTCCTTAAATAGGAAACTTTTTAACTGATTGGAATGTTTGTATAAATGTATTGAAATGACTTCTTGTTAAGTGCCTTGAGATGACATCTGTTGTGAATTGGCGCTATATAAATAAACTGAATTGAATTGTTTGCAAACCAGCCAATCCAGGAGCACTGTTCATTTTTGTTGTTGCTCTTTGGTGTACCCCCCAAAAGCAGAGCTAAGGAAGACTGTGGATGTTACAGTTATGTATAGTTTCCATGATGTGTATTAATGGATATTATGGTATATTTGGTGATGAACTAAAAACCAGCAGTTAGAAGTTTTCAGAGAGGATTGTCCTCCCTGACCCCCGCCGGGAACATCAAAAGATCAGTTTGTTATTTTATGGGTATCAGGAATGCAGCTCCTCATGTTTCTCCTCAAATATTTAGTGAAAAAGAAAATTAACAAAATAAAGGATATGACTTAGGTTTCTGTAGCATGTAGAATTTGATTAGTGGTGTGGATTTTTTTTTTGGGAGCAGAAAATCCAAGGAACGGTGCGATTCCCTCCATCTTTTCCAGCTTTCTGCACTCTTTGCTCTATTTCAGCCCTGGATTCAGAAGGAGGATTGGACTAAATACATGCCAATGCAGCAATTTACACTTATTTTTGTCTCATCAGCAGCAAACACTTGTGCCCTGTGTGTTTATAATGTATGATCACATAATGAGTTAAAATGCAGCCAAACTAAACCTCAGTATTCTACCCAGTGAAAATCTTCGCTTCTACTGGGAGAACTTCCAAACTCCAGACAGAGATGCCCCAGATGCCCCTAACCTGTGAGGAAACAGAACTATTATTAAATCTCTATAAATGAAAATCCTTTACTGTAAAACATTCCCTAAACGTGTATTCTGATCCACACATTTGTTGCTCTCTGTGTGAAATTTTTCCCCTCCCTCACAGAGCAATCACAAAAGAAGCACCTCTAAATAGAAGTACATAACTTTCAAAATGCACAGTGTTTACAGTGATTTCTGTTATGGACCCATTTCCTCTCTCCTAATGAAACCAAGCTGCATTATCCGTGTTTGCAGAGCTCACCTGCTGCACAGGACTGAGGCAGAATTTAAAACACAAAACCAGCAGCTACTCTCAGTTTGTTTACGCCGCCATTGCCTTTCATTTCTGTCTGTTTCGGAGCATGACCGTGTGCCATCAAAAGCTGATTTATTCTTCGCTGAGAAGCCAGAGTTGTGCAGCTTTTGCAGTGGACATGGTCCTGATGGATAAAGACCACAGTTCAAAGAGGAGACGTGTCTCTGGAGGATGTTCAAGAAGGCTTCCAAACGCATAAAGAAAAAGCACAGATATATTAGTCATGCAGAGGAAAGCCTCAGCTCGAGGTGCGGATCAGTCACAACTGTGTCTGTGCAAAGCTTCACGTATTTAAAGTCTTCTTTTATTTCTCTTTAATCTAAACTTTGCCTTTGCTGCCAGCAAACACTGTTATCTGCTGTACTCTTTGGTAATTGTCCTTGGATGGAGGAAAGAAAATATCACCATGGATCAAAATTTCCTAACATGCATATACAAGCAACAATTACCATTTCCCGGGGCGCGAGAACCCAAACAAATATGAAACGCAGGGTATTAGCACACACTCTTATGTGTGTGTGTGTGTGTGTGTGTGTGGGTGGGGAGGTGTGTGTGTTGTCGGGTTCATGTTCTGCAGGGCATCAGCAACTATTTGTTTTCCTCACGTCTCGTTTCTGTAATCATGTGAGACCAGATTTCTCCAGGGGACAGATCCGTTTTCATTACTGTAGGAACTCTGCAAGCCGCACAGTCACAAAAGCACCTAATGAATCTGTTTCACACTTTCTTTTTGAATCTGGAAAATGAATTCTGGAAGCACAAACAGGGCAGCGCTGCTCATATATAATGATGCAAACAAGTTCTACCTGCTGACGTTTGGAGATAGCTCCAGCTGTCATGCTCACGGGGGGGATCACTGAGGCAGAAACACTCCTCTCTGTGGATTAGCCTGTCACATCTTCCTGTGGAAAATGCACCACTTGTGCCTATTGCTAATATAAAAGTGAAACATGCCTGCGAAGCAGAGTTTTTTGACTCCTTGTCACATATCTAAAAATCATGCATCTTCATTGGAAACGAAATTGATCAAGGCCTGTCAGGGTGCGTGTCCCCAGGATCTTACTTTACATACCGGTCTCAGGAATTGGAGCTGCTTATTAGTAAATGATCTGTCTTCTGCAGCCTTATTCAGCCTGATGTCTTTCACTTGTAATTACTGCCCAGGGTTGCTGCTGAAAACTTAACACCACGCTGTCAATTTATTTCCTCCCTCTTTGTTTTTCTGCTGATGAGGGAAGGACGCACATTCCTCCATTTTCTGATGCATTGGAGCAGATTATTTTGGGCCATGTGAGGTTTACAGGGATGCTTGTGGAATACTGAACAACTCGGCAGCTTTCGTACCTACCTGCAGCTTCGGTTCCATGAGTCGCCTCTTTGATCCGCACGCACAGACCTGTCACTGTTTGCTGCTGTTTTTGTTTGCTTTTTTTTCTGATGATGATGCAGTCACAGGTTTTCACTGCGAGCGCATTCCTTGATTTGGAGCCATATGCTGCTCCTAACTGCTCGTTAACCCACTTTGCACCGCACACACTTTCCTCCACGCTACGCTGGATGGATTCACTCTGTGACCGTTTTTGCAATTAAGAGCCTGATCTCTCAAGTGTGGAGTTGAAGAACGCATTTGAAGACTTGAAAGGCTTAAGGAAGTCATTAATAAGATGTGTGCCAGTAATAAGCATTAAAAGTATGCAAAGATGTGGTTGTACACGACGATTACATCTCTTTTTCATGTCTGAACTACAAAGCCCTCTGCTTCGTTTTGTCTCAGGGTTGCTTGTTCCTGTGAATTATCTGCATGTAGGAAACTGAGGTGGAAACATCTAGACAAGGATGCAGGCATTTTAACATGCAGATGCAAAACATCTGTCTCTTCTCACACGTTTCACATTCAGCATATATTATTTTTATATTGCTGCATGTACATCCAGCACATCTTCTCTGCAGATTTAACTCTCTCACAGTTCTTTTTTTATTTAGAAAATGTTGATTCTCATGTACAGATTTTTACAATATCCCATTTTTCCATATTTGTTGCCCTCCACTTCTTTGGGGTGCCGTTTGCAAGTTACACAGTGAAAAAGGATTTTCTAATTTTTCTAAGTCACATTTTCACCACGTTATTCATTCATTTATAAAGGTCACAGTATATACCCATATTTAATTAGCATGGGAGACCTGCTTTGTTTACTTAGACATACATCTTATTACTAATTGGCTTTTCTGAGTATGAGTTACTATGACTTGGTTGAATTGTAGCTGGGTTCAAATATCAGCCTGGAATCTTCCTGTATGGAGTATGTATGTTCTCCCTGTGCATGCCTTGGTTCTCTCCGGGTACTCTGTCTTCCCCCCACCCCACAGTCCAAAAACATGACTGTTATTCAGGGGTCGTGTTAACCCATTATTTTCCTTATTTGAACGCTTTGGGTTTTTTTTTCTGGAAGCTGCCCACCATTTTGATAGATTAGCATTCACTTATCTGACCACTTGGCGCAAATGTGCAGACATTTTCAACTTTATGCACGTAGTACAGGTAACTGAACCAATCAAAAGATATATTCAGTTAAGAGCATCTGAGCATCATCTCAGACCTGCACACTGTACTAAATGCTTCTAGGCTCAGAGAGTCTTTGCCGACATCTGATCACTTCTACTGGAGAAATGTTCCCTGATTTCCAAACTTTGGCTAAAGTGGAGCTTAATTCTACTCTCCAGTGTGGCAGCGCAGCGCGGATTCATGATTCATTCCCATGTGAAGTCATCTGTCTGAGGCAAAAACCCAAAAAGCTCATCACAAAAACCTCAGCAGGAATACCACGTTTTGATTCCACACAAGCAGGTGATCATTTCAGGTCCATGTGGAGCAGGAGGAACCTGTGAGGAACCTGTGCTTTCAAGGCCACAGCAGGTGAAGTATTCGTATTTTAAGCGCAGTCGTTTAATTTCATTTTTTTATATGTAGTTCTCTGATTTCTCGGATTAAACATTATTTAAAATGAATGAAAAAATCAATACTACTGAATATGTTGTCATTTTAAAAAAGGACGGGTAAAAATAGATTCTGACTGGATCTTTTTGATCCCGACAGTCAGAATGACAGACAACAAAAGTATCTAGCGGTTAGGTTAACTGCTGACTCCAGATTGTCCTTACGTATGAGTGTGGATGGTTGTCCTGTCTGTCCTCACTGTCTGTCTGTCTGTGATGGATTGGTGAGTGCGTGTGGGTATACTGTGTATACTGTATATATATATATATATATATATATATATATATATATATATATATATATATATATATATATATATATATATATATATAAATGGAGAAATTGCCCTTTAATGTAGTATTGGAGGTTGCCAGCTTGTTGTTAATTGAAATATTTCCATGGAGCTGGCACCTCGTGCAGCATCTTAGATGTGTTCTAACATATGCACACAGACAAGTCAAGGCTGTTTAAACAGTTTTCCAGGCGTTCAAGGACCAAAGATCCTGAAGAGAATGTCAATTGAGACAATAAATCACTGTTTAGCAGTTTGTCACAAGGGGAGATAAGACCTGACACAATTACTGAAAAGAAAGTCATGGACACCGGTCCTGCAGATAGCAGTAAGAGAATCATTCAGAGAGAACAAAGCGCTTCCTGCACTGAATGAGAAGCGGAGCAGAAAGCTGTTTTTCATTCATATCTGAGGCAGCATTCAGCACTAAGACCTATTTGTATTTTGGTCATTTGAACAGGAATGAATATTTGATTTACTCATCTCACATGAAAACACATTCAGGTGGACTTTGAACTTCAGTGAAGAGTGAGAGCCTAGTTGAAGGTGGAGCGATGGATGTTTTGGCCCTCAAGTTGTTTTCAATGCGGCGAGGGGAGATGTCAAAGGAAATCTCTCTGGCATCTTCACTTTTCATTCCTTTGAATTCCTTTACATTCACGTCCAACAGATAAACCTTGATAGATTTGTATCAATTATTGAAAAGGTCACCATAAGAACCAATATTTGCAAGCTGTTTATTGGAAGACAAAAATGACTTACAGCAGTAGTATGAGTAGCCACAGTTACTGAAGATCAAGAAATGTATACTTTATCAAAGGGATTTTTGGATCATTGATTTTCTTTAATTTCATCTACTTTGGATCCTTGAGGGGGTGCAGCCGTAGCCTGAGGCTAAGCTAGATTAAAAGAAGTCCCCTAAGGAGCTGCCTGGGAGCTACTGATGGTGGTACCTAACAAGCTCTGCTGTTTCCTCCTCATTTCCCTTTGTTCACATTTTGAATTAAAGAGTCCCTGCTCTCATGATAACTACTGTAGATGAAAGAGGAGCAGCCCTTTGGATTGGCTGTCCTCCTGCAACCTGGACAACAATTCAGAAGCAACGCTACAACCCCCTCTGCCTTATTTCACCGAACCATCGAAGCAACGTCACATTAACCTCAAAACTTCACGTTCTCCACTGGAATTCATGTGATAGACCTTCACAAAGTAGAGCGTGATTGTGAAGTGGAAGGAAAATAATTTGTGGTTTTTATTATTTTCAACAATCTTCTAAACATTGTGGCATGCATTTGTCTTCAGGACCAAATACTTCTTAGGAACCACCTTTAACCATCCATCCATCCATCCATCCATCCAATTATCCATCCATCCATCCATCCATCCATCCATCCAACCTTCTCCCAGCAGAGGTTGCGTTAACAGATTATTTTCCGTATTTGACCGGTTGTTTTTAAACGCTGACTGAAAATCTGAAGGTCATTTTGACAGATTGCAGTTACCAGCTGTGACAACTTGGTACAGACGCGCAGACATTTTCAACTTTATACACAGAGTTCAAGAAACTGAATGCATCAAAAACAGATTTCCATGAGAGCATCATCTCAGGCCCGGATACCGTAACCAATGCATCTCGCTATCGGATGAGATACGAAGGCTTTGGAGCGCAGCTGTGACTGCAGCATACACAGCGGTGACATGTTGCAGGATTTCCTCCTGCTGCAGTGATCAGAAATGCCCTCGTTTACAACGTCTTTCTGAATTCTGATCACTTCAATTGGAGTACTGTTCCCTTATTTTAAAACTTTGGCTGAAATGGTGCCAGTAATTCCAGTCTCCAGCGCGGCAGCGGAGCCTGCATTACGCACAAGCAGGTCCGTAATTCAGCTCCTTACGGAGCGTTCCGGCCACAGCAGGTGAAATGTTCATAATTAATACATGTAGCCTAATAATCAGTTTGATGTGTGACAGCACAATGTGGATTCTCTGTTCAGTTGTTTAGGATTGAATATTAATTAAAAGGAAGGAAAATAACGACTCAATATGTCATTACTTTCATTTTAAAAACTGACAGGTACAAATCGATGATGACCGGATTTTTTTGACCCCATCAGTCAAAATGACCGACAACAACTAATTGTAGCGCGACCTCTGCTCCCCAGCCACTTGGGCCAGCTCCTCCACAACGAATAGTTTACATTTGGACTGATTCTCCCACTTGAGCTGTGGATCTCTGCAGCTCCTTCAGACTCCCAGCCACCTTCCTGGCTGTTTCTCTGTTCATTACCTTTACTGGCTGCACATAGAGTATAATTTGGTTACAGAGCATGTTCTAATAGATTCATGCTGGCTGAGTTTTCTCCAGATAGAGTGAAGCACAGTTCCCAGCAGCCCTGAATCAGGGAGCACCAGAAGGATTTCTGCAGAGGACTTTGCTGCAGTACTCGATCAGATGATGACACTGAGGCCAACGCTTTAGGTCTCCAAGGTCAAACCCAAACCGTCAGACTTCACTTATATTGAATAACAGTTGGCACCTCGTGGTGCCGGTCCTGACCAAAAATTCAACCCAGCCCACACAGGAAGCCATTCAAGGCCAGGCTGTCGAGCCAGACGAGGCTTTGGCTGCAGAGAGATTGTACAAGCCGAGGTGGGCGGCATTCTGGCTCCCCTCTACCAGGAATTAATCCAAGGACAAATGAGCAAGTTTGGCAGCAGTGAATGAGAGAGGAGAAAGCAGACAAATCCGAGCGATGGAACCGTTTCTCTGTGTGCGAGTATCATCTGCAGCGAGTCGATGACTTATACCAGCGGTGTCCATTTACACATGCTGCAATCACAGCCGGTGGTGTGAATAGGCGTCATTACCTGCAGGTTAACGTAGAGGACACGAGTAAACATGATTCATGTGTATGTGTGGCACCCCGTCCGTCTGACACAGACGGCCATGGGCCTTCATTCCCGACCTCAGCTCAATGACCCTCAGGAGCTTCTTTCTCTTTCTTTCTTTCTTTCTTTCTTTCTTTCTTTCTTTCTTTCTTTCTTTCTTTCTATCTATCTATCTATATATCTATCTATCTATCTATCTAACTAACTATCATCTGTGAACTTTGAGGTTTTTTGTTCGGTCTGGTCAGGAAGTTGTTGGAAACGCCTGAAACCAAAGTTCCAGCTCTGAGGAAGTCCAACAAGTCGATACCAGAGAGTGATTTATCGTCACCCGGCTCCAGCCTGCCACTTTAAACATTTTAATGGTATTTCTAACACCATCCAATCACTCACTGCTGTATCATCTGCGCTGGCAGCGGAGAGTGGATGCTGTCGGAAAATTTCTCACTGGACCTTTTCCAGCTCGATGCATAAATTAATAAGGAGCTCTCTGAGGGTGGGCCGCTGCACGGAGCATCAGCAAACTTTGAACACGGCTTCGCCACAGAGAGCAATAAAGCTCAGAGTTATTGGTCGGCCATAACCACCAGGTTATCTGCAATTGTTTCTAATTGGGCGCTGTGGTTTCCTGTAACCACAAAGCAAAGACTCACCTCTGCCTGCTGGGAAAAAGCTCAAATATGCGAGCCTGGTTCTCTGTGGTCAGCTAAGGGCAGCGGATGGGAGCAGCGTGTGGACAAGAGGCTTTAAGGTTTGATCAATAAGATTATATTGATCAGGGTTGGGTTAGGGTTAGCTCAGCTCATCTTGTTGAGGACAAGATGCTTTCTAAAACAGAGAAAACTGAATAAGACTAAAAAAATGTGTCTCACACACGTCCTTAGTAATCACCACGACCCAAAGTCAACCTCTCAAGGGTCAGCGCCTACTTTGAGATGAATATGCTGCTAAATCTTCATATTTCTGCTGAAACATGAATCGAGGGGCTTATTGTGCTTCAGCGTCAGTGTGTTCAGTGAGATGTAATTTCTGCTGTAGATCCAGAAGATTTTATGATTAGCCGAGGATTTAGGAGCGACTAGAGCAGCGAGGGCCTGGATCAAACTTACAACTCTTTGCACATGCATGTAGTTTGCCTGCTCAGTTTCACAGGCTCCATATTTACCTTTTATGATTAAAAATTGACTCAAGGCTTGGGAATGTAATTGCAGCTTAGCTTTGAGATTTGTTTTAAATGATGCTTTTTGGGGGGGAATGATTTTCTTGTCTTTCCAGTGAAAGAACGCTAATTCTGTTAGATTTATTAGAAAAGGAAATGAAATAAAAAACGAAAAAAATAAATAGATGCTTTTCTGGGCAGGAAAGAAATATAGAGAATATAGAAATATTAAACCCAGAATGAACATCTCTACCTCATGATCCCTCCTCCTCCTGCTGCTGACACATTTAAAATCAAACAAAATAAATATTTAATTGTTTTGGTTCATTTTGATGCAGGTCTTCCTTATTCTCACGGTCAATGGAACCAAGTAACTTCTACCAATGATATCATCAAATTGAAGAAAATAATTCATTTTAGTAGATATTTCCTGTTTCTTCTCCACCACTTACTCACATTAATTTCTCTGTTCCTCTCACCTTCTCCTCAGTGTCTCTGCTTCCTGGTCTCCAGCACCCCCACCCCCACCAACAACCTTTCACTATTCTATTTATTGTAAAATAAACCATTTAAAGAGTTGTTCTGTCTCCTGATAGTATTTGTATATGTGGGTCAGTCTATTTAAAAAAGATATCTAATTTCTTCATGCATTTTGTCATCATTCATCTTACTTCATGATGTCAGACAAGTTCTAGTGACTTCTAGACTCTACGGGTCTGCCAGTAATGAGGTAGGTCAGGCCTCACAGTTAAAGTGGGCATATCATGCTTTTAAATTCTTCCTTTTTACATCTAAATCATTTAGTTGAGGTCTATATATAGTGGAGCTGCAGTTATTAGGTTGGAATATTTTATTCTAGTAGTTCTATAGGTTCCTCTTTGTTTGCAGAATGACTCGTTTTGGTGCGGTCCCTTTAAAAGTGTAGGACGCGCCGCATACCACGCCCCCCTCCAGGTCCCTGAACGTTCCACTCCACCCCATTCAGCCATTTTTGTAGTTTGATAGAGAGCCGACAACCTAGCACTGCAGAAACGTTTTATTCATACATTTTTTATTTATTTTTTTATGTCGGAAGAGATGTCCATCCAGCCGTACATGTTGGAGCCAGAGTCTGACGATGAACCTGACGAACCGCGCCTTCAAATGAATGTCTCGCAATGGTGCATTATTACTGTATTTAGTTTAATATCTGCATGCATACCAGCGACCGTGTCTTTGAAACGATTACTTAACACATTCTATTATATATTATATCTATGTATTTTTTTGGGAAAGTTTGATAAGTTAGACTTATGACTTGTTTTTTTCTCTCTCTTGATACCCAAAAATTGACAAACAAAAAATGTGCAATTGCATTACATTGTACTTTCGGCATACCTTAACTTGGACTACAAACTCACGGCGTGAAATAAAGATGGCGGATTTGCTCAGCGTTTAGGCGGAAATCCATGACCAAGATTGGCAGTTCCAGTACAAGTACTGTGATTTAATAGTTCATGAAACATAATAGGTAATAGAAAAAACTCAATGGCTTAAAAAATATGACCCAAAACATTTTACAAAAATATCTCCTCAACACATGGAGTGACACCTTTATGCTTTTTGTTCTCCTAGACACTCTAAATTCACCACACAAAGCACTTAAGGGCTAAAAAATTGGAATTTTCATGATATGTCCACTTTCAATCATGATTAATAAGGGTGGAATTATGTTTTCACATAGAGCCAGGTTGGTTTGGGTCATTTTTCCCATTAATACAGAATCATCACCAAAAACGGCATTTTGTGTTTTTGTCAGATTTTAATTAGGGGTCTCAAATTATCCCGTTAAGTGCAATTAATTAATTACAGCCATATTAAGCGCGCTATGTTTTTTAAATCGCATTAATCTAATTTTTAATCTTTAATTTTACAGTTTCTGCATGTGAGTGGCCCTTAAATAGAATCCGTTTTCTATGCTTTGGGCTTCTTGTGCTCGAGTTGTTAGAGGTTAACCACATCTTGTAGTGGACATGGGTTGGCTGTCTGTAGAGCTGCTTATCATGAGCTGATGTTTCCGTTTTAGTGGCGAGGGCAAGATGAGTGAGGAGGAGCGGTGAGCGCAGACAGTGTTGCCAACTTAGCGTCTTTGTCGCTATATTTAGTGAGTCTTTAGACCCCTCCAGCGATTCTTTTTCAACAAAGCAACTTTCTCTTGGGTTATTGGAGTTTTGGGTGAGGCATGTATACTTGTTACTCCTACTGAGTAGCGGTGCAGCCATTGGACTCATTTACCCCACTGAGCCCAGAACCCTAACTTATCGCGGATGCTCAAAGCCGGAGTTGCAGGTAGAAAGCGTCTGGGACTAGTCTCAAAAACAGAGAAATGTAAATGGCTGGGACTTCATCTGTTCAAGTCTATTAAAAACAGTGAATTGGTTCATAAAGCCCCTTTTTGTTATATATTTGTTCTGCCACAATAATGTAATGAATTTATATGAAAATACCTCGAGATTAGGACTTCATTCAGCAATTATTAGGTGCGGTTAAAAAGCTATTAATTCGATTATTTATTTACAGATCATAATTAATTAATCTCAAAGTTTTTTTTAATCACATGACAGCACTAATTACAATATTAGTTAGCTCACTTTTGCTTTTTTTTGTCCAACATAATTTTACACCATTGCAATTGGAGAAGTCCTTGTTATTTAAGTTCATCATGTATTCGTCATGGTGATAAAGTCTGGTTGGTATGTTTCGGCAAACTAAACTTATATTCCGCTTTTCTAGTCACTGAGCAGTCTGGGTGTTTTTATATTACAAGTCCCATTTAACCATAGGAATACACAGAGTTCACACAGTCATACACTGAGGTACAGTATCAGTGGAGAGCTGATCCTTGGAAATGTTGCTGTTGCCAGACGACTTCTGTTCTCGCTGAGCCACAGCCATAAAACCAAGAGAGCGGCCATTTCCCAGGGACATGACAGAAGCTGCCATCCAGACACTTTGGATACAACCAGCTGGCCAGTATTAGCTTCCTCCTCCTCTTCTACTCTGCTGCCAAGAAAGAAAGATACTTGGATGATCGCTGGAGGAAAAATGAACAAGAAACTTGAGAAACAACAGAATGTGTGGCCACAGAACACTTTTGACCCACTTAAGCAGAACTTTGTGTCTCCTGAGTGTATTATCAGTCCAGGGAAAAACATTTAGAGTTGAAAGATGGCAGAGGAGCTGAAAACCCCAGGATCAGCTTCCAGGTGATACTAGAATAACGCCGCTTACGGTTCCAGCAGGTTGGAGAAGCTCTGCTGCGTTTCGTCTGATTGGTTCTTTGTCTAGACTTCTGTTCATCATGTTTCTGGTCGAGGCCTCACTGTTTGGACAATTATTCCCTCTGTTTCTGGATGCTGGGGGGTACGTTTTTACTTTTGGACAGCTATAATCTGTAACCATGGCAACAAGGAATTGTATTCATAACCAGAAGAAGGTGATTAGCATCTCTAAAGCTCATGGATGCAGAGCAGAACCAAAAAACAGAGAGTTACTCTGCTGCCTGGATGTTGAGCTGTTAGTGTGTCATGACAGCCATGAGACTCTCATACAGCAACAGTCTTCAGTCAGAGGCCTCTTCAGATTCGCTGCTAGACTGACTGCTACTGGAGAACCCCCCGGCCCACAGCATCACCGTCCACAACGACTATTTGAAGATACTTGGATGATATGAGTTACGACAACATTTATGTTTTTGTGGTTACAAATGAAAAATACATTTTATGTGGCGCTTGGCAAATAGTAGTATCCATTTTTTCTTTGTGTTTCAGCCAGTTTGAGACTATATTGTGTCTTTATTTGACACTTTTTTCTGTCCTGTTCATCAAAAAATCACAAACTATGATTAACAGTGAGCTTGTCCTGTTGGGGCGCCTCAGTCGATCACAAAGCAGACTTAATCAGAAGAACTAGCACAAAAAAACACAACAAAAACAGAACCTTTAGATAGAGAGGAGACCGAAACAAATCGCACTGATGGATTTTATGGATGGCTTTTAGATATCCTTTCTGTTGGGCTGCCGTGCTGCATTATTGCGATTATCACCACCATCATCATCATAAAGGCCATAACTGTGTGGAAGTTCAGGGATTGATGGTATTGGATTGTTGGAGCAGAGCACAATGCTGGTGAGGCATTCCAGTGTTTCACCTTCAACAGGAAATCTGTGACCTGCTTTAAAAAGTGAACCGTGTCACAGTAAAAATGAGATATAGAAAAAGAAACCGCTAAAATACAGTCATGGTACAGAGGAAGAACGTCCTCTCACTGTCTGAGGCTTTACACTTTAGGACATAGTTAAAATGATCTTTATATGTAGAAAAACCACAAAGGTGTGGGGAAAATTCGGAACAGCCAATGACCCAGCAGCGTTGTGGAGGAGTCGTGTTGTTTCGGTTCAGTGAGGTTTTCAAACATTCCTTACTGAAGGTTTCAACACCACAGCATTTTATTCAGGTGAAGGTCTGGACTTAAACGGGACCATTGCAGGACTCTGATTCTTCTTCAGCCGTCTGATGTAGATCTGCTGCTGAGTTTGGGATCTCTGCTTTGTTGATGACCCAGTTTAGGCCAATCGTCAGCTGTTGGATGGTTCAATCACTGACTCCAACATACTAAAGACCCGTGGATTCAAATCCAAATCACCACCCCTTCACCAGCATGCTTGTATGTTGGTATCAGGTCATTCTGCTGATATGCTGTCTTTAAACACTGTGCAGTGCATTATGGACATCTCCACTAGTCTCACCTGTCCAGGGGACAATGTTCCAGACATCCTATTGTTCATTGACTTACAGCTGCACAGTTGGTAGCATTATAGTCTTGCTACGAGAAGGTCTGAGGTTCAAATCTCAGCCTGCATACCCAGCATCAGAGGAATTAAGCTAGGGGGGAGGGGCTTATTCTGGCAGTTCATTACATACTTCAGGGTCAAATCTGCCTTTTATGGCACACACTCTTTCTGTGTACATATACATATTAGAAATACAGGAAATGTGGCCAGAGTTAGACTCTGGTAGGGGGGTAAGTTGCTCTTTAAATTACACGCCGTTGTAACCTGTCTTGGGCAAGCCGCTACACCCCCCCCCCCCCTCCCAGACTGCCCATTGGCGCCGGGCCTACCAGCCTGGGGCCTTTCTGCATAGAGTTTGCTTGTTGTCTCTGCCCCCCTTCACCGCGCACAGACACGCTGATATAGACGGTGGCAGCTTTACTTGAAGATTCTTTCCTTTTCTGGTTCATTTTGTTTCTGTGTGACATTGTGTGAAGGTTTGTCGTGACATGTACCAAAGTCAGAGAGGTACTGGAGAGTGGAGGTGGGAGAAGATGCAAAACAACACTGCAGGCTTTCTTTAAATTTAACTTTACAGCAGATCTGATTTCCTTTCAGTTGACATCTTTCTGTCTTCAGTTGTTGGAACACAGCGCCGTACTGGCCTCTTTTGGCAGGGAATCAGTGGCGGTTCAGGACCGCTCCAGTGACAGCTCGGTTTGTTGATTTGGACATATTTGTCTTTGTCTTCCTCCGTCTCCCAGAAGTTCTCCGTGTTGCTGTCCAGTTTCAAGTTTCCAGTCTACCTGACAAACACATTGAGTACTTTGTTACGGAGCCAGAAGGAGGAAGTACAGGAAGCTCCACAGATGACAAGAATCATGACATTTTGCAGCTGAAGTTTGTTCTCTTTTTGTTTTTGATTGCATCATTTTCTGCTTTGGACAGTTGCTGGGTCGGCTTACAAAAAAACCCGAAGGACTTCCTGGCAGTGGATTTAGTTTTACTCATTCCCATTTTATTCATAAAACATAAATTAGTGAAGTTGGAGAAAAATATCTCAGATTTTACTCTTTGTTTTCTGGTTATTTGAAGATCTATGAAATAAACACATTAATCTGTTTCAACTCAACAAACAATTAACAAAACAATCATTGCATTTCGAAATCAGGCAAAATCTATGTTAGCTAAACCTAAATCAAATCCTCACCAGGCCTCAAGCTGTTTAGGCGACTGACTGAGTGATTTTGTGTTTCTAATAGAGAGTAGCCCTGGTTCAGAGGGACTAAAATCTGAATGCAGAAAAAACACCAAGTAACCTTCTGAATATCAACATAAGATTCTTTACAGAGTCAGAAAGTGTTCAAGAGTGCATCCACTACTTTGTGTTCGGTCTGCCACGTAAATTCTAAAAAAATAAAATAAACAGAAATTTGTGGTTATATTGTTTTAGAGTACTGAGATATTCCTCCTTTTAGTTAGTCTTCCTCTTTTCTTCGATTCAGCCACCAGCTTCCTTGAAGTACAGCTCACGTTTTGTGTTTTAACCCAGCGTCCAGTGTTTGGAGCGCGTCTCAACAGCTGAAACATGATGTTTGGAATCAGCCAGACTTCTGTGGTCAGCTGGAGGCGAGCACAAACCGGAGCAAGCCAAGCATGACCCATCATCGTGGCACAGGATGATTATTTTAACGACCTCCAGCTCTAGTTTCTGCAGTAGCTGCAGATGATGGGGCCTCCAGCTCGCTATGTCAGCCCTGGCTCTGGGTCGTATCTGCAACTTTCCTCTCCTTTAGTTAAATGTATGCTTCTTTAAATACGTCAGCCTTTCCTCCCATTGAGGAGACACTCTGTGTCTGAGCTGACATTCATATGTGCGCATTCATGTTTATATGCACAAATTACATTTTTGTTTTTGAGGTGTCTGTTGACAAATTTAGTAAATCCTATAAACAAAAAAGCAAAAGAAAAGACCTCCTCTCCACTGCTGCTAGATGCTCGCTAAGTACGAGGGCGAGGGATTGCTACAAGGTTAACAACTCAATGTTATCAACTGTTTCCTGTCGCTACATGCTCGTTCAGGAGGAGGGATTGCTGCAAAGTCAGAGGCTCGATGCAATCTGCTGGGTCTCCCTAGAAACAAAACTTTTAATAATAATAAGCTAAATTTAATAAACTTTTTAATTCCTGTGCATAAATTAGGGAGGTAACGGTACAAGTATTTGTAGTTTTTTCGGTTCCGTACACACGTGTACCGAACGAATCCAGCTGTTTTCTACCTGAACACAAGCAGAATGTTTATGTGCAGAACTCAGAGCGCAGTGCAACGTTCTGCAGGGCAACTTTAAAAAGTGACACCAAACCAAACAGAACTCCCAGCTATCAGTAAACTGTGCTATTTTGGAACATTAACGGTTTCTCATGCAACTACAGTAGAAAAAGAAAGATGGACCGAACCAGAACTTTGTCAGCGAACACATCTTTCAACAGCAATAAGGTCCATAACACGCTCTGCACTGAACTCAGTGATTCGCCTGAAACGTCAAGCTGAATTTAAACATCACTGATACTAGAGAAAAACCAGCTGACGTCCAACATGACTACCAGTAGCATCCAATCAGACCAAACTCTTTATTTTGGATTAAACACAAGACGGAGGAATGCCTGTTAATAAGAAGGACGTTTTTCCAACAGCTGCCCATGCTACATTCAAGTACAGCTGGGAAGAAAGGCTGTCAAAATATCAAAACATCTCCAAAGTGATTTAAGCATGTTTTATTCTCAAATATAGGCAAAGTATTGTTTCAGCATTTCGAAACATTAAAACTGACTGTTTTCAAGTGGTTATATTGTTTTCTACTCTGGCTATGTCTGCTTGTACTATTTTATTTATGTATTTATTTTCAAATGTTACATTTCCAGTCAGTTCTATACTTTTAACTTTTCAAGTTACAGAACATAATAAAATCAAATTAATTTCAAGAACTGAACACATCGAGAAGAGTCAGTTGAGGTGGCTCGGGCATCTGGTCAGGATGCCTCCTGGACGCCTCCCTGGTGAGGTGTTTCAGGCACGTCTCACCGGGAGGAGGCCCAGGGGAAGGCCCAGGACACCCTGGAGGGACTATGTTTCTCGGCTGGCCTGGGAGCGCCTTGGGGTTCCTCCCGAGGAGCTGGAACAAGTGGCTGGGGAGAGGGAAGTCTGGGTCTCTTTGCTTAGGCTGCTGCCCCCGCGACCCGACCCCGGATAAGCGGAAGAAGATGGATGGATGGATGGATGGATGGATGGATGGATGGAACTGAAAGGAAGGAATTCAGGAAAAAGGCTTTTTTTGTTTAATGTTGATCAAGCAAAGAAAAAAGAAAGTCGTATACACAGTTTCTTTCTTGGTTAAAGTGTACTGAAAACGTAGCATTAAAGGCCCAAATATGTATCGAACCGGGATTGTTTTGTACAAGCATGAATTGTATATTTTTGGAAAAATGCCTTGAGATGACATTAGTTGTGACTAAATTGGACTGAATTGAAATAAAATGTAACGAGACATTATTAACATATGGTATTATTTTGAGATGGATGATGTTAAAGGTACCAGATTATTGCTTTTGCAGATATACTTAAACACATTTTTACTTATTTAGGAGCTTCATTGCAATTCCTGTCTGAATTTTGCATATGTAGGGAATACTGCTGTCTGTTTATTAAAATGAAATGAGAAAAACAAAATTAACTGTTGTTTGTTAGCACTAGTTTATTCTATAAATGGCACTAAAGTCTTTTCTCTGACTGGAGTATGTGTTTTTTTTGTTTTAAAGCTCTTTAATTTCCCTGTGATAAGAGCAGGAATAATGAGAGGAAGAGTTTTCTATGCTGCCTTCCAAACGAACCAAAACACCAATTAGAGGAGAAGATGTTGATGCTAAGCTGGAGGTCTACAGATCAACTCTTATTTTACTGGGGCACTAATCTGTTCAGCTTCAGGAAAAAGGCGACAAACAATATAAAAAGGGAGGAATGAGGATGTTAAAGTCTAGAAGAAACCTTATAGGCTGGATCGTCTCCAGCTGACCCAAGCTTCATTCCACATGACAAAAACCAGGTTTCTGTTTGTCCTTGAGTCGTGGATGATGCTTTCAGCGCATTTAAACATGCAAGCAGGGTCTTTTTATTGCAACAAAATGTCATTCTGTTCTTCATCCTCCTTCTTAACCCAAAGAGTCTTCCACTGCTGCCAAGGCATATTTCTGAATGTGTGTTAAATCCGTTGGCTGCGCCGTCTGTAGCGGCCGACGCTCCCCTCTCGTCTCTCAGAGGTTCGCCGTCCGACAGCGGACTTGTTTCACTGCACAGATCTCATTATCTAAAATCCTCAGCTCTGAAACAGAAGGTCAGGGATCAGCAAATCCTCACTTCTGGCCGTGCAGGCTTATGTTTCCATTCTGATGCAATTTTCCTTCTCGGTTGCATGAATATCATACTCGTGTCCACCAATTTGAAATCTCATCTGCGATTGGAGCGCTTCACTCTGCTTCGGTTCTCAGCAAAACAAGCTGCTTCTCCAAAACAACTCAGAAGTGGTTTCACAGCTGGAGATCCTCACTGAGATGACCTGAATGTAAGTTCTCACAGATAAAACCTCTTTAGTTAATCATGATTATCATTTGACCACATTTTAGTGTATTCAAGTTCTAGATTATTTTTTTCTATCTCAAGCAGCAATTTTAGGTTATTTTCTGTCATGTCTGATATATTTGGCAAATCTGTGCCTCTTTAAAGTGGCATATTGGTGTGTTGAGATAAACCTATATATGCTTTAATGGATTTAATTACAATTTTTTTTTTTTATGTAACATAAAAACAACCTGAACAGCCAGATTTTAGGTGTGGTGCCATGTGTGGTGACTCGAGTCACCGACTTGGTTTCAAGTCGCTCTTTGCTCACAAAACCAAGACATCAGACTCGACTCAAACTTGAGGTCTGGGACTCAGGGAAAGCAAGCTGCTCGGTAAGCTACAGACCGCAGCATTCAGTTTTTATGCTCCTCTAATCTAAAGCAAACTTCCACAAAACTGGAAGTTTTTTGCTGAAATGCTGAAACACTGAGTTAATTTAAAACAAGGCCAAAAACTGATCTGTTGAGAGCTGCCTTTGATCAATGATCACTGGAACATCATTAGTGTTAGTCTGTTTTTTAACCTGTTATGGTTTTCCTTTATGTACCGATTTTTGTTTGTGTTATTGTATTTTCCATCTAATCATGTAAAGAACTTTGAATTGCCCTGTTGCTATATTTATGATTGACGGTTTTGTCCCCACCACCTTTAAAAACCTGATGCAGAATTTCTTACCAGCGCAGATCTAACATCCACTTGTGCTCCCAGCACAATCTCCATGTGATCAGTATCCAAACTGACTGCTATTTAAATCTCTCCATTCCACTATTGGTGTCATGGTTTTTTTCCTGTGCAGAGGCTTCACATGGGGTTATGTTACAAGTTTTGATAAAGAATCACAGTCCCCTGCAAACACTTTCATGGCATGGTCCAAGCATTGTGCAAACATTCAAAAGCAGGTACAGTATAAACGCGTGACTGATTAACTCATGTCTCTTTAATGCCAGGTGTCCTGGCTTGCCGTATGACATATTAATGTTAGAATTAAATGTTGTTTGCTTGAATGTAGACGTGTCAGTAAAAAGGAGAGACATGTACATTTTGGAGTTTATGAACTTCAGTCGCCTTCAAAGCCACATTAAAATAAATATTGTCTCCCCAAATTATTTAGGGTTAATTCATCCCCTTCATGTATGTTTAAAATACAAAACAACTGCGGTAAAAGTATCCTGTCGACTGTAGCGAAGAACGCTAAGGGTTGCCAAGGAAAAGCATCTGTATTTCTTGTGCATTCTTCTACTCGGGCGAGTATATTATTAATATAGCTGATATTGTTCTACCTGCTACGATAGGAAACTTACCTTCCTAAGCCAACAGCTTTCACTGCACTGCAGTGCAGGGCAGTCCAGTGCAAACTGTAGTGAAACACCAAACGAATGAATACTTATATATGAATATTTAATAATAACTGTCCCCAGCAATCTTCATACCACACCCATGCTTATGGTTATTGTCCCCAGCAATTTAAAAACAAATCAACGCCCATGGCTATACCAATAAACCTGCATTTTTGTGCTCTTTATTTGGAATATTAATAAATAAGGCCATTTAGTATTTTACCTTGCGCGACATGTTTTGCTTATTTCATGGTTTCAAAGGCCTTTCTCTTAATGTGTTTTTAAAGGCTGTTTCAAAAGACAATGCCGCCATCAGTGAGCCTTTTGGTCATTCATTTGTGCTCATAAGTGGCGGCAATGGGCCGCGATCAGCTGTTTTTCACAAAAGATCAAGCGATGGCGGGATAAAGGGGGGGGGTTGTCCAAGCTGTCGACGTGCAGGTTGCAGAGTCCGTGTCCAAGTCCGAACTGTCTGGCAATCTGCTCTTCAGCTCTAAAGGCAAGGCAATTTTATTTGTATAGCACACTCTCAACAACAAGCCAGTTTAAGGTGCTGAAAGGCCAGAAGCTTTCAGAACTCTGCATCACTCACCTTTCTGAGGCGTTTTCAAAAGACACATTGCAACAGAGGGTGATGTCGTGATGATGTGTGGAATGTGCAAGTAAACTTGGGGAGTTCGTTTAGCATTTCTAAACTGTATCAGCTGAAATGTCAAACTGGAGTGATGCAGAGGTCCAGGAGCTTCTGGCCTTTAGAGCTGAAGATCAGCAGACAGTTCATGGCGACTGTGAAGGACAGCCACCTTTTACGGTGCGTTCACACCAAATGGTCAAAAACGTGCCGCACGACCAAAGTTTGACGCTTGAATATTTGCAGCTCGACATTCGTCCAAAGCGAATTGGACGCACGTCCAAATATACCACTTTGACGCGTCAAGCCAGAAATACGTAAATTGTGGGAGGAGCTAGTGCCAGACAGTGTTTTTGCAAGATGGCAGCTGTCGATCTAGCGTTGGAAGAGAGAGTCTCCATTCTCTATTTACTGTGGAGAGTACCCTGCGCAGATTCACAGGGTCAGTAACGTGGAAACTTTCAAAAGTGAAATGAACTTACCAGGTTGCCGTATCTCCTCCCTTATATTCCTCCAAGCAGCTCCTTTTTATTCCCGTCTCTGTAGAGAAAGCAGCTGGTGTCGTGTAGCTCGGGGTGATTAGCCACGGCCGTTATCAGGATTTCCTCCATGTTGAATGAAACATTTTGCTGGACCTGATCCCGTAAACTGGGTCACAGCATCACGTGACACCACGTCACCAGGCTCCTGATTGGTTGACGCGGCGCGAATTGACGCCGTAGTTCAGATTTTTCAACTTCAGCGGCAGATGCAAAAACGTGCATCACGTGCGAATGCACAAAATGCGCCATATTAAATGACGAGCGTCAAACGCTTCCTTGACACGAATTTGACGAGCAAATAAGGCAGAAATGCGTCTTTGCGACACTAAAATGCGCGTGTCGTGACGCAGAAACCCTGACGCGCATCAGCACGCTTCTGCATTGACTTTAGATGTAAACCTGAGGCCCTTGATGCTTCAAACGCGTTCGGTGTGAACGCACTGTTAGAGCGGCTCACAAAAAAGACTTGAGGAGAGGGGCTTTACATCCAAGCTACTTTCTCTATTTACCACAGACTCTTCTGTTTCACAGTTATTACGCAACCCTGCATGTCAACAGCCCGGACACCAACCCCACACCCCCTTTTTTTCCCCACCATCGCCTGATCTTTTGTGAAAAACACCTGATTGGGGCGCATTGCCGCCACAGGCTAACCACTTACAAATGACCAAAGGCTCACAGATGGCTGGTTGTCTTTTGAAACCTTGAAAAACGCCTTAGGAGAAAGACCTTTGTTGTGTTGTTGTTTTTACCTCAATACCTCCATCCACTGAGCCATGGTATGGAAGCTAAGAGAGATGATGAAACTTTCTGGAATAATACTCAATCAAAGGCTGCTGTTCTACTCAATATCACTGTCAATTTTATACAAATGAAAGGAAATATAGTCAAAGCCCAAAGGAATGTGTTAAACATGCACACATGGCTCCACAACACAAATCTAATGCCATTCCTGGAGGCCCTTCCAACAATCGAGTTATTTTATCACAAGAAAACATCAGATGAAGCATAATTAGGCCTCTGCTGTGAAAAATCGTCCCAGAATTTCAACAAACAGGTGGTGAATCTGATTAGGATGGTGTCAAGGTGGAGGAAATTGATATTAGCTCTGAGCCACTCTCTGAGGTGCAGCACACATGATTTATACAGGTCCAAATAAAGAACATTCACATGATGCAGAGGAATTTCACAGATTTAGCGTCACTTTCATTCTGTGCGACGTCGTACGAGGACAAAGTCTTACTTTTCAAACCATTGTTGGCTCACTATGGTAAAAAATGGCATTTGGACATTTTAGAGACATTATATTTCATATCTGTCCACTCACTAAAAACCTGTTGACCTTCAGGCAAGGCAAGCCAACTTCATCTGTCTAGAACACTTTTTAGCCTTGATTTAAAGGAACTCAGTGTTTCAGCAGCTTTGCAGTGATCTGGAAGTCAGTAGTTTCTAGCTGTATTAATTGAAAAATAATTACTTCTGTTTTGTTTCTATTCAGCTGGAGAAAGTTGTTCTATGCATCTGCTCAATGTTTGAATGGGTTCAGAGTCACCTGGTGACATTGTAATGTAAAGCCGTGTATCATTTCTTACTCTTATGGTAACTAATCGTATTGGTTGTTATAATCTGGGTTAGTGGGAGCATGTCGATATTAAATAGTAGGGTTAGGGTCCAGCCGTCATCGGGCGAAAGGTACGGTACACACTGAAGAGGTCACCAGTCCATCGCAGGCAATCATGAATCTAAAAACATTTTTATCTATCTACTTATTTTTTGTAGACACTGATCACAGAGCAAAAGAAACACACACCTCTCTTAGTGACAGAGAGGATCAGTGTTGTTTATTATGTTCATCATCTGCCTCTGGGGTCCCGTTAGGCTCCCTATAGCTGCGTCACTTATAATAACAAATATTGTCATTCACTGTTGCAGCTGCAGAACTTGTCCTAATGGGACACTTGAGTTTCTCCCACATGAGGCTTTTCAATTGTTTTTATCAAGCAAACAATCCTCATGTTGCAGCATTGGAGGAAGATCTTGACTGAAGGAAGGTTTTTCCTCAGTTTATGTGAGGAAAAAGTTGTGCCAGACTCTTGAAAAAGCAGCGTGAGCCCCTCGACGGTTATCATTTAAGCTGCTATCAGCACAAATAGATGCCGCTGCTTTACATTTTCATTGATTGAGGATTAACTTTTCTTGTGATTAAAGGCCCTCTGCAAAGAGGCGCTCTTAGGAGCGGCCATTAAGCGATATCTCGTTGTTCTGTCCCCCACCCACCCACCACCACCACCGCCCGCATTACTGTCAGCATATCTCCAGGCGCTGCTGTGACCGCTGTAGACACACGCTGCCAATACCGATGCTCTCGCTGCTCTGCTGTGTTGTCATTTCAGATGCTGATGTGATTTCCTACATGTACAGAGGGGATCCATCAAATCCTGTAAAAATGGGAGAAAAATAGTAGCGGGTGTGCACACCCAAAGAATAGATGCAGCGGAAGTCTATGGATAATATATGCAGGGGAATTCAATCTTAAGGCTTGCAGCTGAAAGTGTAGGAATAAGCAAAAGATGCATTAAAATTAACATGCTGCGTAGTTTGGAGTTAATTAACTGGCTACTGTTTCGTCTTTGATGGCTCATGTGAAACAGAAAGAGAAGAAAACCTTTTTTTTGGGGGGGGGGTGTAAACGTTAGCCATACATGTGTTGTTCCTTAGCAATGTAATCCATTATTTCAGACGGAGGTTACACAGTTCACGTTTTCCTCTTTACAAAACAAGCAAATAATAAAACACAAGGAAAAACAAATTAAAAAGTTTGACTGCTTCATGCTGCAGAAGTTCCCTTCCATTCAGATTTATTACCTGAACATTATTCCTCATGAATTAAACATTAGAGTACAGTTGGAGGCAATTTTATGAATTTAGGGATTATGGCTTAGTTAAAATTCTCTAACTGATCCCATAAAACAGCCACTTTAGATCCACTGTGTGGGCAGAAGAGATACTAGACGCTGCATTTTTTTGTCACTTTGAAGTTTTCAGGTAAATCTATAAGAAAGATTCATGGCCTGCTTGGAAGAAAAGCTCCGGAGCTAAACCGCAGGTTTAGAATAGCATCAAATCGTGATGACAGCGTCTCGCTGCACTGCAGCAGAGTTCAGCGACTTCTCATTGTGACGGAGCGACAGTCCGCCGACAGTGGTCCAAGACGTGATTATCGAGGGATAAGTTCACTTGGTTTTGGTGTAATCCTGAAAAGGGATTAAAGGAAAACAGCAGCGCTTTTGAATCCATATCCTCTTAAACGCAGGAATTACAGCAATTAGCAAAGAACAGGGGACTTGTGAATGCTGGAGCAGTCAGTAGATTACCCCAAAATCAAAAGAGGACTACTTAGAGCTGTACAGCAGCTTGTAATCCCCTCTCATGTAATCAGTTTAGGGAGAAAACGTCTCATTGGGGGGGCCGCAACACAGCCACTGATCTCCATTCAGCAGCTAACAGGGGGGCCATAAAGAGACCACCTCACATTTAGCTTCAACGCACAGATACCAGCGATATCGGCTGCCGCTTTACTCCGACTGCCAAGGTCATATCTGATGAAAACATGATGAAGCAGCAGTTCAACTTCCTCTCTCTTCTTTCTCTTGTCACACACCCCCCCCCCCCCCCCTTTTCTCCACCTCCTTCTCTCCTGGCACAGACGTATTGAACAGTGGGGGACCGCCAAGTTTTAATTACACCAAGATCCACCGAGTTAATTGAACATTGGGCGGGCCCTAATTTCACTTTACAGCAAATCAAGATGTTAGTTATGTAAATTCTGTCACGTCCCACCGGGGGGACGGGGGACTTTTGCCAGAGACCAAAGTCATTCCCTCCCCACCGGCACAAAGCTGCTGCCTCTGCAACATACCTGAAGGACCTTTCTCGAGAGAATGCTCTGATCGACATCTTGTGCATTTTCATTAGACGGAGCTCAACTTTAACTCAAAAGAAGCGGTAATGAAAAATACAAATATGAGAATCGTTCGGTGGTTTCACTGCCACATTTTCAGCTATGCGGTCTCAATATAAAACCCTAAATGGCCTCTTGGTACAGGAACATCTGCATTCAGCTCTGAGATCCAAGAGGGAAGATTCTCCTACATGCTCGAGAACCACCGTGCCGGTTCTGTTGGACCCCAGTGCAGCATTCAAAACTCTCGACATGATATATTATTAAAAGAACTGGAGAGCTGGGTCGGACTCTCTGGTACAGTACTTGGCTGGTTCCAGTCTTACCTAAAGAACAGGGACTTCTTTGTGTCAATAGGAAACTTTTCATCAGACCAGACAAAAATAATATGTTGGGTACCCCAAGGCTCCATCCTGGGGTCCCTTCTGTCTACATGCTCCTGCGAGCCCAGATTATACCAACCAATAGGATTAGTTACCATAACTATAGAGATGATACTCAGCTCCACATTAGAATGTCACCAGGTGACTTTGAACCCATTCAAACATTGAGCAGATGCATAGAACAACTTTCTCCAGCTGAATAGAAACAAAACAGAAGTAATTATTTTTGAACCAAAAGAGGAAAGATCAACAATCAGCACACAGCTTCAGTTAATCCAGCTAGAAACTACTGATCAGGCCTGAAATCTAGGTGTAGTGATGGACTCAGACCTGAACCTCCAGGGTCACATAAAGGTCAATAACAAGGTCAGCCTTCTATCACCTGAAGAACATTTCTAGGATTAAAGGACTGATGTCACAACAGGACCTAGAAAAACTCATCCATGTGTTTATCTTTAGTCAGATTGATTACTGCAACAGCGTCTTCACAGGTCTGCCTAAAAAGTCAATCAGACAGCTGCAGCTGATCCAGAACGCTGCTGCTCGTGTTCCTCACTAGAACCAGGAATGTAGAGCACATCACCTCAGTTCTACAGTTCTTACACTGGCTCCCTGTAGCTCAGAGAATAGACTTCTAGATACTTTTACTACTTTATAAATCATTGAATGGCTTGGCACCAAATAACTGTATGTGGAAGATCTGTTGTTGTTTCAACCTGCAATGTAGTCCTTCATGTTCTCATCATGTAAAGCTCTTTGAGTGGTCTTTTTGAAAAAATGTGCTATACAAATAAACTTACCGTATGTGTGTGTTTCTGCTAATATCAAATAGTATTTGCCTTGAAATGCACGCCCCCTAGTGGCCTTGTTGAATTCATCAGCCCGTCCACTGGAACGCGACTGGTTTTGGTTATGGTTTTAAGTTGATGGTGATCACTGAAGGGTGCAAATGCTGCAAATGGATTTCTCCCATCTCCATGCTAAGGTGCACTGCATTATAAAGGAGAGCGCTCTGAATGTGTTGATTGAATTAAGATCTCCGAGGAGCCCTTTCGTTAAAAACATTCAGACCATTGTTTCTTCTCTGAAATCCCACGACAGCGAGCGCAGTAACCCGTTGGTTCAGCTGGAGGCTAATTCACTCCGCTCCCCATAAGGTTTGTTTGCGCTGTGGGCCTCATGGGTAATCCCATCGAGCTGCAGCTATGGCTGATAACACGAGTCTTATCTTAAATACCTGGAAGTGGATGGCGGTTCTGGCTTGTTGGAAGCTGTCAGTAGTGCTCCAGTGAGAGGAGTCTCTACTGATAGGACTATGGGTTGCTCTACATTCAGCTCAACATGAGGCGGAATTACACGGCTGGAGCTTGTACATTTTTCATATGCTGCAGAGGAGCTGCCGGCGAAAAGAGCAGCGCTAAAATTCCATAAATATAGAAAGACGCCTGAGGAAATTTGGCGGAAACTGCAGAGGTACAGCAGTTCCTTATTTGATTTTTAGGATTTCTATTGAAGAAATGAACAAAGTTCTTATCCTGATCTATAGGAGCACATGTAATCCATAACCCGTCAGATTTGTTCGATTCTCTGTGACCTGAACAGAAGTTCTGAGGAGCTCAGAGGGACCTCTCTCAAAGCTGAGAAAATTCAACGAGGCAGCAGGAGGGCTCATGATTTGCCACAATGAGAGCTTTCTGGGAATTCTCCTGAAAGACATGACTAACTCTCCTCCACACTGTGCCAAACTGTAAGTGATTTTGCCCCTCTGGTGAATGGTCCAAAAAGGATGGACACATTTTCTACATCTGTCTCTCTGCTCGAGTCCTCATGCTGAAGCATGCTTAGAAACTCAAAGGCACTTACTTACATTTTACCGAGTTTGTTCACTCTGCATGTGGAAATTAGTTAAATAAAGGTCAAATAGCAAGGTCTCTGTTTTTGTAATCAAGTAAGTTGAATGAGCAGCAGTTAAAAAGCTGCTGCAGATACCTAATGAATGTTTTGGTTATTGACTAATCTATCAATGGTTTTCCTGATTTGTTGACTAGTCAAGGATTATTTGAAACAGCAGCTTCTGTTCTCCGTACTGAAACATTTTTAACCTCACCTTTTCAACTTTGATCGTGTTATTTAGGCCTCCACATTATCATATATGTTCTCAAAGTGAAATAAAATATAGTAATATTGGTGTGGGGGTAGGAAAAAGAGACACCCCCGGTCCCCGCCCCTCTGAAATGCTGAAAAAAATCTTAATGGTTCAAACGCCAAATATACCTTAATATAGATTAATATCCACAGCAGAAACCATCTTAGCGCTACCACAGAAGCTAACATCTACAGTTTTCGATATCTACGCTCTTGGGGGTGCAGCCAATCAGCACCAAGGAAAATAAATTGTACTCCTGGATTGGCTGCCAGTAGTGTGTCAGGTAGCATTGCACCTAGGTTTTTCAGCTTTCGAATATTTTAGATATGCTCTATGGTAAAATCAGCAAAAGGCAGATTTTCCACAAATAATTTGGAGTGACGTTCCACAGAAAAATGAGGGAATAAGTGGATCCGTGAATACTTAACCATTAACAGGTGGGGATTATTCCTTAGTCAGCTCTAAATAAAAGATCAAATCCTTAAATCAAACCTGTTCTGGAATATTGATTACAGATTCTTCAAACCACATAAACATTATTCCGTTTAGAAAAGACCAAAAAAGGAGATGAGTTCAGTTATTAAACATCACATATTCATCAGGCTAAATTAAACTCAAAGACTGCATATATAAGATGGGCGGAGCCTCTGTGACGTGACACCTGTAGGTCTCTGAAGAGCTGAATTGAAGCCCAGTGGGCGGTTCCCACCACCGCCATCTTGGCTGCGTCAAGCTAAAAAAATACAAAAAATGGGCAAAAAGGTGGAGCAGAGAGTGGGGCTGTGAGGGTGGGGGCGGATGATTGAAACCCATCAAACTCCGATGTAGCCGATGTAGCTACGGCTAATCAGGGGTGAAAGTAGTTTTAAATTCTTGCCGGTACGATTACCAAAACCTTCATCTCTCTCTCACTTCATCCATTTTAAAATAGCAAATAGTCAAAACACAAACACAAACATTTCAATATCTTTCTGTAGGCCTAGGGTTAGGGGTTAGTTGACAAGAATTAAAAACGATTGACGATATTGTAAAATGATAAAATGATGGTTTGGTAGATATTTACCTTGGATTATGACCATTTAACTCTGTGGATTTGAACAGGTTTGGCCAAGGAATGAAAATGTTACCTGGGGGAAACAGATTCTGGTGGACTGAATTATAATCCCTGATATAATTTGTACCTTGTAATTTTGACCCGGAGGACTTCCAGCCTGAATTATTTCTCTTCACCCACCAAAGAGAAATATCAAAAACTGTAGGAACATGAAAAAAAAATAGTCAGCAGAAACAGGTTGGAATGCTTTTACATCACGAGAACGTTTTCTATTAATGTTTGAGAATATAAATGATGTTCTACAAGCCATTTCTCTTTTCAACCGCAGCAATTTCCTAATGTTGTGAATCTGTTCACATATTTGGCAATAAAACCTTCTTGATTCTGATTCTCTTTTACTTTGTTATAATTATTTATTATAACACTAAAATAAACAGCGTTTTTCAGTGTTGAACTCAGGAAGGTGGATTTTTGTTTCTAGCAGACAGAACTTTGGGCGACGCTAAACAATGAAAGAAAATAGTATTTTTAAAGGAGATTGTGAAAGAGTTGTTTACTTGCCGAGAACAATTTATATTTAGTGTAATTTTTATATGAATCGAGTTTACACAGACGTGACCGTTTTCTTATTAAGCCGACCGTGCGACACCACGTTAGAAAAATGAATCTATTTATTTCTGTGGTAACCAACAAACAGAGCGATGAATTAAAGACACCTGGTTTTCACTTATTCAAAGACAAAACATCACTAGTTCAACGTGTTGTTGGTTGTGATTGTGGCGGAGTCACGTGGAACCAGTGATGCCCACTGTCTGACAGAAAGTAGCTGAAGTTGCCCCAGAAAGTCGCTAGATGTCGCCAGATGACGTCATACGCTAATTTGCATAGTGATTATGTCATCATGTGATGACGAATGAAACAGAAAGGAGGAAATAATAATATTTAAAATTAGGATTTTGTCATACAGGGCTAAACAATACATTGTTTAAACAGGGGAAACACGCTACAGGGAAATGTGACTTCTGTCTTCAAGAGACGGTGGAACATGTTCTATTATTTTGACTGAAGTATAATGTTGAGAAAACTGGTACAAAATTTACAAGATATAAAATTGCAACTGGACATCAAATAACTTTTATACAAAATTTAAAGTTCTGGAAAAACATTTTTTGCTGAGATATCTCAAGAAGACTAAATTAATAGAGAGTAATATAGTTGTTTGTTTGTTTTTTAGTATTTTGTAAAAATAAGTAGGGCATATTTAGCATGCATCAAATGTTTCTTGCCAACCACCATTAAACAGAAGTTTATTGCTTATGGTATTATTTTCAGTTGGGGGTTTTTGTCATAAGTTTTAAATGTCCTACGTTTTTGAACTCACCATACATTACGAACGTTCCTTGAATGCACCGCAGGTGTCAGATGCAGCGTAGTACAGACAAGCTTCTGCCTTAATTCCCGTTGAAAGATCGATCTTATATACATGCACATTTATTTTTTTACTTTTGAAATTAACATTAACTACAAAACAACTTCGTTTGTGAGTGAATGAAATGAACCGAAAAGGTTTATGATTGGTCAGTGGACATATTCTGATCATGCTGCTCACACATGCGCAGATCATTCAGCAAGCTGGGTCTCTAAACTGCAGGAAATATCGGCGACAAAGTTTCACAGAAAGTAGCTGAGGGTGGTTAGAAATGTCGTTAGGCGCTTTTTGGGGGGGAAAGGTCGTTAGAAATAGGGACAAAGTCGCTACGTTGGCAACACTGAGTGGAGCAACGCTTCCTTCTACGTGCGCGCTCCCGACGCAGGGGGATAATAACTAACTTCGCGCGACACCGGCATTAGCTCATAAGCTGTTCTGTATGGTTAAAAAACAAAATAACAATTCAGAAACAATTCGGTATGAGTTAAAATGATTTTTTAAATAGACTGGTTCTGAATGAGGACTTTAAGACAGGCAGCCGCTCTCCCATCTTCCTGGTGCTAAATACCACCACAGAATCTTTTAACGGTACGCAGTACCGGAGCTAACTGAGCTAACCCGGAGCTAACCGAGCTAACCCGGAGCTAACTGAGCTAACCCGGAGCTAACCGAGCTAACCCGGAGCTAACCGAAGCTAACTGAGCTAACCCGGAGCTAACCGAGCTAACCCGGAGCTAACTGAGCTAACCCGGAGCTAACTGAGCTAACCCGGAGCTAACCGAGCTAACCCGGAGCTAACCGAAGCTAACTGAGCTAACCCGGAGCTAACCGAGCTAACCCGGAGCTAACTGAGCTAACCCGGAGCTAACCGAAGCTAACAAAGGTTAGCGTGCGCCTTTGGCCAGTAAACTGGGGTTGAATGAGACTTCTACCTCTCTGCCTTCAAGGCGGATTCAATAATTTTGTCAAATAAAATCATGAAGCCTTGTTGGTCCATAACTTTCACTAAAACTATGTGAATTTTAAATAAAACAACTTTTACTAACAAATATGTAAAGTAAAGAAGAAATGTGATCACTTCAACCCATTTTTGACCTGATATCTTAAATGCACAGCAGAAATATGATTTTACGTATTTCTTAGTGCAATCAACACGTTTCTGCAGTGTAACTGTTTTAGATTTTGAGCGAGAGCAACTCAAAGGTTGTCCATAACAACAGTGAAATAGCCTTTTTTTAATTATCAAGTACTGAGTCTGATTATCTGTCTTATTCAATTAGTTGCTGTTGCCGGTGACATGTTTGCAACCACAGCTGAAATTGTTGGGTCTTATTTAAAGTAACATTATCATTATTGCACAAACAACAAAAAAACTGAAAATGTTCCCTTTAGCTCTTTGCAGGAATTCTGATCAGGCTGCACACAGGACATGTTATCTTTGAGGAAATGTACCTAAATGTTCCTGAGAGGATGTTAGAGATGAGCATAAAAGGAAAAGAAATGAAGCCTCCAGTGTTTGTTGTAATAATTACAGGTACTAACATGCGAGCAAACAGTAGAATATGGCAGGCAGCTGAAACAAACGGAGGCCCGTGTTCTGTGGGAATGACAGTAAACGGGTTTGGCACAGATCTGGCTGAGTGCTGACAGAGAAAAGCTGCTTCGCTCTCCATCCCTGTCCTCCTCATGGTTTATTTCTCTCTGATTCTTTTTATTCTCAGCTCTGCTGAGACTAATTATTTTGTGAAGTTTCACTCGCTCCTAGTCCTCCATACTTCGTTGGACTTTGATTCTTCCTCCCAAACCAGATCTATTGTTGTTTTTTGTGCTGCCGCAGGTTTATTTGTCTCTATCTGCTGTCATCTCTTTTCAGAGGAACCCAGGCAGAATATGGTCACATGCACGGACGAATGCATGTTCTAGCTTTTATCACTTCTTTCTGCTCTTCTGTATCACTACAGCGTAGCTACAGATGCTACCTCTTGTGATAATTAGAATCAATGATGATTAAGTGTCCTCTGAGGAAAAAGAGGTAGAAAGTTAATGTTTTTTCCACCATACTGTCAGCTCTCCCCACAGAAACATGACAAGCCTCGAGCCTTGAGCTCACTAATGCCTTTTATTTGACTTCTTTAAATATTCAGACTTGGGCGGATTGCAGATGACAAGACATATGTGTTTGCGTTTTTATGAGAAGCACATCTCTGGCTAAATTCGGAGACTAATTTGCACACAGGCTGGCTCACGCTTTCATGCTAATGATTGATAATGTTTTATTAATGCAAAATATTCTCTGCCAAGGACCTAAACAAATTGTGGCAATTTAGTCCTCCCAATGTGCCGTATCAATCATTTCCACCAAGAAACGATCATGCATCACTGCTTCTTTCTTCGAAAAAAGGCCTCAGAGGTCCGCAGGCAGCAGCTGCGCGCTTCTGACTGAGGAAAACCAAGTTTCCTTTTTTCCAAAACTAGAAAACATTTTATTGTTTGTGAACAAAATTACAACCATTTGCAAAGCAGAAAGCTTTCATTTTGATCAATTATTATGCAGCAAACTGCTTACAACAGCAGAATTGTCATTTTGTAAAAGGCCAAACGATTGCATGGTGTTGTTTTCCACTAATGAGAGGCCAGACGCCGGGAAACTAGAAGGGATGGCTCACCTTCCTTTCATTGAAACGGAATTTTTTTCTCATGCATTTTGACATGAACACCAAGAAAAAATTCACCGTAACAAATGGGTGCTGTTTTTGTTTTAAGCTCCTGAGTTGATCAGCAAATGCAAAACAGGAAGCCAATGCATTTAGACGTGTAGACGTGTCGAGGAAGGCTTGCAGAAGCTCAAAGCGAGCGTAAGAATGAGGAAGAAAGGGGAAATGAGTCAGTTCGAGCATCATCTCTACTGGGATTTACACGCACGACGACCTCTTGGGTTTCCAGAGACAGGTCTAAAAAGAGAAAACGGATTCATCGTGGTGAATATGGGATGTCATAGTCACATGTAGGGACAGATGTCCTTGGATAGCATTTCCATTGTTGATCAAATCATCACATTTTAAATGTATTCATGTTCTCTTTGTCTGATATTAAAGTTTAACTAACGATGTAAAACATGTAAATAAGAGATATATGAGAAATCTAAAAGGGAGCAATTTACTTTTCATGGCTCTGTACAGTAATAACCGCATGTATTCTATATAAGCCACATTTATATTGAAAATTGATATCAAACAGCTAATGGCAACAAACTCGAGTCCTGACTAGAGCCACTGTTAAGGGACTCGACTTGACTTGAGCAACACGCCGATGACTTGCACTTAAACTTGGACTTGCAACGTTAATATTTAAACTTGGACTCTGACATAATAAATTGCTATTGTTGGAATTAGCATGTAGCCGATGCTAACGTCAGCTTGTTAGAATAGGTCAGATTACTGGACAAATTGAATAACTTCCCAAAGGTTTTGTAAGTGTACAGGTGACATGTTGATTATTTATTATTTACTTTAAGCATGTTTTATTATTTTGCACATGCTACTGTGTTAGCTTGGTGATAGCATGGTGGCGTTGAGTACAATTAATTTTTCAATAAAATAAGCCATGTATGACGGCCATTGCTCTCAGGTGATGATGACTTGACTTGGACTGGAAGATTATTTTGGGGACTTGGACTTGGCCTGTAGGACCTAGTGACTTGACTTGGACTTGCACACCAAGGACCAAGGAGTGTGACTTGGACTCGAGAGATGGTGAGTTGAGTACAACAGCCCCTGACCTGAGTGCCCAGTCCACGTCAAGTTCCAAGTCTTTGAGGGCCAAGTTCAAGTCAAGTCCCAAGTCCTTAATTTTTCACACCAACCCAAAACCAGAGTAATATTAACTATATAGTCACAATAGTTACATTAATGATTTGTTGAGTGTTTTTATGCGTTTCCGTTTCTTTCTCTCCAACTGTAACAGTAATGAATGAGCAAACACATCCTCATCAAACACTGATGCTGAGATAAACAGGAAGCGTGGTTGAACATAAAAACTTGCAGAAACCTTAATAATTATCGCTGCTTCTGCTGTAGGCTGAACGAGTCAGTTATTGTGCTCTTCCCACTGGAACCGTGGAAATTCACATCAGTCATTCCACATTCTAGCTGTCTTTAATAATGTCGAGGATTTATTTGGTCAGTTTCTCTTTAGCTTATTAATATTTGTAAAAAGCTAGCCATGCACTATGAAATCAGGCTTCTCTCACCAACTCTTCCACATCTAAATATACATATTTTATTGCTTTTAAGCCACTTATTCATCGTTTCCAGGGATTTTTCTGCTTTGATAAGCATAACCCCAGTGAAAGACATGATTGAGGACATCCCCTCAGTGATCCCTATTGGTAGCTTTCCAGCTTCCATGTTTGAACTGAACGAGCCACTGCCTTAAGTGGAGCACCAGATTTCACATTTAGATGGTATCCCAATTAGACTTAACCTTCCCAGAAGGCTGGATATGTGACTCTCTCCTTCTCCCTTTAGAGGTCAGTGTTCTCTGAAAATTAGCTGCTACTGTGGTCCTGATATTGAACCCTAGAAGCTAAAACTGTTACTCTGATTACAGAATTAAGCTGAATATGCCTCAAACTATAATGGAGGTGGTTTTTTTTACATCAACAAGTACAATGGTCTTGATAAGGAATCACTCTGTTCAAATATCCTAAAGTAAAAAAAGATGTTTAAGGTGAAACCTGCTGGCTGACTGATGTCCACCATCCTGACCTTCACAAGTATCCCTGAATATTAAGATGAAGCATGAAGATGAGGAGAAGAAACAGATGGAAATATGTTGTCCAGCTGCCAGTTCATGGAGATCAACCTGTTCTTCTCTGATTAAAAGGACCATCTCTGGGGGGAACGAAGCTAATCTGGACCGGAAACTGCAAGATATTCCAATTATAATTGTTAATTTAACTCAAGATTTTATTTATAAATTCTAATTCTCCACTTTTTACCCCCTTTAATTCAACAAAACTGAGATTAATTTGGCATTTTTACGTCTGTGGATCGTTACAGCTCTGCACCGATTCTTTATAAGATATATGTTCTGTATACAAATTTAAAGAAATCATCAACTTAACACTGTGTTGCGTCTAGTTGCTGATAATATTGGATAATATTGTTTTGTTGAGCCAATATGTGATTAAATCCGTGTCTTTAATCAAGAGCGTATTTTGTCAATTTGAGAACATTACTTGTTGTTTTCGTGCTGAAATCTTATAATGGTCTCTCTCACACAAAAAGTTCCTTCTTCCAGTCTTTCTTCACAGGGTATGATGTTATGATGAGAAGTTCTTTGAATTTGTGTACAGAACATTTGTTTAAAGGCTAAAAAGAATTGATGCAGAGTTGCAACGTACCGCAAATGGGACATAAAAATACGAAATAATCTCAAGTATTAGGGCTCTCAAACTGACAAAATACTCTCTTAGTCAAAGGCAGGGATTTAATCCTATAAGCCAAGCCAACTTTATTCATAGATGTCAAAATAACCAGAGATCATCTCATTATCCCATACTGGTAATTTGGCGTAACAGTGAAAGAGGAGTAACATTTGAAAGAGTAAGGCCTGCATATTTGCATCCATCTAACTTATTTGAGCAGAGGCAATACATAAAACTATGTTATATTAAAAGGAAACAGTTGTTCTCTCAATATTTGAAGCCTGGTTAGGGTTTTCAAAGTCGACCCTTAAATTGATAATAATAATGAGAGAGAATAATGAGATTATATATATGCATTTTGCCTTATGCAAACCCTGCTTTAATACTTTTCTTTCTGTATCTAATCACAAGACGTTATAGTCACAAGAGAACTGCAATGATGAAAAGTTGATATATATTGTTTGGGCTATAAAACTGAAGTTGAAATTGGAAGCAGTCAATAGAAAGATTAGTTTGATCATCATAATGAATGTGATTTTGCATTAGTCAATGATAAAGCAATGAAATGTTATATTTAAATTAGGATTTTAATATATCCTTAAAGAGGCCTTCTTAACAGAGAAATGTGTAATCATGGTTGCATAAGGATGGAAAGCAGAAGTGGTGGATTTGTAATCTCAGCAGCAGCTTAACAGTAAAATATATTTTTCAATGAAGAAGAGAGACCTAATAAATAATGGTGAACAATTCCAGTTATAACCATGAAACAGCGTGATGTTTGATGTGAGCTTTTGTGATGTAGATGATGACTCTTGAAATTGTTTAAAATGTAATAATCTTGTAAGTTAGGAAAGGGATACGGCTAAACGGTGGTGAATGAACAAAAAGGGGAAGCTGACCGAGGCAGAGGGACATGGTGCAATGGAAAGAAAGGTTGGAACAGGTCAGGTCAAGGGTCAGCGCTGTTTTATGAAGACACAAAGGAACTATTCTTTATTAGGACCAGGAAGTAGTTAAGATTCTGGTAGAAATTATGTTACGCTTAGAAGATATATAAGAACGATCTATGGAACAACTTGTCGGTTGCAGAGCTTCCAGTCAACATCGGACAGAGATTGTGCAAGGATTTACAACAAGAACACCGCGGTTTTGGGAGAAACAAAGCCTTGACTCAAGTCTGGTGTTTCTGCATCAATACGGGGACAGCGGAGTTTGAGGATTCTGAATTCGGACTCTCAACATTGCTGCTCACACTGTGGTTTCCATTTTTATTGGATTGATCCTTTTTTGGGATCCTGAGGGTTTTCATCCATCATCAGGGTTCAATTTTCTGTTGGTTTGCTGGGATTTACAACTCCCAGTTGGGTAACGTTGGATTTCAACAGGGTTTCCATCCAATGCTCAAATGGATTTTCTAAGGAGGGACTGCCAAGATGGGTACAACCCCTCTCTCTGTCTCGATTTTAAATATATTACATCAAAAGTCTTCTCAGCCACAGTTTTAGGGAAAAATAAATATGATTTGATAATTCTTTTTCATCTGCGATAGACTGGCGACCTGTCCAGGGTGTACCCCGCTCTCTCACCCCATGAATGCTGGAGATAGGCACTAGAACCCCGCAACCCTGCAGAGGATGGACGGGTACAGAAAATAGATTAATGGATGGATTTTTAAAATATTCTCTACTTTCTCAACTCTGTATCCCTGCTAAGCTTTTGCAAATAAAGAAGCGGAAGTTGTGGACCTTCCAATTATTGAGTCTTGTCACTTTCAAGGGATTCTTCAATAGAAAAAAAAGGTATTGGTGCTTGTGTTCAACAAAATTAGGAGGTTTTAATAGGTTACCTTTAGCCAAATTTTATATAAAAAAACAGCACCCCTGAGGCTTACTGTCCAAGCTACTAAAACATGTCCAGCTCTGTTACCAAGTGCATGTTGAGAAAGAGAAGAGCTGCAGTTAACGGATGTGGCTGGGGGTTTCTGGCTGGCTGCTGGGCTACTCAGTTGGGCCAGACCATCAGAGGAAGAGGGGTGAGACACTCAGATGTATGTAAATTGTTGTGGTTTTTCTTCCTGATATTATGGACACGGAGACGGAAAATAATAGGGAAGACAAAAAGAAGATGAAGAAGAGAGGTAGGAAAAAAGTTAAGAGTGAGAGGGTCAGTTGAAGATACAAGAGAGGAAGGGGAACAAAGAAAAGACAAGAAAACGTCCCAGTCCGCCTCCACACCCACAGGACGGCAGGGATAGGAAGAAAAAAGATTAAACAAACCAAACAATGCGAATGGAGAACTGCACAACCACAACCCACAAATAGATATATAAATACAATAACAGTCGATCCGACTCCCAGGAATCGACGCAGACACAAAGGAGATTGGAACCATAGCATTCCAAAGAACCCCCAGAGCACGGAAGACCCAGACGGACCAACGCAGGGCTGACCGCACCCCCCAAGAGAGGAGCAGAGGAGAGCCCCAGGGGGAACATCCAGCAACTACAATGCAGTGGCCCAGAGGGCCGCAGCAACGAGCCCACGAGCTCCACCAGCTACCCGCTAGGCCAGGGCGGATTCCAGCATTGGGTCCGGAGACCCCAGGGTACCCCACCCCCCAGCAGGGACTTGACCAGGGACCGGCTGGAGGGGGCTACAGCCAGCCAATGGCGGACATGAGCTGCTGCCACCCTGGGCCAATCCCCACAGCCGACATCCCAATGCCCCCCCGCCCATGTCGTGGGCACCACACCAATAGGCCCAGCGGTCGGACGGCATCCCCAGGCAAAGACCAGCCAGCACCCGGACACCGAACTCAACCAGCTTCCGGATCTCCCAATCAAACCCACCAATTAACCAACCGAGCATGAAACATACAGGACAGGTGATCCAATGGAGACGCCGGACCCCAACCCCGACAAGCCATCCAACTAACAAACAATGCCCAAACCGGCCACTCCCAAAGAGGCGCCCTGGCACAGTGGCCGACCAATACCCCAGTCCACCTGTGCCCGGCCAGGCAGGCACCAGGGATGAACAGGCATGCCCCCCAAGCACAAAGCCCCGCACACCGAGAGCAACCAATGCACCGGCGGGCAGAGGCATCAGTCAACGGCAGGAAGAGACGAAAGGGAAATTAGGCCCCTCATTTGGTGGGGGGCCTGAGATCCGCCAGGCGAGAGGGCAGCCAAAGACCCAACCTGATGGATACACAGGAACACACAGACAGTCATACATTCCCTCTCTCTTACACACATACACTCTCACCTGCACACCAAGACACACAACAAAAGATACTGTACATCCAGTCATACTCCCCATACACACTCTATACTCCCAGGTCCAGGTACTGATGTCACAGCAGAGGAACTGCGCTTTTATCATTGACCCAGGAGGCGGACCCCCTACCCTCTAGAATGGAGACAAGCAGACTGCCACAGTGGAGAACCAGCCCACCAGCCCAGGCCCCGACCAGACCGCCTGCTCCTCCTCCCAGACCCCATTCCCTGATGGCCAATAGGGAACAGGAGCATGCTAAGAGATTTAGGTAATACCATATAAACACTTCAAAACAAGCTGAAGACAAGTAGAGGGATAATTACTGCAGGGAAAATATTTTCTGTTCGTCAAGTTCGTTTGCTGTTCAGAAGGAATATCTGGTGCTCAGCATAGACGCTCAGCGCTCCGGTTCCTCAAACAGAGGAACACAGACAGTGTGGTTGTGATAAAAACAATATTAAAATACCACAAAGTAAAACTGATTATTACCGGCTCTGCTGTCAGGGAAATAACCTCAGCTTTTAGCAAAACCATAATGACACTGATTTACATGACGAATTGATGACGATCATGATCCAAAAGTTTCACATCATTACATCCCCAAATTCTCCACTGAACTAGTTCCTAAAAGCCAGTTTTGAGATGAATAAAAGGAAATTAAATTGCATTTTAACATGGTTTTAATTTTTTTAAAAGACTTAATTATTTTGCTAAAATCTTGTCTTCTCTAATTTTCATGAAGCAGTTCTGTCTTGTCTTCACGCAGTGACAGTGATATAAAGCTACTTTTAGAAGCTCTGTGGAGTACAAGGGCAACACAGGACAGACAACCATCCATGCATCTACATGTACGGCTGACTGAGAGTGACCAGCTAATCTGACTGGTTGGAGTACCGGGAAAGAACCCACATCAGCACAGGGAGAACACACACGCTACAGGACATTCTCGCTGTGAGGTACCACTGCTAACAACGGTTTCAACATGAGCCCCAACAATTAGAAGTTATTTTTAATATTTCTTATGAAGACATCTCATATTAAAATGTTTCTGCATCGGTTTGAAACTCATTTCTTTCTTTCACTTTTTGCTTTATTTTTATCATAAAACCCAATGCACCCGTCAGGTGGTTATATAAACACAGGCACATCTTTTTGACTATAACATCTATCTTAAGGTATTTGCTTTATTTTTTTATATAAATAATCAATAGGTTGAGCAGCTACAGATGACGTAACGCATAACATGATGGACAGAAGGAGAGGGAAGCTGTGCAAAACTCAAAGATGTGATACATGTTGTTGAACATATCAGAGTTGTGTTAAACTGATGTGTGTGTTTGCCTCTGAATAACTCGACATGAAGGAAAACTCGGAGCATTGCTTGCAGATATGTGTACATGACTGCAACGCACTGAAATTGATAGTTGGGGCGGAACATAAATAGCATCATAAAATACCAGCGTCAATGTTTATGGCAGGTATAGGAAATGAGGAGTAAGAGGGAAGAAGAGTGGAGGAGGAGATTTTTTTTTATCCACGAGAAAGAGAGAGGGAGGAGAAAGTTTAGCGAGGCTGGAAAAGGCGAGAGATTATTTCTGAATCTGCATTTGTTCTGTTTTGGCTTCTCATGAAGCTCTGCTCCCAACCCTCACACTGAAATAATCACTTACTAGATTTATTACACCACCGCAGGCATCACAAGAAATCAGCAACCACACATCAATGAATATACACCTGAGAAGAAGAATATATATATTAACAATGAGATCAAACACACCGAAGCAAAGTATTGACTGATGAACTCAGAGAGTGAACATAATAAGCAGGCAGAAGATAAGAAGGAGCACAATTAGGAGAGATCAGAGTCTTTCAGTCATAAGAGAAACAAACTTGAAGACAGAAAAGCTTTGCATAAGTCAAGAGTGCCTCTGCGCAGGAATAATGACCGGGTGCAGCAAAATATCCAAGAACATTGATCGCTAATGCTTAGAAAGAGCTTCAGAAAGTCCAACATTTCAAAAACAATTATCAGGTGAGCCTTTACAGCTCTGGGAAGTTTTTTTTTAAATATATCTGGCCGGCCTTCAAGCGGCCATGTGGGATCAATATGGCTGGAATTAATGGCCGACTTAACAAGGCACTTAAAACCCTCTTAACAGGACAGATAAAAGCCCAGTGAACTTTGAAATGTAATGAACATTTTTTATCCCCACAAAGCTGCCGGCTTTATTAGCTGCAACAAATGAAGCAGGCACTTAAATTAGACATCCAAATTGACTTCTAAATAAATTAAAATCCAGAAGAGGTGTTTGGTAGGAAGCTCCGGAGGTTCACAGAGATTTTTCTACTTGTTTTGTTGTTTTGGATCTTTTCTCCTTCAAGCCTTCCACTAAGACAGATAATCCAGGACCATCTGCAGCTGCAGGCTGCGCTGTGACACCTGAAAAATGGAGGCCTAATCCGTTATAAACCCTGATCCCTGTGATACAGCAGTAAGGCGTTTTCATGTCTGCCTGAGTTTTACCTAAACTTTAAAGGGATATTCCACCTCCACCTTCCCCAGAGTTAGATAAGTGTGAACAAGCATTTAGTGACCAGCCCAGTCATTCTCCTCATCTGGCAGCAGTCTGTTTGCTTTAACTTAGCATACACAATGGAAGTGAATGGTATGTAAAAGCCTTAAAAATGACTCAATAATAATCAAAATTCTTCCTGGTGACCTCAATAATAATATTGATTGCAAATGAAAATAATAATTAACACGAAGGAATTACAGGAGCAGATTTAGATTTGGGACTATATTAGGACAAAGCACAGCTGTAAGCCGCCGCTGCAAGGCGGAAGGACATGACGCAAAATACACCTAAAAGTGATTTACTCTCCAATACTCACTGTTTACAGTCATTAGGGTTATATATTGCAAATATTATACAGTGAACCTGGATCACATTTATAGTTATTAATAAAAGCCCAGCAGAGCCCAAGGAATCAGAGTAAATAGAACATTATTTACAGCCATTGATGATGCTCTTCATTCAGTATCTGTATAAAAAATGGATGGACTGCCGTATTCTTCAGACTCAGTACCATCTTTCCGGTTGAATATTGAATTTTTTCCTTCATAGTCCTCATCTAGTTTTCGCAACCCTTTGCTACACAAGCAAGAATCATTTTCTTACATTCGATTTACAAAGTACTGAAACTACGGCAGTAAAAAGCTCACGCTTTTTTATTTACGGAAGCTGGAGTTTTTTGCTGGTGCTGCTTCATTCCCTTGTGGCTTGCAGCGCCGCAAGGCTGTGTCCTAATATAATCCCACAACTAAATCTGCTCCTGTAATTACTTCATATTACTTGTTATTTTCATTTGGGATTGAAATGATTATTGAGATCACCAGGAACAATTAGGATCATCACTAAGTAATTGTTATGACTTTTACACACAAAATGCTAGCTATTACCATTTACTTCAATTGTTTATGCTAAGATAAAGCAAACTGAGTGCTGCCAGATTATAGGGAATGACTGGGCTGGTTACAAAATGCTTGTTCACACTTATCTAACTCTGGGGAAGATGGCAACAGACTAAAATTTCAGTTAGGGTTGGAAAATCCCTTTAAAGACCTTGGCTTTATTTAAATGTTTTCTGTAGGATAGGAATCAATCCAAACAAAAGGTCTTTTTTTGGTAAAACATTTAAAATGATTTGATCACGATCCCATTAATCACACCTTTCTAACTCGTGCTTTCATGATTAATTTGGTAAAAAGGTTGATAATGATGTTTCAACCCTGAGAGGGTAGCTCTGATCTTAAGAAAATGTTTTTTTAGGCGTTAATGAAGAGTAAATATCTAACCTCCTGTACTTATCTCAGTGTCTTGAGTTTGATAAATCAACTGTTGGTTTTCCAAGTAATTGGGGTCAGAGCTCAGTTCTCCCAAAAATAGTTTTTAATCTCTAATCACTGCTCAATTTGGTCCCTCACTGATTAGGATCCGAACCGTTACCGTTTTGCCCAGACCCACTTCCATTTTCCACCTTTGATTTCTTGCCAGTGTTTGCATTTTAGATGCTCATGAAAAACAGAAGGTGCTACATGGAAGGAGAGCTGCACTTCCCACAGTCCGCATTTACCTTGGTGAAGACAACAGAGAGGACAATCTTCTAATCCTGAACTCTCCAGAGAGCCTAGTTAAGAAAAAACACACTGTCCCTTTAAAACACCTGATTAACTTTAAAATCAAGCTTTTTTTCTTTATCCAAACTAACTCTATTAAACTTTGAAGTTGGATATAATAGGGTTTTTTTTTCACTTCGCACTATTTGTATTAGTCTCTCTCATTGAATTGTAAGAAAATACAATAAAGTTTGTGGCTATAGCAACAGAAAATGTAATAAAGTTGATGGGATGTGAATATTGGGTGATACGCTTGACTTTAAGGATCAGGATTTTCTTTCTGTACATAGTGAAAGTGTCTGGTATGAATGTGTTTGTGAATGGATGAACCCACACATGTTTAAGTAACTCATTATTACTCAGTCGATCATTACAGCAGTTGCAGCGGAGAGGAAATAGGGGGAAACAGCCACATTTCTCTGAAATGTTTGGAATGTAATAAAACTACTGGAATGACTGGAAAGCTGCATCAGACTCTCTGGTAGAGTACTTGGCTGGTTTGTGTCTCACCTAAAGAACAAGAAACTTTTCATCAGAACAGACAGAAATCAAATGTGGGGTGACCCAGGGCTCCATCCTGGGACCACTCCCATTTAATATCTATATGCTCCCACTAACCCAGATTATAACAAACAATAAGATTAGTTATTATAAATATGCAGATGATACTCATCTTAAAATTACAATGTCACCTTGTGACTTTGAACACATCCAAACCCTGAGCAGATGCATTGATCAAATCTATGGATGGATGTGCCAAAATGTTCTCCAGCTGAATAGAAACAAAACTGAGACCTGAAATCTAGGTGTAGTAATGGACTCAGACCTGAAGCGCCAGGGTCACATAAAGGCAATAACGAGGTCAGCCTATGAAGGTAGATATCTTTCAAAACATCCACGTGCTTGTATTTTGAATGGCACAACAAGCTAAGGTAAGTTCGCTGTTACGGTGCGTTCACACCTAACGCGTTTGAAGCGTCATAGGCATCATAAGCGTCAGGTTTATATTTAAAGTCAATGCAGAAGCGTGCTGACACGCGTCAGGCTGCCTGCGTGGCGTCAGAAGCAGATTTGCGTCGCGAAAACGTGTTTCTGCCTCATTCGCGCATCAGATTCGCGCGGATGAGGCATTTGACATGCATCAGAAAATAAAAATGTCATTCTATGTGGTGCATTTTGTGCATTCGCGCGTCATGAGCATTTTTGCGTCTTCTGTGGTTAATCAGCCCGAGCTATACGACACCAGCTGCTTTCTCTACAGAGACAGGAATAATTGGAGCAATATAAGTGAGGAGACCGGGCAACCTGGTAAGTTCATTTCACTTTTGAAAGTTTTCACATTACTGAACCTGAGAACCTGCGCAGGGTACTCTCCACAGTAAATAGAAAATGGAGACTCTCTCTTCCAACACGAGATCAACAGCTGACATCTTGCAAAAACACCGTCTGGCACTAGCTCCTTCCACAGGTTGCGTATTTCCATCTTGACGCGCGTCAAAATGGTATATTTGGACGCGCGTCAAGCTGCGAATGTTCAAGCATCAAATTTTGGCGTGCGGAGCGTTTTTTACGCTTTAGTGTGAACGCACAGTTAGTTTTTATTAGCTTCTTTCAGCTTATTATATATTTAGTGAACGGAGTAACAAACACCAACATAACGTCACTGCTTAGTATGAGTACTTTAGAATGAAAGTAGAAATGCGCCGTCTGACTAACGTTAATGGACAAGACTTTCTAGAGTGTAGTAGTTTTTCCTCCAACTTTATTACCAACATAAATAAATAATGGCAAACATCTTGTAGGACTAATGTCATAAAAGGACCTCGAAAAACTCATCCATGCGAGTATGTTTATTGATTACTGCAACAGCATCTTCACAGGTCTGCCTAAAAAGTCGATCAGACAGCTGCAGCTGGTCGAGAACTCTGCTGCTCGTGTTCCTCACTAGAAGCAGTTGAAAGTGTGCTATACGGCCCTGGCCCTGGCCCTCGTTGGATGCCTGGTCTCGGCGCCCTGCCTTGCGCGGGATCAGGACCCGGGAGCTGGTACAACTTGGTGTCCAGATGCTGGCTGAGCCCGGCCTGGGGATGCTGTCCGTCCCCTGCGGCTATCGGTGGGGCGCTGGGATGTTGGCGGTGGGCATTGGCCCAGGGTGGGGGTGGCGCGTGGCGGCCGGCCGCGGCCCCTGCAGTGCCGGGGGCCCCTCGTCGGCCGGTCCCTTGTCGGGTCCCTGCTGGGGGGTGGGGCGCCCCTGGGCCCCGGCTCCCCCCGGTCCGCTGACCGGCCCGCCCTGGTTGCCGGCGGGGCCTGTGGGCTCGTCACTGCTGCCCCCCGGGCCCCTGCATAGTAGCCGCTGGATGTTCCCCTGGGGTTCTCCTTTGCTCCTCTCTTGGGGGATGCGGTCGGCCCCGTCCGGGTCCGCCTGGGGCTCTGGGGGTCCTTTGGACGTCTTGGCTCCGATCTCCTTCATGTCTGCATCGATTCCTGGGAGACGGATTGATGTCTGCTCACACCAACTATCGAACACTCTTACGGAGAAACTTTATATGCACCAGCATGCTAACACACACACATAGATGTGGGGTCTCTGGTGTTTAAGGATATATTCTTGGGCTGAGGTAATCATTACTAGAGCTTGATTAATCGGTACCATGAGTTTTTCTGTGACATTGTTGTTGTATCTTTATTTCTATTGTGTGATGTGGTTGTGTAATTCTTAGTTCACAATGTTTGGTTGGGTTTGTCGATGTTCCTTTTTCGTGTTTTGTTTTTCCCCCTCTCTCTGCCGTCCTGTGGGTATGGAGGCAGACTTCAATGTCTTCCTGTGTTTTCTTTGTTCCCCTTCCTCTCTTGTATTTTCAACTCACCCTCGACTTTTTGTTTCCTACCTCTCTTCTTCATCTTCCTTCTTTCTTCCCCTTAATTTTCCGTCTCCGTGTCCATAACATCAGGAAAAAAAAACCCCAACAATTCATAATAAAGATTTTTCACACATATATCAAGTGGAGTACCATAGCAAAAGCTGTACTGCTCCGCTTGTGAAAGTAAATCTGTTGGGCTTCTACTTGGTACTCAGACACCAATTCTGAGCTCCACACTGCCAAACAGGACACGTTTAAAAAAAAGAAATAAAGAAAAAAGAAAGAAAGTGTGCTATACAAATAAATTTGCCTTGCCTTGAAACAAACATTAGAACCAGATTGGTCGCTCAGTCTTATGGGTTTGTGAACTTTTCACTGAGATTTGCACAAATTTCATTTGAATATTTGTTTAAAATATTTATACTTCTGGTTTTGCAGAAGTTAAAAAAGTCAAACATTTTAGCCTAGGGTGGGGGGAACCTTTAAACGATCAGCTGAAGTTACTTCTGGAGCACAAACGTTGTTAAATAAATAATCTTTCTCCTTGTTTTCAACATTGAAAGAAGGAAGCAGTTGGGTCTGCTGATTTATTGGCTTCTTGGAAGGAGGATTTACAAACTGCTGCCCTGCTGATGTGCTTCAGGCGTTTAGTGCTTTCAGGCCAGGAGCCTGCTGAGACCATCAGGTCTCCCACTGGGAACGGATTAAGTGGTAAACGAGGTGGTCTAATCACAGAAATGTGCATATGGCTGATAATAAAACTCGTTATTGTTTTGAATTGATTTTTATTTGTCTTTTATCTGACAAGAACCAGTATTGGTTATCAAATAAAACCACTGGTCCCCTGAGCAACATCAACCCTGTCAGAACTCCTATAGAAACTGTTTAGCTACCAGACTGATAAACGTTGATCACTGGACAAACATGTCGGGGTTCTACTCCACCATCTTAATAACCCAAAGTGTTTCATTTCAGGGTTCTGCGTAAAAAACTGAGGATGAACAAATATCCTGCCTTTATTCAAATGTTCCTTTTTACTTTATGTTCTCCCTGTGCATATGTGGGTTCTCTCCGGGTACTCCAGCTTCCTCCCACCGTTCAGAAACCTGACTGTTAGGTTACCTGGTCTCTCTAAATTCTCCATAGGTGTGAGTGTGTGCTTACATGGTTGTTTGTCCTGGCATGGCACCACCTAAGTGTAAGATTTTAGAATTTTATTCATTTTTGGCCAATAAACTCCTACTGGCCTACAATCTAAATGAAAGATTCTCTTCACTGCTCTTCTGGTTCCTAGACTTTCTTAAGCTTTGCCTGATTTAAGCTGCATCGGATACCAAAGACCTGAAACGGCTGTTTTTATCATCTTTACATACAGAATAAACACAAACACACAATCGAAGGACTTGTCCTGATTAGAGACGTTTAAGTCCTAATCCAGATGACCGAGAAGGTATGGAAGAACTCTTTACCTCTGCTGCTGCATCAGAAGCCAGCTCCATGTGTGGAGATAAGGTGACTCTATGAGGTTCTTGTATCAAACCCCCTAAAGACTGATTGGTTCTTTGTTTGGCCCAAATGCTGGGTTCATGGTGTTGGTTCAGATGCTGTGTAGCTTTTTCCAAACACTGAGTTAAAACCTGTGATCCAATCATTATTCACAGGCCGCAGTTGTGAACTTTACAGTCACCTGATCAGATTTGAATGAATGCATTAATGAATCAATAAATCAATGAGTACATGAATGATTTATAAGGTTGTTTTCCCTGACAAAGTCACAAATTCTTGGATGCTTGGATGTTAGAATAATGCTGAAGGATAATGTTGAAAGGGGGGAGATTCCTCTGACACCTTATATGAAACAGTGATTACTGGACTCTGCATAGACATTTGTCCAGACCAGGAGTCTACAACTCCAGATCTCCAGTGCTTCTATCCTGCAACATTTTGATGCATTCCTGCTCCAGCACACCTGAAACAAAAGGCTGAATTACTTCCTTTGCATGTCGTCAGGTTCTACAAAGATCTGGTCATTGACCATTCTGGACTGTGTTGGAGCAGGGATGCATCCAACAGTTGCAGGACAGTGGCACTTGAAGACTGTGGTTGCAGACCCCTTGGACCTGATGCTACTGCAATACTGTATGGCCTGCTGCTCAAAGAGTTATTGCATTTTGTCTTGTTTTCTTAATAAAACAAATTCTTAGTCAGATCCCCTTTTATTTTTTTTTAAACCCTTCACTTGTTTATGTCCCGTTGGCGGTACGTCACATACTTCTTTGAAATCTGCCTTTTATTCAACACCCTTTCAATGTACATATACATATTAGACATCATTTGAAAGCTGAGATTCTTGAGATTCCAGCGATGTAAGCTAATCAAGGATACAATCATAACTTATAGTAAACACCACTGAAAACCTTCTAAATAACCTTCCTTGTGTGTATTTCTCACAAAGCTTTCATCATAACTAACTTTAGCATGCTCATATTAGCCTAAAAATATTAGCCTGTGTTTATTGGCAAACAACAAATTGGTGCAGTACCGACACTGACTGGTATGGAGTGTGGACCAGAATGTCCCTAGAGGTTGCACTTTCCTATCTAAGACTAGTGATGTATTAATATTGTTGCTGTTTTTTTGCAAGCTTGTTTTTATCAAACAAGAGCACAGCTCCAATGTCCATTTTCACATACAACCGTATCCAAGTATCTTCTTTTCTGCAACCAAATTATTTTCTGTCCCAGTTAACACCCTACAGCCCCCTTGGTTGTCTGGGGTCATGGTTGCAACTTAATTTACACGAGCATTGTAGTCTTTGGTCGACTGATACCTGAAAGACCGGGTCCAACCCGGCCTCTGGCGCCGGGCCTGCTCTTTGTTACCCCCATGCCCCTCCTTCCATCCATGATTTATCATGCATCTGTGTGCAAGGGACATTTAACAAACCTTGAACCCTGAAAACCAAACTCTGCACCCCGCTCCTTTGATAAAGGTAAGCAAGGTGAATAATAGATGGTTCTGATGACTCATTATACTCCCAAAAAAAACTTGGTTTGTTTATCAATTTAGAAGACTGAAGCAAAAGATAATCATGCAGGGCAAAAGCCCTTTGACACATTCCTTTAACGAGAAATGAGTCAGTCTCATTTCTCAGAGAGTCAATCCAATCTTGCGGCAGAGGAGAGGAGATTAATAGCCCACCGCATTAATTAACTCACACAGAGAGCACCGAAGAGGACCCCAAGAAAACACCATCTGCATAATATTGTTTCGGTTCAGACACACCTACACCTCTCCTTTCTCCAGAGCCGTCCCAACGACACGTCTGGATTGCTGATTTTTGACACGAGCAACAAACTTTGTTTGGTAAATGATTGCGAGCTGGAATGGGAGCCCCGCTCCCTCCAGCAGATGGCTTCTTTTGCTGTAATCGGAGCGCTAAACATTCGCTAATGCAAACTTTAATGAGTCCAATGCAAACTTTATCTCTCTCTCACACATCTGCTGTGCCTCAGAGTCACAGATCAATCTATTATTACAAGTAAAACAACAGGCGACCAAGAGGGAGGAAACTGTGGTCGTTAGTGGTGACAAATGAGAGGCCTGGGGACGAAGGGGTTATCCATCTGGAGCGGAACGTCCTGGATCCAGAGCTGGGAAGGATGAGGCTTCAGTGAAAGGTAAATAAAACTCATTCTGCTGAGAGTTTGTCTCCACTTTTAATAGAATCAGTCAGAAAACAGGAACTTAAAATTATTTTCAACAGAGAAGAGTTGATCTCACTTGGTTGGTAACATGATGCAGAAGTCATGTGATCTTTTGCAGCTTCCTGTGTGAATCAGGTGAGGATGGCTGACTCCAGTGCTTTAGGACTACATATACTGTATGTACCTTTAAGAAGTATTCATACTCCTACAGATTTAAGTTTAACGTTGTCTTTAGGTGTCTCTTTTGACTGGATGTAATATTAGCTTTTCAGAGCGTCCCAGCCAGATTCCTCACTCTGATTTGATAGAGAATATGTAGAGGGAGCTAAAGATTAGGGTGATGGCGAGGAGACCTTCCAGTCTCATCACCAGATATGAATCATCAAAACAAGCTTTATTGTTTTTTGGAGAGATGCTGCTCTTATTTCCTATCAGCGACAAACTTAATTTGAATGCAAGATCTCAGGATAATCTATAATACAGTGTGTGTGTGTGCGCCACAACAATCTTAAGCGAAAATACCACACTCCACAGTATAAACAACAACATTTAAAACAAAGGGATATAACTTGAAACTAACTATGAAAAACAGAAAGGCAACAATTTTTCATTCCTCCGGATTTTCCAGTTGAGGCTCAACTTTTTGAGTTTCTGCTCTTTATAGAGTAAAACAAGTATAACAAGCTGAAATGAGCTGGCTATTTAGTCATGCTATCTGCTCTGGTAGAACCTTCAGTAAGCCAGTTAACAGACCAGCACTGCCCTAATTAGACTAGTTGGTGGTGCTCTTAAATCCACACCATGACTGATGAGCAGAAATATTTCCAAACTGCTAAAGATGTCTTCCTTGTAATTGAGGGGAAAGTGAATTACAGTGGACCCTCGGTGGACCACACGGCCCATGAATAGCTAAAATCTGTTCATCCTTGAGACACCCCTCTAGAAATGCACATACCTGCCTATGTAAATTGTTCAAACACCAAATATACCTCAATCCAACATCTGGTTTAGTTTTCCAGAGGAGGAATCTTTGCTATGAATATGGTAAAACGTGCTTTTTGCTGGACCTAAACTTCCGATACCTGACGAAAACAATCAAACTTTTATATATGAAAGTTTGAAAAGCACTTTATGAATTATGTTTGATTGATTTATATAATTTGGTTTATTTAAGCAACAATTTTGCACATAAAACACTTAATGTGTCCCGCTTTATGTCCAGTAGCGTCTGCCTGAGTTTGGTCCTGACTCCCACCGTCAGCACCGTTTCCATCATTGATTCTTTTGGGCCCAAAGCTGACCCAGTTCCTCCTGCTTTTATCCAGAGACACATTAACCTGGATACATCCTTGTTAGGAGGAACAAGGAAGGATGAGGGGGGATGGCAACATGGAATGTGCATTTAAAACTGCAGCAGTTTCAGGTTCATTACTTCCTAATGCTTCCACTTTAGTAGATTTAGGTGTGAAACAAGTTACAGTACTTTGCTAAAGTATTCACACCACTTGAACCTTTCCACACTTTGTCACAAAAAACCACAATCATCCATCTGTTTTGTCAGGTTTCATGTGAAAAATCAGCACAAAGTAGTGCAAAATTGTCAAGGGGAAGGAAAATGACCCATGGGTTTCAAATACTTCAGTAATTCAAAATATTGCATTCAGCCTCCATGAGTCGATACTTTCTAGAACCACCGTCCACGGCTGCTCCAGCTATACGTCTTTTCACGTCTAGAGACTGAAAAGGTTTCCCCGTTCTTCTTCAAAGCAGCTCAGAGTGTCTGTGAACATCGGTTTTAAAGTCTTACCACAGAATCTTAAAAGGATTTCACTCAGGACTTTGACTAGGCCATTCTAACACATAAATATGCTGAGCATGGCTGTATGTTTAGTGTCATTGTCCTGCTGGAAGGTGAACCTCCAACAGGTTTTCTTCCAGAATGTAGCTCCATTTATGACCGGCTTCCCAGTCCCTGCTAAAGAAAAGCATCCCCACACCATGATGCTGCCACCACCATGGCTCTCTGTGGACCTAGTCTGTTCAGGAGCAGAGCTCCTTCTCCGTTGTCTCTGCTGTGTTCTCATGGCTTATGATAAACTGGACCACTGATGGCTTTCTTCCAATATCTGCTTCCTTCCTCCTGCTTTCCATAATGTTCCGATTTATTACCAACTCCCGCTGACAGATTCCAGCCAAAGCATGATGCTGCCATCACCTGCTGCCATCATCCCCTCTCATATAAATATAATTGTTATGCTATGAAATTGAGGAATCTATACGTTAATTCTCATAAACCTGCAGCTAAGATGACGTTTTATTAGACAGGATGAAAATTATTGGTGTCTTTGATGTTTCAACAAAACTATTTCTTTTGAATTTCTACCATGACTGAAAGTAAATAGTTTTAACCCCCCACCCCAGATTAAAAACATCTACACTAGTTTTTAATGTGTTAAGACTTTTATTTAACATATTATGCAAACTGTGATGGACGGACCACCTGCCCAGGGTGTGCCTGCTGGAGATAGGCACCAAACCCCCCCCACAACCCTGCATGCGATAGACAGTGTCGATGATGGATGGATATTATGCAAATGTCCCTTTTTTCATCCCTTTGTGTTGCCATCTGGGTCTCTGCTGCCTCTATAAACACTCCAAACATAAACAAAAACCACCCATCTATTTATTTAGCTAATTATTGCTGTCAGAAATCTTGGGCTTCTACAAGTCGTTTGCTGCCACCACCATGTTTTATTCACAGATTTATACAGGCTTAAACACGTGGACCCTATGGTTGCAGTGATTTTTATTTAGGGGTATCAGAGTAAAGGGGCCTGGTTACCAATGCATGCTAAGCTTTGTTTTCCCTGTGTGTTCCTTCTTTGTTTTGTTTGTGTAAAAAAATGTGAATTTTAAACATTACAGAATTTGTTAGAAGTAATGCTCGTGAAAGCTACTGTACGGATTTCACTTCAGATTTAGACGTTGATTTTTTTATCGATTTAGCATCATAAATATCAAGCAAGAAATGAAATGGCAACATTTCTTTGCTTTTATTCAAACCAAAATACAAATTCATAGTGTAATAATCTGTAGCTTTGGGAGCTAAATGACTTGGATATCAACAGAGAAAACTTGTAAAAACAATGTTCCTAAAACTACACGGTGATCTAGATCTCAGGTGATGAAATCACCCAGAAAATGTCTAGTCTTTTATGTCCAGGTTTTCCTGGAGAATTCCCACTTTTAATGAATGAAATCCTTTGATAGCAGAAATCCCAGCAGCGTCGATGAAGACCAGGCTTCTAACTTCCCCATTTCACCTGGTAGAAACTCAACCTCAGCTCTGTAAATTATTAAATGTTTCTCTAAATACAGAAGCAACATGGATATATTAAGATGCCAGACAGAACTGCTGCTGGATTCTTTGAGCTATTTGATGGCTTCTTAATCCATAATTTCTTACTTATTGAAGGTGGTGAAAACTAAGAATGATGTCATTTTAAAGCCCCCCCCCCCCATAAGCATTGCTGGACTGACTGTAGCTGCTGGAAAAACAACCCAGACAATTTAACAAACCGAGGAGGCAAATATTTGTGTGATGTGTTTCTCTGGATGACAAATGATTTTGCACAATTAGTCGTAATTATGCAGACTAATGTGATCTTCATGGCTCTTTATTCCTCTGCAGCCTTTTATATGGGAGAAAACGAACCGGAATCAGAACCGGCTCGGGTTCGGCACAGAGCTGTCTGTCTGGCCCAGCTGTTAAACGGGGATAACAAGCAGCCTTCATTCCTTCTCACACCCAGCTGTAGACGAGCCGCCTGTTAAACAGAAAAACGATTTTCGTTTGATGCCGTAAGGCGAGGAGAGAGTTTAATGTTCCACTCACGATGCCACCTGTTCAAATTTACACCACAAACTTCAGTTTAGTCTGAAGACTGTTTAAAAATGAGACACTTTCTCCTTAATGGTCAGGAGAAATACACAATTTATGATTTTTTTAATTTTTATTTTAAACTTAAAGCCTAAAATTATTGTTATTCTGTATTATATAAAACTTTTTAAACTGTCAAATGGTTGTCAAAATGTGATTTTTGTGGGAGATAGAAAGTAAATCTTCACCATCACCAACATGCCTGAACTCCTCTGCTTGAAGCACAGACTGATCGTCAACCCAGAGGCAGCAGTTCACTTTGTTCTGGTTTAGGAACCATGACATCAGACATGGATGAGCTCATTGTCATCGTCATCTCATCCACTCTAATATACAGACCCTTTCCAAAAAAATAGAAGATCATGGAACAGTTGATTTATTTCACTAATTTCATTAAAAATGTTAAACTTCCATAGATTATAGATTCAGGGCCCACAACTTAAAATATTTCAAGTATTTAGTTGTTTATTTGTACATAATTTCGGCTTCCAGCTCATAAACCCATAAAATCAGGAATTCAAACAATTTGAATCTATAATCTATGGAAGTTTAACATTTTGAATGGAATTATGGAAATAAATCAACTTTTCCATGATATTCTAATATTTGGAAAGGGTCAGTATAAAATTGTTATGCTTTGAAATTGAGGAATCTGTACTTTTTATTCATTCTCATAAACTTGCAGCTAAGATGACGTTTTATGAGATTGGATGGAAATTATCTGTGTCTTTGATGTTTCAACAAAACTAGTTCTTTTGAATTTCTACCATGACTGAAAGTAAATGGCTTTAAACCCCCAAGGCCTCAGATTATCTCAGAACTCACATTATGAACATCTACACTAGCTTTTAAATGTGTTAAGACTTTTGTTTAACATATGAAAACTGCGACGGACGGACGACCTGCCCAGGGTGTGCCCCGCCTCTCGCTCGATGACTGCTGGAGATAGGCACCAGACCCCTCCACAACCCTGCATTAGATAGACGGTGCAGATGATGGATGGATATTATGCAAATGTCCCTTATTTCATCCCTTTGTTTTGCCATCTGGGTCTCTGCTGCCTCTACAAACACTCCAAACATGAACATAAACTATCCACCCATTTTGTTTTGTAAACTATTGCTGTCAGAAATCTTGTGCTTCTACAGGTCGTTTGAAAAAAAGCCTCAATGTGACGTCACAATAATAATTTGCATATAACCACCCCTCACCTGTCAAAAGCCACCTACCAATTTTAATTCAATGCTATTTTTATATGTGGCAAACCTGCAGCCATAGTAACAAGATTGGTGGGTGTGGTCTGCAAAAGCTAATTTGCATAAAAGTGATAAGCATAATCATATCCTCTTTGAGCAACAACTCTGTTAACATGTTACAACCAGGCTTCCCCTGGGTGCTAGGCTGGTTAACGCCGATTTCATTCACCTGTTTGTCACTCTAACCAAGACGTCCGTCATTCTGCAGCAGAATGAAAAAAGAGTTTCTGAAGCTCTGATCCAACATTAATCTCTCCCGAAGCAGCGAGGACGACTAAAAAGAATCACAAATTGACCATATGGATCAGATCAGAGCGATGAAGGCCCTACCTGTTTGATATCAGGCTTGATGTAATGACTCCACACAATGACTGATGGAGATATGCAGCCTGTCTTCTCTTCTCAGCGCTGACTGGTCCAAGCCAGGAAAAAATGCCGCTGACATTAGACAGAAAGCGTTATGTTCCTCCAGGAGGGGGGGTGAGATCAGAGGGAAGGATCACTCAGTTTCACACTGCAAGGATCAGTTGAAGTGCATGATTCAAATGAAAGCTAAGAGCAGGATTATCAGGCCCACACAGAGAACAGGCAGCGGAAACACAGACATCTGTCCAATTTACAGCTAAACAGATCTGAGTTATAAGGACCTCATTCTGATTTCAACCGGTTTGCTGATGCGTCACCCGTTCGACTGTAAACCAGAACAGAGACGGCCCTCAACCGCCTCTAACATTACATCTAATCGGAGCAGAATTTATCAGCGCATGTGGAGACGAAGTGGGAATACGGCTGTAATACAGAAACAATGGGGGCTTGATAATGCAGGGTTCAGGTGGAGTGCAGAGATTCATAATTCACGTAAACATTGTTCTTGCTGACTTCCACTTTTTCACCCATGGGATGTTGGCGCTTAAATATTCAATAAAGTCAATAACACTATCGTTACTGGTGCATTTCTGGAGCATCAGTGATGAAAAGATGGAGATGTGTGCTTCTCTCCGGCTTCTACATGTTCTCATTATTTATTTGATTGCTCCATTAATATGGTTCCCTCTTTGATTTTAGGTCTTTGTCGCTAAGCTCCCAGATAAGGAAGTCTTTGCTGCTTGCCAAAGACATGTAAGGACACAGCAAGCATGTGGAAGGAGGTGCTCTGGTCAAATAAGACCAAAATTCAATTCAATTCAATTCAATTAAGTTTATTTATATAGCGCCAATTCACAACAGATGTCATCTCAAGGCACTTAACAAGAAGTCATTTCAATACAATTATACAAACATTCCAATCAGTTAAAAAGTTTCCTATTTAAGGAATCCCAGCAGATTGCGTCAGTCATTGGCGTGAGGTTGGGCCCCGTTGATGCAGACTTTCCAACCACAGCAATCCTTCAGCAATCCCTCATACTGAGCAAGCATGTAGCGACAGTGGAGAGGAAAAACTCCCCTTTAACAGGAAGAAACCTCCAACAGAACCAGGCTCAGTAGGAGCGGCCATCTGCCACGACCGTCTGGGGGTTTGAGAAGACAGAGCAGAACACAGAAGGAACAGAAGATCCGATATAAGAGAACTTTCTATGTTACAGAAAGTTAAAAGTTGATAACAGGACACAGTGGATGTTCAGTTACTGAGAGGATCATCCCAGTCGATGCCCCCCGTCCAACAGGGCATTGCAGCCAAGCAGGATACCAGACCAGGTGTATCTTCGATGGGGAGAAAAACACTGAGAGAAAACAAAGTTAACAGTCGAAATAACAGAATGTACTGTAATACAACTGGAGAGTCGTAGGAGAAAAGGAAGTAGCAGAGTGAAGACAAGTGGTCAGTCTGTCCTCCAGCAGTCTAAGCCTATAGCAGCATAACTACAGAGATAGCTCAGGATGACCTAAGCCACTCTAACTATAAGCTTTATCAAAAAGGAAAGTTTTAAGCCTGGCCTTAAAACTAAACAGAGTGTCTGCCTCACGGACTAAAGCTGGGAGCTGGTTCCACAGGAGAGGAGCCTGATAACTAAAAGATCTGCCTCCCATTCTACTTTTAGAGATCCTAGGAACTACAAGTAAACCTGCAGTCTGAGAGTGAGGTGCTCTTTTAGGAACATATGGAACAATTAGATCTCTGATGTATGATGGAGCTTGATTATTAAGGGCTTTGTATGTAAGAAGAAGGATCTTAAATTCTATTCTGGATTTAACAGGGAGCCAATGAAGGGAAGCTAAAACAGGAGAAATGTGATCTCTCTTTTTAATATTCATCAGAACTCTTGCTGCCGCATTTTGGATCAACTGAAGGCTTTTAATGGCATTTTGTGGACTACCTGATAGTAAAGAATTACAGTAGTCCAGCCTTGAGGTAACAAATGCATGGACTAGTTTCTCAGCATCAGTCCTGGACAGGATGTTTCTAATTTTAGCAATATTCCGGAGGTGAAAGAAAGAAATCCTAGAAACCTGTTTAATATGGGATTTAAATGTCAAGTCTTGGTCAAAAATAACGCCGAGGTTCTTTACGTTATTACTTAAAATGAATCCCACATGTTAGAAAACCAGCTACATACAAGACAATTCTGGAAGAGATTGAGAGCCTTAGGTGTCCACATCAAATCCCTCCTCAGCATTCAGTCAAGTCCTCCAGAGTCCTGCTAACGACCTAATCAGCTGATTCCGGTGTGTGGAAGCAGCGACGCGTCTATAGGCAGCAGCACACCGAAGTGGACACCCCTCGTTTAAATCAAAGTGTGCTAAAATGGCCTAGTCAAAGTCCAGACCCAATCTTGGTGTTCCCAGATGTTCTCCTTCCAATCGGACTCAACTTCTGTTATTTTGCGAGGAATAGGCAGAAATCTTAGTTCTGGCTGTTCAAAGCTGGTAGAGGTTCTGAAAAGTAATGACTCAGGGGAGAGGAAACAGATGCACGGCTCAGAGTTGTATCACTAGTGTTTAAAACTCAACACTCTAATGAACGTATGCACAGATCTAATAAAATAAGGATTCTTACAGTCATTTTAATTTCTGTGTAATGTTATAAATATAACCAAATATTCCATTTCATTGCATTTTACAAAGGAGAGAAGCTGAAAGCGCATTCATTTTACTCCCATGGATAATTGGCTTCCAATCACAAAGTGTAAAAACTGGACCACACATCCCTTCACATCCCTCACTGGTTCATATAGGGCCAAGAAGTCACCTATTCTCAAGCAGGAGCTGAAAGTAAAAACCAGCTAAGGTTCTGCAGTCTGAAATCATCTGTGGTTCTGATCCCTGAACGCAAACAGTCCTTTGGAACATGAGATTATTTTCATGGTTCATGTGTATGGATGGTGGATCGTCGGTTGTTGGGACTTTTCCATCAACTCCCTCAGTTTCTCAGCACCTTCTGATTCAGTAAGTCTTTCTGTTGTCTCTACTTCTGCCTCCAGTGTCTTGCCTTTTGCTCCCATCATCCACCTCGGGACAAGACATAATCCCAACACATCAACTAGGGAAGACAACTAGTCGTGTCCTTTTTGTTACATAGTGGGAAAAGTTTACTTATGATGCAAGTTTCTCAGGTAAAAAACAAAAAAATAACAAGGTTAAACCAAAGAAGCATAAAAGCTTTTATCACCTCAAAACTTGTGTTAATACGAAAGAAAAAATTCCACTGCTGAAAAAAGGAAGAAAGTTCATTCCTGATTCAGGTCTGAGGAACGGCTAGTAATCTCTGGTTAGAGGGTGAAATATCTTGAGCGTCTTAAAGGACACGCCTAAATATGATGGCGTGTCTTTTAGATCTGGAGGTTCATACCACAGCAAGAACCTGCAATGTCTTTAGAGTCCAGTTTGACAAAAAAATGTGTTTTTAAGCCACCGATGCAGAATCAGCATCATATTAATGCTTTTGTTCAGCATAGCGTAAAAATAGATGCATGCTTGCATATCAACTCCCAACATGCAGTACAGTTGTATTTATCTGCAGCTGTCGGACTCGTGAATAATTCCAAAGGCAGTCGCGAACATCTTGAATCACAAATTAGGAGTTTAAGTTTGCATTCATGATTTATTCATTTCAAGAAAAAAAAAACATTTCGTTTCCACTCATCATTAAGTGTTAAATTACTGTCTCTTAATTAAAGCTCCTAATTATTCATTCATACTTGTTTTTGCAACATTGATTTGACATTGCTTTGGGTTGAAGCCTCCCTATGAACTGAGTTTGTGCATAAAAATAGATGGAAAACAAAATGCAGACTGGAGTCAGCATTAATCAATGAAATTAACAAATTCATGATTGATGCTGATGAGAAAACTTCTCCCGACTCTCTTCCCTGGTGGAGACACACTGGAGAAGTCTTCTTGATCCGGAGCCTCGTTCCCAAACTCCCAGATTTCAAATTGTGTTATTTGAATATCATCAACACAGCAAGGAGCCGCCATCTGTCATTAAAACGAGTACCAATTAAAGCTTCTCTAATTATTCTTTCCATATGGATTTGGGGAACAACGCTGAAGATTCATCATTCTATCTAATGATACAATGCATGTGTCATTCTGACCTGATCCTCCTTTCTGCTGCAATTAAAACCTGCGAAGCGCTGTGAGACACAGCAGGCCTCCATCTCCCATCATCTGAGAGCTTTTTACCCTCAGATCAGCTCATCAGAGCAGTGCGGATGGATCAAATAGGCTTGAATTTGCTTGAGGTGTGAATCAGGAAAAAAAGTCCTTCGACTGAGGAATACGGTAATAGGACCTCCACTTGAACTAAGAAAGGCTCTCGAAGCCCCCAGGCAAAGGGGAAATCTCATTAGGCACAAATCTTCTCCACACGGCTGCCCCGTCACAATGTTGAGGTAAAGGAATCCCAGCAGTAGTCTTTAAGGGCAGCAGGGGTAGGGGTGGAGATGTTGCAACCTGAAGAAACAAAGACATCCCACCCACCTCGTCGTGCCTCGCTTCCCCTGAAATAGACACCTTAAAAAAGGCTGCTATGCTGCAATTTCTTCCTCCATTAGATGAAGCAAAGTGCTCGAACCAGCAACATTTAAGTTTCCCCGGTGGAGGAACTGTAGCTCCCACAAACGGAGCGCATATAAACAAAAGAACGACACACTCAAGATAACAGGACAAAAAGTCCTGGGAGATAAAAATAAACGGGTTCACACAAGTCTAGATGTTGCTCAGCTGCTTGCTCCGAGAGAGTCAACATCTTCTCCAAAGGAGATGCTGGTGCAGCATTCTTCAAGGCCGTGTCATCCGAAAATAAAGTAACGTTCTATAACTCTGTTTCCAGACATTCAGCAAGAACTTTTTCAGCCTTCAGTTAAATTCATGTTTATCAGGGAAGGACTCTGGTTCAAGATCTGCACCTTATAGTATCAGTCCCTGAATTTAGGATGGAACTTATCCATCCCTTCGTCCGTCCATCCATCCATCCATCCATCCATCCATTTGACCGTCCATCCGTCCATCCATTCACAAAAACCAGCAAACTTTTACCAGCCAGACTGAGGTCTAACCCCTGCTACCCTCCCTAAAGAGGCTGAGGGAAAAGTGGTTATGTGAAGAAGCGTTAAAGAAAGTGGTTATGTAAAAACCTGCTGGATTTTGACACCACTTTTCGTCTTATACCTTCATTGGCCATGCAAGCTGGTAGATGAAAATCTCACTGCAGCTGAACAGAAATGAAAAGTTGGTTTGACAAATGTGGAGCAAGCAGCCAGGTGGAGTCTGGAGATAAGGTGTTGGTTTTTCTGCCCATTACAGGGGCTTGTTTCCCCATGTGTTGCAGCGCATGTGGACCCTCATCGGGCTCATTAACATGTTAATACCGTATCATGAACGTGAAGAAAGTCCATCTTCTCTGGACTCTATTGGTGGGGCTAAGACGGCTCTGTCCCTGTCCTCTCTTGTCCTCGCTTCAACTCCTGCTGGCTACCATCCTGAGGTGCTTTTTTAAAGGAGCTGTCCAGTGATGAAACTGATTTTGACGGTCTATGTTAGACCGGTTAAATGCAGTCTAAGTTTGATTCTTGTCTGAAATTCAAAGAGAGGAAACAGTCAGTCTTATTTACTCTCACAGTGATCTGTTTCTATTCCGTACTCGAGTTTCACAGCCAACACTGATGTGGCAAAGTCACTGTTAGACAAAAGCAAGACTAAAGCAAATTAACTACATGTGGTTGTCAGCTGTAGTGCATGGAGTTCACCTTGTCTTGTGGTTGTGAAGTCTAATGGCAGATGGGAAGTCAGACTTCCACCCTTCTCCCCTGAATGGAAGACTTCACAGATCATGTTGGTTTGGCTGCTTTATTAATGAAACTAGATCTACTGAAGGGGTTACTGGTAGATCCTGCTAACTCCAAGAGCGACTGAGATTTCCACTTCTTTGACTCCGACTCGTTTATTACAATATATTGTGATGCCGCTTGGACTACGCAACAACCCCCTGACTCTTCAGAGACCAGTCAATAAAGTTTTGTCTAATGTGAAGGGGTGAGGCTCACCTGGACGTTATTGTCATATATTAAAGTTCTTGTGATGAGCACGTTAAACAACTGAAAAGTGTTTCAGAAAATAGAAGACAAAACTTTTGTAATGTACCAGAATTTGAGTTTGATTGTTGTCGTCATTTCTGCTCTCCCTGTGCCCTCTTCTGCAACGTGAGTTGTAGCGTTTTGTGGGTTACTACAGACATTTCTGGAAGAACTTCACTAATGGATTTTTAAAGAGATATTTAATATTTGAGATGCTAAATTTCCCTTGTCACTTGAGCGTCAACGTGTAACTGAGTGCATCAAAGCACTCTCAACCAATGCACCGTTTCTTGAACCCCTTGTAAGCTGGCAGACGATGCCAGGATCTGGTGCCATCTTCCTGCGGGATAGTTGTGATGGTGTGGACAAACATGGCGGGGCATCAGATTTGACAGATTTTTGGATTGCTCTGTTGCCTTTGGTAAATGTTCCAGACAAAAACGCTGCAGCAATGGGCTCAGCGTGAGCACAGAACGAGGCAGAGTTGTTGTTGCCCTGCCCTATGTGCTATAGTCCGTTTCCTGCTTTTGGAGCGCTCCCGGTCCACTTGGCATTCACATATGCAGTCGAACTGCACAAGAGTTAATTTCAATGAACCGAGACCTGGGTTTTTAGGCAGACCAGACCTCGACTCTTTTGGTCTGCATTCGAATTTGATTGCGCATTCACACCTCCCCAAACGAACCGGACTTTCTGGGCAAACGAACTAGAGTTCGATTAGAGCAGACTAAACAGGCTGGTGTGGATCCACCCTTAGAGTTTCTAAACTCCGAAATCTCGTCACACTCCTGCTACCTAATGATTAGATGACTTCTAAAGAAAGTTGGTTGTGCTGCATTTTCTATAGGGATATCAGAGTAACATTTTTCTCAGATTTTTCTTGCATCCTTTTCCTTTCTTTTCTCAACTATGCACAACTTTGTGTTGGTTAATCACAGGAAATCCCAAAATAACACATAACTGTGTACAATGAGAAAAACAGGAATGAGTTCAAGGGGTATGAACAAAAATATCATTCATGTGTTGATTTGCACTGAAGGCGTTCTACTCTGAGCTGACACAATGGAAGGGCGTGGTTAAAGCTCGTACCTGGTACTCGCTGAGTGGTTTCAGTCTGTCAGAACCTTCTGTTGCCAATCTGTGACCCTGAATCTGACGAACCAAAGTCTGTCTGAGTTTGGTGTTTCAGTTCATCCATAAAACTGACAGCTAATGTTGACATTGCAATCTGACACTGACTATATTTACATGAACAACAGCAGATTGCATAGAAACCGCGTCTTTGGGTGGAGGTGACCACACTGTTCAGCATCCCAGCTCCTCCCAGGAGAAGGACGGACTCCATCAGAGAGAGAGAGAGAGAGAGTCCTTTAATGTCAGGACTATCTGTGCTCATTGTGTCATGCTTTATTTGAATAACAAATTAGTAAATGTCACAGTCACATCAAATAAAAGCTCCAAAGCGTGTCATTTCTGCACCTCTATCTGCAACATGCATTTTTACTTTTGCTCCAAGTCATTTCAAAATTTGAAAAACATTGAATTTTAACAATCTATGGATTTTTACAAGGGTTAGCGGATATTCATCTTCCTGCCTTATATAAATATTTTAAAAGCCACTGCTTGTAAGTTTTAATCCCTCCTTAAATCTCTTCCTATTTCCAATTAGCCGGGTGCACCTGCAGCAGGCATCTGCTGGTCCCTCCGGTTATATAAGCCACCGCTGTCTCTGGGAAGTTTGTGCATTTCGGTAACCAAACAGGAGGCAGAGAGGCATTGTCATTTTCATCAGCAATGCTTCGGCTTCCGTGCCTCCCCTCTCTAACCTGATTCAGTCAGCGTCTGACAGCTGAGAGTGAGATGGAAAGAGAAACAATGGAAGGAGGCAGAGATGTAAAGAAGTACCCAAACACAAAGCAAAGAGTGCTTCTGTCTTTTTCTCTGAGAGGTGCCATGTTGGAGGGAGTGGCACCAAAATAAAGAAGCTGCTTATTAAAAACCTGATTCTTTATTTAAAAAAAACTGAAGCTTGCACTCAGCTGCATCTCAGGTCCTAAAGGTAGTTTCACCTGCTTTGTTTCATAAAGCATCTGAGGTGCTCTGTCTGTATCAGCATCTTAGACGCTGAGGGACAAACGGCAATGCTTTTCACAGATACGTAGAGAAGAGATCTGCTGGTGCAGCTCCTTCTGCTGGTAACCTTGACCTTGTGTGGCTTTGCAGGGGAAGAGTGCATCGCTTGGTGGGATCTCTTTGAGCCTCGACCTCCCTGGGCACGCTGTGCTGCAGTGCAGCTCGTCATTTAAGCATTGATCGCGCCTTTCTTGATTTACAACCATCCAGCTCTGAGAGCGGTTTTGAAAGAGAGCAACATGGCCGACGCTTTGACCGAGTGCATTGATGGACTTTGAATTTAAATCTGTCCCAATTGGCTGCAGTCTTTTGGTTGGGGGGGTTGCTTGCATTTCATTTTGAAGCCCAGCAGAGTGAAAATATGCTCTCAGGACAGATCTGATATTGATTTAAGCCTAAACGTTTTCACACAGGGAGAATGAGTGCATGATGTGGAGCATGGAAAGCAGATTCCGTTAGCTAGAACATGGATTTACATAAATAAGAACTGCTTGTAAAAAACATTTTGTCCAGCTTCATGACAAGTGAACTCCAGAAGGACTCGAGGGGAGGCCGGAGAGATGTAACCCCGTGGAAGGGCCATCTGGCCTGAAGAGCTCTACCTGACTCTGGCCTCCTCTCTGGGGCCCCGGGCACCTGGCAAAGCTGGCAGGACAATCGTTGGCAGTTTGCCACTTATGGAAAGATCCCGCTTTGAATTGGACCTAGCCACTCAGCGTGGAGGCCCTCTGGCTGGAAGGTTACCAAACAGAGCAAAGGAAGTTCAAAGGGGAGCCCTGCAGGAGCTCTGTGTTCATCTCCTGGTCACAAAGAAATTAGATTTTGATAAATTACAGAAAATCAGTTTTGGGCTAAGAGATGAGATCAGAACCATTACTTTCTTGACTTAAGTGTGGTTCTGCCTAATATTCTAACATTTTTTATTTATTTTTTGTAAGATAATATGCCGCAAGGCTGTCTGAGTCCTGGAGAGCTACTCTACTGCAAATTTTAGATGCATCCCTTCTCCCTCACACCTGAATCAAATGAATGGCCTCTGCAGAGCAGCATAGCTGAATGCTGATGAGGGAACGCAGCCACTTGATTGGAGATGGAGAAGGGATGCCTGTAAAAGTTGCAGGGCAGTGGCTCTCGAGGACTTGACTTGGCCACACCTGTTATAATCTCTTCCATCCATCCATCCATAGGACGGTCAATGGGTAAGAGACAGAGTACATCCTCAACCTGTCACCATTTAATCACAGGGCTAATATTATTAAGCTACTACTAATTTTATTCTCTTGTGTATCAGATACTGTACTTATCATCGACCTGCACCAGTTGTTTTTCAATCCTGTGCCTCAGGACCCACTGTCCTGCATGTTTTAGGTGTTTTGTTGCCAAAACCTAACAATGTCCATCTTTTATGCCATATGCTGATCATCATCAGTGTGAGCAGAAGTTAAAAGCAGAAGTTTCCTGCTTTGGAGCAAACAGGCGTGTGTTAACAGCACACCTAGATGGAAAGACATCAGCAATGATCTTAGAGAAGCAAATGTTTCTGACAGGTGTCAACGTCCCGCTAAATTCAGTTCAAGGTTAGAAGTTGAACGCTTAGAGAAATGACAAAAAAAAAAAAAAAAACAAGAGTTCCATCCCAGACTCTACTGGTTCAACAAACTGTTAAATCATTAAAGATGCTGTCCGGATTATTTGAGGGAGAGAGAATTTTTTTGCATACCAAGGTACCAAGGTTGGACTGTTTTCTACTCTGAAGTTCCCCCCGTTGAGAGGCGCCGAGCTGGGGTGGGCATACTTGTTGCCACCGATCTCAACGCCTGTACGTTGGGGTTTACCCCGGTGAACGAGAGGGTGGCCTCCCTCCGCCTACGGGTGGGGGGACAGGTTCTGACTGTTGTTTGTGCCAATGCGCAGAACAGCAGATCAGACTATCAACCCTTCCTGGAGTCTTCTGAGGGAGTGCTGGAGAGTGCTCCTCCCGGGGACTCCCTTGTTCTGCTGGGGGACTTCAACGCTTACGTGGGCAATGACAGTGAGACCTGGAGAGGTGTGGTTGGGCAGTTTGTTTTTGTTCAAAAGTTATGGTGGAATGTTATCTATTATGTTCATTTTTAGAATTATCACCACCTTACAGGGGTCCTTGGCTTTATTCTGCACCATAGAACTTTTGAGCAGCGACCCGCCGCCGGAAGTACCGACTGAGTTCTGCTTTACGGCAGAGTCATAAAGCCTCGCTGTTTAGACTGTAGAGATGCTGATCCACCAAAGAGACCGAGAAATCTCATATCAGAAGAAGCTAGAAAACACGAGAGAGAGAGAGAGAGAGAGAGAGAGAGAGAGAGAGAGAGAGAGAGAGAGAGAGAGAGAGAGAGAGAGAGAGAGAGAGAGAGAGAGAGAGAGAGAGAGAGAGAGAGAGAGAGAGAGAGAGAGAGAGAGAGAGAGAGAGAGAGAGAGAGAGAGAGAGAGAGAGAGAGAGAGAGAGAGAGAGAGAGAGAGAGAGAGAGAGAGAGAAAAGACCAGAGTAAATATTGGGCCGGCTTTTCCTCGTTGGAGAGTTCTTTTGGAACGAACTTGATGTACTACGGAGTTAGCCGTGCTGCTAATGGATAGGTAAGTAATCAATGATTTCACCGGGGTTATAGTGTTTGGTCTGACATGATGTTATACACTCCTGAGAAAGCTATTTATTCAATGTGTGGAGGTGGATGAACATAGTTTGCACGGTATGCCTTACAGTAGTAACGTGAATTACACAACCGAGTCGATCTCCGTTAGCCATCTAGAGGCTAATGTGATGCTAACGTGTAAGACTCGATTCTGTAGATAAAGCTGCAAACTCCGGCTTAGTCGCTGTATTTCAGTATATAAGTCAAACTGTTTTCTTGTGGTTTTGTCAAGCTAGTGATTTATATTTTTGTAGTTTGATTTTTTTCCTAAAAAACACCCAAAGATGTAGGCTGATTCTAGTGTCGGGAGGTGTTTGCTACGTGGCGCTTATACGTTCTCTGTATCTAATCCCACTGTTTTTCCAATTCCCCCGACCTCCCCCACAAACTGAAAACCTAGCTGTGACATCTTTACTCTAAATTATCCCGATTGTTAAAGTTGAAGTGAGAACCGAAACGGCGCTTGTTTGTTGTTTGGACAAGCGATTTGGAAAGCAGCCACTGAAACATGCCTCTTATGAGCGACAGAGATTTGATTTTACGACAGTGATGTTGCGTGGCAAGCCTGAAGAGGGCGACAGAGTGTAAATATTGTGAAAGTTACGGAGTATGGCTTTAAGCTGCTGCCGCCGCGACCCGACCCCGGATAAGTGGAACAAGATGGATGGATGGATGGATGGATGAACGTACCAAGACGCCTCCCAATCCATCCCTTCTTCCCCCCTCCTGCTCCGTCTACCCCCACTTCAACAATTGTACATCACTTGGTGTCACAGCGGGTCACAGAGGAAAGCAGCAGCAGGGGAATTGCTAACTTTTTAGTAGAAGTTTACTCCGACTTCTTCATGACTGACACTCTCTTCCAATATGACGACTGTAAACCTGGAACACATGGGGTGGCCAAGGTGCCCGGCCCTATCTTCACAGGTTTCCCATTGCCTATTCACGTTGATTGACAGTTGAAAAGGCAGAAACTCGAAATCTATTGGCTAAAAAAATTTGCCAATCAGTTTGAATGAAGGCGGGACTTAGAACGAATAAGAAACGTTGTGCAGCACCAGCCGTATAGTATAGAACCGCAGTACATTTTAAAGATTTATAAACGTTGATACTTCAATATATTCTCCAGACGGCAGCTTTAAGCTTTTTCTTTTTGACTGTTAATTAATTTTAGCCAGAGGTTAAATCAAAACAGCTTTGTTTGGGTTAAAGTTGCATGATTTTGTTGCAACATGTTCATATATTCTTCATGAAGACATGTTTCTTAGAGAAAGTCTTGAGGTCAAAAAGAACAATCCTAATCTTCACCTGTGTTGTCATGATTCCCTCTGTAGACGTTTTGAATCATAGCCTTACCCAACGGCTCAAAAGGAAGACCTAAAACCAGATTTTGGTGTTACAGAAACATTGTTAGAGAAACGGTAAATACCAGTGGGGGTTTTTGGGGCCGCTAGCAGTGATGATACAGCGAGCGACCCATATACAGAGGTTGCTGTCCTTACCCCACTGTTTGAGGATTAATTACTGACCATTGGTCCATTTCTTCCCTTTCTCTCCCTTCCAGGTTCCTGTCCATAAAGGCCACAAAAAGTTCCACAAAGTAATTTTGTCATAATTTTTTCCACATTCTAGAGAAATGAAAATCAATTACAACATTGTTTTTACATTGTATTAATATTATTTTGCTTTAGAGCTGCACAGTGCAGCATTTGACAGCACTGTTGCTTTGAAGCTAGAAGGTTGTGGGTTTGAATCCCTGCCTGGGGTCCTAGTGAATGGAGTTTGTGGGTTCTCTCTGGGTACTCCGTCTTCATGAGTCCTCTGGATCCAGATGTACAAATCTGAAATGTAGCTGTCTTAAAAGCTTTTAATTATGCTTCAATCAACTCCATAATGTTCAACAATGCAACAGCCAAAAAAGTAAAATAATATTTAATATCTACTATAAGGCCAAATCAGATTTTTTTAAATTTAAATGTTTTCTTTGGTTGAGCTATCTCTTCTTATTAAAATTGAATGCTGTGCATGATCTTGTCTTTCTTTGTATATAAAGTCTATTATTACCTCTATCTGTCTGTTTCTCATTTGTTCCTCCAGTACAATTTCGTTCGTTTTAATATTCTGCTTATTGGTCTGTACTGAACAGCACTTTAGTTAAACCTTGGTTCTTTAAAAAAATATGTTCAATAAATAAATTCAACTTGAACTTTAATAGAGATGAGTCATCTTTGAATTGTTCTATTTCATTGTTTTCGTTCTTTCCAATGGGTAGAACAAGAGCACATGTTGCCCTTTGTGCCTATCGGGCTCAGCGCTGCCCCCTATCAGTGCGGCACGGTACTTTCTGCCTCCCCCTGTGCATTTTCACCCCTCATTTAGGACCAATGTATATTGCTGATTCAAAGAGACACAGCAAAGGGCATATGCCAACTCTCCGCTTCATTCACTTCTATGAAACAGCGCCACCAGAGGTGAGGGACAGCACTGCACTGCCTCACCCCAACCACTAAAAAACAAACACGTTTAAAGAACGGTCATTGTTAGTATCTATTTAACTGTTTAAGATGACGGGTGACGTGTTGTGAATTGCAACGTGGAGTAAATATTGTGTGGTGGCGTTTCATGCATATTTTATTGTCAGGAGACTGTTATTAGTGCTTAGCCACTAGATTTCAGGGCATTTTATCCAATCTGTATACTGGAAGAGTAGACACAACCACAAGATCTGTAGGTTGTGTGATCAAACATTGTCTTTCAAAAGTATATTTAATTGCCTGTTATAGATGACTGATGTTTTACTGTAGAAAAATAAGGAATAGAGTGTGTTGAAAGCCATACCAAACGTTACTGATGAAGCAGAAAGGTAGATGCATGTACTTTCTGACATTTCCCAAAGATCAGGGATCTTCTGGTTGTGTCTGCCCTCTCAGTGTACTGATTGGGTAAAAAGCCCGAAAATCTAGTGACTGAGCACTAATAAAACAGTCTCTTGACACTAAAATATGCATAAAACACCACCCCACGTTATTTACGCCACCGTGCATTGCAACTTACAACATGTTAGTGCGTTAAAAAATGCTGTAACACATATACCCTGACCGCACATCACCGCTGGAGACCTGTCCAGGGTGCACTCTGTTCCTGGAGAAAGGCACTAGACCCCCAGGCAATCCTGCAAGGATAAGCCGTATGAACAATGGATGGATGTTTCATTTTCCAAGTATGTGTGAGAAAATGATGAAAAGTTGATTTTCATACAATTCTGTTGACTAAACTCCTACCACCTGAATTTGAAGTAGTTACAGTGGTCTAAGCCAATCAGGCATGTCCTATAAATCAGTGAGAGTTCATTGCTCTAATTCACTCGACTTGTTTTTAACAGATCTCTGAACGCTCGCTCTACTCAAAGCGGCAGAAAACTGAACGGTTATTTCTTAAACTTTTAAGCAGCTCTTGGGTTCTTTTAGGAGAAGAGTGTCCTGAACTCCCTGTATGTCCTTATCTGCCTCCTGACATCACACGCTCGCTGCACCAATCACTGCTCACACCATGATGATAAGACTATCTGCTCTCACACACATGGCTGAACCTGCTTGTGCACAAAAAAGGAGCAATGAAATTAAAAACGACTCGTGGAAAATCTTTATAATATCCAATAACCACATTTTCTATCTCTATTTAATGGGAATTCAGATTGTTAAGATGTTTATTATATACCTGTGAGGACCCTACATCCCTCCTAGATTCAACGCTGAGCTGGTGAGCTAATGAGCTAATTAAACATAATTAAAGCATAACAATCAAAAACCCAAATCATTATTATTCCTGTTCCATATTTACACAGTTGGCTTAGCTACTGACGCTATGGCAGATAAAGTGATATATAATCCCTTTTTTAGTAATTTCTCTCTAGCAGGATGAATAGGAGATAACTCAGTAAGACTTCTTCATTCAGAACTGAAGCTGCAGTTCTGTCATTTTCAAACTTGTTTTTTGTCATTTTGGTATTTCTGATTCAAAAGATGTAGAAATAAAAACTCTGTTCTCTCTGAAAAGATCCAGTCTGAAAACAGAGAACCAGTCAGATAAACGTATGAATCAGATGATATGATATTTTCTCCGTATTATTAGTAGGAGCACATTTACCAGGCAGCAACAATAATCTGATACCTGCCTTGGGTTTTTTGCCACAAATTTTACTTTTTTGAATAGTCCATCAACATTTATTTTAGATTAAACAATTTTTTCGAGATAAATATACCCCCCGGGAAAAAAAGCTTAGAAAAAACGTACAGTTCAATCCTACAAAGTAAAATGCTGAAAAAGTTAAGCAAATAGAAGCACATATCACGTGTCTAAAGTGTCACCTCTAGTAAGACAAAAACAAATCAAATGAAGCCTTTATTATTTATGTATTTACATATAAAAAAGCCTGAGTGTTTATGATGTGAAATATGGGGACAATAAACAATGATCAGTGTATTTAGTTTGTCACTCTAGAGGATGAACATCTAGAAGACATTTCAGTTAAAATGTATTATTAGTGAGTGTAACTTTTTAATGATTAGTATGTATTTACTAGGCCAAAAGGTCAGCACAGTTGCCTTGCAGTAAGAAGGTTCTCCCAGTACACTTCTGGGTTCTCTCCGGGTACTCCGGCTTCCTCCCACAGTCCACAATCATGACTGTTAGGCTAATCTCTAAATCAGGGTTCAGTGACTCCAGTCCTAGAGTGCCACTGTCCTGCAACCTTTAGATGCACCCTGCTCCAAAACACCTGAATCAAAAGAATGATTGATGACCAAGTTTTGCCTACAAGGTGTTAATTCAGCCTTTAGGTTCGGGCATCCAAAGGTTGCAGGACAGTGGCACTCAAGAACTGGTGTTGGTGATCCTTGCTCTAAATTGTCCTGAAGTGATCAGATGTCAGGACGACTCTCTGAATGAGGGGTTATCCGTCCTCAGAGCACTCAGAAATCCTGCAGCATGCACCCCTTCTGCATCAGAAGTTCAGCTGTGCCGGTTCAGAGACTGGCGCAGCTGGTCACAGACATGCTCCAAAGCCTCCATAACTCTTCAACGCACAGTCAGCTCCCAGACAGTGAGATGAATCCATTACGGTGTGCGGGTCTGAGACAATGCTCAGATGTTCTCATGGGAATCTTTATTTGATCGATTTAGTTACCTGAACTCTGTTGAAAATGTCTGCATCAAGTGGTTGGAGGAGTGAATTGTAATCTGTCAAAATGACAGATGGCCTTCAGAATTTTCCATAAAGACGGAGAATATTTGGTTAAGGCAACTCCTGATGTGCATATCGATCACAGCCTCACTGATTTTGGATTTGTTCTGCGTTGTCGCCCGTCTCTGCTACCAATCTGGACTGTTTGGCCGACCATTGAAGCTGGACAACGTGATCCTTCACTTTCCCACGGCAAAGCCAGATCATTGTAGTGGTAGGTGTAAAACTGCTTACCTTGCTACAGGAGCTCTCTACCTCTTCATCACTCTCGGTTTCCTTCATATAGAAAACCCTTCTCCGTACTATGTAACAATCCCCAGTAGACTGACTCCTTTCTCTTCCTCTCTGTTAATACTCCAAGGATTACAGTTAATCAAGGTCTGAGTCTCCGAAGAGGGAAGCCTGGGAAACCCCTCTGCGGGGGAAACCATTACTTCCTGGTTGCCTTACCGGTCACTCACCATCATCTCTTTCGCAGAGTTTGACCTGAGTGCCGCTACCAAGAAGCCTGCCAGTTCCTGATTGCACATTTGTATAATTATTGTCAATAAAGTCTGTTTAACCTTTACTGGGATGTGGTTTCCATTTTGGATCCAGAACATACTAAATTTATTCATCAGAAAGCCTTAAAATACCCTAAATCTCATTCAGTTTTTATACAAGATGGTTTAAAGAGATGATAATGTCGCGCATCAGGTATGAATAAATGAATACAGCCCAATCTTATTAAGTAGATATACCCACTATCATATTTCATAAATACAAACAAGCACTTACTCTCACTCAAGCGGTTTCTGAGTGCTATAAAGCATGTGGACATTTTTCCAAACACCATGTGATAACGCTCCTCTCGCTCCGGCACAGACAGCCGAACTTTGTTGTAGTCTAATGGGCTCTGATAGCCAGATGACAGCTTGAAAAGCCGGGACACGAGGAACCAGGGCCGATCAAAGCAGCATCCTGGTTATACATGGTAATTCACTCAGTAATGACAGTGCTGAGGTAAATGTGTTGAGACATCAGCAGATGTGGTAGAGACTGCATCTCCAGATGTCTTCATCTATCCCCGGTGTGACTTTTCAAGGATGACAACATACACAGATGGGCTCTGCCAAAAAGATGGAGGGAGTTGATTTTTCTAAGGTAAGAATTCCTGCTTCATACAGCTCATGGAGGCACGTTGTGGAGGATCCCAGATCGAGTCTGGGCCGGACCCAAAGGTTAACCAGAGCCTAGAACACTGATTTTCACAAAGTTTTATTTCAATGTCGCATAATATTATTGATGTACCTGTAAATTAAATGGTTTCTAATGAGCGAAATGGCTCTGGTTCAGGTAACATCGAGCAGTAGATTATAGTTGATCCCAGAGTTTGCTACTTTAAATCACTGTGTTTCTGTTACGGTATCTCTGGCACTTCAATTATTAGTTTTTATATTTTTGGTAGAGGTAACATAAACGTGACACTGCCAATCAGAGAAAGAAGTACACTGAGAGAAAAGAGAGCCTTCAGAGCTCTGACAAACACTTGTAATAGGGAAGAACTGGATAAAGAAAGATTTCAGTTCTTTGACTTCTGTGGACAACATCCTTTATTCTCTCAATAGAGAATAGAGGAATAAATAGAGGGGGGGCAAAAATGTTATAATATTTTAAAGCTTTAATTGTGATAACCCTTAAAAAAAGAGATTTCATCGCAACCTTATTGGCTATAGATCTGAATCATCCTAAATGTATCTGAAAATAACACTCATGATTAAGCTGATCCACTGCTCCATTACATAGTGGATCAGTGTGTGTGTGTGTAGGCGTTATACTATAAATAGGTGTGTTTGTGTTGAGTCACCTCTTGTTTTGTGTTTTGTGTTTGCTTCTTGCTTTATTGCAATTTTACTTTATATGCTTCGTCTGTGTTTTACTGCTATTTTTATTTTACCTCTAATCAAGTAAAGCACCTTGAATCACCTTGTTGTTGAAAGTGTGCTATACAAATAAAATGGCCTTGCCTTGCCCTCCTGCCCCCCCCATGCTCACACCAATACACCAGGCCAGACACTACCCCCCCCGGAGATCCCCAATGACACCGTGGGGCAGCTAAGCACTGAACCTAGCAGACCAGGACCCAGAGACCCACCTGAACTAGCTGGGATCCCAGAACCATGCAGGCCCCAGAAAGTGCACCCATGCCCCCCCACACCCACAGTCCACAGAGCCCCAGCCACCACAGCCTCTGGCCCACCCACCGGGCACACAGGTAGTCACCCTGCTGGGACGCAGACAAGGCCCAAGGCACAATGTTTATCCATTCATCTATCTTAAGTTTTTTTTTTTAACAAAAGGTCTTAACTGTTTTCATCCAAATTGCTGTATGTGAGACTGGCTTCTATACACAACCCTGGAAGACGGGAGTTTCACACCTGTACTCTAGAGCAGTGGTGCCCCACCTTTCTATTGCCACGGACCGGTTTAATACCAAGACAATAATCTCATGGACCGGTGGATAAATGCAACAAAATAAAAAAAAAAGTCCACCAGCATAAAAAACAGGGTTATTTTTAAATATAATAATAAATGTAAATCCAATGTGTGGTGGGAACTTTATTAGCAGCATATGAGTAACATCCTCTCTGCCCCCTAATGCTCTCTGGTCGCTATGGTAATGTAACAATATGCCTTTAAAATAAAACATACCACAAAATCAAATATAAAGTGCCTTAAAAATACAACTGACCACAACACTGAATCAGGGGCGGTTTCTTTGTTATGGGAGAGTCCCGTCTGGGGCAGTGTTAAAGGTTTCATCGTCTCATTAGAATGCTGGTTGCCAGATATTAAGCAGAGCGAGGATTTGGTAAAATGGAAATTGCCTGCATGATAAATCCATATTTTAAGTATGACTCCCGGTATTGTCTGCTAAAATGTAGCTTTCTTTTTCCTGGAAGTTGAAGGCTCTTCTTCTGTCTCTTCACTGGACCTTTTTCGTTTCGTAAAGAAACTTGTCAGAGATCTCCGTTTTGCTAGCTTGTGGGTTTGTTTTTTTGCGGTGACGTATCACGTGACCAAGGCAAGCGTCTTGACATTTGTCTAGAGAATCCAGTCGTTTTTCAAAATAAAACTTTGTTTAGACTTGATAATAAATAAAACAGAAATACTGTAAATTATTTATTCTCTTTGCGGTCTGCAGCTCGGTACCGGTCCAGGGACCAGGGTTTGGGGACCTGAAGAAGCGACACCTAGGGGCCACTTGTGAGATGACAGTAACAAAGCTTTTTGTAAAAGCTGTTGAATGAAGTCAATGAAATTAGACAAATGACCAAACCAATTTAGCTTCATCGAATTTTATTACATGCGTTTCTGTTGTAAATGTTTAATTAAATTTGATACTTCCGGTCTACTTTTACTTTTGTCTCATTTATGCCTGTGTAAAAAGTAATCTGTATAATCCCTCTTCTGTTCAGTCCATATTGTCCGCTACCAGTGTTTTCTTTCTGCTTTTTTTTTAATAAAATGCGACAGAAAAGAGTCTCCTAACTCAGACCTATTATCTGACAAGTGAAAGCAGAAAAAAAAGCCTCCGGTCGATAACTTCAGTCACCTTCTCAGTCAGACAGCGTTAGCTCATTGCACGTCTCGTGTTCCCTGCAGCAGGTCGGTAAACCAGGTAGAACACAAACCGTCGTGTCAGGTGATGCAGAGCTAAACAGAACTCTGACATTGACTCTCTGCAGCCTGCAGGGTGTATCTGTTGCAGCCACGTGTCTTTGTTTCACCTTCCGATCAACAGAGATCATCTTTAAAGGATGAAGGCTTCATTATGGATCACAGAGTGTACCCGGACTTTCCAATTAAAATTAATTGTGTTAATTTGCGGCACTAATGTGGCATTATTCACTTCCACCATGCCGCCGTGCTCACTCAACTATTAGTCACACATTGAAATGAGAATGTTGAATGCTGTATGTTGGATTAATTAACATCGGTGTTTCATGGATTTAATTATAAGTAGCTAGAAAGAAAATTAAAGTGGGTCTATTATCCTCATCTGAAGCCTTGTGTTGTTATACTCTCAATCAATTAGAGACTAACATAAATCAAAAATAAAAGAAACTATTCATCTAATGCTTTTACTCTCCATTTTTATTCCTCAGTCTCTGTTAAGAGACACTAAACTGACACTATTTAAATTATTTTGTCAACAAATGTAGTACCTAATGGCACTGCTGGTAAATTGGATACTGGAGTCCATTAAATGCCTAAAACCACTCAAGCTGAACAAAAAGTTGTTCTTGCAGAGGCTGTAAAAGTTGTAGTAATGGTCACATGTTAACAGTCCTTCATTATTGCCATTAACTAATTAGCGTTGTGTTATTAGTGTGATGTCCTTTGTTTATTCAGCACCATTTATTATGCAGATTAAAATATACCTCAGAATAAGGGGCACAATAAAAAGGGGAAAGCAAAGTAGCCATCAGAAGATGGATCAACTTTGGTCAGCAATAATATTAGGGCTCTGATGGTTAAACAATAAACAGTTTGTACTAAGAAGGGCAACATGTGCCAGGAAAATATCCCCCACACCGTTACGGCACCACCAGGAGCCTGGATTGTTAAAGCAAGGCAGGGTTGATCATGCTTAAGTATAAGGCCATGTAGAGTTGTGGCCAAAAGTTTTGAGAATGACACAAATATTAGTTTTCACAAAGTTTGCTGCAAAACTACTTTTAGATCTTTGTTTCAGTTGTTTCTGTGATGTACTGAAATATAATTACAAGCACTTTATACGTTTCAAAGGCTTTTATTGACAATTACATGACATTTATGCAAAGAGTAAGTATTTGCTGTGTTGGCCCTTCTTTTTCAGAACCTCTGCATTTCGACTGGGCATGCTCTCAATCAACTTCTAGGCCAAATCCTGACTGATAGGAACCCATTCTTTCATAATCACTTCTTGGACTTTGTCAGAATTAGTGGGTTTTTGTTTGTCCACCCGCCTCTTGAGGACTGACCACAAGTTCTCAATGGGATTAAGATCTGGGGAGTTTCCAGGCCATGGACCCAAAAGTTCAACGTTTTGGTCCCCGAGCCACTTAGTTATCACTTTTGCCTTATGGCCCGGTGCTCCATCGTGCTGGAAAATGCATTGTTCTTCACCAAACTGTTGTTGGATTGTTGGAAGAAGTTGCTGTTGGAGGGTGTTTTGGTACCGTTCTTTATTCATGACTGTGTTTTTGGGCAAAATTGTAAGTGAGCCCACTCCCTTGGATGAGAAGCAACCCCACACATGAATGGTCTCAGGATGCTTTACTGTTGGCATGACACAGGACTGATGGTAGCGCTCACCTTTTCTTCTCCGGACAAGCCTTTTTCCAGATGCCCCAAACAATCGGAAAGAGGCTTCATGGGAGAATCTGACTTTGCCCCAGTCCTCAGCAGTCCATTCACAAGACTTTCTGCAGAAGATCAATCTGTCCCTGATGTGTTTTTTTTGAGAGTAGTGGCTTCTTTGCTGCCCTTCTTGACACCAGGCCATCTTCCAAAAGTTTTCGCCTCACTGTGCGTGCAGATCCGCTCACACCTGCCTGCTGCCATTCCTGAGCAAGCTCTGCACAGGTGGCACTTCGATCCCACAGCAGAATCGTCTTTAGGAGACGATCCTGGCGCTTGCTGGATTTTCTTGGACGCCCTGAAACCTTCTTAACAAGAATTGAACCTCTTTCCTTGAAGTTCTTGATAATCCTATAAATTGTTGATTTAGGTGCAATTTTAGTCGCCACAATATCCTTGCCTGTGAAGCCATTTTTAAGCAACACAATGATGGCTGCACGCGTTTCTTTGCAGGTCACCATGGTTAACAATGGAAGAACAATGATTTCAAGCATCACACTTCTTTAACATGTCAAGTCTGCCATTCTAACCCAATCAGCCTGACATAATGATCTCCAGCCTTGTGCTCGTCAACGTTCTCACCTGAGTTAACGAGACGATTACTGAAATGATCTCAGCAGGTCCTTTAATGACAGCAATGAAATGCAGTGGAATTTTCATGGCAAAGAAGGACTATGCAATTCATCTGATCACCGTTCCTAACATTCTGGAGTATATGCACATTGCTATTATAAAAACTTAAGCAGCAACTTTTCCAATATTTATGTAATTCTCAAAACTTTTGGCCACGACTGTACACACATAGGCGGTGTTTTTTTAAACGAATATCCTCACCACCTTGTTTAAAAACAAAAAAACATCTCCATCCACACCTAACTGCATGAGTGCATTGTTAAGCACATTCATAGACATGCCAAACCTATAGGGGGCAGTAGTTCCCCAAATCCTATCCACTCAGGTTAACTTTCTACCTATCAGAGCAGTAATGGAGCTTGTAAAAACAAGCAAGCACAAAGCGCTTGGACAATCAATAATACCAACACAGCTGGGAGGGCATAAATGCTGTTTCTGAGTGGAAACGTGATGTCAGAGCATTAAGCACAACGCCTAAAACTGAGAAAAAAAAGCACATTTTCACTTTGGCCAGAGTTTTTGGAAAGATTCGTTTTCGCTGCCCTAAATCTGCGTTTTCCTGTGGATGACAGGCTAAATCATAGAAAATGTCTTTGTTTTGTGAGATACCCGGCGACTTGTGGACAAGGCTTAAATCTGCTGTCTTCTGTTTATTCAACTTGTGTGTTTATAACCCAACAAAATCTATATTTTGCCCAAAACATAACAAAATTTGGTCGGCTTCTTGGCAGATTGTCTTTCTAAATAAAAAATTCCAGGCATAATTTATTTTTACCGTCTATTTTCAAAAGGATAATAACATATTCAATGGTATTTAATTTTCAATCATTTTAATTCATATTCAACCTGAACAGAAAATCCCCATAATAATAAACAATAGGATGGTGGCCCTAGTAACTACATATAAACATAAAACACAATTAAACACAATTAAATTAAACGATTGCACTAAAGGAACATGGGGCAGGATTTGTCAATAAAATAAACATGCATGTCCAGTTTTTTAATGCTGTTGGGTGATGAAGCGTTATAAACCAAAAAGAATGAGCCCACGCAAATATCATTATATTTTCTTTAACTGGCTGTGTGCTGCAAAATGTGCTGCAGTTCGGGGCCCGAATTTCCCGCGCTGTCCGACCGGTGTGACGTCAATTGACACTGCGTGTGCGTTTTTGACAGCTTTAAAAGAGGAAGAAAAATGGTCGCAGACCTCTTTCTTCTGCAACTGGGAAATGACCAAGGACGACTCACAGCCTACTAAGAAAAAGAAGTACGTCACTGTGAAGAGGTATGTTTTTTTGTGAAGCGCTCCCGTGCGGCTGGCTGCAGTTACTTGCAGCGCCGGCCGCATCCCTCGTGAGTTTTGTTTCTTCATTCTGCCCCATGCTCCTTTAAAATGCGCTGAGTTCACCTGCTGTGGCCTGAACACAGAGTCTCACACGTTCCTCCCCGTACACATGGACCTGAACTGCGAACCAGTTTGTGCATAAAGGAATGTCTCTCTCTGCCTGCTGCAGAGTCTATTGTCATGAGGATTTGGACTTTAGCCTCATACAGACAGCTTCTGGAATTACAATCACAACCACTTCAGCCACGATTTAAAATAGGGAAACATTTCTTTAATTGAAATGATCAGAACGACGCTTTGAGGCTATGTTCACACTGCAGGCAGAAGCGTATCAAATCCAACTTTTTTGCACATATGCGACCCATATCTGTTTTTTATGACACTCTGGACAGCACAAATCCGATTTTTTTCTCTTTTAAATCTGACCCAGGTCACTTTTACATGTTACTAAACCTGAAACATATCCAGTGTCTCTGAAAGCGACTTTAGTCTGAACGGTCATGTCGCATTAAATCTGTCCTGTACGTCACTGACACGAGACAGGCATCGAACGCTCAAACAAGCATGGTGGATAACAGAGTCAGAGCTCTGAAGGCTCTCTTTTCTCTCACTGTCCTTCTTTCTCTGATTACTTTGTCAGCATTTTGTCGTTTCAGGATGTGCATTAATTGGCAAACTGCTGCACAAACACTAACATCTGTAGCTGCCATTTTTACTTCCGTAAAAAGAGCGCGTTGTGGGTGACGTCTGGTCTTCTTTAGGGTCGTGAGCCGTTCACACTGGAGCGTGTTTTCTGTCGCATTTCAGTTACTGTGAACAGCCAAACAAAACAAAAATCACATTTCAAGGTCTCGTTCGCTGACAAACCGTGTAATTTTTTTTCACCCTAGTTGCATTAGCATGTTGCACGTGAACATTTTCTCCAACCCCCATTAGCCACAGAAAGAAAATAAACAGGAAAACGAGCGAGTCAGAGAAAGTCCCTTCTACGTCACAGGGAAAAATAATATTCATGGTCTTGCCTACCTGATTTTGCAGCCTGGAGAGAGCAGAGCACGTCTCTGCTAGTAGAAGCTAGACGCTGAAGCTAACTGTTAGCAACTAAGCTAACTGTTAACAACTCCACAACATGGCAGAACAGGGTCGGGCTTGGTTTATTTGTGGAAATAGCACATCGGCGTTACATTTATTTTTACCAAAGAAAGAGGAGCAGAAGAGGAAACTGTTGGAATTTGTCTTGAACCATCGCCAGCAAAGTAAGTTAAGTTAATTATTTGTTTGAAGGCAGCATAAGAGTCGCATAGCTGTTAGCCAATCAGAGGCGATACGTTTACATATTGTGAATAATAATGAGTTAGTCTCGTTATCCTGACATGTCCCCCCACCCACCCACTCATCTGACAAACTGCAACCTCTTGAAACAGGAGCTCCAGTTTATTCCACGTAAAGCGAGTCACAAGACATCCATTCCTACTGGAGACCACAGCTAATTTATTTAAAAAACAAGCGAATGAGACCTTTCTTTAAAAAAATAAAATCGGAACTGAGCTTTAAGACCTGCAGTGTGAACGTAGCCTGAAACACTGCCAATAATGCTAATGGTTGTCTGCACCTTTCTGACTCTTTAGCTTCCAACAGGCATGTATAACCTGCCATCGACAGGTCCTCTAAGTCTACCAAATCTGTAAGGACTAACTCCATATATATATAATGATGAAAGCATAACAACATGTAGAAAAACTTCTTAAACAGAGGCTTTTTAGAAAAGCCACCATCCATAGCTGTTAATCTTCTGAAGGCTGCATTCATTAACAACACCAACACACACTTAAAGGTACAACGCACACGTTCCAGCCAGCATGATGAACCCCGGCAGACAAGAAGAACCGAAACACTTTGTAAACTTCACCACTGAGCCAGATATGGAGTCATCAAAAGCATGGCATGAGTTAGACTTTTTCTAATGCAGCAGCATTTGTACAAGAAGCAGAAAGTTATTGATCATAATGAATCTCAGCACGAATCTGACTCGTTAAAATATTTATTGTAATGTTGGGTCATTTTTGCATGCGGCGCGGGAAGTGTGTGGGTTTTTCTGAAAAGAGAAAGAAAAAAAACGCTCTGTAGGTTTTACTTTTGAACACAAAGCGTTTTGGTCTGCATCATGTCAGAGTGTGAGTAGGCAACAAAAAGTCAGGGGAAGAAAGCAGCTTGTCAAGCAACATACTGCATTTGTCAAAAAGTTTCATTGCTTTTTTTTTCCTTGCTCATTTAGTCAAGTTTCAGAGCCACTTCCAGCACTCAGCGTCTCCATGTTTTATCAGACTTGGTCAATTAAGTTGACCGTCCGTCTCATGTGGCTCTCTCAGTCAAAGTGCTGGAGGCTCTTGAAAAGACCTTTTTCATCTTCACTTTCAGACACATTCCACTGGTTTACAGATTGCCCAGGATCCAATTTGTGCCTCAGAAATGTCCTGCACAATTCAGAACCAGATCAACGTGTGAGATGGGTAAAGGACCAGTGGCGTCCTTGAAACAGCTGCAAGAATCACTCTTGTCAATCTGAATTCCTACATTGGGGGAACGGGTTTCAGAGAAGGCAGATAACATAAACACCAAGGCTGGTAATTGAATCCTCACGCCTCAGAGTGAAACTCTGCAGCCAGAAAGCATGAGCTAAACTCCATCCTCCAAATCAAAGCATCTCTGTGTCATTTTAACTGCTTGCACTTACTTAATACGTTCCATGTGGTGTTAAAATGATGTTTTTCAGATATCTGCTCTGTGGATTTGCTTCACCTTGCAGCTCAGGCTCTAAGCCTTGCATCAATGGCTTCCTAATAGTATAGAGAGCTTCTCTAACCACATTACTTCCATCGCCATCATTCACATCAAAGTGTCAATCACAGCTGAGGGCAATGAGCTAGTAATACCACAGCAGAAAATCAGTGTGTGGATGTTTGTGAGGAGATACTAGTGCATCGCATGGACACACATCGAGTCATCTGCAACACCACAAGGCTACAGCTCGTCCTTACAGGCTGGGATAGCTGCTTTTATGAAAAATCCAAATAGCATGATTAGATTTGCAGAGAAAATTATTTTCCTAAAGGTTTTTACAAAGCGCTGATGTTTAAAACATTTTTGCAGAAAATACCCGCACTGACTACAGTCATGCTCCAGAGGTTTTCATGGGGTCTTTTGTGTTTTTTTAGAAAAACATCCACATTTCAGACTGAATTAAATTAAGTGGTGTAGCAACCAGTAGTATAATAATGGCAACTAATTCTGGCCATTTTGAATGTAAAAAATATTGCGATAAGTGATAACATTAACTGTGTCAGAAGGCAGCTGATCCTGTAGATGGTACCTCAGGAAGAAAAGGCATGAATGAAGAAGAATGGACTTTGAAGCTCAAGGACACACAATGGCAGAGACTCCTTCGTGGTAATCATTACCTTCCAAAGACAAAAGTAACCATTTACTCTTTTCCGATAAAATATACAGATAATTTACAGATATAATATGCAGCAACTCTACTCTAAAAGCACTTCAAATAAAACCTCTTACCATTATTTCAACATATAATAGACTGAAACTGGTACTAGATATTATCAGGGTTAAAGGAAAGTTTACCTTAAAGTAACGTGTAAATCGAGGGTTATTAAGTTGTACTTAGTTTTTCTATCCGTCCATCCATCCATCCATCCATCCTAACCAGATGCCCGAGCCACCTCAACTGACTCCTCTCGATGTGGAGAAGCAGCGGCTCTACTCTGAGCCCCTCCGGATGACCGAGCTTCTCACCCTATCTCTAAGGGAGAGCCCAGACACTCTGCGGAGGAAACTCATTTCAGCCGATTGTATGTGTGACTACCCAGAGCTCGTGACCATCAGATGGATGGACTTTGTGGAAATTCTAAATGACAAACATCTACTTCATACATGAAACAGAAGCACCAATCCAGTCAAAAGCAAAGATGTAGATTAGTGGATGTTTATACAGCTCATCAAATCCTTTATTTAAAATTAATTTGGACTAATTTGTGTCCAAGAGATTTGTGTAAAACAGCTTTACCCTCTGATACCTGATGTGCAACACCTTTAATGGCATTCCTAAAACTCGATTTCAGCTTGAATAAATTCCTGATTTCATACCGATTAGAATTCAGAAACAAGAAATAAGCTTTAAAGTGCAGCTGGACGAAGGCCTGAACAGACCTGTGAGGCTGAGTTTTCTCCACCTGCCTAGTTGCTGCAAATTGACGAGGTCGTAAATTGAGTCGACTGAAAAGGAAAAGAAAAACAGAAAGGAAATGGTGCCTGTTGGATTATTGAAAACCAAAGAATAACAGGGGCAATCAGAGCGGTTCTGCTGGCGGTACCTTTGGGCCTGCTGGAGTGTGCTTAAATAAAGTCTGTAAATGTGAAGCCTCAGATGGGAGCGTCTGAAAATATAACCTGTAAAAACATTTAGTTTCAGTGAAGAGACGACTCCAGAGAGTTTAACAGGACATAAGGACACACTGAGAGAAATAAGGGCTTATTTGTGTGGGAGTCACTGGGGATGCTTGCTCCTATAAAGACAGAGGGGCCGGGAGCCCCCTTTGTTTATAGGGCATATACGCAGCCTGACGGCAAGTAAAGGCTGTTCGTCGGAGCGTGACAGCATCCGCCTTCCCCATCACTCCCAGGCAGGCATATACCCGAAGGATCGCTTAGCCCACACAGCGCCGCTGCTGAAGGTTGCTGCCTCAAGGCGTCTTTTCTGCTCGTTTGCTTAAATCTCTCCTCTCAGCAGGATGTGCTAACTAACAGGTCTGAAAGCACACAGATTAGACTCAACTCTCATTAAAATTGGATGTTCACAACCTGATTTGGAAGCTCGGATTGTAATTGCTGCACGACACGAAACGGGCGTGGCCGAGACACAAGATGCGCGTTAGTGAGCTGAAAAGAGATTAACCAAGGGATGCGGAGAAGGAAAATGATCACGGAATAAAAAGCTGCTCCTGAACAACCGATGAACTTTTAAAGCGTCATTGTAAACATGTTGAAGGATGCAACAGCCATCATAGTGAGGCTTAAATTAATTTAAAAAATAAAATATATTATTATATATGGGAAACCAACCAGACTGAACTGGATGCATTGTTCCCCTGTAAATTCAGCATAGCCTAAACTTCATTCATAGCCTCCGTGTGTAATGATTTTCAAACTAATTAACTAAAGAAGTTTGTTTTTCGCCAATTAAGACACAATTTACACAACCCCCCCCCCCAAACACGCAGACCTTGGAAAGATGTGATCACCAGTTCTAGGAACAGTTTTTGTTTCTGATGATAACACCGTATTACTGTCATGTTTGTGTATTAATTAAGGACCCAAAAGCAGCAAATAAAACTTAAATGATTTAAGAGTAACAAAAACAAGGAGTATAAACTTACATAACTTAGGAGAACCAATAAATACAGCAATGAGGAAAAAACAGGAACTGGCCAGGAAGGCAGGAACCAGACAGGGAAAAAAAATGACGACGGACCAGCGAGAAGTGAGCGAATGAGAGCAGAATATATACTTGGGAGGAAATGAGGAAGTGAGAGGAAACCAATGACCAATAAGGGAAATTAGATGCAGGTGAGAGGGAGAGAACAGGTGGAAACAATCAGCTGGGAAAAGAGGAAGAATGGTAGGGAGACAGAAAACTCTTAAGAAACTAGAAACTAAAGATAATAAGTCTAGGAAGGAAACCTAAGGAAACACTAGGGAGCAGGAGGAAGAAATAAATAAGTAAACTATCTAGAGGGAATAAACTAAGGAAACAAATGAGAACACAAACAAAAAGGTGAAAACATCTAAGAGCAAGAAGAAGAAACAGAAACAAGGAAGTGCCAGAATAAACTAATAAAGACAAGGAATAATCTAACATGAAAAAACTAGATAAGGAAAAGAGCTAAGTTTAAACACAAACAGGAGGGACAAAACAAGAGAGCAGCTTGGGGTACAGAGGGGAAGGAAATGAAGTGGAAGGAAAAACTCAAAATACCCACGGAACCTGACAATTACTGGACAGATATGGACTGACTGGAAGCTCTGATCCTCAACTGGTACGGCTTTTGTCTCAAAGATGGGAAATGCCTTGCAGACATGATGTCAGCACGGAGCTCCACAGGGCTTAACTTTAGGTCCTCTATGTTTTCATCTTTACTGTATACTTCCATTTCATGCTGTGTTTAGGAGACACAGCAGTAATCTCCATAGTTATGCTGTTAACACACAGATATATATTGATGAGTCTTCCATTGACCAAAGGCTAATTGATGCTTTTTTCCTTTATAGATGTTTAGAAATTAAAAAAACTGGATGAGATGCAATGTTCAGGACAAGACTGAAGTTAGTGGGACAGACATTCAAAGAAAGAAGCTCACACTACTGCTATTAATGCCACCAACAAACTCCCCGGATCAGATTTAAAAAAACTATTATATTTCTATATGATAGAAATGTAAACATTTTTCTACATGTTAACAATGTAAAAGAGAATATGTTAATTACATGTGAAGCATTACTGACCGTCAGTTTTTTATTAACATGTTTTTGGGGTTTTATTTTATTTGTTTGGTTATTTTCTTTTTCATCTAATTTTTCAACTATATTAGTTCTTATAATAACACTTTTTTTTCTTTTATCTTTCAATACAACACATTTTTATATTTTTTATTGTTTATATCTTAATTTTAAGACAATCTACTCCAGATGTTACATTTATTATTTTAATTATTTTAGCCTATTTTACTCTGGTTAGTGTTTCCATGCTTTTTCCTTCATTTTCACAACATCTTCAGCTATAGTACTTTTTAAATATTTGACAATTTTAAAGTTCTCTATAAATAAAATCGGACTGATTTAAATTATAGGTTCAATATCTAGAATAAGGGTTTTTCTAAAAGACATTTACTAGCCAAAGTACTGTACAAATTGATAAAAAAAAAGTTAAAATAAACAATAAACAAAAAAGAAAAAAACATAAAAGAAAACAGTTGTAGTAATACACATTAAAAGTTGCTCTATGAAAGAATGATGTTTTTAGTTGAAATTTGGAAAATGGCAACAAATCCAATAAAAATATTTATACAGCTACAAAAACATTCAATACATATCTCTACTAAATATATTTTTTATCAGAAGAGGGAAGAAAAATGAAGCACATTTTCTCTCGTTTTACCTGAAGTCAGGTTAAGACCATGATCGACTCGCTCGTTTTAAATTTGCTCAGTAGCTTGTTATTTTAAGCCTCTCTTCATTTTCTTTTCTGATAGTTTTGGGAGAGAAAATTGATCATCGCTGGATCTCATCATGACGATAATCAGGTCACAACAGCACCATTCAATTTTGCAGATGGGTTTTGGCAGAACTCAACTCCACAGCATCATATTAAATGTAAAAATATGTTTAGTAGAAAATAAACAAAGTGTTAGTGAAGTCTACCTTTAACAACGTGGTTTACTTTCAGTTTTAGGTCTATTGTGTATTCTAATATGCTCGACTGACATGTCCTGTAGAACATGTCCTCATGTCAATCATATTTAATATTTCTTCCCCTTCCTGTGTTCATATTCTAGCAGCTTTATCAGCAGAAACAGGTGTTGCTACATTTTTGTCTAACCTATAATCATCACTGTTATCTTCCTGTAAGAACCGATTGTTCTCTGTTCTCTCCAGTTTTCCATGTCCATGTTGAAGTCCATGTTCCTGCTGTGGAACACGTTCTGCTCTGCATTTGAAATGAACCTGCTGGTTCCTACCAGTGTGGCTCCTGAGTCTGAGTCTGCTCCATTCCATAAATGACGACAAAATGGGTTCAAGTTGCATAATGACTATATTTCACTTTTCTTTACCTCCGCATCCAATCTGTCAAACACAAAACCCATATATGGAATAACTTTCTACATAATAAATGAATTCTTCCAGAGTTGTCCTACGTTGAGTTAGTTCACAGCTCAGCTGGGTTGGTTTAAAAAGAAGACATTTCTGTTTTTCAATTTCCCGTCAAACTGAAACATTGATTTGTTTTAATTCATTTAACATGACTAGAGAACGTCACATAAAGGTCATACCTTGTTCCATAAAAAATCTAAGTTACACTGACTGGATTTAATTAACCTGACGATGTTTCACGTATGCTATTTTGGTTCAATGTGGAGAAAAAAAACTGAACAAACCAAAAGCTTTGTCCTGGAAGAATGAGGTTTAGTTTCTATCTGAGGGATTAATGGGGGCATGAAGGTGATCCATTACAACACACCTCCTGAATATCATCAGACAACGAGTTCAATATGTACTTATGAACTAGAATCATTTTTCAGCGTGCATCATCATCATCGCTGCGATCCAGAACCGCCACATGCCTTAACGGTGAGCTCTATATATGCTTCTGAAATGTATAAAAACACATGGAAATAGGTGCAGTCATGAGGAAGTTCTGGTGCAGCTTGTGTATAAACCACCGACTGGTCAGCTTGAGGTGCTGAAATCCTTTACTCTCACTAAAACAAAAGCAGTTTAGATTTCTATCAAACATTTAAACTCATTTTTAAAATCCACAAAAATGTAACCTTTACACCAAATATATCTTGATTGTAGCCTAGATGTTGACTCAGATTAATTTATTTATATTTTGCACCAATTCACAACATCTCATATTCATACCCAATCACAGAGAAACCAGCTGGATCCACAGGTTTTGCTGCATTATTTTTGTTAGGAATTTTGACTGACAGAGTCAAAAAAAAATTTGTCAGAATCAATTTTTAAAGGTGAATTTTTTAAATGATTTTATTCATTTTGGTTCATATTCAATCCAAACAAACTGTTTAGAGAATCCACACGGTGCTATCACACATCGAGAAGATTAATAAGCTACATGTAATATGAACATTTCACCTGCTGTGGCCTGAACGCTCCACCTGACTTCAGTCACAGTTTCAAAATCAGGGAACATTTCTCTAACTGAAGTTATCAGGATTCAGCGACACTCTCTGAACGAAGGCTTTTCTGATCGCTTTCTGAAGCTGCAGTGATCTGTGGCTGCCAGTCTGTGTCCGGTGCAGTCACAGATACGCTCCATGCTTCAGTAACTCTACAACCCGCTGTCAGCATGGGCGTAACAACCGCGGGGCACGCGTGGGACATGTCCCCCGCACTTCCCGTGTTGGTGCCCTGCTTCCCCCGCGCTTTTTTCCGGCCTTTAAAGCCATCTTAACCGTTACTATGCGGCAACGGATTTTTCCGAGCCGTCTTTGAACGCACCGTAAGCTAACGCAGCCAGTGGGGTCATCGTCAAGTGCTGGAGAGAGCAGCGAGAGCAGCGAGAGCACAACATGTCTAACAAGCCACAGCCAGCAAAGGGCAACAATCTTTGGACAGTTTCTTACATACAAGCTGTGGAAGTTGAGTTATGCTGTTGCGTGCAGATGACATTAGCTAAACGATGGGTTAGATACCGCCAGGCATCCTCATTTTCAAAATATATTCGAAATCATATTACTTGGTAACAATAGCACTTAGATATTCTCACTGTTATGGGGGAAACTTCAGAGCAATTTCTTTTAAAAGAGATCACAGCCGTGTCTCTACTCAAAATGGTTTAAGAACAGTTTTCATTTTAATGTGGGTATGCGTTTTTAAAACATTAGGGGCGAAAACTGCAAGAATGTTAATTAACAATACTAATGTTGGTGTTTAGCTAAGCTTTGTTACCTTGCTAGTTCATGCTAGTAATAAACCCAATTCTCTTCCATTTCCAAGTAGAGCCAGTGCTCACTATTGCTTTGCACATGTTTGAAAGAAATCCTTTGTACACAATATTAGTGATATTAATAATCTTTAAAAGTGGTCTGTATCAATCTTTAAAAGAAAAGTGGGTGAGAAAAAAAATATTTATTTCCACAATAGAAAGGTCAGGGTCAGGGAGGAGGGATAATGCCAGAGGCCAGCAGCAGAGAGAGGAAGCAAGTTTTTCACAGGTAAAGAGAAATTACAATTGGCTAAGATAATAAGACATCAATTGCTAGGCAAAACTAAGCAGGTATCAGGACAGGGTTTTTTAAGATTTTTCAAAATTGCTGTCATTCCCACTTCAGAAATATCTTTTGTTTGTATTTTAATAGGTAGCTCAGGGAGAAAGCCTTGTGACAGGGCAAGAACCAGGCTGCAGAAACAGAAGACTGTTATATAGCAGGAGATTAAACTTCTGTAGCCGCTCTAAAGCCACATCAGCCAGATCCCAAAACCATTGTTTGTCAGACGTTGGCTGATAAAACTCTAACATTCCAGAGAAAGTGGGATGAGAACTTCCCCAGGCTTCATTTCCTCCCAGGTGTTGAAGGAGTATTGTGCTTTTACTGTCACAAAGCTTTTTTTAAGAAAACATCCCAACTTGCTAAAAACAGAGAGCAAACATTCATTTCCACTGAGCAAGAGGAAGCACGGACCTGTTTGTTAAAAAAAAGTGCTGTACAAGGCAGGGTCTCGCTCTAAGAGGGCACGATTACGCCGAAGGAAAGTTTGCTCAGTTATTGAAATATAAATCTGAGGATGACCCCCAACTAAGGAAATGGTTAAGTTCCAAAGTTGACTACACAAGTCCCAAAATTCAAAATGAAATCCTAAATTTATTCAACCACTCAATAGTGCGTGAAATTGCTGCAGTTTTCTGTGATTATGGTTCCCATTCATACGTCCACTGAGTTCCTCCAGATTCCTGGATCTCCCATCTCAGACTGACTGCCTGTCTCTCCTCCGTATACAACAGCCCTTTAGGTGGCAGGATCACAATTGGCTTAAAAACTGTTAAACAAGACAAAACACAGTTTTTAATTGGAAAACTGACAAAAAATGTCCTTTGCTTGCAATAACAATATTGTGATCTCCAGGTAAAACACAGCTTTCTTTGTTTTCTTGTGATAAAACTATAGATAAATAACTATTTACCATAACTCAAAAGTAGAGTTCTTAACATGGGACAAACAGAATGTTACAAATAGTTTAGTTAAACAGATACATTTTTACTAAAACAATCTTTTCTGACTGAATATAAATATAAAGAAAATGACAACGTTATATAAACTAGTTTAGTTTCTGAGCTCCTTAACTCCACGATGAAGCTTTACTTCATCATGTCCAAGTATTCATTTGGACCATCCTGTCGTTATTATGGTCTGTTGTCTAACTTGAAGACAGCAAATGTCTTTTCAAACAGCTGGCTGAATATTTCTTTACTAAAACTTGTCTTTGCTTTAAATAACAAAATCACAGTGAGAACTTAAAATATGACTATTTGACTACAAACATGAAGCAGACATTCCGGAAGTGCATTTTTGCAGTTTATTTTACATTTACAGTAGTGCACTGAAAAGAAAAAAATGTCCCCCTCACTTCTGAGATGATGGTTACGCCCTTGGCTGTCAGCTATGGTGTCCAGATCTGAGATGATGCCCAGATGTTCTCGTTGGAATCTTTTCCATATAGACTTAGTTACCTGTACTACGAAAATGTCTACGCATTTGCACCAAGTGGTCAGGGGTGTGAATACTAATCTGTCAAAATGACTGACGGCCTTCAGATTTTTCCATCACTGTTTGAAAAAACAACAACAGTCGAATACAGAAAACATGAGGTTAACGCAAGCCCTGACTGGATCCGAATTAAATTCCTGTTCTAGGTCCTAGGGACGGCAGTAGCTTGTTGGTTACAGGACAAACCCCAACTCTCTGTCTCACTGTGTCATTGTGTCCTTGGGCAAGACTCTACTGTCTGTTGGTGGTGGTCAGAGGCCCCGGTGGCACAGATTATATGGCAGCCTCAGGGTGGAACAGTACACAAAAACCAAGGTTGGGTACCTTATCAGTACACAAAAATCAAGAAAAATCTATACAAGTGTGCATATGATTGTTTTTTACTTTGATCAGAATTAAAAAAAAATCCTGAATTTCTTACTTTCAATTCCTGAAATTAATTTGATTTAGTTATGTTCTATAACTCCTTCAGTGACAGAGTGCTGCATCCTCGGTGCATGGAGAGGCGTTTTTGCACATCCTTCCTGCCTGCAACTCTACAACCAGAACTACTCAAACCAAATATTTACATCACTTCCCTGCTGTCATTTGCACCGTTTGACTCATTTAATTAGCATTACTGCTGTCTGCTTACTCTTATTACTCTTTTTCTCAGTTTATATTCTGTTAACTTCTTGTAAATTACAGGTTTATACTACTTATGCACACTCTGCAAATATTCAGTATTTAAATTATCCTACTCAGTTGCACATTTGTTTATACCACTTTATTTTTAATAACTGCACGGTACTTTGGTTTTCGTAATTGTGTCCTAAATGTTCTCATATTATTCTTAATTGTGTTTTTATACTTTTTCTACATTTTTTGTGTGATCGTGAATGCTTCTATTATCTGTCACTTTGCTGCTGTTACAGCCGAATTTCCCCTCTGTGGGACAATAAAGGATTATTCTATTCTATTCTATTCTATTCTATTCTTTAAAAAGTTGAAAGTATAGAACTGACTGGAGATTTGCTTGAATTTTTAAAAAAATAAATCAAATAGTACAAGTGGACATAGCCAGAGTAGAAAACAATATACCCACTTGAAAAAAAACAGTCAGTGTTAATGTTTAGAGATTTTTAAATAATGCTTTGCCCATATTTGAGAATAAAACACCTTTCAGCTGTACTTCAATGCAGCATGGGAGGGAAAATCCCTTCTCATCAATGGGGATTCCTGCCGGCTTGAGTTTTATCCAAAATAAGGAGTTTAGGCTGACTGGATGCTATTGACTTGTTCTCTAACTTAATAAAGTGCAATACAAGTGCAGGCCATTTGCATTTATTTAAATTCAACATATTCCATTTCATTCTGCTAAACACAAGCATTTCGTCAGATTTACATCAAACTACAATATATCAATTCCAGTCCAGAAAAAATACAAAACAGTCGGATTCAGAATCCAACTGGCAAAAAGTTGCTGACTGTGTTGAGTCATTAATTCAGGAGCAATCCCTCATCCACAGAAAGCATATGGCGACAGTGGAGAGGATACATCAGTTTCATCATGAAAGAAAGCTGAGGGTAGAAAATAATAGAATAATCCATTATTGTCCCACAAAGGGGAAATTTGGCTTTAACAGCAGCAATCGACAGATAATAGAAGCAAAATGTATGAATAGAAAGGTAAACTGTATGATTACTGGTTTATTATTTTGGTCCAAACATTTTACTTCTCAGCTGCCAGATTGTCCTGCTAAAATCTGCAAATACTTGACACCCTCTTTAAAAATGCTTATCATTCCCTATTATAATACTTCACATGACAAATACACCTTAGCATGCATCGATATGGCAGTGGAAACTGTCTTAGTACTACCGGAAAAGCTAATATCTACAGTCTTCATGTGGCACAGCCAATCAGCACCAAAGAAAATAAATGCTGCTTGTGGATTGGCGGCTTTGAAAACACCAGCCAATAGTGTGTCAAGTAGGTATTTGAATTTCCCAAGCTGCATTTTCTTTTGAATTGTTAGATATATGCTATGAGAAAATGGTGGGGTCTGCTGTACTGCAACGTGATCTTCGAATGTTTGCCAGTGTTGTGTCCCATGCTGAGACTAAATCAGGCTAAAAACCTGCTAGAAATAAGTCAAAGTATTCCTCAAAAATGCTGTTAAAAGTTGCACCACGTGAACACTGTAAGAACCAATGTGCACAGGTTTAAAACAATGACATGCAGAAGAAAATGTGTTATTAATGATGACTATTTCTAGCACACGGCACCCTCTCGGTGAAATCTTCCCGTTAACAGTTTTGTTCATGGTTTGTAACGTTTGCAATAATTGAGGCTGTTTCATCCCACATCAGACCAACTGCTTGTGATTTCCTGCACTCAAACTCAACAGTCAGCAAAGGGACAAATTATGAGTATATGCAGTAATAAAACAGCATGGAAGTGAATTTGAAGAATAAAGTGAGGGTTTAGAGGGAAACGGGGTGTTGCCATGGTTGTGGGGATGCAAATATAGATTTCCTCAACGGCACGGAGAGACGTGTGAGACTGTGACTGAGGCAGCATATGTGAGTGAGTTTCTCGCACCCCTTTGGAGGCCGTCATGTGACCGACACCTCATTAATCTGTCACAAGCTCGTCTGATATGTTGCGTCTGTTTGTGCATTAAAAATCCAGACAGCACGCTGCTGCCACCGAGCATCATTTTTCTGATTCCTCTGCTTCTAATTGCTGTTATTGGACTCCTTCCAGCACAGGTTGCTCCATGTCTGCAGAAGCTCAAACTTCTTCTCAGACTGACAGACAATATGTCAGTCCCAATCCATCTGAACGACAGGCTGAAGTACTTAATGCCTGACATTTCATAATGTAAATAATGCGGTCCCCAAGCATGTCTTACATCCATCTGAGCAATATGCCACAGCTCCCTGGATGAGAGTGCTCTTTACCTGTAACCTTTTTTCCTCCGCATTTCAGCAACGCTCCTGCCAGGAACAGATATTCCTTCCATTAGTCTAGTTTCTCTCTGCCGTTTTCATCACAAGACAAAAAGGGTTGGATGGAAATGGGGGATTGTTTGTTACTTTAAAGTCCAAGGAGTAAAAGCACAACAGGAAAAGCTTCTGAGCTCCACCCCAGCATGTCTGCTAAAGCCTGAAGGGTTGGAGGGCATCACCAGACTCAGTGAAGAGGTCTTTTGGTGATTTCTCTGACTGAAATGGTTCCTCTGTTCTATGTTTCTGCCAGATCAAATTCAGTAGAGATGCTAGAGTTTGTTTGTGCTGCAGATCGGTTGCCTCACCTCTTATTTTTGCTTTTAATTAACAGTTTGAGTTGAATACAACTGTTCATTTGTTTTGCTGAAGTGACTGATTGTGAGTCTTTAAAAGAGGCAAATATATACAATGACCCCTCCTGGTTAGTGTATTCAGGAACAGTTCAGAAACCAACAAGTCAAACTGGTTTTAAATGTTACTGAGAAACCGTGTAATACTTAAACGGAACCACCATCGCCTGCATTAGACACAGAAAGATGATAGACAGGAAGAAGAGTGAGTCAGAAAAAGCCCGTCTCCTCTACGTCACAAAGAAAATGAGCATTAGTGGCCCCGCCCACCTTCGCTTGCGACCGCCCACGGGAAGGCAATATTGATTTTCCATCCAGAAGAGAGAAGAGGAAGCTAACCATTAGCAACTCCACAACATGGCGGAACACGTTCAGGCTTGTGTTATTTGTGGAGATAGAGGCAGACAGGAAGTGATCAGCTGCTCGGCCACTGGGAAACCCGCTCCCACAATGACCCGGGACATCCAAGACAACATCTCCAATCAACCAATTTACATGAACTCTACTAATCCTGCAGAGAAGAACGGTCAAATAATCAGCCAGGATGAGGCCTGTTCACAGCCACTACAGCCGTGTGGGGAAGAAAATGCCTAAAAACATCATTAAAAACCAAAAATGAATCATTTTCATTCCACTGATGAGTTTTCTACCTTCTCATTGTATCCAAGGACCAGTACTGTACATGTTTGCCACTATAGTGGATGATACGACAGACCTGACAATACATCTGCAGTAAACCACACCACTTGTAATGTTTTCTCTGATTTAAAGAGATCCTTCAACTCTTGAAATGATCAGCTGCTTCCGGTTGTCTCACATTGACAGATCTGACAATTAACGAGACTTTTTCCAGATTCTCGAACAAATTCTGCAGCACAAGGACATCGTCTTCAGATCTTTTCTCTCGATCCTACGACGCTGCGCTGTCCACCTACCAATAACCACGCAGCAGATTCATGGAAGCTTGTGACAGACTTCACCGCCGTCAATACAGAGAGAAGAACGCGTGCACCATTAAACAAAACAAACAATTACAAATATAAATCTGCAAGTTAAAAATACATCATACACCTTCAATAAACTGTACAGAGAGAAAAGCAACAGCGTTTTAAAACAACACTCATAACCCAACATAAATCAGGTTTTTTTTTAAGGCAGCGGTATGAGCTGACATGCCAAATCCTATTAAATTGTCATATTGCTGTGGTTTAGTGAAGCCAGGGTCCTCCATTTAGCTGCTCCTTTTCTGCTCATATCCCAACGTACAGGCTTCCAGTGACGTGGGTCGGCTCAGAGACGAGAGCTTTGAAAACGCATCAGGGGTTAAATATTAAGTGCATGGCAGCTCTTATCTGCATAGCTCCCACTTCAGCGCTGCGCCGTGTTGTTTATCCAGCAGCTCAGACCAACACGGCTGTTTACTGATTACAGCTAAAACGCTGCATATTTCATGTCAGGTCTTTCCTGTTATTCCATCCGTCCGAGTTAGTCAGCTGAAGGAACAAGAGCTCATTATTGAATCGTCAAACAGAGCTAACTATGTGGGTTCATTCATATTTTTGGACAAGAGAAATTAAAACAATGATGAAATAAAAAAAAAAGAAAAATGTGTTTTGGACTAAGAATTGATATTTGTCTCATCGGATCAACAACAGATGATGGGTTTTATTCTGGAGCCTGGGCAGATTTTCACGTTTACAATAAGACCTACAGAAGACGATCGAGTTGCAAATAGCTGAGAGCTGGATCAACAAAACGAGGTCGATTTTTCACAGTTCGTTGCACCCAAATTTAAAATATATTCACATGTTTGTTTTAGTTGTAACTTCAATTCTCCAATGACTTTCGGTAAATTCTGAGTTATTCTACACATATAAAAATCCAAATGTTAGTTCACAATACACAAGTTTAGGCTTTAGTCAATATTTGCGATTTTCAAATTTGTCCAATTACAAAAGGTGTTCCTCAGAGTTAAGAATTTGGGGTCCGTTTTTTTTTTTTCAACCAATGAGAAAGACAAAAAATGTTCCAGTCACCTAATCGGACGAAACAATGCTTTATCTGTCTTAGTTATTGCTAATAAATCAGATATTAATCTTAATGTGTCAGCTCAAACTGACTTTTACCTCAGCAGAATATGAACATCTTGGCGATAGGTGATAGAATAATGTCAATTGTTGCAACATCCCAAACATGGGATTGATTTATGAAAATAAAACTGATTTTTTATTTTTTATGTTACACTTTATGTTATACTCAGTATGTATACAGAGCTCAGTTTATGAGAAGCTTTCATAGATGTATTTTACTAGGTTTACTTTACCAAGCAGCTTCGATTTCACGTTGGATCAATCAATTAAAAAAATTGAAATGGTGGAGATATCATTGCAATATTTCCTGTCTATTTAAGAATATATATATATATATATATATATATATATATATATATATATATATATATTTATATATTTATATATATATATATATATATATATATATATATAAATGTAGTTTTTCTTTCTCAACATGTAAGATCATTTTTATAGTTGAGCTTGTATCCACATGTACCTGTTTTATATATTTATGTGTCGACTATCTAGTTTATTGGTGGATTTGATTTAGTGAAATACTATATTATTATTAGTAGTAGTAATAGTAGTATGGTATTTAACTCAGTAGTCATTGGCTCTAGTCAAATAGTTGGATGACTTGTAAATTCATCTCAGCATTGGTTGAGTTTTCCCCACATGTCTGACTGCTTTTATTCATTCCGTCTTATTAAGTTGATGCCTTTTGAAAAGAAGGTCGTCTCTAAAGAAGTTTAGGAGCAGATAATGTATATAAAGCTTTTTCCCTCCTCTCATCATTTCTAATCTCTGAAGAAGGAACTAAAATGCTGCCTAACGGCCAGTTTATATGACCTGCTTTGAACATGAATCCAACAGCACAGCAGAGAGAGAAGACTGATGCTCTGAGGGAATCAGAGCGGATTTTCTTTATTCCTTCAAAAAATAAACAAGTGTTTGCTGAGGCCTCAAAACCAGGACCGACCATGACTTCAACCTCCAATCTATTTCCATTATGAAACCGGTTACCAAAACAATCTTTTGTGTCTTTTTTTATTTTACTTTTTTGTCTTTAGAGACAGTTTCTAAGTTATTTGTTTAGTTACTAACAAAAATATTTATTTTTACTGTGAATATTTCTAAATAAGAAACTAAGAGAAACGAGCAAAATTCAAATGAATAATTAAAAGTATTATTCATAAACTAGAGCTTTAGGTAGGAGTTTCCATGAATGCCTCGTTTGGGTTCAAGATTTGAAATAATCCTGAAGGCTGAATGTGACCTCTGACCTAAGTTTGCTGATCCTCCTCATGTTTCCAGCAGGGCAGTCTGAAACTTTGCATGCCTCTGGCTCAGGGAGCAGGGAGCAGCTTCTGCTGCTGCTGCTGTGGCTCAGAAAGCCTCACCTCTCCCACAACCTGCACAGCGACCTGAAAATCCTGCCTCCAGCTCAGGGTCTCTGCTCAGCCTCAGCGGCTTTATCCACACATCACTTCAGCTTCCCAGAATAAAGAAGGTCAGGGATGAACTCCAGATCTCTCCCTCACAGCCTCTCTCACATCTTAAAAACCTTCTTTATTGAGCAGAGGTGTGATCTCACTCTGGGGTTGAGATGATAGCAGCTTTAGGCAGCTGGACGTCCTCACTTATTAGACGTGCCATTTTAATTAAACAAGCTGAGATTCTCCGCTGGACTCCCTCTCACGCACGCACACGCACGCACACGCACACGCATGTTAAACAGCGCAGGTTTGGACATGATGGATGACTTACGCTGCTGTTCTGTCCGGACCAGTGCACCATGGCCTGGTTGTGGGATGAGTCCCCGGTCAGGGCGAACGTGGAGCTGTTGAGCTTTAACTCCTCCTGCCGCGCACCGGCGGCTCTGCGCGCCACTCTGCGACCCGCCGCCGGGGCTCGCTTCGGGACTGAGCTCACTTCATCGCCGCCACTGTCCCTCCTGAAGCGCCGTGAAGTCAAACCAGCTTCCCCGTTGTCTGTAATCCGCTCCAGCCTCGGCTCCGCGTATTCCTCCCGGTCTGGAGCGCACCCGGCGGGGCCAGGCTCACAGGGGACGCTCCCGGTCCCTAAAACTTCCCCCTGGAACCCCGCAGCGGGACCACTTGTTTCAACTCTCAGCAGTAATTCATGCGCACCGTGCCACATATTTCCATCATGGCATGACCTGCAGGTTATCTCAGCTTTGGCGACGCCAAGCCAGCAGGGCAGCAGGAAGAGAAGCCCGACGCGGAGCGCACGGTGCCACTTTGGGCAGAACCTGACCTCCCTCTCCATCGCTTGGGGCAGAAAAGGACGCAGCGGATGCTTGGGGTCTTCTCTCTGTCTCTCCGGGATGTGACTCTTCGCTCGGCTGTGGAGGAAGAGAAACTGCTGCAAGTTGTAGCGTTGGCCAAATGCGGTGGAGTCCAAAGTGCGGCTGAGACTAAGTGGTCCAAGTTGAAGGATTTGATGAAATGAATCCCCGCACGCTCAGAGGGAGGAGCTGAGCATACAGACTGAGAGATGGAGAACAATGTTGCGTCTGTCTCATGTCTGATATTTCCCACCATATGGCCGAGCTTCATTAAAACTCTCACTCATACGTTGTTTTTTTCTCTGCTTCACTTTTGATTTCTCTTCCGAAAACACATTTTTTTAGGAGATCTATTCGTTCGCTAATTATTTATTTATGTCCCCCTGTTGCAGATTTTTAACCTTCCTCCAGAGGAAGTAGATCTCCTAATTTAACCAATGAAATAAGACAATTAGACAGTTTGGATCATTAAATGTCCCGATAAGGAGCCATGATATGTGGAGAGAGGGGGTTCAGAGGACTGCCACAGGAGCATCTCAGCACATCAAACATAACCAAAGTTATTTTAGGTTATGGATCCATTACAGAGTGCTACATTTCAAGTCTTTATTTCTCTTCATTTGGATGATTATTGCTTATAGCTAATAACAAAAAGCTTAATCACACAATTTTTATTTCACATAAGACCAGTAAAACATATTTATATTCCAGAATGTTTGCCATACGGTCGTGCTACACCCATGGCACAACATTATGACCAGCAGACAGTTAGTGACCGCTTCCAACTGGACAGTCAGCAACACTTGGACACTGCTATTTCCAAGCATATCAATAGAAAGTTTGGTGGAAAGAAAAACTCTGGTAAATAATAGGATTGTGAAGGACAGTCCATCCAAGAGACTTGTACCTGACATGAGCTGCAACTGTCATCTTTTGTAAAACCCCTCCTGATCCAGAGACGATGTCGAAAACATATTACCTGGATAGAAACACAACTGGGCTGTTGCTCAATGGTCCAAAATCCTCTGTTCAGATAAAAGTAAAGTTTACATTTTATTTGGAAATCAAAGTCCCAGAAACTGGAGGAGGGGACCAGAATCCAGGATGCTGGAGGTCCAGGGTAATGTGGTGATTTGAGGGACCCTGTCATCTCCTGGTTCTGGTCCATTGGGTTTTATGAAGTTCAAAGTGAGGAATTTGGGAATTTTAGAGCAATTAATGCTAAATATCAAATCAATATCAGACTGTCACGGAAACGGTTCTCAAAACAAATCATATACGTAAATCTTTGCATGTACAGTATTTATAGAACACCGCTGGCTGTTTTTTCTGTTGAATTCTTCTGCATACTTAAGATTGTTCGTGTGTTGTATATTTGCTACTTTTTCAATAAAGTTCTTAAAAAAAAAAACTACACACCACGTTAACGTCCTACCAATCATGTAATACGATGTCATAGTGAGGTGCAGGCCCCCGAGCAGATCTGGTACCTACAGCGGCAGTGAGAGTTGGATTCCTTCAAGTTCGTCCACTGTCACCGATTCTGTTCACGACTTTTATGGACAGGATTTCTAGGAGCAGACAAGGTGTTGCGCTGATCCGTTCTGGTGGCCTCATGATCGGGTCTCTGCTTTTTGCAGATGATGTGGTTCTCTTGGCTTCACCAGGACGTGGTCTACGGCTTTGGCTGGAGCGGTTCGCAGCCGAGCGTGAAGCAGCACCTCCAAATCTGAGACCATTTGTTCCTGAGCCAGAAAATGGTAGAATGCCTTCTCCGGGTCAGGGACGAGGTCCTTCCCCAAGCGGAGGAGTTCACATATCTGGGGGTCTTGTTCATAAAGAAGGGATAAACGGAGCGAGAGATTGATGTACATGTACAGTGATGCGGGCGCCGTACCACTCTGCCGTGGTGAAGAGAGAGCTTGAACACTCGTGTGGAGAAACCTAATATGCACCAGCATACTCATACACACACAGCAGTGGGGATCCCGGTGTTTACAGATACATTATTGGGCTAAGGTTACCATTACTAAATCTTGTAATAATCGGTACCATGAGCTGTTTAGTGACGCTGTTATTGTATTCATATATCTATTTGTGGCTTGTGGTTGTGTAATTCCCAGTTGGCATTGTTTGATTTGTTTTGTTGTTGTTTTTTTTCTCTCCCCGCTGTCCTGCTGGTGTGGAGAGAGACTGGGATGTTTTCTTTCTTCCCCTTCTTCTCTTGTATCTTCAGCTCACCCTCTCCCTCTTAACCTTTTATCCCTACCTCTCCTCATCTACTTTCTTTCTTCCGCTTTATTTTCCGTCTCCGTGTCCCTGGCGCATCAAAAAACAAACAAAAACAAACCCACAGTAATTTGTAATAAAGATTTCTTATACATATTTATCAAGCGGAGTACTATATTGCAAAAGCTGTAGTGCTCCACTTGTGATAGTAAATCTGTCGGGCTTCTACTTGGTACTCAGACAGCAACTCTGAGCTCCACACTGCCAGACAGGACACATGGAAAAAGAGAGAGCTTAGCTCGAAAGGTGAAGCTCTCGATTTACCGTTCGCTCTACGTTCCTACCCTCATCTATGGTCAGGAGCTTTGGGTAGTGACTGAAAGAACAAGATACAAGCGGCTGAAATGAGTTTCCTCTGCGGGGTGACTGGGCTCTCCCTTAGAGATATGAGGAGAAGCTCAGTCATCCAGGAGGGGCTGAGAGTAGAGCCGCTGCTCCTCCACATTGAGAGGAATCACTTCAGGGGCTCGGGCACCTGGTCAGGATGCCTCCTGGTCCTGATGCCACCTGCCTGGTTAGGTGTTTCGGCCACGTCCCACCGGGAGGAGACCCAGAGGAAGACCCAGGACACTAGAGGGACTATGTTTCTCTGCTGGCCTGGGTACGCCTTGGGATCCCCCCTAAAGAGCTGGACCAAGTGGCTGAACAAGGGAAGTCTGGGTCCAGATACCGGATAAGTGGAAAATGATGGACGGACGTTCATGTTATTGGTCTGATATAATTTCTTTTGTAAAAACTATAAGTAAGCCATAATCATCAAACATTGTGTGGAACCCATAACATGAGTGTCATCGATTGAATCACTAATTTTGAGTTCTGTTTTTGATCTTATTCTAATATATGAGATGCACTCATAATGATGGATTTCATGTCTTCATTTTTTATAGAAAGAACAACATTTTATGGGAAATGCCACATTTTCTGTTACACATAAAGTAATATTCCCCTTTATTTTGTTTATTTTTAGAATAAATGATCATGCCCACTTGAGACAAATTATGCATGTTATCAGGTTATTAAAGAGTAATTACAGGTGTTTAAGAAGTTTCTATGCCCCCCCCCCCCCCTCACATTAATTTTTGTGTTGTTGTTTTGGGTTTAGGGGTGGGAGGGTCATCAGACTGCCACTGCTTCCTGAATCAGTCCAGAAAATGGACATCATGCATTTATCTGCCACAAAACGGCAGTGGAAACGAGGAAAATTCCTCTCTGGGAGACCCTGCAGCTCTGCGTGTCTAATTACCGGAGGTTACCAGTGAATGTTGATGAGCGTCTGTAGCCAGGAGGGATGTTCAACGGTCACAGAGTACTGCAGCAGCAGCAGCTGCCTGCTTTCTACCTCTCAGCCATGGATTGAGCCCATTGAGGGAAACGGTGCCTGGAGAGCTGATTAACTTTACCTGAGGAAAGTCTGGATATAAACCGCAACACATTTTAAAAAGTATTTTGCTTTGCTGCATATAAATATGTGTATCCAGTTAAAGAGTTAATAGCTCATTACTTTTAATTGTTGTTGGCTAGTTTTATTTCTGTTCAGAGTAATTCCTCCAAGTCTAAAGTTTTCTTAACGTGTTTCTTTATTTTGTTTGATAAAAAACATGGTTTCCCTTTGTTTTTACAAATATATACCTGAAATGTGACACAGGTTAATATTTAGTGCTCTTTGCTCTGACAGCCCTAAATAAAATCCAGCATTTTGCCTTCAGAAATAATCTAATTAGTGAATAGGGACTTGGTTTGGAAGGAGTAGAAATGTCCATCACTTTTCGGACTTTTACTGGTATAATCCATAAAAAAAATGTGTAATATGCAATATGCAGTACTTTGTGTTGGTCTGTTACATAAAATACCCAAAAAACACAATTTGTTTCCTATAGTAGTGCTAAACTGTGGAACTCACTTACAACTGAATCTAAGCTCACCTTTAGGGTGAAGTCTTGGCTGAAGGAAAAACAAACTGGTACCCATTTGTAATCAGCACTAGTCTTACGTGTGAATGAGCGAATGTTAAACAGACTGTGTGCAAGGATATCTTTTTCTAGAAAATAATCAGTTAGAACTCGTTTTGCATTATGTTGGATTGCAATGTCCCTGTTAAATAAACATATACATTCAAATAGAAATTGATGGTCATGTGAACTGGAGCAGCTCTGTTATGGTGGTTCTGATTTGTTCGTTTTGGAGACTGTTCATCGTCTTTTTGGTAGATGATTTGTTGTTGTTTTGGACAGTTATTCCTTCTGGTTTTGGATGCTTTGCATCCCCAACTCCGTCTCTCTGCTCAGCTTTCTGACCATACGACCAGTCAGAGACTTAAAGAGCTGTGGCAAGAGCAAAGGAGGTGGACTAGCAGTATCTCAGGACGTCTTACTGTGGAACATCGTCCCTGCTGCCTGGATATTGAGCTGTAAGCGTGTCATGGCAGCCATGAGACTGCCATGCAGCTACTTTAGTCAGAGGCGTGTTCAGATTTGTTGCACCACTGACTGCTACTGGAGATCCTCCCTGCCAACAGCATCACCATCCACAACGACTCTTTGAAGATACTTGGATGATATGAGTTACAAGAACCTTTAATTTCCCTTTGGGATAAATACAGGATTATCGAATTGAACTGAATAAAATGTGGAATAAACGTATTTGCAGTATGAGGCTAAATGTAGTCAGAAGGTGTCAAATACTTGTTTTTTCTTTGTACCCCTTCCATGTTTAAGTTCATAGGAAAGCACTGGGGACACAAATAAAAGGGCTGCAGAATTATCCTGAATGTTGTTTAAAACCCAGCTGGTCATACAGGAACGCCTTCGGTCAGAGCATCCACAGTTTCTGAGATTTAGTTGATCCTGGACAGGAATCCAGTTCATTGAGCAGAATCAGAAATTATATTACATCTCTGGATTATGTTGATGTCTGAACTCTGGGGACTTGCTTACCATCAGCAGTGGTGTCAGGTTGGACATGCAGTTATACAGTACAAATATACTTACTGAAAGCCAGCTGTTGATGAAAAACATTTTTTTAGCAAGCATCAAGTAAAAGAAATCTGTATTTGTTTTGCAGATGCGATAAGTAGGCTATATAAACAACACGTTGCGGTTTCCACTCATGCATATTAAGTATGTAAAAAACCCTTTCAGGTCCTTTCTCCTCTTGTTTCAGCAGCGATGATCCGTTGAAGGCCTGTCGTACCAAAGACCTTAGAGATGAGAAGTCCTTGGTCGCCACATGATGCATGACAATAAGCAGACACATTTCACTGATTTATGTTGCTGCAATGGACAGAGCCCACATTGCCTTCAGAGGCTTATGAACCAGATTCCTGGCGCTTATGTCGGTGTGTGTGTGTCTTCACATGGAGTCATCTCATGTACTCGTCTGGACTCGCCATCCATTCACGGGGAATCGATGTTCTGCCGATTGCATGAATGGATTTCTGAGCATGTTGAAGGAGGCAGCATGCAGAACTGAGCTGAGTGATTTGTGTCCACTCGTTGGGGTTGTGAATACACAACAGGGAGCCGAGATGCTGTTGTATGTTAGAAATGAGGACAGAGAAATCAGCCCTTGGCTTCAAACGCTAAGATAAGCATCACTGAGAGCCTTTTAGGGTTTCTGAAGTCACAATTGGTCTTTATTACACATAGATGCACAATAAATGTTTCAGCGGAGTTTATGCTCTTATGCTTGTTTGTTTTCTCCTCAGGCACTTTTTCAAAAAAAAAAAAAAAGTTTTCTATCTAAGGAAACCCAGCAGATTGCATCAAGTCTTTGACTTGCAACACTCACTCCTCCCTCCTGGACCAACATACAGCGACAGCAGACAGTCGCCGGAAACCAGGTTAAACACAGAGAGAGTGGTTTATTTTTCTTTTTTTAACGTGTCCTGTTTGGCAGTGTGGCGCTCAGAATTGGTGTCTGAGCACCAACTACAAGCCCAACAGATTTACTTTCACAAGTGGAGCATTTTGTCATACTCCTCCACCTGATATATATGTGTAAAAAATCTTTTTTAGAAATCGCTGTGGGTTTTTTTATTTTATTTTATAGAGATGGAAAATAAAGGGGAAAAAAGAAAGAAGATGAAGAGATGTAGGAAAAAAGTGGAGGGAGAGGGTGAATAAAAAAAATACAAGAAAACATCTAAGTCTGTTTCTACACCTGCAGGATGGCAGAGAGAGGGAAAAAAACCTACGATAAATAAAACAAATAATGTGAATGGAGAACTACACAACTACAACCCACAAATAGATAAATAAATACAATAACAGCGTCACTGAAAAGCTCATGGTACAGATTATTACAAGATTTAGTAATGGTAACCTTACCCCAGGAATGCATCTGTTAACAACAGAATCCCAACACCTGTGTGTGTGTGTGTGTGTGTGTGTGTATGAGCATGCTGGTGCATATAAGGATTCTCCATATGGGTGTTCAATAGCTGGTGTGAGGGTCCATCAATCCGTCTCCCAGGAATCGACACAGACACGAAGAAGATCTGAGCCACAGACATCCAAAGGACCCCCAGAGCACAGGAGCCCCAGGTGGACCAACGCAGGCCTGACCACACCTCCTAGAGAGGAGCAGAGGAGAACCCTGGGGGAACATCCAGCTGCTGCAATGCAGAGACCTGGGGGGCGGCAGCGAAGAGCCTGTGGGCTACACCAAGGCGGATCCAGCCATGGACCCAGAGACCCGAGGGCAACAAGGGCCCCCCGCCGCCAAGCTGCAGAGGCCATGGCCAGAGAGACGGGTTTAAACACTGAGTATTGGGGCCAAGTGGATCATCTAGAAGGAGAACGTTAAGCAGCATCTCAGATACACCAGCTGTGGGCCGACTTCCTGCTGGACATGATACAACAGTCAGTCTGATTGGGTTCTGGTTCTACTGCAGTTTGAGGAAATGCAACATCCTACTGACTCCACCATCAGTGTGCACATCCTGCCAGCTCAGTAACCCTTTTGAACTGATATTGCAATCATTGCAATGGAGTTACATGACCTTTCACCATGTGTAATTTCCAACCCTCCATCTGGGTAAAGTTATGCATGTTTTGCATGAAGGAGATTAAAATATATTTTTTAATATCATTGACTTTCTGAACCCAGAAATGTTTTATGCCTCATTTGTAACTCCCTTTGGATAAAATCGAATGCATAAACATCTTTTTCTTCCCCAGCTTTTAGATCCACCCTCTGGTTATTGCTCTTGTCTTCTTTACTGGTGGACTGAATTAGGGCCTGATCATTTATTTAACCAGTGTGCGTTGTTTCTGCGTTTTAATCTGAAAATTTAATCTGCTTTAGTTTATTGTTTATGGTCATGTTTGTAGTGCTGAGACAGTGGCCAGCCGGCTTAAATGCCTTTTGTTAAAATGTGAGCAATCCAGAGTAGCTTTGTATTCATCCTGTTGCTTTGGTCAGCAGCAAAATCATCAATTAGTGCCAGTTTCACCTGCAGCACCACAGTCTCACCCACCTCAGCAGCAGATGCTTTAGATGTTTCCCTCCTCCTCACAACTTCCACTTCATGTCATCTCGATAGGTTTTTTGTTTTGAACAAAACAGTGCTTGTCTATGTTGGTATAATGTTTGTTAGTTGTCTGATTTTTACTGTGATGGATGAATTTATTAATATTTGCAAGCAGCTAATTTCAACATTGGCCAAGTTGGTTTGGAAAGTATTTTTCCCTCAATTAATAAACTTACTTGTTTATTAAGCTGTTACTACTTCTAAGCTGTTTTTTATTTATTTAACCAATTTGTCTCTGAATGCTATCAAAATGAGTTTGATGGATCATGTCAGATCATGTTTTTATGATAAAACACCTTTGCACATCCTGATGCTTTACATTATTCCTCTTGAATGAATCCACACCAAGGCTAGGCTAGTATACTAGCATTTACTCACCACAGAGTGCTAAATCAAAGCAATGTTTTACGACAAAGCAAGCAAAGTCTTAATCGTCATCATTTTACAAGATAAACACATTTCTTTTGTATACAGAAATGTACAGTGAACATGGTGCAGTCCTATAGTTAGTTATAAAGGTGAATTTTTAAACCCAGCCAAATGCATCTGATCTCTGACTCTGCAGCAATCTCTGAAGTGTTAGTGGACAGTTGATTGCTTGGAGTCTTTAACTTTGCAGCAATCCCTCATACTGACGCTGCACGTTGTGAAAGTGGAAAGGAATACTTCCTTTTAGCAGAAGGAAATCTCCAGTAGAGCCAGGCTCAGACTGAGCAGCCATCTGCTGGGACTGACTGGAGATTTGTGACAACAGAGCATAAACAAAAACATAGGAGCACTGATCCAGGAGTACTTTCTATGTTTAAGGAAAAGTGAAGAGTTCATGACAGCAGTAGCCCCTGGAGTGTCTTCATCTAGGAGAGACAGTGCATCACTACTCCCACAGACCCTGTATATGATTTTAAACAGCATATGTTTCTTCTCTAAACTGTGGAGGAAACAAACTCATCCTATGCTAATGGAGGATTAGCGCCGCTACGTTTACCATTTTAAATATAAAATGATCGTCTAGGACAAACTTCTATATCTTAGTGAAATACACAACAACAAAATACATTTATATTTAAAAAGTGTTGAATACTTCAGAAATAAATAGAATCAAACAAGCTGATTTATTTCAAACATTTATGCTAATTTGATTGCTCTAAACCCTACAATTTGTATAACATATTTGATTAAATATGAATATATAACAATGCCAAATGTTTGAATAAAGTTGTTTTGGGTTAGTATCCATACCTTTGCTTTACAGTGAAGTGGTCCAAGTTGCTCTTCAAAGACCCCAACTATACAATCGAAGCAGCGCAGGGACTTTAAAAACTTGCAGTCTGCAGCTTTTTATATTCATACAACTTGAATCTGTTGATGTTTCACTAGTTATAACTTAAAGTGTAACACCTTCCTTTGGGATTTCAACATGATAAACCAACAAAAATATTTACATAACTGTCAAGCACAAGGAAAATTGTAGTTTTCACTTTTTACTAAATAAAACTTGGAGAGGTTGTGGTTGTATTCATCTTTCTCTATGTCAACATGCTAACCTTTATTTACCTCCATCCATCGTCCCATCAACTCTGGTTGGGTTCCCATTATCTGGTTAAAAGAAAGGATCCCCACAGCATGATGCTGCCCCCGCCATGTTTCACTGGCATGCTGCCACCACGTTTCATCCCTTCCATGGCTGCAAACAGGACTTCTTATGGCTTTCTTTCAGGAATGTTCTTTGTCCGACCTCTTCAATAAAGCTCAAATGTGTGCACAACTCCACAAATTTGTTAACTGCTCTCCTGAGCTGTGAATCTCTGCAGCTCCTCCAGAGTCACCATGAACCTCTTGGCTGCTTTCCTGATTGATGTTCTTCTTTACTGGCCATCTAGTTTATGTGGACGTCCATGTCTTGGTAGGTCTGCAGGTGGTCCATTTTCTCTCCATGTCCAGATGATGGATTGGACAGAGTTCTGAGAGATGCTGTTGTAGAACCTAGCCCAGCTTTAAACTGGACCAGAACCTCCTCCCTGACCTGCTTCATGATGCTGGTTGTTCTCTAATGTTCTCTAAGGAATCTCTGAGGCCAGAAAAAGAACACCTACATTTATACTCAGGCTAAATGACACTCAGGTGGACCGTAAAAACTGATGAGATGACTTCTGAAGACAGTTGTCAGCGCTAGGTTTTATTTAGGGGAACCTGAATAAAATAACGATGCTTAAAGATGTTAAATTGTAAAAGATTTCAAACATTGAAATATGTTTATCACATGAAATCCCAATATAAAACATGTTTTTGGTCAAGGTGTGTAAACATTTGTGGGATGTGATCAGAAAAACAAAGCTGGAGTTGGTTTGTTTGACGTCAAATGGTGGGTTACCATGGTGACGATTGTGAAAAATGACTCATTTTGATATTTTCTGCTTTAAGCTTAAAAGAAAAGTTCCCCCCAGACAGAAAAATGCTCAGCGGTGACATCCACCTTATTTGAATTCATAAACATCAGAGAGCAGAGATGGGGTCAGGAGCAATCAGCTGTGGGCTCATGGAGAGGGTTGGAACATCCGAGTCAACCATCTTTTAATTTTTAACACTATATGACATGTTTGTGTCGCTGCCTTTCATTAATTACTCATTTTGTTCAGGTAGAAAATATAGAAATCTATATTTAAAAGTCTAATTTATGAGACAGACTGCACAGAAAATCAAAAGCAGAAAAAAGGCCGGTGGTTAGTCAGGATTCTATTTCCAGTCTCTGAGTTACATCTCAAGCAGTGTCCTAAATTGGCTGAACCAGTGTGTCGCTCTGCTCCATACTGTCATGCAGCTTGAAATACATTAATTGGATAATCCATTTTAAGTTGGAGAAGAAGCCCTAAAGTTATGGCAGCTGGGTATGTTTGGGTTGAAACATGGCTGCTGCAGAGTAATACCGGTGTGGGGAACTGAAGCTAAATGAAATTAATGTTCATGAATCAGTGAATCTCATATTTTCTCAAATTAATCTGAACACCTTTCTATTTCATTAACTGATCTCGATCAAGCGTTAAAATAGAAAGAAATTGATTTCTATATATTTCTCTGATTCAGAATTTCCATTGTGGGGGGGGGGGCACCCTGGACAGGTCGCCAGTCCATCACAGGACACCCTGCTGAGACACACAGGACGAACAACTATGCGCACACACACACACACACACACACACACACACACACGTCTTGCTATCCTTGTGTTGACATTGTATTGACTTCCATTGATTTTACTATGCCTAACCCAGACACTTTACCTATACCTAACCATTACTGAAACATGCCTAACCTTAACCTAAAACTAATTCACACCATACCTCTAAACCTAACTAGTAGAGTTTTATAGCTAGTTAAATATTGTGGGGACCAGGCAAAATGTCCTCACAACAACAAATGTCCACACAAGGGTGGTGGGCTGTCAAAGGTTGGTCCTCACAAGTATAGCTATACATGTACACACACACACCAAATAACAGTTTAGAGAGACCAGTTCACCTCTGGTGTTTTTGGACTGTGAGAAGAAGCCGGAGTACCCAGAGACAACCTATTCGCCGGGAGAACATGAAGGAGTCTTCCTCTCAGCCTTTTGAAGATAGCGGAGTGTCTAATCAGCTGATTGGTCTGGTGTCCCATAGCTAGTCCAATCAGCTTTCTACAGGAGGGAGACAGGCCAACGTTTCCAAGTGGTCCATGTGTTGCCATGTCATATGTGCATGAAGAGAGGCTGGCCCAGTTCTAGGGCCCTAACAGAACCTTCAACACAGCCGAGCCTGGACTGTGTGATCAGCTCCACTCCTCAGTCTGGATCCACACAGCTGACTGGGTTATGGTCTGGATTCCACCAATCAGACACTGATCAGAGCTGAGTCATATCAACAGATAAGGAGGAGTTTTGCTCTCTGGCTTTTTATCTATTTATTTATAAAGCTCCACGAACAATCAATCACTTTAAGCACAAAGAAAGAGCAAAGTAAACAACATGATTTAGGTCAAACATCTAATGAATTGCTAACGTTTCTGTAATATTAGACTTAAAACTAATATGTACAAACTCAACAGCAACAATCAGCCTCAACATTAGTCGTTTTCACACCTGATCATTTGGTAGACTCGGTTTGATTGGGAACCAAAATCACAACATTGTTGTTGTTTTTTTCGCTTTCACAATGTTCTTTGTAAAACGAACATATTTACCTCCTCACCTGTGGTGGCGCTGCACCAAGAAGTGCTCACCACAGGGGCAAACAAACATGGAGGGGCATGGGGGTTTAGCGACTTTAGGATCGCTCTGTTGTCTTTGGCCTGTTTTGGTTTTATTTAATCGGAATGTTATACCCCTTTTTCTGCTTTTGGAGCGTTCCCCCAGCCCGCTTGGCATTCACATATGCAACCGAGCTGAGACCTATGGTTTATAGGTGGACCAGAGTTTGACTGCTCATCTGAACAAACTAGAGTTCGATTAAAGCAGACTAAACAGGCCTGGTGTGAATGCAACCATTGTTTTAATGCCAACAGCCGTACAGTTTTAAACTCAGGGTCATTAAATCAAGCTGAAAAGAGCAGACTGGACACGTCCGATTGGCTTGCATGGTGGGGGCCTTTGTTTTCAGACCCCGAGCCACCGCTGGTGTGAAACAGAATTAATTTGACTTGACCCAACGTTCCACTGGGACATTTGAAGTGGCCTGAAGAGAGACGCTTCTAGCAGGATGGATTAAGTTAGCATCAACAGACCGGCGGCTTTGCTACACATCATGTCATCCTCCTGATTTTGGAAGCTGGACCCGTCCACCTCTGAGTTTACGCTCCCTTCTTGTTTCCTGCTTACAAACTGCCTCTTACTCGCTTCCCTCTCATTAGATATTCTTACTGCTCTGCTGCCCAGTTTCTAGAGGCTCATTCTGATCCCGATACCCTCAGAAATCTGCCTGATTCCCTTGGAGTAAATATAAAAGCTCTAAATTGATGTTTTCTAATCTACCTAAGAGGCCAGTGAAGCAACCGCTGTGGCTCGTTGAAAGTCTAATTGTCAGGCCACAACAGAGGAATAAGGAGGCATTTCTGTGTCCATCGAAGGAGGCATTTCACCACACAGTGACTTCATTCATACTGTTTGGGAAAAGTGCATATTTCACACACAAAGGCAGCTCTCACTACTTGCATTCAGATTCGTCTGCCTTCCCTGAAATCCCCCCCATTTCAACATCCTGCACAGCTGAAATGACTCTTCCATAAAGTGCTCTAGATTGAACACATAATCAGCTGTGAAACCGAATCCACCTGCTGTGTATTCACCTTTTCTCTCTCTTTCTGTCACAGATAAGCCATTAGTTTCTATTCATCGGGCTCAAGAACAGAGTGGAGTGCATTTTTTGAGGGCTTTCATCAGAGGTTCTGACTAATATTTTCAGCTCTCGTATCAACATCAGCCAAAAGAAAGAAATCTGGAAAAATGTGTTTTTTTAAAAAAAAGCTAAAGAGGAAGATCAACTTTGGTCCATGTGAGAAGGGCAAAATGAGTGACTGCTCTAAAAGCTTCTCCACCAAGGCTGAAATATTAACATTAGCTGCTCAGGAACATCGGCAGTATCCCCAGAGCGAACGATAATTATTAATGAATCTCATTTTCCGTCCACTGTGCTGGATGTTGAGAGCGCCTGTGACCTTCAGAGGCAGAGCGCAGCGTCGTCTTCCATCCGGAGTCAGTGGACGAGAAATGAACAATCTGTTCGAATTCTCTCGCTGCAGTGGGAGCTCATGGTGCTGATTTGTTTACCTCAGTGGGTGTGCTCGCATGACTAATTCATGAACATGTGGAAAAGCGTGTCGCTCTAGAAGACGCAGCACACTTCTACGTTTGATCAGGCTCTTTCTGAATTAGTGCTGCTTCAGGCAAGGCCATTGTTTCAAACATCCACTACCGCGACTCAAAGACGATCAGTGTTTGAGAAACACAAGGTCTTTGAAGATAAAAACCTGTTCAGTTTAACCCCCCACACATTTACTGGCACACCTGGTAGGGATGTCTAAATTGGCGTTAAAATAATTTCACTACAGTAGCATAAAATTAGAATGAAAATATACATCAACCTTTCATTTATTCACTGCATAAAAATAATAAGTTCAAGATTTTGTGTTTCCCTAGGGAATAAATATGACATATATCCCACAGAGGCTCATTTCTCTTACCCATCTTTCAAAATGGGAAAAACAAGTGACCATGCTTGTCAAATGTTTGCTGAAAAAGCTGCAAGTAATCGCAAAGCTCTTCATACAATAAGCTGCTCCTAGTAAACAAACCACCATTAATTGGAGCAAAATCACAGACAATCAAAACACACAGAATAGTTAGCAATACCCAAACCTATTGATACATTTATGATGTAATTAAATTGTATGATTACATATGCTGGTAGTAATCATTAACACCCCTAGACAAAGCATCACCAATGGAACATCCCATAATCAGGTTGTCTATATAAGGCTTTGATGGCCTCCTGCTCTGGTTTGAAAAAACATCTGAAGTTTAGATGGAAACCACCAACCCATAATATCTGGTATTCCTTCATGTTAAAAGTAAATACTATTGAAAATGTTATATTTTTAAAATCATGACTGGATTATTTTGTTGATGGACAACAGAAATATTTAGCTCGATCTCTGCTCCTAACCGGCCTACAGATGCTACTCTGATTCTGACAGCTTGTTTGTTCATTTATTTCAAACATTTCAAACAATAAAAGCTTCCAGGTTCGTCTCAGTGACGTTAACATGAAGGAACACCAGATATTATGGGTTGGTGGTTTCCATCTAAAACAAACAAGCTGTCAGAATCAGAGTAGCATCTGTAGGCCGGTCAGGAGCAGAGATCAGGCTAAATATTTCTGTTGTCCATCAACAAATTAAAAAATAGAACATATTCTTTTATTCATTTTCAATATTATTCAAATCGAACAAATTGAACAGAGACCTAAAAAGTGAACACTTAAAATGTGAATAGTTCACCTGAACGCACAGTCTCACAACTTTCACCTGCTCTGCATAGAACTGAAATTTGCACCAGTTTGTGCGTAATCATATAGTGGGATTGCTGCAGAGGTTATTGTCATGAGGTTTGGGGTTTTAACATTGGACTGATGACTTCTCATGGAGGTTTAGATGTTCCGGAGGCTGAATCTGCGCTCTGCTGCCACAGGAGACTGGAATTAAGCACCACTTTCATCAAAGTTTTGAAATCGGGGAACATTTCTCCAAAATCGGAAGTTAGAAAGACTTCCTGACCTGCAAGCTATTGTTACCTGAACTCCGTGTGTAAATTCCAATATTTCTGCACATTTTCACCGAGTGGTGAGAGGTGTGAATACTAATCTGTCTAAATGATGGACGGCCTTCAGAGTTTTCTGTCACCGTTTAAAACAAAACTGTCAAATACGGAAAACGTTCGGGTAACGCAACCTCTGGTTAGGGGTATTAAAACAAAAAGATCTTTGCAGTCATTGGTTGGTTGTCTGTATTGTGTGAATGAAATATATCTTATCATCTGTCAGGGGTTCCAGTAGCTGAGCAGAGGGCTGTCTAAGTGTAGCTTATAAGTCGGAAAAAACTGTTGGCAGCTGAACCCCAGGGTGAACATCTGCTTAAAAATAAATGATAGGTTGCTTAGCTGCTTTAAAACCCAACCTCGAAAAGGTTGTAGTGTTAATTAAAAACAGCAATTAAACTTTAAACGCTTATTTTAGATTCTGGAATTCACAGCAGGTGTCACAAAGCGCTAGTATTTGAATATAACACCAAACTATCCAGAATGCCTTCTCAAAGCTGTAGAAACAAAGCTTTAAGTGACCATATGGATCAATGTTTAATGAGCCTGAGGCTGCAAAAACATTTCATGTTCCAGGTTGCTTTTGTGTTTAAAGAGATGTAATGGTTCTCCACAGGGTTCTTAAGCTTCCCTCTCTGTTTTGCCTTGAAAACTACCTGCTGTCGTTATTTTTCCCTCCTCAGCCGTAAAGTTTGAAATGATTAACTGCTAACGATTTGGGAATTTGATCTTACAGTAACAGTGTGTAGCAGATACTGTCATCTAGTGGTGAAATTGGAGGCAGCAACCGTGTACAACCGTGCCTAACAGCCATTTTATACCAGAACGCCTACTCGTCCAAAAAAAAAAAAAAGTGATTTAAACAAAAAACAAAAGCAAACTTATTTTGCACCTTTTTAAAAAGGTTTATGTGGTCACATTGGCCTTTATAGGCGGGGACAGTGTGTAGAAACAGGGGAGAAGTGGGGAAGACAGATTTGGCAAATGTCCGATTAGGTGGAATCAAAACTGAGGACAACCACATCAAGGACTGAGGCGTCTGAACATGGGGCACCCACTCTGCTACAACTTTATAAATAGCTCATTATTGACATATTCATCATTCATACAGAGAAAATTTAACAGTATCCTCTTAACTTATTCCTATTTTTTCAATTTCATCACAATTTTCTGAACAGTATACGTATGGATATTTTGTAATCCCACCAATTGATTTTGCTAAATTTGATCAGAACCCAGAGCAACAAAGTCAAATGACAACACCCTGCTGTTCACAAGATTATTTGTTAAATATGTATACAGTAGACCCCTGGTATCTGTGGGGCTTAGGGAACATAACCGCTTGCAGATAGCTAAAATCTATGAATACAATGAGACCCATTTTAAAAACACAAATAACTGCCTACTTTAATAGTTCAAACACCAAATATATCCTTATATACATTATTAAAGAGCAACTCACCCACAAATCAACTTTATTTTGCAGATAAACTGTATAAATTAGTGTCTAATTGTGCTGTCATCATGTCTGGTCATCATTTTTGGTATTTTAGTACATTTTAGTAAAAATATAAATTTCTGACCAAAAACCATCAGCGTGGCGCCCTCTTCAGGTTTAAACTCTACACTGTTCTTGAATTTGAGTTGCGGCAGAGGAGCATAAAGCAAGCCGAGTGTCGGCCACGCCTCCGTAGCGAGTTGGAATAGCAAGGAAGTGTTGACGCCGTCCAGCCCTCTCCACCCACCGTCCCTCGGTCCGCCAGGCGACGCCTCCTTTTGGCGCATTTTTCAAACTGGAATTGTGGAAAGGTGGAGTAAGACTCTGGTAGGGGGTGAGTTGCTCTTTAAAAACAGAGGAAACAGTCTAATATTCACAATTCACTCCTAAGCCTACTTTACAACGGACACATAGGTGGAGTGTAACGTCTGCGAAGCATAATACACAGCTGTTATAGTTAATGGGTATTTCCACTGGCCGGAAAGTTTTGCAATTGCAATTATCCAGTGATTTTGTGATCTCCTGTGACCAGCTGCGTGGAACGTTTTCGCAACAGATACACGTCTGTTGCATTACCCACCGCTTACATGTGGATTGGGTCCAGCCAATCAGCACCATTTAAAATAGGTGGTTGTCCAGGATTGGCTGCTTTGCAAACACCAGCCAATAGCGTGTCCAGAAACATTGTGCAGACATATTTCAAGGTTCCCAAGCTGCATTTCTTTTCAACATGTTAGATATGATCCAAGAACGAAATCTGTGAAGAGACACATTTTCTGTAATTAACTTGGAGTCAGATTCCACTGAAAAATCTGTGAATACTCGACCGCTAATAGGCCAGGGTCTACTGTACAATAGGATGTGTGTTAACTTTAACATAAGAGTTTTGTCATCATAATCTACTTTCTTTCAAATTGAATATTTTAAGCTTAATTTTCCAGTCTGTTTCTGTCTGCCTGATAAAAAGAAAGCGTCTTTGTGTATTTCCAGACCTTTCTACAGGAATATCTAGAGAAAAAGTGACTAGATTGGTTCCTTTGTTAGGTGCCCTGATGAACCTGCATAATTTAGGTATTTTCTCCAAATCAGCAACTTTTTCAATTTTAGTTAAATTGAAAACATTTCCACAGAAACCTTTTTTGTGAGTTTTAAAACTGTTAAGAAAAACCTCAGATCTTTTATTTCTACAAATAAGCCAACTCTTTTTCTCAAATGAAGCTGTTGTCAATTAACAAGCAGCCATGTAGACATGGCTACACAACTTCCAACTACCAGTTTATATTTATTCTAAACATATATTTTCCTCTCTGATCAAACCAGCTTTTTAAAATGAGTGCTTTGAAGGATAAAAAAAAACAACAACAACTCATGTACAGGTTAAAAAGTGGCGCAAAAGCCAAAAGATGAATTTGTATTTCAGGTTAGTGGGAACGGGTCAGCGGTCTCTTTGCACTCTGATTGTTGTCTAGTCAAAGTAAACGCTTTGTGCTTTAGATCACAACACTTCAAGGTGTCCACTCACTCTTGTGTACTCTGTTTATTTTGTCATATTCTTTTGGATTTCATGAATAAAATCGACAGAGGTTCATCTTTCAGCTTGATTACCTCGTCTTCCAAGCGATGATCTTTGGTCAGAGGACATTCCTGACTTCTATGGGATCAGAACAGTATCACCTTGAAATGAAACTGAAAATAAATATTGGCATTGAAAATATTATTGTAACTGAAAATACAAATTTTGAATCTGAAATAAATCTAGTGAAAAATTTTGTATTGAAAGTGATTTTTTTCTATGAAACTCATGTATATGCATTGAAAGAAATAACTAAAGTTTTCAAACTTTCATCTTTTTTTCAATGCCATCATTTTTTCAGCTTCATTCAGGTGATACTGTTTTGACGCTTGTGTGTGCACGCGCAGGAGGGGCGGGGCTTCAGCCCCCATATGTTTGCATGAACGAGGCAGGAGGGAAACTCCGACTGTCCGAGGCGAGACGCGAGAAACAACACGACATTTACGTTGCTAATAATGTGGTTTGAGGAAGAAAAAAAGACATAAACGGTTTCTTCTCAGTTTCTTCTACTGACCAGTAGACTAGGAGTCTTGTGATAAAGTTTTATGGTTGTGTAGCCTGTCTTTGTTGGAGGTTCTCCTCATTACAGACAGTGTGGTATGAAGGGATGTAAATACACAATATATATAGCATATTAAATAACTGTATTTATTTCAGATCCACAATACATATTTACAATACATGTCAATAACGTTAACAAATCAATTAAGACTGGTGTAAGCAAAGCTAACAACCCTGACAACTCGTTTTTTATTAGATTGCAAAACGTAATTGTGACACACACTCTAAACCAGAAGGTGGCGCTAATGAGCGCCAACTACCATGGCAAACTGAGAAGAAACCGTTTATATCTTATATTTTAATTATTATTATTCCACAAACCACATTATGCTTTCTGTACACAACTTTGAACCGATTTAGAAAAGACTCTTAAAGATTATCAGCTCACATCTAAAGACTTGAGTTAACAGTTTTTTAGTCTCAGACTAAAGATTTTATAAACACTGAATCTTGTTGGGACACTTTAAAAGACAACACCTAGGCTATTTTAGCTTCCCGCAAAATTCCTCCCATTATGCTCAGCATTATACAGTTTCTTTATGTGCGAATGTTGAAGCATTCTTTGCCAAGACTAATGTAATGTAAAATAAAGACTTGCATTCAAAGTGGGTACTGTATCATCAAGTAACTGGTTAACTCATATCTTTTTAATGCAAGGTGTTTATGCTGTACCACTTGCTCCATGCAGATGCACAGATAGCCTCTGGTTTGTGCCTGTATTCCAGGGGATAAGGTTGGCATACACTTTGTAATTTATGGCCCATTACTCAGCCATGGAACACAAATATTGTATTTGTTGTGTATAGACCCTGCCAGGCTCCATAGATGGCTACAAAACTGTTATTTATAAATATGACACCTATGTTTATAGCCTACTTTCCCACAGGAACCAAAAAAAATTGATATGTGGCAAGGTGCAAGGCAATATCGAATATGGGACTGGAACCCACCATCATCATGGATGTATTCCTGCTTATTAACCATTGTGCCATAGCAGTAAGGTACAACCCCATACAGCCAGGTTAGCCAACGCTGTAAGTGGACAGACCCCCACACGGCCACATAGCTGAACGAACGGAGGGAACAGATTACGACTCCATGCGCACGGTTTAATAAACCGAGGGTACAGATTCTTACCCCTCAAACATTATTTCTGCACCTGATCCCTGCCGGGATCTGTAGCTTCGTGCTTCTGCTTGTGTGAGAACAGCTTTATTGGTTGTTGGTTGATTTACGTCACAACGACTACACTAGGACTTGCGATAATATCAAACATGTTTGATTCAAAAGACTAAAGAAAGTCTGGCATAAATCAGGTCCCCAACTGCAGATTATCACCTTCCACAAACCACATTAGAAGCAAAGAAAATGTTGATCCCACTCGGACAGTCGGAGTTTCCCTCCTGCCTCGTTCATGCAAACATATGGGGGGCTGAAGCCCCGCCCCTAATGCGCGTGCACACACAAGCGTCAAAACAGTATCACCTGAATGAAGCTGACAAAAATGATGGCATTGTAAAAAGGATTGGTATTGAAAAAAAAAATTCACTTTCAATACAAAAATTTTCACTAGATTTATTTCCGATTCAAAATTAATATTTTCGGTTACAATAATATTTTTCAATGCCAATTTTTATTTTCAATGCCAATATTTATTTTCAGTTTCATTTCAAGGTGATACTGTTCTGATCCCATAGACTTCCTGCACCAGGCAGACAACAGCTCCATTTGTTCCTCATGATGACGCTGCATCCCACCGGCTATCATGCGCTTCCATGCAAATAGGTATATTTGTAATTGACCTCACATCTGAACGGAGCCACCGGCATAAGAGGATAATGATGAGACGAGCCGCGCTAATGATGTCTTTAAGTTTCAGAACCCCTCTCCACTCCCTCAACTTTGACCCGAGGAAGAGTTTGCTATTGTATGATTGTGAAGAGTTCAATTAAGCTGTAATTTGAGACAGAGCCTGCAGAATATTTTCAAGGCGGAGGGTGGTCTTCCAGTTCAGCTTGAGCATACCTAATAAGCAGCCTGACTCGCGTCTCAGCAGCTATTAACTTCTGTTCCCTGATGTGAGATGTCGCTGAATAATGACAGCGAGAAGCAACTGAATCTTTCTGTGTTTATGATTTATGTATGGAATCTGTTGATTTCAGAGGAAAATATTGTTGAACGGTTATTTACCTGCATTCAGAAGAGAAAATGTAGAAACTTTTTGCATCTAAAGGAAGAATAAATGTTCCTTTGACAACTTTAAATGGTTTCTTGTAGCTGAAGAGCTTCAACAGCTTCCTGCCTATATGTAACAGAAGTGTGATGGTACGTCCTCCTTCTCTGATGATATATCGCCCATATTAATGAAAGTCCTGCATATTTAGACACATCTGTTCTCACATGAGGCAGAGGCTGTTGGGGATATTTATTCCAGACGTTCTGTTCAAATGAACTCCGGATGTGGGGAGGATTTACATAAATTGCTGAATGGTTCACACCCTTTGAACTTTTTAACATTTGGCATGTCACAACCAAAATGTATTTCACTGAGATTTTATGTGACAGATCAACACAAAGCAGAGCATAATCCTGAAGTGAAAGAAAACTGATGCATGTGTTTTTATTCATTTACAATAATAGACACCTAAAAAAATCTGTAATTGTATTCAGCCCCTCTGTGTCAGTGCTCTGTAGAACCGCTGTTACAGCTGCACATTTGGGGGTTTGTTTCTGTTCAAATTCAAAAATACTTCATCTTAAAGGGGAATGAAATGTTGTCAAAACTCAGCTCATCCAAGCGTCTTCAATAGTCGCTGTGGATGGTGATGCTGTGGGCAGGAAGGATCTCTGGTAGCAGACAGTCTTGCAACAATTCTCAGAAGGCCTCTGATTGAAGACTGTTGGGTGACATGCTAACAGTTCAATATCCAGGCAGCAGAGATGATACTCCACAGTAGGATGTCCTGGATGACCCCATCCGTTGTTGACAAGCTCTGCTAATCCACATCATTTGCTTTTGTAGCTCCTCTTTAAATCTCTGTCTGGCCGTATGGTCAGAAATCCACGCGGAGAGATGTTGGAGTAGGGGAGATGATCCTTACCCTTTATGATGAATGGAAGAGATAGGCTGAACTTCCTCCTTCTCACTCTCCTCTCTGGTCCTCTTCTGCATCCATGAAGCTTCCTTTTCAGCTCCTCTGGGATTTGGTTTCATAGCTTTGGTATTAGTTGAGCTTTTTAGTTGCTAATCAGATGCTCCCAGGTTATTAAAGAAAAGCCCTTAACATCGTGTTGCCATAGTTACCTATCATAGCAAAAATCCTTCCAGCTGCAGCATCCAGAGATAGAGGGAATAAAAGAGCACCATGAACGTTCCTATTTGTAAAACGGCTCAAGCTCAGTCAGATTTCAATGAAAAGCACCCTGCTAAAAATTCTCAGTTGGATTTAGGTGTGGACTTTGACTAGGCCATTCTAACACAGGAAAAGGTTTTCGTGTAACCCATTTCTCCGTAGCTCTGGCTGCATGTTTAGTTTTACTGAATCTTTTTCCAGTTTGTCCCGTATTTTTCTCCATCCATCTTCACATCAGCACCAACCAGCTTTCCTGTCCCTGCTGATGAAAAGCATCCCCACAGCATGATGCTGCCACCACCATGTTTCACTGTTTGGATGGATGTTTTCAGGGGGATGTGTAGTGTTAGTTTTTAGTCACAGATGGCTTTCTAGATGTTGGCCATAATTTTTCCATTTTGACTGGTCTGCTGTGTCCGATGCTAGTTGTTCTCCAACAAACATTGAGGCCAGAAATGAAACATCTGGAGGTCAGACACACGTGACCTCTGTGGACAATTCATTGAATTTATTCAGAGGTGTCAGAATGTAAACACGACACCCTTTAGAGTTTATTTGTAAAAATTATTGAAAACTTTGCATCTTTTTCATTCCATGTGTTAGAATAAAACCTAATTATATAGGCCTTTTCTTTTTGGAGTAGAGAGCATCTGTTTAAAGGAGCAGAAAAACAGGATGAACTTTGTTCACTACAGAACTGCTTGTCTTGCAAACAAGAAACTATTAATTTTGAAGTAAAAAGTGTTAAAACAGTAGTATATATGTTACAAGTCCCCGACACCTACGCCAACAAGTGTGCTGTCTGGCTTTTGCAGCTGCATGCATGCGTACCTAGCTCTGTCAGACACCCAAAGGGAGACCACGTAGCTGAAAGAAAAGAACCGGCACACGTTACATGTCATAGTTATGTACAGGTTTGTGTTGATCGAACTTGTATGAAACAAGTTTGTGGTTGAATTGCAGCAAAATGTGCAAAAGTTTCAAGTGACAGGAAAACATTTACAAGGGACCGCTCATCCATTGCTTTATCTTCAGGGTAGACATGTTGTCGGCTGAAAAAAATTGTTTTCTATCTCTAAAATACCATGAGGTGGAACTTACCTGAAAGCAAGCCACTGAGAAACAAGCTGACACATCAGATTTGTTTGCTGGAGTCAAATAAATAATGATTTGTGTTTCTCAGGGAGACACACAGTAAAGTATATCCAGGGCAGCTGTGCGAATAACGCGCTGAGTAATTGAGTCCACTGTGCATATTTATGACTAAATAGACACCATGTCTGCTGCTGGATTTATTGGTGGGGGCTGCGGTTCTGGCGGAGGCCTTGTTTTGCAATCTATGGGTTTATAAAAGGGCTTTAGCAAACAAAACAGTCAATCTGTCACTGGTATCAGAATCGGATATATCAGCAGACCGGCTGCACGGTCAACAGATCATGTATTTAGAGGCAGGGTCTCCTTTGGGAGGAAGTGAAAGCCATTAGGCGGCCAGTTAAGAGCATCCATGAAGGATTGCTCATTTGATATGAATGCATCAAAACAGAGACATTCATTTTAATATATGCTTATAATTTATATAACTCTAAGAGCTCGGCTTTTGCTGTACATCTTGGTTTCCTGGGTGCAGCTGCGACCTTCATGATGAGCAATGAGACAAAAAAGGAACAGAAGTGAAAAAAATGAAAAGTCTGATCTGAGAGGCGTCAGCAAACACGGAGGTCAAAGGGGAGTGCCATGAAAATGCTGCATGTTGGTTTTAACATACCTAAAATAACACCCACTGCTTTTAATGTAAATACAGCAAATACAACATTCCAGCCTCTGTTCAGTTCAATTCAAAACTATTTTATTTTTTCTAAAGGAGCATGGAATGTTGTAACTCAGATCATTCAAGTATCTTCAAAGACTTGTTGAGAATGCTAATGCTGTGGGCATGAAGGAGCTCCAGTAGCAGTCAGTCCTGCAACAAATCTAAATAGGCCTCTGACTGAATACTGTTACTGTACGACAGATTCATGACCATTTTGACACGCTAACAGTTCAATATCCAGGAAGCAGAGATGATATTCCACAGTAACATGCCCTGAAGGACTCCATCAGTTACTGGCAAACTCTGCTAGTCCACCTCATTTGCTTTTGCTGCTCCTCTTTAAATCTATGTCTGTCTATACAGTTAGAAAGCCGGGCAGAGAGACGTTGTGGTAGTGGATATGATCCTTGGTCATTATGATGAATGGAAGAGATTGTTTAAACTTCCTCCTTCTCTCTCTGCTCTTTGGTCCTGCTCTGCATCCATAAAGCCTCCTTTTCAACTCCTCTAGGATTTGGGGTCAAGGTTGAGTTCAGGTTATATTTGAGCTTTTGAGATAATATTCAGATGCTCCCAGATTGTAAAGAAAAACAAAAATATTTTTGCCACAGTTACGCATCACAGCAAATGTTCCACAGTAAAATCGTAAGAGCAAAAATCCTTCCAGCTGCACAGCATCCAGACCCAGAGGGAATAATTATCCAAACAGCGACGATTCAACCAGAAAAGGAACAGAAGTTTAGAAAAAGAACCAATCAGAACTAACATAACAAAGATGCTCCACCAGGAGTGGCATATCAAGGTTACATATCAGGACATAATAACAAAACACATTCCACATTCTACACTAACTATTGATGAAACCAAGAGGAAAAAAACATTGGGTACCTGTGAATGTAGAATGGTCCACCCCATGATCCAGAACCTCCTTCAGAAGCTTCCAGAACCTCCTTCAGAAGCTTCCAGAACCTCCTTCAGCAGTTTCCAGAACCTCCTTAAGCAGCTTCAAGAACCTCACTCAGAAGCTTCTAAAACCTCCTTCAGAAGCTTCCAGAACCTCCTTCAGAAGCTTCCAGAACCTCCCTCAGAAGCTTCTAAAACCTCCTTCAGAAGCTTCCAGAACCTCCTTCAGAAGCTTCCAGAACCTCCTTCAGAAGCTTCCAGAACCTCCTTCAGAAGCTTCCAGAACCTCCATCAGAAGCTTCCAGAACCTCCTTAAGCAGCTTCAAGAACCTCCCTCAGAAGCTTCTAAAACCTCCTTCAGAAGCTTCCAGAACCTCCTTTAGCAGACATGACAATCGACAATCGATGCAGACATGAAGGAGATCGGAGCCAAGTTGTCCAAAGGACCCCAGAGTCCCACGTAGACCAGCGCGGGGCCAACCGCATCCCCCAAGAGAGGAGCAGAGGAGGGGCCCGGGGGGGCAACCGGCTGCGCCATGGCCCGTCCATGGACCCGGAGAGTTGGGGCCCAGAGGCACCCCACCCCCCAGCAGGGACCCGACCAGGGATGAGGGCCCCCCGCCAGCACGGGGGCCACAGCCGGCCGGCGGCCACCAGCCACCATGCGCCACCGCCACCCCACGCCAATTTCCACCGCCAACATCCCAGCGCCCCACCCCTGCCCCATGATGCCCACAGAACAGGTGATCGAACGAGCAGAGATGCTGGATCCGCATCCCGCCGAGCCACCCAACAGGCACCACCCAACAATCCCATACCTGGCACCCCCAAAAGAGGTGCCCCAAGCAACAAAAGGAAGACATCAGCCCAGCACATCGGCTGACCGACACACTGGTCCACCGAGGCCCGGTCAGGCACGCACCAGGTCCGAACCGGATTGACCACCAACGCACCAGTGGGCAAGGGGCATTAGTCAATGGCAGGGAGTGACTGAGGGGAAATAGCCCTCCCCCCATTAAATGTAAGGCCTGAGGTGCGCCAGGCGAAAGGGCAGCCCAAAACCCAACCTGACATGTGACAAAGACATGCAGACACAGTCATACGATCCCTCCCTCTTACGCACATACACACGCCAAGACACCCAAGAGGGGACGATGTACCCTCACTCATACACCCCATACACACTCTATGCTCCCAGGTCCAGGTACCGATGCCCCAGTAGAGCAACCAGCCCCTGGACCCAGGAGGTGGACCACGTACCTTCTAGGACGGAGACAAGCAGACCGCCAAGGGCACCAAAGTGGCGAAGCAGCCCATCAGCCTAGGTCCTCAACCCGACCACCTGTTCTCTTTCGGACCCCAACCCCTGATGGCCGGTAGCGAACAGGGGTGTGAAAAGACCCCTAGCCTCCATCCTCCCGCTCGAGTATGGTGTTGATGCGTGTTGTTATAATGTGCATTTAAAGCAGAGGGGTGGGATGTGGGGAAGGCAGCCACACATCCCCCAACCCCCACCCAGAGCCCTCAGTGTCTATCTGCGGTTCAACAGTGGGTGAAGCTAATTGAACAGCTCCCCCTCTGGGTGCCAAAAAGTGTGCCCACCCCACAGTCCCTACATGTGTGTCTCATGAAAATGTTATAAGTGGGGGTGTCAAATTTGTACAGTAAAACAATGCAATAAATATTAACAGCCAATACCAACTAGTAGTGTTGCATAGGTTTGATATGAAATGATGGTGAGGGGATGTAAATGTATGGGATTTGGTGAAATCTGATCCTCTAACCTGGTGGAAAATCCACTTTTAAAGCAGCTTTCCACAACTGTGGCTAAAAAAAGCCAGATCATCCTGAACTCAAAGTAATTAAAATGGTTCTGGGGCTGTGACATAGTTAACCAGCGTGGAAATGACACCAGGACCGCTGGGAGGATGCGGCCACCCAGTGTTTAACAAACATACTACACAGAGATGCAGGGACCGAAACCCTGGAGGCATCATTAATGGGATGGCATTTCCAGCTACTGGCTCAATGACTGGATCAGAGCAGGAATCTGCTGGGGTTTCTGTCCCTGTAAGGACGCAAACACGCCTCCGACTCCATAAATACACACATTCTGATTGGTCAAGGAATCTCTCATCAGGTGTGAGAAAGATGAGCCAATAAGATGAAAGTCTCCACACATGTGAATCCAAATCTATAATCCAAATGTAGCCATGGATTATAAATTCCTATTCAATATGTATTTACACGCAACAAACATTTATGGATTACAGTTTGATGATAGAGATATAGCTTTTACAGACTACTGAAATAAAATGTTGTTCTGTTTTCCTCTGAAGGACACAACAGAAAAATCAAATCATAAATAATATTAAATAAACAATTTTATTTTTCTAAACCAAAGCTGGTCTGCACTCCTCGGCTGTAAAGAAACTGTTTTGCTCTTCTGTAGCCTTCCTGTCGTCTCCAACCAGTCTGCTCAGTGACCTCTGACCTCTGACATCAGCAAGGCATTTTTGTCTACTCAACTATCATCAGTCAAATAGTGATTTATATTCTCTTTCTTCCCATTTCTGATGCTCAGTTACCTGGCTGACGTGTGATTGGCTGAGTCGCTATTTGTTTCATCAAGCAATTGAACAAGTTAACCTAATAAAGTGAGATTTGTATATTTGACAAATTCCAGGGTGTAAATAATGATAAATCGTCATCATGTTCCAGAGTTATTCATGGAGGACCACAGGGTTCAGTGCTTGGGTCCGTTCTCTTCACTGTATCCTGTATATGTTTCCACTTGGTAAAATTATCAGAGAGCACTGGGCATATTTATGCTGATGACAGTCGGCTAAATTAACCCATAAATCCTGATGAATCCAATCAATTAGGTAGATTACAGTGTTTACATACAAGCCTGGATGACTTTAATCTTTCTGCTTTAAGATCTCACAAGACAGAAATTGTCGTCTTTGGACCAGAACCTCAGAAAAATAAAATGGTTTAGTCAATCACTTGGCCTCTGGTAATATATCACTTAAAGCCCAGGGTATACGTGAACTAACCAGCTGCTCAGGGCACCCCAGACCTTCAGGGCCCCCCCCATAAATACTTGAATATTAACACAGACCACAGTTCTAGAATTTTAACATCGTGTATCTAAAATGAGAACATTGTCAAATTAGACTTAACGGCTTCAGCATAGATAAATTTGACGATTTTAAATTGTTTAACACTTTTAAATGTAAGATTTAAAGGAATTGGTAAATTTAGTTTGCAACAGTGCAAACAATAATCTTCACAGTTTGATTGTTGTGTTACTATAGCTACAATCTGATGCTATTAGCTTAATCTTTGTGTTTGAGCTCACTTCACAAATACAACTCAGCAAATAATAACCAATTATCAGTGATTGCTTTAAGCTCTGCCAGTTAATCTCCGCCCCCAAATGCTGTTAGTGGTGTTGATGCTCTGAACAGGAAGAGGGGCTCTCCGGGTACTCCGGCTTCCTCCCACAGTCCAAAAACACGACTGTTAATTGCTCTCTGGCCTGTGTGCAGGGGTGGATTGGCCATCTGGCATACTGGGCATCATCCCGGTGGGCCGTTGACCCAATGTGGGCCGGTCGCTGTTTTTTTTTTTTTTTTCTTTCTCTCTCTACATTCCCTCCAATTGGCTACAGAGGGTTAGCAGTGTGTTGCCAGCATCGACACATATTATTGGTCTATGTTTGTCATCATCAATCAAACATGGCTGACAGCCTATGAGAGCCATGACAGTGCTGTCAATCTCAACACAGACCAGGGTGGGCGGGGCCTCATGACATGGGCCGGAATGGAGGGACGGGATGCTGCTGAGCTGAAAATGGCGCTGAAAAAGTACGGCTCAAAAAGCTGAAATCTCTGGAGGTGGAAGCTGCTAAATGTTTAAGGGTGACAGACCTATTTGGTGCCAGGGTCGCCAACCCAGCAGGTGCTGCTGCGCGAGGAGCAAGTGGAGACATCCATGGTGAGTAACGTTAGCGTGGGGTTGGCTCGGCTACATTTTGAGACAAGCTCAAAATAAAGTATAAAACAGTTTTACATTGACCGCGATGTGACCTGAATAACTGAATACTCGTGACAACATATTAGCCCAGAGCTGAAGGGCTGACTGTTGGTAGTTGCGGTTGATTTGGTTAAAAATGCCAAATCGTGACAGCTACTAACGGCCGCGGTCTCTGGTTGCCATAGCAACAGTAAACATTAAGGGGAGACGCTACAGGTGAATAGGGAAAAAAGTTAGCTTTAAGATACCTTCATGAAACTTGACAAACTTAATCCTAGTATTAAAACAAACATCTTTTGTATTAGAAGTTTTGAAATAAATTTTGTTTAGATATGCAAATGAGGTGTAATCTGGTTAAAAATGTGGTAATTTGGATATATTATTAAACGTATCTCAAAATTGGTGAGAGACGGATTGAATTTTTCTTTAATTTTCTAATCATATATGTTATATGATTAGAAAAAACTTCAAAAACTTTTTACAGAGGGAAATAGGTTTATTTCATTTCATTACTTCATAAATCAAAAAACAGTGTAAGTAGCTCCAAAAGACTCATTTTCGCCCTGTTTTTCCCCCCACACAAAATAGCACATATATATTTTTAGAACAATGTATTGAAAAATCGCTCTTTAAATTTTTTTCAGCTCATAGCATAGAACAATGGTGGAAAGTTTGGGATAACTGATTTCAAGATTATTCGTTTTGAATGTTGGAAAAAACTCATTTTGAGAAAAACGCAATTAAAGATTTGCATTAGATAATTCAATGCAATGTAAAGTACAAATGACCTTCGAATCCCTTGTTTCGTGTTTGTGATTGGTCATTAATTCAAACAGGCATTCCATTTTTGGACTTTTTTCTTTATTTGGGGCTAGTTCTCTCACTGCCTCCACTTCACTTTTTGGCTACTGAGACGTCTCTGATTTGAGTATATCATGTGTCTTATAATGCTTTATGAATTCATACTTGATTTGTTCTGTTGACACTATAATTAATAAATACTGAGTGATTGACTGCCATAGCTGTTTTAGTTTTAGTCCTTGAGTTCACAGTTTTGTGCTTTATTTGTTGACTGCTATCAAGGAATATGACTCTCGTTTGTACTGTAGTATGCTTGAGAGGAGATGCTGCGAGATTTGTGGACTTTTATGTAGTAAGCTGGTCTGGACAGAAAATGCCAGGGCTGAATTTTTGTCCCAGTCCACTCCTGCCTGTGTGTGTGCATGGTTGTTTGTCCTGTGTGTCTCTGTGATGCCCTGCAATGAACTGGCGACCTGTCCAGGGTGTACCCTGCGTATTGCCTAATGAACACTGGAGATAGGCACCATCTCCCCCGGGACCCTGCAAGGTAAGGACAATGGATGGATGGAAGTTACTCCTGGTCCTGCGTTTCCGTTTAGCTGTGACACCTTCATGGAAGGGGCCACTGGCTGAGCTGTTGCTGACAATAAATTCATCCTCTAGGCCAATGGTTCCCAACCTTTTTCCTTGAGCACCTTTTTGCCTGTGTCCAAGAGAGGCCTAGACCTGCCAACTCCAACTCCTATCCCCTCAAAAAAGAGATCAATTACAAACTTTTATTTGCAAAAAATAAACAGCAATTGTAGGTTTGCTTGTGTTATACTGCAGGCTATATAGACAATATATTATTTTTGCTTTTTGGATTTTATAAATGTAAAATTTACAAAAATACTTTTGGTAACTTCACAATCTCTGCACAGAAAAAAATGGTGCAGATCTCTAGTGACTCCCTTGGGGGGGTCCCAGACCCCATGTTGGGAACCACTGCCCTATAGACAAAACATCTAAAGCAGCTATTGCTATGTACTCCGTTTTTTCCTATAAGTTTGACTTCTGGCTCAGTAATGAAGCCACTAAAGGAGCTACTGTGTCCATTAACTCTGCATCAAAGTACTCCTTGAGCCGGTCGCATCAGATGAGCCAGGTTCTGGTTCCAGTGGACGTTTCTAGCTGTTAAAGGGGAATTTTCCTCTCCACTGTCACCACATACATGCACAGCAGAAAAGATGACGACCAGACACAGTCAGCAACGATCACTACATTCAGGAGTGATTGCTGCTGTCAGTGACTTGATGACGTTACCTAGGTTTTCTTAGACAGAAAACCTTTCACCTGTTGACATAATAAACTAAATGTGACTGCTTTGTTTGATAACTAGGATGGCTTTGGGATTTATTTTGAAAAGATATTTATGGGGATAAAGAAGGGATCTCAGATAATGCGTACCCTTGTGATCCATCCTTCGAAAGGTCAATATAACCGCACGCTCCTCTTATAAAGCTTTTATTTTGGCAAGGCTCACTGGTTTTGATGTGTTCTCACACACAATATGCTCGTTACATAATCCTCCATAAAAGCATTCATTACTCGCTCTGTTAACATGCAACACAACAGCAGACAAACCCAGCAGCACAAATAACAGTGTTTATTCGGCACCCCCGACAGGGCCGTATTTATTTATTACATGATGTTTTTTTTATGAAGGGCTTGACTGGAGCAGACCGCGGTGAGTTGGGATTTCATGATTGAACTTAATCAAATAAAATCAGTGCAGGTCTCCTGGGTGGCTGAGCAGCTTAGTGGGGTATTCTGTCCTTCACTGGTTCCTATCGCTCACAAGGGCAAATAGTCTAACTTGAACCTCCGATCTGAGTCAGTCATTTAACGTTTAACATTTAATTTTTGCTGAACAGCATGAACTCATGTGCATGGTGATTAAAATGAATTAGGTTATTGGTGGAGCACAGTGAGTTGTCAACCTGCAGCCACACTGCTGCTCCTCGTCTCAATATAAACATACCCTGGAGCAACAATACAGAAATATTGGAAGCAAAGGAATACATGATGTGACCACTATACGAGTGTAACAAAGAAAAATGCTTCGCCCAAATTATTTTTTCACCCACTCCGCTGTCTGACTCCCTGTGCCTGGACCGCCAATGTCATGACGCCGTACAAGACATAATATTTAACGCAGCCGCTTTAAATTATTCACCACTGTTGCAATTTTCATGATTTTGGTGATTACGTAGTGAAATGGTGCTGCAGGCAACGGGAAAGTATTTCTCCACAGCATTAGCAGCACTGTTGCAAAGGCAGAAGAGGACTTCCTACCGCGGACAAAGAGAGATTCTAATTCTGCTGAAGGCGTCTAAAAATGTCTCCTTCGCCATCTTCTAATGGGGGTTCTGACCCCTGGCTGGGCTCATGGAGGAGAAAAAGATTTTTGTGTATGGAGAAGTGTGGGAGAAATGCATGAATAATGGAGATTTTCTGTTGAAGCCATTTCAAACAAATCCACAAAGGCACTTCAGTTTGTAGGTTTGGCAGGGACTTCAACTGTGCCTCTGGAACCTTGTCGTTAATACAGTCACTGCGGACCAACATTCAGGTTCTGCAGGATCAGGAGCTAAAAGCCCTAAACTCTTTAATCAGGGTTAGGCTTTGATGCAATGCTGTGTTATAATTTAGGATTATGATATAATCGTGTATTTTAGTACATCTGATCCAGGCTTATTAAATATGAAGGATTAACAAGCTGATGTGGTGTGGAGACTTTGATCTTTTCTGACCACTAAATCTGCAGATTCATTGTCCAACCGTTCTTTCAGTTTTTTGAAGTGTGTTTCAGTATCTTACCAGCTCTTTGACACTTTAAAGTTTACTTGTACGGTACATTATTCTTCTTTGTCACTTAACTAAACATGCTTATTAGACCTCGGAGCTGCATTAGAAACAGTTGATCACAACAATTGATTGCAAATCTTGGCCAAACTGTACTCTACGTGTTTCATTTGGGAGTTATACATCACGAGAAATGATGGGGGGGGGTCCGGTGTACACCCTGGGGACAGGTCGCCGGTCCATCACAGGGCAACACACAGACACACAGGACAAACAACCATGCACTCACACTGTACCAAGGGGCAATTTAGTGTTTGGACTGTGGGAGGAAGCCAGATCACCGAGAGGGAACCTATGCATGCACAGGGAGAACATGCAAACTCCATGCAGAAAGACTCCAGGCCAGGATTTGAACCCAGGACATTCTTGCTTTAAGGTAACAGTGCTACCAACTGCACCACTGTGCAGGGTATGTTCTACTCTTTCATTAAAAAAAATAACTTATGAAAACAACGTATTTTAAGATAAAAATGGACAGAACATTTTAGTGCAGGAACACCTAATGAAATCCATACTTTTAATAAAGGTATCTGTAAAGCATCCTGAAAGTTTAGCATTAAGTTCCTGGAAAGTAACATGTACACTCTGGAAGAATAACCGGTAAGCTCTAGAAAAGTTACATGCAAACTACGGGAAAATAACCTGTAAATTATGGGATAGCGACTTGTAAATTCCCAGTAAAACAATACTCAAGTTGCTGGAAAGTAACTCTGTGAATGTAACTTGTTATTTCCAGGAAGATAAGATGGAACTTCCAATAAAGAAATCTGTACGTTTTAGGGAAATTAATTTGTACATTTTGAGAATGTAACCTGTAAATTCTGGGAATCCCATGAATGCACCTGTTAGACAATATTCTGAACAGTTAGTTACTTTATGCGACAGCTCAGCCACCAAAAGTGCCCCGTAACTTCCCAAAGAGTGGGAAATTCTTTCACAAACATGCTTCAGATTTACATACAGGTTAACCTGATTTATTTTACTCCTGCAGTGCTCCAGAACAGATCACACATGTTCAATTTAAAATCTAAATAATTTTCATTTTTTTGGACTTGACTGCAAAGAAAGTAATTACACACAAAAAAAATTGTATTTTGAAGCGTGAATTTGTGAATCAAAATTCTGATATACACAAACAGTAGAGTTAAAGCAGATGTTCAGTTCTGTCAATTCGAGTTTTGGACTAAAATATGACCAAGAAAGTTTCAGCTACTCAGGTTAATCTCACCTTAACCTCTGTGGGAAAGCTGCAGGATTTGTAATTTGCTCATGATTCTCCTCCAACAAAAAAACAAACCAAAAAAACATGTTTGAGGGAAAGCAGCAGGTAGAATTTAAATGAGTCAAAGACTGTCAGCTGAGCTCCGTTTGGCCTGGAAAGTCCTTAAAATCTCCTGGCTGGAGCGATCAATCTCTGTCTTCAGCCTCAACAGGGGAAAGATAGATGCATTCAATAAATGTGTTCTTGAGGAATGTGCAGGAAATGATTAAGAGTGATAAATGGGGATGCAGGAATTTGGCAGGACAGTGTTTCATGTGACATCCATTATATCATCATCTGAAGGGGAAAAAAACCAGCAGCCGAAGAAAAAACATGCCGACCACCATCATGTTTGAAGCTGGAAAAGAAGCTCTTTTGAAGCCGCTTCCTTTGAAAAACAACTCTGACTATAATAGAAGCTTTATGATTAATGTTTCATCAAATGGAAGAAGAAATCTTTTGGCTAATTAGCCCACAAATTGTCACAAAAGTCTGAAAGCGCTTTGTGTGAATGTTTTTACCTCGACAATTAGTTAGCGAGCTACTTATTGGAGATTTATTGTGAAAGGCGTGCAGCATGAGGACCTGCTATACGTTGCTTTCAGCTCAGCTTCCCTCTGTCTGCACATAATCAGGTGCTGAGGGGCCAGATCCAGATCCAGGCAAACAAACGGACCTTGTTCTGCGCTCTGTTGTTCAAATGGAGCCTTTGTTGTCGAGGATAGATGCCTACCGGGGCCCTGTTTGTCACATAGTTACTGTGTTCATCAGATTGACTCTAAAGAGATGTAGAGGGACCAAATGGAGCCGTCGTACCTTCAGAGGAATCACAGTACCTGTAGCAGAGAGACGGCTTCAAAGTGAGCGTTGTTCTTAGAGAAATACACGCCGGCTTTTATCGTTCTCTCCCGTTGTCTCTTGTTGGTTGTTGTAGTTTTTAACTTTATCAGATGCTGTTTTAGATGCTTTGATTTTTCTCGTGTGCAACATATAAATAATCTGCTCCAGCGTGGTCTTTCTGGGCTCACGACAGACTTTCAGAAAACGTATTCCCTGCTTCAGCCGCTGGGGAAAGGCAATGCTTCCTGGGGGTCATATTAATTCTCCAGCCACATAGCTAGGCTTGATTGATTTAGAGTCTATTCTTAGTTGGCATTTGGCTTAGTGCTAAATGATTTTCAGCTCAAACACTCTCTCTGCTCTTGCCAGCTTTTCTCTCCTCCCTTTTTCCCTCTCTCGCTCTCTTTTCCTCTTTGGCTTTTTTCCCTCCATCTAGCCTCCATCTTTGCCATCCTCTTGCACCTCATCCTCCTTGTCCTGCTCCCTAATTAAGTCTCTTTGCCTTTTCCCCGCTCTCCTCCCTCCATCACTCCTAATTCCTGGGTGGAAAAAGCCTCGGCTTGCACTCCGGCTGGCTGAGAACAGCTGCCTCTCCAACTGCTCAAGCATGGACAGAGCTTGTTACAGAGAAAGACAAACTACTTCTTAAGCAGGATGTCACGAGCGCATGACTCTTTTCACAATGTCTTTTTAGAAGTTCGGAGCAGAAACAGCTCTCGCAGAGAGCTCCACTTGATTGCTCGACTTAAGAAGACAAGTAGAAGGCCCACTGTTTCACTTTCTTTACATCATTTTGGTTGGTACATTTGGAAAAGCTTTGTGCTGTATGGCATCACAGGATTTGTGCACATCCATGAAAAAACATGAATCAAACACTGTAACAGATAATCTATATGACACTCTGGGAGCTGGAGGAGGTTCCCTCTGGCAGGAAGGAAACGTTCCTCTGCAGTCTGGAGCAAGATCCAAAGACACCATGTGTCAAATTCTTGTTTGGGCCCTTTTAGGCGTCACATGTTAGCATATTTAGCTTTCTGTGTTTAAGTGTTTCTTCTTAAAGTGGAATTTAATTGTTTAGAGTTATGATAAAGTAGAGCGCAGGATATCGTCTTGTCATGCCGTTTAGAAGCGGAGACAGCGGAGCATATTTTAGATGATTCGATCCAATCCGTCACCTAATGTATCCCTGTGTTGTCAAACAAGCTGCAGTAGAACCGTCTCATTATTAATACATATGGTTTATTAGCTTTTATTAACACAGCATTTCTTTTCTGTAACGAGGTCATTTATAAGGCATTTTAAAAAGAGACCATTATTTATGTGACTTCAATACTTAAAAAAACAATAAATAAAAGCAAAAATGATTAGAATATGATTTAAGAAGGGTTGAAATAGACTGTTCTGGTATTTGAAGATAAAGATTTGATATAATTTTCAATGCATTGCAATATAAACTAAAGAAATTCACCAAAAATGTAAAAAAAAAAAAAAAAAATGAGCATAACCATTAGAGAAACAAAATTGTCAGCAAATCAACCTGAATGGAAAAAGTGTAAGCTGAAAATTCCTTAACAAGCTGAGCGAGCAGCAGTGAATGAACACCTAGGTTGTTTTCACGCCTGATGGTCCAGTAGACTCCGTTTGATTGGGGACCAAAATTGCAACATTGATGCTTTTTTAAGCCGCTGCGGTTCACTTCCTTACTGAATTTCTTACTTACCAAACAAATCCAACCTTTTGAGCAACATGTTTGCCTCCCCGCCTGTGGTGGCGCTATGATGGCGCTGCATCAACAAGCACTGAACACAGGGACACTTCCTGTTCTGTGAAATGTAAACAAACGTGGAGCAGCATCAGATTTTAGCGGTTTTAGGATTCCTTTGTTGTCTTTGACGATTATGTTGCAGCAATGTGCTCAGCATGAGGAGAGAACGAGGCAGAGGGGTTTTTGCTCGGTTGTTTTGGTTGTATTTACCCAGAATGCCCTGTGCTGTAGTCCGCTTTCTGCTTTGACATTCACATATGCAATCGAACACATATGCAGAGTTCACTTTAACCGAGACGAGACCTCAGTTTTTAGGCGGACCAGAGTTCGATGTTTTGGACCACATCAGAGTTCTACTGCTTAGTCATTCCTCCGCAAACGAACCGGACTTTCTGGGCCAACGAATTAGAGTTTGATTAAAACCAACTAAACAGGGCTGGTGTGAATGCACACTTAAATCCTTACAGTTAAAAATGTGTGCTAGTAAAATTAGGGACAGGACAAGCTATTGCTTCTTCGAACCCTTTTGTTTATTATCTTTCTTGGAAATCTGTTTTTTTATGTTTTCTCTTATTTTCCTGTATTTGTTGTGTTGACACTTGAATTGTTCGAAATGAAATAAAGAAAAAAAAGAAAAAGAAAATCCTGACAGAATTGTAGCACAGCAAGTGAGTGCATGAATGTTTGTAGCATGAACTGATAGACTATATCTTATAAATATTATTTTATACTCATAGGTTAATATATCATTCAAATTCAATTCAAAAATACTTTATTGATCCCAGAGGGAAATTAGGTGTTGGTATAGCTCATATAATTAATTCTTTAAGGAGTTGTTGTAGATGATGATGGCTGTGGACAGGAAGGATTTCCTGTAGCGGTCTGTGTTGCAGCAAAACTGAAGGAGCCTCCGACTGAAGACGCTCTGTTGTTGCAGGATAGTCTTATAAAGAGGATGCTCAGGGTTGTCCATAATTGTGTTGATTTTATGAAGAATCCTTCTTTGCATTATCATCTCCAGATGTTCCACTGTCGTCCCCAGAACAGAACCAGAACCTCCTTTATCAGGTTGTTGAGCCTTTTTAAGTCCCTGGCTCTGATGCTGCTACCCCAACAGATGACGGCTGAAGAGATTACACTCTCCACAACAGACTTGTAGAAGATCTGCAGCATCTTGCTGCAAACCTTGAAGGACCTAAGCTTCCTCAAGAAGTCCAGTCTGCTCTGTCCCTTCTTGTAGACGGCTTCACTGTTCAGTCTCCAGTCCAGTCTGTTGTCCAGGTGAACTATGAGGTATTTATATTCCTCAACCACCTCCACTTCTTCTCCCATGATGGAAACAGTGTTTGACTTATCCCTGTTTCTTCTGAAATCTACAATCATCTCCTTTGTTTTGTTCACATTCAAGGTGAGACGATTGTTTCCACACCATGTCACAAAGCGGTCCACCAGCTCTCTGTACTCAGCTTCTTGTCCATCTCTGATACATCTGAGTATTTCTGCAGATGACAGGTCTCTGATTTGTACTGGAAGTCTGAGGTGTACAGAGTGAAAAGGAATGGTGAGAGTACGGTCCCCTGTGGTGCTCCTGTGCTGCTGATCACCTGGTTTGACACACAATTCTTCAGTCTCACAAATTGTGGTCTGTTGGTCAGGTAGTCATTGATCCAGGCGATTGTTGAGGGCTCCACTTGTGTCTTCAGGAGTTTCTGACAAAGCAAATCAGGATGAATTGTGTTAAATGCACTGGAGAAATCAAAGAACATGATCCTCACAGTGCTGCCTGCTTTGTCCAGATGACAGTGGGTTGGTTGAAGCAGGTGGATGATGGCATCTTCAACTCCACAGCGATAAGCAAACTGCAGCGGGTCTTGATATATGTAAAATAAACAGATGCAATATCCTGACCAGCTACTTATTAAAAATGGTCATCAACATACATCTGAAACCCCCCACCGGGACATTAATATGGCAAATCATTTATATATCAAAAATAAAAAGAAATGGACCAAGTACTGAGACTTGAAGTACCCCTATATTCATTTTGATAAATATTGATTTTGCCACCTATAAGAACATGTTTTTCAATATTGGCAAGATTTGATTTAAACTACTTTAAAGATATTATAGAAAAAAATCATGTTTGATCATTTTTGACAAAGATTTTCATGATTTAAGTCATTAAACGCCTATTATAAATCCAGTAAAACTGCTCCAACTCCTTTTACTCTGATCAGGTGATTATTAATTAGTAGACTTCGTTGAATAGTCGGCATGTAAACCAAAGGTGTGAAAATTCTGACGAGATTCTGAGTACTTCGTTAGATGATTCTACACATCCTGTCCAGGACCTTTTGGAAAAACATTTCAAATACTTATTGAATGACTCACTACATAAAAACTGTTGTTGTTGCCAACTGTTTAAGTTGTTACTCAAGGCAACATGTTGACTCCACTCTTATGTAATCCATCATGGAGGCCTTGCTCCTGGTGGAAATGTGTGGGCCTCTCAAAGGTTATTTTGCAGGCAGACTGAAGAGTCTGGTGCTAACACTGCTCTGCGTGTTAAATGGCAGCAGGTTTCAAAATGAAATAGACTCTGCTGATATTTAGCTCCGACTCAGAGTCATTACCGGGTCGAGGGTCAGACTCAAACGACAGGCACAAACACTCAGAGATCCACGTGCTGCCTCGATTCAGGTGGAACAAACCGCAGCAGGCGGGATTTGATTTCAGGGAGAATAACCGGTGATTGGAGGAGACGGGGAACTGACTGGCTGCAACCTTACTGAGCTCTAAAGAAGAATCATTGTAAATCACATGCATGTGCAGTAAAACATTTTAACAGGATTTTGAATTTACATGCTGCCAAGTGTTGAGGACATCATGATGATCACAATAACAGTAATACTTCTCACAGCATCCATTAGTAATTAATGCAGCCTGTCAGTTCTGTCCAGTCTTATATGGGTCACTGTGAGGGGCTGATTTATGGAGGCTAACAGCAAAACTTCCTATCTGCCCAGTTTTATACGTCCATTAGGCCCTCTTTAGGTGTTATTGATGGGCCTGCTGAGATGCATCATTTATGTCACTGCTTCTGACACAAGTATTGTAGATCAGAACCAGTGCTGCATTTCCCCCATCAGCCGCCTGTTATGTCTCCCTGTCCATCCTCTGCACTAACTTCAGATGCGTGCAGACAGACAGTTATGGGTGAACACTTTTAGTTTCACTACTGCTGATGTGGCTCACCAATCTCCAAACAGCTGGTGGACAAACTTCAATTCCCAAATGTGTCTGCAACATTTGGTGCATGGCGTCCAAAGTAACAAAACGCCTCTATGATTAATGGCAAGGACTGTTTTAATTGCAGCCAGTCATAAATTGTCTATTGAATTACAACTTATAGATTCCAGAGAGAGGCTCCATGAAGCTGCAGTTGCCATGTTGTGGAGGGGGCTTTCTGCATAGAGTTTGCTCTTTGAGGCTTCCTGCCTCTTTCCAAAAGCATGCATTTTAGGTTAATTAGCCACTATCGGTTGCCTTTAGGTCTGAGTGTGTTTTTGAATGGATACTGTCTTCTGTGTCTCTGTGAGGGACTGGTGATCTGTCCAGATTGTACCCAGTTTACACATTTGCACTATCGGAATTTCAGGGTAATATCTGACGGGGTAAATCTGTGGTCCTCTTAGCCGTTGTGTCTCCATATAAAATAGGCCCTTTAAGGAATTTGCTAATGTAATGGTTATAAAATGTTTGGTTAAAAGAAAACACAGAAAATAACAGACAAATTAATATTGCTTTGAATTATTTGGGGAAAATTATCTTTATTTCATGGTAAGATGTGGAAAATGTACATGCTTAAAAAAGGCATAATTAATTCCTTTATTTCGTTAAAATTCATAAAAATAAGATGCACAATGATTTCTGATCTAGTGTTCTATGAGCGATTATTCTGGTCTAGCCGATATAAAAGTCACAAAATGATGCAGTAAAATGCATAATGCATTCAAAAAGTGTAATGTTGCTTTCCGACCACAGTTGGTTCAGTTCCTTAGAGAGTTACAGCTTTTCAAAATGTATGTTTTAGGAGTTCATTTACCGATCGTGTCTCGACTGGTTTTGCCTGAGTTGGCGCAGGGGAAACGCGTTGCCATTGACTATATGCAGTGTTGCCAACTTAGTGACTTTGTCGCTATTTCTAACGACTTTTCGGACCCCCTTAACGACTTGTTTTCCAAAAAGCGCCTAGCGACAAATCTAGCGACATTTCTGACCACCCTTAGCTACTTTCTGTGAAACTTTGTCTCCGATATTTCCTGCATTTTAAAAACCCAGCTTGCTCCTTCCTCACGCTCAGAAAGGGAATGATCTGCGCATGTGTATGCTGCATGATCAGAGTATGTCGACTGACCAATCATAAACCTTTTTCGGTTCATTTCATCCACTCACAAACGAAGTTGTTTTGTAGTTAATGTAAATTCAAAAGTAAAAAAATAAATCTGCATGTATATAAGACCGATCATTCAATGGGAATTAAGGCAGAAGCTGCATCGCACACCTGTGGTGCATTCAAGGAACGTTCGAAATGTATGGTGAGTTCAAAAACGTAGGACATTTAAAACTTATGACAAAAAAAAAAACCCACTGAAAATAATATCATAAGCAATAAACTTCTGTTCAGGCATGGGCCGGTTACCGGTTTCAAGGTATACTGCGGTATGAAAAAGTCAAGGTTTCAAAACCACTCAAATTTTCCGTCATACCGTCCCGGCGGTATAAGCGTTTGTTTGTTTTTATGTGACGTCTCACCAGGGAGAAAGTAAAGGTCCCTCTCCCTCATGCTGTGTGAAGCTGCAGCGTAAAGCGCCACTCCCCCGCCTCTCCCTCCCGCACACTTGTGTTTGTTGTGAGTGACAAACGGGCTGCGCTGCAGGCTGTGTGATGACTGAAGGAGGCGAGCATCCAGAACTTTTTCCACCGTCTCTAAGCGGATGTTTGGGAATACTTCGGCTACCGTATAAAGCCAGACGTTCACGGCTTGGAAGAAGAATCACCCGACGTGCAAAACGTGCTTGAGAACAGTGGCAGCCCGAGGAGACAATACATCGAATATGATTCAAGGTAAAGTTAATGCTGTCTTGAAATGAATGAGCGTATTAGTGTCTGACATTATTGAGGTGAGCTTGTTACCTTGGCAGATATGGTAACTACCTTATCTTTTCTTTTCTTCATCTCTATCCTTAGTAGCTTTTTTTAACTGAGGCAGATAATGGTAACTAGCATGCTAATGTTGATTTATCTTAGCATGCTAGTTAGTTACCATATCTGCATCAGTAAAAAGTGTTTTCCTTTAAAAAAAATAAATTACTGACATTCAAAATACCCATTTTAGAGCTGTAATCATAATACCGTGAAACCGCGATATTTTTGCCTACGGTTATCATACCGTCAGAATCTCATACCGGCCCGTGCCTACTTCTGTTTAATGTCGGTTGTCAATGGTTGGCAAGAAACATTTGATGCATGCTAAATATGCACTACTTATTTTTACAAAGTACTAAAAAACAAACAAACATCTATATTCTCTCTATTAATTTCGTCTTCTTGAGATATCTCAGCAAATGTATGTTTCAGAACGTAACTTTTTTTTTAAAGGTCTTTGATGTCCAGTTGCAATTTGATATCTTGTCAATTTTATAGGCTTCCAGTTTTCCCAACAGTTTACTTCAGGCAAAATAATATTATGTTCCACTGTCTCTTCTTGAAGACAAAAGTCACATTTCCCTGCAGCATGTTTCCCCTGTTAAAACAATGTATTGTTTAAACAATGTATTAATAAATGTATTATTTAACCTGTATGATCAAATCCTAATCTAAATAGAATTTTTTTCTCCTGTTTCATTTGTCATCACGTGATGACATCATGACATTATGCAAATTAGCGTATGACGTCATCTGACGTCATCTAGCGACTTTCTGGGGCAACTTCAGCTACTTTCTGTCAGACAGTTGGCATCACTGTGTAGATGTTGCTTCTGCTCGTCCATTACAACGCTGGAAGTGACAGAAGTAACATCCTGTCTGTGTCTGCTCTTCAATATCCCCCTTTAAAGAAAACAAACGGAACTGTGACAAGTTTTATAGCACGATTTATGTTTAATAAGTTTAGAAAATGAGCAGGAAGTGTTCACCGTAACATTAACCGCTTGAGTAAATGCGGCTTTCGGTAAGAGTTGCACAAAGCAGTGTTTCCTTGCAAGCTGTGTCCCGTGGCACACTTGCTGTTGCTTTGGAGGTATAGCTATAACGTTTTGTGCAATGTTTGGCACTCAGGGAAAATATATTTTGTGTATAGAATATTGTTATACTGTTTTGTATGAGTTAATGGCTGTAATTTTATAAGGCAGTTTATTCAGATAAGCATTATTCATAGATATCACGTATTTAACTTTTGTAATGTAGGATGTTTCCAATGGTGCTGTAGTTATACAGTTTGCTTCTCATCCTGAAAATATCATGAACCAGTCTTAATTTTTAGTAGCACAAATGCATTTTGGGCAACTAATGTGCTGTGTGATTCGGGGTTTTTTTTCCCTGAATTACTATTCCACAAGTAACTGTGTATTGTTTAAAAATGTTCTTGAAATAACATTACAATGCTGGAAGTGACAGAAGTAACACCGTGTCTGTTCTTTAACATTCCCCTTTACAGGGGCATTTCGGCAGGGAGTAGCTTTATTTATCAGCGCCAAAAGGCACCCACAGCAGCAGAGATAAAAAGAGAACAACAATGGAAGAAGCAGAGATGGTAACTGTGTTTCTGTTTGCTTTGTTGCTATGCCAGAAACTCCAGCGTTTTTACACAGCTCATTTCCGTCTGAGTTACAACCAATCAGCATGAGTTAACCGCAGCTCTGACTCATACCCCAAGACTGGTACTTGGTTGGTTCATGAAATTAGCACGAAAACGAGCCTGTGAAGAGGAGACATGCCCATCCCATGAAGGTCCACTAGGTTCCGATAGTTGAAACGCGCCTATTGACTACTGGAGACAGTCACTGGACCAGACCATGCAAGGAGTAAGAAAGTAGAAAAAAATGGATGGATGCTTGGATTCTGAACTGCTCCTTGGATGGATGGTAGGGTGACCAGCTGTTTCACTTTGTGTGAAACTCTTTTATGTTTCACATTCTGATTGGCTTTCAAAAGATAAAACAGATAGCTATTGCTGTTTTTTATCTGATTTTTCCTTTTTGACCAACAAGTTTAGTGAAACAAATAAATGAAACCCAAGTTCTGGTGTGTCAACAACCAGCTATGTTTCTGTAGATGTTTGTATTAGAAAATCCAGTAACAGCAGTTACCAGAAAAGAGAACAAACTAGTTAAACCCATCTGGGTTTGTAAAGTCTCTGCGTAGCTAAAGCTGTGAGGGATTAGTAGCTACAAACTCTGGTGCTATTCTGCTGGTTTCTATGGAACAGAACCATGTGTGAAAATGCAGTTACTGTAATGAAGGGTGACAAATTGAGACTCTTTGATCCACGATGCTGCTCTAATGCTTTTTATGAGCATTAACTTGTTTTGTTATTTAATGTTTATTTGCATACAATTTCAATACAATACAGTGACTGGATTTGGATTAGAAAGTTGAATTAGAAAGTGTGCTAAACAAATAAAATTGCCTTGCCTTGCATACCTAGGTGGACTCCATTTACTAATGAGATTACTTCTAATTGTGATTGGTTGTTGTAGATTTTATTTTAGGGCATAAGTATGTCTGTTACACTTTTCAAATCTGAAATTTGTAAAAGAAAAATTTTTTTTTTTGAAGTTTCGTGTTTTCCTGCAAGGATTATGTCTCTTTGCTTGAACTTTATGTCTCTGCAAACACTTCTGGCCATGACTGCTAACGCAATATAGTGAAACCTCTGATCAGGCAGAAAGCTTGCCCACACTGCAAAGGGAGCAATGTATAGATTATATAAGTGTTTAGAGCCTGTCAGCTGGTGCATACAGCTAATTCAGCCACCATTCGAGAAACAAGCTGCTGAAGCAAACCACAAGGGCGATATGATAATTGTGCATGTGCCATCTCTATCAGCTCTCTCCTGAGCCACTTTTACGTCTCCACCCTCTCGCTCAGCTGGTGAAGGAACTATGAAGTCGCCCATACTGCAGCATACTTCCTTAAACGGACAACAGCTAACTGTAATGTTTATTCACATGTCAGCGGATTCTATATAGGGCTCATGAAGGGGTGGGGGGAGAGAATCTGCAGTAGCTGGAGTCCTCCCCGTCGCGGACCTGACCGCCAACAAAGCAGGCAAGTCTCACAGATTCAGTCAAAAAGTGAGAGCGTTGTTTTTTAATTCTTTGTTCTCGTCTCTTGGGGATCAAGACCTTGAAGCGTGGAACAGCCTAACCTCTTTAAGAGACGAGGTTTATTGAAGCAGAGGAGGCTGCAGAGACGAGGTGGGAATCTATCAGCCTCGTCTTTGTCTCCAGCATCACAAAAGAGCAGAATTAAAAGCTCTCAAGGCTGAGCAGAAATGAAAGGGAGTTTTATGAAAAGCAGAGGTTAAAGCAGATTTAGCCAAGAGATTTTAACCTTTTATGGAACAAAACAACTATTTTCCTGCTGATGAAATCAACAAAACTGTAATAAGTCACTTATTGCTGCAGTTAATTACCTTCACTTGCTGCTGAAGAACAAAGACAGTGTGATGAGTGTCACCATTATGCGTCTCCTCGTGATTTTGTTTACACAACCATTCAAATAAAGGTTGAGATCTGGCTTCAGGGATCCATCCCACTGCTTTCCCCTTTAATAAGACTAGAAGGATGCCAATTATGGACCCTTTGCTACGGCCTCAACTCCCAAACCTCCCCATTAAATTGGACGCTTGAGTTGTGGATGTGTACTGAATGCCTACCCAGTCCTGGACACATCTTCAGAGAGCCGGGGAGACGAGAAACGGCTGGAGCGAGTGTACGGCGAGCTGCTTGTGTTTAGAAGGTTAAAGTGAAATGTGTCGTTGATTCATCATCTGCCGTCCGAGTCTGGGGGCCTTGAGAGGAATGTGGGATGCAGAGAGAAGAGGTAATGGATCCTTATAAACAGGATTAGGAGGACACAGACAAAGTGGAAGAGGAAGAGATGAGGCGGGGGTCGTCATCTATCTCAGTGGAGATGATTTACGGATGATCTGCACATGAATGTCGGAATTTATTAAACTGGCTGCGAGATGCACTTCATACGATACTGTGTTACCAAAGTCTTTCAGGTTAATTTTGTGTGCCACTGTGAAGGCAGAGGAAATCCACAGCTTATCAGAGGTATTGAGGCTCTGCTGCATAGAACAACGTCTGCATATTTCTATGCATATAATATAATGTCTATAATATGATATAATATATTATACATATAATCTCCCTTATGGAAAAACACATGTTTTCACATGGGCAAAATTATATGTGATCACTGAAAACATGTGAGATGTGTGAAAAACATGTGACCACCTGTGTTTTGCACAGATTTCGCATGTGAATTTGGAACATTTTCATGGTAATAAACTGTGAAACACATGGATATTCACATGTGAGTTCCCTCGGCTGTCCTTTAGCATGGATAGGCTGGCGATGGCCTAAAAGAGGCTGGAGACTCAAATAGTTTTGATCTTAAAACATGAAAATGACGTATCGAAACTGACGAACAGAATCAAGTAGAAGTTAGAAGCATCACAAGAGGAGGAAGCAGTGCACAAAAAAAGGAAAATTGGTCCAAACATATGGGGAATGCAGTCTATGTTTTAATGAATATATCTTGTTTGCATCAAATGTTTCTGTTCCTGGTGGCTCTGTTGGCAGAGGAGAGGTTTTCAAGGCTGGGTCTCTTTCGTTCCAGCACATTAAGAAATCATGAGACTGTCAGAACACAGCAGAACAAATAAAGCCCAAACAGCTTTGATCACCCTGTGTGCAACACCTCAACCTGTCCTCACAGTTCAAATTCACACAAGAATTAGACTGAGACTTAGGAATGGACAACAATGTCAACTATTTTAAAGAGAGTTTCTAACAATATTCAAATCAGTTGGCATGATTTTAACAACCTGGGAGCACAGAAGGAACAAGGTAGGCTGAAGCAAAGGTAACTCGGGATCGAGACCGCTACAGATCCTTCATTTTGGTCAATCACCAGAAAACCCTTCGTCTTCAGATTCAGCATGGACAACAGAGAACTGGTGTTGTATATGGTTGGCGGCCGTCTTCAAAGTGCTGGGATGATGAACCTTAAACCTACGAAGCTTCTGATAAAAATACACGTGCTGATGAGCTTTTTTACACACCGCATCGACACGGGGATCAAAGGACAGGCTGTCGTCCAAATGGGTACCAAGGTATTTGTAATTTCTGACAAACTCCACTGTTTGGTTCTCGATCTTGACAGGAGGTTGATTGAAAGCATTTCTTTAGTTTTATTAATATTGATGTTCAAGAAAGAGGACCTACACCAGTCAGTGAAATCTTCCACTACATGTCCGTGATCGGGGTTATCACTGCTAAGCAAGTAGACAGTAACTGAGTTGTCTGCAGACTTTACAATGCTGCGATTCCCATGTTGGCTGCAGCACTCATTTGCATATAAAACAAATAATAAAGGTGAGAGAACACAGCCCTGGGTGATCCAGTGGAGGAGATGAATGTGTCGGGCATCCTTACTCTCGCATGTTGTGGCCTCTCTGGTAAAAAGTCAATCAACCAAGCTATAAGACCCAGATCAGTGCTGTGGTATTCCCTCAGTCTTTCAGTTAAAATATGCGGCTGAATGCAATTAAAGGCGGATGAATAATCGATGAATAAAAGACGAGCAAAAGTGGTGGGTTACAACTAAGTTAAGCAGGGTGCCTACTGCATCCTCAAGACGTCTGCCTGACCTGTAAGCAAACTGCAGAGGGTCCAGATGATCCTGGACACAGTTCAGAAGTCACTTCTTGACAATTTTTTCAAATGACTTCCTAACCAAGGATGTTAGCAACAGGTCTGAAGCTATTAAGAATTTTAGGAGATGCAGATTTAGGTACTGAAAGAATAATGAAATCTTTCCAGAGTGAGAGGACCTTGTGAAGCTGGAGGGACACTGAAAAAAATAAAGCTAAAAATATTTGCCAGCTGAAGAGCACAGTTCCCAAGAACACGACCTCCAATACCATCAGGGCCGGGATGTTTCCTCTCTTTAACTTCCTGAAAAAGTCGAACAACATTGCCCCTCTCAATAACCACAGTGCTCTGAGAAGGGAGAATATTTCTAAAATCAGAAACATTAAAACGATTTAAAACAGCGTTCAAATAATTGGAAAGCACCAGCTCTGATTGCCCTTTTAGGGAAATGTGATCCTACCGATCCTTGGACATAGCATCTTATATAGACCTCTGAACAAACACACATTACAGAATATGGGTTTCCTTTACATATGGCCTTTCCTAGCATGTCTTCCCATGCATTTTAGTCCTTACTGTTGTGCCGGAACCCATAATTCTTCTCATCTAGACGGTTCCCATGTGGGAGACCTGGTTAGAAATATGTGGAAAGGCCTTTTTGCTATCAGGCATCACACTACCAAGCATGTGAGAACCTCCATGCTTATTTTTGCTCTGTCTCCTCAGCTCCTCTACCAGCACCAGCAGCTCCCACCAAAAAGCTACTAAACCTCCACCGCTCTCCCCAAAACCCCATCCATCTGCTGGAACACCACTTAACCTGCTGTATCGTCTTTCTGGATTCCAAGTTATTTCACTTTCATTGTGGTCCATAAACATAATGTACATTTTTCTGACGATGTATGGGTCTGCATTTGGGTCAAACACAGATCAAATACCTAAAAGAAATGTCCTCCTTTTGAAATATTTACTAGACAAAGTACAAGCTTGGTCCTAAAAATGTAATATTTGATACTTTTTATAATAATTCTAACATACATGAGCTCATTAACATTAAACGCAGTTGAAACAGAGAGGAAAACACTGATTTATAACAGCCTTTGGCTGTCAGGATGGAGAATAATTCACCTTGTGTTGCATGGTGCACCCTGGATGTCTGGATATGTCCTGTTTTATTTTATAGCAGACTGGGGAACATTCTTCTCTCCTTTAATAGTGCTATGATTTTTGATTCAGGTCACAACACCGTGTTGAGCTATATTACTCCTTGAGCTGAGCGGCGGCCCCACCGCACAGTGATGGTGAAGGTGACGATACTGCGGCGCTGTCCTGAGGCAGCCGTGAGCACAAGTCGTTTTAATTAGTTTTAACGAGATTTTATCCTGTTCCTGGTTCATGACTCATGTACCAACCTTCTCATTCTCAAGGACTCACGGATTTTCTTTACAGGATGACCTCAACCCAGGAAACACTTACGGTGCAATAACCTGCATTTAAACTGCTTCAGTTCATTTATCTGTCTGTTAACAGGATTGCTTTGGGAAAATAAAAGATGAACAGACTTCAATATAGAGGTGGGGCATGGCTTCACTTAGAGGTGATTAACCTATAGAGGCGGGAGGAGGCGTCACTTTGAACAAAGCATGGATCTGTAAAGACAAGTAATAGAAGTGATAGCAGCGAGTCTGCTGAGTGATTCAGCTCAGTTTGTTTACATGGAGCATATTCACTGCAAATGTCATCTCAAGGCACTTTACGAGAGGAACGGGTCTATTTATCATCCAGTTATATAGACATCCAGTTTTAATTTAGTTCATTTAAGTCCAGTTCATTCCAACAGAGTTCAGCCCACCTTAATTTATGAAGCACTTTAAAATAAACCAAGGTTTACAAAGTGCAGCACACATGCAAATGATATAAAAATGAAGGAAAATCCAAATGCTTAAAAACAGTCAACCTCCTAAAAGTTCAGAGAGAGAAGAGGCCTTTTTGACATGCAAAGGCAGGTCATTCCACTCTGGAGCTGCTACAGTGAAATCCCGCTCACCTGTAAGTTTCCGCGTGGTTTTAGGCACATCAATGAACTGCTGGTTAGCAGACCTACGGGAGCGGGCGGGTATACAGTATATGGCTGCAACAGCTCAGAGAGCTAGGGTGGGAGTGCAGGCCTTTAAAACAGGATCCTAAAATGTAAAGACAGTCAGTGTAGAGACGTTAAAATGGGGCTAATGTGCTCAGACCTTTTTGGTGAACGCTAAAAGACACACTTCAGCATTTTGCACAACAACCTGCAGATGCCTAAAGGTTGCAACACTAATCCCGAAATAAATGTTACAGAAATCCAGCCTTAATGTAGCAAACCCATGGGTTGATTGGGCTCAAATTACAAAAAGCTAGATCTTACAAAAGCCCTAATCTGGCGTTCAACTTTAGGACCTACACCATTTCACCTCCCAAAGTCGAGATGATTGGTCTAACTTATTGTGGCAAAAACATGATCAGAATCAGAATCAAAAGGTTTTATTGCCATATGTGTGAACAGGTTCACAACATTAGGAAATCGCTGTGGTACTTTGTGCAAACAAAATAAACACTTCTAATCATGCAGTAAATAAAAATTAGGGCTGGGTATTGTTGGGAATTTCACAATTCGATTTCGATTCAATACGATATTGATTTATTAGCTTCAATATCGATTCAATAATAAGTAAATACACTAGTAATTAAGTACCTGAGTATATTTTTAAATAAATGAGCCAAACGTCGGCTTTTAACGTTGGTGGTGCCGGCATGAACGAAGTGCAGCTGCTGTACGCCATCTTGCTGTTTTTGTACAACGCTGAACGCTCTCACTAGTGTTGCCCACAGCGCTGCCACTGGCCGGTGGGCTGAATCGATTCATAGGATTTGATGAATCGATATTGAATTGAGAAACAAATAATTGCAATGCATTGCCGAATCGATATTTTTACCCAGCCCTAATAAAAATGAAAAATAAAATGGGGTAAACAGATTAATATATACATGAGTGCAGATTATGATCAGTGCTAAAATCAGACAGACAGCTTCCTGCCTGAGGGGAGCAGGTCAAAAAGTCAGTGTCCAGGGTGAGAAGGGTCGGCTGTGATCGACCAAGTGTCCTGGAGGTGTACAGGTCCTGTAGAGATGGGAGTCTGCAGCCAATCAACTTCTCAGCAGAGCCCACAGCATGCTGCAGTCTCTGTTTGTCCCTGATGGTAGTTCCAGTGATGGAGGAGGTTAGGTGGTCCAGGAGTCCGAGACCTTCTTCCCCAGTCTCACATCCTGCTTCCTGTCAGTCAGGAAGTCAGTGATCCACCTGCAGATGCGATCAGGCACGTTCATCTGGGATAGCTTGCCTTGGAGGAGGTCTGGGAGGATGGTGTTGAAGGCAGAGCTGAAGTCCACAAACAGGATCCTGGCGTAGGTTCCCGGGAAGTCCAGATGCTGCAGGATGAAGTGAAGAGCCATGTTGATGGCATTATCTACAGGCCTGTTGGCTCTGTAGGTAAACTGCAGGGGGTCCAGGAGGGGCTTTGTGAGGGTCTTGAGGTAGGACAGAACCAGGCGGTCATTGAGTCCAATGATCCTTGGCTTTTTGGGGACAGGGACTATGGTGGAGGTCTCATCAGAATCCATTATTTCTGTTTTATGCTCATTTAAACATGAAAAGTTCAAAGCCATCCAGGCCTTTATGAAATTAAGACATTTGAACAGTGAGTCCACTGAGAAACCCTTTTGTCTTTCTGAGAGGGAGATAAATCTGGGAGTGTTGTAATAGAATCAGGATGTAGCAGATTTATGAAGAGAAAAAGGGGGCCTAATACTGAACCCTGTAGGACCCCAAATTGAATGGAAGCAGCCGAGGATAAAAATTCAGAAAGAGAAAGTTTCTTCTGCCAATCAAAGTTTGATTCAGATGCAGCTAAATAGAGCCTAATTCAGTTCTAGTACAATAATACAATCAAGATGATCATGTAACACCTTTTGGTAAAGAATGGATTATCTAAGAAAGCCCATCTGATTGCAACCAGTCACTGTTTCTGCAGCAGTTCCTCTACCTGAGCAACCATATGGTGTTAGATTCCTTAGTTGTTTGTGTTTTGAGTTTTTCATTTAACTTATTTAGTTTAAATTATCATTTTAGTTTACTGCTTGACATTGTGTTATTTTGGCATTTTCTTATTTCTGTATTTTCTCCTTCCTTGTCCTTAGATGTTCTTAGTTTTGATGTTTTACCTTTAATTTTGCTTCCCTGGTTTATCAGTCTTTGTTCCTCTTAGATTTCTTATCCTCAGTTTAATTTCTGGTTTCTTATTTAGGATTGTTTTCTGTTTGATCCTTTCCTGTTGTCTCCCTGCCACTCTGCTCCTGACCCACTGTTAACTGATCACCTTCACCTGCAACTGCTTCTCTTAATTAGTCCTTAGCCTTTTCTCTGTCGCTTCCTCTCTCCCTCCTCAGTATAAATACTGCTCTCATTCAATCTATACTCACTTGATGGAGCAGCTCTGTTTCCTTGGTTGTGATTGGTTCTGTTTCTAGACTTTTCTTCATTTTTTTTCTAGTTGAGGCGTTGCTGTTTGGACAATTATTCCCTCTGGTTCTTGATTCTGTGCAGCTGGAAGTATTTTTACTCTTATTTTTTGCTAGTTGTTTCGCCTCTGATGCATCACCCGGGCAACAAGTATCATGTTCACAAGCACTAGCAGGTGATTAGCATCTCAAAAGCTCAAATAATACCTGAACTACAACCTGAAATCTCAGGAGAGTTTAAAAGGAGACTTCATGGATGCGGAGCAGAACTAGAGAGCAGAGAGGGAAAGAAGAAATTCAAACCATGTCTTCCATCCATCATAATAGGCCAGGATTAAATCCCCTACTCCAACGTCTCTGACCATATGGCCAGAGTGAGATTTAAAGAGTGGCAAAACCAAAGGAGGTGGATTAGCAGTGCTTGTCAACAACTGATGGTGTCATCCAGGACATGTTACTGTGGAATATCATCTCTGCTGGCTGGATATTGAGCTGTTAATACGTAGTTAAATGTTCAGTAAATTAAAGATGCTCTGTAATATTTAGATCAGACATACAACAATAAGTTCAAACTGAACTGGTCTGTTTCAGTTCTTTGTGTTAAAGGCAGTATCGGTGCAATAAAAGCTTTGGAGGCAGCTATCTAAGAAAAATGAACTTCCACAAGTTCTTTACTGGTTGACATGAACATATGTATGTCATGATGGTCATGAGACTGTCATATAGCAACAGTCTTCAGTTTTGTTGTGACTGCGTGTATGCAAGGATGAAACTATGAAAAGCTCTAACATGTTGACAGAACGCCGTTCCGATGTGGACGGCACATGAAGCATCAGCGGTTAAAGGAAAGAAGTAAAACAAGGCACCAAATGACCGCCCTTACATAGGCGTAATATGTCATATGTAAGAGGCAATAAATGCAAGCAGGACATCAAAGCTTCAGGATTCAAACTGACTGACTGTTCTTCCTCCTGGGGCTCTTCCTCTATCATTGTTGTTTCCTCTTTGTTTATCTGCCATAACTCAGGTGTGGCTGGCTGAGCTCAGCTCCTCTGATTATTGATTCTCCACACCTGTGACTCGGCAGCGTTCAGCAGCAAATCTACACCGATATACTCTCCTGGCACTTCCAGTTCATCAGTCACCGTGTGGCGCTCTGCTGATTGTCTCTGTTGAAATAGCTGCATTCTTGATTTGATCCTCTGTTCTGCTCCAGAACTCCCACATCTCTCCTGCCTGCTCTGCTTCGTTGTTTGTGTCCATAGTGGGAGGATAATGTGGCCTTTCCCTCCTGGGATCAGAGAAACTCCAACACAGCTTCCATCTTTAAGGTCTGGGCTAACCTGCTACTTTCAGTTTAAGATCCCAGTATCGAAAGTTACTATAACCATTTTGTTTCTTTAAGTCATTGTGTTCAGTCATGAGATTAGAAGGTTGTTTATATGCCCCAAAATTGAGCCCTTAAGTCAGATCTTACCTACGCATCCATTCCCCTTGAATAGTTTCTCATATTCTCAGTTTCCAACCATAAACCTTCAATTTTATTTCAAATGTAGAGTTACATTTTATGTGGCAGACCACCTTACATACTGGATAACTGGGAGGTGGAAGGTGACTAAATAAAACCGTGGGATTCATTCCTTCCTGACTCAACACCACCTCTCTCTGCAGATACAGCAGCTCTTTGGGATCATTCTGAACCAACTTTGCACATCTACAGACCATAAACTTTGTCTATTCTCCTTTGGGAAGCATGACAGATCACCAATTTTCAAGTCTCACCACATATTCTTAATTGATCTTAGGTCTGGGCTTGGACTAGGCCATTCTTACACATTAATTTGATCTAAATCCTTCCATTGTGGCTCTGAATAGGTGTAGGGTGGATGTCCTGCTGCACCTCCGCCCACTTCCTGTAGAAGAAAAGATTCCCAGAGCATGATGCTACCACCATGTGTTACTGTTTAAATGATCTGTTTGGGGTGATGTCTACTGTTTCCTCTATGAATAGCATTTTCTTTGAAGGCAAAAAAGTTCCGTTTGGTCTCAACCAAACGACCAAAGCACCTTGTCCTATATGGATTTTTAAGAAACTGCAAACGATACTTCTTGTGGCCTTCTTTTACCAATGGTTTCTTTCGTGTGACAGTTAGTGATAGGAAATCCGTCTCTTTTACGAGAGCCGGTTCTTACAGCTCTGGGGTCTCATTTATAAAACTTTGCATAGAATCATTACTAATACCGTACTAAAGCTCAGCAACTTTTTTCTACTTACGCCTAGTAAGTTTCCGATCTATCAATCTTGGAGTAGCACAGCTGAACGCACTTTCCGTTTTATAAATCCCGCCCGCCCTAGAAATGTGCGCAGGTGTTTTTGGATCATATCCCGCCTCCTGCACACCCACTTTCTTCCATAAACGGTCCATGCAAAGTGTCTAGTGAATATTCTGCATCCACTTAAGCCAGCTAATACGGGGCGTTTCACAGGTAACCATGGCAACCGAGAGGCGAAGAAAGTAATTCTGCAGAGACAACTGCAGGCTGGTAGAGGCACGGAAAACTGTTTTATTTCAATCACTCAATCTGCGCTTTACTCAGCCGAAGTGCTTCACATTAAAAGACAAAAATACAGTTGCAAAAAGAAAATGTGTGACAAGAAGAGAGTAAAAAGATTTAAAAAATGTAATAATAAAAGCAGCACAAGCAATAAAAAAGAAAAAGAAAAAGAAAGTTTCAATTAGGGCTTATATGATTACTTCTTGTAGCAACACTAAGACTGGAATTTATTAGAACAAAATAAAACTAGATATTTAAAGCCTGACAGAAAAGGTGCGTTTTAAGTCTACTTTTAAAAAGTATCATCCTTGCAAAATTTAGATTTTAGGTAACAAACAAACGGAAGAGCTGCTAGTGACGCAGCCTTGATGCAGCAGCGGGGGGCGGGGTGCACGGTTCCAGCGGGTCAGTAGATCTAACACCGGGTCCAGTTCAGCACATAGATCTGATGAGACTGCTTTAAGGAATCTACACCGGGTCCCCCATCCTGATGCTTCCAGTGGCTGATCTTTAATGAGCGCCAGCATCCATTGTGCACCATTATGCAGGGCATGCTGCAGTACAGACCCGGCGCCAGGGCAATTTAGCTGGGGGGGGGTTGGGCAGTTTTTATTTAACCCCTTAACGTTTTTACCTCCCGTTGGCAGTGTGTTAAATATTTCCGGGTCAAAGCGGCCCTTTATGACACACTTTCTATGTAAATGTTCATATTATAGCCTATATAATTTAAAAAGGGACTGGCTGAGGTTCTGGAGATTTTGCCGAACAATCGCTCTGTTCTAGATCGGTGGTCAGAACGTTTGTTTTTGTTCTCCAAAAGTAGCCGCGGTTGAGTCACTGTCACAATCATGCTGTGTATCTGCAAGTGAGCCATCCTCCTTTATAGAAGATCTTTGTCGCTCAGCGGGAGCTGTGTTTAAGTCGCGCTGATTCAAATCGAAATGAGCAGACATCAACAAACAACCGGCTTTGTAGAAATACGATTTGCTCACAAACCAGTTAATAACAACAGCAAACAGAAAACACAGCAACAAGCTTCTTCCATGTCGAGTCTCTTGTTATTTTTCTGCTGCTTTGATCAGTGACGCTACTCGCTGCTGAAACTGTCCTGATACTCTGATAGAAAAATAATAATGTCCCAACTAACCCTTCTTAGCTGCACTGGCACATCCACAGAACCATCATCTCGAACAAAAACTATCCTTTTACGTCCAGTTAATGTCCTCCAATAAAGGACTTAGTCCGCAAGTCTTCCTCAATCCAACTCTGCTGCTAAAAACCTTTGTAAATCCCTTTCTTGCGTTTATTTCTCCGAATGTTTACATCATGACTACTGGTTAGCATGCTCCTAAAAGCGCCCTTCTTCTTCTTCTTGATAATTATTCACGGCTGGCAAACAACGAATTGGTGCGTTACTGCCACCAACTGGTAAGAAGTGCGGACCAGAATATCTATTCTGCATCCTTCTAAGGACCCGTCCTCAGCGGTCTACATAGGACGGGTCCTTCCTTGACTGGGTAGACCGGATGTTAGCGGCTGTGAATCTGGACAGTCTAGCCTTCAGATTTATTCCTCTGGGAATGTCCTGTCGCCTAGCAACCGTGACCACGCTAAACACAAACTGGTAAAAATGGAGCTAGAAATCTTCCAGAGTTTTCTTTTTCTTTTTTATTAATCTAGAGCTACAGCAGCTTTACTGTCGCTGGCATGCTTTATATCCCCGGCTGAGAGGCAATCATATTTTATTTACTTCCACAGAATTACAAGTTAATTTCAGCAACTGAGTTGGTTTTAAAAAATATGTGGAGAAATTGGCTATATATATATATATATATATATATATATATATATATATATATATATATATATATATATATATATATATATATATATATATATATACACTCAACAAAAATATAAACGCAACACCTTTGTTTCTGCTCCCATTTTTCATGAGATGGACTTAAAGATCTAAAATTCATTCCAGATACACAATATTACCATTTCTCTCAAACATTGTTCACAAATCAGTCTAAATGTGTGATAGTGAGCACTTCTGCTTTGCTGAGATAATCCATCCCACCTCACAGGTGTGCCACATCAAGATGCTGATCTGACATCATGATGAGTGCACAGGTGTACCTTATACTGCCCACAATAAAAGGCCAATAAAAGAATCATTAGACCAACATACGAGCTCCTTTACGAGCGATGATTTAAAATATTAAAATGCATGTCTATACCAACAACAAAAGCCAAACAACACAACCACTTAAAGTTTTTAATGTACTTACTTTTAAAACTGTACTCCCCTCCCGCTTCGGCCGCCATTGTTACTGGAACAAAAATCTCCAGTTCTGCCCACAGCCTTAACAAACACGTTTACCGAAGTGTCTTCTTTTACCGCATCCAAAACTCCCGATTAGTAACCTATTGCACCCTCTGGTGGTTGTCTTGGGCCAATACATTTGCATGAGGCATCATAATCATAGACTGTATGATCGCAATCTGTCATGGGCGGGCCGATACGTGAATGCCCATGGCGCCGGGCCTGCTGCAACTAAGGCGAATTAAGACATTGAAGTCTATACTAACAACTAAGCATCTGGAAACTGTACTACATGCCTTTGTCACTTCTCGCCTTGACTACTCTAATTCCTCCTTGGCTGATATAAATAAAGCTTCTCTATCCCGTCTGCAACTCGTTCAGAATGCGGCAGCTGGATTTCTGTCTAGGGCTGATAGGAGGCAACATATCACCCCCGTTCTGAGGTCTTTGCACTGGTTGCCTGTTCATTTTAGAATACGGTTTAAATTGCTTTTATTTGTTTTTAAATCACTGAATGGACTGGCCCCTCCATATTTGGTAGAGCTTCTTTGCCCATATCAGGCTTCCCGTGCTCTTAGGTCTGCTGACCACCTTCTTCTGTGAGTCCCGTCAGTGCGTCCAAAATGTCGTGGGGAGAGAGCTTTTTCTGTGTGTGCTCCCTCTTGAGATACAGCAGTCTACTTCGCTTCATGCTTTTAAATCTCGATTGAAAACATATTATTTTAGTTTAGCTTTTAATTAGCCCGACTGTCACCATTAGCTTAGAGGGTTGACCTGTCATGTGTTCTCTAGCACTTGTACCAGCTTTTTTATTTTTTATTTTGATTTTCTGCTATTTATCTGTTTTTACTGTGTTTTATATTCTGTTTTATTTCCTTATGTTTCTAGCCTGTGTTCTGCGCTTTGGTTGACTTCTGTCATTTGTAAAGCGCATTATAAATAAAATGGTATAGTATTCGTACTTCACACAATTAATCCACCAATAAGTGTAATTTCTATATAATCTGAAGCCATAAATACATATGAACATATTGTGATATGATTCTTATGTGGAACATATTTTCATTCAGATTCTCATTTTTATTCTCAGTTCAGAGACGGGATGGGGGGGGGGGGGGGGTCGTTGTGACTGCTGGTTGTGTGTCTGTGTGCGCAAAGCTCTACAAGTTTGAAAATTCACATTTTTGCCATCTCTCCTGCTGCGCTGTCAGTGTCCACAAAGTGCGTAAGCAAGATCCTTAGGGTGCTTAAAGTTGCGCACGTTTTTCCGCCACGTTTCTTTCTATAAATCTTAAACTTTGCGAAGAAAGTTGCTTACGTAGTTTTCACACCCCGTTTTGTGCGTAAGCAAGCTTTATAAATGAGACTCTTGCTCACTACAAAGAACCGGCTCTTTTGTGCGTCGATCCCAGTAGGGCAGATTGATGCCTGCTCACACCAGCTATCAAACACTCATATGGGGAAACCTTTAATGCACCAGCATGCTCACACACGCACACACACAGGTGTGGGGACATCGGTGTCTACAGATATATTCTTGGGCTGAGGTTATCATCAATAGATCTTGAATAATTGGTGACAAGAGCTTTTCAGGGACATTGTTGTTGTATTTGTGTACCCATGTTTGTGTGTTGTGGATGTGTAGTTCTTAGTTCATATTATTTGGTTTGTTTTGTTATTGTTGCTCGTTTTTTTGGGGTTGTTTTTTTTCCACCTCTCTGCCGTCTTGCGGATGTGGAGGACTGGGTTGTTTTTCTTGTGTTCTTTTTGCTCCCCTTCCTCTCTTGTATCGTCAACTCACACCCCTACCTCTCCTCCCTCTCTTCTTCATCTTCTTTCTTTCTTCTCTCTTGTTTTTTTCCATTTCCGTGTCCATACCTTCAGGTAATTACACCCACAGCAATCTCTAAAAAAGATTATTCACACATATATATCAAGTGGAGGACTATAGCAAAAGCTGTACTGCTCTGCTTGAGAAAGTAAATCTGTTGGGCTTCTACTTGGTACTCAGACACCAATTCTGAGCTCCACACTGCCAAACAGGACACATAGAAAACAAAAAGAAATAGTTTGAAAAAAAAATAACTGTCTCTTTCAGCTCCAGGGGGCTCTTACCATTTTTTGTTTCTTAAATTAATTTGTCATCAAAAAGAATATTAAAGTGTGTGTAAAATTAGTGTGTAAATTTTATTTGTATAGCACATTTCTTCCAACCAAAGTTGGCCAAAATGCTTCACATCCCAAAAAAAAAAAAAAAAAAAAAATCAAGCTAATGTAAACAAAATAAACACATTAAAACAAATAGCATTGGGTCGTAAAATAAAATGCTGATAAAACTAGGCTGAAGAGCCTTTAGGAACATAATGCCTTCTGAAGTAACTAAGTTTTGAGATTAGACTTGAACAGAGACAAGCTAGCATTGTCGCGAAGCTCCAAGGTCGGTGCGTTCCACAATTTTGGACCCGCTATTGCAAGGGGCGTTCACCTCATGCAGATGTCTTCGTCCGAGGGACCTGAAGCAGATGTTGTGCAACAGAACGCAAGACCCTGCTTGGTTGATAAGGATTTAAATTTTCACATAGGTAGGATGGAGCCAAGCCATGTGTTGCCCTAAAAACCAAGGTTAAGAGTTTAAAGTGGACTCTATATTCCACTGGAAGCCCAGTGTAAGGAGAACAAAGCAGTGCACTGTTCCAGTGAACCATGTGCTACAAAATAAATAAATGTTAAAGTACAAAAACAAATTTTGATTGTTTGTACTGTAAAATATCTATAAATCTTGAACTATTTACAGTCAACAACATAGGAGAAGCTAAGATAATGTCGATAACTGCAAAGCCTGCTCAATATGATGTTTTAACTTTGCATACTCTACACGCTGACTTTGAATCAATATAATTGAAATGAATCCAGATTTTGCTGCGTTACCTGCTGTCACTCATTCTCTCACCTTTCCAGCACGTTTTGTCTATAGCTCTTTTTTTCTCCTCTGACACCCTCCCGTTTCTGTGATTTTGTGACCCCGTCCCCTCCCTCCTGCTCTCATTTCTGACATGCAAGATGAACAAAAGGGGAAAAAAGCATCTCCAGTCCGACTCCTCTGATTGGTCACTTTTTGTTCGCGACCAACACATCACTAATGTCGATAGATTATCTTGCAGCTCCTCCAGAGACACCATGGACCTCCTGGCTGCTTCTCTGATTAATGCTCTTCTGTCAGTCTTGGTAGATCTGCAGGTGAACCCTCCTCTCTCCATGTTCTGATGATGGATTGAACAGATTTCTGCGAGATGTTAAGAGTTGAAGATATTGTTATAGAACCTAGAGCTTTAAACTGGAGCACAATGTTCTCCCTGACCTGTCTGCTGAGTTCATTGGTCTCCATGATGCTGGTTGTTCTCTAATGTTCTAAGGAACCTCTTAGGTCAGCAACAGAACAGCTTTATTTATACTGAGAACAAATATGAGAACAAATCACTTCTGAAGGCATGATATTGGACTGGATTTTATTTTAGGGCATCAACATAAAGGAGGCTGAAAACCCCCCCGCAGAACACTCTTTTCAGACTCGTAAGAAAAATCTAAATCTGGTATAATTCTCCTTCCAGTTCTCAAATATGTGCTGATTTGTGTTCAAATGTAGCAACTCGTGAATGCTGTTGTAAGAAATGTTTTGTTATGTTAAAGTTTCCTCTTAGTTTTCATGTGAATCTTCATGTTTCTAGGGGTTAACTAGAAGCGTGTCTCCACTGTGGGGTGGTGACGTTCCCAGACACGTCACCAGAATGAACATATATTGTAGCTGAGACTCAGCCCAGAACATGTAGTGAGTGCTTCAGGCCGTTCTGAGGAGTCCATGCCAGTGTTGTTTGTTCCTCCCTGACGTTGGACCATGCTTGTCTGAAACCCTTAAACCAGCGATCGTCATTGCGTCACAGCAGGAACCAGAATCTCAGCGTGTCGGCACAGAAAAGCAGGAGTCTCAATTCTGCTGTTAAATTAAAGCGCTGTTTGCTTCTACAGCTTCCCAGCCTTCCACGCCTCCCCCTCTGTGCTCCCAAACTCAATTTCACAAAAGTATGAGCTATTGATTCCATACTGACACGGCGATGTCTGAGCTGCTACATTAGGACTTGGTTAATCTGAGTCCTGGAGAGGGAAGAAAGTGAACGTGGCAGGCATAAACCATAAATCTACTCCTCCCACTGTAGCTCTACACTGCTGATGTATTAAAGGCATCCAGGCGCGAACGCCACCTCCTCTGTGGGTAAAGATTAGAAAAGTGCTTCAGCAGGTGACGCTTAATGAACACAAATCGGTGAATATCAACAGGAAGAGTCTCAGACCTTTATGACCCTCATAGAGAGGATGTTTGTCCTTGGATATAAGCCTTTTATGGGTATTGATTATTTCATCGGTCTCAGTTTTAATCTTACTACAATATTAATGGTTCCTAAACACACTGGTTCACTTTTTTCTTTGAAGATGAGCTTAGAACATCACACAGGAATGCAAACTCTTGCAGATTCAGAAACATAACCTCTTATTTTCATGTGCAAGACGTCCAAAAAGCCAGTTTGGGTTTTAGGCTTTAACTGTAAACATTCTGGGTGCAAAGTGTGAACTTTAACTATCCAGAAGTTTCTATAAGAATTCTCCAGGAAATCTGTCAAACTGATCCAAGCTTAAGGTGAGCTTGTCCATCATAAATCCATCCCACAAACACTTTAGAACAGAAATGCTACAGGCAGTTTTTAGACAAATGTCTAATAAAACTAAACCTAAAGGAGAAATTAAAAGATGAACAACAAAGCTGGCTTAGAGGGAGATCTGCAGTTCTGCTGGCAAGGTGGGAAGATAAACTGACAAAGGAGGATCGAGAAAGAAGACGAGATATTCACACCCAAGGGCAGACGAGAACGAGGTGGCGACAGTTAATGCAGAACAGATAAATGCATTGATGGAAGGAAAATTAAAAGACCAACAAGTGAATAAAGATGCTACCTGAAAAGGTTTGAGCACCGAGGAAAGATGTGTCCCACTGGGAGGGGAGACTCTGGATGGATGGATGAACACAAACTGATGATGACTCTGTTTGGGGACATTAAACCTGCTGCAAGTTCAGACACCTTCAGAAATAAACTATTTATAAATGATTTATGCAGAAAAGTGCTGTGATATTTTTCCTCATCGGCAGAAACTACAGGGATTGCCACGTTTCTGAGCAACCTGGTAAATATGTGTGAAAAAATAAACCAAAATAAACTCATATTTTCTTACAGTAGCATAATCTAAGTCAGGATTAAAAAAAGAAGTTTGGTAAATTTATTCAGTTGGGAAAAACTTTGAGAAATGTTAAAAAGATAGTTGTTACAAAATCACCAGGGAAACACCAAACATTTCCTTAAATCCAACGGAAACATTTCTTTTTCATTTTTAACTTTAACTTACCTTTTTAAGTTGATTGGTTTGTAGGGATGTCTAATTATTAATCAATAACTTCCTGTTTCTCTGGGACATAAATGTGAGATTACACATTAGCCCCTCCCTATTAGCCACTGGGCTGTACCAGGATCCAGGTGGATTTTACTACCAGTAAGGAGGAAGGTTAGGGGGCGAAAGAAAACATATCCAAAGCTCATTTTTAGAAAACTACAGCAAAGAGTGGCATCCTGGAGTTAACACGTCTCCTTAGCAACCATCATATGCTCTCGGAACGCTAAATGGTTGTTTGGGAGGCATGCTGAGAAAAAGCAGTTTCTAAGCCACCGTCACACTCTTTCCTAACTGAGGTTTAAACTGGAACTGTTTGGTCAGATTGTTTTTAGCAACAGGCTAGTCTGGTGTAAAGGGATGAATCTGTGGGAAAGCACCTCTTACCCTCTGTTAGGCATGGTGGAGGATCTGTGATCCTCTGGGCCCGTTTCTCTTCCACAAGGTATCTTCCATGCTTTCCTGAACCCTGTATCCCATTATACATGCACTATTCAGAACAGAAACACATTAAAGACTTGACAGGATTCAATGTTCCACAAAATCTGCTTAATTTCTTCACATTTCCTCATAACACGCCAACTTACATGGCAGGATAGGAAACTGTGTGACAGCAGCTTCATGTTTTTCAGAGAGTTTGAGCAAAACTCCAGGGATAAAATAAAGCATGAAGATGTGGACAAACTCACTGATAGGTACAGTGGAGGATGTGTGATACTGTGGGCCTGTTTCACCTCTAAAGCTTCTGGGAACATTGTTGAAGTCAATGGCATCATGATCTCTCTGTTACCTGAACATTTAAGATCTAAACTTGGTGGCTTCCATCTGCAACCTAAAAATGGGTCATGACTGGGTCTTCTAGGAGGATAGTGATCCAAAACATCTGGCCAAACTGACCCAGAAATAGTTAACTACACATAGAATCACTCTTCTTCAATTGACTTCTCAGTTCTAGACCGAAATCCTACAGAAAACCTGTGGACTGAGCTGAAGAGCAGCCAAGATAAAAGAGGGTCATTTACAGGGAATGTCCAACCATCACAGTGCTCAGGAAGGACTGAACCAAAATGTGTGTTCTGACCCCAGAACAAAAGCCAAAGACCTTGTGAAGATGCTGCTGAAGATGGTAAGACAGTGTTGTTATCCACAGTGAAACGTGTCCTGTACTGAGATGGAGTGAGGAGGAAGCCATTACTTTAAAAAAACATATAATGCCTGAACGTTTCAATTAAAGGTCTCATTCACTGAGAAACCATGTAATACTTGTTCTTTTTTCAAATAAAGTCTGTCATACTGAGTTCCATAAGCATGCTCCACGTAAACATTTTCTCCAACCCTCACTGCCTGCATTAGCCACGGAAAGGGAATAGATGGCAAACATGAGCGAGTCAGAAACCGCCAATCTCTTCTACATCAAAGACAAAGTTGGCATTCATGGTCTTGCCCACCTTGGCTTGTGACTGCCCACCTGAAATTTGTATTGATTTTTAGGCCAGGGGAGAGCAGAGCGCGTAGTAGAAGCTAATCGTTGGCAACTCCATAAAGAAGCTTGGGCTTGTGTTATTTTTGGAGATAACACATCAGCGTTGCATTTCTTTTACTAAGAAAGAAGAGCTGAGGAATAAACAGTTGGAATTTCTCTTTGCAACATCACCAGCAAAGTTTAGGTGACCATGAGTCAGGAGGTAGGAAATCGTCCTATAACTGGTGGGTTGCCAGTTTGTCCATCTCGGTCGTTGTGTCCTTGGGCAAGACACTTCATCCTTCTTGCCTGCTGGTGGTGGTCGGACGGCCCGGTGGCGCATTTGTATGGCAGCCTCACCTCTGTCAGTGTGCCCCGGGGCAGCTGTGGCTACAATGTAGCTCACCACCATCCGTGTGTGAATGGGTGCGTGAATGGGTGAATGACTGAATGTGTGAAGCACTTTGTGGTCCTCTGACTGAAAAAGCGCTATACAAATGCGGACCATTTACCATTTTAGTTGTTTGTTTTAGTCATTGTCAGAGTCGCATTGCTGTTAGCCAATCAGAAGTGAGACGTTTGCATTTCATGAATAATAATGACTATGACTCATGTTGGGAATCCATTTTGCACAAATGAACTGAACAGACTGCATTTCCCACTTTCCTAGCTGTGACCCCAACACATTCCCATTGGCCGTGGCTAATGGGAATGTGCTAGTTTATTTCACTAGCAAGGACCACGCTACAGATTCAGAAGTTAACGGTTTATTGAAGGCATGGAGAATTGAATGGTCTGGGGAGAGGCGTCGCCGGAGACCCGGAGGAAGACTCAGTGCGGGGGTGCAGTCTTCGGGAAATCGTCTTTCCGAGCCTGCTCAGGACCCCCCCCCAGACGGAACCTAAAAGAGAGAGACGTTAGAAGAGGTGGTACAGGAGTGAACTGGAGCGCAGAACGGGGGGGCTGTGCCCGATGGATGCTGCGAAAAAGGGAAGGGTTGAAGGGGCGGGTCGGCAGGACCCGGAAAAGAGAAGGCGGGTTGGCAGGACCCGGAAAAGAGGAGGCGGGTTGGCAGGACCCAGGACCTAGAGGGAGGGGTGAAAACGAATGAGACAGACGAGGGATGAAGGGCAGCAGAGTTTATATGTGTATCGCGGCGTGATTAGAGACGTAGAGCAGGCGCGAGGTACCGGGTGAATCAAGTTAGGACTGATTAGGATTTTTGAAGCTGGTTTGAGGCGTGGCCTTGCTCCTGAACCTAAGTTAACCTGTTAAATCCATAAAATGGGGTCGGTGCAAGGTTTTGTTTTGTCCCTTTTGCTCAATTACGGACACAAAGCAAAGTAGGACTGAACCGGTTCAGTCAACCTAATCTTGTGTCTGGGCAGATAAATAGGTAGAATATAGTTCGGATGAGTTAAATCTCGTTCATTGTTGGTTAAGTGTTTTTAAGCGATGAACCTGTTGGCTCATTTAACGTCCCCGTACGCATACGTTTGTGAGCTGTATTATTTGCTGTGTTTTAAACTGCTTTTTATCCTGAGCGGATCCCACTCTCTCTCTCTTTTCCACGTACTACTCTCTCTCTCTCTCTCTGATCACCTGGTTGGCAGAGTCGGTCTCGATCCGACCTGTGTTAGCTGGTCTGCTACCTGAAAGGTTAACACCATTGTTCTTTGTCTTTTAGTTAAAGCTGTGGCCTTCCATGTGGACAGTACACACCATGTGCTCTGCCCCATTTTAGCCAAAGCTAGTTTTATGGCCCTGTGTCTCCTTACACTCCATGTGCTGTCCTCCATCGTGGCCCAGAGCTAAGTTTATGACCCTTGTCCTACAGGCTATCTCTTACTTGAGCCCCTGGAGTGAGGGCCACCTCCCTTTCTGAACAAACCCTCATCTCCCCTCCTCTCCCCTGCAGAAGGGGAGCTGTCTATTTGTCTCTGATCCCCTTCGTGTTAATTGTGTTACATATTATTCGTTTTCTAAGATCAGTAGTAGTAGTTGCATGCTTTAGAATAGATGGGAATTATTGATGAAATGTTTTGGCTGTAAGGTTGATTTATTTTCTTAATAAATTCCCCTTAGCTTAAAGAGAAGTTTTTTGTGATTACTTGGTGTATGGGTGCAAATATTGTCCATGGCGTTTGAACTTATACTTTTTAGATTGGTTGTCTGGTGTATTGCTTCTCAAAGCTGGAGCCCCTAACATTAATTATATTATATTAAATAGATTACAATTTTAACATAATCAATAATTATATTAAATATTAAATTATTGATCATAATTATTGATGCTAATCCAAACCAGACAAAAATTCACTCACTCTGTGTCACAACACTCGTAATCCTGTCGTTTCCCCCCCACCCAAAATGCAACCTCCTGAAATAGGAGTGACAGAGCATTTTTTCCTCAGAAAACGACTCACGAGGCATTCATCAATAGTAGAGACCACAACAAATGTATCAAAAAAACAAGTTAATGAGACATTTAAAAATGCAGTGAACTTTCTTAGCAAACTAATAATGGGTCATCATTGGGTCTTTCAACAGGATGGTGATCCAAAATATTTAGCCAAACCAACTCCGAAATGGTTAACCAAATAAAGAATAACCCTTCTTTGTCAAAGTTGTCCAATGTGTGTGTGCCATGAGGTCAGGCTGTTACACACATCTGTGAGTTCCCACAGGAATAAAAAGGGCAGAGCATGTCCACCCCCACTTTAAGCCTGTAAAATGGCCACTTCTAAAACTGTTGTCTTAATGGGTTCATATGTGAAAAATGTGTGGATCAGAGCAGCTTTATTGAGATTTTGGTCATATTAACTGACAGTGTGAGTGAGCCCAGAGAACAGTGAAAATAAGCTGGTAGAGGACAGACTGCCAATAATACACAATGATGCAATTAATATACTAACTAAGCAGCAATGCATTCACACACTTTATTCTGACTGTGTATGTCACTGTTTATGATGGATAACATTTGGACATTTACATTTTTGGCAAACCTGTAAAACATTTATGATGAAAATATTTCTGTTGTGTCAAACAAATATAGGAAACCAATTAGAATTAAATGTACTTTCATTTTTACCTGGGGATGGATGATCACTCCGAGCAGAAACAGTCACAGGAAACTTCTGCTGCCATCTAGATGCACACTTTCTTCCCAGGACTCATTTAACTTTGTCACAGCAGGGTTAGAAACACTAAGAAGCACCTTCCTTCTGGGTGAGCTCGTTCCACCACATTGTGCATGCCACAACTTACTGAAAAACCTCACAGAAATGAGGTTTTGATCAAAATTCGTCACACCTGTGATTTTTCTGGGTACGACACTTCAAAATGTTTGACAAGAAAAAGATCTGTTAGCCAGCCAGCAGTGAAGAGCAGCAAGCATGACAGCTTTACAAACTTCAAAATGCAAATGAAGCCAACGGTTTCTTGTGTCTGCAGGATTTCATGTGAAGTAGTGCAGCAGTTGAACTCGACTGCAGAAAGATAAGGTCAGAGGCATGAAACCATGTTCACATGTTGAAAAAAGCCCTGAGATGACAACTGTTGTGAATTGGTGCCATTTAAATAAATGGAATTGAAAACTGAATTGAAATCTTGACGCAAACAGACTCAGTACTAAGTATTAGAGTTCAAAGCATGTTGATTGCTGCCTGTATTTCAATGTGTTCTCCTTTCCGAGCCTGAAATAACTGTATTTACTTAACTCACTGTCCTCATATTGATCTACTGCTGCATTAAAACCCTGAGACGCTGATCAGAGAAAGTTTTTCTAGACCCTTGATTATAAAAGAAAGCACATTTTTGTTTGTTTTTGCCTGAATTGTTTTTCTTCAAAGGTACAAATACAGTCAGAAGTTTACCCTCTTTATGAGTATCGTTAAACAGAGCTTAATGATTTTATTTGAAACAAGTCCTTTTGGTGTAATGATTTTAAAGCCTCCTGTGACAATCATGTCCAGGGTGTAACCCGCCTCTCGCCCAATTAGATCTTCTGTCTCTTCCCTATGTCCTTTACCCTTCACAGAGAAACTATTCAGAGACCTTTGTTTTTTAATCATTTTGCGATCTTGTGGGTTTGTTTTTAGCAGTGACAAAGCTGAAAAGATGTGTCTAGGAAGAAGGCGTACAGTCTTGACCCATTTCCACCAGTTCTGACAGGAGGGATGGGCTAAAATTCCAGTAAACTATAGAGAGAAGCTTATGGGCAGAAACCTAAAACATTTGAAGCAATTCTACATTTATTCTAAAAAATACTACGAGAAAAATGTTGATAATCTTAACTCCTATTTAACATGAAAACCTTCCATCCATGCACCATCTATATCCATCCATCCTCTGCAGGGATGTGGGCTGCTGGTGCCTATCTCCAGCAATCACTGAGTGAGACACCTGGGACAGGTGGCCAGTCCATCGCAGAGACACACTGGACAAACAACCATGCAGGCTCACACTCATACAATTTAGAGAGTCCAATTAACCTAACAGTCATGCTTTTGGACTGTGGGAGGAATCCGGAGTACCCGGAGAGAACCCACGCATGCACAGGGAGAACATGCAAACAGATCCTAGGCTGGGATTTGAACCCAGGACCTTCTTGCTGCTAGGCAACAGTGCTACCCACTGTGCCACTGAGCAGCCCTACAGGAGGAGCTTATGGACTGATAAGCTTGTTTTTATGTAAACGTCTGACTGGTCCAGTTAGTTACAGGGTTTCATAAGGTCGACCAAAAAAAAAGATGCATGACAGCATGTAAGTGTTCCAGAACCAAATAAGACTAAACCCTTAATATTATTGCATATTCCTGTGTGTCATGTCTACTGGGACAGAGATGTCACTGGAAGTGTATGATGTACAGCTAATAGAACAACAAGCAAGCACTGCTGATCCTGATGCATCATAACAGGCCTGCATGTTCCATATTCAGTGAGCAGCAATAACTGCATTACCAATCCGCTCATTAGCCGACTCACAGGCTTCCCTCATACTCTCTCACTTTTTAAGGGTAAAATCATCTTCAAAGTAAGAGTTAGAAGTCCAGACAGAGAGAGGCCTCTATCTAACTCTGTGGCTGAAGATGATAGAGCCTGTAATCTATCACAGCGAATACTAACCACTCTCCCCCCAGTGGAGTTGAGGAGGTGAACTATTTCCCCCCAATGGAAGCTTTTCCAAAGACTTTAATATGGATGAAAACATTCATCTTTTTTGTCCTGCATGTGGTTATGGAGAATATTGATTAAGTGAAAGTGAACGATAAAATAGCGGGTGTCCTCAATGGGTTTGGCTTGTTTGGCTAGATGGGGAAGGACAACTTAGAAAACGGTGTTTTTTAGACAAAGCCGAGCTAAATAAAGAGCTACATTAATAGTTAATTTTTACAGAAAAAAACCCTCTTTTCATCTTTTGCAAACGTCTGGACCAGACTCGTAGCAGTAGAACAAAATCAAAAAGATGGATTAGTTCTTCTGCCTTTAACGAGTGGGCTTCCTCTGAAGTTGAGCAGGCAGCTAAATGGCTTTAAGTTCTGGCTGCTTTAAACTGAGAGAAGCAGCAAGAAAACCTGGGAAGCGTGAGAGCAAGCGAAGCCCAAGATGAGGAGTCAGATGGAATTCATGGAGCTCATTAGAAGCTGTTCCTCGTTTCGCTAAGAAGCAGAGGACAAAAAAAATATAGTAATTGATTTCTACGCTGGCTCACTTACCCTCTTTTTACAAATAATTACTTCTAGTGAGCGTTCACTGAAAAGGTGGCAGAGAAAATAAGCACCGCAGCTATTTATTTTTTTTTTTATATATAAATGGCACTCTATTAATTATTGAATTTTTGGGTTGATTTTTGTTACGGCTGCACTGACAATTTGTCGGAACACATAAACGTCCAACACGTTTGCTGATAAACCCAGCAGAGAGAGTGTGCTGCAGTAAATGTCAGAGGAGGACATGTAGAATTACAAGCTCATTAGAGAGTCTGCATTGATCATCCTCTGCCCTGAGAAAGGCTCAAACAAGACTTTAATGCTTTTGTTTTGCTGAATGAAGTTTGCAGAAACATTTCTCTGGTCTGAAATTGAACTGTCGATGCCAAACCCAGGCAGATAAACCGTTTCAGAGGTCTGCAGCCGGAACGGATGTAAAAGGAGAAGAAATTCAACATGCATCACAATGTCTGGGTGGTTAATTTAAATTTCTAGATTTATCTTGAAGTGCACATTCAGGGCTCTTCAAGTTCATTCTAAACAACGTTCCAGTGATGCCTTACCCACTTTGGTAGTCAGAACCAGCCACTTTATTTCTGATTCTTCTACATTCAAACACCAAAACAACATATTCACTGTCCAATGCTATAACATGTGTCAAACAATCAGTAAATAACCGCGACTGACATTATGTATCTGTAACAATTTTAGTAAGTTCCGGAGTCAAAACAGAAACCACACACTGCTACAATGGTTTGGTGTTACCATTGGATAAGGAATGATCCCTCTGTCCTAATCCTTAGATCAGTGATGGAGGGAACAGTCCAGGTCGGCAACAGAGAAGGGAACTGAAGCAGAACACATCAAATATCTGTGAGACAATGATCAAAATCCAGAAACATGAAGCAGGGGCTAAAATAAGTGATAAAATCAGAGTAATCAGGGAGCAGACAAGGAACAGATCAGGTACACGATCAGGAACTCAGAGAAAAAAAGAAAAAGAAAACGCTCAGAAGGTTGTGACGAGGGTTGACGATAGATGACATACAGCAAAGCTAAGCTTTGGTCTGAAAATATATATTTGCAGCAGCTGTTCACTCCTGAATGAAACTTTATCCAAGCTCCATGTCAACAGGAAGAGTGGCACTTTGTTCAAGTTTCTCTAAACTACAGAAATCCTTATAAAAGCCACTTCCAGCCAAAACCATAATCATCTGTGATCAGCAGATATATACGCTTCTTCCTTGTTATACTTGTTGAAAAATATAACTGATTTAGTCTCATTTTTGGGTTTTTAGTGGTTTTCCTGTTTTATTTTCTGAAATAAAAGATGAAAGTAAAAGTTAGAGAATATTGCTTAACCCTCATTCCCCCTCCAGTGTTTACTTTAGCAAACTGACATTGTCTGTTTGGCTTCGCCAAGAGAACACATGTTGTTTTCCAAAGAAGAAGAGCTTGTTGAACTCTTGACATTATCACATTTTTTCCCTCCTGTGCCGGAGCAGAGACAGCTCGGTGCCAGAGAGATTAAAACCCTGAGAACGTCCCTGAGAGGCACTCAGCATAACCCTACAAGACTTTTCTTAAATTCAATCAGGAGCGACTGAATGATTCATGATCTCCTGACATGATTGATAAAATGACAGATATTCATGTCGGTCTCCCGCTGGGAGTCGGACGGAAACCTGAGAAGGTTATTTACATCCGATCTGGAAGTCTGCACCTCCCAAGGCTTTATCTAAAAAAAAATAACCCCACAAGAAATCAAAAATAATTTGTGTCTTTAAAGAAACCCTGAAGGTCCCACAGTTATTCAGTTCTTTTCACTTTTTATTTAATGCAAAATTGATTATGCAGCATTCAGAGCCACATCATCAGAGTGTCACTTTTTCACCCCCCCCCCCCCCCCGTAAATATCTGTTACCGCCATTTGGGCAACTAACTTTTTACCTAGCTGGCAATGAAACGTTTATGCAAAGCTTTTTCATTTTTTGAGAATTCAAAATATCATCCATGCTTATAAAATAGTTTGTTCCTGTATTAACACCTAGTCAGTCATTTCAGATGGCTCACATTCAGTCAGGTTCTGGTTCTGCTGGAGGTTTTTTGTCCTGTTAAGGGGTAGATGTCCTTTCTGCTGTGGCTACATGCATGCTCAGTATGAGGGACTGCTGCGAGTCAGTGACTCATTGCAGCCTGCTTGTTTTTCTAAGACAGACAACTTCTCTGAACCAGTTTAATCATAAAGTGAACACGATGCATTACTAGGGTCAGTTGTAATCGACGTAACTGACCTGGAGTCTGTCCGTATGATTGAACTGACTGGCTTGAGGGGCCCTGAGAAAACATGTGTTGTTTATTGGTGAATAAATAAACTAAATTTATCTCTACATATGGGATGCTAATTTTTACACTATTCAATCTTTAACCCTAGGGTAAGACTGTTTTTACGTTTAGCATTTTTTGAGTTGTAGCAAAAGCCTAAGTGAGTGTGGCCTAACTTGACTGCAGACATGTGGATAGTGGGATTTATTGGTTTAGAAGTGACTATTTGTGATTGGTGGAGAGCTGTTTTTAGTGGTGCATCTACTGCACTTACGTTCTCAGAGAAGTCTACAATATTTGTCTGGTTTGGGCTCCAGGACAAGTTTAATCAGAGACGATTTTTTAAAAAAAAGAAGCTATTCCCTGATTGGACGCCTGCCTTGAGCCCAGCTGCTTGAAAGCTGAGGTCTTTTCTTGGTTCTCAACAAGGAGAATGATCCTTGAGCCAGGATGAGTCTGATTTAATCATTAGTTCCCCTGTTTACAAGCTGAAGTGCTCTTTGGACAGAACTCTCTATGGATGAAATGATTATTGATTATAAAATTATCATAGGGTTTATGCCAGGTCCTGTTGCCAATGGCTGTACCTGATAACTGTTCATTATGCTAACCAACCTGAGTTACTGTAGTTTAGTCAGAATCACATGACTTTATATTAAGGCTAAAATCCAATGGCCTGAAAAAAGGAAAAATATGAACTCATACTGATAAAAAGGACTACTTGAACTTTTTTCTAGCTTTGGATAAAGTTGGATCTTTTATCTTTAAAGTTGTTCAATAAGAGTAGAAAATAAGCTTTCTGAGACAGGAGACAACTCTGGGTTCTGTTGGTACCACTCCTGCTTTCCTGTGTGGACTTTTAATAATTACTCATAATCACATAAACACATAAATCACATAGTAGTAAGAGATTTTAATGTAAAATATTGATGCTAATGTGCTGTCTGGTGCACCCGGGGGGGGTCACACTGTTGCTGTTTACAAGATGTCAAAGTGCAATTGTAGCTTCACGTACGATCAGCAAAAGATATACCGTCTGGTCGCAAGAAAATGGGTGGCGAGTGCATCATAGCCGGCATATGTGTTCCTGTGTGACAAAAGTGGAAAGGATCCCATAGATCAGTTTAGGTTGACTGGGGAGGTTGCACTGTAGATGAAAATTAAAGACTATGCACTTTTTCATTGTCTTTTTCAGACTGCTGCTTTTTACTTTTATCATTACATCAAAAAGAAAATAATTATTGATTTCTCATAATATTACTTCAGATTTTTGTTTAATTTTTGTCTGGTACAACTTTAAAAATGAGCTATTATTGTTACTCCTAAATGTTCTAATTCGGAAGAGTAATTATTTTGTTTTATTTTCAGAGATTTTAAAGTAATTTTTGTACTTGTGAAAGCTGATTGGAAGTTTATTTAACTATTCTTTCTAACCACATGGAGAATGCACGATTTAAATATGTTCAAATCGAAAGTCTTGGCCGAGTCCTGAAACACTGTCAGGACTGAGCCAAGTGGCCTCTTTTTTTGAAAATCAATATATGGTCACCTGTGCTGGCATGGGTGCCCTGAGGCCCCCCTGTTAGGCAGCAGGGGCTCTGGAGGTAGGGGTTAAGACTGTAATCAGTGGGTTGCCAGTTCGAACCCCCTCTCCATCCGTCTCTTTGTCGTTACGCTCTTGGGTAAGACACTTCACCCGCTTTGCCTCCTGGTGGTGCTAAATGAATGCCAACCTCACTTCTGTCAGTCTGCCCCAGGGTTGCTGTGGCACCAATCTAGCTTACCAACATCAGCTTTGTAAAGCACTTAGGAGTCCTCAGACTTGATAAAGCACTATTTATACTTATCCCATTCTATTTTTGGTGAATCAGCATCATAACCTAACTAACCTAACTAGCAGCCTTTTATTGGCTGAATGCTGGATCCAGAAGAATGCAGCTGGATGTGGGTGGATGTGGTGTCAGGGCTGCACTGCGTGTGGAGAACAATGGAGGAGGACTGGGTAATCACGTTGCTCAACTGACAGTGGGCCAGCGGCAATCAAACGTAATGGAACAAGCCTCGTGGATCGATACAAGTCAGTGATCGCAGACACACAAAGGTTGTTTAGTAACACGCAGCACTAATTGAAATCAATGACTAATCTGATGACAGTTCTTAACCTTTCCACCCGCAAAGATTCATAAATGAGAGAGAAAGACGGCGGGGCAGCGGGCGGACTGTCTCCCACAACGCCTTCATCTTTTTCTGCTGATCCACGCTTTTCGAGATGCAGAACTAAGATGTTCAATGAGGTTACATTGCCTTGGATCAATACAGAAGAAGTACTAACACTTTGGTTTAATGGCCGTTTCTGCCAGGCATTGATAAAACCATACGGGTAAATAAAATATGCATGCTGAGGAGGAAGTTCAGACTGGACGAAGAAGATCGTTAAGCAGTTAATTGATTCAAGTGTGGAGAAAATAGGAGTGACAAATAGGGCCATAAAATCTAAACCTTATTTATACAGATACACGTGGGTTGATGGGGTCTCCATCAAGCAGAATTGAACCCAATTTAAATGCGGTTACATGTAATGGCCTTAAAACCGGTGGTTAATTGATGGGGAAGCCATATTCCATTCTGTGTGGCGGGCAGCGACCCACCGCTGTGACAGAAAGGAAGATTGGACTAAAGGCAGACATTTTAATCACCAGACGTCAATAAGCTATCAGGTAGCAGGTCACCGTTGTAAATGGCGAGTTGTCAGAAAGAATCATAAGGAAACAGATGAAGCTGATTGGTCATGGAGCGCTCTGTCGCATTCAATAGTGAGAACTTGTTCTGGCCAGTCTCGCGCTTCAATCTTCCCTGGATTTGTCCTAGAGTTCTGCTGCAAGGATTCCCTTCCCTTCAGAGCAACCTTCACCTACAAAAACAAGATGACAGCTCAACAAGATATAAACTTCAAACATCACTGCCACCAGACACATTCCATTTCTTCTTTTCTCAGACATCCAAGCAACCTGAACCTGTTTCGATCAGAATAAAACTTCTAAAAACCGCATCCGGTCTCTCTGCATGTGGGTTCGACAGGTGAATCAGTACACAAGAATTTAATTTTCAGATGCAGAACAAGTCCTAAAATCTGTATTCTTTGAGAACAAAGCAACCAACATGCAGAATTTTAAAAACAGCCAACCACAATTTTAGCTATTTTCCTGAGAGCAGAAACAGTGAAAAATGGAAATGAGTGCAAATTTGGTGGGAATTCAGCTCTAAGTATTAAATATGTGAGCTCAGAATAGCTGAGAAGAGGAGCAGAATGAAAATAGCTACAATATGATACATATGTTAATGGAAATGCTAATAAACCGCACAGTGTCAATGACCAATTTTACTTTTTCAAACTCTTTAGAAAACTTTATCACATCAAAAATGAATACATTAACAGAAATGTATATTTTGGAACCTGAATTAATTCAGTTTTGACCTGTTTTACATTTAAGAAGTTTCATGTGAAGAGAGATATGTAACCAGCATAGAAATAGCATATCGTTGTGACATAGATAGGTAGGTTTGGGATGAATAATTATGAATAATTGCTTAGGGCAATTATTAATGAGATTAATAATTTTATGTCAAAATGACCAAGTTTGGGGCACCATCCTAGGCAAGGCAATGTTATGTGTATAGCACACTTTCCACAACAAGGTAATTCAAGGTGCTTTACATGATTAAATGGCAAAATAGAAATAGCTGTAAAACATAGACAAAGCATTTAAAGTAAAAACAGCAATAAAGTAAGAAGCACACACTGATTCATCAAAGCATTACAAAGTATTTATTGTAAAAACAGCAGTAAAACAAGAAGAATACACAAAACATGATACAACAAAGCATTACTCAAAGGAAGCTCTAAACAGATATGTTTTTTATTGTGATTTAAAAGATCTCTGAGTTTCAGCAGCTTTGCAGTTTTCTGGAAGTTTATTCCAGATTAGAGGAGCATAGAAACTGAAAGCTGCTTCTCCATGTTTGGTTCTGATTCTAGGGATGTTGAGCAGACTGGAATTAGAGGACCTGAGTGGTCTGGGGGGGCGGGGGGTTGCTATAGTAACAGTAGATCTTCAACATACGTTGGTGCTAAGTCATTCAATGAATTTTAAACCAGTAAAAGTATTTTGAAGTCTATTATCTGAGCTACAGGGAGCCAGTGTAAGGACTTTAGAACTGGGGTGATGTGCTCTACTTTCCTGGTTCTAGTGAAGAAAACGAGCAGCAGGGTTCTGGATCATCTGCAGCTGTCTGATTGACTTTTTAGGCATACCTGTGAAGACGCTGTTGCAGTAATCAATCCAACTAAAGATAAACACATGGATGAGTTTTTCCAGGTCTTGTTGTGACATTAGTCCTTTAATTCTAGAAATGTTCTTCATCTTAGGATCCAGGAAATAATAATAATACCTAAATAGTTCCGTCTCAGTTAATGTTAATGATTACCTGCCAGATACGGCTGAGATAATTAAAGCAGATGAAGGAATAAGTTATTGGTGTTCCTTGAACAGCAAGTTACTACACATGTATGTGGATTACAAAAACAATTCAACTTTCAGTCAAAATGCTTTAATCAAGAAACTCACTAAGCTAGTAACACACAACTAAACTGCTAAGTAAAAGAAAAATGAATAATCCTATATGAATAATAATACTAAAAGAATAATAACACTAACTACCAAAACTAAAACAATAAAATGGACAAATATACAAAGAAACAATAACCAATAAATTGATTGTGATGTCACAGTTCAGTGTGAATATGTATGCTTAAAGAACAAGGCTTGTATTGAAGAATTTTAGGAGTGAAGCTAAGTTAGCTTTAAACAAATAGTAAATAGCTTAGGACTAATTAGCACCTTATGGTTTTGTTCAAAAAACCAATTCACAATGCAAAGCAGAAGTGAAAACAAGAATTCTTTGAATGAAGTTGTTTCATTCAATAATTTGCTGAATTAGAAATCACTAACCTTTGGAGAATTGATTCGATTTTATGAGTCAGTCCTTGCAGTGATTGATCTAATTTAGTTTTTAGATACTAAGAAGGCAGTTTCAAAAACAACTTAGACGATTAGTTTTCGCTGTCGGACGGAGTAATTCATGTTGAATGACTTAAAAAGACTATCAGCCAATAACCTTTGAAAAGCACTGTTTATATCCAAACAATTGAAGAATCATATCATACAAATGCAGCAAAATATAATGAAATAGACAATCAAACAACCCTTAGATTGTTTTTATCCTAAGCTAATTTATCTCTGCCAAGACACAACCTTACTTGAACGATCCTTAGATCTCCATTGAAGGGTGAATCCATTGTCTAGGGAATCAGCGTTGAAGGAACAGTGAAGGTTCGGTGTGCGGGGCAGCTGGCCGCCGTTAGACAGAAATCGAGGTGGTCTGGTTCGTCCAGCTCGGTTCCGTTTGGCTCTGGAATCTTCTCCCATGGACCAGTTCCTTTTCAAGGGCAGCCTTCAGCTCAGCTGCATCGGATGAGGAGCCCTCAGCTCAGCGACCGGGCAGCGGGGTGGGTGAGCATCAACAAAAAGCGTCTCTCTCTCTCTCTTGGTGGAATCTGTTATTCCAAAGATTCCTGCTACAGAGTGTGGAACAAGTCAGGTGCAGGTATTATTCGAATGGCCAGATACAGTTACTTGACCAACGATCAGCAGAATTTACAGGTATTTTGCATCCAAAGGGCTTCTTCCAGAAACCAACAAAGGAAGTTTAAAGCTTCCGCCTCTCCTTTGCAGTTGCCGCAGACAAAGAGGCCTGAATTCCGGCGAGCACCTAGTTTATTTGGGGTTTGGACGGTCACAACTCCTCTTCCTGTTGAACCTAAGCGTGCATTTTGTGATTTAGCACTCCTACTGGCTGGAGGTCTGTATTTTGGTCCATTAAATTACAGCTGTAGTCCAACAATATTAAATCAGAATCATACATGCGTGCTTCTGGACATTACTGATATGTGTTTTAAGCATAAACTGAAGCATGTTTCAGCAGTACAAAATAGTATTTAATGCATGTGCCTGTTTAACATGGTACATACATGTAAGCAGAGACTTCAATGTTCAGCCTTCAGATCACCTATCTGCTGCATGTCATGTTTGTTCTGAATCAAATGATCTTTCATTTACATGAAGCAGAAGCCTTGATTTCTTTCAACAAGATGAGATTTTCCTTTTTACCGCTGTTGCTTGGTGACGGCCAGTTTTCCATAATGTCATTGGGAAACTACACAAGGGAGATGATGCATTATACTAGCAAAGTAGCTGATGTCTACTTCGTCTCATTTGAAATCAAAGCAGAGTGTGTGTATTTGAACAAGGCTTTGATTCATGCATAGACACACTCTCTGATCCCCCTGCCTAATCCCTCCTTTGGCTGGGACAAGGACACGATGACAATTTAAGACCTCTTCTCTCAAACTCTCTTAAACAGTCCTGTTGACCGATCACAACACAGCCTCTGGTCTTCAGAAACATGCTTTTAATTAATCAGCTTTTAATAGGCAACCCAGCTGAATTATTTAACGTCATGGCATCACTTCAGCAGGTGATGTTCAGGAAAGTTTGTTCAATTATGTTTAAGTTAAAAGTAGGAAATCATCTTTTGCAGGTTCTAACACATTCTACAAAGTTTCTCTGTAATTTTTTTTTTTTTACTATTTTCATTCCTCCATAACATGTTAGGAACTTTGAGGATAAGAAGAAGTGAAGAATGTTGGGTGTTATTGTGTATCTTTCCTCTAAACACATCTTTAAAGGTCTCGTTCACTGAGAAACCTTGTAAAACTTTTTTTTTTTTTTTTTTTTTTTTACGTGTCCTGTTTGGCAGTGTGGAGCTCAGAATTGGTGTCTGAGTACCAAGTAGAAGCCCAACAGATTAACTTTCACAAGCAGAGCAGTACAGCTTTTGCTATAGTACTCAACTTGATATATGTGTGAAAAATCTTTATTATGAATTGTTGGAGTTTTTATTTCCTGATGTTATGGACATGGAGACGTTAAATTAAGGAGAAGAAAGAAGGAAGATGAAGAAGAGAGGTAGGAAACAAAAAGTCAAGAGAGAGGGTGAGTTGAAATATAAGAGAGGAAGGGGAACAAAGAAAACACAGGAAGACATTGAAGTCTGCCTCCATACCCACAGGACGGCAGAGAGAGAGGGAAAAACAAAACAAAACACGAAAAAGGAACATCGACAAAACAAACCAAACATTGTGAACTAAGAATTACACAACCACATCACACAAAAATAGATATAAAAATACAACAACAATGTCACAGAAAAACTCATGGTACCGATTAATCAAGCTCTAGTAATGATAACCTCAGCCCAAGAATATATCCTTAAACACCAGAGACCCCACATCTATGTGTGTGTGTTAGCATGCTGGTGCATATAAAGTTTCTCCGTAAGAGTGTTCGATAGCTGGTGTGAGCAGACATCAATCCGTCTCCCAGGAATCGATGCAGACATGAAGGAGATCGGAGCAAAGACGTCCAAAGGACCCCCAGAGCCCCAGGCAGACCCGGGCGGGGCCGACCGCATCCCCCAAGAGAGGAGCAAAGGAGAACCCCAGGGGAACATCCAGCGGCCACTATGCAGGGGCCCGGGGGGCAGCAGTGACGAGCCCACGGGCCCCGCCGGCAACCGGCCCCGCCGGCAACCGGCCGCGCCGGGGCGGTCAATGGACTGGGGGAGCTGGGGCCCAGGGGCACCCCACCCCCCAGCAGGGACCCGACAAGGGACCGGCCGACGAGGGGGCCCCGGCTCCACAGGGGCCGCGGCCGGCCGCCACGCACCGCCTCCACCCTAGGCCAATCCCCACCGCCAACATCCCAGCGCCCCACCGATAGCCGCAGGGGACGGACAGCATCCCCAGGCCGGGCTCAGCCAGCATCTGGACACCAAGTTGTACCAGCTCCCGGGTCCTGATCCCGTGCAACGCAGGACGCCGAGACCAGGCATCCAACGAGGCCCAGGGCCGGTCCAACCCGCCAATGAACCGGCCACGCACGGTGCGCACAGAACAGGTGATCAAACGAGCAGAGACGCCGGATCCGCATCCCGCCGAGCCACCGAGCAGGCACCACCCAACAATCCCAAACCCGGCACCTCTAAAAGAGGTGCCCCAACCAACCAAAGGAAGATATCGGCCCAGCGCATCGGCCGACCGACACACCGGCCCCCCCAGGCCCGGCCAGGCACGCACCAGGTCCGAACCGGATTGACCATCGATGCACCGGCAGGCAGGGGCCCCTGTCACCGGCGGGGAGTGACGGAGGGGAAATAGAACCCCCATTAAGTGTAAGGCCTGAGGTGCGCCAGGCGAGGGGGCAGACCAAGATCCAACCTGACAGGTAGACAAAGACATACAGACACAGTCATACGTTCCCTCCCTCTTAAACCCATACATTCTCACTGACTCACCAAGACACCCAAAAAAATGACGCTGTACCCTCACTCACACACCCCATACACACTTTATGCTCCCAGGTCCAGGTACCGATGCCCCAGTTGAGCCACCAGCCCCCGGACCCGGGAGATGGACCCCCTACCTTCTAGGACGGAGACAAGCAGACCGCCAAGGGCCCCACAGTGGCCTGTTCCTCCTCCGGACCTTGTTCTTTTTGAAAGACGATCGGCCACTCTGAGTTGCATATGCATGCTGCAAGTGAACATTTTCTCCAACCCTCATTTCCTGCATTAGCCACAGAACGAAAACAGAAACAAGCAAAAATAAGCCAGTCTCTACTACGATACAGAGATAATCAGTATTCATGGCCTCGTCTACCTTAGCTTGTGACCGCCCACGGGAAGGTTGTATTGATTTTTCAGACAGGAGAGAGCAGAGCCCATCTCTGCCAGTAGAAGCTAACTATTAGCAACTCCAACATGTTGGAGCACCTTCTGGCTTGTGTTATTTGTAGAGATAGCACATCAGTGTTGCATTTTTCACCCAAGAAACAACAGCTGATGAAGAAATAGTTGGAATTTGTCTTTGGAACACCACCAGCGAAGAAAGTTAAGTTAGTTATTTGTTCAGAAGCAGCAAAACAGTCACGTTGTTGTTAGCCAATGAGAGTCAAGACATTTTTATTTCATGAATATTAATGTGTTAGACTCGTAATCATGTCATTTCTGCCCACCCACTCCTCCAAACTTCAACCCCCTGAAACAGGAGAGGATTTTTCCACAGAAAATGACTCATAAGGTATTCATTCATACTGGAGACCACAGCAGATGTATTGAGAAAATGAGGTAATGAGACCTTTCAGTGACCAGGAGTACAGGGACACTGCCTTACTTTTGTTTCCTTGACATCTAGCACCTGCACCCTCATCTTCTTCAGCCTTAGTTTGGTTTTCCATTGTCTTGGTGAGAAGAGCGTGGATGTCTCTGGAAAAGATGTGGTCTTAAAGACGGAGTCCCATACCATGATGCAACCTGGCTACAGGGTCTACTCCTTTCCCTCCTAGCTCAATTCCTCCAAACATGTCCATCACAGATGCCTCTGAGCCCAGAGAAGTAGACGAGGTTAACTCAAGGCTTCTTTCTGCCTGGAGTGGCACTTTGACTGTGACTAGACACTGCAGAGCCGGGTAAAGGTTTCCAAAACTAATCCATCTGGTTCTTTCAGCTCTAGATGAATGATGGTTCTTGATGTACAACTCGATTGATCAGAAATCAACCCGGTACAGTTACAGCATGCTCCCTGAAATTCCAACAGATTACCTGAATCAATTTGATATTTTGTATCCTTTTTTATACACACGTCCTTTTATAGAACAGTAATTTTACAGGAAAGAGGCTGAGAGAGAAGGGGAAGACATGCAGCCAGTGGCCCAACATGGGGAACCGAAGACAGCCTCTTGGAGGATTCTAGCCTCTGAAGATGGTGCAGCTACTCCAATTAGCTGCACAGGAACATTCATTGTTTTGTTTTTTATTCAGTTTGGGGTCAATCTGGAGAATCTCTATCTGCGCTCCTCAAAGGCTGTGGTGGATAAATCTGTCCAGTAATGCTAGTAGGTAGCCAGTTAGTTAGTTTTTAAAATAGTTTTTCTCCTTCTGATTTGTGGTTATGTGTTCAGCCTGTCTTAAACATTTCATATTAGAGCTAAAAGTATCACAATCTGTTGGACTTGGGTTTAGCTTGCTTATTTTGTTTCTGGTTTCCAGTTCTGGTCCATCCTTCTCGGTTCTTCAGCTCCACAAACACTGATTATGACAAAAAGATTGTATTTTACTTTGTTGAGTTACATGATCCGAATATGATTACCTTGGACATGCTGTAATTAATGATCTCTTCACAATGGTTTTGCTGGAGGAAAAAACTTTAACAAAAACTTTAGGAGAAAGTTTTAAAAATTAAACATCACCAAAAAGTGTTTGATCCTAAATAACAAAAATCCTGGTTAAAACTAGAAGGTTTCTAACAATAATGTCTCATGTTCTCTTACATTTGATGTGAAATGTGAAGAACTGTGGCGAAAGGATGGTGCAGCCAGTAGTTGGGTTCAGATCCTGAGGCCATCAGGATCTTAGCATCATTCCAGATCATATACTGTATGTTGTGCAACTAGTCCACACTGGAAAACTAAAAGGTTCAAATAAATCATTGAAAGTCTTAAATATTACGCCATTTATACCCTTTGTGAAGGTTGGGGGTGGGGGGTGAAAACTTCTTGCTACAGCAGTTAATAGCAGAAACTTCCATCAAGTATCTTATTTAATTAAAACATTCTAAAAATAAAGGAGCTGCTATCTTGGTCGTCTACCTTAATGTTGTCTCCATGACGATTCTCGGTGAAACTAAAGAAGTGTGTTAAGGATCAGAGCTGCTCTAATCTCTGATCACAGGCCTGACCATCTGCTAGTTCGTGCTCGACAATGAGGCTCATTCGGCGCTGTAATGTCTGCCCTGACACTGATAGCAGTACTCTGCACAGATGAGCGATTGAAAGGACCAGCGTGAGAGTGAGTTAAATAACAGCTCAGGAACATGAAAGTGGGCTCTGAAAGCCCAAATCTCAGCACCTGTCGAAATAATCATTGAGGCAGGGGTATTGATCAGACGGGCGCTATCAGCCTCCCACAGATCTAACACGGTCATTTTTGTTGTGAGGCGCTTAAAAAAATCATACTTGTTCCCCCTGTAACCTTTCCTCGATGAGGGAGAGCTCACCGCTGTTATCGAGGCATGCTCAGGTTCACATTCACACACTCTCATGTAATTACACCTACATGCTGGCCGGGCTGTGCAGTGTTGATGCAGAGCAGAGGCACCGATGCAAATATCGATCAGCTTTCCCTTCGCTGAGTCCTGCCTGGGTTTTAGTTTACCTTTATAATTACTAATAAAACACAATACCTCTGGTCTAAAAATGGCTGACTGAGCTGGGACGAGGGCTCATAAAGCTTTACTCTCTGCAAGCATTTTCATAAAGAGTACCTGTAGGCAAAATGCTAAACTTTGGTATGAGAAGCAAAGGCAACGCTGAAAATAAAAATATTGTTTGTAATACATTTTGCATACGTAAATCAACTCTATTTATGCAGGAAAAATCTGCTTTGAGCAACGTAGATTCTGTGAGAACACAAACATGCGAGGGAATATACGTCTTTGTGTTTAAACAGAAGGTCTGTAGGGACTGGTTTTTGGTTTGATCTTTGTTCCGCTTTAAAGCTTCAGTTTTCTAGGAGTGGTGGAGCAAAAAAAACACCTACATCTAAATAAAAAGAGCAGAAAAATGTCACTATTTAAAAAAAAACTTTGTTTTCCTCCACATAATCTCAAAAATGCTGCATGCATTCATATTAAGTCCCCATTACTTTGATACCACTGATCAAAATACAAGTGTTGCCTTGAGTCTATCTCTGTTATTTAATCTCAATCTAAACACAGATGTTCTGGTTATGACCTCAGGGGTTCTTCAGAGAACATCAGAGAACAATCAGCATCATGAAGACCAAGAAACCCAGCAGACAGATCAGGGAGAACGTTGTGGAGAAGTTTAAAACAGGGTTAGGTTCTCCAACAAGATCCCACAGAACTCTGGTCCATCCATCATCTGAACATGGAGAGAGGATGGAACACCTTCAGACCTACCAAGACATGGACGTCCACCTAGACTGAGAGAGGTAATTAATCAGGTAGCAGCCAAGAGGTCCATGGTAACTCTGGAAGAGCTGCAGGGAAAAAAGCCATAGAAAGTCCAGTTTAGGATTTGTGACAAGCTTTGTTGGAAACAGAGTAGATATGTTAAAGAATGTGCCCTGATCAGATGAGACCAACAACTCTCTTTTTGGTCAAAATGCAAAGCATTGTATGTGACAAAGAAAGAAACTCACAATGACTGTCTATCCAAACATGATGGTGGCAGGATCATGCTGTGGGACTGCTTTTCTTCAGTTAGAACAGGAAAACTAGTCGAGGTGGTTCAAAAATGGATGGAGCTTAATCCAGGACAACCCTGGAAGAAAACCTGCAGAAGACCTGAGACTGGGGTGGAGGTTCACCTTCCAGCAGGTGGGTGCTCCCTAAACATAGAACCAGAGATGCAATGTCCTGATGTGTCCTGATTTGGGCCCCTCCCGCTTCTGCATCCTTGTGATTGCCCCCACCTGTTGCCCGTATAAACTCCTCCTATGTTGTCTGTCGTCATCCTTGTCACAGCATTTGAGCGATCCATGTCCTTGTTCCTGATCGTGCACCTGACCCGTTTTCTGCCTTCTGACCATCGCCTGTCTGCACTATGTGATTGGGGCTCTGAACTTTGCTTCATGTACCTGGATACTTATTACTGCCTTGTGGATTCTGGATCTGTTGCTGCCCTGTTGCTCCTTTACTCCAGGATGTCATTGTCTGCAGTTTGTAGAGTCTGTATCTCTACACGGTTCTGCGGGTGAAAAAATCCCCTGTAAAAGGACCATCGGTTTTCCTCTGCAGTTACATATTTTAGGATACACGTTAGTTGTGGTTCAATATTCTGTGGAGGAAACCCTGGGAAACCACCTCTGCCGAGTAATCCATTACTTCCTACTTCTGCGATACTCCCAGTTTGTTTTTCATCACCTTCCTGTTTTGTTCTTGAGAGCCTGACCAGAAAGCAGATCCCACGAAGAAGCTGCCAATCTCATGCTTCACAACAGATCTCTTTTAAATGTTCCTGGGTGTTGGCCTGAGTTTTGAATCCAATTCGTACTTAAATCATTACATTATTCGTTTGTTAGAATGGTCTAGTTAAAGTCCAGATCTAAATCCAACTAAAGATATCTGGCAACACTTGAAAACCGATGTTCCCAGGTGCTCTCTATTCAATTTAACTGAGCTTGAGCAGTTCTGTAAAGAAGGATGAGCAAAAGGTTCAATCTGGAGATGTAAAATCAATCAGTCACCATGGTAACCTATGCTGGGAACCTTACAGGTAGGCTGGAAGGTAAAAGCTTCACCTATGACCAATCATACCTTAGAAAATGGAAAAAATGATAAAAGGTAACAGTTCTCATAAGAGTTGCTCTTCCTCAGCCCTTAAATCACATGTTTAGTTTCTTACTTGAACTGAGACATTATTCTGATGCCTAAAAAAGAAGCTGATTACCATCACCTAGTAGGGGTGGGGGGCACTTGGTTTTGTCATTTCGGATATTGTTGCTGATGTGGGGGTTTTTGGGGTTGGAGACGTCTGGGGGGGGATCCCTGGGGGTGGGATCACTGGGCGGACAGGGCGTTGGACGTCGTAGCCCAAACCTGGGGTTGGGCTTTGGTGGCTTTGAGTGGTAAATCCTGATGGCTGCATGCGGTGCCTTAGGGGGGTTGCACTGACGGAAATGGGTTACTGGCCGTGCTGCGCCTGGGTAGGGTCTGGGGTGGGCCTGGGGATTTGGGGATTTGGGGCTCTGGGGCGCTGCGCCCCCTTCGCTGTGGTCCATGGCCGTAGGTCGGCCGGCGTGGGGTGTCTGTTGCCTGTGGGGGTCGGGGCCGGCCGGCATGTGCAGCCGCCTCTCTCTTTTTCTCTGGGCCGATTGTCATCGCCGGTCCCTGTATGGCGTCTCGCCTTGTTTACTGGTTGGGGTGCCTGGCTGCTGGTCGCGGTGGCTGGGTGGCATTTCTGGGCCTGATCAGTTATTTTTCGCACTGGACTTAGCGCCTGGGTCTTGGTCTTTGTGCGCTGCGGGGTGCCGGGGTCGGGCGTTTGCCCAGGTTCGGTCGGACCTGCGGGTGGACTGGCCGGGTAGTGGGCGTGCAGGGCAGGTGGGTGGGGCGCTGGGTTTGGTTGCCTGCCGGGCCATTGAGCAGCAGTGGTCGCTCCACAAGGGAATGGGGATGGTGGATGTCGGCCTGGTGGGTCGGCCACCCGGTTCATCGGTTTGCTCCTGGTCTGGGCGGGTACGTCGCTGGGTTTGGGCTGCGGGATCCTCCGATGTGCAGGTAGTGCTGGGGGGGGGCGAACTCAACCTGGGTGTCTAGTGTCTTTTGTGTTCTGATAGTAGAGCGAATGTGAGGGTGGGGTTAGTTCTCCTTCTGGGATGGGGCTGGGGGGACTGCCTTGGGGTCCGTGGGGCTTGGTGGTGCTGTGGCCGTGCGCCCCGGGTTGAACGTGCCATGGCCTCCCTCCCCTGGTGAACAGCGGTGCCTACTGGGGTCAGTGGGGGAGCTGGCTCCCTGGGAAGACATTTTGTCTCCCAGTCCTTCCCTCCCCATCCCCCAACACCTCTGTCCACCCGCTCCATCACTTTACCACTCATATAGGGTCTTGGGGCATGGGCACATCACTGGGGTGCGAGGAGGGGTTTCCCTCCTCGCTATCCTGTGGCGTCCTGTGTCCCAATTTTAATATACAACTTAGACACTCCCACTTATAACATTTTCACACGACACATATGTAGGGACTTTGGGGTGGGCACACTTTTCGGCATCCAGAGGGGGAGCGGTTCAATCAGCTTCACCTCTGGTGCTGGTGCCCACTGTTAAACCACATACAGACACTGAGGGCTCGGGGTAGGGGTTGGGGGATGTGTTGCTGCCTTCCCCCATACCACCCCTCTGTTTTAAATGCACATTATTACAACACGCATCAACACCACACTCGAGCGGGAGGATAGAGGCTAGGGGTCTTCTTACACCCCTGTTCGCTACCGGCCATCAGGGGTTGGGGTCCAGGGGAGGAACAGGTGGTCTGGTAGGGGTCCTGGGCTGTCGGGCTGCCTCGCCACTGTGGGGCCCTTGGCGGTCTGCTTGTCTCCGTCCTAGAAGGTAGGGGGTCCATCTCCTGGGCCCGGGGGTTGGTGGCTCTACTGGGGCATCGGTCCCTGGACCTGGGAGCATGAAGTGTGTATGGGGTGTATGAGTGAGGGTACAGCATCATTTCTTGGGTGTCTTGGGGAGTTAGTGAGAATGTATGTGTTTAAGAGGGAGGAACGTATGACTGTCTGTATGTCTTTGTCTGCCTGTCAGGTTGGGTCTTGGGCTGCCCTCTCGCCTGGCGCATCTCAGGCCTTACATTTAATGGGGACCTGGTGCGTGCCTGGCCGGGCCGGTGTGTACTGCTCCGGTTGTGAAAGTAAATCTGTTGGGCTTCTACTTGGTACTCAGACACCAATTCTGAGCTCCACACTGCCAAACAGGACACGTAAAAAAAAAAAAAGAAGCTGATTACTGTAAAGTTATGTTAAACACATCATTTCCTTCTCATAATGAAATCCCTCTTGACCAATGAACAGTTTATTTAGAAGAATGAGAGCTTAGAGTTGCAGACGGCATCATGTCCACCTTGTTTAGTGCCTGTATGTCTATGATCATATCCACATCCTTCTCTCCACAGCCACAGATTACGACTCTTTACACCTCGCTCTTCTTCCAAACAAAAAAAAAAGGCCAACTCACAGTTTTGTTGTTTCTGTAAAGTTAATGAGCTGCTGGCTGCGGCTGATCTGAGAGCAGTGCTTAAGTTCACAGCTAAAAATGACATTTCTCAAAGTGCCTGAGTGATATCATACTGTTTGAGGCCCACGTTTCTTCACAGTTTGTTAGCTCAACAGAAATAGTAACACAATTATTTATTGAAGTGAAGCAGAGTCTGTCCACAAGCTGCACATGCTACCCTCTTCCTGGTGATTAAGAAATGCTGTAATGTCGCTTCCTGATTCAAAGCTGACATCAGGAGTTGGTTAAAAATGTATAAGTCAGCTGACTGCTGAAGTGCTGCTGCAGGTGCTGGCAGTTCTGAGTGGATTTGCAGGATTTCCATATCTCCACCGCTTGCGGCTCAGTGCTGCATTTCATGTCACACCGCCTCAATATTCCCCGTCTACATTTGGTGCCGACGGTCAACTCGTTGACGTTCACGCCTGAGAAGCGTTGTCCTCCATGCTGATTGTTGGCTCTGACCAAACTGCTGGGGTTTATTTGTGCATTTTGAGGCAGCAGACGCGCAGCTATGCAGCACACGTCCATGCTGTCTGTTACGACAGCATCTGCAGTCAACCTTTTTTGCATATCAAATACTTTCTGTTTGTTTGCCTTCTATTTTGTACTCTGCAGCAGGGGATGCTCAGCTTTCCATCACTTAGAATTTGAATTTGCAAGTTCAGGCCGAAACAGATCAATTCTGATGGTGAAGAGGGGGATAAAAGGCCAAAGTAGAGTGGTAGAGTTGTCGTCCTGCGACTCAGAAATCGTGGGTTTGATTCCTGCCTGCCTACTGGTGTTGGCCAGAGAGGGGGCGATGGCGCGATATGGCAGCCTCAATTCTGTCAGTCTGCCCCAGGGCAGCTGTTGTTATAATCGTAGCTAGCTTCCACCAGTGTGTGAATGTGAGAGTGAATGAATAATGGAGTTGTAGAGTGCTTTGAGGGTTTCGAAAGCGCTATATAAATGCAAGCCATTACTATGGAAGTGTATGAGAACTAGAACGTTTTTCACCCAAAACCTAAATTCTCAGATCCTTTCATACTGTGAGCATTTGCACAGTGGGGGTCACAACCAGGGTGGTTTATGTTAATTAGAGGGTCCGCCACCGGTTAAGAGTGTTGGTGCTTCAGCTTCACTGATCTGGGAACATAGATCTGCAAGAGCAGAGTCCAGAATGGGATTAAAAACAGTCAAATCAGAACAATTGTAGAATTAATCTAGAGTTTTAGAACAACGCCACTGATTGTGGCAACATGTTGGAGAAGCTCTGCTATGTTAGTTCCACAGGGCAAACTCGGCCGGCCAAATGTGAAGCCAATGCGGAAGTGACCAAAATTACAGTTCCCCTTTCATCCACTAGGGGCTGGCTCCAGAAAGGAGCCAGTTTGTTTCTATGCGTTTTTAGAGGATTCTATGAGCTGCACTTCTAGTAAAAAGCTTTCCAGCTCAATCAAAACTCGCTCTGTCTGCAATTGTTTGACCAACATGGCTTCATGCTTTTATTTGACAACATTTTTGAATCTGGCTAGAAGGGAGAGGGGTAGCAGAGTCGCTCAAACGAGGTTTTCCGGCTAAAAGCGTCCACCAACCTCCGTTAGCAACTACTGTCTCTTCAAACTCTGGAAATTCAATTCAATTCAGTTTATTTATATAGCACCAATTCACAACAGATGTCAAATCAAAGGCACTTTCAAGAAAAGTCATTTCAATACAAACATTCCAATCAGTTTAAAAGTTTCCTATTTAAGGAATCCCAGCAGATTGCATCGAGTAATTGACTTGATGTTGGGCCCCATTGATGCAGACTCCAACTACAACAAACCCCTTCAGCAATCCCTCATACTGAGCAAGCATGTAGCGACTGAAGAGAGGAAAAACTCCCCTTCAACAGGAAGAAACCTCCAGCAGAACCAGAACCAGGCTCAGCATGACCGTCTGAGGGTTTGAGAAGACAGAGCAGAGACACAGAAAGAACAAAAAGAACTGATATAAGAGAGGTAATAACAGGACAAGGGGGTTGCTCAGTTACTGGGATGTTCCCCATCCAACAGGGCATTGTAGCTAAGCAGGATACCAGACCAGGTGAAGAACCTGGGTATTGTTAGGAATTTCAAAATTCGATTTGATTTCGATTCTTGAGGCTTCAATTCAATTTCGATCCAATACGATATTGATTTATTAGCTTCAATATCGATTCAATAATAAGTAAATACACAAGTAATTAAGTACCTGAGTATATTTTTAAATAAATGAGCCAAACGTCAGCTTTTAACGTTGGTGGTGCAGGCTGCTGTTCACCATCTTGCTGTTTTGCTAATGCGCGTCTTGTACAACGCGGAACGCTCTCAATAGAGTGTTGCCAACAGCGCCACCACTGGCCAGTGGGCTGAATCGATTCATAGGATTTGATGAATCAATAGTGAATGGAGAAACAAATAATTGCAATGCATTGCTTTTACCCAGCCCTACTCTAAACTGACTTTAATCCCTCACATTAAAAATATCACCAAAATAGGTTTTTATCATCTAAAGAACATTGCCAGATTGCCCATTCTTCCATTGCCCATTCTCTCTCGGGCCAACACAGAGACACTGATGCTTTTATCTCCAGTAGAATTGATTACTGTAATGCCCTGCTTTCTGGTCTTCCCAAAAAAGAGTATATCAGGTTAACAACTACTACAAAATTCAGCAGCACGTGTCCTGACAAAGACCAGGAGGTGGGAACACATTACACTTAACTTAAATTTCTTAAACTTCTTATCTCTCTGAACTGCTTTTACCATATGAACCTTGGCGGTCTCTGCGCTCCTCTGGCAGCCGTCTCCTTGTCATCCCTAAAGTCAGGACACACTCATGGTGAGGCGTCTTTTCAGTTTTATGGCCCTCACCTCTGGAACAGGCTGCTGGAGAACCTGAGGGCCGCAGAGAACGTTCATGTCTTTAAGAGCAGGGTCAAGACTCACCTTTTTAACAGATTATTGTTTGATTATAGCTTCAGTCTTTTACTGTATAGTCTGATCATATATATATATATATATATATATATATATATATATATATCCCCTGTTATTTTTATACTTTAATCTGTTTTTTTTCTTCTTCCTGCCAGTGTTTTTCTCTACTGGAGCCCTCTGCCTCGGTGGTCGGCTGTAGCTGCCTTGGTGCTCTCCAGGTAGCTCTTGGGTGGAGGTGGGGGTCTTGGCCTTGCCTCCACTGGGCGCCCTGTGTCGGTGCCTCATTTGCTGCTGTGGATGTGCTGCTGCTGGTGCAGATGACTTCCCTGATGGCGTTTCCTTACCAGACTCATCTGCACTTGGCCCAGTGTCCTTTTTATTGTTGTTCTTAAGTGTTTGTGTGCATGGGAGTTGGGTTGGGGGGAGGGGGGGTATAACTGTGATCATGCTTTTAAATTTGTGGGTGAGGGATGGGAAAATGGTTTATGTGGGGTCATTTTAATCTGTAAAGCACTCTCAGTTGCAACTCTTGATGAGCACTTTATAAATGAAATTTGAGCGATTGATTGCCTCTATGGAGAGGAAAATACTGACAAAAACAAAGTTAACAGTCAAAATAAAAGCAAATAATGCAACTGGGGAGTATAGCAGAACAGAAAAGTAGCAGAGTGAAGAAACTTGGTAAGTCTGTCCTCCAGCAGTCTGAGCCTATAGCAGCATAACTACAGAGATAGCTCAGGATGACCTAACCACTCTAACTATAAGCTTTATCAAAAAGGAAAGTTTTAAGCCTCATCTCCGTCAATACAGTATGTGGGTGTCTCAGTGCAAACTTGCTAATGGAGAAGTATAAACCAGGCCTATGCCAGCTCTGGGTATTTGAGGTTCTGTCTCAGGATGTCTCATCACAGGATGGTCAACCATACTGGTTAGATATGAAGCCAAATACTAAGCTTCTTGTGGAGTAAGTTTTCTGTTCTCCCGGTTTACAGAGTCAAAGATGAGAGGAGGAGATTCACTTTATCCTACCTCAGAATCCTTGAGCAACTGTTAATTTCCGAGCCACATTCGGATCTTCCCCAAGAACCTCATTGATAACTCCTCAGTTCCAAGGTTGTTTGCTCAAGCTCTTTCGTCCTGTCTGCCCACTCTCCCACTCACCTGCCTCTCCGCAAGAATGACCTCCAGGGAAAGCACAGAGCACCTCCAAGCCAGAGTGGAACCTCTCCCTGACAGCTACGTCCATCTTGCAGACACAGTAAGCTTGAGATCATCCTATTATGCAAACATCACCTTCTATCACTGAAATAAATGACACTATCCTCCCTACAGGGAACCAGCTACCCGACATCACCTTTTCAATAAACTCTTTAAAACTGTTATTTTTCTTATTGGTTTCTCTGGAATTGGTTCCAAAAGAAATTATAATATTCACCCCTGATTATGACAGACAGAAGGAGTTCAGCCGGAATAAACGTTACATGAATTTTGCAGATGAAGACTTCTGTGTTTGCACGAACCTGGAGGAAGAAAAAAGGAGAGGAGACTGCCAGGACATCTTGGTTCAACAAACAATTGGTAGATGATACAAGATCCCGGGGAGTCGGGATCATTTGTTTGTCGGAACATTAACACTGTTAAATATTGTAATATTACCTGCTGAAATCTCTAAAAAGTGACTTTGCTGAGAACATTTCCTGACTTAGACTTAACAGATGGTGAAACCAGACGTCCACTTTAGTTAGTACCATTTCATTATGCTTTTATTTAAATTAGTTGACTTTATTAATGCTAAAACTGGAAGTCAAGGATTTTTTTTATTTATTTTCATGGGCAGCTGGTTTTAATGTTGTATTTCCAAATGAAAAACTAATTACTGCACAAGAGTTTAAACTGAGTTCTGGGAATACTCAACCAGTCGGAAATGCTTATCACTCTCCCACTACTGAACTCCATCGTTGGTTCAGGGTTGCCACCCTGGTAATCTGCAGTGGGGCAGAAAATTCTACTGGTTCCTGGACATGGTTCCTACAGTGGAAACAGTCCTGTAGTGTATAGAACCAGAGGACTTAAGCTGGACTTTTCAGGTTTTTTTAGGTCATTATTAAGATGAGAGAGAAAACAACTCTTACGTCTTTAGGGTCATGCTCTGATCTCTTCGGCTCCTTAGTGTCGAAACTACATGCAGGTGAAAGAAAAAGGTATCTCCATACTGGACACTAAATTAAGACGAGCTGAAATTGGGTGGCTGTGGCTTTGCCCTCAAGGTATAAATCTGCTGTGAATTGTCTCTTCTGCCACATTTCATTACTGGTGAGAGACTGCAGGATGCTACACACAACGACGGCCCAGAAATAGGTCACGGTAACAAGTTCGTGATCACTTGAGACGCACTCAACTCAGTTACTCCGGGGCTGGATATGATTTGTCCTGCCAGACAATTAGTGAACAATGATGAGAGAAGCTACTTGAAAAAACATTGTTTCCCTCATAGAGTCTCATAAAAAGTGTAATCAGTCTGACTTCTGTGGTTGTTTCTGGTAAAATTGGGGATTTGAGAATGCACATGTTTAGGGTGCGTGCAGAAACCGTGCTTGTGGGTTCATGTGGGCGGCTTTTGTTCCGATCCTTTGAGTGAACGTATCTGTCACTGCGCCACTGAGAGACGTCTAGTTTACAGACAAATTAAGTGAACAGAAGTCTTTCAACTTCGGTGTTCGCATTCGTCAGTAAAAGGTGACGATTCTCCAAGAAGCCGTGAAGCAAAGCGAGGACATCAAACGCCTCGCAAGCCTGAAAAAAAGAAAAAAGTAGGATTCAAATTCATATTTAACAAAGCAATAAATACAAAAAGGCAAGGCCGAGTTGACGACGCTAAATTATAGACTCATTATTACTGAGGTTACCATGGCTAACTGTAATTAGACAAAGATATATCAAGATTGCAGCAGAGCAATCAGACATTTAAAACTCAGTTAATTATCAGATGATTTTATTTTATTTTATTATCAATTGAATCAATGAATACTTACTATCACTATACGTTACGGTGAAAAGACAAAAGAAGCCGGTAATGACTCATTGTAGTCAGTCACCAGTTGACATTTACTAAATCTCTTAATTTTAATTATAATTAATACTGATTTTATTTTGTAATTTGTGCACTTTAAAATTATGTTGTTGTATTATGTAATAATTTAAAGTTTATAAGTAGTAATTCCTCAATAATGGATCATAACACAAGAAAGCCAGACGCAAAGGTCCTTATTATCCAACTTCTAGCACTAATTCACAGCAAGTCACAAAACAAAACACATGCAAAACACAAACTGGTCCAATTCATTTCCAGTCTTCTACAATCCAGTTCAGTCTAGATTTAGATAAACTCAATCTGTCTCAATCCAATCATATAATCTCATTCAGATCCAGTAAATCCTAATTATAATACAACACAGAATTCGGTTGGTCATAGGGAGGTAATTTGTTATCTCCTCCTGAGCAAGCATGTGGCGACAGTGGTCAGCTGAAGGTTGTTAAGAAGTGATTATTGATTTAAAGAAAAAAAACAAGAATCTTTTGTCACCTTCTTTGGGTGGGTTTTGGTTTTTGTTTGAATGTGATCATTCGTCTTGTAGAGAAAATAACCCAAAAAACTAATTTAAACAAAAGTGTGACAATATTGAAAACCAGGAAGAATTTTGCACACAATATTCAAGATACCAAATTTTCATCCCTATAGTTTCATCCCTCTTTAGTGTATTTAGGCCAGGTAGAACTCTCAGAACTCAACTGGTTCTGCTTCACAATCCTGAGGAGGTTTTTCTTTACCAAAGAATCTTAACAGCCAGATTCGATTCTTTTTTTTCCTCTGTCTTCTTGAAACGCCAGTCGGGCGTGGCAGATGGGCGCTCATTCTGAGCGAGGTTCTGGTTCTGCTGGAGGTTTTCCTCTCCACTGTCCCTACATGCTTGCTCAGAATGAGTGAATGCTGCAGGTCGATGAGTCGATGCCATCTGCTGGGTTTCCTTAGATAGAAAACTTTTTAAACTGATTGGAATAATACGCTTTTAGTCGAGCGCCTTGATGTTTTGTGAATTTATGCTTAATTGAAATTGAAATAAACTGAATTGAATTGACCTTGAAAAAGCCAGCCAAGAACTGTCCTTCCACTGATCATTAAAATGTGAGCATATTATTGTTTAGTATCTCTAATAACAAGAGAAAGCCCCTCTCCATTCGAAAGTTGCTTGTCATTCGTTGCCAATAAACATCCCATCATGCTTTACATGATGCAGCCATTGAAGCCGTTATCAGTATTGATGTAGCGACCATGTCGGGGTGATGTGCTTTGTGTTGTCTTTGTCCGCTGCGTGTCAGCGCACTGCGGTGGAATCTGACACTGAGTGCTTTTGTCTTGTAGCAGCAGTTCTGAGGGAAACGAAGGCAGCGACCCACCCTGGGGGCCCTGATACACTCATGGAGTAAGCAAACTGTCGACTCCCCCGCTCTAAAAATAAACACAGCAGAAAGAGGGCCAATATCTTGTTTATCTCTCTATTATAGACTGTAATCTCTTTGTTCCAGCTTGGTGTCTTCAGAAGTGGTGAGAGCATCAAAACCTGAGGAAAATGTAATCAATTCTGTGAAATAAAGTATAACTTACTCCTTGTGCATTCAGACTCACAGGAGGATGGGGCGTCTGTCCAAAGGAAGCTTCATGTTGGGATTTATTTTTGTGAACACCACTGGGTGTTAGTCATCAAATGTAAACAATAATGACCAGGAATATTAAGGAAATATCCAACTTAGGTCATGCACAGATAGTACTAGATAAGGAATCCATCCATCACCTATACCTGCTATTATAGTCATGTTTTTGGACTGCAGAAGTCGGAGTACCCAGAGAAAACCCATGCATGCACGTGGAGAACATGCAAACTCCATGCAGAAAGACTCTGGCAGGGATTTGCAGCCCAAACTGGATAAACTTGAAACCGATGTCTGTTTTACAGAAGACGAATAGGGGTGTGTGTGTGCGTGTTTGTGTGTGAGCTCTCTGCTGCTAAACGGCATGGATTTTAAACTCTTAGTGCCGTTTAAACAGCTTCCCAAGGTCACTGAAGCTTTCCTCTGGCTGGGGCGTCGCCTCTGAGGACGTCTTTTCTCCCTCCTGACTGAAGCGTCTCTGAACACACCGATGATGTAAAGAGAGGGACACAGGATGAGGCTACATGTCAGTCTGATTTGTTTTCTCTGACACAATGAAAGAAAAAAAACCATCTGTGTGCCAAAAAACAGAAACAGAAAGTAATTAAATTCTGAAATGTAATTAATTTCCCCCACTATGCGCCTGCCAGGCTGCTGTATTAACACTGGGTGGGCTTCCATCGGCTGCAGCGCCTGGCTGAGAGGCTCCGCTCCCATTTTTAGCTGGCGCAGAGCCAGAGCGGGACGCCGAGGTTCTCTGTGATGAGATCATTCTGCAAAAGATTGATTAAATGAACAAACTCATATCTATCTTGGGACAGAAAGAGTTACAGCAGGTCATTTGGAGTGTGCAGTGAATTCTGTTGGTGATTTTGATGTGAAAATGCATCAGGAATCCTTTCATTCTGTAGTACTTTATCCTAACTCTGGTTTTGGTGCAGTCTGTGATGGCTCGGAGCACATTTCTCTCATGTTCGCCTTAAATATTTCAACATTAAATGATCACGCGAGGGAGGAGCAGTGTGATTATTTACGTCTTAATAATAAAGATGAACCAGAGCAAGCAGCTAATCCATGCATGAAGCGCTGCGATAAAAAGCACCTTTGTGAAGCTTGCTTCATGTATCTGTAATGAGAATTAGCTTGTTCTGTCCTTCCCTGTGGGATTTAAAGCCGGAAGAGTCTCCGGTTCCTGACATCGCTCCACTTCATCACCAGCAACACTTGAGCGAGTGGCAAACGTCTTCATGATAAATGTGATCATTTCATGTTACTCAGGTTAATTAAAAGGCTGACACACCTGTCCGCTGATGTGATGGAAGAGCTCTGGAAAACTGCTTCTGTTATAAAAATGAGCAGATTTCAGTTCATTACTGACTCAGATGGTGTGTTCTTTATTTTCATTTATATGGTTCACATTAAAGGCGGATCTATTATGATGTTATTTGTATAAATATGAACTACACTATTTACTCCTGTGTGTGCTCCGGGGACACAAAGCACCTTGAAATTAAACTAGAACATTCCTAACCTCATCTATGGTCACGAGCTCTGAGTAGAAACCAAAAGAACGAGATCTAGAATAAAAGTGGGCAAATCAGTTTCCTCAGCAGCGTGTCTGGGCTCTCCCTTAGACACGGGAGGAGAAGTTCACTCATCCGGGAGGGGCTCGCAGTAGAGCCGCTGCTCCTCCACATCGAGAGGAGTCAGTTGAGGTGGCTCGGGCATCGGGTCAGGATGCCTCCTGGATCCCTACCTGGTGAGGTGTTCCAGGCACGCCTCACCAGGGGGAGACTCAGAGGAAGACCCAGGACACACTGGAAGAATTATGTTTTCCTGCCAGCCTTGGTCGCCTTGGGATCCCTTTGGAGGAGCTGGATGAATGGATGGATAGTTCATTTTTATTCAGCCCCTCAGTTTTCCTGCTCGTCACCTGATGCTGCTGGCATGAGGAGCACTTATGATGCACAGAGCTGGCCTATGGTGATAGGTTTCTTCACAGTAGACGCTTTCTGGTGGCAAATGACTTACAAGACAACAGAACGGCACCAAACATGCTGTATGGACCACCATGACACCCAACATTTTAGATCATTAAAAACGTCCCTTCCATTTCTGACTTTTGGCTATGAACACGTTGAACTGCACAAATAGGGAAGACTGTGACTCAGTGGTAGTCGTCTCGGAATCGGAAAGTTGTAGATCTGCTTTCTCCTGGCACATGTCAACGTGCCTCTGAGCAAGGCACTTAACCCCAAGTTGCCTATGGAATGTATCCGTGTGAAAATGTGTGCGTTTGTGAGTGTAAATCGGGTGAATGTGTCTGTAGTGTAAGGGGCTTTATGAATGAATGAATAGCTGTATTGTGATTCTACATGGTATAATGAAATTGGATGCAATGGTTAGTATGACTGGAAAGGTCCTATATAAATTCAGTCAATTTACACAAGCATATTTTTTCCCATAGTTTGGCAGTTGAATTCCTGCCTTGTTCAAAATTTCAGTGTTTGTCACAATAGAGTTTTAGTGAATTTGAAATTATCTGTAGTCTTACTTTTTTAATCAGGTTAAATTTCACTTCACTTCCTGTCTTATATCAAACCAGCTTGAATGAAATGTCCTTCTGGTACTCCTACCGTCCACACCTGGCTGGGATCTGGCCATATCCAGTCTTCCTATACATTATTCTCCACAGCTCACTGGTTTCTCTACCTTCAAACCAAGCCAAGGGTCTTCTTTTGTAAATTTTATGCTAATAAATGTGGAGGTTTTACCCAGCTGTGTCCTCCATTTGGGTTCCCAGTACTGTCAGTTCATCACTGTTCAGCCTGGCCGGCACGGACCCAGCAGGTCCTTTTTTTAATGAGGAACAGTATAACATGTCATACTTTCTTATTTGCCTCCATGGTGAGAGGAAAAGGACACCTGATGAAAAATTTCAGGGACGCTGCTTTGCCTCCAGCTCATATGAAGACGTTCAGTAAACTCTGGTAGGAAGTTTCTTGGACATGTCTAAGCTACATAACCACCATTAAGTTGTGTCCTTCGCTTTGAGCCAAATGACTCAGACCAGTAGACTTATAATAAAGCTGTCCTGGCTGCTTGGGATCATCAAGCTCCAGGTTCACCTTCTGTTCCGTCTAATCCTGATGATTATTGTAAAAATATTTGGTATCCCTCCAATTTCAGTAAACAGAAAAGCACATTTGAACTGCTCTACCTTTCTGGGTATCTCTGGCCCATCAGAGTGGGTTGCTTACAACAATATTAATCATTTTCTATGGCTCACCAGAACTCATTGAGCTCTCTTTCATTATATACTGGGAGAAAAGCCAAGATCTCTCTGGCCCACAGCGTCCGCCAGTGTCTTTGTCTTAATTTGCAGAGCTACAGAAGGTTTGATACCATTTCTCAATATGTCCTCCAGTACATTGGTTCTCATCTTGTCAGGGTTCAGGGTCCTTAGTTTATTACCAAGCTGTGACCCAGGTCAAAGGAAATCTTTGAAATTCAATCACGTATTTGAACACGTTCATCTGACTCTGTTGCTGTTTTCATCAAATGAAGCAACTGTTGACGCAACTGTTGACTGGTGGGAAGAGTAGGCTGTAAATATGCTATTAGTGGTTCAATTCCAGCTTCATCCTGCCACGTGTCGTTGTGTCCTTGGGCAAGGCACTTTAACCCCATGTTACCTACTGATCTGTGTAAAACTGTGCATTAATGGGAGTGTGACTGGGTGACTAGTGTAAAGCGCTTTGAGCCATGAGCATGACTAGCTCAGTTCATTTACCATTTCCTAATTAAAAGCCGTTTTTTGTAGCTAAATCAGTAGCTAATTACTACAAAATATGTTTTGAAAAAACATAATGGAGCTCTGAGTTCAACCTTGGGAATGACACTAACATCATAAACCTGAATTTGCTGGACTTAATTGAAGAACAGAGCCAAAACGCATCAAATTCTAGATTTATAGGAGACAAAACAACTTGTCAGGAATCCAGGTCGTTGGTTTGTGTAGTGGTTCTGCATTGCTTTCCTTTCCTTAGGTTCTACACTGGAGGGCGCAGCGGAGGCACCTTACCTGGCAGTGCCCCCTCCGTGGGCGTTGCCCTGGCACACCTGCAAACCAACATGGTGGTTATCAGGAGGATAAGAGTAGCTGGAAGCCAGTTCCTCTTGGTCTGAGTGTTAACCTATGTGGTAACCTAAGGCCTCTGTGATTCCTTGATGTTTCTTCTCGTTTCTTCAATAGACAGGTTACTTGTTCACTCATTGATTCCGTTCCAGAGTTCGCTCCTCGATTAATTGTATTCAAATTATCTTCCTGAAATAACCAGGATCCCTCCACTATTGACTACTGGCATCCTCGCCTTCATCACAATCATCCTCCTGTGTTCCCTTTCTGCGGCTGCCGAGACATCAACATCTCCATGTTCAAAGTACAACCTCCAGATCTCATCTTCCTTCTCTTCAGCTTCATTCTCCTGCATGCCTCTGGTCCCCCCTCTGACAACTACAGTAACTCTATATTCTCCATTTACAATCGCCTATTGCTCTGCTAAAAGTTATTTACCTCATCAGTCCACCACCTCAGTATCTCTGGAACCTCATTGGATCACCATCACTTCTCCTGGATTCCCACCACGCTAACCTGCAACTCGGGACTTCCCTCTTTCCTCCCTGGAATTATTCACTTCTACCATCTGTAAGCTGCTCCATAATATTAATAGGACTTCCACACCAGTATCTGTCATGGTTTCTAGAAGACTCTAGTGCGAACACACTTCACTCAATAACAGAAAAACAGATAAATTAATATATATTTTTCGCTGAAGGTTTTTTTTTTTTTACAGGCTGAAGGAGGAGCAGCCTCTCCTGATCTCTTTTTTTCTTGCACTATTTTCTTTTCCATTGTGTTTTTTCAAGATTACTTTATATACCCAGCATTTGGAGTTACTTTATTAGATCAGATTTCTTTTTGGATAACTTTTTTGAAGGACTGTGGGATAACAAAATGCAATTTTGCTCAGCTGGGGACTTTTGACAAACTGCTCCAAAGAATGGATGCTGTGGGAATGAAAATGTGTCATCTCGAAGTGAATGTGAAAGTAAACACTGGATATGAAAATGAGATGACTTTACCAATGACTGCTTACAGTGAGAAAAAAGCTAGCAGCACTGTTCCAGTGATTAAATGATACAGTTATTAATAATAGCTGGAATGTCATCTGTTTTAATGTGTCATATGTTATATGTCTCTAATGTTTAATTGCTTCTTTTATTTTATCCCCTAATGACATAAAGCACCTTGAATTGCCTTGTTGTTAACAGTGTGCTATAAAAATAAAGTTGCCTTACCTTACAGGTACTGATCTCAGAACTGGAGGAAGGACAAGATCTCGCTGAAAGGTGGGGTTAACATAGTTTTGTTCCATAATAGACCAGATGCTATCAGATTGTAGGATGGAGTGGAGATCCTTACTTTATCATGGAGCTAAGGGAGTCTTGGATGAAGGTAAGTGGGTCCAGTGTGATTGTTGTCGGCAGAGGAGCGAGTGTAGAAGTGACGTTGGTTTCCTCCTTTTTCCTGTTTGGTTCCAGGAGAGGCTCGGTGCACGACGGACTTCTAGGTTGAACACCAGTGTTGGGAAGATTACGTTAAAATCAATAGTTATAGTTACTCACTACTTGTTCCAAAAAGTAATTGAGTTAGTAACTGAATTACTCTATAATAAAAGTAACTAGTTAACAGGGAAAGTAACTGTTTGCATTACTATAAAAAAAGGTTTGGCTGCATATTAAACAAATTGGATTTTTCTGACTAGTTTTCAAAAGTTAGTTGAAAGTACAATAGATAGGTAGCCTACTTGTACATAACTTTACATAACTTTTTTTAAAGAAGTTTATCCTGCTTTTTAAGTTTTGTCTTTGTAACAAAACTAAATAGTGGGTTTAACTCTATAGCAAATGAAATCAAACTCTCACAAACTAAGACAATTGGTCAAGTAAACAACCTGCACTTGCAAGTAGTTTGTTCACAACAAAAGTAAAGATTTAAACAATATAAAGTGTGTTTAAAGAGCAACTCACCCCCTACCAGAGTCTCACTCTGCCCACGGTTGCTGTTTGAACGATGTGCCAAAAGGAGGTATTGCCTGGTGGATCAGCGACCGAGCGGGGGGACAGGGCGTGGTCTGCTCTGTGATTGACATGTTGACAGCAGCGCTGCTACAGTGGCACAGACAGCGAGAAAGATGGAGAGCAATGTGAGCTCCTTTGTCACAGAGCGATCTTTCTCAGGTGGAGGATTTCTCTCCACCTCCTTTACTAGAGGAAAGGGAGGGAGGTTCTGTGGAGGAGGCGTGGTTTCTTTAAAACCCTACAGCGGCAGGATGGCTGATGTCAGCCATCACCGCAGAGCGAAACGCAATGCGCAATTCAAATTCAAGTGCAGTATAGAGTTTTAACCTGAAGAGGGCCCCACACTGACGGTTTTAGGGAGTGAGCTGCTCTTTATTTCTGCAGCAATATATACTGGTGAGTTGTTTACCTCATCACTCCTCACAGTAAAACTTACCCGGATAAAAGGAGATAATAAGTTGGTATGAATTTAAAAACGTCATCTTTGATTTGATCTGTTCTTTTCAAAGAGCCATAAATTGTACATCACTGTAAAAGGTTGAAAACGTTTATGTTAGGCCAGGTTTGGTCTTTACAAAAGGCTATGGACATCATACATCTGAAGCCCATGTCCAGGATCCGTCTGTGTTTGGAGGCTCTTGATGCATCAGTCCACTCCTTGTGAAGGTCCCCAACACTTTTCAATGACCTTTTCCTGACAATCCTCTCCAGCTCATCCCTGCTGCTTCTGCGCCTTTTTCTTCCACACTTTTCCCTTCCACATAACTTTCCAATAAAGTGCTTTGATACAGCACTTTGGGAACGTCCAACTTCTTTTGCAATGACCTTTTTGAGGCTTTCCCTCCTTATGGAGGGGGTCAATGGTGGTTTTCTGCACAACTATCAGGTCAGCTGTAAGTCATAAAAATGCAAATTATAACAAATAAAGGCTTGAAATATCTGGCTTTGCATGTATTGAGTCTATATCATGTATTAATTTCACCTTTTAAGTTGATTTGCTGAAATAAATGAACGTTTGCATGATATTCTAATTTTTCAAGTTTCACCTGTATGATGTCCATTGCCCTTTGTAAAGATTTGCGAGATTTGTGAGGGCAAAAACATTTTTGATTTTTTTTTTAATCGTATGGTTCATTGGGTATGTGGCTGATAAAATTCCAGGCCAGCTACATGTATCTGGAGTTGCAGTTTTCTAGACATTTTTTAACAAGCTATGATCAGAACCCTGGGATCAGATCAGGACTTCCATAATGATAATCAGTACATCACTGTAGTACAACGTCATTCAGTCTTATGACAGCAATGAGAAACACTTCATTCTATAATGAAACAGTATTTAATCCACACAGTAAGGAGTTTCTGTCAGAATTTGCATATTATTATTATTATTATTGCCTGTGGTATGTGTCAGTATGAATTGGTACCTGTCGTTAAGAAATGGCTTCTGATACAGACATGAGTGATGGATTATTTAGATGTAGAACTGCAGCAATCAGACCTTTGCACTCCCTCCTTTGACATTAATAACCTGTAGGTAATGGAACCTAAAAATGATGCTGTAATTAAGTTTTTTTATTCATTGTACTCCGACACATTGACAACAGTACCGTTGGAGACTTTTTCACCGACATGAACCGAATGACAGAAACGAGACGCTCTATCAGCTACACTCTGGTGAGAAACTTTCTCTGGCTTTAAGTTAGCTTGGGCGTAGAGTGAAAACTTGTTCAGTCCTCCCTGGAGAGAAAGAAATGAATGATTTGTGCTTGGAACCGACCGACTCACACTGACACACAGTCTGCCTTTAGCTTCGTTCTGGGGGAATGTGATTAATCAACCTGGGAGATGCTGCTGACATTCAGCTTTCCACAACAGATCTCTTTGGGGTGACACGGTAATCATAAATATCCTCGTCTCCCTGATTTTTATCTCATACATTTTAACTGTCTTCCTCCTGTAGTCAGCCACTCCTGGGGTGTTAGTTTGGGCCAAAAATCCCCTGCCTCCATCCGTCCGTCTCCAACCTATTTTTCCATAGTGTGAGGTAATTACCTCCCTGTGAATTCACTGATGAGTAGATCTGGAGCAGATATGATAAAAATAGCTGACAGGGAATTTGACATAATGGCCACATTGTCTCATGGAAAAAGTAGCTTCTAATGAATTCAGATGAGGTTCACCTCGATAATTATCTCCATGTCATTCAGATGAGGCCGGGATAAGACGTTTTATTTGTAAAGGCTGCCGGTGTTTGCTGAGCAAAAGTGACTCGCTGGCGACTTTTGGACAACCTTGGTGAGAAGTTTATGATGACTTTGTCAGGACTGAAAATGCTGGTCTGCAAGATATCCCTGAAAGATAATCGAATTGGGTCCGATGATCGTTCTGTGGCGGCGGCTTTATTTGCAGCATAAAAGCAGCTGTTAGTTCAATCAAATTCCCAGCTGTGGCCCGTTTCACGGGTTTATAGGCCTGAAGAAAAGTTCAAGACTGGTGAACAAAAACATTCCTTAATCCTCTGAAGCTGCTTGAGGTGGCTAGAGATGGGAATACCTCTGTAAAGGAAAGTCTGCAGCCTTTTAACAACCTTTTAATTTATTTTTTTGGGACCAAAAATGCTTTTCAGCGAACACATTAACAGCACCCCAGAGTGTTTTAAGTGGAGAGCTATGCTGAATATCATCAAGGTTAAGGACTTTCATGTTGATGCTTTATGGGTCAGTTTTTTCCCCAACCAAGGTCAGGCTGGATCTGAATTGCTCCCTCAGGTATGTTTGGCTACATTAATTGCATTATAATTCTTATCAGAGCTGACCTGTAAAAGCCAAAGCCTCACTTAGAAAATGAGCGTCCTGGGTTTTGTGTTGTCCTGCAAAAAAGAAAAAAAAACAAGGCAGAAAGAAGCCATTGCTGGCTGGGCTGTTTACTATCAGGAGGATGCAGGGTTTGTCCTCCACAGACTGCAAAGGGAGTTTTATCAGAGGCTACAGGGATCTGCTACCTCAGCCTTTTCTGAACCCACGGCGAGCCACTCTATAATACGACGTCCTCCGAGGATTCATTCAGAGAACAAACCTGTAATTATCTGCTTGTGTTGTAACGACAAAGAGAAAAATGCTTTGGTGGCTCACTCGGCAGAACAATAATTGGAGCACAGATAGAAGATGTTGCTCTGTCTGCCATAAACACAAATCTGAGTTTTACATAGAAAAGAGATGAGGGGCATATTTTGTATGAAGAACTTTTTGCTATCTCGTGTTTTCAGAACATATTCTGACTCCAGATTAAATTCATAGTAGATAGTGTCTCCACCAAAGTTTTCAGACTTAGAATAAGTCCCCTATCCATGTTTTACTAATGTTTATTTGGTCTAGGCCTGGCTGGTAGGCATGTGCTTCCCCAGATAAACCCAGTATGCTGTATTATGGGCTGCCTTGGAGGTAGCATCAGTCTGTCATATTTATGCACCAGAATCAGATAAGGCTACTCTCAACCAGCTCTAAACGCTCATTTGGAAACAAAAAGTGCAATTTGTTTTCTGATCTGCATTTTCCTCATACCTAAAATGGTACCACAGTGTGTCTCTGAAAACAACACCCTTAGGTGTGGAAGCTGCAACCGCAGGAAGAACGTTCAGTGAGCTATTTTCAGGGTCCGTAAGGAAAAGATGGTCAGAAGACAAAAGGTGGAAATAAGTTTTTAGAAAGGAACCTTCCATCCGAGATCTCAGGACATGACAGGAGCGTCTCCTGCTGTTGCCCCGCCCTCCCTCAATCCTTGTTACCGTTGTTGTAAACAGAATTTCTTCACATTTGACACCACGTAACCTGGACCTCAGTCAGCATTAGCTCAGTCAAGTCAAGTTTATTTGTATAGCACATTTCAACAAGAAGGCAGTTCAAAGTGTTTTACATGATAAAAACACAAAACAATAAACAAAATAGAAAGGATACTAAAATGACAAAATAAAGACAGGCAATGAAAAGCTGTAATCCATATTAACGATACTCCAGTTATTATTGATCAAAGACAGCTCTAAATGGGCTTTTCATCATGATTTATTAAACTGAATGCTGCTTCTCCTGTCAGGAGGTGTGTGTGGAGTATGGACCCAAACGCAGACGCTGAGGAAGTGCAGGATGTTTATTTAAAGAAGGAGGTGATGATGATGATTATGATGATGGTGAAGAGGACGACGGCAGGAACGGAGAGACTGGACATCGAGGAGGAACGGAGAGGCAGGAAGACGACACACCATGGGGAGGAAGACAACAATAATGATCCGGCACTGAGTGAAGGGAAGTGATGGGTTTTAAAGGCAGGAGGTGAGTAGGATCAGGTGTGGTTGATTGGACAGGTGAGGACAATGAGGAGGAGTGAATAGGGCAGCGTGACATCTCCATGTTTTAACCAGAAGACCAATCATGAGCCTAGGAGGAGCAGCTGAAGGAGGAGCAGCTGCTCTCTGTCTCTCCCCAGATCCGTTCACTTTATTTTATTTTCTGTTTGCTTTTCTTGTTTTCTTTTCTTTTCTTAACCTTTTCTTAGTTACTTTATCTACCCAGCGCCTGGAGTTACTGTATTGGACCGGATCTCCTCTTGGATTACTTTTTTATGGACTTATCAACATGGCTTTTTGCTCAGCTGAGGATTTTGAAAAACTGTTCCACAGAATTGAGGGCATTCAAACGAAGCTACATCATCTGGAAATTAATTTTGATCTCCACGCTGATTATGCAAACGACACAACTTTACTGTTGAATACACACAGGGAACAGCCTGTCAGCCCGGTGTTACATCGGTCTAACCGTGTCACATAGAAAACACAGGACAACACAACTCCATCAGCAAACAAACGTCTTTCTGGCAGAACTCCGCACTCTAATGAACACTGGCCAGCTTTAAAACGCACAGAATCATCAACCCCAGCCTGTTCTCCAAGGAAGAAAAAACAAAAGAAACTCCAGCACAGAGAAAGCTCTGAACCCAGACCTGCCGCTTCTGCTAAAAGTAAACAAAAGCGGTTTCAGCCAAAAACAAGAGATATTTCTCCACATGGAATCCCGCTGAAAAACAGATTCACAGCCTTGAGTTCCCCGAAAGATGACGCAGCCCCCAGGACCAGTCAAAGCCACCAGGAGAAACCCAGCCACATCAAACGGACACATAACAAAGTAAGAGCCGCCCCAGCAAAGAATGTTATCATACAAGACGGATCAATTAATGGAATTGAGGCTTTTGTAGCAAGAACATCAGAGTTTATAGCTGCTACAAAAACACAGTGAGAGAAATATCAGAAAAAATGCAGAACATCTTGGACCAACATCCTACTTTGGAAAAACTCGTCATTCACGCTGGATCAGCAGATATCACGATGAGACAATCAGAGATTCTGAAGAGAGACTTTTCTGATCTCCTACAGAGACTTGATGGACTTAACAAAAACATCCTCATCAGCGGACCAGTCCCTGAAGGGAATGATGAAAGATTTCCGCATGCTCCATAAATGGTTGAAGAAACAATCAGCTGAGAGGTCGTTCACATTTATTAATAATTTCAAAGTATTTGGAAGTGCTAATCATCTGTTCAAAGAAGGGATGCGTTATCTTAACAAGGCCGGAGTAAGGCTCTTAGCAGCAAACATTTTTTCTTATCAAAATCAGAAAGCAGAACACTTGCTCCCGAAAGCTGACCTTGAGGCGCCCATGGATATCAGAGAACAAAAACAGCAAGTCATGATGACACCACTGGACCGAACAGATAAACAACCACCAGAGATTAAGTCTTCATCTTCATGTGACTCAGCCACATCAAATGAGTCTCCATTTAGAAACTCTACAGACGGACTGAATGAGCAAATCAAATTTGGGACACAATTAACACCTAAACTTAGACTACACCAAACGCCTGGGACTAGTGTCAATAAGCCTTTCCCCCACTGATTATTACAGATATTTGATATTTGAGGGAACCAGGCAGTAAATCTACCCCTTCCATCTCCCAGAACTCGCCCGGCACCCCTGAACTTAGCATTCCAGTGATTATCAGCAGCAGGAAACATAAACCGTTAACCACACACTCTCATAATAAACAAAATCTCAAATTGATAACCCGTCAGAAGGTTCAGCTGCCCATCATCGCAATACTTAAGTTAGCTTTCTTAAACATACGATCTCTATCAGGGAAGTCTTTTCTTATCAATGACTTCATCACTGAGCATAATTTACACACCCTTTTTTTAATCAGAAACTTGGCTAGATGAAAATAACGAAACAACTGCATTGATAGAATCTACTCCTCCAAATTACAATTTCTTAAGCGAGAACAGAAAACACAGACGACGTGGAGGTGTAGCCACCATTTTTCACAACTCAATGTACTTTAAAAAGGTAACCCTGGGCACGTTTGATTCTTTTGAATACCTAGCCACCCAGATAAACGAGCCTAGCAAAGCTTTATATCTAAGTTTATATAAACCACCAAAACTTAACTCTAACTTCTTTATTGATTTCAATGACCTTCTTTCTGTAATATGTATCGACTATGACCAACTAATCATTGTGGGGGATTTTAACATCCATACCGACAACCCCCAAGATAGACAAGCAAAAACATTAGATAATACTCTCCACAACTTCGGCCTGATCCAGCATGTCAAACAACCAACACACAATAAAGGACACATACTGGACTTAATTATCAGAAAAGGTTTAAATATTTCCAACATCTCTGTAATTAATATTGAGTTATCTGACCATTTCTGTATTATCTTTGAAAGTACCATCTCTGCTAAATTATCCAGCCACAGTAAGACCACTATAAAAAAGCGTTTTCTAGGGGACAGTTCAGTAGAAACCTTTAAACGTATTTATCCTTCCACCACATCCCCCTCAACTCCCAACTCAAACTCAGTAAATAAGCTGGTAGATAATTTCCTTGCGAAAATCTCAGACATCATGGATTCCATTGCTCCAACTAAAGTGAAAGTAGTCTCAAGTAGAAAGAAGTCTCCGTGGACACGTAATCCACTGGTACGTAGTGAAAAGAGAGAGTGTCGACAAGCCGAGTGAAAATGGCGGAAAACTCGACTCCAGGTTCACTGTGAGATCTACAAAGAGAGACTGAATAGATATCAGCTAACTATAAAAGATGCTAGGGAATCGTCCTTTTCTGAAATCATTAACAGAAACATTAATAATGCACGGACTCTATTTGCAACAGTGGAAAGACTAACTAATCCTTTAGTGACAGTAGCCCCTGAACTAAACTCTACCAGGGCCTGCAATGAATTTGCCAGCTTTTTCACTGAAAAGATTCAAACAATTAGACGGTCAATCTGTACCTCAATATCGAACCCACAACCAGTGCCATCCCCAATCAACAACAATGTAGAGAAAATTCTGAATTCCACGAATTAAACCAGAACAGCCTTGAAAAAATCATTATCCAATTAAGCTCTTCCTCCTGCTGTCTTGATATCCTACCCACAGCTTTTCTAAAGAAGGTTCTTCCTGTTATTGGTTCTGATCTTGTTCAAATAGTGAACTCATCACTGCTATCAGGTGTCTTTCCTCAGGCTTTAAAAACAGCAGTTATTAAACCACTGCTAAAGAAGAAAAATCTGGACAACACGTTAATGCAGAACTACAGGCCAATCTCTAATCTTCCATTCATCAGTAAGATTATTGAAAAAGCTGTTTCAGCAGTTAAATAGCTTCCTAACAATGAAAAACCGTTTTGATGTTTTTCAGTCTGGTTTCCGTGCTCACCACAGCACCGAGACTGCCCTCGTCAAAGTATTCAATGACATCCGCATAAATACAGACTGTGGTAGAACCACAGTACTGGTTCTGTTGGACCTCAGTGCAGCATTTGACACTGTTGATCATGATATTTTATTGGAACGACTGGAGAGCTGGGTCGGACTCTCTGGTACACTACTTGGCTGGTTCGAGTCTTACCTAAAGAACAGGGACTCTATGTTTCAATAGGAAACTTTTCATCAGAACGAACAGAAATCACATGTGGGGTGCCCCAGGGCTCCATCCTGGGGCCCCTCTTATTAATATCTACATGCTCCCACTAGGCAAGATTATAGCAACCAATAACAATAGCTACCATAACTACGCGGATGACACTCAGCTCTACATTACAATGTCACCAGGTGACTCTGAACCCATTCAAACCCTAAATCAATGCATTGACCTAATAAATGGATGGATGTGCCATAACTTTCTCCAGCTGAATAGAAACAAAACTGAAATCATTATTTTTGGACCCAAGAAGGAACGATAAAGAGTCAGCACACAGCTTCAGTTAATACAGCTAGAAACTACTGATCAGGTTTGAAACCTAGGTGTAGTAATCGACTCAGACCTGAACCTCCAGGGTCACATAAAGGCAATAACAAGGTCAGCCTTCTATCACCTGAAGAACATTTCTAGGATTAAACGACTGATGTTGAAACACGACCTAGAAAAACTCATCCATGCGTTTATCTTTAGTTGGATTGATCACTGCAACAGCGTCTTCACAGGTCTGCCTAAAAAGTCAATCAGACAGCTGCAGCTGATCCAGAACGCTGCTGCTCGTGTTCCTCACTAGAACCAGGAAAGTAGAGCACATCACCCCAGTTCTAAAGTCCTTACACTGGCTCCCTCTACCTCAGAGAATAGACTTCAAAATACTAGTTTATAAATCCTTACATGGCTTAGCACCAAAATATGTTGAAGACCTGTTGTCACGGTACCAACCACCAAGACCACTCAGGTCCTCCAACTCTAGCCTACTAAACATCCCTAGACTCAGAACTAAACATGGAGAAGCAGCTTTCAGTTTCTATGATCCCCTTATCTGGAACAAACTTCCTGACGAGTGTAGAGCTGCTGAAACTCTGAACTGTAACACAACAGAATACTTTTGTGGACGAAAGTTTATTTAGTCTACGACAGTGAATAGTGCATTCAGCCTTATGTCCACGAAATGAAAAGACCACCAGTCAATTTGGTCCACGAATCGATGTGCTCTCTTCAGTGTTTCGTGGACACAATGCAGACCAATTTGTGTATTCCGTGGACAAACGGCGTGACGATATAATGTGGTTTCATAATGAATATATGTATTTCGTCACACATAACTCATTCTGTCCACGAAATAAGGCATGTTACATCTGGCCTCCCATAGTTGCAGTAATGAATCCGACTAAAGATAAACGCATGGATGAGTTTTTCTAGGTCCTGTTGTGACATCAGTCCTTTAATCCTAGAGATGTTCTTCAGGTGATAGAAGGCTGACCTTGTTATTGGCTTTTTGTGAGTCCATTACTACACCTACATTTCAGACCTGATCAGTAATTTCTAGCTGTATTAACTGAAGCTGTGTGTTGACTGTTGAACACTCCTCTTTAGGTAAAAAAATAATTACTCAGATTTTTTTTTCTATTCAGCCACAGAAAATTATGGCAACTCAATGCATTGATTTTATTTCTTTACATCTGCTCAACATTTGAATGAGTTTGTATAGTTATGGTATAGTTATGGTAATTAATCCTATTACTTATCATAATCTGGGTTAGCAGGAGCATGTAGATTTTAAATAAGAGGGCCCAGGATGGAGCCCTGGGGCACCCCACATGTAATTTTTGTCCGTTCCAATGAAAAGTCGCCTATTGTCACAAAGAAGTTCCTGTTCTTTAGGTAAGACTCAAACCAGCCAAGTACTGTACCAGAGAGTCCGACCCAGCTCTCCAGTCATTTTAATAAAATAGTGTGTTGACAACATCAAAGCGGGATATCTGTGTTCTTAACAGCAAGTGGGGGCCACCTACTCACTCACTCACACTATGGGAAGTTTGAAATAATACAGCAAAGCTCATGTGTTTTATCCTTTTGATGATACTAATATCAGACACTAAGGGCATCAACCATGCAATCGTTTTCTCTTTGACATAAAGAAATCCTGTTTCAATGCGGAGGTGTTCAACACTGACTGCTCCTCACACACAGTGTGACGTCGCCTCTGATCCAAACAACAATATACCCCTGATACCCCTTTTGTACTGCTTATTTGACAACCCACATATCACATCTAATTTTTGATATTGTTCTTTCAACAAAGTTGGTCATTAGCAGCGTAGACAACAAGACTTCCAATGCCAAGATCCTGTCTGTAGAGCTGAGCCTCTGATGGATCCGTGAGTGCGTCTCCCGCCTGCTGCAGCCCCAGAAACAGCTGCTGACACCGGTGCTGATAAAGCTGTGTGCACTGAAGGAACTGCGCCTTGTTTCAGTCGCACCTGATCTTTGCTTCTGCATCCCATGTTGAACTCCATCACATTGCTGGGATGGTAATCCTCCGGTCTGAAGTGAGCGTTTTTTGTAGCTGAAGCGGAAGTGAAATCTTGTCTTTTCAGTTGCACAAAACGCTCCCAGGAATGGAAGATGGCGCCGTTTTTGTTTTTATTTGGAAATTTGTGGACTGGATGTCCTGACAGCCTGCTGTTTTACAGCCTCCACAAATACAATAATTTATCATTTTTAAGACAAATGCACCCAATACAAATCTAGTGAACACACTGACTCTGGATAACACCACTCTACCCGATAACTACCTACTTGCTACACTGTGCTGAGGGAGCGCATATCATATGACTCACTTACCTTATGTCTCACGTCCAGATCATGAAACTTTTGTTTTTAATTTGTGGCGTTATGTACTGTAAAAACAAAAAAATATCCTCAATATACATTTAAAATAGTAATTTTGGACAAAATGTTATATGGATTTTAGAAAATATTTAACCTAAAACATGCTCTTTAATTCTTCAAGGAGTTGTTGTAGATCCTGACGGCTGTGTGCAGGAAGGATCTCCTGTAGCAGTCTGTGTCACAGCAAAACTGTTGAAGTCTCTGACTGAAAATACTCTGTTGTTGTAGGAGGGTCCCATGAAGAGGATGCTCAGGGTTGTCAGACATTAATAAGAAACAGTCAGCTTTACATTCAGAAAATGTTAACCAGTTAGTTTGCCTAAGCAACTGGCTAAAAGAAGAATAGGCTAAAAAGGGCCATGTGTGAACATGATAGTGGAGATCAAAACAAAAATTCCATGGATCTTTCCTGTATTTCCATTTTTAAAAAAGAGCAACGGCATCCGGTTTTGTCCTTTATTTACACTGAAGATTGCAGTTTTTCAGTCATATTTGGGAATGTTAATTAATCGTGATTAATTCACAGCTACCCTGATTAATTAGATTAAAAATTTTAATCGTTTGACAGACCTAATTTAAATAAATGAGAACAGAAAAAAAATGAAAAGAAAGGAGTGATGATAACAGCAGTCTGATCAGTTCTGGTTAACTGGAATTCAAGGCCATCCATTATCTGTACCCGTCCATCCTATGCAAGGTTGTGGGGGGGCTGGTGTCTATCTCCAGCAGTCACGGGGCAAGAGGGGGGTACACCCTGGACAGGTCCCCAGTCCATCGCAGGGCAGGAATTTAAGGCCAAGTTTTAAAAAATGGGCCTTTAAAGCAAAATAAAATCATTCAAAGCATCAACCATCTTTACAGTAAGAGGGAGATTGTTCCATAGTTTGGGAGCAACAACAGAAAAGGCTTTGAGTCAGGATCTTAATTAGAGGCTGTGTGCTTTGTGTGCATGTGTGCGGTCGTTCCTGAACAGAGATCCTTGCTGGAGGGCGTGGTCCACCTGCTGCAGCCTACACTACTGACTGCAATCAATCCAGTGTTCGTTAGGGCTTTTAAGATGCTTGCAGGAGGGCAATTCGGTTCCTAATGATTAACCATTCTTGAGTGTTTTAAAGAGTTTATGTAGGGCTGATTGATATGGAACAAAGTTCTATCATGATAATATTTTTTCAAATCAGTCGATATATCTATATCTATCAAAACATATCACCATATTAAACAAATCACTACTTATGTCAATATTTAACATTCCCTGGTACTTTTTGAAGATATCAGAAGCAGACCCGGCGCCAGGGCAATTTAGCTGGGGGGGCCGCAGCTTATTTTGGGGGGGCCCAGTTTTTATTTAACCCCTTAACGTTTTTACCTCCCGTTGGCAGTGTGTTAAATATTTCCTGGTCAAAACGGCCCTTTTTGACACTATGTAAATATTCATGTTATAGCTTATATCATTTAAAAAGGGACTGGCTGAGGTTCTGGAGATTTTGCCGAACAATCGCTCTGTTCCAGATCGGTGGTCAGAACGTTTGTTTTTGTTCTCCAAAAGTAGCCGCGGTTGAGTCACTGTCACAATCATACTGTGTATCTGCATGTGTATGCAGGAGTGGACTGGGACAAAAATTCAGCCCTGGCATTTTCTGTCCAGACCAGCTTACTACATAAAAGTCCACAAATCTCGCAGCATCTCCTCTCAAGCATACTACAGTACAAACGAGAGTCATATTCCTTGATAGCAGTTAACAAATAAAGCACAAAACTGTGAACTCAAGGACTAAAACTAAAACAGCTATGGCAATCAATCACTCAGTATTTATTCATTATAGTGTCAACAGAACAAATCAAGTATGAATTCATAAAGCATTATAAGACACATGATATACTCAAATCAGAGACGTCTCAGTAGCCAAAAAGTGAAGTGGAGGCAGTGAGAGAACTAGCCCCAAATAAAGAAAAAAGTCCAAAAATGGAATGCCTGTTTGAATTAATGACCAATCACAAACACGAAACGAGGGATTCGAAGGTCATTTGTACTTTACATTGCATTGAATTATCTAATGCAAATCTTTAATTGCGTTTTTCTCAAAATGAGTTTTTTCCAACATTCAAAACGAATAATCTTGAAATCAGTTATACCAAACTTGCCACCATTGTTCTATGCTATGAGCTGAAAAAAATTTAAAGAGCGATTTGTCAATACATTGTTCTAAAAATATATATGTGCTATTTTGTGTGGGGGAAAAAACAGGGCGAAAATGAGTCTTTTGGAGCTACTTACACTGTTTTTTGATTTATGAAGTAATGAAATGAAATAAACCTATTTCCCTCTGTAAAAAGTTTTTGAAGTTTTTTCTAATCATATAACATATATGATTAGAAAATTAAAGAAAAATTCAATCCGTCTCTCACCAATTTTGAGATACGTTTAAAAATATATCCAAATTAGCACATTTTTAACCAGATTACACCTCATTTGCATATATAAACAAAATTTATATCAAAACTTCTAAGACAAAAGATGTTTCTACTAATACTAGGATTAAGTTTGTCAAGTTTCATGAAGGTATCTTAAAGCTAACTTTTTTCCCTATTCACCTGTAGCGTCTCCCCTTAATGTTTACTGTTGCTATGGCAACCAGAGACCGCGGCCGTTAGTAGCTGTCACTATTTGGCATTTTTAACCAAATCAACTGCAACTACCAACAGTCAGTCCTTCAGCTCTGGGCTAATATGTTGTCACGAGTATTCAGTTATTCAGGTCACATCGCGGTCAATGTAAAACTGTTTTATACTTTATTTTGAGCTTGTCTCAAAATGTAGCCGAGCCAACCCCACGCTAACGTTACTCACCATGGATGTCTCCACTTGCTCCTCGCGCAGCAGCACCTGCTGGGTTGGCGACCCTGGCACCAAATAGGTCTGTCACCCTTAAACATTTAGCAGCTTCCTCCTCTAGAGATTTCAGCTTTTTGAGCCGTACTTTTTCAGCGCCATTTTCAGCTCAGCAGCATCCCGTCCCTCCATTCCGGCCCATGTCATGAGGCCCCGCCCTCCCTGGTCTGTGTTGAGATTGACAGCACTGTCATGGCTCTCATAGGCTGTCAGCCATGTTTGATTGATGATGACAAACATAGACCAATAATATGTGTCGAAGCTGGCAACACACTGCTAGCCCTCTGTAGCCAATTGGAGGGAATGTAGAGAGAGAGAGAAACCCCCCCCCCAAAAAAAAACAGCAACCGGCCCACATTGGGTCAACGGCCCACCGGGATGACGCCCGGTTTGCCAGATGGCCAATCCACCCCTGTGTGTATGTGAGTGAGCCATCCTCCTTTATAGAAGATCTTTGTCGCTCAGCGGGAGCTGTGTTTAAGTCGCGCTGATTCAAATCGAAATGAGCAGACATCAACAAACAACCGGCTTTGTAGAAATACGATTTGCTCACAAACCAGTTAATAACAACAGCAAACAGAAAACACAGCAACAAGCTTCTTCCATGTCGAGTCTCTTGTTATTTTTCTGCTGCTTTGATCAGTGACGCTACTCGCTGCTGAAACTGTCCTGATACTCTGATAGAAAAATAATAATGTCCCAACTAACCCTTCTTAGCTGCGCTGGCACATCCACAGAACCATCATCTCGAACAAAAACTATCCTTTTACGTCCAGTTAATGTCCTCCAATAAAGGACTTAGTCCGCAAGTCTTCCTCAATCCAACTCTGCTGCTAAAAACCTTTGTAAATCCCTTTCTTGCGTTTATTTCTTCGAATGTTTACATCATGACTACTGGTTAGCATGCTCCTAAAAGCGCCCTTCTTCTTCTTCTTGATAATTATTCATGGCTGGCAAACAACGAATTGGTGCGTTACTGCCACCAACTGGTGCGGACCAGAATGTCATTTTAGGATCATGTCCATTTTGCATCTTTCTAAGGACCCGTCCTTTCTAGTATTCAGTTGGCTTTAAAAATTGTGTGGAGAAATTGGATATATATATATATATATATATATATATATATATATATATATATATATATATATATATATATATATATATATATATATATATATATATCTGCTGCTTCATGTCCTAAACAAGAAATCAAAAAACTTTTAGGAAATGTTATATTTATTAACACCATCAGTAATACATTATGTATTGATGCACCGCTGCACATACAGTACTTTTTAATAAATAAAATAATCTCATTTGTTTTTGGCCAACAAGGGGTGACATTCCCCTCCAGATCCACCAGAATTGTTCTCATAAAATAAATAGAAAATAAATGAAGATGAGGAACATGGCAACTGTGTTAATTCATTAATTAACACAAGAAATCACGTACTGAGATAACAGGTTCTGTAGTTTTTGAGGATTAATAAGACTCCTCTAAGCATAAGGTGTGTAACTGGATTTATTCTTTTACCTCCATGCCATCCTGGCCCAATTTTGCCCCGGTAATCACATAATAATTTATCCTAAAAGAGTCGTCTTTTTGCTTTATTTGCAAAAACCGAAATTATCTGTAGGATAAATAAGCGGGCCAATACACGGAGAACCATTAGACCAACATACCAGCTCCTTTACAAGCGATGATTTAAAATAATATTAAAATACATGTCTATACCAACAACAAAAGCCAAACACAACCACTTAAAGTTTTTAATGTACTTAGTTTTAAAACTGTACTCCCCTCCCGCTTCGGCCGCCATTGTTACTGGAACAAAAATCTCCAGTTCTGCCTACAGGCCTGCCCACAGCCTTAGCAAACACGTTTAGAAGTGTCTTCTTTTACCGCATCCAAAACTCCCGATTAGTAACCTATTGCAAGGCAAGGCAAGGCAAAGCAAGGCAAGGCAAGGCAAGGCAATTTTATTTGTATAGCACACTTTCAACGGCAGGGTAATTCAAGGTGCTTTACATGATTTGGTGATTTAAAAGAAACACATAAAAGAAACACACATTACACATGATACACAATAAAGCAAGAGAAAAATAAAATAAAAAAAGCAAGAGAGCATGAACACATTTCATACATATGACATCAAGCATTTACTCGAAGGCAATTCTAAACAGATGGTTTTTAGTCTGGATTTAAAGCAGTTCAGAGTTTCAGCAGCTCTACACTCGTCAGGAAGTTTGTTCCAGATAAGGGGAGCATAAAAACTGAAAGCTGCTTCTCCATGTTTAGTTCTGAGTCTAGGGATGTTTAGTAGGCTAGAGTTGGAGGACCTGAGTGGTCTTGGTGGTTGGTACCATGACAACAGGTCTTCAACATATTTTGGTGCTAAGCCATGTAATGATTTATAAACCAGTAAAAGTATTTAGAAGTCTATTCTCTGAGCTACAGGGAGCCAGTGTAAGGACTTTAGAACTGGGGTGATGTGCTCTACTTTCCTGGTTCTAGTGAGGAACACGAGCGGCAGCGTTCTGGATCAGCTGCAGCTGTCTGATTGACTTTTTAGGCAGACCTGTGAAGATTGCACCCTCTGGTGGTTTTCTTGGGCCAATACATTTGCATGAGGCATCATAATCATAGACTGTATGATCGCAATCTGTCATGGGCAGGCCCGATACGTGAATGGGCGGGCCCGACCCGCCCAGACCCGCCCATGGCGCCGGGCCTGGGCGGGCCTGGACGGCCCGATACGTGAATGGCCCGCCCATGGCGCCCGGCCTGGTAAAGAAGGTTATTTTTGATTTAAAGATTTATTTTCAAAAGTTGAACATTTCATCGGACATTATACAACTGTTTAGAACAGGGCAGGGCGACATGGATTAAAAATAAAATCTTTGGTTTTTTTCACGCCAAATTTGTTTTTGCAATAAATCGATTTTTTTCTCCCTTTCTCTTCAAAAGAAAATAATAATAAAAAATACAAATGACAAAAATATTTTTTCATCTCTTCTTGGAGTTGACCTGAATTCAAAGTCCAATAAATAATACATGCTGTAAAACATGCTTATAAAACAAGATGGAAGGCCTGGGTGGGCTGACATCACTTTGACCTATGGAAACCCAGGAAATGCATTGGTGACATTTTTTTTCTAGATATACCAAAAATTCAATCTTTATAAATAGAAGATTTTGATCATTTTGACCTTGTTTAATTGACCTTGGCTCACTGGCTCCATACATAAAATCTACTGTGACTAACCTAGGAGTAAAATTGGACAGTGATTTTCCTTTGGACAAGCAGATCAATGCAGGGATGAAATCTTTTTTTCATCAGCTGAGGAAAATTGCCAAGCTTAAGCATATGCATTTACAACAAGATTTTGAAAAAGTAATTCATGCTTTTATTACATCTTTAGTCGGATTGACTACTGCAACAGCATCTTCACAGGTCTGCCTAAAAAGTCAATCAGACAGCTGCAGCTGATCCAGAACGCTGCTGCTCGTGTTCCTTACTAGAACCAGGAAAGTAGAGCACATCACCCCAGTTCTAAAGTCCTTACACTGGCTCCCTGTAGCTCAGAGAATAGACTTCAAAATACTTTTACTAGTTTATAAATCATTACATGGCTTAGGACTAAAATATGTTGAAGATCTGTTGTCATGGTACCAACCACCAAGACCACTCAGGTCCTCCAACTCTAGCCTACTAAACATCCCTAGACTCAGAACTAAACATGGAGAAGCAGCTTTCAGTTTTTATGCTCCCCTTATCTGGAACAGACTTCCTGACGAGTGTAGAGCTGCTGAAACTCTGAACTGCTTTAAATCCAGACTAAAAACCATCTGTTTAGAATTGCCTTTGAGTAAATGATTGATGTCATGTGTATGAAATGTGTTCATGCTCTCTTGCTTTTTTTTTCTTTTTCTTTTTCTCTTGCTTTATTGTGTATCATGTGTAATGTGTGTTTCTTTTATGTGTTTCTTTTAAATCACCAAATCATGTAAAGCACCTTGAATTACCCTGCTGTTGAAAGTGTGCTATACAAATAAAATTGCCTTGCCTTGCCTTACATCACGCCTTGATTACTGTAATTTATGGTACCTTGGTGTCTCCCAGTCCAACCTCTCTCGTCTCCAATTGGTGCAGAACGCAGCTGCACGTCTTTTAACTGGTACAAACGGAGGCAAAGACATCACCCCAGTTTTAGCCTCACTGCACTGGCTGCCTGTTCATTTTAGGGTTCATTTTAAAGTGACTTTATGTGTTTTTAAATCCTTACATGGTCTTGCTCCATGCTATTTATCAGAGCTTTTAAAAGCACATTCCCCCTCTCGGCCCCTGAGGTCAGTGGATCAGCTGCTTCTCCAGGTAGCAAAAACAAAATGTAAGCTTAGAGGGGACAGAGCTTTTTCGGTGGCAGTTCATAGGCTTTGGATCTACCGCTACAGATTAGGCAAGCTTCCTCACTGTCCACTTTTAAAAATCTCTTTTAAAACCCGACTTTTTTAGTTTCCTGTTTAACTCAGCATGAGAGCTTTTCAATTTGGGTTTGTTTGGTTTATTGTGTTTTGATATTTTATGATTTTATCATTTTTTATTTGTCATTTCATGCACTGCGGTTGTAACGCAGTGAATCTCTGTATTTTTATTTATTTTATTTTTACCCTGTGTAAAGCACTTCGGTTTCAAGTTTTTCTTGTTATGAAGTGCTATATAAATAAAGTTGGCCTGGGTAAATTTAAATATAAAGTTACAGTATATTGCCCAGCCCTAAGTTTATGCTTTCCTCATTCCTGGACGTACCTCGGTGCTCTCTGTGCCTCACAGGTTGGATATCTAGGCATTTCCATGCCACCCTGGTTTCAGCCTTCTAAGCATTAGCTTCCACATACACTGTTCAGGAAAACACCTGACCTCACAAACAATCCATCCAGCTTCAGCCACTTACCTCCACGGATCCTACTCCTCCATCCTTATTGGAAATTCTCTGCCGAAACGTAAGACAACTCCTTGTTCAATCCAACTATAAAAAAATCCTCCTGTTATTGCCTTTCCTAATTGTTCTTCTCTCACCTCCAACCCCCTTGTTACCCGTCAGCAGACAGGCAGCAGCGTTTTGGAGCAGCTAATTGAAGGCGACGTAGAAGGGAGTTGTCCATCCCAGCATAAGGAGGGTTCCAGTTGTTCAGTCTAGAGGTAAAAAAAGCATGTATCGCCCTCTCAAGGCCAACATAAGGTAAATAAGGTTTGATTATTCTAAGTAAGCTAGACTGAACTGCCACACTGACCTGTTTAAATTTAAAACAATTATCAAAATATACTCCTAGATTCCTGACAGAACAGTTCAAAGGACCAATAGCACTGCTGCATTCCGATGGCAAGTCAATTTTCCAAAACACATTCCCATTCAAATGTAAGAAGTTCTTTCCCATTCAAGTTTTAATATCATGTAAACAATTTACTTGTTTCAAAGCAATGAAAATACATATTTCCAATAGACTGAGTTCAAAGAAGCATATACAATGAAAGACGTATAGGTCCCAAGACGGAGCCTTGAGGTACCCCACAGTTTAGCGTGGGAAAGCTGACCCAACTGGACAGAACAACTTCTGCATTACAGGAATGAGTGAAACCAGTCAAGCAGCTGTCATATGGTAATGAAACACCACGGTCCACCGGGTCAAAAGCATGACGTTAATACAGAATCCCCCAACTCTGCAGTTAAAAGCAGATCTTTGAAAACTCTAACAGTGCATTCACACCAATCCTCTTTAGACTGCTTCAATCAAACTCTAATTCGTTTGCCCAAAAAGTCTGGTACGTTTGGGGAGGTGTGAATGCGCAATCAAACATTGATGCGGACCAAAAAAGCGGACTCTGGTCTACCTAAAATCCCAAGTCTCTATTCGGTTGAAGTCAACTCTGGCAAATGTTCCATTCACATAAGAAATCGAACCGCACCAAAGATAACAGAGCAATCGTAAAACATCTGAAATCTGATGCCACTCCATTGTTTGTTTACATTTCACAGACCCTGAAAGGTCCCTCTGTTGAGTGCTTCTTGGTGCAGCGCCAACACAGGCGAGGAGGTAAACATGTTGTTCAAAAGGTTTGGTTCGTTTGACAAAGAGTAGTTTGAAAGCAAACCCCACCAGATAAAAAAAGCAACAATGTTGCAATTTTGGTCCCCAATCGAACTGAGTCTGCTGGACTATCCGGTGTGAAAACGATCTAAGAAGTGATGTTTCTGTGGTATGCCACACTTTAAAAACCAGATATATTTTTTTAGTTATGTCATGTAGGTGTAGATGCCTCTGGAAGAGGAAATAAACCACCTACCCTGAGAAACGGCCACATGGAATCAGGCCTAAAGTGTCACAGAGTTTGATCCTAACATGTGAGTCTTCTCCACGTGTTGGAGGGTTCTACCTGCTGTCATGCTGCTTTCCCCCAGTAAGAAAAGGCCTTCAAGAGTTTGTCTACCTCAGATAAATGACAAAGGTAGAATATCTTTAAAAGTCAAACTTTACCTGACTGTAAACGCCACTTTAAAGGTAAAGCCACTACTTTCTATAAAGCAGCCATCAGTTTCGTGACCTCCCACACTCTTAAGAGTGTTCTGTAAAGTGGAGAGATCAAGCACAGACAGCCTGAGGGCAGTAATTCAGTTATGTCTCTCTCAGGCAAAGTGGAAGGCTGTATCTTAAAGCCTCAGGATATAATAAAAGTTAGGAGCTGACACCTGCAGCCCTGAGGGTCATTAGCTGTAGAGCATAATTAATCTAACATGTCACGTCCGGCTTGTTAGCACCGGCGCTCAAAGTAAAACAAACGACCATCAGCCTGCATCGTCCAGCCCTGCATTGTCAACAAGGATTCCTTAGAGGGTGTAATGGATAAAAAGGGTCCGGAATAATGAATAATTTATCATGGCAAATTAATTTCATGCTCCGGCAGCGTCCTGGACAACAGCACAGTATGTGACATCCTCAAACGATTATGCAACTCTCCCTGCTGGAACAAGACTTTAAGTTCCTGCTGAGACCTTAAAAAGGACTTTTGTGCTCATTGTGTGGTTAAGTCTTCTGTTATTAACAGTGAGGCATTAAATGTTCATGTTTGTTTAATGGTTTATTAATAAGAACGCTGGCCGTGGCTGGTCTTTTCTAATCAAATGTTGATTACATCTAATCAGCATACATGTCAGATTAGTAAGTCAGTAACAAGAAACATGCTCATTCTCATGCAGTAAATATCTAAACTCACTGGTTAGAATCACAGAGCTGCTGTTCAGATTTCAGCTTTCAGTCACATTAGATTTTTTTTCTTGTATTTTTTTACTGTCAGAATGTTGATAGCTGCTTGTGTTTTGTTTTCTCCCTTAAACATAAAGATATTTTCTCATGCATTACAGAATTTAAGCTGTTCTCCCTCTTAATTATGAACTCATGTAACATTTTGGTCAGCTTGGCCGCAGTGTTGCACAGTTAAGTTAAAATAGGCACATTCAAGTAATCCATATTTGTTGCATTAAACCACATTGTTTTTAACAGTTATGGCTAATATTTATCTGCTTTTTTGGAACAAACTTTAGCTGCTCCCTGGAGATTTGAGTTGTAATAAATCCTAAAGATAAGATATGGTTTTCCTGTCTTTCTTCCTTTTATACTCTCACCACAATGAGAGTATACACAGTCTTTGTAAGCTTTAGCATTACTGGCATTAAAATGTTTACCAGTAGAGAAGACAAACAGAACCAGCACTGTGGTTCTACCTCAGTCAGTATTTATGCGAATGTCATGGAGCACTTTGACGAGGGCAGTCTCAGTGCTGTGGTGAGCACGGAAGCTAGACTGAAAAATCTCCAAGTGGTTGGCCATCGTTAGGAAGCTATTTAACTGTTGAAACAGCTTTTTCAATAATCTTGTTGATGAATGGCAAATTAGAGATTGGCCTGTAGTTCTGCATTAACCTGTTGTCTAGGCTACCTATTTGAATCAGATAAGGCCCAATGATAGGGCACACTTTTTTAAGATAGACTGTGGGTGAGATATTGAGGCAGCAAGAGGAGGAGCTTAATTGGGTTATGATTTCAACAAGGTTTTTTTTGGTTTAGTTTTTAGAATTCAGACATTTTCTTCGCATTGGTGTTGAGTGGGGAGGACTGTGGTAATGGGTTTGATACTGATGTACAGACTGACCCTCTGATTGTCAGAATTCTTTAAGTAAAAAAGCTGCAAATATATTGTAAGCCCTGGTGGAATTTAGTTCAGGGTTTACTCTCACTAGAGGATTAGTTAGTCTTTCCACTGTTGCAAATAGAGTCTGCACATTATAAATGTTTCTGTTAATGATTTCAGAAAAGAACAATTCCCTCGCATCTTTCAAAATTAACTGAAATAATTTCAGTCTGTTTTTGTAGATCTCACAGTGAACTTGGAGTCGAGTTTTCCGCCATTTTCTTTCAGCTCGTTGACACTCCTATTTTTCAATATGTACCAGTGGATCGCTAGTCCACAGAGACTTCTTTCTACCCAAGACTACTTTAACTTTAATTGGAGCAATGGTATTAATGATGTCTGAAATTTTAGACAAAGGGTTATCTAAAAGCTTGTTTTTACAGTGGTCTCACTGTTGCTAGCTTGTTTAGCAGAGATAGTGCTTTCAAAGATGACACAGAAAGAATAGTTATTGTATGAATGATTTGAAATGACTTGTCTTGTAAAGTGCCTTAAGATGACATGTGTTGTGAATTGGCATTATATAAATAAACTGAATTGAATTGAAATGGTCAGATAACGCAATATCAATTACCGAAATGTTGGAGATATTTAAATCTTTGCTGATAATTAAGTCCAGAGTGTGTCCTCGATTGTGTGTTGGTTTTTTGACATACTGGGTCAGGCCCAAGTTATGAAGAGTGTCACCTAATGTTTTTGCTCGTCTATCTTGGGGGTTGTCAGTATGGATGTTGAAATCCCCCACAATGATTAATTGGTCATAGTTGATACATATTGCGGACAGAAGGTAGCTAAAATCATTGAAGAAAGTAGCATTAAGTTTTAGGAGGGTTATATAAAGTTAGGAATAAAGCTCTGTTAGAGTCCTTTATCTGGAGAGCTAAATACTAAATTGCCCAGAAATACCTTTTTACAGTTTATTAGGTTATGAGAAATTGTGGCTACGCCTCCACCTCATCTGTGTTTCTTGCTCTCGCTTAGAAAATTATAATTTGGAGCAGTTGACCCTATCAATGTAGGTGTTTAATTGTTTATGTCTAACCAGGTTTCTGATAGAACTAGTGCATGTAGATTGTGTTCAGTGCAGAAGACATTAATTAAAAAAAGACTTTCCTGACAAAGACCTAATGTTTAATATAGCTAGATAAGATAAGATAAGATAAGATAAGATAAGATAAGAAATACTTTAATAATCCCCGTGGGGAAATTAAGTTTCAGTACAACCAATCCAAGATCATACAAACATTTACAAACATTAACACAGTACAGGATATGGAAGACCGCGGTGGCAGCCGGCTTACCCAGCGCCCCTTATAGCAGATAGAGAAAAGGATACACAGAAGGTAGGGGGGGGAAGAAGACAGGGGGGAAAAACAATAATGTGCAACTCTGCCCAGCCCCCTACAGGGGGGCCGAGCCGGGGTGCTGAAAAAACCCCCACTGCAAACATATAAGCACATATATCAGTCATCACATGTGAGAACACAAATAGGACGGGGGGAAGGTTCAGGAACCCTCCACACAGAGAAAAGTGGTCGCACCCATCCAGCGCGCCCAGTATTTCACTGTCCGAAGAGTGGGCAGGAGACTGTAAGGTTAACAATGAGGACATTGAACTCAAGGAGCGTGTGTTTCTGTAGTTGTGGCGTGAGAGTTCGTGCGTGTGTATGTGTGTGCGTTTTAAGTAGGTGAGACTGTGAGACTCATGTAAACACAGGGGAATGGTGTGGGAGTAGGAGCCTCCGTTTACATTCTTCTCTTCACAGGGGGAGTTTGTGGTGTCTAGCCTTTCAAGGCTGCACCGGGCTCCAATTCAGATAACATTTTTGGTTCAGGCTGGCACTTTTCAGCCTTACAGTTTTTTCAACGGTCTCATAGCCACCGCGGCGCTCCAAACATCCGAATATTGGCTCAGTTTCCATCAGCCCGGCTGAGCAACTTGTCCAAGTTGTGACCCAACTCGCGTACGAGTCCATCCACCGCATCCTGTTTGCCCGTCATGGCATCCAGTTTGCGGTTTTGCTCGTTCAGCGCATTAGTCTGAGTGTTTACAGCACGGCATAATCCTTCTTGAAGCAGCAAAAGCTTGCCAATTACTTCCGACCGCTTCTTCTCTCTGCGATACATCAGGGATCCACCCAAGCCAAACAGCAGAAACCCGATTATCATGAATCCAATTATGTAGATATCTTCCACATCCTCCACTGACATCATCGACAGACATACGATCTTCCACTTACTCCAGGAATCCATCGTATATCCTGACGGATATGTACCGGCAGGGCAGGCGGGTTACCCCTTCCCCAATTTATGGGTTGAAAAAATTTGATCGATTGCATTCAGAGACCAGCTGATCAGATCCATAGTTGCTTTCCAAGAAGAGTGCAGACAGATGCTCCAGATAAGACACAAGACAGAGAGAGCAGGGGTGGAATGGCAACACGAGGGAGGAGGAGGAAAAAGCGTCTGTCCTCGTCGAGAGCCGGAAGAAGAGTTTAAAGGAATTGATTTTAGGTAGCTGATCCTTCTGACAGGTGATTAGTTTGAGATTTGGTTTAATACGATAGCTTTTGGTTTTCATTTTATGGTTTCTCCTGCTTACTAATACTAATACCGGAATACTAATTTCAGGATGGCCAAATTCATCCTGGGAGATGATGAGTCCAGAATTAATGTCCGGTTCCCTTGTTCCTCAGATGTCTGTTCCTACCAGTTGTGTCCCAGAGGCCTGGCGTTGTCCAGGTTTTGGTGTTGTGTCCCAATTCTAATTTGAGCATTCAGTCTGTCAGAGAATGTTTTAAAGGGAGAGTTATTTGACGATGACGAGTCGGAAGACATTGGAGAATGCTGTACATCTCTTCTTGTTGCTGGTCGTCCTGGTGGCATCATCTTTGACTTGTGTGCTTGTGGGCAGGCTGGAAGTACTTGTTCTCTGGTAATCTCCATGCATGATGATCAGTCATGGGGAGCTTTATAAAATATTTTTGAGCATACAGAGCTTTTGATTGATATAAGCAGAACATGTTCAAGGTCAGGTGTCTCAGTCCAGCTTTGTTCAGATAGCGCTCATTCTCTCTGAAGAGATGTTTTGCACCACAGAATATTTTAAATTTATTGATAAATCCTATTGAGCCATCTATGAAGCATTCTGAATCTGCTGTACCTTTCATCATTTCCTGAAGGCCCTGGTTCTCTCATAAAGATGTGTATGTCAAGTTCATCAAGTCTTTAAAGCTGATCAGAAAAACCTTTTTTCAAAATCTCTGACTGTTTTTTGGCTACATCAGTAGATCCTATGTCGATAACAAGCTTTTCCAGCTTCGGATGTTGATTTATGATTGCCAGGATTTTTCCTGAAATGTCTCTCACCATATTTTGGGATCAATTGATAACACTACTGTTTCTGCTGCAGACTTTTTTGATGCCACTAATTGACCTATTATGAAGAAGTAGAACTTTTGATGGGAGATTTCTTTTATTTTCCTATGGGTTTGCTTCATGGGGCTGGATTACTCCTGGAGACCTTAGCTGGTGCTTGGGGCCGTGTTGTCTGCCGTGGAACCGAGTGGTGCAAATCTGTTTATAAGAGGGATTCCAGAAGTAATATTATTCCTGGACGGAGAACTGTTTCTTGTTTTTTTTTTGTTTTTTTGTCCCATGGTTTTTCTTCCCATTATTTATCACCCAGTCCTCATACCTTAGTTCCAGTCCTGGGGTTCTGCTCTCCCTCTGCCAGCCCCGGGAGGGCCCTGCACTGAAACCCAAGCCTCCTTCATGCTTGGGCAGTGAGCAGGCCCTTCTTTTCACCTGATGGGGCGGGGTTTCTCCAGCTGGACATAGCGCGTGGAAGGATCACGTTATTCCAGCCAGATCCTCCCCATCCCTTCAGGCCCCCCGGCCGGCCAGAAGGAGGCAGTATATAGCCCCAGGACTAGTGCATGTTTTTGTGGGAGTAGCTCACATTAGCTGCTCAAGGGAACATGGGGAGAACATGCAAACTCCACACAGAAAGGCCCTTTCGCCAACCCCACCCAGGGTTTGGGGGCTGATGATGTGGGGGAACAAACACACCCTCAGCACCCACAGCGTCCCCGGCGGTAATTGAACCCAGGACCTTCTAGCTGTGAGCTGAGCCAAGCTACCAGCTGCGCCACCGTGCTCCCTCTGTTTCTTGTTTTTAATTGCAATTCCTAATGTTTTTTATCCCTCCGAGCGGGGGTAGAAGTGTTGCTGTGCTGTAGGGGAGGCCATTCTTAATCATACTGTGAATGCAGTGTCCTTCTAGTTAAGCGCCTTACTTTGGCTGAGGGAGAAGTGTTTTGCTGTGGACCATTGCACTGTAGGTCGATTGAAACAGTGCTGCCAGGTTCTTTCTCACTGTCAGCAATCATTGGTCGTCTTATTTCCATATTTAGTGTTTACTTCCAGCATTCACTTCGAGACGACAGATCTTCATTTCCATAGCCTCTATTCTCTGGAGCAGTTTGTCAAAGTCCTCAGCTGAGCAAAATGGCATTTTGGTATCGCACAGTCCTTTAATAAGTAATCCAAATAGAAATTGGTTCTTATACAGTAAGTTCAGAGGCTGGGTATATAAAGTAACTAAAAAAAAGCATTAGAGAGCTGATGGAAGAAAAGAAAATAAGACGAGAGATCAGGAGAGGAAAGTGATTGTAAAGTACTCCTACTTCTGGTCTTCTGTTCTTTTTGTGTCTCTATTCTGTCTTCTCAAACTCCCAATCGGTCATGGCAGATTGCCACTTGTTCTGAGCCAGCTCCTGGTTCTACTGGAGGTTTCTTCTTGTTAAAGAGGAGTTTTTGCTCGTCACTGTCGCTACATGCTTGCTCAGTATGAGGGATTGCTGTAAAGTCAACGACACAACACAGGCGACTGTCTACTGTCACTACATGTTGGTCCAGGAATCAGTGAATGGTGCAAGTCAATGACTCTGTCAGTCTACTGGGATTCCTTAAATACAGTAGAAAACTTTTAAACGGATTGGAAAGTATGTTTGATTGAAATGAAATGACTTGTAAAGTACCTTGAGATGACATGTGTTGTGAATTGGCACTATATAAACAAACTGAATTTAATTGAAATTGAGTATTCAAGGTGTTAAATGTGGAATCTTTGACTGGATGGTTATCAATTCTGGTTAAAACTTGACATTCTCCTAACATCACCATTGAGTCAAACTTGGTCACAGTTGTTAAAATGAACGAAGAAATATTTCCTCGCCAAAGTACAAGAGAAGTCCCACAATTTTATTTTTGAATAAGTGGCAACTGAGAGAAGTGACCCAGAAGTGTCACAGCGGCTGCCATTTTAAGAGACAGATGGGGTCTCTTACTGCTCAGGAAGGAAAGAAAGGAAGAAGATTTTTTACAGCCTGCATGAAGACCTATCTTCAATTCATGTTAGTCTTAAAAGTTCACCTCTCGATTCAGCATCTGTCATTAAGGTTGAGGAGAAGTGACTTTTTTGCAGTAAAACAAGCAAAGTAAAACTAATCAAATCATGTTGTTAGTTTATGCACACATGAACCCACAACAGATGGGCAAAGACAAGTGGGCAAAGACAAAGAAAGGACTGACAGACATTATCCTCAAGAGTAGGGAATCATTTTTTAATCTGTGCAAAGACGTGTTTTGTTTTGCTGGGTCCAATCAGATCTTTCCTTTCTTAAAACTCTTAATTCAGCAGAAATACAAAACAAGCTAGTGTCTGGTGCTGTTTGGTCTAAATTTAATTGAGCAACTGGTTAACTCATCCCCTATTATTGTAAATTGTTAAATAATCAATTATTTACTAAATGCAGTTTATTTATTTATATAGTGCCAATTCACAACACATCATCTCAAGGCACATTACTATAATAGTCATTTCAATTCAATCATACAAAGATTCCAATTAATCCTTCAGTTCATTAGTCCAATTAGTTCAAAAGTTTTCTAAAGAAACCCAGCATACAACATTGAGTCATTGATTCCTCCTGAACAAACATGTAGCGACAATTGATTTCTTTTAAATTTTGAATTGTTTTCCTTCCACACAGTTATGTGCTGCTATGTGTCGATCTATAACACAAAATCCCAGGGAATATAAATTTTTCTGCAAGGTTCTGCAGATGTTTGCTTACATGATTTTGCTGCCTCTCTATGATTGATGAGATGGAGCTTACTGACTCTCTCTGATTCCAATGTAACCTTTTAGGAATTAGATAATGTGGTGAGTTAACATGCTGTCATTCCCTCCAGTCATGTTTGATCCACAGGCTGTGTCTCTGGCAGCCTTTCAGCTTCCAGAAATTTCTCCTGTGAACCATCCTGAATCAGAGCCGGCTGGACACAGACAGATATGCACATGAAGATAATTGAATCCCAGGCAGGAAGTCTCTGAGCTGTGAGTGTTCTCCTTTATCTGGCCACCGACTGAGTCAGATCCAAATCTTTTTATGGTTGTCTGTGACTGAACAGGTCTAATGTTTATCTTTCAGATGAATAATGGCCGCAGAGGAAGACCTCAGCAGTTAGAATCCACAGAGGACTAAAAGGTTCGGATTTAGAGTAGAGCCCTCCAGGTGGAATTTGGAATTACAGTGCCTTGCAAAAGTATTGGCACTGCTTTAACTTTTCCATATTTTTTTGTGTTACAGTTACATGTGTTAATGTATTAAAGTAGAAACTAAAACTCATCAATACTTGAAACCCCCTTTAATACCGCTCATAACTGCCTATTTTAATAATTTAGACATAAAATATACCTTAATACGCAAAGTGATGACTGGCTTAGCGCTAACGCAGAAGCTAACATTAACTGGGGACAGCCATCCATCATAATGGGCAAGCATCATATCCATGACTCCAACATCTCTCTGCCTGGCATTCTATCCATACAACCAGTCAGAGATTTAAAGAGGAGCAACAAAAGCAAATGAGGTTGATTAGCAGTGCTTGCTAACAATTGCTATACATGTTACTGTGGAATATCGTCTCTGCTTGCTGGATATTGAGCTGTTATCATGTCATAATTGTCATACAGCAACAGTCTTCAGTCAGAAGCTTCTTCAGATTTGTTGCAAGACTTACTGCTACTGGATATTCGCCTACAGCATTTACGGTACATTCATGAACAAGTGGTACATTAGATGGTCTATATATAAAAACAAGTTAAAGTGATGTAAACATTTTGTATTTTCAAATGTAAAAACTGCCTTAATCAAAAAACATCTAAATAAAAATGATCAAATGAAACGAAACTTCCACTTTTATTCATTGCTTCCTGCAATCGACTGCTTCGCTTCTTTGCTCTCCCTTCTGCTTGCATTTTTCAGCTTATTTTTATTTCCCCCCCCCTTATGATCTGACCTTCAGGACTTTTGAATACATATAAATTTATGGGAAAAACCTTTTTTAGTAGTAACGGCAATATTTCATAGATCTTTTATCTTCAGCGCTCTGTGTGCGTGGCCTACACACAGCTGAAGCCTGATCTACAGCATCTAAGTACTTAGCATTCAGCTAAAGCTATATATAGCTCGTAAGGGTGCTAACGCTAAGCTACAGCAACAATATGCCTTCCATCTCCACAATGGACTACCAGGACCTTCTACAAAAGATAACAGCACTGGAGGGAAAGTTCAACGGATAGAAGTTAACGTGGAGGTAAATGGATTGTGTGGAAATGAAACAACCTTTCCACTGTTTCAAAACAGTGGAAATGAGCAAACTAACACACGGCTAAGAGGCAGAGATAACACGACCAAGAAAGAGGGAGCCTCTGCTCATTACATTAAATCACCGAGTGATAATCCTCCCTGGAACTGTCTTGGTGCTAAGCCAAAAACTAAATCATGTCTCTGGGAGAGGGGAGGACGTAGTGCAGGCTGGACACAGCGAGCGGAAATCTGTGATGAGACCGCCTTGCCTGCCCTCCCTACAAGAGAGGGACACGTACATGAGAGGACACGGGACAGAACAGCTGCAAATGGGAAAGTTAGCCACAGACTTTCAAAACAACCGAATGTGAAGCTGCAGAACAGATTTGCTCCACTGTTGGAGAACCCTGGATCTTTATCTGACGACCATCCATCCCAAGGCAGCGAGATGAGGACTGATAACCTGTCAGAGAGTGAGAGACCACAGAGAAAGCAACAGATTGGGCCTGAAACTCTGATTGTAGGTGATTCCTCTGTAAAGGACGTTCAGTGGATGTGTGGAAAGAACACCAAAGTCCTCTGCTTCCCAAAGGATATGGTCAGTGACATGCAGAAGAGGATTCTGAAAACTGTGACTAAATATCCAACAGTGAAAAACATTGTTCTCCACACAGGGTCGAATGATGTGACCAAGCAAAAATCGGAGGTTCTGAAACGGGACTTCACTGGATTATTGAACACCGTGAGCTTGTTGGATGCAGCAGTACTCATCAGTGGACCTTTACCACCCATCAGAGGAGGAGAAGAAAGATTTAGCCGTCTTTTGGCATTAAATAAGTGGATTTTATCTGTATGTACTGACAAAAAACTGCAATTTATTAACAACTTTCAGATTTTTTGGGGGCGCATACATCTTTTTAAGGCCAAGGGATTTAGTTTGAACAGGTCAGGTGTAAGACTGTTTACCTCCAATATTTTCTACTTCCTGCGTCATCCCTCTGTGCTTGGAGCCAAAAAGGAGATACACAAAGACTTATCTCAAAAGGAAGACCAAACAAAGCTGAGTGCAGAGGGGGAGGAACTTCTTCTGCCCTCACTCATGGGAAGCTTCGAACAGAAGCAGGAAGAAGGACCTTTATTTGCCCCAAAAGCCCTCAACAGCCCTAAAGAACAGGACAGCGGACCTCCAACGCCCCCGCAAACCCCTGACAGCCCACCGTCTTCCCTACCGCACCCCTCCCCCCATCTGAAATTCACTGAGCAGATGATTGAGCGGGTCAACATTGGGCTCAGATCTACTCCCCAGACCAATCTGTTTTCTTTACCCGTAAACCCCACACCAGGACGATCAAAGGTAGTGCAACAAGCCCGGCCCCCTCCTACCCCACCACGTAAGCATGTACAATCTCCACAGTCTGATGTATGATGTGTTAAGGGTCCAGGGTGCGTAGATATCAGCAGTCAGAACTTTTCCCAGGACAAGCTGGGACCCTGTTCATTAGAAGGTTCGATCATTTCTGTACTTATAAGTAACAGAAGGAATGTAGTTATGTCAACACACAGAGGACTGCATTCTAAAAGGTTTTTAAGTAAAGTAAACATACGCTGTACACAGCCCGCCCCAAAACACAAGGGGCACAATAATACTCTTAAACCTGTTAAGATGGCCTTATTAAATGTCTGGTCTATAGTAGGGAAGACATTTTTAATCAATGATCTTATCACTGGGCATGGCCTTGATTTTATGTTTTTAACTGAGACTTGGTTAGATCAGAATAGCAGTGTTTCTCTAATCGAATCAACCCCTCCCAACTTTAGTTTTGTCAACCAGGCCAGACAGAACAGGAGAGGTGGAGGAGTTGCTGTTTTATTTAATGAATCATTCCAGTGTAAGCAGTTATCTCTTGGAAGTTTTCCTTCTTTTGAATATGTTGCTGTACAGCCGAAGGCCTCATCTAGAGCCATATTTCTTAACATTTATCGGCCTCCAAATTACTGTGGTGACTTTAATGATGATTTTAGTGAACTGCTGTCTATAATCTGTGTTGATTTTGACTGTATAATTAATGTTGGTGACACAAATGAACAACTACAGGCCAATATCCAATCTTCCATTTTTATGTAAGATCATTGAAAAGGCTGTTTTTCATCAGCTAAATGACTTGTTAAGACAAAGCAACTGCTACGACATCTTTCAGTCAGGTTTTAGACAGCACCACAGCACCGAGACTGCTATGACCAAAGTCATCAATGACATCTGTTTGAATACTGACAGTGGAAAAATGTCAGTGTTAGTTTTATTGGATCTCAGTGCTGCATTTGATACAGTTGACCACATTTTTTTTACTCAAACGACTGGAGAACTGGGTTCAAAACATACTTAGAGAACAGGAAGTACTTTGTGTCAATAGGTAACTTTACATCTGAGCAGATGGGAATTACATGTGGGGTTTCCCAGGGTTCCATCCTGGGACCTCTTCTGTTTAACATCTAAATGCTCCCACTGGCGCAGGAAATAAATAACAACAATATAAGTTACCATAGCTACGCAGATGACACACAGATATATATTAGAATGTCACCAGAAGACCAAGGGCCTGTACAGGCTCTTGGCAAATGCATTGAGGAAATTAATAACTGGATTTGCCACAATTTTCTGCAGTTGAACAAAAACAAAACTGAGGTAATTGTCTTTGGAGCTGAAGAGAAAAGATTGAAGGTCACCACATGGCTTCAGTCCATACACCTAAAGACCACCAACCACGTCAGAAATCTGGGTATAGTGATGGACTCAGACCTAAACTTTGAAAAACACATTAAGGCAATCACAAAATCTGCCTACTATCACCTTAAGAATACAGGTCCTTCTCAAAAAATTAGCATATTGTGATGAAGTTCATTTTTTTTCCATAATGTAAAGATAAAAATTAAACTTTCATATATTTTAGATTCATTGCACACCAACTGAAATATTTCAGGTCTTTCATTTTTTTTTTACTGATGATTTTGGCATACAGCTCATGAAAACCCAAAATTCCTATCTCAAAAAATTAGCATATCATGAAAAGGTTCTCTAAACGAGCTATTAACCTAATCATCTGAATCAATTAATCAACTCTAAACACCTGCAAAAGATTCCTGAGGCTTTTAAAAACTCCCAGCCTGGTTCATTACTCAAAACCGCAATCATGGGTAAGACTGCCGACCTGACTGCTGCCCAGAAGGCCATCATTGACACTCTCAAGCAAGAGGGTAAGACACAGAAAGAAATTTCTGAACGAATAAGCTGTTCCCAGAGTGCTGTATCAAGACACCTCAGTGGGAAGTCTATGGGAAGGAAAAAGTGTGGCAGAAAACGCTGTACAACGAGAAGAGGTGACCGGACCCTGAGGAAGATTGTGGAGAAGGACCTATTCCAGACCTTGGGGGACCTGCGGAAGCAGTGGACTGAGTCTGGAGTAGAAACATCCAGAGCCACCGTGCACAGGCGTGTGCAGGAAATGGGCTACAGGTGCCGCATTCCCCAGGTCAAGCCACTTTTGAACCAGAAACAGCGGCAGAAGCGCCTGACCTGGGCTACAGAGAAGCAGCACTGGACTGTTGCTCAGTGGTCCAAAGTACTTTTTGCATGTCATTGGGAAATCAAGGTGCCAGAGTCTGGAGGAAGACTGGGGAGAAGGAAATGCCAAAATGCCTGAAGTCCAGTGTCAAGTACCCACAGTCAGTGATGGTCTGGGGTGCCATGTCAGCTGCTGGTGTTGGTCCACTGTGTTTTATCAAGGGCAGGGTCAATGCAGCTAGCTATCAGGAGATTTTGGAGCACTTCATGCTTCCATCTGCTGAAAAGCTTTATGGAGATGAAGATTTCATTTTTCAGCACGACCTGGCGCCTGATCACAGTGCCAAAACCACTGGTAAATGGTTTACTGACCATGCTATTACTGTGCTCAATTGGCCTGCCAACTCTCCTGACCTGAAACCCATGGAGAATCTGTGGGATATTGTGAAGAGGAAGTTGAGATGAGCTTCAGGCCGCTATCGAAGCATCCTGGGCCTCCATAACACCTCAGCAGTGCCACAGGCTGATTGCCTCCATGCCACGCCGCATTGAAGCAGTCATTTCTGCAAAAGGATTCCCGACCAAGTATTGAGTGCATAACTGAAATTAATTATTAGAAGGTTGACTTTTTTTGTATTAAAAACACTTTTCTTTTATTGGTCGGATGAAATATGCTAATTTTTTGAGATAGGAATTTTGGGTTTTCATGAGCTGTATGCTAAAATCATCAGTTTTAAAACAATAAAAGACCTGAAATATTTCAGTTGGTGTGCAATGAATCTAAAATATATGAAAGTTTAATTTTTATCATTACATTATGGAAAAGAATGAACTTTATTCAATTCAATTCAATTCAAAATTACTTTATTAATCCCAAAGGGAAATTAAATATTGTTGTAACTCATCATGCAAGTTCCTTCAAAGATTGTGGAGAAGGACCTATTCCAGACCTTGGGGGACCTGCGGAAGCAGTGGACTGAGTCTGGAGTAGAAACATCCAGAGCCACCGTGCACAGGCGTGTGCAGGAAATGGGCTACAGGTGCCGCATCACAATATATCACAATATGCAAATTTTTTTAGAAGGACCTGTATCTCAAGGATACAAGATCTGATGTCTCAGCAGTACCTGGAAAAACTAGTCCACGCATTCATCTTTAGTCGGCTTGATTATTGTAACAGCGTCTTTACAGGTCTACCTAAAAAATCAATTAGGAAACTGCAGCTCATCCAGAATTCTCACTAAAACCAAAAAAGTGGAGCACATCAGTCCAGCTCTGATGTCTTTACACTGGCTGCTTGTCTGTCAGAGGATAGACTTCAAAGTTCTGCTGCTGGTCTATAAAGCTCAGAATGGTTTAGGACCAAAATACATCGGTGATCTCCTGACCCAGTATGAACCTACTCGACCCCTCAGGTCATCTGGATCCGCTCTTTTATCAGTTCCCAGAGTCAGAACCAGACATGGAGAAGCTGCGTTCAGCTTCTATGCTCCACATGTCTGGAACAAACTCCCAGAAAGCCTCAGATCAGCTGAAACACTCAGTTTATTTAAATCCAGGTTAAAGACCCACCTGCTCTCAGCTACTTTTGATTAGGTTTTTATTCTAAGTTTTAAATCTGCACGGCTTCTTTTAAGAAATTTTTTTTTTCATTTTAAATCATGGTTTTTATTCCTGTACTTTTGCTTTTTCTGCACCCTGCTGTAATGCTTTTGATGTTTTATGTAAAGCACTTTTAATTGTCTTGTAACATGAATTGTGCTATACAAATAAACTTGCCTTGCCGTTTATACTCGCCACTTTTTAAAATCCTGAAACATAATGATAACATTTAGTTATTGTCAGAACAGAGTAAAAACACATTGTTTACTCTTAAATACAGTGAAAAGAATATGTTTCCATATTTGTGTTTCCCTTGACAGAAGTGTACCAAACTGTGACTTTCAAACTAATCTATATACCAAAATGAAATATTTCCATACCGTCACACCCTTGCAGGACATGGATGTCCCCCTAAACGTACATCCTGGGCAAAGAGAGCATAAGGCCAAGAGCTAACCCAGGAGGATCTGCAGAGTCCCACATCTCGGGTGAGGGAATCTGTTTACAGGACAACTATTATTGGTGCACTCCACAATTCTTGCCTTTCTGGAGGAGTGACGAGAACAAAACCATAAAAGTGCTGTCTGCACTTTGTTACAAGAGATGTAGCAGAAACAGCAAACATGTTGGAAGAAGATGCTTTGATCAAATGAGACCAAATTAAATTAATTTAGCCTGCATGCAAAACAGCATGTGTGCTTAACAGACTTAACAAACAACCGGCATGTTTAAACACAGTGGTGGCAGCATAATGCTGTGGGGATACTGTCTCCAACAGGGAATGTGGTCAGAGTTGATGTGAAGATAGATGGTGGAGGTTCATCTACCAGCAGGACAACCAACCTAAACATCCATCCAGAAATATTATGGGCTGGTTTAGATCAAAGCATAGTCATGTTAAAATGGCCCAGTCAAACTCTAAACTGGAATACATTTGAGTTTTTAAGAATGGACTCTGATTTTGACACTTTCCAATCCATCTGAGCTTGAGCCACTGGGTTGGCAAAAATGTTATTCTATTCTAATTATTGTGCATAATTGTGTGTGTTGGTTTATTACATAAAATCCCAATAAAAGCCATTGTAATTTGACAAAATGTGAAAAGCTCCAGGGGTATAGATGCTTTTTCAAGGCATCCTATATAATTAAAGTTGGTGAAGAAGGAAATGCCAAAAATAGAGAAGGAAAACTAACTTCTATTTATTAAAACTCTTTTTTCATATTTTGCACACTAGCCTTGACCCTTTCTGCTGGGTCAGTGAAATAAACCATGATGAATTTCTCGCAGTCCTTTAGAAACAACCTCCCCACTTTATGGAAATACATTTAATTACGATAAAAGTATGCAAATATAAAATGAGAATTCTTAACTGCCTCCAGCTAACTTGTTCAGAATACCTATAACCTAATAAAACCTGGTTGCTTATAATAAATTCATACCATTTAGAGTTCATTATGGTAATACATCGCATCTAAAAGGAAAAGACTGTTTTGTTTCCACAGCAACCATTTAATGATAAACTGACTGAAAGGAACATCAGAGCCAAAATCGACGCAGGTGACATTACTCTGTATTCATGAAAAGACGCTTCAGGAGGCTGCGTGGAAACTGTCAGCCCCGGCGTGGAGTGGAGGGGGCTGCATGTTTTATATGAGGAATCGACGTTTTGGGAGTTCGTGACCTTTCTCCTGATCCCCTCATAGCTGTGAATGACAAGTGCATTGATTCCTTTAGTGAGTGCTTTGTTGCTACATTACAGGTGGACGTGGTGCTGGAGGAGGGAACAACCGCAGACACAATTTCCCCATGAGCCACAAATTTAGCATCTGCTTTAAAAATCTCTCCATCCAGCACAAACATTAGTGCTGTTAATACTGAGATCAGCAACTAAACTTGAAACATGTTTCTTTTTATTTTAAATTCCATTTAATGGCAAAATAAAAAAGAGAATGAATCATCTTTATCACAGAAAGCATATTTCCTTCATGTTGCGCCGTCTACACACCAACTATGCTGCAGGGATTTCACTGATGAGAGCTTCTTAGTGTCCCACTGTGGACAAAACCAGCTGGAACGGAGGGCATTGCTCTCAATGACAGCTTTGTACTTAGTCCTCATTAGCAAAGAGGGTTTATAAATTATGGCCTGGGACTGATTTGCCTAAAATATGAACCTTGTAGTATCAGAAGAGGTGAATATGAGACTCGGGATAGTTGGAAGTTCATCTGATGCAACGAGGGGAAGATAATCTGGTGTATCAGGCTAGTTTCCCTCCTCACATTCGTGTCACACTTGTTGCACCGTGTAGTCAATGCTCTGCGCTCCACCCCTCCCCACTCACCACCAAATCATTTTATGGACCTTGAAAATGGTTTCCATGCAATTTTTGACCTTTCCAAATGCTTCCCACCTCTGCCCGGATCCCCGGGGGACCTTGTCAGCACTGCAGCCCCAGGCGTCATCAAAGCCCCTGTGCAGAATATCTGACATGGAAGCACCTTGTGCCATGCTCTGCAGGCTGTGCGCCTGCCAATGATTGCTGTAAAATGTTCTGCCAGTTTAGCTCTGCAGGTAGTAATGAGAGTCCCATTTCTCCTCCCAAAAGACTTGGCTCTACTCTGAGGCTTACTTCTTCTGTGTCATTCTCTTGGCTCCTGTCAGAGGTAAGCTGACAGTAATGCATCTAACTAACAGGATCCCATGAGGATCACAGAACTGGAATTACAGCTAGTACTGGACAGAAAATCATGCAACGAGCTGCTTTGTTCTTGATTTTGCGGAGAAGAACAAGAAAACTCAATCATTTGTTTAGGGGTTATTTGTGTTGCTGCTTTGATCTTGCAGTTTCTTTCTCTTATCATTTTCACGTTTTTTATTATGTGACAAAAAACTGAATCTGAGTCTTAAATTAAATAAAGAGTATTTTTGGCTCAGTCTTGGCTCTTGGATGTTTGAGTTTCACATCACAGAAGATGAAGGTTCAGAATTTCAGTTCAAATCATCCATCGCACCGTTATGTTCTGGGGGTTAGGGGCCGCAGGGGCAGAAACCTTTCTCCAGCCAATTGGGTCAGCTCCTCCGGGGGAGTCCTAACGTGTTCCCAGCCCAGCAAAGACACAGAGTCCCTCCAGCGTGTTCTGGGTCTTCCTCTGGGTCTCCTCCTGGTGGGACGTGCCCAGAATACATCAACAAGGAGGCGTCCAGGAGGCATCCTAACCCGATGCCCGAAGTGGAGGAGCAGAGTCTCTAATCTGAGTACCTCCTGGATGACTGAGCTTCTCACCCTATCTCTAATGCCCCTTTTCCACCAGGATCGGGTCAGCCCAGAAAGGGTCGGGTCAGCACGGCCCTGAACAGGCTGGTTGTGTTTCCATTACTATCCGAGGAATGCGGATGGAGCCGAGGACATGGGCGGGGTCAGCTAAAAGTGGGGTGAAAGCTCCATGATGTCATTCGTAATCGCCACAAGAGTAAACAAATGTGGAGGTGCGCCTTGAGAGCGGGATATGACAGAGAAACAACAATGGAAGACGTCGAGGTATCATTGTACTTCGAACTCGGACTGTGGCTCTTTCTGAAGAAGAAGTGGCTACCACTAGGTAGGTAGGCGTGTGACTGAAATCACTTTACCAGACCAATCGGTCCATAGGTGGGCGTGTTGGGTCACTTGGGCCCACTTCGGACCATGGCAGAGCTAGTCCAAAAAAGGGGTCAGCTCGGCCCCGACAAAGGTAATGTAAACGTGCCAAATCGGGCCTGAGTCTACCCGTTTCAGACCAAACCGACCCCAGTGGAAAAGGGGCTTAAGGGAGAGCCCAGACACCCTATGGAGGAAACTCCTTTCAGCCACTTGTATCTGTGATCTCATTTTTTCTCATTCTTGAATAAGACCACAAGATACTTAAACTCCTCCACTTGGGGTTGAACCTTGTCCCCAGCTAAAGTCATTCATCTATTTTCTAGAAGCTCGTCATGGATGCAGGGTCAAAGGGTGAGGGAGGGTGAGGGTACACTGGACAGGTCACCACTCTGTGTTAAGTTAAATCATCCATCCATTTTCTATATTAGCTTTCTTCTTGAGGTTTGGGGGCTTCCCATCCTTAGCAACATTGGGTTGGCAGTGGACACTCTGGACAAATGGCCAGTCCATGGAAAAACGGAACAGTGGTTAAGATGGCCGCCCCATGTTCACAGGCCATAGTTCTCAAAGCGGTCGTCCCAGGTTCAACTCCGGCCTGTGGACATTTGTCAAGTGTCTATTCCCCAACTTCTCTCCTGTTTCTTTATAGTATCCACCATTAATACTGGCCACAAAAACCCTTTAAAACAAGATCTAGGAGAAAAATATTCCAGGTCACATAGTCAAAATGGGCCTAAACCCCACTGAAGCACTGGGCCAGTTGGACGGCCAATGTAGAGAGAACACAAAGGGTGTGACCTATGCCGGGCCATTTGTTGGTTGCTACGACTGGAACCGAGCAGCTGTGAGATTGGACGGTCTAGCCTTCAGATTTATTCCCGCCCTCACCTAGACATATGTCCTGTTTGCCTAGCAACTTTGACAGCTATAAACACTGTTAAAACTGTTAAAATATTATTTAAATTATTTATTTAATCACGTTTTATTGATTAAATGAACAAATTGTTAAAATAAAAACATTTTTAACAACACATTATATTAAAAAGTCTATGCAAATGACAAAAGCTTGACACCACAACTGCTTTCAGCTGTGCTCCTCTGCTGCTTTGTATGCCATTGTTACAAGAACAAAATGCATCTTAGGATAGGTAGGGCTCCTAAGGATACACCAGACCTTCCCTTTAAATTGGCATATTTTAAGGTCCTTTGAATTTGAACAGCTTTTGTTGCCTTGCTGTAACATAATCAGCCTTTGAAGGATAAAGGCCCTGAATTTAGACACACTCAAACTTAATGTCAGCAATAATTACAAATAATGCAAAAATGGTTATCTGCAGAGTAAGCCTAGTACCTTAACTGGACATTATATTTGCATCACGGACACACACTGGGAGCTGGTTTCACAAAAAAGGGTGATGATACCTGAAAGTTCTGCCTCAAGTTCTACTTATAGAATCTCTAAGAACCATCAGTAAACCTGGAGTCTGAAAACAATGGTTTCTGTTGGGAACATATGGAGGAATCAGATATCTAACGTAAATGGAGCTTTATTATTCAGGGCTTTGATGTGATAAGAATTTTTTTCATTCTGTTCGAGATTTACCAGTGATCCCATGAAATTCCAGCTAGTATCTGGCATGGTGCAGCTATCTATTCCTCAAACAGTGATCCGAGGGTCCTTGGACTATTACTGAAGATTAGAGAAGCACCAAATATAAAGATGAGCCAAAGAAGATCCAATCCAGCCTGTATTTTTTTTCATATTCATTAAGCTGAGCCTACACTGTGGAGATCTTGCCAGGCATTCACACTGAAACTTGATAACAGCACTGATACGCAGGTCTGCCTCCCATATGCTCCCACTAATGAGGTCAGACTGAGTCGGAGAGGTCCAGCTGCCTTATAATAAGCCTGCGTGTTTGTGTATGCTAATGATCTTGCTGCTAATAATCTCATTTAGAAACCTGTCAAAACTTCGACTACTCCTACTGATTATGCTGCAATACATACAGTTTTAAATACGGCATAGGTGCAGTTCAACACTTCAGGGAGGCGATTGTTTGGAGGAATCAGCAGCATCCAGGTCATACAGGGGATGTTTACATCCACACTAATGTTAGGGTATTAACCCCTTTCAGACATTACTTTGAATGAGATCCGGCAAGTCAACAAAAGTTTTATCATCATAACCATAATAATGACAAACAGGAGGTGGAAAATACCTGCATATTACAGCCGTGGTAAAATATTTTAGTTTTATACAATTTTTAGAAGTTGTATTGACTTATGCTCATGAAAACTGTTTTATTTTGAACTATGTATCATGATTTCCCTGTCCCCCCTGTGCTGCTCCTCCCACTCCTGCTGGCAGCTGATTGCTCCCACCTGAGCTGCTGTCAATATATACCTTACTCTGCACTCAGTGCCAGATTGTCTGTCATCATCCTTGTCCCAGCCTTGGAGCATCCTACATCTTTGCTCCTGATTGTGTACTTGACCTGTTTTCTACCTTGCCTACCACATGTCTGTTCTGTGAGTGACTCTGATTCTGGCTTTGAACCTTGGTTTCTGTACCTGGATCCTGATTACTGCTTCACAGATGCTGGATCTGTTCTGCCTGCTGTTGCTGAGCTGAAAAGTTTCCCCGAACATTGATATTTGGATTATGAACTCTGTAATCCCTGACTCTTCCATGATATGGGGATCATTGTGTGTTCTTTAACTTACACTGATACTGGAGTTTCCTCATTCTGTGTTTTAATTGTTTTCGGTTTCCAGCTTATTGACTTATCCCCTCTATACCGTCCAGCGGGTGCAACAATTCCCAGCAATTGAACATGTTCTTGTCCACTACAGTCGTGAGAATACAAATTGACAGAGGTTCAATTCTCCATGGAAACCTTCCTGGGAAACCTGTGCCAATTAATTAACTAACTAACTACCTGTTTGTCTCCCCAGTCCCTCACCTCCCTGTCTGTTCCACAGTCTGACCTCTAGAGTTGATTCCAAGAAGAAGCTGCCATCCAATTTGTACATTTTTACTGTTGTCAATAAAACTCGTTCAACTTTTTCTGGGTTCTGGTCTGAGTTCTGGGCCTGACTCATACTTTACACATTACACTACGCTAAAATCATTTAGCTAAATATGTTAAAACTGTGTGATAAATTATAAATCTATGTTTGCAAAGCCTTAAATCAGCATGGTGCAGGAAGTTAAATTTTTTTACCAATATGTGGTTTAAAATACATTTCATGTTTGAGTTTAACACTCCTGTTTTGTTTTTTTAATTATTTCTAGCCAGATTGTAGTGCTGTAGTGTTTTCTGGATGCCTAATGAACTTAGCCTTCATTTGAAAAGTGAATGGACTTAAAGCACAGTGAGGTTTTACCCGCCTAACAGGAGTTTATGGGTCTAACTGAACTAACTGAAAATGTCTGCGTTTTCATCGTTTTTCAGGGGATCAATAGGAATGCTTAAGATTACTGATATGATGCATTGAATACAACAGGACCACAGTGTCTTCTTTTTTAGAAATCAAAATATGTTCACCCTAAGCTTGCAAAACTACCTTTGCAGCAATAACGCTCAGTGTCGTTTTCTATCTGACTTCACCAGTCTCCCACACCATTTTCACCCTCCTCTTTTCAACCTTGCTTCAATTCACTGAAGTTTACAGACATTCCTATCTGCACGGCTCTCTCATGGTCTCACTGCAGCATTTCAATCAGGTTAAGGTCTGGACTTTGACTGGACCACTGCAACTCCATTATTTTTCTCTTGAGCCATTTTGTTGTTTTGCAGCTGTATTAGGATCCTTGTCCTGTTAATGCCCCAGTTTAGGCCAAACCAGTTTGTCTAATGTTTAAACCAAGAACGTTTTGGTATGCAGAGGGGTCCATGTAACCCACTATGTTTGGCATTAGGTGGTCTTAGGTGTTTGAAGGGATAAGCTGTTTGGTTTTCTCCAAACATGGTACTGTGCATAACAGTCAAACAGCTCAACTTTGATCTGATCTGTGCAAAGAGCATTCATGCTGTCATTCGTTCTCAGCATTATGAAAACATCCTGCTGCTCACACTAATGATGATCAGATAATCAATGCATTTGATCCCAGCCCTGTCTGAGATTTGTTCTCCTAATTCATATGGTAGCAGGAAGGATGGATTTTACTCTTTCACTGCTGCTGATTTCTTCTTCACATAAAATAAGAAGTATTTACTTTGTTACAAATGGCCTTCAGGTCTTAATGTCTTTTCTCCATTAAACCTGATTGAAAAGGTGGAAGTACTTCCTCAACATGTCCTGAAGTTTAACAGAGGCCTACTGACCCTTTTATTTAGGTTAGGTGTCTTGAAGAAGGGAAACAAGAAGTCTGATATGAACTAAACTCCTCACATTAAAACAGAAATATTAAACATTAAATATGAATATTTAATGTGAAACTCAGTTTGGGAATGACTGCACAGACATTTGAGTGGATCAAGAAAAATATCAAGTAAAAGTTTGTTGTTGGCTCTGTTGTGACACAGATTGGTAGGTTTTGGCTATGAATAATTATGACTAATTGCTTAGGGTAATTATTAATAAGATTAATAATTTTATGTAAAAATAACCAAGTTTGGGGCACCACCAGGGATTCGGGAATAATTAATAGCCAAATATTTCAGTCTCAGTTAATGTTTATGATTATCTGTCCGATAAGATAATTAAACAATACATGAAGGAATAAGTTATTGGCGTTCTTTGAACAGTAAGTTACTACACATGTATGTGAGACAATTGCAAACCACGACTTTCCAAAATACAAGAGTTTATTACAAAAAGTGGCTTTAATGCTTTAATCAACAAACTCACTAAGCCAGTAACATCCAACTAAAATTACTGAGAAAAAGGGAAAAAGGAATAATAAAACTAACTACCAGAGGTAAAACAGTAAAATGGACAAATATGCAAAGAAGTAGAAACAATAACCAATAAATTGATCGTGATGTCACAGTTCAGTATGAATATTTATGCTTAAAGACCAAGACTTGTATTGAAGAGTGAAGCTAAGTTAGTTTAAACTAATTGTAATTATTTTAAGACTAATTGGTACCTTTTGGTATGTTTTTAAACCACCAGTTCACAATGCAAAGCAGAAGTGAAGACAAAGACATTCTTTGAAGGAAGTAATGTTTCAACCTTTCGGAGAATTGATTCTATCTTATGGATCGGTCACCGCAGTGATAAATCTAATTTATTATTTCGACATACTAAGAAGGTGGTTTCAAAAACGACTTAAACAATTAGTTTTCTGTGTTTAAACTTTCTACTATTAAAGCTGATCTGTATTTAGAATACCGTAGGTAGGAATCTTTATTGTTTATGTTGAAATACAAGAGAGGAAGGGGAACAAAGAAAACACAGGAAAACATTGAAGTCTGCCTCCATACCCACAGGACGGCAGAGAGAGGGGGAAAAACAAGACACCCAAAAAAGGAACATAGACAAAACAAACCAAACATCGTGAACTAAGAACTACACAACCACATCACACAAAATTGGACATAAAAATACAACAACAATGTCACAGAAAAACTCATGGTACCGATTAATCAAGCTCTAGTAATGATAACCTCAGCCCAAGAATATATCTGTAAACACCAGAGACCCCATATCTATGTGTGTGTTAGCATGCTGGTGCATATAAGGTTTCTCCATAAGAGTGTTCGATAGTTGGTGTGAGCAGACATCAATCCGTCTCCCAGGAATCGATGCAGACATGAAGGAGATCGGAGCAAAGACGTCCAAAGGACCCCCAGAGCCCCAAGGGGACCAGTGCGGGGTCGACCGCATCCCCTAGAGAGGAGCAAAGGACAACCCCAGGGGATCCAAGATCCAGGAGAAAAAAGAGTGAACATTTATTTGATGATTTGAAATATGGCTGCAAGGTGGCACAACTTATAGCACTTCTGCCACGCAGCAAGAAGGTCATGGATTCGGATCCCCACCTGGGGTCTTTCTGCATGGAGTTTGCATGTTCTATCTGTGCATGCATGGGTTCTCTTCAGGTACTATGGCTTCCTCTTGCAGTCCAAAAACATAACTGTTAGACGAATTGATTACTCTAAATAGCCCATAACTAGGTGTGTGTGCATGGTTGTTTGTCCAGGGTGTACTCTGCCACCCACCTAGTGACCGCAGGAGATAGACACCAGCCAACACCCCCCTCGACCCGACAGGGACAAGACAATGGACGGCTGTATTTAAGGGTGTAGAGGTATAAATGAAGAATAGTAAAAACGTATTTTGAGACTATAGTAAAGGAAATATTTGAACTGTAAAGCTGCAAAAAAGGGTATTCTTTTTTATCATCACAATAAAGAATTTTCTTCTAACGATTAGAACCTTTTTCAGAATAATACCTTATTCTGGATATGAAATGACATATATAAAAGCATGAGCCAACACAGGGAATATTCTCATAGTTTGGACATGATAGAGTCCACAGATTTACATGAGCACATTTCAATACTGTATATTAAAACACTTGGCCTCAACTGCTGTGTCAGTGCTAATCCGATTGCCTCCGCTCCTACAAATGAGTCAACTACTCATGTTGTCTTTTGACACTTTTTTCGATGTAAACTGCTTCAGCTGCTTAGCAACAATCAATAAGGTGGAGGAAAAATGCCTGGATTGGAAATATTACAAAATAACATAAGGTTGCCCCAAAAGCAAATCAGATTTAGGATGATTTATTCAACCAATCTGTTTAATGTATATTTAGTCTATCATGGCTGCTTGACAGTTTAATTTGATTGTAGGATGGCTTTGGTTATAAATGTCATTTCCAAAAAATAACGGCTAACTGGTGCACCAAGAAGAACAGTTCATATTTCAAAATAAGACAGATTGATTCTAACTTTCTATTAATCATTCATCAAATATGTATCTTTAGCTCCATATAATTTATGACAAACATTATCTGCAATAACTTAGCCATTTCTGCACCCAGGGTTTTCCCACACATTTCATAATCCAATAGTTTCCCAGACTCATATTTCCAGAGTTCCCTGTATGAATGGAAGGAGGGCTGAATGGAGTGATGGATGGATGATAAAATGCATTCAACAGAAACTGCTGTTTCTGTTGAATGCATTGTGATATCATTTTGATATCATGTGATATCATGACGGCTGCAGACAGTTTGACCTTTCATTGGACCATCCAGTTGTCTGCGCACTTCTGCATTCACGTGGGTCCTCCGCTCATTACATTCTCCCACTGCTACCACTTCAACTTTAGGAAAAACTTTCAAAGTCCCAAAAAGAAAAACGCCATTTGAAGTCTTTAAAAAACTCTACTGTGGCAACGTGTGTTCCAAAATCAGGGGTACGAGGGCTGGAGATGATAGCGGACCGGAGGGGTGAGAGTTCTGTGTCCGCATTTATGTTTTAAAGGAGTCATGACCTGCAATTTTCACTTTTCCATGAGAAAAAATGTATGTTATGAATGCTTAACGATTATACACTGCCCCTGGGTTCGTCAACCAGCCCGCGTGCACGCGCACTCAAATACGTGGTTTTAATTTCTGGCCGACTTGACTTCAAGTCGGTGCAGGATATACCATATATAGACATCGCAGACCTACCTATGCTGCAGGAAGACGGCCCTCCCCCTCTCCCCTCTCCCCCTTATATTCAGTCGAGCGCCGCCATTACTGAATTCTAGTGATGGGAATTCCAGCTCTTTTTGGAGAGCCAGTTCTTTTGGCTTGGCTCACCATAAAGAGCCGGCTCTTTTGGCTCCTCAGATTTTCTGTTGCTTAAAGTGTATTTATTACCAAAATTAATGCAAAACGATGTGTACCAAATGTACCAAAACAAGCAGGGGGAATGATAAAATAATAAAAACCGCTCCCAATGACGAGCCGGCTCCCATCGTTCACTTCAAAGAGTTAGCTCTTAAAGCCGGTTCGTTCGCGACCGACACATCACCGATTCGAAGTACGAACTCCACCGTGAAAGATCCAGAAAGTTTTTTCACACAATGATGCATGAATAAGACATATTCGTGTCAGTCTTTTATTTTAATCAGCTAAATCAGCTAAAACCATTTCTACCAGAAACGTAGTGCACACGTGAGTTGCTCTGTTGTTGACTGCCAGAATCAACATGGAAATATTTTTTCTATTTTTTTTTTTTGGAATCCTTTACGAATTTGGGACAATATCAGGCGAAGTTGGCATCGAAGCTCCGTTTGGAAAAAGGGGCCATTCCAACAATCAGAGGCTTGCCTGCAATTGAAATGGTAAGGCTGTTTTTATTGCTCTGCTGTGTTTAACAAACAGCAGCTAACTGCTAATGTGGCTATTGTATGCTAGCGGGAGTAGTAGATATGGGTTAGATATGCTGAAGCGTTACCTGCGGTGTCAACCCCCCTCCTTCCTGCGACCAATCAACGCGTCCCTCATTTGCATTATTACAATGACCGTCCACGACAGCCAAAATATCGCATCAGATCTCGCGAGACAATAATGCCTTCAGAAATAAGGGTCAGAGGAGCTCTGTGTTCTCAACTTTTTTTCTTTAGAAGGGCCTGAAAGACTATAATAGAGCGCGGGTATCCAAGATAATACTAGGTTATGACTCCTTTAAGATAGCTTGTTTTGCAGATTTGGTATAGCAGGTTTACCCAACAGACTTCATAGTTTAGTGGGGATCTCTGGAACAGTTTGAGAGTGGCTTAGATATCACCTTTCAAACCAGCTTCAGCATCAGAATAAAACCCCTCATGTCAGATTTTACTATTTTAATATGCGGGGTACCGCAAAGCTCTGTTATGGGATAACGTTTTTTGCTATCTATTCATCCACTTGGACAGATCATAAAGAAATGTCCTAATGTCTCCTGTCATTTTTATGCAGATGATATTCCGCTGTACTGCTTCAAAAAATCTGTCTAAATGAATTGAATGCCTAAATTACAAACTGGTTAAAAAAACTTCCTTCAATAGAACCTTCAGAGAACCAAGTGTCCGATTGTTACCCCAGAGAGCATGGTTTCCTAGGTAACTGATTGAACATTGAAACTCAGTCGTTAAGCCAGTCTTTGTACTTACCTGTTCATTACTGATTAGTTGTTCATAATAGAATTCATTTTTAAACGCTGACTTTAACTTTTAGGGCCCTTGTATCTGGCACAAACTTTCAGACCACTGCAAAGATGCTGAAACACTGAGTTCCTTTAAATCAAGGCTAAAAACCATCTGTTTATAGCTGCCTTTGATTAATTGATTAGTAATAGCTGTTATGTCATAACCTCACTATCAAGTTCACCAATGACACTACAGTGTCATTGGTGAACTTGATACTTGATTGGTGAACTCATCGCCAACGACAGTGAGACGGTGCAACTTCTGGTGTCATGGTGTGACAACAATAACCTGGTCTAAAACATAAAAAACCCAAGGAAATCATTGTGGAGTTTTACAGGAATAGTCCAAAGAACCACAGACCTCTCTCCACTGACTCTGAGGAGGTGGAGACGGTGAGCCATTTCGAATTCCTGGGGCTGACGGTGGCAGACCTATCCTGGGGCACTCACACTGCCTTAGCTGTGGGGAAGGCCCTGACAACGCCTCTACTACCTAAGGAAGTTGAGGAACAGCCACATCTCCAGACCTCTAATGGTGAACCTCTACAACTGTGCCATCAGTAGCATTCTTACATATAGACTTTTAGTGTGGTTTACCAGCTGCACTGAGGTAGATCAGCAGGCCTAGCGGGGAAAATCATTGGGACAATCCTCCCAGAGATCAGTATCATCTTCACCACTCGATGTCTACGGAGAGTGCGGCGCATCCCGCATGAACGTCACCACCCTGCTCATCATCTGTTGGACCTGCTGCATTCAGGTAGAAGGTACAGGTCCACACGTGCCCTGACAGCAAGACTGTTCAACAGCCTGTATCCTCAGGCTGTGAGACCCCCCTTCCATCTCTACCAGCCTCCCATGGACAATAATCACATCCACCTGAACAATAACTCTGAACTGGTCTTTGCATTGCTGCACTTTGTCACTTTCCACCCCCTCCCCTTCTTATTGACAGTGACCACATTTACTTTAATTAATGATTTGAAATGGACTTTGCATTGTTGCACTAAGATTTCATTGTCTTCCATGTATCTGACAGTATGTCCCTACCCTGCACTTTATGCCTGCACTTTGTCCGATATGCCCTCCGGGGCTGTTTTAACTGTTACGATTTTGTTGCACCGATGTCAAAATGTTTACATCACACTATGCATTGTTGCTACTCCAACATAATTTCGTTGTTTTTGTGACAATAACAATAAATCTGAAATTGAATTGCATAACAGTAATATATTTTAATGTTCTTTATGTTTCTGATGTTCTCATTTCTGTTTTTATTGTTTTATGGCTGCTTTTATTTTTTACAATAATCACACAAAGCACTGTGAATTGCTTTGTTGCTGTAAGTGTGCTGTACACATAAAATGGCCTTGCCTCGTCTTACATGGTTAAGCTCCTTCCTTTATTACTGACTTCTAAAGCCACATTCTTCAACTCGAGCCTTCAGGTCTTTTAACCCAACTCTAATAGTAGTCCCAATGGCCGGGTTTACAGATCGCTGTTTCTAGATTGTTGGACCTCAACTGTGGAACAAGCTTCCTTTGCTTTAACGTCTTTTTTTTAATTATCTGAATCATTTAATCGTTTTTGTCTTTTTAATAACTTTTCATTTATCCGTGTTTTAACATTCATGCAATTTGTGTTTTTTTTATCTATGAAAGATGCTACATAGATAGAATGTTCTATGTATGATAATATGGGCCGACCATTATTTTCAGGCAATATTGGCGTTAATATGTAATTGGAAATTATCGGTATCGGTTTTTACTTTTTTAATGATAACATTTTTACCTTACTTTCCTGCCATTCACATATTATACATTGCACACTTCAGCTTCTTACTTCTCCTCTCCCTTAGGATGCTAAAATATGATAGATCCGAGATATGAATTTTGAGATCATTTTATTTATTTGGCAAAACTCACAATATATCCTGTGGCTTCTGCATTTCTGAGTCAACCTTGAATTTTTAGGTAGACCTTTATCGGCAGCAGGGATGGAGTACACAAGTAGTGGGGCCTCATTTATGAAACATGCATATGAAACATGCATTAAATCCTTGCATTCTTCCCAAAAATAATGTCCAAGAGAGCGAAAAAAGGAATATCAGACTGAGAGATTGAGGTGAAACATAAGTGGGGCAAAAAAAAGTCAGAATTAGCAGACTTTTAGAAAATTGTCATAGTTAACGTAAATTCATTTTAACACAGATACTTTTTGCCCTCCTTTATCAGCGTTTTCTCTACTTTATGTCTCCCCCCTCCATTACACAGCAGTTATATTCCTACAGCAGACATAAAAAAAATGTAGCAAAGAATTGTTTCATTTGCTGTTATTCACTTCTGTGGAAATACTTAACTTCTTTAAACAAATCAAATCAGTTAAATTAGTTCTGAACATTTTTGTTTGGTTCTATCAGCTCACGGGGAATCAATAAAAAAAGAACAGTGCCTGTGAGAAAGTGAGAGAGGCAGTAAATGTGCTCTGGACAGTGGAGAGGTTCCTGTTGGACATAAGGAAAAAATGGTTGGATATCAAAGTGAATCCAATAAAACGTCCCTCAGCAACACAGCTGGACCACATCTTCTACCGGGGGGGAACAGATCACCACATGTGACTCGCGTGTGGCCGTCTCCATGGAGACGCTGCTTTGGCTGGCATCAGTACGCATGGAGACAGAGACAAGCTGCTGCACAGATAAGCAGGACCATCCAGTTTCCTCACTACAGTTTGCTAACCTTTGATTTAGAAGTGGAACAACATCCTTTAAACTGAAGCGCTCGATGTGACGAGTAAAAAAATCACATGGAGAGAGCAGACCTCCGTGAAGCATCTCACACACCCCCAGATTGTGATTCACGGGATCTCCATGCATGATCATCCCCAAAATGTAATCCTTTATTCCGTGCCAAATTTACAACACTTCCTGAAACTTTAGCTTTTGCTAAAAGACAGACAGACGTCAACATGAGGTCCTTGGTGGAGGTGCTAAACTGATGAGAAAAATATTCAGTCAAAGTAAAACTGTTTCAGTGTTGCAGTTCCCCCGTTCTACCACTAGACGCTGTGCATATGCATGGTCAGAGCTGTTATTATATTTAGGAACATTTCTACGTACAAGAACAAGATGGTAAATACCCCACTATACGTAAAATTGTTCCTACGCATGAAATACGTACAGATCTGTGCGTTTGTACGGTTGATAAATGAGAGACCTGGACTCAAACTCAAATCCTGACTTGAGTCACTTTTGGGGGATCTGTGACCCGACTCGTGCAGCACGCCCATGATTTTCACTTGGAATTGGACTTGCAAGGTTAGGGCTCCAACTCCTACATGTGAAATTACTATTGTTGGAATTAGCATGTAACTGATGATACTAATGTTAGCTTGTTATATTAAGCAGATTACTGGACACATGTAGTAACTTCCCAAAGTCTTTGTAAGCGGGTGACATGTCAAATTTTTTTTGTTTGCAAATTTATTTTAAGCACGTTTTAATATTTTGCACACACTACTGTGTTAACTTGGTGACAGCATGGGGATACTGAGTACATATTTAAAAAAATAAAGAGAACCATGTATGGCTGCCAGTATTCTAGTTTTAAAAGCTACACCCTGCTCACTTATTTTTGACTTGTTCTTAGGTGATGATGACTTGACTTGGACTGGAAGATTCCTTTTGGGACTTGGACGCGGACTTGGCCTGTAGGACCTAGCAACTTGACTTGGACTAATTCTTTGTGTTGGGACCTGCTCTTGGACTTGAACACTAAGAACTCAAGTGTTACTAGGATTTAAGAGATGGTGACTTGACTACAACACTGATCAGTGGTATCGCTTTATATCGGTATCGGAAATTAAGATTTAGACTACATCGGTATATCGGATGTCAGTAAAAAACATTAATCACGTGCTTATGGATTGATAACAGTCATCGTGATGGCTACAATGACCACCTCTGACATTGTGACGGGTTCGCCTACCAAACCCCAGAGCTCCAGTTTCGTCAGCAGACACCTGAGCAGCAGAAACAGTCCAAGATCCAAACGTTTCATTTCAGCTCTAACTTTGTCCCCAGGCCAGAGAAGCATGTAACTAAATTACTTTGACAACAGCCGTATTGACATTTCTCAAAGCAGTGCACAATAAAGTGATTTAAAAGCGATACCGTAAGCATGTTTGCCTCCAACATCTGATTGGTGGAAAAAGGCAAATACAGCAGGTCATTGAGCTGTTGAAACCAAAGCGCTGATTCAGTAAAAAGGCAAACCAAGTTACAGTGAAAAAATAGTTATAAGCTTGAAAAATGAGACAGAAGCTGAAATATGCTTTATGTTGTGTGCGGTCTTTAATGACAGCGGCTTGTATGACTGATCTCCATCAGGGTGAAGCTCCAACTCTCCTCCCTCTCCTTTGTCCTGCTCCAGCTTTAAATCACCTCCTAAATTGCCTACTTTCCTCAAAATGGAGACAAAACAGCCTTTCTGCAGAGCTATTATGATGCCCGTGATTAGTTATTTTCCATTTCGTGTGCTCTGACCCATTGCACATATTCAGCTCCTCATTGCACCACTTCATTTTACCGTCCCTCCTCTGATCGCCTAATGTGTCACTGCTCTCATATGTGGCCTCTCCAGCTATTACTCACTGGGTTTTTTTCTCCTATGCTGTAGAACAGTAGCCTGGTTCCTCCTGTAGGTGGTTTTTGTGCGTTTCGTTGAATCTCCGCCTCTGAATGGACACAACGGACATCCTCGACTTCACTCATTCTGCAAACATTGCAGACTTCATTAGCAATGACAGCCGCTCTGCTTCGTGGCCATTTACACCTCTGTCTCTGTGTGCGTCGACCACAGCGAACCCGTGCAGCTGTGAGGTCCTGAATTATACATGATTTAATTAAACCGATTCACCGGTTGATTCGGAGAGCACAAAGGAAATTAGATATCTAACAGGAGATGTCCTACCACGCCTTTTCACCGGAACAGCACCATTGTGCTGCTGCTTTGTGCTGCCTACAATAACAGTTAAAGCTCAGTTGTTGTTAGATAATGAGGGAAAGGTGCTGAATTTAAGCTTTTAGTGGCGCCAGTGAAAGGATTTATCTGAGTCGTGGCGTTTAGGACGAAGAAAATAATTGTACATTTGTCCTAAAATGAGAATTGATTTTCGCTCCTCCGGCTCCCAGCTGTTCCCACCTTCCACTGAAATAATTTCCCTGCTGATAGGGTGCTTGTGGGAGCTGCGACGATGAGCTGGAATCATGATGTGACCTTTGCTTGGGCTGACTAGATGAATCAGAAACGGTGTGGGGGGAACTCAGTGACCCTCATTTCCCTACGCCGGCTCGCTGAGATGGGACAGCTGATGCTCAGGTGTTTGCGGGGTAATACGATCACGGTTCCTCCAGACGTTAGACAATGGTGGAGGAAAATAAGGCCGCTTTCAAAATTGTTTAGGCAGATGCTGGAGCCATCCTCATTCAGTCAGCAACATTTGTCAAATTCAGATTGAATCAGTGGTGTTATGCTCACACAGGCGATTAGGGAAAATAGGCTGCGCTTCAGCTTACTCTGTGCCAGCACTCTGAACACTGCACCCCTGTTTCACTTATAATCTGGGGAGGTTATGTGACTCTTCAAATTTATGCCTCGGCTGTCGCAGTGCTGCCTCTCCGACCAGAGGGAAGCTCTTACACTTTGTATGCTCTGGATATTTGCAGCCACTTCATGTGTTGGAAAACAAACAGAGCAGGAAGAAAACCTCTGCAAGAACTTAATCCCTGGAACTGAGACTCCTGCAGTTATTGTTCCAGCTGCCGTCGCTGCTGCTTTGGTTTTTGCCTCCAAAATAATGAGAAGTTGCTGCATAATATGCATTTGGAGCTCTTTGGGGTCAAGTCATTTAATATTTCATACTTTAGGGAAACCAGACTTGAACCCGCCTGGGTCTCCAGACCTTTTTCTTACAACATTGGCTGTGTTGTATACATATATATACTTTAACATTTTTTTCCACTGTCGCCCCATCCTCGTTTAAGAGAAGGGACTCCAGCAAAGTAAGTTACATCATGCAATAGAAAACTTTTTTTCTTCCAGTATATGTTTTATAGCATCATAAACTTGATTGTACATGAACAAAGATTAAATGCAACCTTATGTAGCTGTAATTCATTTTGCTGCTACTTTTTGACTCTCCCAGGCTCAGATATTTCCAGCCCCAAAAATCCAAGCTACATGTAGAGGATGAAGGGGGGATCCTTTATCCTTATCCATGCCATGATCCTTGGCTCCTAGCGTGTTATTTATCTCTTTGGGTTGTTGCTATTCTTCTCACCACTATTCATTCCATTGGTTTGATTTCCTTGGTTCTTACATCGGTTCTGTTCCTTGTGTGTTAGGTTAGAGTCCTTATTGGCTTTATGTTTTGGTTTAGTTCAATCCTCTTGTGGTCATTTGTCACTTTCCCTCAGTTCCTCTGTTCAGGTTCTCCCCCAGCTTCAGATTTCCTCTCATTAGTCCATATCTGGTTCTCATGCCACACCACCAGCTCCCCAGCAGTTAAAAGCCAGCCGGATCTTTACCTCCGTGTCAGATCCGTCTGCTGTCTGTCATCTGAATCCTTCCATGCTGTTCACCTGTGCTCCTGCTTCTACTACCCGTTTGTTCCAGATGCTCCTCAGGTTCTCTTCTTTTTTTTTATAGGTTCTTATAGGTTCTCTTCTGCATGAACAGGGGTCTCCAACTCCAGTCCTCGAGAGCAGCCGCCCTGCAACTTTCAGGTGCATCCCTGCTCCAACACAGCTGAATCAAATGACTGAATCACTTCAGCATGCCATCAAATTTGGCCAAGACCTGGTAATGAGTCGTTCATTTGATTCAGCTGTGTTGGAGCAGGGAGGCACCTGAAAGTTGCAGGGCAGTAGCTTTCTCTCGAGCACTGGAGTTGGAGAACCCTGTTCCAGATCCTTTTAATAAATATTCTTGACCTGCTCTAACCCCTGCTTTCCAGCGGATGCGTAACGTAATAGACAGATTTTCCCCCTGAGATTAGCAGTGCATCCCTTCCTACTGGGAGCGTTTCAGACGCGCATTGCCTGCAAATGTGTTCCACCCAAGTGAGATCACAAAATCACAGGAGAATTTCAATTGCATAACTTTCAAAGGTAGTATGCATGAAAAAAAATTATTCCATGTTCATAAGTGTCATAAACTCACCATCCACTCCCAAAAAAGCAGGTATTTCTGTCCATGCCTTCTCCTTTTTCATGTTGTCCTTCTAAAAATCATATGAATTGGTTATTGATGGATTGATTCTCCACTTTAAGGATTAACTTCTGTCTGATTTCCTGTCTGATTTGATGTAAACTGTTGAGATGATGACATGTTCTGGAAACGTAGCGTGTAAAAAAAAAAAAAAAAAGCAGCCGCTTCTGGGACTCGTCTGATTGGCGTCGCTTGGCGCCCGGTGGAAACGAACCCGTTGACAACAGCGACTATCAACTCTGTATCGCGCTTCGCAGACATCATGCACTGCTTACTCGTCTGGTGGAAAGCAGGCTTAAGTGACTCCCGTCCTCCCCTTGACATTTCAGTGCACATCCTCCACAACACGTGACAAAAAGAGAGTTTAATTGCTAAAAGTGAAGGTAATGACATTCTAAGCATCTGTTCAGCTTCTGCAGAGCCCTGATAATGACCCAGGAAAACATCCAGAATACGCAGCACACCGGTTCTTGAAAACGACTGCCTCACAGCTTACACTACTTGCAAAGTGAACAGAAAACCTCTCCTAGGTTCTTATCTGGCTCACTGAGCACTGGAAGTGATGGATCTAAACTTGTCTCCAGGGTAGAGCCCAACCAGCTCTGTCATTTAAATGGCAGCAACATTCTATGCATGGAACGGACTGACAGTCTTTAAAAATATAGATATATGTTGCTGCATAATATCGTCATGGCAATTTTTAAAAGAGTATTTTTTTGTGTCCATCGGGTCCCATCCCATTGGATGGTGGAGCGTTGTCTGAATGCCTCCCACTCACCCAGTGGTTACCCCATTACTGAAGATCGCAGCATTAGTGACTCTGAACCTGAGCTTTATCCTCGCATTAATCGCTCCAACCCACAGCTGGCTGTGCAGCTCAACTGCACCATAAAACATCTGCAGATGAAACAATGCAATTATCGGAACCATCTGGAACAATAATGCAAGAGAACAGATATGATTAACGCCAGCACAAACAGATGGCTGAATGTTAGATAGCTGTTCGACAAGCACATAACAGGAAGGAACCTGAAGAGCATTTATCGGTGGCAGTCTGGAGGCATCGGGGAAGCTAAGCATGACACCAACAGCAGCTCACAGGTAGACATAAAGAGATCAACAAACTGCCTGCATCCGATTGGGCCGATTAAATGAGGTGTCAGCATGGAGCAATCTCAGGGGGCCCGACGAATGTGCTCAATAACGGTGTCAGTGAGCTGGATGCTGGAGGCCTTACCATTGTTAACGAGCATACAATCAATTATCAATTAGAAAGTTTGTCTCACTCCAACTTCAGTCGTTATGCGACATGAAAGAGGCTTCCCTGAGGACCGACTTCTCCATCCTTTCCTGTTCCACCTCAATCAGGACTTGGAGAGTCGACTGTTTGTTTGTAGTTTTAGCTCAGACTCGGTGACTAATGACCCAGGAGCTGAAGATCTGGAGATGGATGAGCTTCGGAGACGTTTATGCATTCAACTTAGTTCAGCCTGTGTTCACTCGGATGAAAGAGGAGCAGCAGCCGTCCTCCAGCATCATCCAGAGGATTCTGGTTACAGACAAATGGAGAGCATATTGGTCCTTCTCTGACCTTTAAAACCAAACAGTCAGCACTGTTTGTTTAAATGTTCCTTTAAGGAAGTCTCCGGTAAACCAGAGCAGCTTCGTGGATTTGGACGACATGCTTCTGCTTTTCTCCCATGTTCTACATGACGTTTCTGGCTTTTGTTATAGTTTATTCTGCCTTTGCTTCAAAATCTCAGTTTTCAGCTGTTTGCTGCTGGGTGATTCTCTGAATTTGATGCACTTTGTTCCGCAGGTTTACCACAAAGATTTTCCTATAAAAAACACCTTTTGAAAAAAGGCAAGGCAATTTTATTTGTATAACACACTTTCAACAGCAGGGTAATTCAAGGTGCTTTACATGATTTGGTGATTTAAAAAAAACACATGGAATATAACATTGGAAATTAAAAGTAAAAGAAACACACATTACACATGATACACAAATCAAAAAAGCAAGAGAGCATGAACACATTTCATACATGTGACATCAAGCATTTACTCGAAGGCAATTCTAAACAGATGGTCTTTAGTCTCGATTTAAAGCAGTTCAGAGTTTCAGCAGCTCTACACTCGTCAGGAAGTCTGTTCCAGATAAGGGAACATGGAAGGATCCATGTACCTTTACATTATGACACACAAACATATTTTTAAAGTTGAATGGGTTGCTGAGGAGCAGATTCATGATTGTGTTGCTCTAACTGAGAAATTCAAAGCGCTGATGTTCTGCGGGTTGGAGGTTCATGCTCAGACCTCCAGATCCATTATTTGTTTGTGGACATGAAAACGCTGCTGTTCTCCAGCCTGGCAGAACGAAGCAGAGGAACGTACCAGACAGTGAACCCCTGGCCGCTCTGCTGTCATTTCAACGTGTAATTTAGAAGGAGAGCGGGGTTATAGCTGCTGGTAGCGTTGACATCACTGATGCACACATTCTGCAGATGAGGATGACATTTAAACCAGACGTTCATACCACTGAAGCTGACAGCTGTGGTAAATAATCAGATTCATTTGTACGCTGAGAGGGATCTGCTAGCTCTGACGGCATTATGTCCTCGAAAAATGGTTCGAATAGAAAGTTGGCTTCAGAACTTCACTTGATTTGATTTAGAAATACCTTTATCTTGAAAGCGGTTTTCATCTCCCTGCAGCTTGATACCAAATGTTCAGAACAGGAGACATACAAACCAGACTTGGTTAGCATGATTTAGCATGTTTAAACAGAAAGCTAAACGAACGTTCCCTCATTGGTCAAAGCATGAGCTTAACATGAGAAACTTTTATTCATTTGACCTTTAAATAAATACCTGGATTCAGCTCTGCTTTATTTATTGATCACAGGAAATAAACAACCTATTTTTGTGTTTACTTTTCTAGATCAGCTAAAAGAACCAACTAAAAAAAAGGTCCAATGAAAGCTGCAGATTATTTGAGCCATTTCAGACACAAAGCCACAGAATGAGGTGGGAGAAAAACCTCTGAACGTTGCATCTTTTATTAAACCTGCAGAGCGTCACAACATGAGCTGCACGCATCACAAATAACCTTATTTCATCTGCTGACATGGTGTGTTGCCCCTTCTGAAAGAGTGAGCCTTTCCCAACATCATTTAGGCTGCAGCTGCTTCTGTGACACTTTGACTAAGTAAACCAGAATTTGTCGGCTTTGCGTGAAACTTGAGTGAGTTTCTTTGGAGTCTGTTGGATTATGGGTGAAAGCACGGAGTGGGAGTTTAGAAGGTTGACATTGTGCAGAACATTTCCATCTGCTCAACCCCAAACAACCCTGTTAGCATGTGTTGCATGTATGTGGGAACACGTGGCTGTTGCATCATGTTGGTCTGCAGAAGGCTCTGAGGGAATATGATTTATTAAATCAGGCACCGACCGAACCCTCGCCTGCTATCAGAGGAGCTCCTTTAACTTCAGCTTTCAGCTGAGTTAGCCTCCAAACTGCTACTGAAGGACTTCTTCTTCTTCTTAAAAAACTGCTTTTATGATCATATCAACTGTGGCAGAAATGCGTGGTGGTTGTCATGTCAGCTGATCTGTGATGTACTTAGAAACAGGAAGGAATGGAGGTTTAATCGACAACCGAGGCCAGATTACTGCACCCAAAAAATCTGTAATCAGAATATAAATTAGATATTATAGCACTTCTTTCTTCCTGATTATTTATATCTACAAATTAGTGTTAATAACCCTCCCACTGAATGATACTTGGCAGAAAACACCATGAAGTTTGAGAGATGTTGTTGCTACTGTCATTGGTTTGTGGGCTGGGAACCATGACAACAGTGTTGCTCGGTTTGTCCAAGTCTGTCTCACTGTAATAGTGGCTCTTAATGCCTAGATAAATATAAAAAAAGACAATAAGAAAATGAAATATTGTATTTCCAGACTTTATATCTCCCTTATGTCTTTCTGTCTTTTTTGTCCTCCTGAGTTTCCTACCTTCTTTCATCGTTTCTTCTGGTTCTTCCTTGCTTCTTTTATTGCCCTTGCTTTTCTTTCTTTCTTTCTATGAACTCATTGATTTTATTCTTGTGTTTCTTTCTCATCTTTTTCTTTTATTCCTTTCATAGTTGTCTTTTTTTCCTATGTCCCTGTCCTTCCTTTATTGTCTCCAACCTCCCTTTCTTTTTTTCCTTCCTTCCTTCCTTCCTTCCTTCCTTCCTTCCTTCCTTCCTTCCTTCCTTCCTTCCTTCCTTCCTTCCTTCCTTCCTTCCTTCCTTCCTTCCTTCCTTCCTTCCTTCCTTCCTTCCTTCCTTCCTTCCTAACTCTGGAAAATGGAGTCTGGAAAAGTCAGGAGTTTTTACAGGACAGACGTGAAGAGACCCTCCCGCCACCGGGGGCAGCATCCTGTGATGGTGTGTGAGGAGAAGGGAGAACTGAGGGAGTCTAAGTTTAGTCTGAAGTGTTTTCCAGTCGGAGTCTCGAGCTTGAGTGATCATGTCTGGTTTCTGTGAAAGAAAATTATGAAATAAAAATAGATTTTTAGGTACTGATTAATTTGGGTCACTCTGTGCCTCCTTAAACTGTAAACACAAAATTCTAAATATACAAAATTCAACCGAAACCAATCTGTAAATAAAATGTCTATGAACAATCAATAGAAAGGAGTCCAGACATATTATTTAGAATTTCAGATGATTTAACAGTAAACAACCTTCATGAACCGATGAGTGATGTGAACCCACTCAAGTCGGGTCGCTCTGCTTCGTCGACGATCTGAAATGGTTTTCTACACTCTGACAGTAAAGGAGCTGCAAAAACCGACTCGAAATATTTTAATTCATCGTTCAGCCACTTTTCACTCCGAATCAATACTTTTTATCTCACTAAATATTACAGGATTACATTCCATGTGGGACATTTGGAAGATAGAAGGAAATCTGAATTGCTGAAAAACCTGTAAGTTATTTAAAAGCCTTCTACTATATTAGTTATGACATATTCTCAGATTATTAACTTTAAAAACTAAGCAGAAAAAAAACAAAAATTTGCCCAAAGGAATTCAAGGTTTGTTTTTTTGGTCCAGATGAGTCTACAGGAGCCTCCACGCTGTTAAGAGTCTTCAATGCCGGCTTTCCATTCAAGCAGACTTGTTGATTAAGCACTTGTGTCAACACTTTGTTGAATAAATGTTTCTAATTTCTCCTTATCGTTATTGACACGGCGACGTTCCGCTGAGAGCACCTTCACCTGCTGAGCTGCTGGTTGATTTACTTCCTGGATTAGCAGCAACGCTGTTTAATCTAATTGCTGCAGTGAGCTGCTTTTAAATCATATGCATGCATAATGAGCCCAAATAATCAAGAACAATAAACGACGCCATAATTAACTGTGATACTAGAAGGGGTTGCAGGGTTTATCATCCTTCTGATGTTATTGGACAGTTGGATCATAATTAAGCTTTAAAAAAAAAAAAAAAAAAAAAAAAAAAAAATCGACCTAACAGCACAGAAACTTTCCCTAAAGAAAGAAACGAAACCAGAAGTTTACATACATACAATAAAAAGACACATCCACCATTTATTCCCACAGCCTGAAGTCAAATCAGACCCAATTTCTCTTGTTTCAGGTCAGAATCCCCAAAATGATGTCTGTTTACTAAAAGCCTCATAATAAGAGAAATAATCTGTCAGAGATTTATTGACAAATGTTTGCAAGGTCGGAAGTTTACAGACAGAATGATAACTGTCTCTTTAAACAATGAGGGAAAGCCCAGATGATGATGTCATGGCTTTGGGAACTTCTGATAGGTTAACTGACACATTTGAGTTAACTGGAGGTCCACCTGTGGATGTATTTTATGTCCACACCTGGACTCACGGCTTTCTGCTTCCACACCATGAGAAAGTCAAGAGAAATCATGGAGCACCACCAGTCTGGTTCATCCTTGGGAAAAATATTCAGATGCTTGAAGGTTCATCTGTTCAAATATTTATATGCAAGTATAGACACGATGGGAATGTCTAACCATCATACCGCTCAGGAAGGAGACGAGTTCTGTGTCCCAGAGATGAACAGGTTCTGGTCCAAAACGTGCGAATCGAGCCCAGAACAAAAAACCAAAGACCTTGTTGAAGCTGGTAAGACTCCACAGTGAAACATGTTCTGTACTGACATGGGCTGAAACCCCACTCAGTGAGGAGGAAGCCGTTACTCCAAAAGAAACATACAGTATATGTCATGTTTTTGTAGATTTTAAAGGACCCAAATGCAGCAAAAGTAAAAATAAGAATGATTTAATGACAGCAGAAACAAGGAACATGAACTTACAAAATCTCAGGAGGCTCTAAAGGTGCAGCGATGGGGAAAAACAGGAACCAAACGGGGGAATGTTTGATGACGGACCAGCGAGTAGTGACTGAGTGAGAGCTGAATATATACTGAGGAGGGAGTGAGGAAGTGACAGAAAAAGAGCTGAGGACTAATTAAGAGAAACGGTTGCAGGTGATGGTGATCAGTGAAAAACTGGGTCAGGAGCAGAGTGGCAGGGAGACAACAGGAAAGGAAGAAACATCAGTAACAGAAAGCAATCCTAAACTAGAAAATAACTAAAGATAATATATCTAAGGAGGAATCTAAGGGGAACAGAAGGAAGAAATAAATTTGGAAACTATCTAAAGAGAAATAAACTAAGGAAACATAAATAAGAAGGAGGACTCAAACAAAAGGTGAAAACAGCTAAGAGCAAGAAGGGAATGTGCAATAAAACAAATACCAAAGAATACATTAAAATGATCATTAAACTGAATAAGGACAAGAACTCACTTCAAACACAAAACCTAAGAACTATGACAATATAAAGGCAGATTGCAGTTTGCTAATGTCCTCAAGGACAAAGAGCTTGATTTCTGGACACGTGTCCTGTCTGGTCTGAGGGAACTAAAGAGGAACTGTTTGGACATAATGACCATCGTTACACTTGGAGGAAAAAGGGGAACGCTTGTAATACTGGAAATGCCATCCCTACTGTGAAGTATGGGGGTGGCAGCATCATGATGTGGAGCTGTTTTGCTGCAGGAGGAACTGGTGCACTTTATTATTAGATGTCTTAATGAGGAGAGAAAATGATGTGGAAATATTGAAGCAACATCTAAAGATATCAGCCAGGAAGTTAAAGCTCAGGATCTTCCAGATGGACAATGATCGGTTCTCTGACCAGAGCAGGTTGGGGGTGTTTTTGTGTGAAATTTTCCAAAATAAAAACTCCCTTAGTCAGAAAAAGGGGCAAATCATTGCACCTTTTAGTTTTTGCAGAGAACAGACAACATCTGAGTCATTTAGAGCGCCATCTTCAGGCTGCAACCATGTGCTTTACTATAAAGTGATATTTTATTAATTCCCCAAATGTTTATTCTTAAGAGGATGTGAATAAAGACCATTTCTCCTTATTTCTACAAGTCGGATGTTTTCCACATTCTCAGCAGAAGAGCTTCAAAATGAAACTGAACTTGTTAGTAGGTGTAAAACAAGCTGGGTTTTCTCTCTTTTTGTTTAAGGCTCAAGCAGGTTTTATGTTTCTGGATGAATTTCATTAGGTGAAGGGAGGAGTAAAAATGGTCATAAAAGCAGAGCCGTGGGTTTAAGAATCACTGCCTGAGAATAAAAACAGTAAAGAAACATATTAAAGGCTTGTTTGAGACGGGTCGGAGGAGAACATTATTAAAGTTTGGATTATTTATCGGGGACTCTAACATTTAAACCTTTCAATTCTTCCCCAAAAAATAATGGCTTCCCATTTCCCTGCCAACAGTAAACAGTTTCATGAGACAGGCAGAGCTAATTCTGCTGATAAAAACTGAAGCGGGCTTTCCTCCGGCGGTGACCGCCCGGCATGGCTAATTCACCCATGCCAGAGTGTGAATTAGTGCACAGAGGTGCAGAGTGATTTATTCTCCTCTCAAGGCAGACGTCGGAATCATGACGTCGGAATATTTGTGAATTCCCCAGATGGGCTGTGAATAAAGGGAGGTTACTATGACGATTACAGGAACGCTGGATGATGAAGAAGAAAAAGAAAAAAAAGAAGAAAAAGAAAAAGAAGAAAAATAAAAAAAGAAGACAAAAAAGAAAAAAAAGAGGACAAAAAAGAAAAGACAAAAAAGAAAAGAAGAAGAAAAGAAAAAAAAGAAGAAAAAGAAAGAAAAGAAAAGAAAAGAAAAGAAAAGAAAAGAAAAGAAAAAAAAAGAAAAGAAAAATAATAATAATAGAGTTGGGTTTATTACTGCGTTTGCTGCACCTGCTGCCTGAAGCAAAAAGGAAGCCTTTACTTTGTTTGCTTCATGGGAGGACTGTTCTCTCTCTTCTCCTTGTTTCTCCTTAATCTAATCTACATTCTTTCCATTTTATTCATGCGAGGCAAAAACAGATTGATCAAAGCTACATTTTGCGGTCAGACGTCGTTCTCCGTCTAACCGGCCCTCAGTCCTGAAACGTCCTCAGAAAAAGGGACTCAAGTGGCTCGGTTCTGTTGCTGCACAACAAACTGAGGGCCCTGTGCGCTCACCTCTGAGGCTATTTCAGGAGGAGTTTGGTAGGAAAGCCGAGTTAGCAGATATTTCCAGACTTCATAAACGAGCTCTGCAGAGGGCCGCGGGGGACAAAGGGGCTGGAGAGGATCTGTTGATGGGGAGCCGAGCGGAGGAGAGGAGGTGGAGGTGGTGTGGGGGGAAGTTTGTGAATGTTTCCCTCTCTGTCTGTTTGATGAAAGAATCCAGCGATGTCCTTTATGTGGACAGCTTGTTAAGGTTAACATTTGTAGCCTGATGCATGGATGTCAGAGAAAGAGCGGCTGAATGTGAGAGTCGCTAATTTGGGAGAAAAATTAGCTCAATGAAACCTTCCATTTCCCCCAGCGTTACAGCTGACCTTTACTGTTTCTGACTAAATCCTCGGTTAATATAAATAAATGATGCTTTGAACCAAAGACACTAAACTTCAACAATAACCTGTTACACAGAAGCACCAGTTATTAGATTTATCACAGAGCAATGTTGGATATTTGGACCTTTGTGAAGATTTTCTCTGTATTCCCTTCAGATATTAACCAATCATTGAGCCTCTGTCTTAAAATACTCAATAAAAAGGCTCTCATTTACACTTCCTGGCCAAAGAAAAGGCTCGCCACCTGGATTTAGGTACAAACCTCCTACTGGATATTTACTGAATCGCCAATTATCTTTCAGCTGTCACAACTCCTACTGATGCAATGAGTAGCGTCTCATTTCCACCCTGCAACTTTTAGATGCACCCTTGCTCCAACACACCTTCATCAGCATTCAGTCATGCAGCTCTGCTGAGGCCTGGTAACAAGTCATTCATTTGAATCAGGTGTGTTGGAGAAGGGATGTATCTTAAAGTTGCATTGTCAGGATCCTGGTGTGTGGTTGCATGTTTTTTGTGTGCATGTGTGAAGACTCTTCCCTGAACAGAAGATCTCTGCTGGAGATCTTCTAGAATTGCGCTGCTCTGGGTGGCTGCATGTTGGAGTGGCTCTGTTGGCTACATATTAAGTTTTGTTTTTTTGTACATTGGTTCCTCCTTTTTCTTAAAGAAGATTGCATTTTTTTTACCTGTATACTTTCTAGTTTTTGGTGCTGTGAAGCTGGAAGGATTTTTGCTGTAGATTTTTCCCTTTTTGACAATTTGTTATGATGCGTAACCATGGCAACAATGTGGTTTACAGCTGATTAACATCGCAATAGCTGAAATAATACCTCAACTGAAACCACAAATCCCTGATGAGTTGATAAGGAGGAGATGTGGATGCAGAGCAGGAGCGAAAAGGAGACAGAGAAAGAGGAAGTTCAAGCCATCTCTTCCATTGATCATAATGGGCAACGTAAGATCACTGGCTAACAAGATGGACAAACTCCAAGCCCTTACAAGGACTCAGCCTGAGTACCGGGAATGCAGTGTTATGTGTTTTACTGAGACATGGTTGCTGGATCATATCCCCGACTCCAACGTCTGTCTGCCAGGCTTCCTGACTGTACGAGCAGACAGAGATCTGAAGACGAGCAGAAAAAGGAAAGGAGGTGGAGTAGCAGTGCTTGTAAACAACAGATGGTGTCATCCAGGACATGTTACTGTGAAGTGTCGTCTCTGCAGCCCAGATCTCGAACTCTTGGCAGTGAGTTTTCGTCCATATTATTTACCAAGAGAGTTCACCACTGTAATTTTGGCAGGTGTTTACATTCCACCTTCAACCGTTGCCGACTATGCATGTGATGTCATCAGTTCCATTGTTGCTAAGCTACAGACACAGCACCCCAATGCATTTGTGGCAATATCTGGTGATTTTAATCATGCCTCGCTCTCTACTACACTTCCAACATTTCAACAATTTGTCAGCTGCTCTACAAGAGAAAACAGGACCTTGGATTTGTTTTATGCAAATGTAAAGGATTCATACACGTCCAAACCAAGACCTCCTCTGGGACAATCAGATCACAATCTTGTTTTTCTCTGTTCAGAATACAAACCACTTGTTCAGAGGCAACCTGTGGCAAAACGAACTGTGAGAAAATGGTCACAGGAAGCTGAAGAAGCCCTGCAGGATTGTTTTGCAACCACAGACTGGGTGACTCTTTGCCAAGCACATGGAGAGGACATCAATGCCATGACTGAGTGTGTGACTGACTATATAAACTTCTGTGTGGACAACATCATCCCCACCAGAACAGTGAGATGCTTCCCTAATAACAAACCCTGGATCACCAGTGACCTGAAGGAACTGCTAAACAAGAAAAAAAGAGCCTTCAGGGAGGGAGACAGGGAATTATTGAGGAGTATACAGAAGCAACTTAAGGTCAAGATCAGAGACAGCAAGGAGGCATACAGGAAGAAGCTGGAGAACAAACTACAGAGGAACAATATCAGAGATGTCTGGTCAGGAATGAGAAAGATCACAGGTTTTAAGGACAGGAAGGATTGGATAGATGGAAGTCTGGACAGAGCCAATGAACTGAACACATTCTTCAACAGGTTCAGTTCAGGAACTAGCTCAGCATCATCCTCTCCTGTTCCCAGCCAAACAGACATCCCACTCTCCTCTGATCAACAGCTTTCCTGTTACACCTCTGATTTTTATCCTTCACCTCAGCCATGGACTCTTCTAATTCCACAAGTTTGACTTCAACCAAGTCAGGAAATGCTGCTACCCCCTTTGCCTCCCCCTCCCACTTGTCTGTCTCCAAAAGTCAGGTGAAGAGGCAGCTGGAGAAACTGAACCGGAACAAGGCTGCAGGTCAAGATGGTGTCAGCCCCAGAGTCCTGAAGGCCTGTGCAGAGCAGCTCTGTGGGATTCTGCAGCACCTCTTCAACCTTAGCCTAACTCAGGAGAAGGTTCCAGTGTTGTGGAAGACATCCTGCCTTGTTCCAGTACCCAAAAGAACTCACCCATCAGTCATCAATGACTTTAGACGTGTTGCCCTGACATTCCACATCATGAAAGTCCTGGAGAGACTCCTGTTGGCGCCCCTGAGTAAGCAAACAAGAACGTATCAGGACCCACTGCAGTTTGCTTATCGCTGTGGAGTTGGAGTTGAAGATGCCATCATCCACCTACTTCAACCAACCCACTGTCATCTGGACAAAGCAGGCAGCACTGTGAGGATCATGTTCTTTGATTTCTCTAGTGCATTTAACACAATTCAGCCTGATTTGCTTCGTCAGAAACTCCTGAAGACACAGGTGGAGCCCTCAACAATCGCCTGGATCAATGACTACCTGACCAACAGACCACAATTTGTGAGACTGAAGAATTGTGTGTCAAACCAGGTGGTCAGCAGCACAGGAGCACCACAAGGGACCGTACTCTCACCATTCCTTTTCACTCTGTACACCTCAGACTTCCAGTACAAATCAGAGACCTGTCATCTGCAGAAATACTCAGATGGATCAAACAAAGGAGATGATTGTAGATTTCAGAAGAAACAGGGATAAGTCAAACACCGTTTCCATCATGGGAGAAGAAGTGGAGGTGGTTGAGGAATATAAATACCTCGGAGTTCACCTTGACAACAGACTGGACTGGAGGCGCAACAGTGAAGCCGTCTACAAGAAGGGACAGAGCAGACTGGACTTCTTGAGGAAGCTTAGGTCCTTCAAGGTTTGCAGCAAGATGCTGCAGATCTTCTACAAGTCTGTTGTGGAGAGTTTAATCTCTTCAGCCGTCATCTGTTGGGGTAGCAGCATCAGAGCCAGGGATTTAAAAAGGCTCAACAACCTGATAAAGAAGGTTCTGGTTCTGTTCTTGGGACAACTGTGGAAAATCTGGAGATGATAATTTAAAGAAGGATTCTTCATAAAATCAAAAAAATTATGGACAACCCTGAGCATCCTCTTCATGAGACTGTCATACAACAACAGAGCGTCTTCAGTCGGAGGCTTCTTCAGTTTCGCTCCAACACAGACAGCTACAGGAAATCCTTCCTGCCCACAGCCATCATCGTCTACAACAACTCCTTAAAGAATTAATTATCTGAGCTACAACACTTAATGTCCCTCTGGGATCAATAAAGTATTTTTGAATTTGAATTGAATTTGAATTGAATTTGTGAAGACTCTTCCCTGAACAGAGGATCTCTGCTGGAGGGTGAGGTTTTCCTACTGCAGACTGCTCATCTGGCAGAAATGGTCTCATCAGTCTCTGAGTATCTAGGGAATATTTGGACAACCTGACTTCACCTCTTCTGGCTGAAGTTGCTGCTGGGGTTTTCATCAAGCCAAGAGTTATTCTCTTGGCTTGCCATCTTCCCCTGAAGGTGACACCCTCCACTGTCCCTCCTGCTGGTCCTTTGTCTCCTATCATCATCTGCCTTTCCACTCTCCAACGCTTCCCGGCACTCATAAATTCCTTATTTCATTTTGCTGTGTTTTGAGTGTGATTCTGCTTGCGGGTCAAGAAACATGGTAAACATACTAAAACTGTCCAACATATTATATAAAACTGGAAGAAAAGTGAAGGACAATCTTCTTCCAGGAAGAAATCTGATTTGAAGAAATACTTGAAGGATCATTATTGAAGATCCCTTAAACATTTGGTGAAATAAAAAAACAGAACTCAGTGATATGTTTAATCTCCAGCCCTTCATAAAGTGATGGTCTGGTTCGTAGTGTTACTTCGTGATTGCGTCTGGCATTAGATAGTGTAGCACCCTTAAAAAAAAAAAGTAATTAGCCATAGGAGACTGACTTCCTGGTTTAATGCAGAGTTGCGTATTTTAAAGCAATCAATCAATCAAACTTTATTTATAAAGCGCTTTTCATACAACAATTGCAACTCAAAGTGCTTTACAGAATTAAAATGACCCCACAAAGACCACATTCCCATCCGTCCCCCACATAATTAAAAGCATGATCACGGTTACAACCCCCTCCCCCCAGACCCAACCTTCATGCATGCACTGAAGAGCAACAATAAAAAGCACATTGGGCTGAGTACAGATGAGTCTGGCAGAATGCTAGGAAATCGCAGAGGAAATGGCGCTCTAAACAAGAAAATGATTTCTATTTAACTTGGGAAAATAGTCTACTGCTGTATAAAAAGACCCTTCGACAAGCTAGAACAGCATATTTTTCATCATTAATAGAACAGAATAAGAACAATTCTAGGATTCCTTTTAGTACGGTCACCAAACTTACACAGAGTCATAGCTCTGTTGAGCCAACTATTCCCCCAGCTCTTAGCAGTGATGATTTTATGGGATTCTTCATAAACAAAATTACTTATATTAAAAATAAAATCATTGGCACCCTCCCAAACATGATTACTTCTTCCTCAGTAAATGACGCAGCATCGGAAAGAACTGTAGAACCTCAGTTGTGCTTAGGCTGTTTTGATTCAGTCGAGCTTTCGGAATTATCAAAAATATTAGCCTCATCTAAACCTTCAACTTGTATGTTGGACCCAATCCCAACCAAATTATTTAAAGAAGTGTTCCATTTGGTTCCTGGCCCCATTTTGGATATGATGAATCTATCCTTAGTAAATGGATACGTACCACAGGAATTTAAAATAGCTGTAATTAAACCTTTACTCAAGAAACCTTTCTTCTTTCTTATCCAAAGTCCTTGAGAAAATTGTTGCTAATCAAGTCTGGGAGCATCTAAACAGTAACGAGCTGTTTGAAGAGTTTCAGTCAGGTTTTAGAGCTCATCATAGCACTGAAACAGCACTGGTGAAGGTTACTAATGATATTCTCATGGCCTCAGATAATGGACTTGTGTCTGTTCTGGTTTTGTTAGATCTCAGTGCTGCTTTTGACACAGTCCATCATAATATTCTCTTAGAAAGGCTTGAACATGTTGCAGGGATCAAAGGAACAGCACTAGGCTGGTTTAAATCAGATTTGTCTGATAGATTCCAGTTTGTTCATCTAAATGATAAATCTTCTTCACTCTCAAGGGTTACTTGTGGAGTTCCACAGGGTTCTGTGCTTGGACCAATTCTGTTCACCATATATATGCTCCCAATTGGTAGAATCATTAGACAGCATGGGATAAATTTCCACAGCTATGCCGATGATACACAACTATATTTATCCATAAATCCTGATGAACCCAGTCAGTTAGGTAGATTACAGGCATGTCTGGAAGACATAAAAACATGGATGACCCTAAACTTTTTGCTTTTAAATTCTGACAAGAAAGAAGTTGCTGTCTTTGGACCAGAAGTTCTTAAACAGAAACTGATTAGTCAATCACTTCATCTGGATGGCATTAAATTGGCCCCCAGTAATAACGTAAAGAACCTCGGCGTTATTTTTGACCAAGACGTGACATTTAAATCCCATATTAAACAGGTTTCTAGGATTTCTTTCTTTCACCTCCGGAATATTGCTAAAATTCGAAACATCCTGTCCAGGAGTGATGCTGAGAAACTAGTCCATGCATTTGTTACCTCAAGGCTGGACTACTGTAATTCTTTACTATCAGGAAGTCCACAAAATGCCATTAAAAGCCTTCAGTTGATCCAAAATGCGGCAGCAAGAGTTCTGATGAATATTAAAAAGAGAGATCACATTTCTCCTGCTTTAGCTTCCCTTCATTGGCTCCCTGTTAAATCCAGAATAGAATCTAAGATCCTTCTTCTTACATGTAAAGCCCATAATAATCAGCTCCATCATACATCAGAGATCTAATTGTTCCTTATGTTCCTAACAGAGCCATTCGCTCTCAGACTGCAGGTTTACTTGTAGTTCCTAGGATTTCTAAAAGTAGAATGGGAGGCAGATCTTTTAGTTATCAGGCTCCTCTCCTGTGGAACCAGCTCCCAGCTTTAGTCCGTGAGGCAGACACTCTGTTTACTTTTACAACGGGGCCCAACCTCACGCCAATGACTGACGCAATCTGCTGGGATTCCTTAAATAGGAAACTGATTGGAATGTTTGTATAAATGTATTGAAATGACTTCTTGTTAAGTGCCTTGAGATGACATCTGTTGTGAATCGGCGCTATATAAATAAACTGAATTGAATTGAATTACTTTTAAGGCCAGGCTTAAAACTTTCCTTTTTGATAAAGCTTATAGTTAGAGTGGCTAAGGTCATCCTGAGCTATCTCTGTAGTTATGCTGCTATAGGCTTAGACTGCTGAAGGACAGACTGACCACTTTTCTTCACTCTGCTACTTTGTTTTCTCCTACTACTCTCCAGTGGTATTACAGTACATTCTGTTATTTCGACTGTTAACTTTGTTTTCTCTCAGTGTTTTTCTCTCCATAGAAGATATACCTGGTCTGGTATCCTGCTTGGCTGCAATGCCCTGTTGGACGGGGGGCATCGACTGGGATGATCCTCTCAGTAACTGAACATCCACTGTGTCCTGTTATCAACTTTTTACTTTCTTTATTATAGAAAGTACTTATATGAGTTCTTTCTGTGTCTTTTCTATGACTTCTCGAACCCCCAGACGGTTGTGGCAGATGGCCGCTCGTACTATATATAATAAACTGAATTTAATTTAATTGATGTTTGAGAACTTATAAAGGTCACTAAAGCTCCTTTATCTGCAGCAGAGACGTAGTAAACCTCCCAGACGACAATAAACTAAAGCTATCTGTTTGAATATTAGCTTCACAAACAGTGAAGTGGTGAAACGGTGACTGAAGAAAATACTCTGCAAAATTACCATAAGGAAGAAACTTTACAGGATCAATGCTGAATACATCTGCATACACCTGACGCCTGTTTATACTGTTTTGTACTCTTCAAATCCATGTTTCTTTGAAACTATTTATTTTAGTATAGATTCATCCTTTATTTGTCCCTCAGTTGCAACATTTTATTTGTATCAACAAGAATCCTCCCCTACTTATTGGTTTTGCCCTAACTTTTTTGTTATCAAATTGTAATAAATAACATTTTTTTGCTCTTAACTAAAACAAACTTTGCACCTTCTTTAGTATCGTGGGATTCGTGACAACCTTAGCACCATGTCCCCTGTTGTTGTATTGTGAAGTGTTTGTGTCGCGTACAGGTCACGTCTCGCTACTTTTTCAGACTCTGGGGTCATCTGACGCCATTACTCAACTCTACTGGAAAACTAGCCAAACTGTTTAGAGTTGAGCTGCGCTGTGAATGGATTGTGGAAAAGAGGCTTAATGGTAAATGATCAGCGATTAATCTATTTCCTGTTTCACTCTAACACATTTTCCACATATTCATCAGTAGAAAACTCCCATTTTATGGGTTTGGAATAGTCTTCTTCTAACATTGCAATATTTAATTTCCATCCATTTTCCTGACCAGCAGTGTTATCATCTCCGTTTACACCTCTGTAATGGCTTTGTGTAAAAATCTTACTGTCTATTCTGCAACAAGCATGCAGAAGTAAAGTTATAAATATTCACGTGATAGCTTCCTGTTGTGAGAAGACGGAGTACCCACATCAAGTGTTGATTGCCTGACCTTGTTTACAGATGAAAAATGCTGCTATTTGTTGATCATCTTAATAAGGCCCACTGTTTTGCTGCAGTGAATGTGATCAAGGTGTAATTTCCATTAGGCCGGCTGCCCCCTGTGGCTGATAAGCTCTTTCTGGTCTGCTTTATTAGAGCCGAAGAGGGGAATGAATCATTAGCCGGACTCGTGATGTCAGGGTTTCTCTTTGCTGTCTGGAAATGTTCTTCTCCACCATAAAAGCAGAAGTCAGTGAAAGGGATGTGGGATATACTCATTTTCTTCAAAAAAAAACCCAATATGATTTTCCCACCTTGATAAAATACAACCTCAGCAGTTAAAGGGCCAATTATGATGATTTGTGCCACCCAGTATTGTGAAATGAGGGTGAAAATCTCCACAGGGGTTTGACAGAGTTTTAGATCAATACCAGTGAATAAGGGATAACTTCTCCAAAAGCTGACATTTCTGGGTTTTTAAAAGCTTTTATTATTTGGCTCTTGCTCTGTTTTCAAGCAATAATTTGGATCTTAAGGATCCCCATTAGCCTCACTTTCTTCATTATCTGCAGCTAAAACAAGAAGGAGCGGTCCGTTAATGATGGTAATGGGTGAGCTGGCCATGAAGGCTTCTCCGCCGGATAAACCATACCTGTCTGAAAGTATCAACCTAATGCATTTTAAAGGATAAAAGCAACCTTTTCCATCCAATAATGTGACCTTGTGGTAAATTTCCTACCCTTGTGTTTGATTTTTGCTTCCAACCTTCCAAAGATGCATTTATGTTTGTAGTTCTCACGTTCTTCACAAGAGGCAGCGACAGCAGAGCCAAAAGCAAATAACTCCACTTTCATTAGCGGTCAAGAAGTCTGTTAGATAGCTGATAGCTTTGATTTGTTGCTAAGATGCAGCTAATCAGTTCAATATCGTCGTGTTGTGTTTAAACCGTGGTGGCTCTGAGTCTTAAAGAATGTTCATGCTCGTTTACAATAGCAGGAAATGAGACATCCAGGTGTCAAATCTACACATGTGGACAAATAAAACAGGTTCTAACGTAATCAAAACATGCAGACTGTGCTTTCTGAGGAGGTTCCAGAAAGTATCAGCTTAAAAGTTGCGTCATATCACAGCCAGGTTCCTCAAAGTAACCTGTACGTTCCAGACAACAACCAAAAAGCTTCTGGGACAAATGAGTTCAGGACAGCAGCTTGTAGTTTTCAGAAACTAATCTGTAATTCCAGAAAGCATCAGGTCAGAAGTCACATGATAATATTGTCCAGTTCCCAAAAACAAAACACAAAATAAGACATAAGTTGTGAGAAAGTTGCTGGTAAGTTCTATAAAGTAACCTGTGAGTCCCACGAAAATTACCTCTTACTTCCAGTAATTAATTAACATTCCTGCAATTTTAACCAGAAATGTTTTAAAAACCATACTCAAATTAAAATCAAAGCTGTTCTTCAACCATTTTGAGTAGAGACATGGCTGGGGTCTCTTTGGGAAGAAAACACCCCCACTGCAGTCAGAATCAAAGTACTATTGCTACCAAGTAATATGATCTCGAATACACTTGGAAAAGAGGAAAAAGTATTTCTGCCTATTTATTTATTTTTAAAACACAAGCTTTAAAAGTAGCTTTAGAATGGGGTAATGGACTGAAAAACACACTAGGTCTAATGCCTGAAGTATTAACTTTATCCACAGCAAATGTGACATTAATAAACCAAATAAATTGTATTGTACACACGTTTTCTAACTAAGGTCAAGGGGTCCCAAAGCGTGCCAGAAAATACGCCCTCTCCAGGGTGAATAGAGAACACCTCACTGTTCCACACTTGGCAGAATCATAACTGTCTCTTCGTAACACAAAGCTCCAAGGCTTCCTCCATGTTGAATTTTGTTTTTATGCCTGCAGCAGAGAGCGTAACCTGTCACCTATTGAATGTCAAACAAAAGCTAACCCCTCTGATAAGGATGCTGTGGATGTTTTCAGGCTGATATGAGCATGCTAATGAAAACATTCAGGGAAGTGCTTGCAAGGAAGACATTTACAAAGGTTTTCAGCAGCAGATTATGTTGGATTATGGACATATTTGTGGTGGACTAACCACTTTATTATAGAACATTAAATAGACCTTTGTGAACATAAAAAAGACATTTTTTGTTCGAGATGGCTTTGTTCTGTCAATGATGTGAATGGTGAGTTTTTCTTTCAGAGTCGTTTGACAAAAGCGCTTTCTGTGTCTATAGTTATGATTGTATTGTTGATTGGCATTAATCATTAGAATCACAAGAATCTCCTGTAAAGCACCCTGTAGATTCCAGAAAAGCAGACAGTAGACAGGACTCATTGTAGCATTCAACTCTCTTCTTTGGATGATCCTTGCCCAGTCCTCTGCACTCCCACCATGGCTCTTCCTGCACAGCGTCCATCTCACCACGATGTCTCTGTTGCTTCTTTGTTGCCCTGCTTGACACCCTGTCAGCACCTAAAGTCTCCAAGTCGCTGAGCCTGCGGAAACGCTCGCTGACTCGCAGCAACATTCCTGACCTGGGAAGCCCTTCTGGATGATGGCAGCACGTTTTTCCTTTCACAGAAATGGGACAATCAAAAATGACTCAATGGGCCGCTCCATTCTAAAGTAACTTTCTATAAGTCAGTCAGAATGACAGTGATTTCAGTCACATCCTTTGCTTTCCAGCTTTAACTTGGGACAAATAAATATGTTTATCATAGAACAATTTTATCAGACATTATTCCCCTTTTAATGAAAAAGATCGGACATGTAAAAGTCGCCCTTTAAAGCTTCTTTTGGATCCTGTTAGTATGCAGGGGGACGACCTTCACCCTCATGTGCTGAAGTACCTTTGTTCAGTAAATGTCATAAATTAATTATTACTCCTTCAGGGTTTAATAAAAACTGACTGGAGACGTGTGGGTGTTTAATTTACACAAACTGCTGGGGTTTTGGGGCGAAGCAGCTGACACAGAAGGAAATCTTTCAGAGTGCAGGCGGGTTGTGAACCTGAACGCCTCCCCGCCCCCTGGTGGTCCTCACAAAACAACTTATTAAATGAAGCGCTGGCGAAGTGCAACACTAGTGCCATCTCAGCAGGGGAATCCTCTTCTCCCTTCTCAATTGAGACTTCAAACGCAGCTGCTTGGGCCACTCTGGGATAAGTACAGGTTATGATGCTGCCTACGCACAGCGGGCCATCCGACAGGAGCCCCCCCCCGCCTCCATCCCCCATCCCCCATCCCCCGGATGACTGCAGTTATCCCTTATAGCACTGAGACTGTTTGTGTAAACAGCGTAATTTTGCCATCTGAGTGTTTGTGTGCTGCAGATGCTTTCAGGATGCAGACAGCTGGATGAAAAAGATGAACCATATTGTTAGCTGAGGTGGCGTCTCGCAGCTCCAGGGAGGTAAGGCATTGTGTTAGCTGCAGTCCCCATCGCTGTGAAGAAAAGGAATCACTACAGTTAAACTCTGAAATGCTGACCTGTGACGATCCATCTTGTTCTCACTGAACATTTTACATGCCTGGAAAGTTGGGAGGTTTTCAGATTCGTAGGATTACAGTGGACCCCCAGGATTAGGGATAATAACCGCCTGTGAAATAGTCAATCAGACAGCTGCAGCTGATCCAGAACCCTGCTGCTCGTGTTCCTCACTAGAACCAGGAAAGTAGAGCACATCACCCCAGTTCTAAAGTCCTTACACTGGCTCCCTGTAGCTCAGAGAATAGACTTCTAAATGCTTTTACTACTTTATAAATCATTGAATGGCTTAGCATCAAAGTATGATGAAGATCTACTGTTACTGTAGCAACCCCCCCCCCCCCCCCCCCACACACACCAATCAGGTCCTCTAATTCCAGTCGACTCAACATCCCTAGAATCAGAACCAAACATGGAGAAGCAGCTTTCAGTTTCTATGCTCCTCTAATCTGGAACAAACTTCCTAAAAACTGCAAAGCTGCTGAAACACTGAGTTCCTTTAAATTAAGGCTAAAAAAACCATGTTTAGAGCTGCCTTTGAATAATTGCTAAAGAACAACTGGAATGTCATAACAGTGGTATGTTTTTATGTTTCTGATGTTGCTGCTTTTATTTTTTTTCCTAATCACCCAAAGCTTGTTGAATCACCTTGTTGCTGAAAGTATGCTATACAAATAAAATGGCCTCGCTTTGTGAATACTTGTTCCCCCAGATAACTCTTATAACGGACTATTTTAATAGTTCAAACCACAAATATAACCCAATATGCATCAACACGCACAGAGGAAACCGTCTTAGCACTACCGCATAAGCTAACATCTATAGTCTACCATATCGCCGCACTAACGGATTCAACCAATCAACACCAATGAATAGAGGTCCTGGATTGGCTACTTTGCAAACGCCAGCCAATAGTGTGTCAAGTAGCATTTTAGTCATGTATTCTGTTTCCCAAGCTGCACTTTCTTTCAAATATACTGGAAAAAAATCCACGATTAGTAAAATTTTCTCCCAATAATATGGAATTATGTTGACTGATTTCTTAGATTTTTTTATGATGTAGCACAAGGAGGCAGTGTGTTAGATGTGTTGCCTTAAAGGGAGCGTTCCACCTTTCTGTGGTCGAGAATGTTTAGCTCACACTGGAGGAGTTTGTCTCTGATCTTCCCATCTGATTTGACTCTTTGGCCTGACTCAGGTCTAGAAGGTGGCGGGAAGCCATCTTTATGTGGACCTACTGAGTGTGGGGAACGATTCTGAGGTCTGTTCCATGCAAATTGCAACAGGCGACGGCAGGAGTCTAGATGTGCTGATTCCAGGCATGAAAAAAAAAATTGAATAATAAATAAACTACAAAAGCTTAACCTTTTCTCTTTATTAGAAGAGAAAATGCCGCCTTAACTCTTTTTTTCCTTTCTTAGACTTTAGTGAAACTCCAACAACTCCAGACACAATGATCATCAGTTTGTTTGAGGCCTCCAGCTTTTTAACCATATTTTCTGTGTGGTATAGAGAAGCCGAGGATTTATAGATCGGTCTCCTTCCATCTGTCAAGAAAAAGCAGGTACCCTGAGGCCTGAAGACAGAATCAGAGAGCTGAAGGGAGACGAGTGATCGACGCCTCTCCTGAGACACCATCTGCTCTGATGTATATTCAGGAGAACAGAAAAAAAGGTGACGAACTTATTGAAGATGTGTCAGGAGCCATTCGATGATGGGACAGTGAGGCGTTCTGCTGGGAGACCGCACATGTCTGGGATCAGCCCAGAGGCCGTCCCCTTCAGGAAACTTCTGGAGCTGTGCCCTGTTGGACCTTCGTTTGCTGCGTCAGGGAGTTAAGACCAGGGACAGATGAGCGGCCTTTTACAACTTACACTGCTTGTTGCAAAAAATAAAATAAAAAAAACAACCCTTGGAAGAAATCACCTGAACATCTATGTGCAGTTTTTATACTAACCAAAACCCTTTTCTGTTTAAGGCAGGATGATGTCTGTTTGTGATTGTGTCTGCACACTGCTTGGGGGTGAAAAGCAACCCTCCTGGTTGTGCTCATAAGTAAAAGTGCAGTTCAGTATATTAGAATATCAAAAGTAAGTTTATCACAGGAGTTCTTGTAAATACACTCAACAAAAATATAAACGCAACACCTTTGTTTCTGCTCCCATTTTTCATGAGATGGACTTAAAGATCTAAAATTCATTCCAGATACACAATATTACCATTTATCTCAAACATTGTTCACAAATCAGTCTAAATGTGTGATAGTGAGCACTTCTGCTTTGCTGAGATAATCCATCCCACCTCACAGGTGTGCCACATCAAGATGCTGATCTGACATCAAGATTAGTGCACAGGTGTACCTTATACTGCCCTTGTTGAGTGTATTTCTATAGGTGAAACTCATATTATAGGAAACCTTAAATTAAGTGATTTAATCTCAATGTTTCTTTCCTTTTTATTATTTTTTCTACGTGTCCTGTCTGGCAGTGTGGCGCTCAGAATTGGTGTCTGAGTACCAAATAGAAGCCCAACAGATTTACTTTCACAAGTGGAGCATTACTGCTTTTGCTATAGTACTCCACTTGATATATGTGTAAGAAATCTTTTTTACAAATTGCTGTGGGATTTTTTCTGATATTATGGACATCTAGACGGAAAATAAATGGGGAAAAAAAGAAGATGAAGAGAGGAAGGGAAAAAAACCAGACCCCGAGCTTAACCAGCTCCCAATTCTAGATCATGCACACAGCAGAGCACCAGGAGCAAGCATCCAACCAAGGTCAATCACATCCACCAATGAACTGACCAAGCTCGAAACAAACAAAACAAGCAATCAAGTGCAGACGCCGGACCCGACCCCCTCGAGCCACCCGATAGCTACCACCAAACAATGTCCAAATAGGCCCCTCCCAAACAGGCGCCAAAAGGAAAACATCGGCCCGGCACACTGGCCGACCAATACACCCAATACACCCAGGCCCAGCCAGGCAGACACCAGGGTTAAACCACCAATGCACCAGTGGGCAGAGGCATCAGTCACACATGCACATTCACTCTCAGCTGGACACCTAGACACACAATATTGGACACTGTACTCTCGTACTCCACATACACACTCTATAGTCCCAGGTTCAGGTACCAATACCTCAGCAGACCAATCAGCCCCTCGCCACAGGAGACAGACTCCCTACCCTCTAGGATGGAGACAAGCAGACTGCCAAAGTCCACACAGCGGCGAAGCAGCCCACCAGCCCAGGCCCCGACCAGACCAGCTGTTCCTCCTTCGGACCCCAACCCCTGATGGCCCATAGCGAACATGGGTGTGGAAAGAACCCTAGCCTCCCTCCTCCCGCTCAAGAATGGTGTTGATGCGTGTTGTTATAATGTTCATTTAAAACACAGGGGTGGGATGTGACTCCAATATGCATCCCTGTTCACCAAGATCCACCAAGGGAGGGAGGCGCGGGCATGTTAACCCCGGGCCCATGGCTGCAGCACCACCAAGCCCCACGGAGCCCAAGGCAGTCACCCCAGCCCCATCCCAGAAGAAGAGCTATAAGAAGAGCTGTAACCACCCCTGACATTTTGTCTACCTTCAAAGCACAAAAGATACCCAGATGGGTGTATCTCTGCATTGGATTAGTGTGGACTCTCTCAGAGAGGAGCTGATATTTATGCTTTTAAAGCATTCATGTTGTTTTATATTTGAGCTAATAAATGGTAGGTCTGAAATTTGTATCTTATGGCATAGTGTCTGTTCTACGTCTATCCAGGTCTCATCTAGGTAGCTATGTTTTAACCATTTTGAGATGTGTTGTAGCCTATTGGCTAAGAAATATTGATGAAAGTTCAGTAGATCTAGACCTTTGTCTTTGGTCTTCTGCAGTGTTTTTAAGCTGATACGTGGGAGTTTATCTTTCCAAAGAAATTTAGAGACAGAGGAGTCCAGAGATCTAAACCAGTCTAGTGATGGTTTGCTTGGGATCATTGAGAATAAGTAATTGATTCTGGGCAAAACCATAATTTTTATTGATCCAACCCTTCCCATAAGTGATATGGGCAGGGATCTACTATCTAGCAAAATCATCTTCCACTTTTTTTAAAAGTGGGATGTAGTTTAGCTGTTGGTTCGTTCATGTTATTGTCGATACCCACTTATCCATTCAGGGTCGGGGAGAAGCTGGCGCCTGTCTGCAGCAGTCATCAGGGGAGAGGCTGGGTCCACCCTGGACAGGTCGCCAGTGCTTCACAGGACAACATAGAGAAACAGGACAGACAACCAGGCAGACACTCTCGCCTGGGGGCAAGAGAGACCAATTAGCCTAACAGTCATGTTTTTAGACTGTGGGAGGACGCCGGGGTACCTGGAGAGGACCCATGGGTGCACAGGGTGAACATAAAGACTCCACGTAGAAAGGGCCCAGGCCAGGATTCAAACCAAGGACCTTCTAGCTGAAATGCAACAATTGCGTCACCGTGCATCATATTTCAAGTGTTTATTTATGGTAATTGTGATGGTTAACAAAAAATAAAGTTTCTAAAGGATCGTAAGATAGAACTATAGGCTTTACTACTACTACTATTATAAACGATGTCCATTTACTCTACAGTATATTCAGTGCTCCTTCTCCATAAATTCATTAGAATACTGTATTTTTTCAATGCAGTCCTTGTAACGCAAAGAAGCTCTGGTCTTTCTGTAAACAATGTATCCTGTCAGTCATTTAAATAAATGACACAGGTAGTATGCCTTTGCATCTCAGTTCAGATCAGAGGTCGCTCTAGACCTTTTGTCTAGACTTTGATCGACGGGGTCAAAAACATCAGGTCATAATTTATTCTTATCGGTCAGGTTTCACAATTATAACTATGACATATTCAATATATTTATTAATTTTTATTCATATTTAACCAAAACAAGCTGAGCAGAGAATCCATATCATACAATCACACATCAAGCAGATGAATACATGTAACTTTTTGTCTCCACAGTGACTAAAACCACTGACTGTATCCCCAGTAACTACATATAAACAATGAAATTAAATGATTGCACCAAAGCAACAAACAGCTCACCTGCTGTGGCCTGAACGTACAGTCTCACAACTTTCTCCTGCTCCACATGGAACGGAAATGCTCAACCACTTGTGCATAATCAAAAGTTTTAAGTGGGATTGCTGCAAAGGTTTTTGTCATGAGGTTTTGGATTTTTGTCTCGGACAGATGACTTCTCATGTGGGTTTAGATGTTGTTCTGGAGACCGAATCTGCGCTCAGCTGCCACACTACAAACTGGAATTGCAAGCGCCACTTCAGCCAAAGTTTTGAAATCAGGGAACATTTCTCCAATTGAAGTGATCAGAAGTAGGAAAGACTCCCTGAATGAGTTGTTTCCTGACCTGCAAGCTATCGCTTCAGCGGGAGGAAATCCCGCGGCAGGCATCGGGCTCTTTGGAGCGATTCTGTAAGCAGCGGTCACAGTTGTAAAGTTGAAATTTTCTGCACCAAATGGATAGCGGTGTGAATTGTAATTGTCGACATGACGCACGGCCTTCAGAAAAGAATATGGTTAACATGACCCCCGCTTCAGATTTAGAAGCATAAATAAGCCATGGTTTGCTGACACATAGCGCCTACAAATACTGTTCCTGTGTAAATATGCACCTGAGTCACTAAATGGCATAAAACTATTGATTTGTCTGCATTTTCATCACTTGTATAGCTGCAAACCTCTTTTTCTAAGAGTTTTTTGTAACACTTCTCTGATTCTTTGTGAAGGATGAAACAACCACAGCAAACAATAGACAGCCTCTGATTTAAAGCTACACTGATGTGGCGCAGTTCTGTAAAAAGTCTATCTGTTCAGAGGTTCATTTTTGCTAAACACACAGAACTGTTAATGTTTTTTCATGATCCATAAAAAGCCTGCGTGCCTAAAGAGAATTTAAAAACGCATGCAGTGTGCTCATAGAAGAGTGATAAAAAGCTCCTGTCCTTTTCTGACCTCTGCTGCGATGCACCTCGCACAGAGAAATCCTGACAGAGGGACAGAGGAATGTTTTTTCCTATCTTTGGGTGAGGTGTCAATGTTTGGCTGACCTGTTTCTACAGCAGAGCTGAGGGCAGCAGAATCACCGAGCCACTCACACGCTTCAGGATAAGCTGGACTGCTTTTCAAAACCAGAAAAGGAGCTGCTGGTGTCAAAGCAACTCAAAAGTATTATTAGGTCCTGAGATTTAATTATCAGGTTGATTAGGTGTTAATACTGTTATCAGTCTGTTGTTTGTGTGGATGGGTTCCTAATCACGAGAGAGACAGGATTCAAACTGCCTTCAGCAACATGCTTTCCGTTAAACGTATTTTTGAGCCATGGAAAGATTCTCTGAGAGACTTGAATAGAAAAATGATTCTCGGTGAATAATTTTTAATTCTGCGCTTTTTTTAGTCATGCTCAGTGGTCACTAATCCTCGAGGATGGTTGGATGAAGTAAAAAAAAACAACAACTGTTGCAATGTTACAATTGGTGGAACAATTTGCGCTCACTTTCTTTGAGTAAACAGCGCTCCAGGATTTCACATGAATATTCACATGAATAGGTACATTTTTCATGAATACTGCACTGCAAACAGGCAGGCATCTACTGTATGTCTAATTATATATTTCCTCTACATCGACTGTATGGAAATATGGAGCTTTGCTGCTATTGTTCTTTCTTTTGGGATGTAATGCTCCTGATAGTACCAGCTTTGACATTAACAGGTTATCTGATGAATGTATGTGATGTATTCTTATTGTCATTCATCATCAGGAATAACAGAGGCAGTCATCCATCCTTTGTACAGGCGTATTCCATGCAGAGAGTTGACCACTAGTGCACGTTTTTGGCTCTACTAGTTAACTAGTAAGATTAATAAAAGTCTTAATCGTCAACTAGTGAACATTTTGTGATCTAGTAGTCAACTAGTGCATATTTGAAGCCTACTAGCTCACTAGTTGGCATTTTTCAAATGCACTAGTGTTACAGGAATCAAGGTTATGTCAATTAATTGATTAATTATATATTAGTAAAGGCATCTAGCGAATATGGCATAATAAGAGATTATTAGAGTCAGTAAAGAGGCCTTTCACCTTATCTAATCTATTTACAGTAAGGAGCGTTTTGGTTAACCTTGCAATGAAGACAACAATGGGAGACTGCAGGAGGAAGCTGCCTACAGAGGGCAGACATGATCTGGGGGGAGAGAGAGTTTGAGCGTTGGCCCAGTCGGGCTCATGTATCAGACTGGCCGTAATAAAATATAAGAAACGCCAATCCAGACTTCAGCCTCATCCTTATGGAAGGACAGGGCTGTACGTTAACTGTTTTTAGCTTATAGCGCCGGTGCTACAGAGGTTACTGTTTTTTTTAGCACAGACAAAAAAGTTGCAGCATCAACACAAAATGTATTTTACAGTCTCTAAAAACCTAATCTTCTTGTCTTCAAGAAGAGACTGTGGAACATGTTCCATTATTTTGCCTGAAGTTTACGGTTCAGGGAAGGGAACTGGTACAACATTTACAAGACATCAAATTGCAACTGGACATCCAAGACATTTTAAACAAAATTTCTAGTTATAATATTAAATTTACCAAGATATGTTAAGAAGACATAATTCATAGAAAGAATGTAGTGTTTTTAAAGTTTTTTTTAGTACTTTGTAAAAATAAGTAGGGCATATTTAGTGCGCCATTCGCCATTAAACAGAAGTTTGTGGCTTATGTTGTTATTTTCAGTGTTTTTTTGTCATAAGTTTTAAAAGTTCTACGTTGTTGAACTCACCATATATTTCAAACTTTTCTAGAATGCACCATAGGTGTGATGCAGCTTAGTACAGACAAGCTTCTGCCTGATGTTCCTTTGTGGCTTATAAAAGAAAGATCGGTCTTATATACCTGCAGATTTCTTTTGAAATAATTTTTAACAGAAAACAGCTTCATTCGCGAGTAGGTGAAATGAACTGACAAAGGTTTATGATTGGTCAGTCGATGTAGTGTGATCATACGGCATGCACAAGCGCAGATCATTCCCTTTCTGAGCGCCTGGAAGGACGGTCTAGATGTATGGCAGGCCGGGTCTCTACTCTGTAGAAAATATCAGCTACAAAGTTTCCCAGAAAGTAGCTAAGGGTGGACATTAATGTTGCTAGATTTGTCGCTAGGCCCTTTTTGGCGAAAAAGTCGTGAAGAGCGTCTGAAAAGATGTTAGAAATGGCCACAAAGTTGCTAAGTTGGCAACACTGCTCGTGATGTTGGCTTGTGGCGCATCCTGTCAGAACGAGACGTCGTGCAGTTTGATCCACTGAAATCTTGGGCCGTTCAGTGTGAAGAAAGAAAATATTTTCTTTCCACTAGTTAGCTAGTAATAATAATAATAATCAACTTTATTTATAAAGCGCTTTTCAAATAAAAAAATGCTGTTCAAAGTGCTCTACAGAATACAAATCCCCCCCCCCCACAAGTTTAGGCATGAACACAATTATACTACTCTCCCTCAATCCTATCCCCATGAGCGGACACATTCAGGATCAACTTTAAAAGGACATTAAAACAGAAAATAGGATGGACACTGGGCTGAGTAGGGCCTACATGGCTTCAACTAGTGAACTAGTTAACATTTTAGGGTGCGCTAGTTCACATGTAGGCCGAAAGAATTGCTACTGGTCAACTAGTGGGGAACATTTGTGGTGCACTAGTTATTTAGTACACATTTTAGACACACTAGTTAACTAGTAGTCATTGTCAAGGCTCACTAGTTAACTAGTAGGGAAATAAAGCATCAACTAGTGAACTAGTGCGCACTTTAGACTGTAGCCTACTAGTCAATTTTTTTATGACACAGTAGTCAACTAGTGCGGAATATTAATAGTCAGTAGTAAACTAGTGGGGAGAAATTGCATCAACTAGTTAACATGCAGGAGTTTTAATGAAAACTAGTTAACTAGTAAGACATAGGTGTCAACTAGTTCATCCTGGTCGTCAACTAGAGCGCCAAAAATCCAACTAGCAAGGTATTTTGAGCTACTAGTGCAGCATTTGGGCATACTAGTAGGAGCAAAAGTCTTACTAGTGTGCAGAAAGGGCAACTAGTAGGCAAAAATGAGTTACTAGTGAGAGTATTTCTGAACTAGTTGGGCAAAACTAGCAGGGGAAAATCTAGAAAAACTAGTTCAGTATATTCGTGTACTGGTTAGCATACAGAACAGTTGATGTCAAGGTTATGGAGTTTTTACTAAAACGGCTTGCCATAGTCTCCAGCAGCCAATGGGTGAGAGGCGGGGTCTACCCTGGACAGGTCGCCAGTCCATCACAGGGCAAAACTAAGACAACTAGCACACACTCATACACGCACAATTTAAAGAGCACAGTTGACCAAACAGTCACTTTTATAGACTGTGGGAGGGACCTGGAGTACCCAGAGAGAACCCACCCATGCACAGGGAGAAACTTCATGCAGAAAGGCACCTGGCCGGGAACCCAGGACCCTGTTGCTGAAAGGCAGCCGTGCTACCAACTGCACCTTCGCGCAGCTTTAAATCACAGCCACTCGGAAGATATTAGACTAGAAAACAGAGGCTGGTGTTCATTTAGGCTCACAAACAGCAGATGGTAAAAATGTAGCCTGGTTTGATGCAACTTGATTCCAGAGGCAACATTCAGGGAAATTTGGGAACATGGAAGTATTTAACTCAATTCAGAAAGACTTTATTTATCCCAAAGGGAAATAAATGTTGTAACTCAACTCATCCAAGTATCTTCAGAGTTGTGGGTAGTGGATGGCCATGTTGTGGGCAGGAAGGATCTGAAGTAGCAGCCAGTTTTGCAACAAATCTCTAGAAGCCTCTGACTGAAGACTATTGCTGTGCAACAGTTTCATGACCATCATGACATGCTAACGGTTCAATGTCCAGGCAGCAGAGATGATATTCCACAGTAACATGTCCTGAATGACTCCATCAGTTGTTGGCAAGCTCTGCTAATCCACCTCATTTGCTTTTGCTGCTCCTCTTTAAATCTCTGTCTGTCTGTATGGTCAGAAAGCCGGGCAGAGAGACGTTGGAGTAGTGGAGATGATCCTTGCCCATTGTGATGGATGGAAGAGATGGGTTGAATTTCCTTCTTCTCTCTCTGGTCCTGCTCTACGTCCATGAAGCCTCATTTTCAGCTCCTCTGGGATTTGGGGTCATAGTTCAGGTCTTATTTGAGCTTTTGAGAACCTAATCAGCTACTACTGGTTGTAAAATTAAAATAAACTGTTTTTTGGGAGATGTTTGAACTCCTGCGGTAAGCACATTATAACATCACACTTGTAAAGCATGAAACCCCCCAGCCTCCAGCTGTTATACTACAATGCTGTTTAATGGAGTTGAATCTTTAGTGTCCGTGCACCGACACTGACTTTTCCTTATATTACATTCGTTTGAGTTTGGAGGTGAAATAACTCAACAAAAATGAAATTGACTCCTTACTGACTTAAAGATGGAAAATATGTTTGACGTTGCTGAGCCATAAGCAGACCTATATACGTCCAGCTTATTACTCAGTAGCTGCAGATTTATTTCCATGTAAAGCAGGTTACTTTAAGGGTGTTTCCACTGTTGAAAATTCAAGGTAATTTTACTGGACTTTCCTCTATCGTGGTCAATCTGTTGGTCCGCTCCTCTCAGCCATCCTGTCTCCATAAAAAACTAAGACGTCCACATATCAGCAGGGAGTCTGTAGACGCCCACAGCAGCAGGGAATAACAAGAGACGGACATGGAAAAAGCCGGGATGGTTGCTGCGTTTCGGTTTGCTCGTTACTGCGTCGCCAGCAACTTTTATTTTACAAAGCAGGTGGTTTGGTAACGTCTGCTCATTAACCTCTTGAGTTACAACCAATCAGCGTGAGTTAGCCACAGCTCCCTCCCAGCGACTCTACCGGGTCATTTCTGAGTACGTGCCTCAAGACTGGTACTCTGTTACGGAAATGACCCCGAAAACTGCCCTGCCAGCCCAGTGTAGTGGACACCGGGCATACCCTGAAGTTTCTCTAAAATTACCCTGAAGTTCCAATTGAGAAAATGATTTGATCACTCAGGTTGGGTTTGCAGGCCAGGTGTGAGAGGCCATTGTTAGGCTTGTTGACTTACATCCACATTAGCCAGGAATCATGTTAAAGCCAGGTCTGAACAGGGACAACGAAGGGCTACAGCCAGACCAGAAATATTAAAAAAACAATCACGTCTATCATTCACAGGCTGTTCAGACTTTATTTGAACCTCTAACATGGAAGAAAGAATCTATATTTCCAGACCCTGTGTTAAGAGGACTCACTTTAAGGGACTAAGTCATTACCAAATTAGTTCAATTCAATTCGACTGAATCATTTAGCACTTCTCAACAGCTCCCAATGACTGTATTCCTTAAGAAGCAGGAACTGTGCTGCGTTTTAGATTTAATGACAGCATTTTCACTAGACTGCAAGTCTCAGCAGATTCCGACTCAAAACATTTCAGCACTTATATCAGAGAAAAGGAAAGTGCAAGGCGGAGAGAAAAAGAAAAAGGATGTTTGCTGAAAAAAGTTTTTTTTTACGTCTCAAAGGGAAATCTGAATCCTCTGATACTTTTTTTCTAAGCAGTTGGAAAAGCTCTTGTGCATTCAGGTCAGCAGGATTCATGATAAATTCATGAATAGAAACCAACGATTAGAGAAATTGCTTGATGAACTCAAAGCTTACTCTCACATTTCTGCTGTGCAGCCGCCATGTATCCTCACTGTGGTTTAGCTGTAAATGAGCAAACAGCCAACATGTCCTTCAGCTGACCTTCTTCTTTATGACCCCCAGCGTGAAATCTCTCAAAACAGAATTTAAATATCCAGTGTGGTCCTGGAAAATTCAGGGTAACTTTAGGCTGTTGGAGAAGATTGTGCAGAATTGAACTCAGAGTGGTGATCTGTTTCCCCGTCCTTGGTCTGACTCTTTGTCGCGATTACCTAACACATTTCTTATAAGTTTTAAAGCATTTCCACATTCAAAAGATCCAAGTATTGTATTTTTCACAAAGAACTGGGTTTACATTTTGAAAAAGTATGATTTGCCTCAATGACCTGAAGGTGTTACCAATATGAGAGAAAATGATGGATTGAGAAGTACAGCCATCTTTGCTTTTGCCCTCTTCCCCTTCCTTCAAGTTGAGGAATTCAAGTCATTTTAATATCAATAGGCAGTGTTGTGGATTGGCATTCTTGCTTTTAATAACTTTGAACTGAAGGATACTCATCCTGGAAGCATTAAACAGCTCTCTATCAACAAACGATGTAGCCCACGTTTTTTTAGGATGGTAAAGTGTTGTACTTTAGGCAGAAAAGTCACGTTTCCCCTGAGTGAGGGTATATGAGTGAGTTTGTCACCTGTAGGTGCTCCGTTGTGTTGAGAACAGTAGTAGGCCTGCAACACTCAGCACTCAAGAGCAGCAAAGGACCGGTGGACTCGACCCTGAAAGGCCTCAATAGCCCCAGGCAGACAGACATGAGGCACCGCTCCAGGGCAGCCATCTGCCCCGCACAGAGGTAGGTCATCAGTAAAGCAAAGTAGCAGCAGCCCCCAGGCCAAAGAGGCACAGGGTCAGACATAGGTGCCGATGCCTGACCCTGAGTCATCCAAAGTTCATCCTGAAAGACTTGTAGGCGTTAATATTTCTGTTTAGAATCACTAAAGAAAATCTGTGGATTCAATTACTACCAAAAGCAGTCCACACCAAGGCAATGCACGAATGTCTGACGGAATAGAATAGAATGGAACTGTCTGCTTTTTTTAAATCAGCAGTCCAAAAACCTTTGGGGTTTCCAATCTTCTACTGCTGCAGTAATGAATGGTTTTTAGACGAGGAGTGAAAAGGGTCGTTATTACCATATTTTGCAGTCTATAGAGGGATTGATTGTTGATCTGCATGCAGAAAAACATGACGGCCCTTTACATTGCCCTAGTTCCCATTGTTATTTGTGGTCATCATGCAGTTGCAGTGTTGGTTAGCTTGTTGCGTTAACTAAATATTTTTCCGTATTTGACAGTTCTTTTTTAAACAACGGAAAAATCTGAAGGCCATCAGTCATTTTGACAGATCTTGCAGTTCACACCCCTGACCCCTTGGTGTAGATGACAAACATTTTCAGCTTTATGCACAGAGTTCATGTAACTAATCAATCAAAAAAAGATGCCTATGAGACCATCCGAGCATCATCTCAGACCTGCACCGTACTTAATGCATCTTGCTATCAGGCAGCTGACAGCACATTGCAGGGTTACGGAGGAATGGAGTGCATCTCTGACTGCACCATACACAAACCGGAGGGGGAAGATCCCTGCAGCTTAACCTAACCACCGATGCAGAAGGAACGCATGCGGGGATTTCCTCCGGCTCAAGGAAAAGCCCTCGTTCAGAGTCTTTCCCAATTCTGATCGCATCAATTCAAGAAATTTTACTTGATTTTAAAACCTTGGCTGAAGTGGTGCTCATAATTCCAGTCTCCACTGTAGCAACAGAGCGTGGATTCAGCCTCTATAAGTCGGGGCGCAGTTCGTCTCCATGCACAGCTTTCAGGCCACAGCAGGTGAAATGTTTATAATACATGTTGCTTATTAATCTGCTCAAAGTGTGATGGCAAGATGTAGACATGATTCTCTGTTCAGTTTGTTTGGATTCAATATTAATTAAAAGGAATGACAATTAAATACTACTGAAAATTTTATTATTATCATTCAAAAAATGGACAAGTAGAAATAGATTTTGGCCGGACTTTTTTGACCCCGTCAGTCAAATTGACTGACGACAAAAAATTGTTGTGTGACGTCTGGCCAAGGCTCATGAAGGAATCGCTGCAAATAGTTGCATTTTTAATTTTCAGCTCGTTGCAATCGCTTCTTTTGGTAGCTTGCAACCAAAGATGTCTTCTGTTTGCTTTAAAGGGGTGCAAGTTGATTGAATTCCATAGAAGTTGCACATTTTGTTGTTTTTATCTAAGTATTTGTCCAACCATCAGCCCAACAAGGCTTGATCACGTCTCTTTCTACACCCGACACGCGCAGCAGAGCAGGACGTGACTCAGACCAATAATCCCTCTATACAGCATCAAATAACTGCTGGAAAGGATACAATCTAGCACTTAAAAAGCACCACTAGATGCTGAATAAACAACACCAGACTGTTGAGCAAGCGCCACCTGCTGTTCAAACAGTCCTACGCAGGTGAGATTTTTTATTGTTTTTTTTATTTGTCGTTTTTTATTGTGATAAATGATTCAGTTCTCTATTTTCTTTCATTACATAACATTTGGTTAAATCAAATGAAACAAACACTTTTTTTCTATTTTGTTCTATTTCAATAACAATAGACACACACACACACACACACACACACACCAACAAGGTAATTCAAGGTGCTTTACATGATTAAGTGGTAAAATAAAAATAGAAGTAAAACACAGACAAAGCAAATAAAGCAAAAACAGCAATAAAGCAAGAATCACACACAGATTCATCAAAGCATTACAAAGTATATCTGGAAAAAACAGCAGTAAAACAAGAAAAATACACAAAACAAGACACAACAAAGCATGACTCAAAGGCAGCTCTAAACAGAAACGTTTTTAGTTGTGATTTAAAAGAACTCCGTGTTTCAGCAGCTTTGCAGTTTTCTGGAAGTTTGTTCCAGATTAGAAGAGCATAGAAACTGAAAGCTGCTTCTCCATGTTTGGTTCTGATTCTAGGGATGTTGAGTAGACTGGAATTAGAGGACCTGAGTGGTCTGGTGGGGGGTTGCTATAGTAACAGTAGATCTTCAACATATTTTGGTGCTAAGCCGTGTAATGATTTATAAACCAGTAAAAGTATTTAGAAGTCTATTCTCTGAGCTACAGGGAGCCAGTGTAAGGACTTTAGAACTGGGGCGATGAGCTCTACTTTCCTGGTTCTAGTATCAGACAAACATTCCAATCAATTTAAAGTTTAAAGTTTTATATTTAAGGAATTCCACCAGATTGCATCAAGTCATTGACTTGCAGTTGTGCCCTGTTGTTCCGGACACCAACCACAGCAATCCTTCATCAATCCCTCATACTGATCAAGCATGTAGCGACAGTGGAGAGGAAAAACTCCCCTTTAACAGGAAGAAGATCTGGAGGTTCCAGAAGACAGAGCAGAGACAGAAAGAACAAAAATGAACTGATGTAACAGACATGGTCCTGAGCCTAAACAGACATGCTATCCAAGGAGAGCATTAATTGAAGAAGCAACAAGAGGGCTATGATACCTTGGTAGAAGCAGCAGAGAGCAACATTTCAGGTAGCAGAATCTGTTTACAGGAGAACTCTACGTCATGAACTGGATAGCTAAGTTTGTTTAAAAGAAAGTCATAAGAAGTTGTGCCTACAGTTTGCCATGAAGGGGACACAGAAGATAGGTGGAAGGTCCTCTGTTCAGATGAGACTAGAGTTGAACATCGTGGCCAACATGCAAAACACACTGTTATGGAAAAGTAGTACAGTACATGACATAGGACAAACTATCAACACTGTGAAACATCATGCTGTGGAGATCTGGTTGAAAGTATGGATGGCGCTAAATACAAAAATAACTGGTAAAAAAAATCTTTAGATGTTGGTCAATCCTGGATATGGGGATTAGATTTAACAGACATAGTCCTTGCATTTGTCATTAGTTTCATTTAGTTGTATCACATCTTTACAGCTATTGATTACTTAGCTTTCTCTCAAACAGAATGACATTTTATAAGATTTAAGTGTATAGTTTTCTACATGAATAGGTACCTCTGCCACCTAGTGGGCTGAGCTGGTACTCATGTCTGAAGAAAGCAGCAATAAACAGCAAGCAAGCCTACAATAATTTATTTTGTTTCATTTAAAAAATGATCATATAATGAAAAATATGCTGTCATTGCGCAGATGAGCCAGACTTATGTTTTTGCTTTACACTTCGGTTTTGTCCCGCTGACTGCTGAGTTTCTACCCTCAAGTTTCGTGATCATTAGGTCCACTCAAAACGTCTAAGGTAGGCAAGAGTTATCTTTAAATCAAGAGATTTTTAAGCCCTTCAGAGCGCCTCGCCGTCTTTTGGAAATCTTTTGTAGTTGTAAAACAGTCATGAGTGGTGGTCTTAAATCCCACTCATTTACAGCCTGACTCAGGCTCTCCCTCTGGTACTTTGTCTCATGTGTTGAGCTTTTCAATTCCTCTGCAGTAAGTTTCATTCTCTCACCATTCCAATATATCCCACACCAACAAAAACGTTTGCAGTCCGCTAATCTCAGGAGGCTGTATATCAACTGCTTCCATTACGCTTGTAATTTATGCTCTTAAATTAAATAAACAATCCTACCTCCAATGATGGGATCATATTCTATTGAATTACGGCAAGTATTAAGCCTAAAGTGCAGGATGATTGATGGTGAATATTTTAATGAACATCTAGAGAAACAAGCCGGAAGTTGGTTTAAAATGCAGTAAAACCCCTGCAGCCTGTTCAAGCGACAGTTCTGTACATTAGAATAAAGGCTAATTTTTACTTTGCAGTTCCATCCATCCATCCATCCATCCATCCCTTAACCAGAAAGAGCAACCCACCTTCTTACAGTTTCATAACCATGACCTCAGACTAAAACAGGCTGACAATCACTCTAGTTTTACCCTCGAATGTAAAGCTCCCCAGTGTAGACTGAAGGCCATGTGGCCACAGAACCACAACATCAATACAAAGCAAAGAAGTGACCCTAAATTTTCCAACTTAGAGACACTCTTCTAAAAGATGACACATTGAGATTCTGTCTATGAACTCTACAAGCAGGACCAACAGCAAGGGGCAGCCCTGGCAAAGCCCAACCTGGACTAGGAACAAACTTGACTTGGTACCGAAGGTGCAGACACAGTTCTGGTGTTTGTTATAAAAAACCTGGATAGCTCAATGCAAGTACCCCAAAGCCTTCTCCCGATCCACAAAACACATGTGGTTTAGAAAACCAAACTCCCTCAACAACTCTTCCAGAGCAATGATCTAATCCTTTGTTTCTTGACCAGATCGAAAGTCACTCAGTTCTTCCTGAATGTAGGTTGGACAGTCTGTCAGATCCTCCTTCCCAACAACCTGTGGTCACCTTTCCAGGCAGGCTAAGATGTGATGCTCTGATAACCGGAACACAATGTTTGATACCCTTTGGTTAAAGACCGGAACCACACTTAAGGTTCACTAATGTGGCTATCGTTATTCGATAGCCACATTTGTGAACCTTAACCATAGACTAATAAATCCGATACTCCCGATCCAGTTTTCAGAACTGAAGAAGGATCTTGGATGAGAGACGAAACATATTCTTGACAACAGGAAAAGTCCAGTTGCCTTCATTTAAACTCTCAAGAATATCATGTCCTTGATGACTGAGAATCTACAACAAAGCGTCCGAGCTATGAAACCTACTTTCTTCAGGTAGAATGCAAAAACTACCACCTTCTGAGACATACAACTTGCATTGTTTATGAGAGAGTTAAAATTGAAGTTTAGGAAAATTTGCAGTAGCATTTTTATTAGACTAGATCCGATCCACAGTTACTGGTTCTGCAGTTATTGCTGCTATTAGTTGTGTGCTCTCTTTAAATTTCCTTTACATGGAAAGTATATCTGGTGCAGTTCCACAGTGTTTTTTGCATACACTCTCTTTTCTCCAAACCCCTGACAGGTCGTACCAGATAGTGCCTTCTGAGCCTGGTTCTGCTGGAGGTTCAAAGGGAATGGTTTCTCTTCACTGTCACCAGATGCTTCCTCATAAAGAGTGGTTGCAGTGACTCGATCCCATCAGCTGGGCTCCTGGCTGTATTGAGCCAAACTGGGTTCTAAATAAATGGATATGAATTGAACTTGTGCTTCGAGATGGCATTTGTTATGAATTACTAATAATTAAACTGAATTAAAACAAATGGAGTTGAAGGGTCACAGTTAATTCATCACTGTAAATTACAGGTAGGTTAATTCTTACCTTCTATGTATTATCCAACAGCCAAATTGAGAATAATTTCCCTCCATTGAGAAAGCATGAAGCTTTTTGTTGTGGAAATGTTGACAGCATCATAACAGAATGATCATAACAGCAGAAAGTCAACCTGCTGACTTCAGAATCACATCGAAGTTCACTTTTTAAAAAACTGCTGTCAACCTTTGTGTTCGCATCGTCTCCTTTCTGTGCTTTTGGTTGTACTCCTATCAATCTTTATATATTGTTTTATATTTGTATTTTTAGCATAAAAAAATCTTTAAAACTGTTTTGAAATGGAGTGAAATGAATTGCTTTTGAAGAGTTTCCTCACATCATTCTTCCAGACGAAACCGTGCCGAGTCATTGCAGCTCCCTGACAGTGATGTATCGGTAAAGTTCGTGATAGGTGACCTCCTCAGGTGTTTAAACGCCTCATCCTGCTCTGATAAAACTCTCTGCCTATGAGCTCCGGGGTTTGTTTTTCTTCTGCTGCAAATGTGTGTAAGTGTGTGCAGAAAGAAGAACCAATTTAAGGATGTTTAATGTGGCAAGACGTGACGGGAAAAAAAACGCCGACCTCATTTGAAAGATACTACTGGAAACCCAATGTTCTTGTAAGTTAACCCACAAGAAATGCTGTTTAAGAACCGTTATTTAGTCTATGAGTGTATCAGATGATGAATGTCAGATATTTGACTCTGTTGGTTGAATAAACCTGTAAAAGCTGAAATCTTCTCACCCTGCCTGCCGTCAGCTCTGGCTGTAATTCCAGTCTTGAATATTAAAGATAGCTCTGAGAGGTGATATTCCATGATTTCAGGTTAGAAAATGCAACAAAAAATAAGTAAACGTGGATGAGTGGAGTTAGAGGAAGAGAGCTTATCAGACCTCTGTAACCCACTGATCATGTCCACCTGAAACCAGCAGCCATACGTCAGTTCTTGCATAATGTGTTGCATAAACCCGATTCTAAAAGTATGAGGTCGAGTTATATATAGTTGAGAACACCGACATACTCTCAAAAAAGGTCAGGTCCAACATTCTCCTCTGAGGTCAGATCTATGAAATAGTGTTTATTTATAAGATGAAGATCAGTCAGGATATTTCAGGGCTCAGTTTTGGTTATGCAACAAAACAAGTTCAACACGGCCTCTGTGTTTGCTGTTTCAGTGTAACACCCTCTCAGAGGAAACGGCGGTTCTCATTTCTCTTAATTCATGCTTTCCTCATCAGGGTCACTTAAAGGCTGTTTTTAATGAGATGAAAATTTCATCCACACAAAATTCAGCAAAATATAAAAGGGGCTAATATAATTCAAGGTTGTTGTAAAAAAAAAATAACATCAGAAATCATTTCAAAACGTCTGCTTTAAATTAGCTTATATCCTACACAATTAAACTGAATAGCATAAAAAAGCTGCAATCCCTTTGGTGCGGACCCTCAAAATGACCTGATTCTGTTCTGGCATTCAGGTTTCTTAAGGTTCCCATTTCCAATTAATTATGGACAATCTGATTAACCTAAAATAAAGCATCGGAGAAGACAGAGGTGCCATGTGGGGTGCCCCAGGGCTCCATCTTGGGGCCCCTCCTATTTAACATCTACAGGGTTCCCCTAGCTCAGATTATAACTAATAATAAAATAAGTTATCATAACTATGCAAATGATACACACCCCTAAATTTCTGCAGCTGAACAGAAACAAAGCTGAAGTAATCATTGTTGGAGAGTCAGCACTCAGCTTCAGCTATTACAGCGAGAAACTACTGATCAGGCCTGAAAACTAGGTGTAGTGATGGATTCAGAAACACATAAAGACAATTACAAAGACGCCTTCTATCACCTGAAGAACATTTCCAGGATTACAGGTCTGGTTCACTGAGAAACCGTGTAATACTTGTTCTTTTTGATCGGTCACTCTGAGTTGCACATGCATGCTAAACCTGAACATTTTCTCCAACCCCCACCGTCTCTGCTGGTAGAAGCTAATCAACTCCACAACATGCCAGAACATATTCATGCTTGTGTTATTTCTGGAGATCAGTGTTGCATTTTTACCCAAGAAGAAGAGCTGAGAAAGAAACTGTTGGAATTTGTCTATGGAACACCACCAGCAAAGTAAGTTACGTTCTGTTAGCTGATCAAAGGCAAGGTGTTTGCATCTCATAAATAATGAGTTAGACTGGTAATCCTCTCGTTTCCCCCCACTAGCGCAGCACATTTCTTCCACAGAAAAAGGCATTCATTCATACTAGAGACCACAGCAAATTTGGTGATAAAAAGAGTGAATGAGAGCTTTGAAGGACTGATGTCCCAACAAGATCTAGAGAACCTCATCCATGGATCCAACTCTACAACAAGACAGGACAACTATTGATTCATTATACTCTACATTTTAATCTTTTTAGAGCTTCCAGTCGCAGCTGATGGGATTAAACAATTTACCGCAGTGATCATATTAAATAATTCAATAATCACTGCTGCTTAAAAATAATTTATGTTTGTAAAGACAGTCAGTTTTCTGTGGTCGTTTTTCAGGGATGTTCAAATAGCAACCAGGGGCCATTTACGGCCCTTGGAATGATTTTGTGTGGCCCTTCACTGCAGAATGGCCTAATTTGGTGTGACGGGAATATTTCAAAGTAATTAGAATTCATTAATTAGCTAGTTAGTAAATGCATCTTGGGAATATGTCATGTAGAGCTCCTCAGAGTGCTTAAACAGACATCAGTGAGCAGCAGATATAAGCAGGACGACCTCTGACCTTGTTCCTCATACTCTACATTGTGAAGTGATTTAACGTTGTGGGACCAGACGTCAAGACATAGGAGGGGCTGAGGAAGATGACCATATATGGTATAATATTAGGAAAAAGCAGGGGTGCGGGAGAAAGTTCAAGCATGGCACCGTTCTGAGTGCATGGTTGGTCTTGTAATCCGGCCAATCTATTTACAATAGATATTTAAAACACGTAATGGATTGCAGCCTCATCTTTGTTTAAAGGAAGCAGCTGTTTTTGGTAGTTAAGGTTAGTTACAGAAATTAATCCATTTGGCTTTTTCACTAAAATAATGTTTAATTTATGGAGTAAAAATGAAGAAAATCAGAGTTGTATGCCTTTTTTTTGCACTTTCAGCTTGACGTTTTGGTCCCCCTAGCAGAACGTTTGGACGGCCCTGTCCTATAGGGTCAGCTCCATGCTGATATGGGGAACCAGCATTTTTCCCTGTTAGTCAAACACTGTCGCACACTGATAGACTTTCAGATAAGTGAAATGCTCGGGTGGTTCAGCGATGGGATGACTGTGACATTCCCCTTGGTTGCTGCTGTGACGGACACTCGGCGGCAGCAGAAACATCTCTGACACTTTAATGAAAAGCTTCCTGGGAATGTCATCGGCCTGATGGTTGAAGGAGAGCGCAGCTGGAAAACAGGACGATTCACTCTCTGGTCATCCACTTAGAGAAGAAATGTGTGTGTGTGTGGAGGGGGGGGGTAACATTCCAGGATGTAAAATGCAGTTGGAGGGTCTCTGGGCTGTGAACAAATGTGATGCAAGTATGACAACAGTCAGTACAACATGGCTTCTGGGCTCATTTGGTTCTGCTCTGCAGATTCAGGGAGAGCTTTTACTCTCTGGAGGACTGAGCTGGGCATGGCTGCAGGCAGGAAGGGAAAATACGCCCTCTAGTGGCCTGTCATGCTGTGTGACCATCTAATCATCTCTAACTAATTTAATACTGACCAGAGGCTTTATTCTGGCCCCTAATACATCTTAGAATAAACAGAGCAGCCAACAACTACTTACCTCCAGAGTTTCACTATACCACGGTCATTTCAATTCAGAGCTATTTACACCATGTTTTTCCTTGATAATTCCTTCATCATTGGAAGACGATCAGAATAGATTTAGTCTCAGAGAGCTGACTAATGAATTGATGGCGACTGCTTTCACAGCTCGTAAATGTTTTGACGGCACATTTGTTCCGACATGCCGGCTACTCCAGACAAAACGGATTCTCTCTCTGGTAATTCTGCTCCTCCTTCAGATTACTATGCTAATGTGATTATTTCTGCGCTCTTGTTCAGCAGTGATTAAGTAAAGCACAAACCGCAGCTGTCATCCGAGCGCTGCGCTGATTTGATACGTGAAATATCGCACAAGTGACCGTGGCCGTTTTGCCGGAGGACGGTGATAAACCTTCCCTGGCTTAATATCCCAGGGGGGGGTGAGATAAAATATATGCAAGGAAATTTGTTTTGGAAGCAGAGAAAAAATAGCCCTGATCATGATGCATGCTCTGTACACAAACACACTGCGAGTATTAATTCACGAAGCATAAATATGGAAATTAAGTCATAAAACTTAGCAGAGCTGACAATGTCTGAGTCAAATAGGTTTACAGACAAAAGGCTACATCAATCAGCAATTCCCCAAATCTCCACCGTGGAAGTGAATCCTGGGCCACATGCATAAACAACTTTTAGTCGTTTGGCAGTAAGACCCAACTGAGACACAAAGAGTTTGGCCATCGGCTGCCTGGGTTGATAAAAGAAGCATATATGAGTTCACACAAGTTTCAATCCTCTTTGGATGGATAAAGTGTTTCTTCAGCCAGAATATAAGCCAAACATCAACAAATAGGAGAGACCGGGGCTGATTGTCTCACTTTTTACTCTAGTCTATATTGCTCATCAATCCAAACATATTCCAAGAGACATTTGTAGATTAAATCAAGACCTAGGATCGTGGCTTGAATTGAACCCTCCTTTCTTTTTTTATAATTATTTGTAATAAAAGATTATTAGCTGTCAAAGACACTCTGACCCACTGTGACAACTTGCCCCATGTTGGGGTTGGTTGTCCCTATTTATTTCAATGGGGGTTTTGTTTAAAAATTAAGATTTTTATGATTTTGTGTGTGACGCTTTTCTTTTCATAAAGCAACAAAAAATTGGATTTGGTTTAGGAATAAGTAATAATCAATGTTCCTTGTGTTAATTCCCTAAACCTTTGCAAAGTAATGTATTATTCTGATGAATGGTAAAGTGAGGGAATGTATAGTGCTGAAAAATATAACCCTGAACAAAGCAATACATTTTATTTAATGTAAACACAGAAAAAAGGGAACTCAACTTTGTTCTTAATGTACAAAATGCATGCAAATGTATCGGGGCTTAAAATGTTTTCCCAGTTAAACTTCTGAACTATTATTTCAACTATTTAGTCTTTGGTCTCTAAGCAGTGAGACAACCAGTCACATGTGACCTCTGGACAAAACAATCTAAAGCTAAAACATGGCTTTAGCTAGCTTAATAAATGTTAGCTCAAATCAAAGCTCTCATCTTTGACGTTTTGATACATGTTTTTTATAATAAGCTAATACCTTGTAAACTTTTAATACAAAAATAACCCTAACATGACACATTACTCTGACCCATGAAAAATACAAAATATGTCCTCCCCTCATTGTTGGGTGTTTAAATCAAAAGATGAATAGTGCAAAATGACCCGATTAATTGGTCAAATGTTAGATACCAAAATGAAAGCACAGCGCCCCCTAGTTTGGCTGAAAGAAGCAATGTGACAACCAACCTATGGACGCTGTCCTCACATAAGTTTTGATGTGTTCTGGATTTATTTGTCACATCTTCTACTTTCTTCAGTTTGCTCTTTGTTTTATTATATATAGTCAAACCCACTCATTTCAAAGTTTTTCTAAATGTATTTTAATAAAGTGAAGATTTATGTGGTGAGCTACCCAGTGAGCATGAGCCCAATCTGCTTGTGATGGTGAATCAATGGATGTGACGAAAACTGTGATTTAAAACAAAACATACCATCATACATTTCTTTCAGCTCCTGTTCTGACCAGAATTCTTATTTTGCTGCAAATGAATCAGCACTTTCCCTCCAGTAGCTGTAGTGGTTGTCCAAGTCTCAGTTTCCCCCACATAATCAGTCTGTGTTTTAATCCGGAGGCTTTAAACGCACATGTATCTGTCAAAATGTTGGTTATTCTGCTCAAACCCTACAAGCCTGTATGCATCTAGATTCCTCACAACACGTAGGATGAGGTGATGCTACATATGTGGTTGATCAAAGGAAAATTTTAATACTTTAACATTTTCCTTTATTTTGCTCAGAAAGAAAATACATTTGTTTGATCTGATATTAATTAGCATACTGTAGCTAAACATGCTGAAGATAATAGTTATTGTTTTAATGCAAGCTGTGGGCATATACAGACACTGGTACTAACAGAGAAAACATATCGATGTAAATGGAGAGCAAATGATTTACTTTATGCTCACAAAGAGCCGCGGTCGTCTTGGTGGTCTGCCTGTTTACTCCCTGCTTGTGTTTTAGTCATGGCATGGTTTTGGAGAAATCTGGCCTGTTTATCTATTTAGAGCACCCTCTCTTTTACTACATTGACGATTGTTTTTCCTTTCCTAAGTTAAAACTGACCCCAGGCTTTAACTCGGGAGCTAATAGAGTTCAGAATAAAAAGAGCAGTCACAGGTCTGTGAGAAGACAGGCATATTTGCACTGCCCATCTTTCTTTTTCTTTGTATGTAAAACATATTGGCTGTCTATTGTGTTAGTGCATGAACCCAAAGTCATATTCCTTGTTTGTGCACACAGTCTTAGCCCAATAAAGCGGATTGTGATTCTCTATAGGAAAACATCCCTCCACCCGTTTTCTGTGACAACAACAAGCGACCACACATTCATTTGACATATTCCCATTAGAAAGATGCTTTTCATCAGGAAATAAATGCCCATCTTATGTAGATCAGCAGTTAGTCATCAGTTGTTTAACTAAACTCTGTTCCTGTTTTTAAAAAGGTTTCTAAAAATACTTTGTTTACTGTTAACTGCTTTCAAAGTTATGTATCTTTCAAAAAACAACACAAAAGGTCAAATATATTATTTACAATATATTCCAATGTATATTTTATTACTTTGAGGCCAACCACAGGTTTTTAGAAATTACAAATCCACCAACATGTTTTTGGACTGTTGGAGAAATCCAGAGCATCCAAAGTTTTGCACCAAAAAAAAAAGAATTACAGCGGCTAGTGATTCACTTAGCAAATGTTAAATTAACTTCTTAATTATTTGTGAAGACTTTTCCACACAATGACTTCTTCTATTTAAAAAAAAGATGTCAAAACAATTCTGTAAGCATATTTTAATTAAAGGAAGTTGCTTCACCTTCTGGGTGTGATTTTTTTCGGATAGTTTGTTCTGTGGAGAAACCTGCAGCTGCTGTGCAGAGAACACGTCAGCCTCTGGGGAAGTTATTCACAGAATCAGGTGTAATTAGGTGAAGACAGTATATTTTGCTTCCAGCTACATTTTTCATGTCATTCAGGGAAGCCGCCTGTCAGCACCTGTGACTAAAAGTAACAAGACTCCTACCTGTTTTCCTCCTCTACATTGTTCTTTGGCAAAAGGAAACAGTAGAAATAATTCCCCAGTCCGTCTGAGCCTGATGGATGCTGGTTTTCACCAAACTGGACTCATTCACCGCTGGACCTGGACCTTACACCCAATAACATTATTATGTATCTGCCTTCATTTTCAGCGGTGTTGGAAGAAACAATGTTACAATAATGGCAGCGCTATTAATCCCCTCGTTGGTGGAGTCACAGCAGACTGACCAATCACGACTAATCAGGTGGGCTGAAAAAGCCAGCTGACAGAGTGAAAACTTTACAACTAATGCTGTTTGTCACCTATTAAAGAAAGAAAAGAAGAGATGTTGTATCCCATGGATCGCAACGTTTTCTATCTTAATTATTTTAAATTGCTAAAATTATCTGAAGCTGAGCGTACAGTCTAATTTGCCTGATATGGGAATCTCTTCGATTCTTTAATAACTGACTTCTTTCTATAAGACTGTCTACAAAAAGTAAAGGAGCTATTTCTCATTATTTCAATAAACCTCGCTGCATAACTTCAGATCAGATGCATTAAGCATCATTATTATACCAGTTGGAGAATGTTCAAATCTTCTAAAAGGGATTTAGGAAAACTCAAACATGGTTTTTTACTGATTCAGGCTGAAATGCCACCTTTTTGTAAGAGGTGGAGGCTAATCAAACTTTATTCCTTATCATTGCCAGAATGTTTGACACATGGCAGAAATCAAATGGACCACCAACGATCCCGCTACTCCTGAACTGACAGCTGTAAGAGTTGTCCTTTGGCCTCTTTAACAAGAAGACAGGCGCCTCCTTAATTAAGTCTTACCACCCGAGTTTTTCATCCGGTCAGGTGGAATAATCAAAAACTACAGGAGCAAAAACTTTGTGCATTTAATAAAGGAATAGGCTCTGATACAAAAATAATCGAAAGCAGTCAAGAAAAGGGTTGGGCTCTCCTCCGATGGAACAGCGATCCAAAAAGCTCAGATTCGTCTTTGCAGCCTTCTTTAGTCCTCTCTGCCCCCCCCCCCCATTCTTAGCTTCAATGTAAACACATTCCTAGATGTCCTCCCCCACTAGGGGGGGCATCTAGTACCAATGGGTGCAAGCCTACACGTGCATTCTCCTGATACCAAACAGAATGCTTCTATCTATTATATATCTGTAACAGTGCAGTGTTTTAAAATGCTAGTTTTCTAACCTCCTTTAGCAGGCAGCTGTGCCACAGTGCTAATGCTAGCTTACACTTAATAAAGAAAGCAGGGGCAGTGATTCAGCTGTGTTAGTTCTACTTCTATCCTCATGTCTAATACATGCCCAGCCTTGTTACATGATGCTCTTTATAGTTCTTCCAACTGAATTACTTTTTTTATTCTGACTCCACTGGACAAAAAAACAATTTAAAATACATTTCCAGTAAGAAAATGTAGATTTGATGCAGAGGTTTTAGCCGCGTCCTGCTCCCCTGTGAAGAATAGCTTTTATTTCTATGGTTATGCAAGTTGTTAGGTAACTGTCCCATTAAGGAAGCAGGTGGTTTCTCTGCACACGTCAGCAGGTATCAGACTGTGTTCTGAAGAGCAGCGAGTTCTACCAGATGTCAAACACAAGTGGGAACGCACATTAGGATCCTGAAGAGCAGGAAGGTACAGCCTGGGTAGACATCAGACCGACCCGCTGCTTCACACTCGTCACATCGCTTACAGTAGAAGGATTTAAGCTCCAAGGAGATAACAGCTTGTGACGTTACATGAAAACACTTCCAGGAGTAGCGGCTGAAATGAGCCCCGCCCTCCTCCGTGTTCTCTCCCTCGCCGTCTTTGATGGTGTGTTTCTGTCAGAGTAAAAAAAAAATACACGCAGATGTTCTGGTTCTCTCATCATCCATCCCTAAACACAGACTGCTGGTTCTTGGAGCGACGCGACAAACAGAAGCAAACACTTCTTTGTGCCTCACCATCAAAGCTGTAACTGACGAGATCAGACGTCTATTAACCAGTCAAACAACAATGTAAACAAGCCTCACCCCAACGCTTGACATATTCTAGGTTGATGAGAAGATTCTTATTTTGGCTCATGCTGTTGTTTTAGCCTCTCTGACCCTAAAATGAGCTGCAAACAAGGTCTGACTGCATATTTCAAAGTAAAAAAAAACATCCTGGGAATTAATTTGCCAGGTGTACAGACATGCTGCTAATGATGAAACCAAATATTTTTAGAGGGATTTTTTTAGCCCATCCATTGTAGGAGCTGAGTGGCATCTGACGATCCAGAAACTTTACATCTAACTCGAGGCAGAAGTTTTTTTCCCTTTTCCTCTTCTCAGGTTTCTCTGGCGAGCATTTTTCAGACACCTAGAAGCTTCGGGGCTCAAACTTCTTCAGGCAGTACTTTAGATTCAAATCAATCAAATGAAACTTTGGGGGGGGGGAATAGCTGTCATCGAAAATAAGACTCTGAAAACGTAGCTGCAGGAGAAAGTCTCTCTTGGAATGCTGAGCCTTGAGAGCTCCACACCTCACCAACAGAAAGCTTCATTTACAGTGTCTTTATGAGCATTCATACTGATACTGGAGATCGGCTGATATGGGTTTTTATTTTGCAGAGGCCGATAATATGTAGAGGTCCTGGTCAGCCGATGGCCGATCTGTGCTGCTAATGTTTTGGGCCAACTTTCATGGTTGATACCTAAATTTTTTCCGCCTTATTTGCTGCCAAAATGTCCCACTAATAACAGTGGATGAACAACATTTCTGAACCTCATCAGTTTTTGAATTTTGTGCACTGCAGAGTATTACAATCAAACATTTAACAAAAGTCAGTCAAACAAATTATTAAACTGACCAAGTATTAAATATAAAAAACAACAAAATTGAAGGAATGCTGAAATTGACTCATATTGAGCCATCAGACAGCAATTACTAAACAGAAGAAACAGTTATAGTTAGTATTTTTGAAGTGCATCCATCTTCAATTGTGTCTATTATATATTGTAAATATTCCAGAAACATTTTAAAAATTACACTTATATATTCTATGTAAATGTGTACCGAAACTATTTTTTTATGTGTTTTAGGCTTTTTTTGTAAACAGACAATTTGCTTACAAACTACTAACCATATTACCATAATCAGATCACAAAAAGACAAAATGATTTCATGTTGCACATGCAAGGATAGTTCTACAGTTTATCCTTAAGGGTTTCTGATATTGACTGTTAACATTAGACAGATGTAATTTGAAAACTAACTTTAAAATGTAAAATACAGTCTTTTGTCTGAATATGCCATTTCATTTTTATTTGCATTACACAGTGAACAAAAGCGGATGTGCCTGACTTTAAATCGTCTCTAATAACGGGGTAAATTGGCATCGGCCGAATACCTACCTACCTACCTACCTACCTACCTACCTACCTACCTACCTACCTACCTACCTACAGGCCACAATTGACAATCTAATAAACTCTATGCGAAGATGTGTTGCACTGCATGAGGCAAATGGTGGTCACACCAGATACTGACCGGTTCTGAGTCCCTAGACCCCCAATAAAGCAAAAAACTGAAAATTCCAGGGTGGCCTTTTATTGTGGGCAGTATAAGGCAAACCTGTGCACTAATCATGATGTCAGATCAGCATCTTGATGTGGCACACCTGTGAGGTGGGATGGATTATCTCAGCAAAGCAGAAGTGCTCACTATCACACATTTAGACTGATTTGTGAACAATGTTTGAGAGAAATGGTAATATTGTGTATCTGGAATGAATTTTAGATCTTTAAGTCCATCTCATGAAAAATGGGAGCAGAAACAAAGGTGTTGCGTTTATATTTTTGTTGAGTGTATATACACATATAAAAAAGAAAATAAAAAAAAAGGTAAATATTGGGCCGATATATTAGCCAACAAATATATCTGTCTATCCCTAAATGCATACCCCTAAAACCTTTTTAGATGAGGTGAGGAAAACACAAAGTCACATGACTCTCTGTAACTCGTTATAAACACTGCAGGAAGGCAGAATGCAATTTGGTAACCATGTACAAGTGTTGAAGCCTGAATTACAATACTGTCTGCTTTGGTCGTTAAAAAATAAGCAAGAATGTTTCATTTCAGCAACTTTTACCTCCCAACAATCGCTAGCAGGAGGCTGCAGCAGCCGGCAAATGTTGTGACATAAAGAGATAGAAGAAGACGGTATAATTTCTCATTTCAGAATAGAAAGACACACCAGGGAATCAAGTGTCGGAGCATTCTGAGCATCTTAAAGAACTGAATAACACTGCAGTCGTCTCACCTCTGTAGTTTGTACTTGTTATGGCAGCTTTGCTCTCACCTGTGTGCGTATAATTTAAATTGAATCCAACCCCGTGGCTGGCTGACCACCAAAGGTCCTGGCTCATCCTGAGGGATCAAGCTTCTGAAGCATTGTTAGACATTTTTTCATATCCTGTTATCTTCTGTAGATGTGTATGTGTTGCAGGTTTCTTTTTTTTTTGCTCTTAATTTTTTGACAAGACAAAAAATGCTGTTTTTGGACCAGAAGTTCTAAAAAAAGAAACTGCTTGGTTAATCACTTCATCTGGACGGCATTAAATTGGCCCCCAGTAATAACGTAAAGAACCTCGGCGTTATTTTTGACCAAGACTTGACATTTAAATCCCATATTAAACAGGTTTCTAGGATTTCCTTCTTTTCACCTCTGTAATATTGCTAAAATTAGAAACATCCTGTCCAGGAGTGATGCTGAGAAACTAGTCCATGCATTTGTTACCTCAAGGCTGGACTACTGTAATTCTTTACTATCAGGAAGTCCACAAAATGTAACTAAAAGCCTTCAGTTGATGCAAAATGTGGCAGCAAGAGTTCTGATGAATATTAAAAAGAGAGATACCATATTATTTATAATGCCCTTTACAAATGACAGAAGTCAACCAAAGCACAGAACACAGGCTAGAAACATAAGGAAATAAAACACAATATAAAACACAGTAAAAACAAATAAATAGCAGAAAATCAGAATAAAAAATAAAAAAGCTGGTCAAGGCGAGAAGTGACAACGGCATGTAGTACAGTTTCCAGATGCTTAGTTGTTAGTATAGACTTCAATCTCGCAATCTGCCTAAGTTGATAAAAACATGCTCTAACTATGCTATTAACTTGTGCATCTATCGTCAGCTTGGAATCCATTTTTAGTCCTAGAGAGGTGACAGCCTTATTAAGGGATACAGGAATAGATGCCATTGCGGTATGAGGGGGCATACTTTTACTATTGGGCTCGAAGAGGACTGCTTCAGTTTTGGAATAATTAAGATATAGAAAATTTGCAGCCAACCAGCTCTTTACCACATCCAGACAGTCTAGTAATGGCTGGAGTGAAGTTTCCAGTTTAAAAGCAACATCAATTTGGCAGTCATCAGCATAAAGGTGGAATTGAACCCTGTGTTTCCTAAAAATATTGCCAAGGGTAATAAGATACAATGAAAACAAAAGAGGGCCCAGGATGGATCCCTGAGGAACACTCCAATGAAGAGGGGACGATGTGGAAACATATTCCTCGAACATGACACACATGCTACGATCTAGTAGGTAAGAACGAAACCACTGGAGTGCCTGTCATCCCTGCCACTTGTTCTAACCGGGATAACAATATGGTATGACGCACTGTATCAAAAGCAGCTGAGAGGTCGATAAGGATCATTAAAACATGATGGCCAGAGTCCGTCGCTAAGAAAATATAATTGAGCACCTTCAAGTGGACAGTTTCAGTGCTATGCAATGTCCTAAAACCAGACTGGAAGACCTCCAGAATATAATTAACTTCAAGATGTCCTAAAAGTTGTTGATGTACAATTTTTACAAGGACCTTAGATAAAAATGGCAATTTAGAGAGAGCGGAAATTAGACCAAAACGCGGGACGTTTTGGGTAGGTGGATGGAATACTTCGAAAACCTCCTCAATCCCACCAGCACGCCTTCCAATCTGGAAGCAGGGTTTGGGGACTTGGGGTCGGGCTCTCCAATCTCTGGTGCTGAGGTCACCGAGGTCATTTAAAAAGCTCCTCGGTGGCAAGGCTCCGGGGGTGGATGAGATTCGACCGGAGTTCCTCAAGGCTCTGGATGTTGTGGGGCTGTGTTGGTTAACGCGGCTCTGCAATATTGCGTGGACATCGGGGGCAGTTCCCTTGGATTGGCAGACAGGGGTGGTGGTCCCCCTGTTTAAAAAGGGGGACCACAGGGTGTGTTCCAACTACAGGGGATCACACTTCTGAGCCTCCCTGGTAAGGTCTATTCAGGGGTTCTGGAGAGGAGGGTCCGACTGATAGTCGAACCTCGGATCCAGGAGGAACAATGCGGTTTTCGTCCTGGCCATGGAACACTGGACCAGCTCTACACCCTCAGCAGGGTCCTGGAGGGTGCGTGGGAGTTCGCCCAACCGGTCTACATGTGTTTTGTGGACTTGGAGAAGGCATTCGACCGTGTCCCTCGGGGGGTCCTGTGGGGGGTGCTCCGGGAGTATGGGGTACCGGGCCCCTTGATACGGGCTGTTAGGTCCCTGTACGACCGGTGCCAGAGTTAGGTTCGCATTGCCGGCAGTAAGTCGGGCTTGTTTCCAGTGAGAGTTGGACTCCGCCAAGGTTGCCCTTTGTCACCGATCCTGTTCCTAACTTTTATGGACAGGATCTCTTGGCGCAGCCAAGGCATTGAGGGGATCCGTTTTGGTGGCCTCAGGATCGGGTCTCTGCTTTTTGCAGATGATGTGGTCCTGTTGGCTTCATCGGAGTGTGATCTACCGCTTTCGCTAGAGCTGTTCGCAGCCGAGTGTGAAGCGGCTGGGATGAGAATCAGCACCTCCAAATCCGAGGCCATGGTCTTGAGCCGGAAAAGGGTGGGGTGCCTCCTCGGGGTCAGGGATGGGGTCCTTCCCCAAGTGGAGGAGTTTAAGTATCTGGGGGTCTTGTTTACGAATGAGGGAAAAATGGAGCGGGAGATCGATAGACGGATTGGTGGGGCATCTGCAGTTATGCGGGCGCTCTACCGGTCTGTCGTGGTGAAGAGAGAGCTGAGCCAAAAGGCGAAGCTCTCGATTTACCGGTCGATCTACGTTCCTACCCTCATCTATGGTCACGAACTCTGGGTGGTGACCGAAAGAACGAGATCACGGATACAAGCGGCTGAAATGAGTTTCCTCCGCAGAGTGTCTGGGCTCTCCCTTAGAGATAAGGTGAGAAGCTCAGTCATCCGGAGGGGGCTCAGAGTAGAGCCGCTGCTTCTCCACATCGAGAGGAGTCAGTTGAGGTGGCTCGGGCATCTGGTCAGGATGCCTCCTGGACGCCTCCCTGGTGAGGTGTTTCAGGCACGTCTCACCGGGAGGAGGCCCAGGGGAAGGCCCAGGACACGCTGGAGGGACTATGTTTCTCGGCTGGCCTGGGAGCGCCTTGGGGTTCCTCCCGAGGAGCTGGAACAAGTGGCTGGGGAGAGGGAAGTCTGGGTCTCTTTGCTTAGGCTGCTGCCCCCGCGACCCGACCCCGGATAAGCGGAAGAAAATGGATGGATGGAAATTAGAGAGGACCGACGTGTCGATACCCTGTTCTTTTGGTACTGGCTGGCTCACCGAATGTTTAAAGGCATGGGGGACCACTGCTGATGATAAACTGCAGTTAATGATTTGCAAAACAGGGAGAGCAAATACAGAGAAGGCATCTTTGAGCAGTCGAGGGGGTATGGGCTCAGTGGGGGAGCCAGAAGCTTTCATATGAGCAACCATTTTTTTCAGGTGGTCAAGAGATACTTGGTCAAAGCGCTCAAAGGCCACAGGGGAGGGAGGGAGTAATGGAGACACGTAGGATGGTGAGGAAGTAAGTTTTCGAATATTTGCAACCTTGTTAATAAAAAAGGATAGAAACTGGTTACATAAATCCACAGACGATATCAGTGAAGGGAGGACAGAAGGAGAAAGGACAGCATCAAGAGTTTTATACAGGATGCGCTGGTTACCATGAGATCACATTTCTCCTGTTTTAGCTTCCCTTCATTGGCTCCCTGTTAAATCCAGACTAGAATCTAAGATCTTCCTTCTTCCATACAAAGCCCTTAATAATCAGCTCCATCATACATCAGAGATCTAATTGTTTCTTATGTTCCCAACAGAGCACTTTGCTCTCAGACTGCAGGTTTACTTGTAGTTCCTAGGATTTCTAAAAGTAGAATGGGAGGCAGATCTTTTAGTTATCAGGCTCCTCTCCTGTGGAACCAGCTCCCAGCTTTAGTCCGTGAGGCAGACACTCTGTTTACTTTTAAGGCCAGGCTTAAAACTTTCCTTCTTGATAAAGCTTATAGTTAGAGTGGCTAAGGTCATCCTGAGCTAGCTCTGTAGTTATGCTGCTACAAGCTGTCAGTCTGTGGTCAGTCTATCAGAGGACAAAGGACCGCTCCCCACACAGCACAGCCAACCCCTCTACCCAATCCCCCAGGAGGCAACAGCCAAGAACCCCAGAGTGCAACAAAGACACAAAACCGTGCCACATGTACAGCACCAGAGAGTCATTCCACAACCCTAAGATCCAACCATGGCGATACTGTTGGCAACCAGACCATCAACCAGAAGAAACCCATGAAAATAAAACACCACACCAATGAGTAACCTCGGTGCACCCCTTTGCCAAGCACACAATCACAGATGCCCAAATGCCTCCAGAACACCCACCATACCCACCGCAGACTGAAGTGAGGACGAACGCACCACAGAAACACAAATCTCACCCTCCCCTCAACAACTGCTGTCCAATGACTCAGCAAGTGACCGAATCCAGCATTTCCTACCCCCATATGCTCGCCTTGCACATCCAGCATCCGGTCAGTCCACCGGCAATACCCAACCCCAATACTCTGCTAATCACAAAGACCAAGACCCAGGAGCCAAGTCCAGCGCCTGAAAATCAGGCCCAGAAACGGCACCCATCCTCTGCAGCCACACGCAAACAAGGCAAAACGCCATCCAGAAATCAACCAGAGGAAAAAGAAAACCGCAGCACATGTCGACCGCTGGACGACCACGACCCCCACTCACCGGCAACAGAGGCCCACACCAGTCAACCCCTAGACGGCACCACAGCCACGGGGCGGAACCCAGAGCCGCCAGAAGTTACAACCCATAGTCACCAAAGCCCTACCCCCAGGTGGGGGCAACGGCACCCAATGCCCGATCCACCATGCAATCCCACTGCCAAGGATCTCCTCCAGCCACCATGAACCCCAAAAACCCCCACATCAGTACAATGTCCCGCACTACAAAACCAAAGGCCACCCACCCCTACTAGGTGATGGAGCCGGTCAGAGAGATTGAACAGTTGTGGAGACAGAGGGCGTCTCAAGACCAATGTGGTCCAACAAGAGATTACTGATTAACCAACGATACTGATTAATATTAAGAGCATTTTTATTTATCCAGTTCAGGAGGATAGTTTTCTTAGCGATGCATAAGACAATGTGAACCATTAGAACTGACTTTGTGTTCATGTTGACATCATTTAAATTTCCCAGCAAGCAAACTGAGGAAGATGGTGGAGTATTACATTTCAGACACTTTGATAAGTCCTCACATATCTGGCACCAAAATCTCTGAACAGTTGGACAGAACCAAAGTGCATTAATATAATTATCTGGTATATTGTCTGTGCATTGTAAGTAGGTATTAGACGACGTAAAACCCATCCTTAACATCCGTTGACCTGTATAGTGTACTCAAAGGATTTTATATTGTATAAATTGTAAATTGGAATTTGTAGTTATTTTAAAGGTTCTTAAACATAAACGTTTTGGTCAAAGCTGACTGATAGATTCATCTCCTGTTTTTAAATAGGAAGGGCTATAAATTCATCTAATGTAGATAATGTCATGTATATTTTAGGCAGCAATTTTGGGGGGTTGAGATTAAGAAAATCTAAAACTCTTAATGCCATTTGTAACTCAACTGTATTCAGCCGAAATTTACCTTTTGTAATAGATTTAATATTGTGATATTCTATAAATGCATTTTGTGAAGCCCATATTGTGTAATTAATGTATTAAGTGGGATAAAGTCTGTGTTGCAGGTTTCAACCAGGACATACATGGATGGATGGATTTTACTCCCGTGGGAGATCAACGACAGAAGAACAAAAGCATGAGAATGAGTCCCACACTCTAATGTATGGAAAGTTTGCCGACATTAACTTCCATAAACCAGAGTAATACACTGCTGAAGGAAATCTTTTATCATTAATTTCAATTTCTTATCTCAAAGAGAAAATGTTCTGTGTTTCCTGCTTAAGAAATCCTTTTGTTATGGAGTGAATGGTCATTAAAAACCTCAAAGAACCCCCCACCCCTAGATATTCATGAATCCTGTTTTCAGAAGAAAAAAAAAAAGTTGCTCAGAGCTTCTCTGAGTAAGTGCTAACCTCATGTGGAGACTCTTTATTTCTATTTTACACCAAATAACTGAAACATGAAAAGGAGACATAGTATCTGTGCACAAAGCACCTGAAGGTAATTCATGCTTTTTCATCTTCATCAACATCATCAAGGTTTTCACTTAGATGACTGAATCAGTCGAAGACTTATTCTGACTGCCATTATTTTGATGTTCAGCCATTTATGGTGCTCTGAACATAAAAAAACCCTCCACTCTGAGCTGTTAAGCTGCTAGTGAGTTAGTTAAAACGGCTGAAGCTGATGGTGAAGACCCAGAAACCTCCCATACATACAGTGCCTTCCACAAGTATTTTTTTCTATGTTACAACCATAAACTTCAGAGCATTTTATTAGAACCGTTTGTTTTTGCGTGATCACTTTGTAATGGGAATTCTTGCTTTTTCAAGTTTTTTCACAAATTGAAATCAGAAAAGCGAGATGCAAATATGTATTCAGCACCTCTAAGTCAATACTTTGTAAATTCGTTATAGAGTCAAGCAGAAGACAACTGGACTTTATTTACAATGTTTCGCCTCTCATCCAAAACGCTTTTTTTCCATTCTGCTCGGAAGCAACAGGCTTATAAGTTGTTGTCAGAACAATTACGCCAATAGGGCCGTTAAGGTCACTAAAGGGACAATTAGGACGAGTGATTAATTGACCCTACCATCCTTGTTGCCTGATGATGAAAACATGTCCCTAACGATGTCTGTTGAATTGTTTTGGCCACATGTTCCAAGGTGTGCTGAAACACTCCCTGGGGAGTTGAGTGAGGGATGCAGAGTAGGCGTTAGAAAGATGAAATCTGAGGCCAACTCCTCTGTTTAGTTAGGGTGTAGATTTCACAAGAAGAAGGTGGGTAATGGTTTTAGTATCATTTGAGAAAACTTCAAAGATCAAATTTATGCTTCAGAAAAGCCTTTATTCTGCATTTTTATTGATTTTGCCACAAACCCAACAAACTTCTCTTCTTGCTCTTGGCGAGGACTGTTACATATCTGCTCCCTCCTCTTCTTGGTGTCTGTCTCTGTCTGGCCTGTTGCTCTTGTTCCATCTATTCGGAGCACCTCTCTGCCTTTTCCTCCAAAGTTTTAACCATCTTTACCATGGGTTTAGTCAGCTGGTCTCTAAATGCGATAGAGCAAATATTCTCTAATCGAAGAACAGGTCCTGGGGAGCCCTCTTGTCCTCACCGTACACTTCCGCGTGGTTACATTATGGATTCCTGGGAAAGTGGAAGATATGCATCTGTCGTCACTGCCCGTCGAGGACGTGGAAGATGTCCATATAATTGGATTAATGGTAGCCAGGTTTTAGCTGTCTGGAGCAGGTGGATTCCTGGTTTATCTCAAACTTCAACAGCTGTCAACAGCAATTGGGAAGCTGCCTGACCAACACAAAGCAAGTAAGTACTCAGACTCAAGCATTAAAGGAACTAAGCTGCAGGTTGGCTGCGATGTCGGAAACTGACCCCTCGACTAAAGCTTGGTTTATACTTCTGCGTCGCGTAGGTTACGCCGTAACCGCCGTACCCACTGCTGTGTTTATACTTCTGCGTGGGGCTGAAAGCGTTGTGTTGCGGTTTCATTTCCAGACCTGCAGGTGGCAGTAGGCTGGTTTCGGTCGGCAAACTCCACAGGGCGGAGTTTTTCTGATGGTTTGCTTAAGTTCCGGCAAGTATTTCCTTAGAACAACGATGGCGGCCGACTTGGTGCAGTGTCTCAGCGAGATTGTGGAAGCAGACGAACAAATTATCCTTCTTTTGAACACTTTGCAACGCAAGCAAATGAGAAGACAGAGACGTAGAAGATGGTACGTGCGTACGTAATCTCACTGACTAATCACAAAGGAATACTTCTGCGTCATGTCGCCAGGCTGCAAGTCAGATCCGAGGAGGTGCACGTCAAGCCTCTGCGAACCTATGCAGAGGCTACGGCGGTTACAGCGTTCCCTACGCAAGGGACACGCGTTTTTGTTTCTCTCGAATGGGTTGTACTAAACAACCTGAATTTCCCCTCGGGGATTAATAAAGTATTTCTGATTCTGATGCATTTCCTTTTAAATCTCCAGACCGGCTTTTCCGTTCAAAGCAGAAGAGAGCTACTAACATCTGGTAGCAGCTAGCAAACAATATCAAAATAGTTTACATGAAAACATGCCAGGACGTATCCAAACCTTCCAGAATCAAGTGCAGCAGCGAGAGGTAGAAATCAGCTGCAGGTTCAGCAGCACCAGCAGAGCTTAAAAAGATCTCCTGTTAAAGGAAGATGTGTCACTCACGTACACAGCAGGATAATGACAGTGGCTCAACCGCAGCTGGTTTTGGAGTACAAAACAAATGGTCTGGCCACCAGTGTAGAACAACCCGGGCGTTTGGGAACCTCCCTATGGCCAGCCAGAATCTCAGCTTTCAGATTATGTACAATATGGATATGTACATAGAAAGTGTTTCACAAAAAAGGCAGAATTGACCCGGAAGTATGCAATGCACTGCCAACTGCACATAAAAACACGAAGGGGTTAAATAAAAATCACTGTTTACTGCGGCCCCCAAAATGAGCCACAGTCCCCCCAGCTAAATTGGCCTGATGCCGGCTGTGCCCTGAACACATCTACAAGTTGCAGCACACTGGCCCCCGAGGATTGGAGTTTGAAACTCTTTTCTAGTGGATAGAGAGGTAAAACAGGGTTAATAGTACATTGGATTTTTATGCCAACCTTTGTGTAAGCAGTAGATTTGTCCTGATTTCTGCTAAACAGAAAACAACTCTGTTCCAATGAAAAACTCAGAACGCTGCAAAGGTACCAGATTAGAAACTCACTCGCATCACAAACAACGTATTGTGCTCATATATCTCCCAAACTTCAAACATGCATGCAGGTACAAACTTCCAGGAGATCTTTGACTTCAACACCTTCTACCTTAACACCAAATCAAAGTTTCCCCACAGAGTCACATCTGCACATTATTCTTTCACCTCTCTCCTTGCTTCCTTTGTTTAGTGGCTTAGTGTTTCTGTGTGTGATGTATGTTTACCAAGTGACGCCGTCTTCCTCTCTTGATGCTGCCCATGCTGAGCGGCTTCAAGAAGAAAACTATCCAAAATGAGCAGCTGAAGAAACCAATTTAAACTCCTGTTCAACGGATTAAAAAGTCAACTGAATATCTAACGAGGCAAAAAACTAATTTGTTTACGAAATCATCTTTGTGTTGAGATTAAATATACTTTTCCTGTTGACGATTCGTAACCATTATTGGGTGTTGGGAATGAAATAATGACTATTCCCAGAACTCAGAAGGACACACTCTACATGTTTTCTCTGGCAAACAGCAGCAGCTGCATGCCTCTCATAATGAGCCACAACCATATTGTACATAATTTTATTTTTTTTTCGGATGTGCTGATACGTATTATCAGCACATCTGAAAAAAAAAAAAAACCACATGGAATAAGTGATTTTAATAAAGATGTTCAATTTAAAATTGGACATTTCCCAAAGTTAGAGAAACATTGTGGATGACCCAGATTCAGAGCTAGGTTTTTACCAAACATCTAAAACAACCACATTGAAAGAGTCAAGATTTTTAAACAAATGTGCCTCAGTTTCATAAATTTTAGGCTATTTTAAAACTTTTTTCTTCTTTTTACATCTTTATTGTCCCATAAACAGTGCTGTGAAAAGTATTTACAGCCTGACAGTTTTCTGCTCTTTCTCACACTTCTGCTTAGTCGCAATGGTGAACACTTATTAATTGTCTTATGCAAGACGTTCTTTGATCTGCTCCATTTCTGCTGCTAGATATCTTTAGCAATCTGTTTCTTTGTAAATGGCGGTGCTGTTGATGAATTTAAGGTAGTGGCGTGCTGACCAATCACAGGCTTACAACCTCTGTAGCTTTTGATGGACATTTTAAAAATTGGGTATGTCTCAGTCACCCTCTGCGGGTCTGCAACAGAGCCATTGTGTCAACGGATGATGGCGCTGCGTATCTCTACACCCCCACCGACTGAGAAGTATAAACTAGGCTTTAAATATCAAAGATAACCTGAGATTGATTGATTATATATATATATATATATATATATATATATATATATATATATATATATATATATAAATAAAAAACTATCCAAACAAACCTAGTTCTGTGTGTTTTGGAAAGCCGTGTTTGATTCCACTGCCTGACCCGTAGAGTGAAAGAAGCACTAAAAAGTACCTCTCTGATAACATGAAGCAGGGAATCAAAAAAAATGGAGAGAACGTGTGATTGTCATATCTGTCAGGAAAGGGTGAAAAACCATTTCCAAGCCTTTAAGAGTCCAAAGAACCAGAGTGAGAGCCATTATCCAGACATGGAGAAAAAAAAGGGAGTAGTGGAGAACCTTCTCTGGAGCGGCCAGCCAACCAACATTACTCCAAGAGCTCATAGAGGAGGTTATAAAAGAACCCTGAACAACATCCAAAGCTCTGAAGGCTTCGGTTAAACTCAGAGTTCAGGACTCAACAATAAGCAAGATGCTGGAGATCTTCTACAAGTATGTTGTGAAGAGTGTAATCTCTTCAGCCGTCATCTGTTGGGGTAGCAGCATCAGAGCCAGGGACTTAAAAAGGCTCAACAACCTGATAAAGAAGGTTCTGGTTCTGTTCTGGTTCTGTTCTTGGGACGACTGTGGAACATCTGGAGATGATAATGCAAAGAAGAAGGATTCTTCATAAAATCAAAAAAAATTATGGACAACCCTGAGCATCCTCTTCATGAGACAGTCATACAACAACAGAGCGTCTTCAGTCGGAGGCTTCTTCAGTTTCGCTGCAATACAGACCGCTACAGGAAATCCTTCCTGCCCACAGCCATCATCATCTACAACAACTCCTTAAAGAATTAATTATATGAGCAATACCAACACTTAATTTCTCTCTGGGATCAATAAAGTTTTTTTGAATTGAAGAGACACCAGATTGGCATCAGTGAAGCGATAGAAATCATCAAACCACAGCTGACATCCTTCCAAAAGCTTCTCACAGCAGTTTACTGGTGGTCAGGCCCATTCCTCCCAACAGAACTTACCTGCCTCTCTCAATCTCACCTTTTCACACCTGCCCACAGATTTACTGTGGAATTGGGATAATTTGTTTACTTCCTGTAAGCGGTACGTTATGTACTTCCTTTTTTTTTTAAATCAAACACCCCTTCTATTGAGACATACTATACATCACTGGAAAGCTACGTTTCTTGAGATTCCAATGATGTATGCCAATGAAGGATACAATCATAACTGTTGAAGCAGTAAACGCTTTTGCCAAACCACCCAGAAAGCAAAATAATGCGCAACTCACCTTTCAAAGCCTTGATATCATTGACAGAACCGAGCCAACAGAAACTGTCTTTTTACCAGTCCAGTTAATGTAATCTAATGGTTAGTCCACAATGAGTCTTATCTTCACGATCCAACTGTTAGGATTCTGGGGAGTTTGTTTGTGTTTTGTCATACCTGTGTCCTAGGAGGCTGATTAGAGTATGTGATCCACCTGCTGCGGTCTGCACACCGGTAGTTCATCAGTCATTGTTCCACTGAGCTTCATAAGGAGCTGTGGAGCAACAAGCCGACGCCTGATGATGAACAGTCACTGGTTTTACTCAAGCCACCGGTCTTCCTAGTGGAAAGAATCATTCCTAGTTATCTCCAAGTACTTACCTCCTTGTTGTTTTATGTCTCTCAGGTGAAATCTCCAGTCTGCCGGCGTTCCTCCAGTCTCCCATGGCGGTGTGGATCACGCTTCCCACCGGATGTCTACCTGCTCGTTCTCCATCGCCCCCCCTTCCTTGAAATAACTGGACCTCACGGACAACAAACAAGTAAACACGTCAAACATACCCTCTTCTCCGGATTCCTGCACTCCTGTTCCTCCACATCGCACGTCCCGGCCAACCGTAAACACTCAATTATATTACAGAGACCTTCCTCCTTCAAACACTTAAATCCCCTCAGTAACTGTCAAACCTAGCTTTCGTCTGTGTCTGTGTTTATTCTGCACGTGGGTCAAAAAGCTACCTAAAACCAAGACAATATAATCTGAAGCTGAAAATATTCACAGTTTCCTTCCTTTTTTCCACCCTGACCACCATGAACAGACTGTATATAGTCATGGTCGGTCCATTTCCACAAATTGAAAAACTGATTTCCTCTGAAGTATTGAAATAGAATCTTCCCATCATAGTCAAGTTTTTTTCTTCAAAAGCAGATGAACAAATGATTTAACTAGACCCCAGACATATAGTGTTAAAAACGACCTGGACTGACCTGACATGAAGAAGTCAGACTGGGGAATATAGCAAATACATTAAACATCTTTAAAGATGGGTGGAGTAAGTTTGTTAGGTAATTAGAACGTTTGTCCTGCTTTAGAATAAGTGGAATCATTTCACACCTGCCTGCCCATGAAAACAAGCAGATAAGATCTGTGTAACGAGCAGATCCAACACTGGGCTCCTTAAGTGCATGTGATCAGAATGAGATTTCAATTACAGAATAAGCTTATCTTTCCTTTCTTCAACCGCATCTCATAATGGCCTATTATCCACGGCTTTTCATGCTTGATTACTAAATAGGATTTCAAAGCTTTGCAGGAGTTTTGCCAGCAGCTTCAAATGAGGCAGAGAATTGAGAATTGATTTGTTATTGAGCAAAGAAACCAACCCTCTCCAGCATCTCTCCTCCCACATCTCCCGAATCCGACGGAGCTGCGCCGCTCCCCTGGATGTACATGACAATTTTATCCAATGCTGTCATATTTCATAGGGGTTGTTTTTCTGCAGGAGACAAAGTAGCGGTGGCCAAGGCTTGCTCTCTGTTGGTTTTGTGATGCAGCAGTGAATTCTCGTCTTTGTGAGGAAAGAAGAAAGCCGTAGCAGTGAAGACAGAGAGATTTAAGTCCCTCGGCTCTGGGCTTTTTATGGTGGCCTTCATAAAACTCCATACAGCATCCTCACAGCCATGTCTACATTTGTTCACACACACCCACACAAACGCTGAGATGGAAGTGCAGTCACATCCTCTGCTGACAACGACGGTGTGGAGCTGATTGTAAGCTGCCATTCAAACGCAGTGATGGTGCAGGACTCTGAACAATGCTGCAGTTCAGCTCCCTGCTCTGCTGTGTGTGGCTTTCAGTGCTGAAACACCAGACAAAAAAAGCACCAGTCGCTGATCGCCTCAAGCTTCCTTTTATTAGGGAGCGCTGCACACCTGGCGCCCCGTTTATCTGCCAACACAAAACAGTCGTGCATAATGGGGAAAGACTTCGTACCAGAGGCCAGTAGTGCCTTTTATATTTCTGTGTAAACAGATCCGAATGCCTGAAAGTGATCTTGCTCCAACGCAAAACATAGAAGGTTTTCATAAGCACTGTTTTATTGCAGTAGACCGCTAACCAGAGAAAGACAAACGCTGTTTTCTTTCTGTCCACTGGAAGCAGTCCAGGGATGTTTCTACTTTTAGTTGAAAAGCTCCCCGGTAGACCAAAGAAATCTCTCTGGAACGTTTTTCAGCAGGAGGTTGGAGAGGATGGTCCAGATGATTGTCAAACCTCGGATTCAGGATGAGAAGTGTGGCTTTCATCCTGGCTGTAGGTGAGTTTTCTAGATCTTTGGCCTCTAGAAGTGTCTGATTGGGTCATCGGCTGTCCAGTCCTGATGTGAAGAAAGCAATGTCTCTGTTTCCCTCCTGCAACACAATCTGGGACATGTGGAGGACAATCTGCAGTTTAGGAGGTACTTCTAATAACCATTTTATGGGAGAGTTGATGCTTTTATATTTCTACCAGAGTTGTTTCATCTTCAATTTCAATTAGATATTTCATTAATGTAAAGTTGGACGTTTATAATGTATGCACACAATGCTTTTACAAACTGCATAAAAGGTCTGTGCAAGTGGAGGGTTAATGATCTTGATCTTGTTTTCCAGCCACAGGACAAGGAACCTCCACAGCAGGAAACAGCGTCCCATAAGCAGTTTAATTGTATGTGGGATTAATTTAACTGTAAAAAAGTGTCAATATCAGTTTTATGATGGAAGAAAATTTCAGCTAATCAATTCTCCATCAAAGTGGACATCCTTCATCAGCAGCTACATTTTATTTCCCTTTTCAAACAAGGCTGAGGAAGAGTACATGACAGAAAAACCTGCAGCTAAATTAGTGGCAGGAATATCTAAGTCGGTTGAGAATAGTGATAGTGAGACGGCTAATGACTGTTTCATAGACGATGACTGATTGGAATATGATAAATGTAGTGATAATGGAAGTGAAGAAGCTAAAGATTTCACACCTCATGCTCCAGCAGAAAAGAGCAGCTGGATCTCAGATTTCTGGAACCTTTTTTAAGTGTAGCCATTCAGGTATTGGCCGGCCCAAGAAAGATTACGGCACTGTGTATAATAAGTTGCAACCATGCAATGTATTGACCCAAGACAACCAGCAGAGGGTGCTGTAGGCTATTAATTGGGAATTATTGAGGCAGTAAATAAGATAATTTGATACGGTTGTTTGCCAACATGGACATAAGAGCTTGACGCTAATACATCACCAGACTTAGAGAGGCAAGTGCAACCTTGAGATAGACTACATTCTGGTCCACACACCATACCAGTCGGTGGTGGTAATGCAACAAGTTTGTTGTTTGCCAGCCACCAATGAACACAGAAGAAGTAGATGGGTGCTGTCTTATATTTAGGCTAATATGAGCATGCTAACGGTAGTTATGATGAAAACTTTGTGGGAAATAACACACAATAGAATTACCAAGGCTTTCAGCATTACATTGTGTTGGATTCTGGAGTAAAGACTTGTTGTAGACTAGTCACCAGGTGACTTTGAACCCATCCAAACCCTAAGTAAATGCATCGAGCAAATCAATGGATGGATGTGCCATACTTTACTCCAGCTAAACAGAAGTAATTACTTTTGGATCCAAAGAGGAACGATCAACAGTCACACAGCTCCAGTTAATCCAGCTAGAAACTACAGATCAGGCCTGAAATCTAGGTGTAGTAATGGACTCAGACCTGAACCTCCAGGGTCACATAAAGGTCAATAACAAGGTCAGCCTTCTATCACCTGAAGAACATTTCTAGGATTAAAGGACTGATGTCACAACAGGATCTAGAAAAACTCATCCAAGCGTTTATCTTTAGTCGGATTGATTACTGCAACAGCGTCTTCACAGGTCTGCCTAAAAAGTCAATCAGACAGCTGCAGCTGATCCAGAACGCTGCTGCTCGTGTTCCTCACTAGAACCAGGAAAGTAGAGCACATTACCCCAGTTCTAAAGTCCTCACACTGGCTCCCTGTAGCTCAGAGAATAGACTTCTAAATACTTTTACTGGTTTATAAACCATTGAATGGCTTAGCACCAAAGTATGTTGAAGACCTGTTACTATAGCAACCCTGAATCTCAGCTTTTAAATAAATGGGGAGGGAGCATGAAGAGGGAAGTCAGGAACATGTTAGTTTTTTTTGCATCTTACTTATTCATTGTCCATACCCCTATTCATTTGTCCACCGTCGTGGACATATGAATAACATGATTTCCATTTGTTCTCCTGCCTAAAGAATGAAGATTCTAAAAAAAGAACATCTTAGGTGAGGCTCTACTAATTAATGCACGAAGGGGCGAGAGTCCAACATGAGGCCGAGTGTCTGACAGCTGAAGCTGGTGGACCAGCTGGTGGTGAGTTGTCAATGTCACAAACATAGCAGCAAATCTACAGAATGGCTGAAAAGGACCAGTCAAAGTCCAGAACTTGATTATCTGCCAGCCTTGATGAACTGAAGCAATGTGGGAAAAAATTTTGGGCTAAAAGTAAAAAAAAAAAAAAAAAAAAAAAAAAGGGTTGAGAGTTTTAGAAGCTGCTGAATGATGGGATGTTGTAATCATCTCTCCTTAAGACTCAGCCAATGCCAGCTAGCTATAAATCCTAAAAGATTATGTTGAGGGTGCACTTACTTTCTAACCTGACTGTACATGTTTAATTGGCAGGAGGCAGTATCCTCTCAGGGGTGAAATCAGATTAGTAATGAAATCCCCTGGCAGGAGTCACATCATCTGTTCAGGCAAATTGCAAAGCGATTCCTTTGGCAGCACTTCAACTTGATATCTTGACTGAATCAATCTCCTTTTGCCCAAATAACAAAGGCGGAGAAGCCTGGGGAGGGAATGCTTTGGTAGCATTGTGCATCACGTGAGTGTGAGGAAGATGTCTGAAGGCGGCGCAGGTAATTGTCTGCAGAATGTGTCGGCCTGTGGCTAAACAGGGTCAATCAGGCAGGCGGCCGATTGTTGTGCAGCACTATTGTTGTCCCATTTCTCATTCCGCCATCAACGCCGGAATCTTCCCTCTGCATTTTACCCCAGAAATGGGAAGAGCCAACTTTTCTCCCATTTATCCACCTGACTGTCTCTGAATGCTAAAGAAAAAAAACAAAACAAAGTTCAGCCTTACTCTGCCTGCCTCCTTCGGGAAAATTAATAACTGGGGAGATAACGTTGTCAGAGCGAGCTGAACTGATTTGATGATTCACCTTACAACCCCTCAGCATGCGGGGGGTCTTGGTTTTTCCTTATTACATGCATATTTTGTACACTTTTCCTACACATTTCCTGCCTTCCAACAACACATTTCTCTGAAATTGAGTATGCTATATGCCATAAATTATCTTTTACTTTACATTCTGTTATTCTTATTTCCTGTAATTATATTTTATTTCCTGTCGCTTGAATACCCGAGTTCCCCCACTGAGGAGCAAGCAAGGTCATTTCCATTCCATCCTTTGCCCCTCCCTCCCTCAGACCCCCTGGGGTTTGTACGAGCTTGAACCTGGAGCTCTGCTAAATGGTGAGTGATTCCACCGTGTCTCCAAAAGAAGCGACAGACGGGTCGGCTTTAACGCCTAAATGTCTCCCCAGGATTTCATTTTTGACTAGAAAAGCACTCAGAAAGCAGACCTCCGCCCACCCCCCAATGTTGTGATCTAATTCTAACTTTTTACATTCCTTGACAATCAAAGCATACCTCTAGCATCTGGATTCACACTGATATCATTATTAGTTAAGTAGCAATTCACGAAAATCACTTTTTCGGTAATGGTGGTTTTCCAATAACCCCTAAATTCGAATCACTTGTTCCTGATCCTATTGCAGAGATTTCCTGAAAAAGTCATCATAAACCACCCATAACTTTTTCGAGTTATGTTGCTAACAAACAAACAGACAAACATAACCTTCTTGGCAGAGGTAATGCATTTGGGAAACATTTGTAACATTAAATAAAGCTGAAACTCCAAGAAGAAAAGCTTCCTTTTTCTTGCATGTATTCCAACATATTGATATTCAGCAAAAACACAGAGTTGGTTTGAATTTTTAGGGCTTATAGACTGAATGCAAATACGCTTCACGGCTCTCTGTGTGTGCATGGAGCAGTCAGCTATTGCAGAAAGTCTAGGACCCATTTACATAAGTCAAAGGAAACTATATGTAGGAATAAAGTCTAATAAAATAGTAAAATATGTGCATTTAAAGTCTGAAGGTGAAGGCTTAAAGCAGTTTTGGTCTCATTAGCTATGTGTTAATCGAGGACCTTGGACAGAATTGTTTGTTGTGTTTCCTGGGTGTAGCTCTGCAGAGGTCCCGTTCCCCTGAAGCTTTTTGTGGGGGTTTGCATACGATAACCTTCTGAACAGTTTGTCTCCAGGATGTGTGGGCTCTGCAGAGATGGTAGCTGCCCCTTTAGTGACCCTAGACCTGCACAAGTCCTGAATGGAGGGAAGGTCCGCCCGGATGATCCTGAATAACAGCCGTGTAGAAGACAGCTTTGAACTTTTTGCGTCCTTTGGGCATTTGGAATTGGCCGGGCAGCTCCTCGTCTCCGATCTCATTCAGGATGATCATGGATCGGACCTCAAGGTGTGACCATGGAGATTAGGGTGTTTGGTTTGGAAAAGCTCAGTGTCTCATCTTTCCTTTTGTAGATCATGTGATTCTGTTGGCGTCATCCAGCTGTTGTAAACCTGAAACAGTTCCAGGCAGGTCAAGGGTCAGGGTCCGCCTGAAGTGGATCAGTTCAGGTGTTTTGGTGGCTTTTTGTTATGTTACAGCAGGATGAATCAGGGCTTCGTCTGCGTTGCTCCTCCTGTGGAGGAGAGGTAGGCGAGTCCTCAGCCGTTGTCCTGAGATTTGTGCAAAATATTAAGATTTAAAGACATTTGAAATGATCGTCCAAAACCTGTTGGACGGATCATGGAGACTTTGAGTTTTATAATCTAAATTTCATTAAATTTTATACAAATCAAAAACTACAACTTTTTAAATTGTGGTGGTTAACATTTTGTCGTATTAAGACAGTGATTGTGTTTGAGTTATAATTAGTTGACCAAAAACACAACAGAGAAGAGGAAGAATTAAAGGGAGAAAGACCAACATCAGCAGGTCCAGAAACATTAAATGAATGATCTGTTATCTATATTAAATTATTGGATCATAGCTGATTTTATGTTATAATTAAAACAAAAGCAGCATTCGGAAAGGGACAAAAATACACATAACAGCCTTTCTGCTGTTTAGCTGATTTATTAATGAGGTTAGTATTCAACCAGTAACAGTCTGGAACTAAAGTCTTTGTCTCTTGTTAATTAGAAGCTGAAACTTTGAGAAGCTCTGGCCTCTTTTATCAAATCTTTCTTCATTGTGTTTTTTTTCTTTTTATGACTTAATCCAAAGTTTGAACACCTAAATGCTGCTGAGTTAACTCTGTTAATGAGAGCAACACAATCAGCTTAGACCGCGTTTCACATTCAGCTCAGAACAGAATAAAAATGAGGACTGCTTTTTATTTTGACAGTTCACTTCCTCTTATTGGCCAGTTAATTTGCATATTAGCTAAACATTTAGCTTGAAACTGTGACATTTAAAAACCAATAAAGAAAATGGTGGAAATATGAACCCGGATTTTTTTTCCTCTTAGGTCAGGCTAAATAATCTAAATTATCACTGTTAATTTTTGACATAGGATATTTATGAAAAGTTGAGTGGAAGGAAAAAGTTTGATGGGAAAAGGTGCACCAGCACCAAGGATAACAGCATCCTTGAGGGGACTGTTAAGTAATATTCCTAAAACCAATTTGGGGAAGCTTCACAAGGAGTGGACGGAGGCTGGAGTCAGAACATCTAGATCCACTACGCTCAGAAAGATCCAGAATACAGGCATAATATTCCACATGTCAAGCCTTCTTCTGCTGAGGAGCTAAATGGAGATGCTGATTTCATTTCCAGCAGATTTGGCCCAGACTGCCAAAGGTACCAGAAGCTGGTCCAATAGCCATGGTCAGCTTTACTGGCCAGTAAACGGACCTAACCAGAACTCCATGGAGGTTCTATGGAGTATTGTCCAGAGAAAGATGACAGACACCAGAATCAATGAGGCTGACGCCACTGCATTAATTCATCCTAAAGGAGCCCCAGCCAAGTATTGAGCGCATAGAAATGAATGTCGTTTATAGAATCCTGACATTTCTGTTTAAAATAAAATTTTTATTGATCTGATATCATGTTCTTGTCATGTATTGGTAAATAGGACCCAAATGCAGAAAGTAAATGAGAATGTTTTATATAAAAATAAAACAAACACTTACACAAACTCAGGAGGCTCAAAAAGCCGCAGAAATGGCAAACTGGAACCAGGAAGGGAAGGTGGCCGGACAACAGGGAAGGCATGGACCAGGCGGGGAAGAAAGACGGACGAACCAGCGAGTAGTGACTGAATGAGAACCGAATATATACTGAGGAGGAGAGTGAAGAGTGAACACGGAAGGAGCAGGAGACCAATTAGTGAAAGCGGTTGCAGCTGAGAGGGAGTGAGCAGGTGAAACTAATTAGCAGCTGGGATGGAAGGTAGAATGGCTAGGAGACAGAAGACTCTAAAGAAACTAGAAAGGATAATAGGGCTAAGAAGGAATCTACAGGAAACAGTGGAGAACAGAAGGAAGAAATAAATAAGGACACTATCTAAAGAGGAATACTAATAGGAAGGAGGACAAAGGAGCAGAGGGTGAAAAACATCTAAGAACAAGGAGAAATATGGAAACCAGAAAGTGCAGAAATAACTAGTAAAGACAAAGAATAACTAAACACGATAATAGAACTAAATAAGGAAAATAACTAACAAAAACACCAACACCTAGGAACCATGACAGTTCTAACTTCCTGCGACACTGAATTTGACAAAAGCCAGACTCATCAACATGACTAAAAATAAAGGGTAAAAACATGTGACTCTATGTGTGATAGATCTAGATAATGAATGAGTTTCACTTTCTGAAATGAGGGAAAACTTTTTCACCATATTCTAATTATTTTGGAACTGTACAGGTGTTGTCTGGTCTCTCGTTGGTACCTCTGTGGGTAAACTGATGCACCGATAATCAGAATCTTACTGTAAAAATCAAAGAGTCTGAACAGAATTGGTGCAGCAGGTTAATTTGTTGCCTGTTAGACTTTATTCTTTTGATCCAGAGTTGTTGTAACGCAGGTACTGAGGGAACACTGGGAAGTATCATTGTGGACACTTTAATAGACTTCTTTGGAAGGATCTTTTTAGTATTAATTTCACAGTTGTGTAGCTGCAGGAGGATCTCATTTGTTCAGGCCAAACATGGTTGATGTGACTCTTTGACTCCCGGAGTGAGACTTGCAGAATGTCCAGCTTGGTGGCTGCCCAGCTAATTGTCCCTGAAATGCAGCATGACTTCAATTTTCTTATGCCAAATGATATTTCTCCCCAGTTCATCGGATGATGAGTTCAGTGATAGGAGCTGGAGCTGATGAGGCTTAAAAACCAGGTGGATTTCTGGGTCGTTAAGAACTTTCTATCTTCAAACGCGTGGGTGAATGTAATGGCGTCATATCAGGACCAAAAGCTGGACTTCTTTCAGGGTTAGCTCAGTCTTTTTTTTGAATATCACTCAGTGGAGAGGAACAGGGGATGCAATCACCTTGCTGATTAGATTAGTGGACTCAGGACTGAAAGTGTCGCTCGGCTGATTGAGAGAAACGGAGAGCGGGCCAGGACCTGCTGCTTCGGATCACATTAATTCTGCTTTAAGTGTTTCAGCCTGCAGCTTAGCTAGCACGTCTTCCCGGGAACGTCATTAATATGGGATGTCTACTTGTTGCCTGGAACATCCCAGCATGCAGCGGCTCTGGGGCTGATTAGTGACTGCGTTAGCTGCCTCCCAACGAGTCCAAGTCTGCAACGCGCCTGTCCTGGGGGCCCAGCATTATTAAAACGCTCATTACCTCGAGTTATCTCGTTAGAGTCGCCTGCGTGTTCAGGACTGCGGAGTTTAGCTGTTTATGCTGAAGGTACACAGAGTCAAAGCATCTGAGTGAAGCTGCTGCTGAGCATCGCTTTGTTCCAACTGAATAACAATAAAAGCTCTGAGGGCTGTTTTCTATCTACTACAGAGTGTGTGTGTGTGTGTGTGTGTGTGTGTGTATGTGTGTGTGTGTGTGTGTGTGTGTGTGTGTGGGTGAGAGTTGGGGTCCAAGCTCTGAAGAGGGATCAGTATCTTCCTGACAGGACTCCCACTGATGCTGGACAGTACAAAGAGCACAATCGGCTCAAATTGGACACCAGGGAGCTCTCAACCAATTAAGGGTGTGGTTGACCCATCAGTCAGGAAACGAACTCTAAAAGGAAAGAGAACAGGTCTGCGAGGCGGCCAGCTCAGAGTGTTAGGACGGATCTAAACAGAGCTAAATAAAAAACGAACCGCTGCGGCTAGGCTCACCGGGCCTCTGCAAAGTTATAGTTTTAACCCGACTGTATGCAGAAATGATGAACGTGTTTGTCCTGAGCTGTCAGTAAGTCTGTCATGTAGCAGACGACACAGATGGGACCCAAACTCATTCGTGCGCCTCACTGCTGCAGCTGTACACGCAGTTGGACCCAGAATCTCCACTGTATCAGCCAGAAAACAAAGGCTACGTTCACACAGCAGGCAAAAGTGCAACAAATCCGACTTCTTTAACCGTATGTGACCAATAAATGATTTTATTATGACATTCTGAACAGCACTAATTCAATTGAAATCAGACTCTGGTCACTTTCATATTAAATCGATTCATATCTGATTTTTTTTATGCGACTTCAGTCTGAACGGTCATGTTGCATTGAATCCGTCTTGGACATCACTGACACGAGACAGACGTCACTAATCTGCACCAGAGGGCTCTCTTTTTTTCTCCATGTCCTTCCTTGTCTAAATAATTTGTCGAAATTCTCTCGGTTCCAACAGTGAAGGAATTGACAAACTGCTGCAAAGAAATTAACATTGTTTGTCCGGGTTGACATGCAAGATATTCAGTCAAGTTAAAAATACAGTCAACGCAGCTTCAGTTCCTGAATACAGCCTCTGCCGGTTTATTACTTTACATACCTTCTCTGAGCAGGACAAAGCATCGATGACACACAGTTCTGTCGTCTTCAGTTACCCCAGCAAGACTCCCTCCCACACTGATTTTTATACCTACTCCGTGCGTCATATTGAAGCACAAACTGTCTGACAGTATCCAGATGTTTCCCCTCCACAACAACTTATCAACTCAACATTCCTCTGAGGAAACAAGTCCTCTTAGCCAAGGCTATAATTCAGCTGGGCCACGACTCAGGTCAGGCTGACCGAGCCTTTCCTCTACATAAACACAAAAATTCCGGCACGTAGCATTTTTGATGGGACCACCTCGGAATTGCAGTATTTACCACAACATTCCCCCCTGTGGTGCTCTCTAAAGGTGCGTTCACACCGAACGCGTTTGAAGCGTCAAGGGCATCAGGTTTATATGTAAAGTCACTGCAGAAGCGCGCAGACGCGCGTCAGGGTTTCTGCATCAAATGCTTTTCTGCCTCATTCGCACATCAAATTCGCGCGAATGAAGCACATAAAATGACACACGTTTTTCTGAAACGCGTCATTTTATGTGGTGCATTCGTGCGTGACACGCGTTTTTGCATCTGCCGCTGTAGTTGAAAAATCTGAACTTCGGCGTCAATTCGCGCCGCGTCAACCAATCAAGAGCCTGGTGACGTGGTGTCACGTGATGCTGTGACCCAGTTCACGGGGTCAGGTCCGTCAAAATTCATTCATTCAACATGAAGGAAATACTGATAACGGCCGTGGCTGATCACCCCGAGCTACACGACACCAGCTGCTTTCTCTACAGAGAAAGAAATAAAAAGGAGCTGCTTGGAGGAATATAAGTGAGGAGATACGGCAACCTGGTAAGTTCTTTTACCTTTTGAAAGTTTTCACGTTACTGACCCTGAGAACCTGCACAGGGTACTCTCCACAGTAAATAGAGAATGGAGACTCTCTCTTCCAATGCTAGATCGACAGCTACCATCTTGCAAAAACAGCATCTGGCACTAGCTCCTCCCACAAGTTGTGTATTTCTGGCTTGACGCGTGTCGAGGTGTGAATGTTGAAGCGTCAAACTTTGGCGTGCGGCACGTTTTTGACGCTTTGGTGTGAAGAGCACCAGAAATCTAATTAACAACTTTTAAATGTGAGTAACATATATACCTGTGAATGATGAATGAAAAACAAGAAACGGTGGAGGTATGCTAACACCTATATGAGATTAGATGTAACCTGGATAAATATTGAAATAAACATAGTCAATCCTATGCCAGTGGTGATTCGTTGTGTAGAGTCGAAAAATCTGTCGGCTGTTCTTAAACAGGACAAATACTCTACACACCCCCCGGCCCAGGCGACTACCTTATTTTTGACAATCTTACGGCACACCGTATCACCTTAACCAACATGAGGAATCATCTTGACTCAACTTAAAATATGGTTAAATGCAAACATGGATAAATTCTAAATAAAATACAATTACATGCATGTTGAATTACACTTTAAACATACTCTACGTGCGTTATATAGGAATGTTAAAATTTCACTATTGTCCATATTAAATGTGATTATGAAAATGTTTCAATGTCCCGATTGTCCACAAAAATGAAATGTAGCCGTCGTTTGTACTTCCATGAACAGAGAGCGTTGTGTGTGACGTCTCGTCATGGGGGCTTTAGGGCTGTGAAGCGTTCACACGGGAGCATGTTTGCTGTCACATTTCAGTTAAAGTGTGAACAGCTCCACAAAAGAAAATCGGAATTGAGCGTTAAGACCTGCAGTGTGAACGTAGCCACAGAAAGTCTGTTCTGTTTCATCGTTTGCATCCACCTTAAATAAGGCTCTGTAAACTGCTGCTCTGGAACCACATGTGCCTCTTCAAATTCTCCATTCTGACTCTTAGCTACTTTGAACAAGAAGGATCCAGAACTGAAGAAAGCTGTGATTAAAAAGGCAGTAGGAGAGGTTGGCTTTAGCAGTTTGTCACAATATCTCCAACAGAACCACGCTGACGATGCAACGGGGGTTTAATAAACATCTCATTTTATGTAGTTTAGTTGCAAACTGCATAGTGAAAAAGTTGGTAGAACTGTTGCCTTGCAGCAAGAAGATCCTGGGTTTAAATCCAGCCTAGGGTCTTTCTGCATAGAGTTTACATCTTCTGGGTTCTCTTCAGGATGCTGCGGTATTAGGTCCAAAATTAAGACTGTTGCTCACCCAGCGGTGGCTACTTCCTTGCCACATGAGACTACATCTATCTCGAAGCCAGCAAGTTATTCAATTCAGTTTTATTATAAAGCGTTAATTTACAACACACCATCTCAAGGCACTTTACCAGAAAAATCATTTCAATTCAATCATCCATACATTCCAATTAATCCTTCAGCTCATCATTGCAATCAGTTTAAAAGTTTTCTATCTAAGGAAAGCCAGATTGCATCGAGACATTGACTTGCAGCATTCACTCCTCCTGAACCAACATGTAGCGTCAGCAGACAGTCGCCTGCGTTTTGTTGTTGAATTCACAGCAATCCCTCATAGTGAGCAAGCATGTAGCGACGGTGGAGTGATCTGATTAATATGCCGGCACCTGTAACTGAGACGGAGACGCTAGTGGCTAGCATGCCACATCCTGCCCCCTTGTAAATCTCTGTCTGGCCGTATGGTTAGAAAAATGTTGGAGTAGGGGACATGATCCTTGCCCGTTATGATGGATGGAAGAGATGTTTTGAATTTATCCTTCTCTCTCTGCATCAATGAAGCCTCGTTTTCAACTCCTCTGGGATTTGAGGTCTGAGTTCAGGTGTTATTTAAGCTTTGAGATGCTAATCAGCTGCAATTTATGCACCAGAGCAAACCAAACCTTTATCTGATTTTTATTAAATGTTTAAAATGTTAATTCTGGCGAATAAAGAGAGCATCCGCAGATGAAACACTAGAGAACATCCTGAAAACTGGAGGTGACACCACTGTTCTTTTGCAAAACGTCTTTTTTTAATCTACATGCATTTTATCTTAATTCTTGATGATCATCTCTGTTTTGGAGACAAACAAAACCTGTGCCTCAGCGTAATCTGGATCTTAATCTGGATTTGTTTCTTGGGTAGCCGTTCGATAGGTTCTGTGTTAGTCAGAGGTGATCTATCCTGTTATTTTCTGGATTTAAAAAAACCCATCCATCCTTAGGCGCTGACTGTTTGCCCTTTCTGCCCTCAGCTTCACCTTCTCTCCCTCCTCTCATTAAATCCTTTCTCGACACATCGGTTCCTCCCCATTAGCTCTCAACTTGCTTCTGGAACTTTCTTAACTCAGAAAATATAAAGTTTTTCCATCTCTCTCCTCCTCCTTGTCTCTATTATTCTATCTATCTTTCTTTCTTTCTTAATCCCCCTCTCCGTCTGTCTGCTGCACCCCTCTCAGAGGAGATATTTGCACCAGTTTTAATTCTTCTTGATCTCGCGGCCGACTCCCTCTAATTCTCTGGCAGATTTCTGTGCCTGCAGGACAGATTCTCACAGACGTCGTTTTCGCTGTCAAGACTGAATTCTGTCAGATATCTCATTATTTATTTATTTTTGGATGCTCTTAATATAATATTTGTGCTGCAGTAAAATCAAATCAAATCAAACTTTATTTATAAAGCGCTTTTCATACAAGAAGTTGCATCACAAAGTGCTTTACAGATTAAAATGACCCCACATAAAACCACCTTCCCTTCCCTCCCCCACAGATTCAAAAGCATGGTCACAGTTATACCCCCTCTCCCTAACCCAACTCCCATGCACACACACAGTTAAAAGAAAAAGTAAAACAGGACATTGGGCCGAGTGTAGATGAACCATGCAAGGAAACGCCATTAGAGGAGCCATCTGCCCCGGTAGCGGTAGACTAACAGCAGCAGCCGAGGCACCGACACAGGGCGCCCAGTGGAGGCAAGGCCAAGACCCCCACCTCCACCCAAGCTCCACCCGGAGAGCACCCAGGCAGCTACAGCCGACCACCGCTCCCGGGGCAGAGGGCTCCCACAGAGGAAACACTGGAACGGAGATTAAGATAAATTAAAGTATAAAAAGAAACGGTAAATTAATGTGCTAAGATTAAATAGTAAAACTGATAAAAATATAATCATATAAAACATCCAGAGCAATTAAACAGACAGTGATAAATAATAATCAGTTAAAAGCTAAGCTAAAAAGGTGATTCTTGACCCTGCTCTTAAAAACATGAACGTTCTCTGCGGCCCTGAGGTTCTCTGGCAGCCTGTTCCAGAGGTGAGGGCCATAAAACTGGAAAGACGCCTCGCCATGAGTGTGTGTCCTGACTTTTGGGGTGACAAGGAGACGGCTGCCAGAGGAGCGCAGAGATCGTGAAGGTTCATACGGTAAAAGGAGTTCAGAGAAATAAGAAGGCCCAAGACCATTAAGACACTTAAAAACCATTAAAAGAACCTTAAAGTCGATCCTGAAATGTACGCGGAACCAATGCAATGATTTTAAGACCACTGTAATGTGCTCCCACCTCCTGGTCTTCATCAGGACACGTGCTGCTGAATTTTGTAGTAGTTGTAAACCTGATATACTCTTTTTGGGAAGACCAGAAAGCAGGGCATTACAGTAATCAATTCTACTGGAGATAAAAGCATGCATCAGTGTCTCCGTATTGGCCCGAGAGAGAGAATGGGGCGGACTCTGGCGATGTTCTTTAGTTGATAAAAACCTATTTTAGTGATATTTTTTATGTGAGGAATAAAAGTCAGCTCAGAGTCAAAAATCACGCCCAGGTTCTTCACTTGTAAAGAGGGATTAAAAGACAGTGATTGTAGTTTTGGTAAAAGTTTCTCTCTCTGAGCCTCAGGACCGATGACTAAAACTTCAGTTTTATCCTGGTTGAGCTGGAGAAAGTTTTCTGCCATCCAGGATTTAATGTCTAAAATGCAGTTAAAAAGTGCATCCATTGGCCATGTGTCATCGGGAGACATGGAGATGTACAGCTGTGTATCATCAGCATAACTGTGAAAGTTAACTCCATGTCTCCTGATGACGCTGCCAAGAGGGAGCATATAAAGGTTAAAAAGCACTGGGCCTAAAATTGAACCCTGGGGCACACTTATGTTCTCCAAATGGGCACATGATGATGGGGGTCTGGAACAAAACAGAAACGAGCTTCCCACGATGTAGGACCATTTAAACACTGTGATTTGATTGTTCGTTCATTCGTCCATCCATCCATCCATCCATGAGGCTGGGGCACCAGCCTACCCAGAGAAGCCCACACTTCCCTCTCTGGGCCTGGTACCGCATACTCCCCGAGTAACACAACTGGACTCCTGAAGGGAGACGGTCGAATGCATTCTCCAGTTTGTCAAACCCCATGTTGACCAGTTTGGCGAACTCCCATGCACCCTCTAGGACCTGGCTGAGGTGCAGAGCTGGTCCAGTGTTCCACTACCAGGATGTAAACCACATTGTTCCTCTTGAATCTGAGGCTCAGCTGCCCTGTGGACCCTAGTCTCCAGAACCTCTGAACAGACCTTACCAGGGTGGATTAGGTGTGTTCCCCCTGTACTTGGAACACACCCTGTGGTTCCCCGGGGACCACCACCCTCTTCTGCCAACCCAGGGGAACCGCCCTCGATGTCCATATGATACACACAACGGCGTCTTCACAGGTCTGCCTAAAAAGTCAATCAGACATCTGCAGCTGATCCAGAACGCTGCTGCTCGTGTTCCTCACTAGAACCAGGAAAGTAGAGCACATCACCCCAGTTCTAAAGTCCTTACACTGGCTCCCTGTAGCTCAGAGAATAGACTTCTAAATACTTTTACTAGTTATCATATGTATCATAGCAACACATATGTATCATATGTGTTGTGTGTGCTTCTTGCTTTATTGCTGTTTTTACTCAATCTAAATTGTAATTTTATGTGGAAAAAAATGCTATCGTGCTCCTCTTTCAGGATGCCGAAGTTCGTCAGAGGAGTGGGGGGAAACAACAGTATGGCGCAGTATTGGGGCCAAAATTAAGACTACTTCCCTGCCGCAGGAGGCTGTATCCATTCCGAAGCCAGCAACTGATCTGACTATTGATAGGCCGGCATCGGCAACTGAGAGGGCGACAGTTCACTAGAGATCGCATTAGATAGGCTGGCAATAGCAATGGATAGGCTCACCACTAGCATTCCTAGGCTAGCCACCTGATTTATTAGACATGTTCTTCTTCTTCTGACTTTATTGCGGTTGGCAAACAACTAGAGGTGTATTACCGCCACCTACTGGACTGCCATGTGGACTGGAATAGTTTTGATGATGATTTTAATAATGAAGTTTTAATGATTTAAATCTCACTTGCGTGTTACTCTTAAAAAAATCACAATATTGTGTTGAAAGTTATTTCCCCCTATAATTCTGTAAGATTTAATTAATCCTTAACTGAACACTAATTATTTTGCTCAGATTTGAGTAGTTTCCATCCATCCATCCATTTTCCATACCCGTCCATCCTATGTAGGGTTGCGGGGCGGCTGGTGCCTATCTCCAGCAGTCAAGGGGCGAGAGGCGGGGTACACCCTGGACAGGTCACCAGTCCATCGCAGGGCAACACAGAGACATACAGGACAAACAACCATGTACGCACACACTCATACCTAAGGGCAATTTAGAGCAACCAATTCACCTAACAGTCATGTTTTTGGACTGTGGGAGGAAGCCGGAGTACCCGGAGAGAACCCACGCATGCACAGGGAGAACATGCAAACTCCATGCAGAAAGACCCCAGGCTGGGATTTGAACCCAGGACCTTCTTGCTGCAAGGCAACAGTGCTAACAACTGCACCAATGTGAAGCCCTGAGTAGTTTCCTCTCCTTTTTATTTTATTTTATTTTTGTTTTTTTACTAGACCTAGTTTATCCACTAGAAAGAAGAAGGTGAAAACAGCCACCAACTACCAGTCATACTTTTAATTTTACTACAAAAATTACAGTCATCATTAATGATTCCATTCAAATTCTAAAAAAATTAAATAATAATAAAAATCTGTATATTGCTTTTGAATATCGATACAAAATTGTGACATAAAATATCGCGATATATCGTCGTATCGATATTTTCTTACATCCCTAAAAAATACCAAAAGTTAGAAATAGATAACAACATGGGGATGGGGGGAATGAGTGGCCCTGGTGGAGGTCTGCGCTCTGAGAGCTTTCCTAGCAATTTATGATATACAAACGTCTGGCCTCTGATTGGCTAACAGCAATGCGACTCTCATGCTGCCTTCGAACAAATAACTAACTAACCTTAACCTACATTGCTGGTTGTGTTCCAAAACAAAAAGTTTCTTCCTCAGCTTGTCTTTCTTGGGTAAAAACATGCAACGCTGATGTGTTATCTCCACAAATAACACAAGCCCGAACATGTTCCGCCATGTTGTCGAATTGCTAATGGTTAGCCTTCACTAGCATAGAGGCACTCTGCTCTCTCCTGGCCGTAAAATCATGACAGCCTTCCCCTGGGCGGTCGCAAGCTAAGTTGGGCGTGGCCATGAATACTAATTTTCTCTGTGACGTGGAAGAAACTGGCTTTTTCTGACTCGTTTTTTGCCGTCTATTTCCTTTCTGTTGCTGATGCAGGCAATGGGGTTTGGAGAAAATGTTCACGTGCAGAATGCATGTGCAACTCAGAGTGACTGATTTCAGATATATTTCAGAAAGAGCAAGTATTACACGGTTTCTCAGTGAACAACACTTTTAAGGAAATCTAGTTGAATTGAATCCTTTTTAACCACCTCTGTGACCTTGGCACCAGAGATTGGTGCAACCGACCTGAGTTTCCCACCTGAGGTGCCGCATGGCGGACCTGAATCCTCATTCTCCATGGCGTCGCTGAGCCACACTCCGCTTAGACCCCCGGTACCCATCGGCTACTTCCAGGGTCCCACATGCCACAAAGTCCCAATAGGAGCCCTACTTCAGCTTGACAGTATCCCTTACCTTGGGTGTACACCAGCAGGTTCGAGCTCTAATTGGATTTTGTTGTTTCAACATGATTTTAACAAAGTCTCCTTTACTACATTTAACATGTTTGGAGGGTTTAAAGGCTTTGGATTAGAAAGTGATCAAACTAAAGTCGGAACCCAGAGCTGATTTTACGCAGAGAGGACATTTCAAGGATTCTTCTTATTTTAAATCACGTTGTGCAACTAAATGTTTTATTTTAGCCAGACTGAGATAAATATTAAATGTTCAGCTGGTTATAGAACAGCTTCATCAGATTATTTTTAATAATTAGAGGCGGTGAATGACTCTTACTCTCTCTCTCTGTGCAGTTGAATCTGCTACACTGGTCACACTGACACAAACAGCTTCTGAAAACTCCTTGGCGGGTGCAGAAAGCCCATCAGACGGTCTCAAGTGAGACAATTATAAGTTCTATCTGAAGATTTGCCGCCTGTCATGGTGGCGTACCGAGTCGAGCTCCGGGTGGTGTGTGATTGTGCATCACACCCACAGACACGCCTTGCACTGCTGAATAACTAACCGTCTGATGCGAGATGACGTTTTTTTTAGATAAGAACACATAGGGTGGTTTGCATCCCCCCTTCGCCTCCGTCGCCCCCCTGCACCCGACACACTGAGGTCCCCCTCGGTTAAACTGCTCCAACTTCTGGGAGCTGATTTCCAATTGCTGCCGTGTGCTTCCAGTGGGAGTGTCGAAAAAGGTTAATGAATTCAGTGGTGTAAGGCACTGCTCCTCTTACAGTGGGCACACAGAGGGCTGCACCAGCATAACGATGAGAGCCCGGCTCCAGAGGAGGCTGTCGCTGCCCCCTGAAGGTGGAGGCCTGCAGGTGCAGCGCTTGTTAAGTGGGCAGATGAACGACAGCTTCCTCCCCATGATTCCTGACACTCGGCTAAATTTCTGCTTTTTGGGTGAATAATTACAGATTAGTGAAGAAAGCCGAGAGGCTGATTTCCATTCAACTTCATTAATAACTGCAAAAATTATAACAAATTTAGATAATTGTCAAAAATATTTACAGTCAGCATTACCAGCACAGCTGGAATAAACAAACAGAAATGTCACATTTGCATATTTCTTCATGTACTTTGAACAATTTATTTAATGTATTGGTTTCAAACATAATTTAATATAAGATTAAACATATAAACACTCATTGGGGTTACAGTAGAGACTCATCTAGGCTCATATATAGAAAATATTAGTAAATGTGAATAATAAATCCTAAACAAAGTCATTTATATTGGAATCAAATAAAAAAGCAGATATAAGAACAGATAAGTGGGTGTTAAATAAATAGTTTTTGACACAAACTACAGAGAACCTGCATTTATATTAATATGTTAAAAATATATTTGATTATTTTTATATTTTATATTTTATATATTATAAAAATATAAATTACACACATTTTATATTAGATATGTATGTTATTCTAACCAGTCAGGCTGATTTATTACATGAAATAAATAAATTAAATACAGACTGTTCTTTAAAGGGAGAATGATTAACATTTACTGTGTTTTAAAATAACAAATTTTTTGAATTGTTGATTATGAATGAAAGGGAAGTTGTACAGTGAACTTTCCTGAAACTTACTGAATACCTTCCAAAACCTTACAGGGTTCTTTCTGGAAAATTTTGGACCTTGAAGTGTGTTTTCTGGAAATTATTTTTCAGTTCTGGAAAGTATTCGGTTGTGAATCAACTCAAATAGACAGAGAATGAGTTCCAGGAAGTAGCCTATAAATTCTTGTAAAGTAACCTGTGATTCTTGGGAGAATGCACGTTCCTAGAAAGTAACGTAATGTTTGGAACAGTAACCTGTAAGTTCCAGGAAGTAGCATGCACATTCTGGGAAGGTACCCTGTAACATTGGGACAGCAACCTGAAGGTGCTGGAACTACAGTGGACCGCCGCCTGTTCACGGTTCTGTTCATGGTTCAGGACTCGCTGATTTTTCTGTGGAACGCAACTAATATATTTGCGAAAACCCGCCTATTCAGGGATTGTTCCTTAAAACATATCTAAAATTTTTTTACAGAAAATGCAGCTTGGGAAGCTGCAATACTGAGGCATTATAAGATGATAAGCTTGACACGCTATTGGCTGGAGAAGCAAGCCAATCCTGGAGTGCAATTCTTTTTCCTTGGCACCGATTGGCTGAACCCCCAACAGCGAAGACAAGGAAGACTGTAGATATTATCTTCTGTGGTAATATGAACAGCTTCCACTGTGTGTATTAATGCATATTATGGTATATTTGGTGTCTAAACTATTAAAATAGACAGAATTCAAGAGAAGGACTCAAGTATTTGTGGATTTCAGCTATTCACAGACACACAGACCAATCGATCAACAATTTCCAGAAAATAAGCAGTATGTTTTTTAAGAAAAAAAACTGCAAGTTCAGAAAATTGCATATACAGTCATACATCTTAGTCTGCAACAGTTATCTGAGTCCCTTGAAAACTACACTTTAATTTTGGGAAGTGACCTGTTAGTTCAGTTAAGCGTTATATATTTGTTTTAAAGTAACTACTATGTTCTAAGTTCTGCAAAGTGTCCTGTTATGTCAGGAAAATAACCTTGAAATACAAGAGAGTAAATTTTTTTTAAAAATCCCGTAATCTGTTGGAAGTGAAAAAGTATCAGTTGTCAATGACAGAGGTCAAAGGTCACCTATAGGTCTTCACTCACTGTAGCTGCTATTTTGGCCCATTCCTCCATGCAGATCTTCTCTAGAGCTGGGATGTTTTGGGGACTTTCATCTCCCTCCACAGATTCTCTATAGGATTGAGGTCTGGAGACTGACTATGACACTCCAGGACCTTGAAACGATTTTTACGTCGCCCCTACCACTAACATCTCTGAAGACCATTGCTCCATACAGAGTCTCATCACATCTCATCTTGCGCCTCATCTGAGGTCACATGTTTCTGCTCCCTCAGGTGGACAGCACACCTGTTCCTCATTCTTTTTCTCCCATATTTTATTGGTCCGCTTTATGGGATTCTTGTATCTGTGTTTAGTCAAAGATTTCACAGAGTTGTATCAAATAAAAATATTAAGACTGAACTTTTTCCCCAGGAAAGCTAACAGCCACGCCTCACGGTCAACCAGTGAGTCTGTTTGGACCATAAATATAAAAGCTTTCACAAAGTATAAGAACATTAGACATGCTTTGGAAAAAAAGTTATATGTGAGGTTGTTCTTAATATAAAATAAAAAATTAAAAAAATCCAGCAGTTCTGTGATCAAATTTTGATGAAGAATTTCATATTTCTCAGGAGAAGATTTGTTGAACTTTCATCCTAAAAATGGTTTACAGAACAGATGCAAACAGAAACATTAATAAAAGGTGATTATTAAAACTAGGGTTGTACTGTTGTTGTGTCATTAACGAGAATAAGCAGATGTTGAAATAAATCTTTATTACTTTTATTGTACTTTAATTAGAAATAAATGAATAGAAGCTGATATTCTACTTCTCATCAAACTGTGTTTATGAAAAAAATAAATGAAACTTTTTATAGTTCATAAATAATTTCAGATAATGTTTTTTCATTAGCTTCTTTCTCCTCATTAAACATTTCTGGTATGAAGACTGTTTTTGTCGCTGCAGCCATGTGTGATGAAACCTGATCGTTTATTTTGGAAGCAAATATTAAACTCTAACAGAAGCCTTGTTTTGTCATATTTACCAAGGATTAGACAACAAGCAGTGAGCACTACTACCCTGAAAACATCCTTCTACACCCTCTGCTTAGTAATCTGGGTGCAGCAGCACATGCAAATTCAGCAGCCAGCAGTGGAAGATAAAAGCAAACGGCTCAGAGAGAGAAAGAAACAGTTTAAACACGCCACAGCGCTCGTGTTTGCACAGATATCTGCGTGAGAGAGAAGCGGGGAGGATTTGCTGCATCTTGAGCTACATCTAAACAGCTCGACAGAAGGAGTCGGCGGCGAGGGACCTGAACCAGTGACCAGAAACAATCTCCCAGCAGGCTGCATGTTTCTGCTCTTCCTCCTCCTCCCCTTACTGCCTGCTTGTAAATCACAGCCACGTGCAGCGTGTCACTCCACAGCCGGCCAACGGTACATCAGGTGGAAGAAAATCCAATTTATTTGATTGGGACATTGTTTGCATAGCGTGCACAGTGGCTATTACCACTATGATTAAAACAATTATTCCAAATCCTTTCCTATAGAACGCCAGCAGAGCGGAAACCAAATTACTGGAGACTGCTGATATATTTAAGAATGCATCTTTGCTTTTCATTCCATGAGGTTGTTTTAATTATTTTCTTGTGCAGCATCATCATGAAGACACCAAAACAGAATGTGTATGTGTGCAGGTTAACATTCTGGATCGGGTTTTCAGGCCATGCAGATTTACATAGTCCATCATTTTTAATATCGATGTGGTTGTGGGCTTTGGGGAAGTCATTCCAGAGGCTTATCCAGTGAGATTTCAAGCTGCAGGCACGGAGCAGCCTTCTGGAGAAAGACCGGAGCACTGTACCAATGATCAGGCATGGTGGTGGTAGCATCATACTGTGGGGCTGTTTTTCTGCCAGAATGATATACAAAATTCTTTAGCTTCACCTTAAATCAGCCTTAACACAGCTGGGTGTCCCATCAGAACCGGGTTTGAGCCGTAAATACGGGACAAAGTTCAGCCGTAACCGGGTCTGACGTATCGTTACAGCGCTACAATGATCTGATCCTTCTTAATCAGACTAACACCTTTCTATGACCACAGCATGTTGCTGAGACTTAATTTCTGGTTCAGGGTCCTCTCTGCGTTTCCGCAACAGTTAGAAAGTCTGCAGTCGCTCCTGCGGTCCGCACCGAGAGGAGAGGGATGGGAGTAACCAGGACGCACGGAGCATTCCTTATTTATGGAGCTGTGAGCGACATCCTGGCCTGGAAGAGAGAGGTCCAGCTCCCTCGCAAAGCCCCAGGCTGTCCTCCACCGAGGACCCCGACACAAACACACAACCACACAAACACCTGCGCCAGAAGGTCCAAAACGGCACCCGGTCAGAAATGCTCTTTGTCAACTATATTGAGATTTTACCTGGAGAACAGGAGGAGTTTTTTCCTCTCCCTGCAGGTTAACTTTAACAGCCAGATGTTTTGGTGTGAAGAACCAGAACCAGTAGATGCTAACTAAGAAGAACAGAAGAAACAAGGTTTGATTTGAATGTTAGAAAGGGTTCTGTCTGCAGTTTGATCCTCTGCTTTTTAAAGAAACCTCCTCCTGTTGGCCTTGGGTCTGCTGACTGCCCCCCCTACCCGGCATCACATGAAAGCCTTTGCTCCAATAGAGCTCCATAAATATTACAGCATCCAAACATGTTTGGCTAATTTACAGTTTTTCTCTTTCTCTGACAGCTCAGTCAACAAGCATCTGGGTGGTTTCCCTCCACATGAATAAAATATCACAATGAACAATGTGTGTGCTTTTTAAAGTTTCTCTGTGTGACGCTGTGTGGGACTACAGACAGAGGAGTGACATCTCTCACACAGCTTTGATTTTATCTCAGTAGTGCGTCAACGCTGGGCTTTATTCCCCCTCATAAAGCTATATATAAACTTCAAAGCAACAGTATGATAGAAATAAAATCCAGATTGTGCTTTCAGGACCGGCTCGTGCTGCAGAAAGTTTCAAATTTAAACATGCTTGTCGCAGCATTTACAGAGCACCCTGCAACACTATCACCAGCAGCTGTGACAACTGGAAACGCTTCCCCAGATCGAATGCTTTTAATGGAGTAGAGATTGTGTGTGTGTGTTGGTGGAAGAGCTCGCTTTGTTGGCGAGAGATCACTCCGGCGAGCGTCCGCCCGGCCTGTCAGCCGGGGAGAGGCGTGTAATAAGTGCCCCAAACAGGATGACAGCGCTTTTATACATCATGTAGGCCGATCGATAAAGGAAGAAAGTCGACACCTTCTTAAGAGCAGCACACGTCCCGAGGCTGGGGAGAGAAAGAGAGAGCTGGCCGCAGGTTCAGCAGGAAGATGAAAAGAGTTAATCGGCCGTTTGCTCGGGCCTGGAACATGAGAGGGATCAGTGCAGGAGTTTGATCCAGAGACACACATGCAGCAGATTCGCCCCGGGCGATATATTTTTCCAGCATTCAGAACCCTTCCTTTCATGTGCTGGTTGGGGGCTTCTGACTCAAGCTCTCAGCTGGAGAGATCACACCCGCACAGCTTGCAAATACAGAGATGGGGGGGTTAAACATGTATCAGCGCTGCCGTAAATAAACCGAAGGGAAGGCGACGTCTGTAACCTCAGTAGGTCCCAGCACTGGCACCAGGACCTATAAATAAAAAACAACGCTAGATGAAATGGTCAATGCGTTCATATGTGCATCTAAATGGAGCTATGGTAATAATGGAGCTAATACCTTAAAGCAACACTTAAGAGTTTTTTTTACCTTAAAATAATGTTTCCGAACTCGTGTCATTGGTTGATCAACTCATAACAGGGTGAAACGGCACTTTGCGGCCCTCTATCGGCCATAACAGCACTATGTAACTTTGGGTCGTCAGGTAGCGGTTTTGTAGTTCAAATGCGACTTGCTTTACGGCAGGCTTCACAAAAGCCGGTAGGTGCAGCGTCCTGCAAGGCTCTCTGGGTGGAGCGTCCTGCAAGGCTCTCTGGGTGGAGCATACTCTGCAGGTACATATAAATGGAAGATACGTAGCAGCAGGTAGCTTGAAGAATCGTCATCATGACGGAGCCGAAATTGTATTCATCTGTACACCGGTGTTCCGACTATCTGTGCTACCCGCATGCACATTTCGATGTTACGTCACAATTCGCTTACTCAGCAAATCTGTCATCAAGAATTCCTACCTGGAAGATCCATTTAGTCTGTTTTATTTCTTTGAAGTTTAGAGTGAGTTTTATTCAAATTATTTTATTACTGACTAATTTTTATTCAAAATATTTTAAGGCTTTCCTTAAACTACTAGTTTTAAGTTTACATGACAGCCCTTGTATGTTAGTTTCACTTCTGTGATATCGTTACACTGCATGTAAACAAGTCCCACTAATTAGAGTTGTACAGTAAATGCGGTGTATTTTGCGGGCTATTTGTGCTTATAATCATAGGCTACTACATTTTAATATTTTGGAGTAATAATAGGGCTACTAATATCTGCTCTACGTCTTACTGGCTTGGTATATATTCATTAGCTGCTTTACAAACTAATAACAGATTTCTGATCATGGTTTTTAGTGCATCTTTATGTGTTAGTTTTAGCTTTATATTAAACAGGTAGCATGTTCTGTGGATTGAAAGAAAAGTTTTCGTTATTCATCATTTTTTGCTATGTCAGACATTACTGCTAAACTGTCACTTCCATCCCGTCACTTGAAAAATATTTTCCGATGATTTTGTTTAACATCAAAGCTAACAGTTGTTGTTTTCGGCATGTAAACATGCTTTTCGAGGGGTAGCACCGACAGATGCGCTACGGTAGAACATTCTGAGGAGGTAGCACAGATCATCAGAACAGAGCTGTCAGCCAGATAATAAAGAAATTAGACCGTATCACGTTATAACAGGATAGTTTATTCTAGAAACGTGAAACTATTACGTTATAACGCCGTACATATGACATGCTGAAATATAGAAAATGTACCTGGGATGAAGACATTTGACACAAAGGCTGCCCAAGACGTGAAAATCTGTAACGTTAGAAGGTATCACTTGTAAATGTGAATCCCCTGGTGTAACCATAACAGATTTTACGACAGTAGTAGAAAACAATACATTTTTCCCAACTGTAGGGGGACCCAGAGAGCAAAACTTACTTAGTGTCGCTTAAACCAGAATGGAAGCCTTTATCCCAGCTCACATGTCGGATTGTTGAACGAAGTGTGTTGCTGCTCGTTCCGGTGTTAGGGGACTGCCCGGGTCAGTCATGGCTCCACTAAGCTGGGATGTCGTTTACAGTTTTCTAACCCCATTGTCTGAGTGTGTTAGCTCGATTAGGAGTAGGCCAGTTCGTTCTGACGCCAGCTGGACTAAGGTGTTTACTTGCATTTCAAAAGTCCGAATTTAGTCGGACTGAGGCAATAAATTGCTTTTCTCTTTTTGCATTTAAACACCCTGAGTTGGGCTGAAGAACAGAATTGTTTAACCCTCTGTTTAAATATTCATATGTAAATATCACATTAGATGATTGGCTGATTGGTAATGAGGAACATGTCGCTCTGCAGCACAGTGAGAAGATCAGCTCATGATGTCTGTTCACAGCCTGATCTTCTGCCACTTTTGTTCCAGAACACTTTGATAGATTATTCTTTGTTTCACTTCATAAGAACAGCCGGACTGAATGTGATTCATGTTCGATTATATACATTTCAAATATTTTGTTTTTAACAAGGAAATCTCTGGCCACCTTTAGGACCCCAGCTTGCTGCAGTACGCGTCTGTCTTTTATAGATCTGCTGTCAGATTTAGGAAGGTTGGATGTGAGCGCCCAGACATCGATTGGCGGCTGACGGCAGACGGTTCGAGCTTCATTCAGTTCTTGGACTGGAAATTTGAAAAGCGATGATAAGTTTGTTGTGTTTTTATCTTTGAGGAATCGTTTTTATGCTTTAGTTAGATGGGAGCTTTATTAAAAACACAGATGTGAATTTTTATCTCTGCTAAAACAGCTAATATCATAATAGTATGATGGAATATTTAAATATGTGAGCAGAGCATGATAAAAACAATCATAATATTCATTATTAAGATTATTTAAACTGAATGAGGAGGTTTCTCTGTTGTTTATGTTTCATTTAGAGGATTTTAATTATGTTAGATGAGATTTCATTGTTTTAATGTATAAGAAAAACTCCTTCCTTAACTAATGTTGAGTTAAATCCACATTTAATCACTAGAGACACAAATCTGAAGCGTTTCTGGATAAATTCCTGAAAACATTAAAATGACGGCAGCTGCAGATGTTTGCTTACTTTAACTTTCAGTCTTACAAATGAAAGGAGCATTCTGTGTTCAACCGGGGAAGTAAATTCATCCTGTCCTTTCCTTGGTACATATCTCTGTCAGCCTCAAGACTGCAGACTAACTCATCGTGTTGGCGCCCCCACATGGTGCCAGATAATAACTGCATGATCGAAATTGTCCAAAAAGTGACCAGCAGTTTTAGTATATGACAAATAAAAAGTAAGCTCCATCAGTATGCATCGTAGTATCTGCAGCTTTTTTCTGGTTTTCCTCAAATCCATGACTTATTTATAATAAATTCAACATGTTTCAGGCAAGCAAAAAACAAACAAATACATTCAACCAACATATCAAGTATAATAAAGTTTATGTAATGCACAAAAAAATGGACGCACTACAGTAAGTCTTCTTAATGATGATGTTTAAAGGTAAATTCAGGGTTTTATCTGCAGAACATGGAACAGGTTCTTCCAAAGATCGGGAGTAATTAATGTTCTGAAACAGATTCAGCTGATTGTGTAATGTTTGGTTTTGAAAGGAAGACCCAAATGCAGAAACACTGTGATAAAGATAACATATTTAATAACTGAATAAATAAACAAGCTTACAAAATCTGACTAGAGTACATAGGATTAAACTATCATTGATAGGGGAATATAGACGGAGGATCCAGCGGAGAACAGAGGAAACCAGATAGCTTAAATATAGAGAGGAGGAGTGGAAGTGACTGAGAAACCAGAGGACTAATTAGTGGAAACAAACAATAGCTGCAGAAGTTCAAACTAAATCTGAAAACATGAAGCTCTGGTATTCATTGGTGCTAGGAATCATAACCAACAGCTAAAATCCATGAATACTTCAGACCCTCTCTAAAAACTCTCATAACTACATATTTTATTAGTTTGATCACCAAGTATACCTTAACATGCATTAATATGCACTGTGGAAACTGTCTCGACTGCAGAAGCTAACATCTACAGTCTCTTGGGGATACAGCCAATCAGCACCAAGCAATGGCAGCCAATAGTGTTTCATCTCGCAATAGTATGTGTTGTTGGAGCTTCCCAAACTGCATTTTCTTTCAAATGTTTTAGTTGTGTTGCATTAAAAACAATCTGTGAACCTTTCCATGTCAATAGGCAATTTTTCATCAGAACAAACAGAAATCACATGTGGGGTGCCCCAGGGCTCCATCCAGGGGCCACTCTTGTTTAATATCTACATGCTCTCACTAGCCCAGATTATAACAACCAATAAGAGCCGCTACCATAACTATGCAGATGATACTCAGCTCTACATTATGATGTCACCTGGTGACTTTGAACCAGTCCAAACCCTAAGTAAATACATTGAGCAAATCAGTGGATAGATGTGCCATAACTTTCTCCAGCTGAACAGAAACAAAACTGAATTATTTTTGGACCCAAGGAGGAACAATCAACAGTCAGCACACAGCTTCAGTTAATCCAGCTAGAAACTACTGATCAGGCCTGAAACCTAGGTGTAGTAATGGACTCAGACCTGAACCTCCAGGGTCACATAAAGGTCAATAACAAGGTCAGCGTTCTATCACCTGAAGAACATCTCTAGGATTAAAGGACTGATGTCACAACAGGACCTAGAAAAACTCATCCATGCGTTTATCTTTAGTCGGATTGATTACTGCAACAGCGTCTTCACAGGTCTGCCTAAAAAGTCAATCAGACAGCTGCAGCTGATCCAGAACGCTGCTGCTCGTGTTCCTCACTAGAACCAGGAAAGTAGAGCACATCACCCCAGTTCTAAAGTCCTTACACTGGCTCCCTGTAGCTCAGAGAATAGACTTTAAAATACTTTTACTAGTTTATAAATCATTACATGGCTTAGGACTAAAATATGTTGAAGATCTGTTGTCATGGTACCAACCACCAAGACCACTCAGGTCCTCCAACTCTAGCCTACTAAACATCCCTAGACTCAGAACTAAACATGGAGAAGCAGCTTTCAGTTTCTATGATCCCCTTATCTGGAACAAACTTCCTGACGAGTGTAGAGCTGCTGAAACTCTGAGTTGTTTTAAATCATGGCTGAAAACTCATCTGTTTAGAGTAAAGGATTAATGTCATATATACAATATGTATTCATGCTGTATTGTTGTTTTTCATGCTTTATTCTGTATCATGTGTCGTGTGTGTTTCATGTTAAATTGCTGCTTTTAATTTCCAATTGTTACATCATCTGTTTTTCTTTATCACCAAATCATGTAAAGCACTTTGAATTACCCTGTTGTTGAAAGTGTGCTACACAAATAAAATTGCCTTGCCTTGTGAATAGGTGAATCATTTGGAGTCCCACAGACAAATCCATGGATGGGTGAATCCAACAGGAGGAAGAGGGTCCACAGTATGTTTATTTCTTTAAATGTAGCAGTGTGTGTAAAAATCAGGAGCTCTTTGTTGGAAATCTGGTTGCACATACAGTAAATGATCAGCTGCCATAGCGTGATGCCTCTCGTAGGTTCTTCAGATCCTGCCATTGATGGATTTTTAACCATTTTATTTTGACCTTATTATAAAATTCTGACTAAACTGGAAATTTGGCAAAGCTGCTTTTGTGCCCACATCTTCCGACAGAGGCCCAAGTGTTTTTTGTCTTATCATGATGAAAATATGGTATGGTTTGCCCCTTCTGCCTCTACTCACCCCTCCTGGAGGCAGCAGGAGGTGCTACAGGTCAGTTAAACAACTGTTCTCTGTTTCATGGAGAACCAACATGTTGTTCTTGGAGTTCATCTGTTTGCTTTTCTTGGATGACTGAGCTGAATTCCTCTCGGTCCAACATTATGTTTTCTTGTTGTTCTAGTGACTCAAATAAAACCCGACCGGCTGTAAATCAGCTCCTCCAACAGCCCTCCTGCTGTAATCCAGCCTGCAGCAGCAGCTGCAAACATCTGGCTCTGAGTAGCCTCTCACTGCTGTCATTTCATTGTTTTCATGCTCCTATCAAGCCCCTCTTCTCCTCTCTCATACCAGTCTGTCTCTCCCTGCAACAAAGTCATTTCATTGTCCTCCGGTGGCAGCTGCGGCGTCTCTGCAGAATAATGGCTGTTTGTGTTTAGATGCTGCTTGGCTGCAGGAATGCTGCTGCCGCCGCTGAGCCGTAGGTTTCATTAGGAGGAGCGCCAGATAAAATACGCCTCCGTGCCAGGGAAGGTGACTTTACACGAAAACAAAAACCAAGCAGCAGAGTTCTATCAAAACGTTCTTTATTTGCTTCCACACTCGTATAAAAAAAATCTGAGCTGCAAAGATATTTAAAAATAAATAAGTCAGCATAAATATTACAGTCAAGCTAAGAAAAACCAGGGTGTATACATTTCAACAGTGCTTTGTTTCAAAACTCAAACAGTCTTGCTGCTATAGTGCTGTACATAAATCTGCCTTTCTGTCCACTTCCACAGCTTCTCATCCTCTCCAGCATCCCGGCGGTTCATCATCTTCCCTCCCAGCGCTCCTCCGCCTTCTCTGTCATTCCCAGTCCCCCTCCCCACACTCAGAGTGGGAGCTTAGTGAAATATCTCGGCCCTCGGCATTCCTGAGGCTCCGGTGCTTCAGTTCTTGATGCACTCCATCTTACGGCTCCTGTCTTTGTTTATCCTTGGAAGAGTAGAAAAGAGAAAGTTGGGTTAGGCCAGAGGACTAATGCAGAACATCTGTGGGGCGAGTCATGTGGTGAAGTGTCATGGGGCTTGTTGAGCTGCAGAGAGATTTTATGATTTATGGGGGGGTTTGATTTCATTTTGCAGAGAAAATCTGGAAGCTTTTCCACAAAATCTGTTCCAGTTCGCTGTGAGTTAGAGCCACATCAACGTTTTTTAAACCATCGACTCTCAGCCATAACTCTGCAGCCGAAGCGGGACTCAGGGGGTTTTGTGTAGATTTAAATGTGCATAAAGGAAAATCTTTTAACTCACTTTTCCCAGCATTTGAAAATATCTTTGCCAAATTTTCCCTCTGGGTTAATGCACAGCTGATCCGTGGAGTTATCCAGCTTGATCCGAGTCACACTGATGGATCCAAAACAAGAAATCAGCATCAAAAACAGCTGAAATCATTAACGCATGAAGCTCTAAAAAATAAATCCCCAAAACTACTCACATCAGCTCAACTGTATTGCATGCAGGCCGTTTTTCAATCACTTGGAAATCTGTAATGTTGATTGTCTGGATTCTGCTGACTTTTGGACATCTGCAGCGTCCAATCACGTAAGAGGCTGGAGGAGAAAGTTCAGAAATTCAGATGTGCATAAAGAAACATATACCTTCGAAAATGTCAAAAAGGAAGCTTTATTAGTCCAAACTGCACTTGTTCTAGATATGCAGCAGCAAAAAGCAGAAATTGCAGAAATCCCATTTTAACTCACCTTGATAGAGCTCGATGCAAACAGCAGCCACAAAAACCAGCAGCAGAACACAGTTCCTCTGGGAGACGGCCATCTTCTGTCACTTGTTAAGAGAAAAGTCCTGAAAAATCCCTCAGAGGAGAAAGTTAGAGGCTGATCAGGATCCAGCTGAAGTGAGGGGAGAAGAATGAATCGCTGCTGAGAGGCTCCTCTGCTTTTATATTGAAGGCAGAGTGGGTTTTCCCTCCTCACATGCTGCTTCCCGTAAGGCCAGACCCTTAAAAATGCTCTGGAATTTCCACATTCACCACGGAGACGCTGGGAGTGAGCTCAGCACTCAACAATGGAGATAAAACTAATCATCACCACAAAACAACCAGGCCTGCATGGTTAATGGGTGTTAAACCTGAACAAGCTGATCACAAACCGAGATATTAAATCATTTTCACAAGGTTCGCTTAGTCACATCCTGTCAATCCAAACATTTAATAAACCATAAATGTTGGGATTAAAGACAGAAGATTTCTCCTGGTAAACAGGTGGTCTTAGTTTACACAACAAAAGTGACTCGTAAAGCCTCCAACCTGAAGGAGTTATACTAATAACAAGAAGAAGAAGAAGAAGAAGAAGAAGAAGAAGAAGAAGAAGAAGAAGAAGAAGAAGAAGAAGAAGAAGAAGAAGAAGAAGAAGAAGAAGAAGAAGAAGAAGAAGAAGAAGAAGAAGAAGAAGAAGAAGAAGAAGAAGAAGAAGAAGAAGAAGAAGAAGAAGAAGAATAGTATATATATATATATATATAAAACATTATAACCACTAACTTCTAACTTCAATCTATTTTACTATTTTATTGAGATTTTATGTTATCGACCAACACAAAGATGATGGTGGATGATTTGGAGGTAAACAGAAAAACGAGACATAAAAATCTGAAAAGTGTGGCATGCATCAATATGCAGAACCTTGAGCCAATCCTCTGTAGATCCATGTTTTCCTGCAGGTCTTCGGGTAATTGTTTTCATGTTTGTTGGTTAGAGAACATCTGTAAACAGATGGATTTGGGTCTGGACTTTGACTAGGCCATTGTAACTCATGAATTTGCTTTGATCTAAACCATCCCATTGTAGCTCTGACTGTCTGTTTAGGGTCTTCCTGTCCCTGTCCCTACTAAAAAGCAAACCTTCCCACAGCATGACGCTGCCACCACCGTGTTTCAATGTAAGGATTGTGTGTTCTGAACTGTATTCAGGGCGCCGTTGATGGTGGCAGCATGTTGGAGCAGCTCTGTTATGTTTTTCTAGACTTTTGATCATCATTTTTCTAACTGAGGCGTCGCTGTTTGGACAATTATTCCGTCTGGTTCTGGATGATATGCAGCTGGAAGGATTTTTGCTCTTACTATTTTACTTTCAGTCGTGATGTTTAATCGTGTTAACAAGGTATTGTTTTTATGACCAGGAGCAGCTGATTATCATCCCAGAAGCTCAACTAAAATCTGACCTATGACCCAAACCCCAGAGGAGTTGAATAGGAGGCTTCGTGAATGCAGAGCAGACGGCTCTGACGGCAACTGGAGATCTTGAGTCATTTAATTTCCCTCTGGGATATATGTACATATTTTTTAATTAAAGGGAGCTGACTTCAAATGAATGTTTCAGTTTTCAGATTTCATTAAAAAAAAATTTTTTTTTTTAAAGAAAAACATTGAATAATAGTGAGAGGAAATTTAAAGGGTGTGAATACTTTTATAAGGCACATGAAGTGGTAATGACAGCTAACTTTAACACCAGCAGTGATGCATAAACGAACCCGATCTCACTGTCAATAGGATAAAAATAGTTCTGAAACCTGGAGGAATGTTCAGAATTGGATGTAATTGGGTCCAGATGCAGATCAGCGATGGTTCTGTTAAAGATCTGATTTACAAGGAGCTGGCTTGTTAGAAAACTGGAGTAAATAACAAAATATGTGAACCAAGTTAAACTAAATCGAAACATTCTGCTCAATAAAAAAACAGCAATTTAACGTTCCCCTTAAAACATCTCTTATGACTTGTGGAGGAACAGGTTTTAACAAAGTTCTGCTGAACCAGCTTTACCCAACAGGACCGGCAGGGATCACGCTCTAAAGCTAAAAGATGTTACGGAAAAGCATTCCTAAACTCCTTAAAGTCGTCTGCATTCCTGGGCAGCCTTTCTGCTTGGTAACACTTACTGGCAGCCCCAGAGTGTGACGCTGCAGTGAGGAGGAAATGAGGGGAGGGGGGGGACACTCGGTCCAGATTCACTGGACAGCAGCACAACTGCACCTGTTTCTTTCAACATGCTGCAACAACTTCCACTGTTTATCTCCGCCCTCAGATCTGTTCCTGTTTCTGGGATTCAGGTCTGTGTCTGCATGTCCCGGCTGGTTCTGATCCCATTCATGATGGAGCCACTCACGGCGTGTGAACCTTTATTTTCCCATAACCTGCACAATAACCATGTTTCCCAACAAACGATCGCCTGTCACTCACACGCTCATCATCCCAGCACTGTTTAGAAAGCTTTTTTCCTCCTGTCTTTAAAATGGGCTTCTGTTGAGTACTTTCAAGCAGTCTGCGTCTTATTTGCAGTAGACATGAGTCAGAGGGGAAAATAAGTAAGAATAGGAGGTGTAAGTTAACAAAATACCTAAGCTTCCTGAGGAATATTCTGCAGTGTGGCTCAAGAATATGTTTTTCTTCATGTCAGTTGTGACTCGTGGCATGTTCCCAAAACAACATGGTGTCACGGTGTGACTTTTTCCTTTTGTTTCCGTCTGTCCTGTTGTCTGTTAATTGCCTCCAGCTGCCCCGTAATTCCCTTATTGTCTGTGTATTTAAGCCTTTCTCTTCCCTATGCTTTTCGCCTGTTTGTCGTCGTTTCTGTCATCGTCGTCAGTGTTTTTGCCGCTTTCGTCCTGTGATCCTTTCTCTTGGTCATCCCAGTAAGTCTGGTGACATTGAACCTCCTGAGTTTGTTCCCTGACTGGATTCATCATTAAAGAGTCTCTAGACTGCATCTCTGCCTGTCTGCGCTTCAGTCCGACCTCAAATCATGACACATAGGGAGAAAGAATGAGTGAATAAGGGTGAAAAGCACCATGCTTCTGGGGAAATGGAAGGAAATGCCGTATGTGTGAAGAGACAAGCAACAGGTGAGTCTATGTTTTATTTTCAAAATCAGCACTGGAACAGAGTGGTTTAGAAACATGAAAATCAGTTCTAATGAAAGTCATGTGGAGTAGGAAGAAGTCTCAGTGGAGAAGTGCTCCACTAGTACGACGTGAAAAAAGAAACAATGCTCCCTCGTTGTTTGCCATGGTTCACAGATGAACAAATCCTCCTGTGAGGGGCATCTGAATTGCACTGACTTGGCTAACTTCTTTACAGAGAGAATAAAAAAAGAGGGTCAATCTGCACATCAACATCAACTCCAGAACCAACACTTTGTCCAAATACAACACATGTAGAGAAAAAGACACTATTATATCAACTCAACCATAAAAACGTCTTTGTGTCAGACAACAGACAACTTTTCAGCAGAACAGACAGAAATCACATGTGGGGTGCCCCAGGGCTCCGTCCTGTGGTCCCTCCTATTTAATATCTACATGCTCCCCCTAACCAAGTTTATAACAACCAAAAATGGTATATACATCTGATCAGATCATGGTAAAACCAGAACTTTCTCCAGCTAAATGAGGAGAAAATGGAGGTTTTGACCTGTGCCCCATTAAATTTGTTATCTCCGATTACTGAGTACCTGGGCTCCCTTGCTTCTTACATTAAACTTACCATAAAAAGTTTAGGAGTTACATTTGATGCTAGCTTTTCCTTCCTGTAAAAAATATTGTCCGTTCTTGCTTTTTTAAACTTACGAGCATGGCGAAGCTTAGATCCATGATCTCTAGGGTTGAGATGGAAATGGTGATTCATGTTTTTATTTCAACTAGGATGGATTATTGCAATTTCATTCTGACTTGTCTTAGTAAGGGCTCCGTAGATCGTCTCCAGTTGGTCCAAAACACTGCTGAAAAACTCCTGACACGGTCCACAAAATTCTCTCATGTTACACCTACACTAGCTTCCTGTGAAGTACATGATTCAGTACACGGTTCTTGTCTGGACGTTAAAGGCTCTACATGGCAATACTCCATCATACACTGCTCGAGAAAAAAAAGGGAACACTTAACACAATGTATTTCCAAGTCAATCACACTTCTGTGAAATCAAACTGTCCACTTAGGAAGCAACACTGATTGACAATCAATTTAACATGCTGTTGTGTAAATGGAATAGACAACAGGTGGAAATTATAGGCAATTAGCAAGACACCCCCAATAAAGAAGTGGTTCTGCAGGTGGTGGCCACAGACCACTTCTCAGTTCCTATGCTTTCTTACTGGAGGACTGCCAGAGCCCTGCAAAATTATCTCCAGCAGGCCACAAATGTGCATGTGTCTGCTCAAACGGTCAGAAACAGACTCCATGAGGGTGGTATGAGGGCCTGACGTAAAGCACCCTGCGGTTGAAAGTGTGCTATACAAATAAAATTGCCTTGCCTTGCCTTGCCTTGATATCCACAGGTGGGTTGTTGTGCTTACAGCCCAACACCTTGCAAGACATTTGGCATTTGCCAGAGAACACCAAGATTGGCAAATTGGCCACTGGTGCCCTGTGGTTTTCACAGATGAAGGCAGGTTCACACTGAGCACATTTGACAGACGTGACAGAGTTTGGAGAAGCCGTGGAAAATGTTCTGCTGCCTGCAACATCCTCCTGCATGACCGGTTTGGCAGTGGGTCAGTAATGGTGTGGGGGGGGGGCGCACAGCCCTCCATGTTCTCGCCAGAGGTAGCCTGACTGCCATTAGGTACCGAGATGAGATCCTCAGACCATATGCTGGTGCTGTTGGCCCTGGGCTCCTCCTAATGCAAGACAATGCTAGACCTCATGTGGCTGGAGTGTGTGAGCAGATCCTGCAAGAGGAAGGCATTGATGCAATGGATCGGCACGCCCGTTCCCCAGAGCTGAATCCTACTGAGCAGGGCCAACACGGAGACACTGATGCTTTTATCTCCAGTAGAATTGATTACTGTAATGCCCTGCTTTCTGGTCTTCCCAAAAAGAGTATATCAGGTTTACAACTCCTACAAAATTCAGCAGCACGTGTCCTGATGAAGACCAGGAGGCGGGAACACATTACACTGGTCTTAAAATCATTGCATTGGCTCCCCGTACATTTTAGGGTCGATTTTAAGGTTCTTTTAATAATTTTTAAGTGTCTTAATGGTCTTGGGCCTTCTTATCTCTCTGAACTCCTTTTACCGTATGAACCTTCACGGTCTCTGCGCTCCTCTGGCAGCCGTCTCCTTGTCATCCCTAAAGTCAGGACACACTCATGGCGAAGCGTCTTTCCAGTTTTATGGCCCTCACCTCTGGAACAGGCTGCCAGAGGACCTCAGGGCCGTGGAAAACGTTCATGTTTTTAACAGCAGGCTCAAGACTCAACTTTTTAGCCGAGATTTTAACTGATTATTATTTATTACTGTCTGTTTATTTGCTCTGCATGTTTTATATGATTATATTTTTATCAGTGTTCTACTATTTAATCTTAGCACATTAATTAACTGTTTATTGTTATACTTTAATTTATCTTAATCCCCGTTCCAGTGTTTCCTCTGTGGGAGCCCTCTGCCCCGGGAGCGGTGGTCGGCTGTGGCTGCCTGGCTGCTCTCCAGGTGGAGCTTGGGTGGAGGTGGGGGTCTTGGCCTTGCCTCCACTGGGCGCCCTGTGTCAGCACCTTGGCTGCTGCTGTTAATTTACCGCTCCCGGGGCAGATGGCTCCTCTGATGGCGTATCTTTGCATGGTTCATCTGCACTCGGCCCAATGTCCTTTTTTACTTTTTCTTTTAACTGTGTGTGTGCATGGGAGATTAGTTTGGGGGGAGGTGGTATAACTGTGACCATGCTTTTAAATCTGTGGGGGAGGGAAGGGAATGTGGTATTATGTGGGGTCATTTTAATCTGTAAAGCCCTTTGTGATGCAACTTCTTGTATTCAAAGAGCTTTTTAAATAAAGTTAGATTTGATTTTATTTGAAAAATCATAAACCCAACAAATGCAACCCCAATAATCTCAAACAGTTACCAAAAGTCCCACTTTTCCTAAATCATACAGTCACTTCATCTCCAGTCACTATTAATATGGCACTTTTAAATGTTCGCTCTCTGCTAAACAAAACTTTCATTACCAACGATCTGATTTTAGACCATAATCTTGATTGATTATGTTTAACAGAAACATGGCTGAGTGCAGATGCCCCCTGTTGTTCTTACAGAGAACAATCTGCTGCTGCCGGTGCAGATGGCTCCTTTGATGACGTTTCCCTACCTGGTTCATCTGTACTTGGCCTAATGTCCTTTTTATTTTTGGTCTTGAGCATGTGTGCGCCTGGGGGTTGGGGGGAGGGGGGTATAAATGTGATCATGCTTTTAAATCTATGGGGGAGGGATGGGAATGTGATTTATGTAGGGTCGTTTTAAAGTCATTTTAATCTGTAAACCACTTTGAAGTGCAATTTTGAATGAAAAGCGCTTTATAAATAAAGTTTGATTGATTGATTGAAGATTAGTCTTCATAACTATGCAGATGATACTCTGCTTTGCATTACAATGTCACTAGGTGACGTTGAACCCGTCCAAAAGTTAAACAAACGCATTGAGCAAACAAATGGGTGGATGTGCCATAATTTTCTCCAGCTGAATGAAAACAAAACCAAAGTAATTACTTCTGGACCTAAAGAGGAACGATCAATAGTCAGCACACAGCTTCAGTTAATACAGCAAGACACTACTGATCAGGCCAGAAATCTGGGTTTAGTAATGGACTCAGACCAGAAACTTCAGAAACACATTAAGACAATTACAAAGTCACCCTTCCATAACCTGAAGAACATTTCCAGGATAAAGGAGGTCTTCTGGTTCAAGTCTACTAATCCTCCCCAGAATCAGAACTAAACATGGAGAAAAAGAATTAAGTTTTTATGCTCCTCTAATCTGGAACAAACTTCCAGAAAACTGATAAACTGCTGAAACCCTGAGTTCCTTTAAATCAAGGCTAAAATCATCTGTTTTGGAGCAGCCTTTGATCAATAATCATTGGAACATCGTTTATTCTAGTCTGGATTAGAGCTTTTTATTACTTCTCTGTATTGTAGTACCGTAATGTTTTTGGGTTTTTTTGTTTTTTTTATTGCGTAATTATCTTGTAAAGCATCTTGAGCTGCCCTGTTGCTGAAATGTGCCATACAAATAAACTTGGCTTGACCAGTGCAGCTTAATTCTTTACTATCAGTTAGTCCACAAAATGCCATTAAAAGCCTTCAGTTGATCCAAAATGCGGCAGCAAGAGTTCTGATGAATATTAAAAAGAGAGATCACATTTCTCCTGTTTTAGCTTCCCTTCATTGGCTCCCTGTTAAATCCAGAATAGAATTTAAGATCCTTCTTCTTACATACAAAGCCCTTAATAATCAGCTCCATTAGAGATCTAATTGTTCCATATATTCCTAACAGAGCCCTTCGCTCTCAGACTGCAGGTTTACTTGTAGTTCCTAGGATTTCTAAAAGTAGAATGGGAGGCAGATCTTTTAGTTATCAGGCTCCTCTCCTGTGGAACCAGCTCCCAGCTTTAGTCCGTGAGGCAGACACTCTGTTTACTTTTAAGGCCAGGCTTAAAACTTTCCTTTTTGATAAAGCTTATAGTTAGAGTGGCTAAGGTCATCCTGAGCTATCTCTGTAGTTATGCTGCTATAGGCTTAGACTGCTGGAGGACAGACTGAACACTTTTCTTCACTCTGCTACTTCCTTTTCTCCTACTACTCTCCAGTTGTATTACAGTACATTCTGTTATTTCGACTGTTAACTTTGTTTTTTCTCAGTGTTTTTCTCTCCATAGAAGATATACCTGGTCTGGTATCCTGCTTGGCTGCAATGCCCTGTTGGACGGGGGGCATCGACTGGGATGATCCTCCCAGTAACTGAACATCCACTGTGTCCTGTTATCAACTTTTTACTTTCTGTAACATAGAAAGTTCTCTTATATCAGATCTTCTGTTCCTTCTGTGTTTCTGCTCTGTCTTCTCAAACCCCCAGACGGTCGTGGCAGATGGCCGCTCCTACTGAGCCTGGTTCTGTTGGAGGTTTCTTCCTGTTAAAGGGGAGTTTTTCCTCTCCACCGTCGCTACATGCTTGCTCAGTATGAGGGATTGCTGAAGGATTGCTGTGGTTGGAAAGTCTGCATCAACGGGGCCCAACCTCACGCCAATGACTGACGCAATCTGCTGGGATTCCTTAAATAGGAAACTTTTTAACTGATTGGAATGTTTGTATAAATGTATTGAAATGACTTCTTGTTAAGTGCCTTGAGATGACATCTGTTGTGAATTGGCGCTATATAAATAAACTGAACTGAATTGAATTGAATTGAATTAAATCAACAACATTTACTTTTACATCCCTGAAAAACAAAATCATGATGACTCGCCTGATGTCCGTCTGTTTGCTGTAAAACGTTTAGAAATGTTCCTGAGTCACCCCGTGCTCTGAGGCCAAACCCACCCTGCTGTTTTACAAGCATGTCTGAAAGCCACAAGAGCCACACTGGATCCAAAACAAACAATCCTGAGCTTAAACTTCCACTCGCTGGGCCTCAGACTGACCCACTTCCGGTTGCCTAACCCATTTCATTCTCTGATATATTCATCTTTAATTTTTACTGAACTTCATGCATTATTGTATAGCTAAACGCATAACTACCTTGAACCTGATCAGCAACAGATGGACCTGGTTCAACCAACGTCTCACTCAATCAGGCCTCAGAATTAAGAGTCCTGCTTACTTTACCAGATGAAATGTAGAAAGTGTCTCGTGAAGTTCTAGAAGGGTTTTTTGTATTTAGATGTTTTTGGTAGCGATGCATGATACCCCCAGACTTTCCAGGAACTTAAAGGTTACGTCCAGTAACTTTCTGAAAATCAGACAAGACTTTCATGGTCAACACGCTACTCTTCAGAGTTTACATGTCCAATAATTGTGACTTTTAATGTAAGAAATAATTGGATATATGTCTGAATTTTAAAGGATACTTTCTTAAGACTTACCGGTTACTTTTTGTTACTTACATGTAACTTATCTAGGTGTAGTAATAGACTCAGACCTGAACCTCCAGGGTCACATAAAGGCAATAACAAGGTCAGCGTTCTATCACCTGCAGAACATTTCTAGGATTAAAGGACTGATGTCACAACAGGACCTCGAAAAACTCATCCATGCGTTTATCTTTAGTCGTTTTGATTACTGCAACAGCGTCTTCACAGGTCTGCCTAAAAAGTCAATCAGACAGCTGCAGCTGATCCAGAACGCTGCTGCTCGTGTTCCTCACTAGAACCAGGAAAGTAGAGCACATCACCCCAGTTCTAAAGTCCTTACACTGGCTCCCTGTAGCTCAGAGAATAGACTTCTAAATACTTTTACTAGTTTATAAATCATTACATGGCTTAGCACCAAAGTATGCTGAAGATCTACTGTTACTATAGCAACCCCCCCACCAGACCAATCAGGTCCTCTAATTCCAGTCTACTCAACATCCCTAGAATCAGAACCAAACATGGAGAAGCAGCTATCAGTTTCTGAGCTCCTCTAATTTGGAACAAACTTCCAGAAAACTGCAAAGCTGCTGAAACACTGAGTTCTTTTAAATCACAACTAAAAACGTATCTGTTTAGAGCTGCCTTTGAGTAAAGCTTTGATGTTTCATGTTTTGTGTATTCTTCTTGCTTTATTGCAATTTTCTTTATATGCTTTGTCTGTGTTTTACAGCTATTTTTATTTTACTACTTAATCATGTAAAGCACCTTGAATTACCTTGTTGTTGAAAGTGTGATATACAAATAAAATTGCCTTGTCTTACCCTGAGGGGGGTTACTTTTTAGAGTGAGTTCAACAGTGGATCTTTTTGACGTGACAGGTGACGAGGTCCTTTATAAAGGAATCACCACCAAACCTCCATGGCCAAAGCTGCTGTAAATTTACAGGAAAGGCTATGTTGTGTTTTGAACTATCAGGGTGGATAATGAAGGATCCCTTCAAAGGTGAATAGGTTTACTTCATGCATTTAAACCCATTTCTAAAAACATGAACCCAACAATCTGCATGTTAAAATCAGCTGTGAGGAAACAAGCTTTATAAGACGACTCTGGTTCTGAAAGCGTGTTCTATTTTAGTCTGAACATTGTCCTCGGGGGGAATACTGCAACCTGTTTCTCCTTTAAGTCAAAAACTCAAAATCCCTTTTCAATATGTAGTGCCAGCCACAGTAATACAATGCTTTAAAAATCCAGGTAATGTTTGTTAAATCTACTGACCAAAATCTGCAAGGTTTCCTGAGGCTAGAGGAGTCAGGACTGAGGTGTGGGGAAATGGTAAACAACAGATTTACTGTATGTGGATAAATGCATGTCCTGAACTGCCAAACTCACCAACATCACCTCCTTTGTTTGAGCAGCTTTACAATCAACTGACATTTCAGGTTTTCTCTCACCAACACAAAGAGATGTGGGCCTTCCGAGTCATCTGAGGACAGAAAACAACTGTTTCACAACGACTTCTGCAGCTTCACGTCTGACCGCAGGAGCCTTTAAAACAGATCATCTCTGGCTGAAGAGATTCAGACGTCAGGAAGCTCGTTCAGTCTTCACAGCTGCATCCAGCGGTCCAGCAGAGTCTGTGATTGCAGCCAAAATAAGGAGGAAAGAAACATGGATGACAGCACTGCTGTTCTTCAGCGTGACATTACCTCCTCATTAGCTGCTCCTGCTGCGGCTCGGCTTTAATTATCTGGCTCACTTTCTCTATTGTTGCACTTTTTGAAGTCGATAGTGAGAAACCATGAGAGTCGGAGTTGAATTTATACGCCACCTTTCTTTTATTAACAGTTTTGATTTCCAAGCCATTGCAGCAGTGTTGTGCATTTGAGGCCAGCAGCCACACAGAGCATCACATTTCAGTTTTATGTGACTAATAAAGGAGCCGCAGCTTCTCCCCAGGGGTGTAGCGCAGAGCTGCTCTCTGTCTCTAATCTTAGTAGGTTTTGTTTTTTAGCTTTTAAAAGTGAACATTGTGTTTTCTGTGCGTAGGACGTCCTGCCTTTGTCACGGATGACCTAATATGGTCATGAAGGAAGAACACAAAAATCTTTCTGCTAAATCATGCCAATGAGCATTTTTAGTGTGAAAATAAGGCTTTCGAAGGTAAAGAGCCAGAAAATCCTCTCTGGACCAAAGCAGCAGCCAACAGAAACTTAAAAATTACAACCAGGTTGGAGTTTTGCAGCAGCAGAGCTTCAAATCAGAAACAGGTGTTATTTCTTCTCTCAGCGCTGATAAACCTGTTGCATCATGGGAATCATTTCCACAGGGAACTCTGGGAATGACAGAACGACCAGATCCTGATTGGTGGATTGGACTTGAAGCTTTTCCTCGGATTGCTCTTTTAAAGTTGCTGCAGTGTGGATCACATGACCCATATTGTGTTTGTTTGCACCTGTCTGATTTATGTATATATCAATCTGTTTAGCACATTATATTTTTATTTAAGTGTTTCTCTTTTTTTTCCGTATGTTTGCACAAAGTACAGCAGCAATTTCCTAATGTTGTAAACCGGCCCAACATCTGGCAATAAAACCCTTTCTGATTCTGATGTTTTGAACTTATTTTGAACATTTAAAAAAAAACTGATTCTTTACATCTCCTCACTAGTAAAGAAGCGTTCCTGAGCTGTCTGGAAAAGTGGGGAAATGTCTGGAATGTGACTGAAGTGTATTCAAGTTCATGAAAAAAGAAAAAGGTCTGGAAAAATAGATGGTTAAATGTTGGAGGAATCTTTCCGTCTTCTTCCTTCCTTAGTTGTTGTTGGACACGAAAATGTGTGACAGAGAACATCTCTGTAGATTTGATCCAGCTGTTATTTGGGAGGCCATGTTGTATGTGTTGAAGTTTTACAGTATAACCTTGGGAACCATTGCCTCCAGCTCTGAGGAGAAGGAAGCTGCACAGATCCACTGATCTCAGATCAGACGGAGGTTCTCCACTTCCAGGTCAGTTCTACACGTCAGTAAATGTTTTTATTTTCTAAATGAATGAATAATGAGAGAGAAAAGCTTCTAGAGACTAATGTCCTTGTTCCTTCCAGAAGCTTCTCACAATAGTTTTTTTTTTCTGGAGTTTTGGCCCATTCCTCCTGACAGAACTGCTGGAGCTGGACCACTTTGGACCGAGGTTCAGGGTTTTGTGAGGGCCACCCCAGAACATTGACCTTTTTTGTCCTTCAGCCTCTTTGTTCAGTACGAGTCTACATTTCTGGATTAAAACTTTCAAAAGAATAAAATCTTTTTATTTTTCTATTTAAACTCTTCTAGAATGCTAGAAATATATCCCTCTGTGTGTTTTTAAAATTTTTCCATTCCTGAAATGCTTTTTCTTTTTCTCTGAGAAGCTGTTTTCTTGGAGCCCCCTCCAACAGAAGACCTTCATGGTCTGCTCAGCAGATCTGTTCGCTTCAATGATCCGGTTCACTGTGTGATTGATTTGTTCATCTGGATCTATTCACAAGCTGAATCATGTCCTGACATCAATTACCCAGCAGCTCATTTCTGACTAGTATAGCTGAACATGTGCTCGATGCGTTCAGCAGCTCTTTCTCTGTTGAACAAACACAAAAAACAGTTTGTTTTTAAAATCCTTCATTCATTAAAGGACAAAAAAAACGATCCAAACCAAACTGTTTTTTATCCATTGAGCCCAGTAACTGCTTGTTTCACTCAGCAGACCTACTCTGCTTTGCAGAATGGGTTAAATTCAGCCACACTGGATTTTTTTTCCAGCATGAACAGCTTCTTTAGGGTAAAGCCATGGCCAGACTTTGACTAGGCCACTCCAAAACTTTCATTTTGTATTTGTTTGAGCCCTTGAGAGCCATCGATGGTGAGCTTCGGATCATTGTCCCACTGCAGAACCTCCTGGAGATTCATCTTAAGGTCACAGACTGATGAGAGTTTTTGGTCCCATCAGTTCCAGCAACTTATCCAGGTCCTGAAGAAGCAAAGCAGCCCAGACCACCACACTACCACCACCATGCTTGACTGTAGGGATTCTGTTTCTGAAAGCCGTGTCAGTTCTACACCAGATGTAACGGGAAAGACACCTTCTAAAGAGTCCAGTTCAGCCCATAGAATATTTTCCCAGAAGTCTTCAGGATCATTAAGATGGTAAATGTGAGACGGGTCTTTGTGTTACTTTGGGCCAACAGTGGTCCTGGCCCTGGAACTCCCCGTATTTTCTTTCTGTATTTCTTATTGTTGAATCATGACCTCTGACCTGAACTAAGGGAGTGAGGCCAGCAGAGCTTTAGATGTAGTTCTGGGACCTCTTGGAGTAATGTTGGTGGGTCTGCCTCTCCTGGGAAGGTTCTGGAGGCCCAAGGCCTCGGAGACGGCTTTGTGAGCCTTTCCAGGCTGATAGATGTCAGAGACTTTGGTTCTTCTCCTAATCATGATGAGCTGCTTTGTAAAATCTATTAGCCTTGTTCATGTCGTCATGGCAGTAATTTGTTCTTTGTCAGAGAAACCAACGGGACATCCGGTGGAGCCGTGCCCCATCGCATATAAATCCAAAGACACCCCCACTAACAGGTCATCCCTCACCTCCATCGACACGTTAAAACATGATGCATGAGATCCCAGCTGCTCTGATTGGTTCTGCAGACGTGAGAAGCCTCAACATTTATGCTGATTGAACCTGAACTGTTCAGCTCTTTGTGTTGTGAAATGAAATCATCTAGTCAGTGCAGTGCGACCGTTTGCGGTTCCCCTCTCTGTGAACACACGCCTGCCCCAACTCTAGTCTGCAGCCGTCGGTGCCGCTCAGCTCTCATTACCTGCTGCTTTTTTTTTTCTTTCTCTGGGTTTGATATGTGGAGGCGTGCAGCACACCCGTCTTCAGATTACCACAGTCTAACTTGATTACAGCGAGTCTGTTTTATTTCTGTCCTCGGGCTCTCTGCAGAGCGCCACGCTGCTCACACTGACTTACTTCTTCTTTAATTTAATGAGGTTTGGAGAATAGATGATATCTGCAACTCGCTGTGGATTCAATTTAAAAGAAATCCAATGTTGTCAACTTTAACTGTGCTGAAGCAGCACTTTGCTGTTGCAGTAAGTGTTGCACAGTCTAATAAGTTCTGGCCCATGAGTCCTTTCTTATCGCCGTGGCATTAACTTACTAATGACACATGAGTCCAATGAATCTTTGGACTATTATTTCCCATCCTGGGAGCTGCACGGCCGTGTGTGCTGCAGCTTTGGGCTCGGACTCCCTCTGCGCTCACTTACATATGCAGAGTTGCACAATGTGTGTGAGCCGTCTGAGGGTCAGCCAGATTAAGAGCTTGTACTGTGGAAACGTCTCCAGGGAGACTTTCTCTCTCTTGCCACATGTTTCTTGGAAGAAATTCAGGAGTTTCTTGCCAAGACCTGACTGGAGATATTTTTCTCATAGTCACAGGACTTCAGGGAAAAAGAAACTAAAACAGGAGGGTTGAAGATGAAGCCTGAAAGCTCAGGAGGGACTGAAGATTTGTGCAGAAAGAAGCTGCAGTCGTTCCAGATTTTCATGACTCTCTCATCATCGGATGTTATGAAAATCTTTGCTCATACATTACATTTCGGTGGTGGTTTTGTTGAATCCACCTAAGTAATCTTTAAATAATCAACTTTGAAATATCTGCAGTAAAACTTTTGCACATGGATCCTTTGGAGCGCATCAAACTAAACCGGTTTGAACTGAGGATGAACTGGACTTTCTGTCTCTGTTGCTATCAAGATAAACAACAATACTCATGTGTTTACATCTCAAACTGATGTTATGGATACTTGTTTAGATTATTGACACAGAAATAAAACATATGGTGGATTTTTCTTTCATTTTAGCCAAGTTGGAGATCAGAAATATTAAAGGTTTGATCTGATGTTGCATGAAGACAGACGAACATGTCTGAACCTGTGAGATTAAATGCGCTCCGCTTGGTTGCCACACTTATCAGTCCTCACCCCTACATGTTGTCAATAGCACCTTCTTCTGCCCAGAAAACAAAAAAAATAACAAAAAGTGCAGGTTAAAATCTGACTTTTGAAAATGAAAGGAGAGTTTGCTATTAGTTTTCAGTCTTGGTTTGCAAAATTCTTCAGATGTTGGTCGTAATTTCCAACAAAAATGATGATTTGGTGCAGGCAGACCAGTGGTCAGCAGATGTACAGGGGGCCTCCAAGATGCATTGACTCCTCCCAGTTGTGTGATTGGCAGTAAATCTGGACATGACAAGTCTCACATCACCTCATCTGGACAGCAGGGCCGTCATGGACGATCTCATTGAAAAGGTTTTGCCGAACACTCAACAGATAGATAACAGTCAGTCACATATCCACAAAATAAAAAACTAGGATGCCTTCAGTCATTGATTCCCTGATTTCAGATCAATTATGTTTTATTATGAGCTGCTTTCCTTTTGTACCCTTGTCCTCATCTTTGTGTATCGGTTTATGTCTCCCGGTGAGAATTACGGAGAACAGTAATCATGAAAAGGTTCAAATCGCAACAATACTTTAGCTGAATTGTATATCATTTTAAGAACATTTTGTATTAGACCCCTTTTCCGCTGAATGTGGTTCTGATTCATTTGGGCCTGTTGTGTCTTATGAAATATAAGATGTTTTTATTTGTGATTAAATCTAAATAGCTGTGTGACTTCCTGATAGCTGATAATGTTTATGAGTCACATTTCCTTACAGCAGACTATGAATGGATTCCAGAGAACGTCTCTGAATCATTAGACAGACAGACAGACAGACAGACAGACAGACAGACAGACAGACAGACAGACAGACAGACAGACAGACAGACAGACAGACAGACAGACAGACAGACAGACAGACAGACAGACAGACAGACAGACAGACAGACAGACAGAGATCGCGTTAACGTCGCGCTGATGCAAGCAGCCGGCTGCGTCTTATTCACGTACTTGCTTGTGCGCTGCATGCAGTACTGGAGAATTCTGCTAGGGGGCAGAGTACAGAACTCAGATCAGATCCAGTACCGGATTTGTAGGGTACAAACAAAACAAACATGGCGACAATAGAGGACCTCAGCAGCATGTTAATTTTGAGATTAGGACAGAAAAAACGTCGGCAGACGAAATATTTGTCGTGTTGTGGCAAACACAAAATCATTTTGGATTTGGTCAATTAGCTTGTCTTCGAATCTTTCCGACATTTTACAGCTATTGTTGCATGTTTTTCTTCTGCTTTTGCAGACCCCGTATACTGGGTCAAATAGCACACTACACTCCCCCTACTGGTTACTCTCATATTGCAGCTTGTGAACAGATCGCATTAATTTCAGACGACGTGCACAAACAACACGTCAAAAAAACCTACGTTACGCGAGGCATCCATGATAAACTATAATAAAATAGATAAAAGCAACTAAATTCTCCGCCTAGCTTTCCAGTGGGCACAAAGCGGCGCAAATCATTTTACGCACTACATTTCCAGGAGGCGTCAATCTCAGCCGTTTACATCGGACCAGACAGGAAATCAGACACGGGAGCAGCATAAAGCATCTGGCGAATTCCAAAATAAAAGACACATGCAGATTTCTGATTGCTTAACAATGAAAAAAAAATACTGTCCTTACCTGTGACACCAGGTTTAAAGTCAATCAGTCTGTGGGTTTATTGGTTGGTTTTTATCATGGATGATGAAAAGTTAATCCTTGAAGTGCGAGAATAACTCGGTTTATATATCAGGTATCATTTTTACAATCTTATCTTTTATTCTATCTTTTATCTTTTATTTTGCATGGAAATTTAAAAAAAAGAACACATTACTGCCCACAAGAGGCTACAGTGAGAACTGCACCTTGACTTAGCTAGCTATTTAAGGTCAACTATACACATCACACCCTTAAATCTTTACCTAACACAAGAATGAACCAACAAGTTGACTCATTTATGTTTTACACCTAGATTAGATAGAAAAAAAATATTAAAATGTTGTGTGATGATGTCAATAACTACAGAAGGACATGTTTGTCTTCTCTTCAACAAATATAACATCTTTCATTTTATCCTCAAGACAGAAAAACATAAAATATGAAACATCTGAAAAAATATCAGATGAAAGAAGCATTAAAACATTTTCCATTCCATGTCTGCTTTAAACAGTAATTACAGTAGAAATATGGTTATATTTGACATTAATCACCGTGGGCTCTGTGACTCTGCACTGCTGAGGCTCACACATTTTTCCAGATTTTTGGCCATAATTGTGGAAACTTATGTAATTAAAACAATGCATCTCCATCATGAAACTGAAAACCAACAGAGAGTCCATAAAGAAAAGTTCATAGGTCAGAACGTGAAGATGTGACCTCCTGGTTGCTCAGGTGTTATCTGAAACCGCTCCGTTTTGTCTGACAGAACCAGAAACCACGCTGCTCATCTCTACATATTCAAATGTTTGGGGGCCCCTCTGGCTGTTGCGGACCCCCTGCGGAGCCACTTAGTCGACTCTCTCCAACTCGTGTTTTCATCTTTTGTTTCATGTGTTGCTTTTGTTTCAAGCTTCAAAGGGAATCCACTTCACACGCAGAGAGTTTCTGTTTCTCGGTTTCTCCGAACACGCGGCTGCGCTCCGAGGGATTCCGGCGCTCTGACTCACACCAGGCCTGCAAACAGCGACCGGGACATCAGCATGTCGAGCAGGTTCTGTTTAACACGCGGGTCGCAGCTCGACTGACCTGTCAGGGTGAGGGACACGTCTGACGGGTCGAGGGGAAGCCAGGAGGGGTGGCTCCTCGGGCCGTTCAGGAACAGGGAAGCAGCCAGGGGCGCGGCTGCGAGGCCTGTGCGAACCCTCCAGGGGCGGTGACCTCTGAGGGGCCCGTGCAGCGGGTAGCAGGCCGGCTGGGAGAGCTCCTTGATGGAGTCCAAGTACTCCTCCATGGTGTGAGGGGAGCAGTCCAGGTCTCCGTGATCTGCGTCGCTCTCCTGCAGCTCGTTGATGGTTGGAAGTCGGTCCACGGTGGAGAGGAGACATCTGGGCTTCATTCTGTAAGGAAAGGCGGGACGTTTAGTTTATCTGTGCTCATGTGTTTATGTTCTGGATGGGTGCAGAGGTCGATGTTCATGGGAGGAAAGAGTTTGGTCAACAGCAGCGGATCGTAGCAAAACAACATCATTAAATTCATCTGGTCCGTACACCATGGAAGGAGCAAAGTCCTGACACCTCCTGATCCAGCAGCTCCTAGATCAGTTTCTACTCAAGTCTATAGCCGTTTTCAGACAGAAGTTCTGGAATATTTGCAGAAAAATCCATCCGGTCTTTAACCGGAGTTGTGTTTTCAAATACACCACTTTTTCCCGGAACATTGCCTTTCGGCTGCTTTCACACAGCAAGAAATGTACCGGAGGATCCTGATGAATGTCTGGGGGGGTTCTAGGTGGATGTTACGTAAACTTAGTGCGGCGGGCGTACGTCATTTCCCCAAACAAATGCATTATTGCAAAGATGGCCGACGAAACAGCAGATCTACTCACAGGGCTCGTCTTTGTGATGTGTGCAATTTTGCGCACATGGAAACGCTTAAGAGACATCGATGAAGAAGCTGAAAGGAAAATAGTGACATTTATACGTCATCAACGTGCGCTCACAGCGTTCCCTGCCCCCTCTCCCCTTTTCCCCATCGCCCCACACCCCTCCAGCTTTCCCGGGACATTACCTGATAATCTGAACCCAAACTCCATACCGCGAAAAGTGCGCTCTCGTTACTAGGTCTTCAATCGTAGAATTACTGGTAAAAGATATATGGACAAAGTCCGGAAGATTGCTTTCAGACACAAATGCAAAACAGACGAAGTCCGGAAAATTACCGTTTTTAATGGCCTGTTTGAAAGGTACGGTGGCCCTGAAGTGCAAACCACATCAACAAATCAAAAAGCACTGCAACAAATTCAAAAACACTACAACAAATTCAAAAGCACTTTTGAATTTGTTGTAGTGTTTTTGATTTGTTGATGTGGTTTGCACTTCAGGGCCACCGTAGAAAGGGGCTTAAGTTCTCTCCCACCACAGCATTTCTATTTGGCTGAGAGCTGGACTTTGACTAGGCCAATGCAATGCCTTGATTCCTCCTTTTCAACCCTTCTGTTGTAGATCTGCTGCTGTGATGATGATGGTTACATTAGACTCTTGAAAAACTTGGTGTTCATAGTCCACTAAAAGACCAGATCATCATCCCTCCACCTCCTTGCTTCACAGTTGGTACAAGCTGTCCTTCATGGACCAACATCTCCACCCTGGTCTCCTCTGTCCAGAGGACATTGTCCCAGAAGTCTTGTCCTTCATCCAGATGCAGCTCTGCTAACCTCGGTTCCTGGTTCATGGTCATGACCTTTGACCTTTAACCTGCTAACTGAGGCCTGTAGAGACTGAGTTTCCTGCTCTGACATTGGGCTGAATCTCCAGGGAAGGTTGGCAGTTGTAGATGTTCTCCTGTCTGGAGGATGATGGACTTGGAGATGAACTTTGACCCTTCCCAGGTTGATTGAGCATCAACAGTTGCTGCTCTGAGGTAATTGCTGATGTATTTCCACCCTGACGTTGTGTGGACACACCTGGACGCTTCGGAGCGGCAAACTGATGAAACTCCTGCTTCTGTTAATCCGAGTTTCTGATCCGTGTTTTCATTCCTTTGGGATCAGCAGAGATGAGCTCGTTTTCCACTCCCAGCTTCATTTGGTATGAAACCATGACGTCCCACCAGGGATAATTAAGCTATAATCATCATCTCCCATCAACCTGGGAAGATTCAGGGATATTTTTCCTTACATCTTAATCAGCGCCGTCTCCTGCCTTTAAGGAGTACCTGGGCTTAGCCCAGACAAGATGTGATTTTTTTTTTATTAAGTGTTACAATAAGACTATAGCACACATAGTAATGTGTCTAAATTATAATTTAGTTTCATGCATGCATGTCAAAAGAGTCTAATGTGTAATCTAACATACAATAGCTTATAATTGTTTATCTAATGTTCAATTGAACATTTATTGTTTCATGTTTTGTGTTTTAGAAAATTACATCTGAAAGCAGCAAAACCAAACAATGATTTAGTTCGATCAATCTTTCTTCACCTGCTTCTGTTGGTCTCCCTTTTCTCTTCTTTACTTGAATGCCCCTTTCTTTTTCCCGTTTGTCTTTGCTTTTTCCATCTCTCTCCTTCCACCAGTGATCTCCCCAATTTTATTTTTTATTTAGCATTAGATTGCTCACAAACACCGTGCACATACTATCATTCATACCATATTCACCCATTGCTGTCTCTGTCTGTCTTTATCTCTAGCTGTTGTCTCTCCTCTTCTCTCATCATTGGTTCTGTCTTGGTTAGCTTGTTTGGTTCTGTCAATAATGCCAAAAATGATAAATGAGCAAATAAGGTAAAGCAAAGCTTTACATATTTCATTTATGATATCTTCAGTGATGCACTGTTATTGACCCGTTTTGAATTTGCTTCTATCTCTATTTTATAGGTATTACAATAGTTGGAATTAAAAGGACCTTTTCTTATTAATTATCTATAACACAATGTTGGAATATTTAATGGTTACCAGTTCACATGCCTAATGATGATGATGGTGCTTCTCCTACCATCTACTAAATCATGATATAAGAATTAAGTGTGCAAAGTATGATTCTTGTAAACTAATGATACAAAACACAAACTAAATATCCTTTATGCAAACAGCCAAGGTACATCAGTCATGATGCATCAAGAGCATTACAAAAGTTGCTTAGCAATCTCTAGCACAATAAAAATCTACTTAAATAACTGGGACTAATTTCAATGTTTGAATGGATCAGCTCTGCTGCTGCTGGCTCCTTCTCTGTCTGCAGCTCATCTTTGCTTCCTTCTACAAAACTATTAAATCAAATCAAAGTGTGGAGCAAACCAACAGAAAACAAGTCGCACATATTCTAATACAATAATGTCATACAAACAAGCAGACAATAAAACCAAATCAACAAGTTCAACAACAATGGAAGCATTCAGCCTTCCTGTCTAAAGCTGAAGTTTTCAAATGAGGGAAACTGTCTGCAGGAGAAACAGGAGTTAAACAAATGATCAGAGCTATAATATATATATATCTACATCCCCCTCGGGTGTAAAAATTAATATTCTCTCTTCCTTGACTGCTTCCGAGAAGTCAAGATGTGGTTTGCAGCCAATTTTCTAAATTTAAATGAGGATAAAACTGAGGTTCTTCAAATTAGCCATGATAATAAACCCATTTCTTGCCCCCCGGGAAATACATTTTTTTGGCTTCTTCACTCAAATCATCAGTTGTAAATCTTGGTGTGAAGATAGATTCAAAACTAAAGATGGATGCTCAGATCAACTCTGTTATAAAATCCTGTTTTGTTTCTTTTCAGCTAAGGCTAATTTCCAAACTCAAATCCATCATTAGTAAGCGCCAGCTTGAAACTGTCGTCCTTACATCACTTCTCGACTATTGTAACGCTTTCCTTTATGGGGCTAATAAATCACCGCCTTCAGTCAGTGCAGGACGCCACTGCTAGGTTTTTAACTGGTTTGGAGGGACGACAACCCATTTCCCCTGTTTTAAAATCACTTCATTGGCTCCCCATTGACTTTTGTATTTCTTTTAAGATTTTACTCTTTTTTTTAATTACATAAGTTTCCACGATTATGACCAAAAATCTGGAAAAATGTGCGAGCCTCAGCAGTGCAGAGTCACAGAGCCCACGGAGATGAATGTCAATGCTCCCCTGTGTTTTTTTTATTGTCACTTATTTCTATTAAGATATTTTTATTACTATATATATTTATTTTCCTGTCTATTTATGTTGTGAAAACTGTTCAGCACTTTGTGCAACCTTTTTGTTGTGTTTGAAAGCGCTATATAAATAAAAACTGTATATATATAGTAAAAAAAGAAAAAAATGAATCCAGTTTTATAGTCAACATTGCTATATTAGTGTTTCCCACATCAAGTTTGCAATGATATTTTTCTTTTTTGGACTGTGCCCCGCAATTAAACAGTTATTTTTAGCTTTTGTATTAGTAATTCTTCATGGATTTCCTTAGTCAATGTGTTTACTAAGGAAAACTAGTTCGCCACTAACAGGACAGCTGAAGAAAATTATGCATAAGTCAGCGTTTGCCCTTGTGAATCACTTGATTTCACAAAGATACATTCTTATCCTTGGCCCTCTAGAAAAACCTTAGGAAGTTGTTGGTTTTTTTTGCATCAATTCTTTCCGTAATTTTTCTATGATCCATTGATCTCTGAAAGAAATAGAGAGAGCCTTAGACGGGTGCAGTGTTTTTACGAACAGTGCCAATTCCCTTATGAAAACTAAACAGAAAACAGAAAATACGTATAGTTTGATGCTTATTCTGAATATAAACTCCAATATTAATCAAATAAAGTGCAACATACAATAAAATATCGACTTAACAATCAAGTTTAGCTTACAACAAAACATGTAGCCCGCTCCGCCTTCCAAGGGCTGCAATGTGTTAATTTAGTTTTCTGGTTTGGCGCTATGGAGTTTTCTGCGCATGCGTTTGTATAGTGCGGCCCTCGTTAGGAGAGCGCAGGAGCCGTGTGCCGCAGTATATGGCAAGGCGTTAACATACGCCTTGGATGTTAATACCTTAATAAGGCGTTAATACATGCCTTTCTTTTGATACTGATGGCTTGCCATACCTGACTGTAACCTGACACCGAGTCAAGTCAGCGGCAGCGCCCGTTGCAGCGCCCGTTGTGAGTGATTGAGGGAGCGGTGAGTCTGTGGCTGGTGAGTGAAACAACACACAGGGCTGAAGCCCCCGGGAACATCGGCTGACGACGCCCCTGCGTCTTGATGAATAAATTACTAAAAAATGAAAACTAAATGTAAAACTATTTTAGTTTAAAACTATGTTTTTACGTGCATTCGTGTAATCATGTCCTATATGCTATATTTAATTCCCCAAATGTTCTGTTTATTAAAATTAGCTGACATCAAGCATCTCTGTATGAAGGCCTGGTTAGTCAGGCTGTAAATCTGCAAACTTTTCCTCTGCTTATATACGCCCCTGGATGACTCAAACCAAGTTTTCTAAAGCATGCAGCGCTGGATGATGAATTTCTCGGAAACTTAAAGAACCCAGCAGCAGATTAAAAGTCATTTCCCCGCCACCGTGTTAGAGATTATTACTGGAATCACTTCTTCTGGAGAAATCCTCCATTTCTCCCCCATATCGGCAGGAACAGAGAGCAGGATGAATAATTCAGGAGGAATCTCTTCATCTGAACACACTCACCTGGGTTTCCTTTCCGTTCGTCCTGAAGCAGCTCTTCTTGTCCACGTCCAGCCGGTACGCCAGCGCTTTGCCTCACTGCGGCTCCAAGCCCGTCCACAACATGGTTCTGGAAGCTGGGAGCTTTTATAATTCATTAGCCAGCCAGTCTGAGAGCCAATTATAGCCACATCAACACACACAGCCCATTTAGAGTCAGTGGATCTGGGTTGGACAACAGGAGCAGATAATGTGATTAGTGGGGGGGGGGGGTTGATGGAGGACTGTGTTACTGACTGGTTCTGGTTTAGCATTTAAATCCCAACAGTGAATGTCACCTGGCGGGGGGCGGGGCAGGGGGGTGGGTTGTTGTTGTTCCAGGAGACTTGGGTAACAGAGTTAGTGGATTAAATGTGAGCTACAGAGCTGCTTAGAGAGGAAAACCTCCCTCGTGTTTGATTTCCAGGAGAAACTTATGAAACACCAAAAATCTGTTGAAGGAATCTTTTCATTTAGGAACCAATGGAAAGTCTTTAACCTACAGAAAGCAATGTCTAAAACATTTTTATAACAAAATGACGGCTCCATTTGATCAGCCGCACAGGCCTGATTACTGCTGGACCTGTAGAATCAAGAAATCCCTTAAATAGAACCTGTCTGACGGCATGAAGGAACACATCTTGTCCCAATCTAAAGAAGTTCAAGAACAGAAGAGAAACTAAGTCTCTAACATCTGTCTTTCTGGAAAGAGTTCCAGATCCATCTCTAAGGTTCTGGACTCCAGAGAACCTCAGTTAGAACCATGATCCACACATGGAACAGTGGGGAACCTTCCCAGGAGAGGCCGACCTACCAACATTAATCCAAGAGCTCATCGACAACTCATCCAGGAGGTCCCGGGACAACATCTAAAGCTCTGCAGGCCCCACTTCCTCAGTTAAGGTCAGAGGTCATGATTCAACAATAAGAAAGAAATCAGATGGTCTCCATGGGAGAGTTCCAAGGCCAGAACCATTGTTGTCCCAAAAGAAAACAAAAACCTGTCTTACATTTACCAGAAAACATCTCGATGATCTCCATGACTAATGGTGCGTTCCATTTGCAGTTGGAACTCGGAAACTCTGACTTCCGAGTGGGAAAAATCAACGGGAACATCCCCCGAAGTCGGACTTCCCACTCGGAAGGTCTGAGATTTTTTGACTTTGACTTTCAATATGGCCGATCATTGCGTCAACCACAGTGAGCTGTGGTGGAAACATGCTTATTTAACCAGACACACTGGTAAGAGGGCGTCTAAAATCAATGTTACATGTAGAGCCTGCAACTCTAAACTGCTGTTTGCATATAGAAAGTATGCCTTATAACGATGTTTATAAGAGGAACTACCAGCAATGTCTCCCTGGGCCTCGCTATACTGGAACCCCAACTTATCCCACAACGTTACTGGAACGCTATTTACTCAGGTGTGACGTCATACCCAGCTCCGACTTCCAAGGTAAATGAACGTAGCATTAATATTCTGTGGACTGAAGAGACAAAACTGGGCATTTCTGGAAGGAGTTGGTCTCCTTATATCCGGAGAAGAACTAACACAGCTTTTGAGAAAAACATCCGAACTACAGTTAAACATGGTGGTGGGAGTATGATGGTCAGGGAAGGGTTTGCTTGCTGTAGCTGATGGAACCAGAAAATCCTGGAGGAAAACCTCCGTCCATCCGGTTGGGGCCTAAAGCTGAAACTCACTTGGGTTCAGCAGCAGGAGAACGATTCTGGCAAACCTGAAGAGGCCAAAGCCGGTTCCGAAAATGTGTTTTCCAAATTCCAGAATAAAAGCGCCTCATTCAGAAACAAAGTTTGTTCAATTGTGTGATTAAGTTGTCAAAGGGAGTTTATCCAGCTGATCCTGAGTTATTCTTCCGTTTAAGAAGCATCACGGATCATAGGAGTTGATAACTGCTGCTTTTCTAACCTCCTGCAACAGCTGCTGTGCTGCAATTTCAATTATGAAGGTAGAAGAAGAAACACTGGCTTTGCTGGTCCATACACAGGATATGTCACCATGTTGGGAAACAAACTGAGCTTCCTGAGTACCAAACCATGCTTTATTTATATAGCGCTTTTAAAACAACACATGGTCGACCAAAGTGCTGCACAGCAAACACATGAAAGTTAAAAAGCAAAAATTAGAACAATAAATATGGTCGATAGATAACAATAAAAGTAAAAGAACAGCAAATGCCAGTTCCCGCCTGAATTAAAAGCCAGATTTTTACCTGGACTTAAAAACCGTCACTGAGGAAGACTGCATAACGTGTAGGAGAGGACCATTCCAAAGCTTCGGCACTGAACAGGCACGATCACCTCTTTTCAGCCTTGGTTTCGGCACTGAGGACAATAACTGCTCCGTTGACTTGTGTATCCGTGGGGGGACAAAAAGGCCGGATCAAGTCAGACAGATATATATATATTTAAAAAGCCAATAAAAGGACTTAAAAATTTATCCTAAATTTAATTGGAAGCAAATGTAACGAGGCCAAAACCGGAGTGATATGTTCAAACTTCATTGTACCAAATAAAAACCGTGCCAATTAAAAGGCAATTTGAATAATCTAAATGCATGGTGATAAAACCATGGAGAACAGTTTCCAGGTCACGTCTGGTAAGACAGAGCTTAACCTCTGACAGCAGTCTGAGGTGGTACAAGGACAATTTCACCACCCCAATGATGTGGCCCTCGAACCGAAGCGTGGAGTCAATCTTTACTCCAGGGTTTGTAACCGAGCTCTTCAGACCAGGCGTCAGAGCAGCAAGGTCAAAACAAGGGGCAGCAGGGGAGCAGGTTGTGCTCATTAAAATGTAGGAACTTATGAGCCAACCATGATTTCACTTCGCTAAGATAGAGTAACCATCGGAGGAATTCAGAGGTAGATACAGCTTACAATCATCAGCAAACAAATGAAAGGAGATCTTGTGTTTCCGTAAAATTCCTCCCAAGGGCAGGAGGTGTGAGGAAAAGAGTAGTGGCCCAAGAATAGATCCCTGTGGTACTCCACATGGCGAGGGGGTCACGGAGAAAGAAAACAAACCTAATTGGACACAATAAGTCCTGTTTGAGAGGTATGATTTTATCCACCAAAGTGCCAATCTGGAGATTTCCACACAGTGTTGCGGTTTCTAGAGATGAACACGTCGTGATCCACCATGACAGATCCGGTCTAAAACCAGACTGAGGGGATTCAAAAATGGTTTACATCATTAAGATAGTCCATAAACTGAGAATGAACAATCGTTTTAATGACCTTACCCAAGAAAGGAAGCTTTGATACAGGAAGTTGAAGTATCCAGTTCCCTTTAGGAACGGATGCACGACCGCATGCTTGCCTCACCGGGCACTTCACCTGACAACAGACTGGTTTTCATGAATTCCACAATATGTGGCCCAACAATAGGAAAGACCTCTTTCAAAAAACGAGGGGGTTTAGACGGTTTAGAAGTTAACTGGTTGAAAAGCAGCGAGCAAACCCTGACAGGGAACATGGACAGCCGGGTCAGCAGAGGAGAATGCAGAAGAAGATCTTAAACTGGCAATCTTCATAAAGAAGTTAAGAACCTCATTAGAACGGTGTCAGAAGGCTGCAGCGGAGCAGGCTGTTGTGCATTCAACGCAGTATTTATTGTGCTGTATGAAACACGGGGATCATGTGAATTATCTGCAACCAGTTTGGAAAAATACTATTAAATTAATGAGTAGAAACAACCTGTGAGGTCATAATTCTGATGGATTGTTTTTCTAAATATTTCCGTCGAAGCTCTAATAATTAAAGATCGTTTGGACAATGTCTGTCGATGACAATATATGCTGAATTCTACTTTAATTTATCCTGATTTATCTCTAAAATATACCAAACTAGAGATGTGATGTTAAGACAACAAATTGATGCAACTCCATTGGAGTTTCTGAGGTGAAGAAGCGCTGAAGTTGTTCCTGAAGTTGTTTTGCTGCTTTAACAGACTCAGTCTGAACTGATACGGTTCCAGAACCTTCCATCCAACCAGGGTCCGAGTCTGGGAGCCGCTCCCAGGGAGTCGGACGTCGACAGGAATCTGCGTCTGTTTGCAGAAAAGAAGAATGAGTCACAGCTGACAGCTTGTTGTTGGGGTTCAGCTCCGGATCCGGAGGTTCCTGACACAACTTCCCTGAAATGGGTCGAAGGTCTCTGGGCTCTGAGATAATCTGGTTACGAATAGAACGGGAGAGACGTTCATAACATGAGCAAAGCCAGAATATTCCGAAATACATCAGAAATTATCCGACAGCAGCTATAAATCTGAATAAAAACATTTAAACAGGTTTACTTTCCTGTGAAAGTATTTGTACGAAATATAATAAAATTTTAATTCATAACTAAAAATACTAAAAAGAAAACCATCTTCTGTCTAAAACATGACTGAAGTGCAGCAGCAGCCCATAATATATCATGTTACAATAGATATATAATGGTTTGTAGTAAATTATGTTTATTATGTTTATATGCCCCCTTTATCACAGACAAAATTATCACAAAGTGCTTCACAGTACAATATACTGTAAAATAAATAAGGTCGATTTATATTCAGAACTAGTGGAAAATGGGTGACTAAAAATGAATGAATTCAAATGTTTTCTGTCTCTCCGCTGCCCCTGTAGGTCACCGGCCCTCGGTGACCCCAACAGATGGAGTCTGGTGAAGAAAAACAGGATTTTTATGAGACAAGCAGATGTTGACCAATCAGACGACAGAAAGCTGCTCATTAGAGGAGATTATAAAATAAAAATATGAAATTCTCTGTTTAATTTCTCAGCTTTGTTTAGAAAAAACGAGATTCCTGCTGAATTAGTTGCTTGTGTTTGTGTGTTGTTGTTTTTTTCAGTGACTGATCCCAGAGGAACGAGCTCCACGTCCGACCGCGGCGGTTACGCTACCGATCCTCAGTCATGTCTGAGTCAGTAGCTCTGCCTCGGTGTGGAACGTGAGGACAGGTCCTGTAAATGAGCAAACATCTGCTCTCTCTCTCTGCTTTTCACTCGCTCCGCTCCACACTTACAGGAAAACAATGTCCATCCAGGAATTTCTCCAGAAGAGCTTCAGATCTGCTCTGAGAAACTGATTCTCTCTGCATAGACCTGGAGTTTCCAGAACATCATCAAACTGTTCCACTAAAGCTCCGTCACTCTGCTCTTTCTGGTAGGATGGACAGTAGACACATAAATAGTAGAGGTGGGAAAAATGATCGATTCTAAGATGCATCGCGATTCGGCCACGCACGATTCTGCATCGATGCAGCGACGTATATTGTTTTTCTGGCCGCACTTGGACACTAAAGTTTTGAGGTTTTTCAACTACTTCCGGGGGCAGAGTTGCAATGACATGCGCACTGCGTTGCACTCGCTCCAATTTAACAACAGAAATGGCAGACAGGGAAAGAGCGCGAACCATACGAGTAATCAAAGATTTAAATCGGACGTCTGGGCTGATTTCGGCTTTTATGAAAATAAAGTACTTTGGGAATACAACTAATATGACGAAACATTTTGAACACAGTGTTTACTACTTTGCACAGTCAGCGTGTGATTGCAAAGTTCAGTAGGATCCTGTCTTAAAGCTGCTCTACTGAAAACCTCACTTTTTATATTATTTAAGTAATTATAGGCAGCACACTTTAAAAATTGTCATTCACTACAGTGAAAAGATGTGTTTTTTTTGTTTTTTAAAACAATCTCCGACTGCTTGTATTAGGTGATGAAAAATGTAGCGTGAAGAATCGTGATGCATTGCAGAATTAAATCGAATCTTTAGGCAGATAATCGGATTGAATCGTGAGGCAGGTAGAGACGCACACCTCTGTAAATTCGGGACATTCTCTTTATTAAAGCGTCTTCTTAAATGTGAAAACAACACGGCAGCTCCTCTGAGAGCCGACCTCAGGAACACGCAGCTCTCTGTGCCAGTCCTGCATCCCGACAGGCTATTTCTGCAGGTTCTCTCTGCTAACGCAGCTCCTCGTGAAGCCTGAGATTAGGGTCGGGTCTGGAAATAGAAGCTGGTGGGATTAAGCTCAGAGAGGCTCTGGTGTTGTCAGAGCGACACAGGTAACCTGCAAAGGATGTGTTACATTAGAGGACCGGAGTCACATGATGTTATGATGGAGGAACCTTCAGAGGTCCTGAGATCACTGTGTTTCCCATCCCTGCATGTTCTAGATGTTTCCCTGCTTGAGCACACCTGACTTCAATAGATGGCTGAGTAACAGACTGCAGTGATCTGAATCAGGAATGTTAAACCGAATGTCAGTTTTAGTTCGCTTCCTGGTTCAAAACACCTGAATCAAATGATGGTTCATCAGCAGAACCTCTGCTGAACTTTGACCTGCTGAGAAGGTGTTTGGACCAATTGAATCAGAAGTTGGAGCAGAGACTCATCTAAAACTGGCAGGACACGCCGGAGCTGGACAGCCCTGGTCTAAAGCATGCAGGGCAGCGTGCCCCTTCGTTGAAAAATCAGACATCTGGATGAAGAAGGTTTGTGTTGGAAAAAAATGATCTGAAAGAGACAGAAAACACAAAAACAAATCCATCCCTAACACACAAATCACCAACCAGCTAAAACGACATCATTGTATAATGTCGTTTTAGCTGGTTGGTGATTTGTGTGGGAACATGGATGTAAATCTGTTCACTCTGTAGTATAATGATTATACTACAGATCCATGTTCCCATGCTTACCTGAATGCACCACAGCTGAGGGGGACACAAAGGAACAGGGAAAGTAAAACGGGTCAGCAGGATTACTCAGAACTGACCACTCCCACCCAGAGGTCCAAAAAATCCTCTCATAATCTGTTTTTACCTGTCAACCTTTAAAATCATAATAATAACATATTCAGTAGTATTTAATTTTAAACAGAGAATCCACATTGTTCCGTCACACATCAAGCAGATTAATAGGCTACATGTATTAATTATGAACATTTCACCCACTTGTGCGTAATGGAGACTGAATCCGTGATGGAGACTGGAAATGTGATCGCTACTTTGGACAAAGTTTTAAAATCGGGGGAACATTTCTCCAATTGATGTGATCTAGGGACTCTCTAAAGGAGGGCATTTCTGATCGCTTCAGTGGGAGGAAATCCCACAACATGCGCTCTTTTTGCATCAGTGGTTAAACGGCAGCAATGTGTCACCGCCGGTCTGCGCTCCATGCCTCGGTCACTCTTCAAAGCGCTGTCAGTTCCCGGATATCCGTTGGGTACAGTGTCCTGGTCTGAGATGATGCTCAGATTCTCTCATAGGAAACTTTGTTTGTGTGATTTACTTATCTGAACTCTGTTCGGAAAGTTGAACATGTCAAAATGACCGATGGCCTTCAGATTTTTCCGTCTTAAAAAAAAAAACTTTAAATACGGTAAATATTTGATTAACAACACCCCCTGCTTCCACCTGAGTCGTGGACCTCTGCAGCTCCTCCATGGGCTCTCTGGCTGCTTCTCTGTTTAATGCTTTCCTGTCAGTCCATATCTTGGTCGGTCTGCAGGTGCTCCATCCTCTCTCCATGTTCAGATGATGGACTGAACAGAGTTCTGGGAGATGTTGTTGTAGAATCTAACCCTGATTTAACCCTGACCTGTCTGCTGGGTTCCTTGGTCATCATGACGCTGGAGGTTCTCTAAAGAACCTCTGAGGCCAGAACCAGAACCAGAACCTGTGCATTTAAACTCAGATTACATTACAGGTGGAGGTTTGAGTACAAATGTGCAGGGCAAGTTCCCATGGTGCCCATATCAGGAAAAGCATCTGATTGAAGCAATTAGATTCACACAAGAAAAATATTTAAAAAACAGAATTAAGAATAATATATATATACATTAAGGACAAAATTACAAAATAAAGTACTGTGCAGTTATTCAAAACAAAAATGGCATACTCAGATTTGAGGAATGTGTAAATAAGCAGGAAAATGTAAAAATAATTTATGTAATGTTGTTACCTCAATATTTCAAAGTTATGTCAACGAACTGATAATTTACATGTTAGTAAAAGCATCCAGGGAATATGGCATGATAAGAGATCATTAGAGTCAGTGAAGAGGTCTCCTCTAACTGCAGAGAGGAGTGTTTGGTTGACCTTGCAATGAAGACACAACATGATCTGGGGTGTGAGAGAGCTCGAGCCGAACGCCTGTAAGATGATTCTAAAATATCAAAATCACCAATGGACTGGAGCCTGGTCCTTGTTTAAGGAAGGAGATGTATAATTTCCATAACAATGTGTATGTGTATTTGTGCATTAAAAACAACATAGTGTTTACAAGTAGTGAAAAACATAAACTGTAGAAATGGGAAAAACAGTGCAAAATATAGCAAGCATATAGCAAGAGATGTAAACATCATTGAGTTTGTTGGGAGCAGTGATGGTTATAGAGTCTAATTAGCAGTACTGGATTTTATTTAAGGGTATTAGATTAAAGTGGAAACCCCACATTCTGTTATTTATCATGGTACTTGAATTTTATGCATCCGTTTTGTTCCTTATTTGATTAATTACATAAAATCCCAACAAGTTTGTAGATACAGTATAAGAATGTGGATCAAGGGGTTTGAATACTTTCTGGAAGACACTAGATTTTATACAGAGCCTGACATTTGCTGTCAGCAGAAACATTTTCACCTGATAAAGGCCCAAATATGGTAGAGCAGATCAGATTAGCCCGAGGTAAATGACCCGACTCTGGGTTTGGAACCGGAACCAGAACCAAGTGTTCAGATCAAAATCAAGTAATCCCACACAGCCGGTGTGCAACATCATTAGACCGTTTGAGCTGAGACGGGTTCACTCCTTCACACTCAGCCCAAACTAAAACTCTGCAGGGGCTCGGTGCCGATCTGGACCCAGAACGGGTTCTGAAACTTATTGTGAGTTGGCTAAATTCAGCCCGAGGAGACGCACACGGAGTCTCTGATGTGAAGATTTTCACCAGGGAAGACAGAAGAGCTTCTCTGCAGGAGAGCAACATCCGAGTTCAAACACACCATGTGGAAAAAATGATGCTGTTTGTTGTCGTTCGCACCGTTTAGATGTCAGGATCTGAGAGGCAAGCTGCAATCAGAAAAGGTCAAAGGTCATTCTGCTGCAGGATACGGGCCTGACTGAAAACATCCATCCCTCAGATTATTAATAGAGAAGACTTTTTCTCCTGTTGTCTGTAGCTGAACCTGCTGTGTGTCGCCCCCAGCTGGTCACCGACTGGTACTACAACTCATCAACATTCTGCTGTCTTTCTGCAGGAAGCAAACATGGAGGAGAGTTTGGAACATTTGCATCTAGAACTGGATACAAATTATGGGACGCACGACTTCAGTAAAAAAAACAAAGAGCGAGGACAGAAAATGCAGCTTATAATCCTTGAGAAAACATGTTGGCAGACAGTTGGGAAACTAAATAGGCAGCAGATTGTGCAACCGCTTTGTGTAAACATCGCTCTCAGAGTTTCGCAACTGGGTTTCAAACAAAAGCCACATTTTCTCCTGGAAAACGGCAAATCAAAGACAGATGAGGTAAAACGCCTTCGACTCCCACATCCAGCACACTGAGAGACTCAAACAGCTTCTATCGCACACACCCAGGTCCAGCTCGGTACCGACCCTGATGACTTCTGCCCTGTCCTCCCTCCGGTCAGACTGGATCTGAGCGCAGGTCCAGATCCTGCAGGGAACCATGTGTGGGAACCATGTGGGCTGGCTAAACGCAACCATAGCTGGCAAAGCCAGCCAGGCCCCTTTATGGGTGTCAAATGAGGATTGAGGCAAAAACGTTTGGGACCCTCGTGAGTTCCCATTTTTACCCAGAGTGGTCCTAATTCAAACCTGTAGATTCCTCAGCTCCATTCAGTGCATCTATCATTTGATCACTTTACCAGTCAGATGCACTAGTTAATTAAATGTAACCCACAGACACTCCCATTATTCACCCTATTTCCTCCCATATTGGTTTATATGTGATTTCTGTAGTCAGACTGCTGGAGGACAAACTGACCACTTCTCCTCACTCTACTGCTTTCTCCTACTACTCTCCAACTATGAATTACGGGCTTTTTTAAACCATCAACTTTTCATTACCCCCTCATAGAAAGTACACCTGACCTGGTACTTCGGTTTAGCTGTGACATGTTCCTGGAGGGGTTGAGCTGCTAATGTCTTCACCTTCTATAGACGATACACTGTCTCTCAGGGTTTAACCCACTTTTCTCCAAGAGACTGTAGCTGAGCTAATTGCTGAGACTAACTCTGTTATGCCATGCACACTGTCTTTCATCTATGGGCTTGAAAACTCTCTACTATAATAATAATGATAATAATAATAAAAGGAGTAATGCCATTTTTTGTCTTTGTTTACACCAGAGAGGAAAGTCCTGATTTAAACAGGGAAGCGATCATCCCAGTTCCAGTTAGCATCCTCCCAGCTGAGCTTCATGTCTTCCAGTTGATCTGAAAACGAAAAGTTTTCAGATTTTTTTTTTTATGCCTGCAGCTTGATATCCATTACATTCTCCCAAAGCGAAGCTCAGGAGCAAGAATGTGATTTAGGTTCTTTAAGAAAAAAAAACACTCAAACAACCAGAGTTTTTCTCTCCTTTGGATCTATTAAATATGGAGTCCAACAGGGCTCCCTTCTGGGTTCAGAACTTCAGAACCTGAACATCCCGCTTCCTTTAGTTTCATTCCTCTGATTTGCCAAAACGTGTTCATTCATAAAAAACAAAGCTACACTAAATCTGACCACTGTCGTTGAATTAACATCAGCAAACTTTCTCATCATCTTGGATCTTTTATCAGAGCACCTCCTCGAGTTTTTTCTGTCATTAGACGAACAGGTTCTACTGTCTACTTTTGTTTTTTTGCTTTGCCCATATAGACTTTGCTACTGTTAAACTATTTTCTCAGTGGTCACTTGTCCAGAATGTTTCACCATGACTTGGTTAATAAGAATCTGAAGCAGGGCTGGAAGACCTGGTCTCGTTGCTATGGCTACAACCTTATTATTGTGGCATCATTGCGCCAGTTTGATGAAATCCTCCAGCGCTAAACTCATCCCAATGAGTACCAGAGTCCTATTACAAAGAAAACCAAAGATCTACAAACTGAGGATGTTCAAATGTTTCAGTAACTTTTAAACCCTGATCACTTTTTCTAAGAAGAGTTCCAGTATTTATTTCCGACAGTTAAACAAAGGCTGTGGTTACATATATATTTACATATTCATAAGTGAGTCTGGCGAACCTTTTGCATTGTGCAGATTTCTCCACCAGGTTACTTATCATCCCAAACATCCACAGTGGTTGTGTTCTCTGAAATGTGTGGATTTTCAACCACTTCTGGCTCCTTGAACGCAGCTCTGTTTATTTACTTTACTGCTGGGAACTCTACCAGCTGTTATACAACAGAACAAATTAGGTTTACACGTTTAAAACTTTCACCCTGACGGATGAATGTTGAAGAAGAAAAAGTCCCATGTAACATGGGCCAGAGTCTCTGATGGGCCGCTTTTTGTAAAGTTACGCAGTCAAACATTGACACCAATAATTTGAGTTGTTTAGCCTCACATTTTTCACCATGCTTTTCATTCATTTATAAAGATCACAGTTTGTACCTAAATATTTAATTAGCAAGCTACATATTAAGTTAAGCTTAATAGTTACAAACTAAGTATCCTTTTTAACTAAATATTTCGTCAGCTAAATATTTAGTAAAGCTAAATATTTAGTTTCCAAACTAAACATTTAGTTTTTAAATATGATTTTAAACTAAATCTCTAGTCACTAACTCAATATTTGTAACTAAATGTTTAGTTAAAAAGCATGTTTAGCTACTAACTAAATATTTAGTAAAGCTAAATATTTAGTTTCCAAACTAAACATTTAGTTTCTAAATATGATTTTAAACTAAATCTCTAGTCACTAACTCAATATTTGTAACTAAATGTTTAGTTAAAAAGCATGTTTAGCTACTAACTAAATATTTAGTAAAGAAGCTAAATATTTAGTTGAGCTTAATATTCTGTTCCTTAACTAAATATTTAGTCACTAACTAAATAGCCTTTTTTTGCAAACAAAAAATTTGGTTTTGCAAAATAAATATTTAGTTGAGATTAATATTTAGTTCTTTAAATATTTAGTTAACTAAATATACAGTTACCAGCTAAATATGTTTTTTAAATAAATATTAGCTTACTAAATATTTAGTTTCTTTACTATATATTTAGTTACCAGCTAAATATGCTTTTAAACTAAATATTTGGTGTGCAAACTACATATTTACCAAACGAAATATTTAGCTTTCTAGCTAAACTTTTGAAACTGTGACATGTATAAATGACTATATAGCATGGACATAAATATGACTCTTATGACAGGCTAATAACCCAAATTATTGGTGTTCATTTTTGATTGTGTCGGGTAAATTTACAAACGGCTCCCCATAGTCTCCGACCTCCTGGAAACTACGATGATCCGTTCTCGTCTTCTTGGTTCATGGAGTGGAACCACAGCTTCTAACTGGGTTTGGGTCTGGGGAGTTTCAGGACCAAAGGCCTAAGGAATCAATGTTCTGATGTTTGAGACGTTTTGTTCTAACTTTAACCATGTGAAACATGCATCTAATCAGTGATCAGCTCAACATCCCAGAGAATAAATCCTTTTATTCACGACACAGTCATCAGAAACAGTAAACCATCCCGAATATAAACTTTCATCTTTTACATATCTGTACAATTCCAGATGTTGCTTCCTCTGAACAGAAATATCTCTTTATAATAATAGTTATTTAAATAAATACACAAAATCAAACAGCTGAAGCATTTCTGATGTGATCCAATCAGATGGAAGCTGAGCTCAGAACTTACAGCAGAACAGCTGTTATGAGGCTGGTTGTGTTAATAAAGCAGAGGTGAGAGGAAGTTTAACATGAAATATTAAAACTGAAAGTAAATGAAAGCTCACTCGTCTGGAGGCCCTGAAAATGTCTAAGTGAAGTTTAATTCATGCAGTTTTATTGCAGAACAACTTCCTGCCCTGTCATCACTCTGAGGTTGTTAATAAGAGATCCTGAAGGGGAAAATAAAGTAAAAATCTCCCAGAGAAGTTTCACAATCTCATGGTTCTTATTCCAGAACGATGAATTCCCAGCCGAGAAGCACACAAACTATTCACTCCTCGTCTGGGATTTTTATCTCTAATCAAACAGAGGAAAATGTGATTTAAAGGTTTCCACCTGGAGAAACGGGTTCAACATCTGATCTCTCAGCGTCTGAACATGAACAGAACCAGAACCCCGTTCAGGTTTTTTAATGCACGCTGCAAACGAGTTTCTCCCGCTCGGATAAATTCGTCTCGATTATGTGGAAGAACTTAAAATCATACGGATGAAGCGCCGATAACGAGGAAAGAAAATGGCGGCAGGTTTCATGAACTCAACGATTCAACAAAGTTTCCAAATTCAGGTATTTTAAGATGCAAATGTTTCCTGAATTATATTTAAAAAAATCTTAATCCCTTTGCATTAATCATCAGTTGAAGTAGAAAGCTGATATTTAAATACAATATCTGTTTTTTTCTGGTCAGTAAAAATGTTTCTATTTGATAAAAAATAAGATTTTAATTTCCTTCAAAGTCAGAAATTCACATACATCATGATTACCATGCCTTTAAACAATTTGGGAAAGCCCAGATGATGATGATGCTGATGATGTCATGGCTCTGTAAGCTTCTGATTGGTTAATTCACATCAGAGTTAAATTTTAAAGAAACACTTTGAACAAACCGCTTCGTTACGTGAAAAATTATAAGAAATCAACGAAGAGTTCAAGGTTCCACATTCGTCTGTGAGCATCCTCCCTACCAAAGCATGGAGGTGGCAGTATCATGCTGAGTGGGTGTTTTACTGCAGGAGGGACTGGTGCACTTTACAAATTAAATGTCATCATGAGTAAAAAAAAAAAAAAAAAAAACATTATTTGGAAACACTGAAGCAACATACTGAGTCTGTGTTTTTTGGACCATCATCAAGTCCCGATCCAAGTCTCAGGGGAAAATTTGTGAGCAGTCCTTACCCAGTCACACCGGTTCTGTGTGTCAGACAGTTTAAAGGCAGTCCTAGAAAATCCTGAAGAGATGGACGGAAACTTCTGAATCCGAAGAAAATAGAAATTATCTTGGTAAACCAGGCAAAGTTTAGTCAGACGACAACAGTTAAATGTCAACGTTTTAACTGTCTATTTAATTACATCTGCTGATAGAAACAAGTGAAGCAACCAGAGGGAACGGTCTGAATCAATTATCTGATCTATGCAATCTGCATATAAAATGTGAAATATCTGCAGACTGACGGCCTGGACCATGAAGCGTACAGATGTTCCAATCAGACCTTGTGGCTGCTGAACCGTCACTTTCCCCTGATTATCTAACACTTCTACTGCTGAGGAGCTTCCTGAGTGATTTCCTGGAGGAAATAATCTTAACACCAACCGAACATGATCATCTCTCTCTGATGCATCAACCAACACGTTGTTTAACCTGCAGGTGTTGAGTGAAACGTTTGATCATCGGTCTGGTTTCTGAGAGCACCGCTTATAAAACCCGGTTCGGATCAGATCGGGAGGGAATCGGTCCACCTGTGCAATCGGATGATGATTCGTTTCAACAACTTTGGCAGCAGACATGAAGATCCACAGAAAAGACATTCACTAGTTAATTACAACACATGTAACGCAGCACTTCATTCAGCAGGTCTCTATATACAGTCATACAATCCTAAAGAGTCCATGTTTTAATCAGCAAACTCATAATTTCATCCTTTTTTTCCTATTCTGTTTTTCTTTCTTTTTTTTTTTGGCTCCTGTCTCTTTAAGGCCCAGTCTGATCTGATTGGTCAGATGTTCTCTAACCAACAGGCTGGTAGCAGACAGGTGTGTCTGATGATGATGATGTCATGCAGGAATGACTAAAACTGAACCAGGAGAAGGAAGCAGAAACATGAGCCGGCGGAGTTTGGAGAAGCTCCAGGTTGGGCTGAAGGTCGGATTTCCTGAGCTCCAATCAGCTCAAACTAAACGTCAGGCTGACGGCCCACTTCTGATGGACTAATTACACCATAAAAACTTTCAATCACTGCTTCCTCTAGCTGTAATTAAACACTAAAGTCCCACCTGGACCCCCCCCCCCCCCCACCCCCATAAACGCGCATGAAAGCTGCTAAAGGAAAAATCAATGCCTTGTTTGCTTTTTAATTACATCTAGAAAGAGTTCCTGTAAATTGGAGGTTCAGTAAGGCAGTTTTAGTTTGCCTGCATCGGAACTTTAAATGAAACATTAATAAATGAACTTGTATAGTGAGAAGATGATGATCATCATCAAGGATCATTTCCTGGCTTGTAACCCAGCAGAACCTCTTCACCTCCGATGGTCCTTCTTCTTCTTGTTCCTTGAAGGCGTCTTGATCGGCTGACTCGCCGCTCCGTTCTCCAGCGGGACGGGGGGCGGAGCGGCAGGCGCAGACGTGGGGGAGAAGAGCTCCGCTTCTCCGTCTAGGCTGGACTTGAAGGGCCCGGCCGGAGAAAACTTCAGAGGGCTGAGAGGAGGGGAGGGAAAAATCACCGTCAATTTAATAAAAGCAGGATGGTTTTTGTTTCTTCCTGGTATTAATGTAGTTCGTCAGACGCACAGAAATGCAAGAAGCTTTTAGAAGGAAACTAGATTTTCCTGCAGGGGTGTGTCTGCTGTTTATTCAAGCTGCAATTTAAGGAGAGAGCGGAGATTTCAGCAGATAACAGTAAGGCTGAACGTAACATGCTGTATTTGGGAATACTTGCCGCCTTTTGGGAAACTCCTGGCTAAAGAAAGTCTCTCTAAATATACAGGAAAACCACTATTTACAGTTAATAAAGCTAAACGCATGAACGGCTACTGTGAAGAATAGAAACTCCCTTTAATGTTCCAAACTGGGGAAATTCAGGCGTAACATCAGCAAAGTGACAGATTCTCACAAAGATAAAAACATTTAAAAAATGAATCAAGAGCAGCATACTGTACACTATGGGAATATTAACATAAAAATACTGTGAACTTGTTGAAAATAGCAAACGGATCTGAAATGTGCAGCTGAGCCGGATAATATATACAAATATTTACAAAATGTGTGTTTGTCCAATAAATAAAAAAAATAAAATTAAAAAATACAAACTGTGCAAACAGCAGCAGGGATGTAGTGATGCTATTTTAATAGGTTCAAAATGTCAAACTCTAATCATTTTAATTCGTTTTAAAGATCCTCACACGCACATGCTGTGTGACGCTGTTATCATTGCTGTTAATTACAGAAATCTAAATCAACTCAAATCTGTGTCGCTGGGTCAAAGCTTTACCAGCACCACAAGTCATCCATTTATAATCCATGCATAACAAATAAGTGTATAATTCAGAATATCATTTCATATCGTAATCTCTTATCATCCTAACGAGTAGATCAATGTTTCATGAATTAGCAAGCTAGTGCTGAAGTTAGCATCCGATTGGTAGCTTCTGGTCCAGCTGCTTTTGTTTGCCTTAAAAAAAGGGGAGGGGGCGAGTCGATGCAACGCACGTTTGTTGTTTTTAATCAAAGCGCCCGACAGCTGAAGTCGTGATCGCGTCTCTGCAGACGGAGAAGGGCGACGTGGACCGATGATCTCTACGGTCCGCCACATGGAAACGTGGATGCAGCTCCGGCTAATATGGACCAATAGAAGAACTTTGTAATAACATGTCACAGTTTCTTAGAACTTTAGCTGAAAGAAATATTGTTTAAAAAGAACCTGTTAATGTCCTTAAGTAACCTTTTTCATGTGGTGGTGGTGTGGACGGTGTAGCGAGAGGAAGTGTCCCATCCCTGTAGATTTCATTTATGGATTTTGTTTACCAACATGTCATATTGCATGTTTGTTTGTTTTGTGGGAACTTATTGTTGTTGGTCTTATTTATTTGCTTGTTTTATCTGCCTTGCACATGTGTGTGGTTTTTGTTTTTTGTGGGAATGCAGATTGAGATTCTCAATTGAACTTGTAAGTTTGGTATTGCTCAATAAAGTAAAAAAAAAAGGATGCATTTCCGCTCCAACATGCCGTTTATGTGACGAGTGAGCGCTGGAAGCAGCGTGGGATAAACACGGTGGGTCATTCTGTGCATGCGGTAATTCTACAAATTCAATCGACCTGCGTTAACGTGTTCATTTTGACAGCCCTAATAATTATTAATGGTTATGGTGTGAGCCAAACATTGTTGCTTTCCAAGTGAACGGGTTAGTGAGCTTATTTTAGGGTTTTGCTTTGCTCCCAGCTATTGGAGCTCATTTCTACGCTCTGCTGCCTTGATTTCCTTCACCAAGACCTCCGCTGCTTAAAAAGCTTTCAACCAGAAGGAAGCTTTAGGGCTTAAAATTCAAAACATACTTTTTTCCAACATTAATAGATTTAGTTTAATCTATGATTTCAGCACACGTATTTAATCTGTTCTTTTAATCATGTCTTGATAGTCGTTTAGTTCTAGTTTAGATCAGACATCGTCAGGTAGAATATGCTCTGTATGCTCCAGGTTCTATCAGTGAGAAGCATCTGTAGCGACTGTATATGCGTTACCTGATGGGCGTGCGCGGGCTGCTGTTGTGGCGCCGGACGTGACGCGATCGAGGCTCAAACGAGAATCCTTCCTTCAGACTCTCCAGCACCGACGGGGCCACGAAGGAGAAACCCTGCAGGAAGAACATTTAAAGAAACGTTTTATAAAGAACTAAACCCTGCAGCGTTTCCTAAACACGCCGAAGGAGGAGCGACTCACAGCGAAGGCGAGCTCGGCGCTGTGGCTGAGCGTTGTGTCGTCTGGACTGTCCACCGGGGTCTGCCTGGTGAACCGGGTGTCAAACTGGCTCACGTCCTCCTCCGAGTGCTGTTAGGAGGACAACAGGCGCGTCGCTCAGAGGGGACAGAGACAAGCTGCTCGGTTAGAGCAGAAGAGCGGCCGTGCAAAAACCATAGAAGAAGACTGACCAGCTGTGGTTTATACGGCGGCTCCACTCTTTTGTTCAGCAGCTCCTCCCAGCTGATGTGCCTGAAGAACGGATGTTTCTGCAAACAAGCAAGGTTAGAAATGCAGCAACACTTCCATCAAACCTTTAAACTATTTACTTTTCCACTCTGTTGGAACTTTATTATCACATAAAAAGAGAAATGAATCTTTCTGCCTAAAGCTGTCGGCCAGAACTCCAGGGTCGGGTTTCACCCTCGGTTCCAGGAAGAAGCAGCATTCAGCAGACAAACTGCTGCTACTGCTGATCCCCAATCATTTGAGAAAACATTTAACCAAACAGCAAAAATGATTTAAAAGTCTAAAAAAAACTAACAATAAGGAGCATCTTCAGAAAGCAGAACCGGTTCTGAACGGCTGAAGGAAGATGTGTTTATTTACTGGGTTTAGGTTCCATCCTCGTCTGGGCAATATATCACTTATATCGATTTATCAAATTTTTCTATTTATTTAAATCTTTGGAGCATGTAGAATATTGAGAAAAAAATAATCATCAAAGCATGTATTGGTTTCCATAGTACAAAGTGACGTCAGGGCTAGGGATGGGCATTCAATTAAACTGTTTCATCGATCATCAGGAGAGTTAACGATCGATTCTCGATTAATCATTGATATTTTTATATTAAAATTCATTGTTCATAGGCTATAATAAAATGCATTGAGAATAGAAAAATAGCGTGTTTCCTCACTGAGGTCTTCATTATGAGTGGGACACCTCTTGTGGGAGTTAAACAGAATTAATTCACGGTAGTTGCACAAAGAAAATATGCGCTATAAGCAGCGGAGACGACAGCTAAAAGACGGTACTCAATAACACAACTGACGCTCATATTTATTTTCTTCTCCAATAAAGTAAAAAAAACAGTCCTGTTAGACAATAACTTAATAAAAATATAATACTTAAAGGTCTGTTAGTTTTGTGTTACATTTGGCAAATAGAGTCGAGAAAGAGGATGAGGGAGATCAGCGTCCCTAACCATGAATTAGGCTCATTAACAGAGTAAAAATAACAAAAACAAAAGAAACAGTAACTTATATACAACTTTAGCTCCAGTTTAGTGATTTTTGTTGAGAAAGATGATTATGTTAACATGCGCTGGGGTCAGAAGAAAGCAGCCTGGTGAGCAGAGTGACGGTCATCAGGCTGCTGTCTGACCTGCAGCGCCGAGATCACCTGCTGTGAGGGGACAGACGTGGCTGTGAGTGAGGGGACAGACGTGGCTGTGAGTGAGGGGACAGACGTGGCTGTGAGTGAGGGGGACAGACGTGGCTGTGAGTGAGGGGGACAGACGTGGCTGTGAGGGGGACAGGCGTGGCTGTGAGGGGGACAGGCGTGGCTGTGAGGGGGACAGGCGTGGCTGTGAGGGGGACAGGCGTGGCTGTGAGGGGGACAGACGTGGCTGTGAGTGAGGGGACAGACGTGGCTGTGAGTGAGGGGACAGACGTGGCTGTGAGTGAGGGGACAGACGTGGCTGTGAGTGAGGGGACAGACGTGGCTGTGAGTGAGGGGACAGACGTGGCTGTGAGTGAGGGGACAGACGTGGCTGTGAGTGAGGGGACAGACGTGGCTGTGAGTGAGGGGACAGACGTGGCTGTGAGTGAGGGGACAGACGCGGCTGTGAGGGGGACAGGCGTGGCTGTGAGGGGGACAGACGTGGCTGTGAGTGAGGGGACAGACGCGGCTGTGAGTGAGGGGACAGACGTGGCTGTGAGTGAGGGGACAGACGTGGCTGTGAGTGAGGGGACAGACGTGGCTGTGAGTGAGGGACAGACGTGGCTGTGAGAGGGACAGACGTGGCTGTGAGTGAGGGGGACAGACGTGGCTGTGAGGGGACAGACGTGGCTGTGAGTGAGGGGACAGACGTGGCTGTGAGTGAGGGGACAGACGTGGCTGTGAGTGAGGGGACAGACGTGGCTGTGAGTGAGGGGACAGACGTGGCTGTGAGTGAGGGGGACAGACGTGGCTGTGAGGGGGACAGACGTGGCTGTGAGGGGGACAGACGTGGCTGTGAGTGAGGGGACAGACGTGGCTGTGAGGGGGACAGACGTGGCTGTGAGTGAGGGGACAGACGTGGCTGTGAGGGGGACAGGCGTGGCTGTGAGGGGGACAGGCGTGGCTGTGAGGGGGACAGGCGTGGCTGTGAGGGGGACAGACGTGGCTGTGAGGGGACAGACGTGGCTGTGAGGGGACAGACGTGGCTGTGAGTGAGGGGACAGACGTGGCTGTGAGTGAGGGGACAGACGTGGCTGTGAGGGGGACAGACGTGGCTGTGAGGATGAGACCAAGAGCTGGATGCTCCGCTTCTCACCAGGGTTGGAAGTTCAAGTACTTCTACACAGCTTCGCCGTGTTGGCAGTGAACCGAGACTTTTTGTTTGTTTGTTATTTACGCCAAACTTTGCTGCTTTTGAAATACACAGAAACTGGCAAGAAACTGAGTCGGCCTGTGGGTTTTATTTTCAGTCATCGCCCTCGTGTGGTAAAGTGTTTAATTACAGCCACATAGCAAAAATAATTACATTCCTTCAAAACTCACACATGCAACAGAACATGCATTAATTGATCGGTAAAAAAAATGTCATCGATTAAATTCTTAACGATCAATTAATCGATCGTCGATTAATTATGCCCATTCCTAGTCAGGGCGCCCAGGGTCCTCCATCTTGTTTTACAGCCTGTTGTTATTTTGACTTTGAATTCAACTCACAGAAAGAATGATTGAAATAAAAGCTAATTTAAAAACTATTTTCTCTCAATTTGTAATTTCTTTTTAAGATAGAAAGGGAGAAAAAAAATTTATTCATATCAAAAATCTAGTTTGGCATAAATAATGTAAGATTTTATTTTTTATCCATATCGCCCAGCCCTAACCTCCTTTAATTTTTCCAGTTGTATAATATCCAACGACATCTTAGAATCAAAAATAACCTTCTTATATCTTCTAATAATACCAGGGAACGTTAAGTATTGACTTTTTTTTCTTCCATGTAGCGACAGTGGAGAGGAAAAACTCCACCAGAACCAGGCTCAGTACGAGCGACCGTCTACCACGACCGTCTGGAGGTTTAAGAAGACAGAGCAGAAACACAGAAAGAAACAGAAGATCTGATGTACGAGAACTTTCTATATTAAAGAAAGTTAAAAAGTAAGCTGGGAGGAATAGACGGAAGCATCACTCATGAACAAGACTCGTTTATATCTCTTCTGTGCCTATAATCCATAAAGAGATGATTCATACTGATCACAGGCGGCTTGCAGGGACTACCTGGATATCAGCGGCGTCTCCTTTCCCGGAGCCGATTCTCTGAGCCGGATTCTTCTTCAGCAGCTGAAACAAAACAAAAACAGACAGAGGGACATTCCTCTATGTGCTTTCACCTCAATGTAACTAACAATGTCTTTTTTATCACATCACATTTTGAACCTGAAGCACGCTGCAGGTGTCAGTCCCCGTCAGCAGGGGGCAGCGCTGCATCATTTAGTTTAGTGGAAACATCGTTTTAATAATCATGCAAGAATCAACATCAACAAGCAGGAATATTTAAACCCGGGAAAATTGACTTTATTACCAGCTGGAAACAGAACCGAGCTGCAACTAGAGTCTAAAACGATCAAGCAGAAAAACTGAAACTGTGTTTCTGCAGCGTTGTCTGACGAGAGGACTGAGAAAAGGGTAAAAACATCGCTTAAAAAAAAAAAGTAAAACCAAGTGAATCAGTCAGCAGAAAGGAGGAAATGGGATCATTTACTGCCGGTAAATAAACAGAGCCTCCAGGTTTCCTAACTGAAAGGGTTTAAGTGCCTTGCCCAGGGGCACATCGACATGTGAAAGCAGGAAGCTGGAATAAAACCTACAACCTCCTGATTCAACTCATTAATAGTTCATTTATCGCAAAGGGAAAAGGCTGTCATAACTCGGATCATCCAAGTATCTCCAAAGAGTTATGGGCGGTGATGTTGTGGGCTGGAGGGCTCTCCAGTAGCAGTCTGTCCTGCAACAAATCTAAAGAGGCCTCTGACTGAAGACTGTTACTGTTTGACATTTTTATGACCACCATTATATGCTAACAGCTCAATACCCAGAAAGCAGAGATGATATTCCACAGCATCACCATCAGTTGTTAGCGAGCGCTGCTAATCCACCTCCTTTGCTTTTGCCGCTCCTGCCATTTTATTCAGGAAGGCTTTTAAAACTCAGTAGCGCTGTGAGATGTTATCACAGTTTTATAACCTTTTTGTAAAATTTTTTATTTTTAAAATCAATAAATGAAATGAAATTTCAGAAAATATTACAAAGAGTAAAAGCTTCATAATTAATAAACCCTCCGTTGACCCCTGCTAGACCGACGCTCAGTCCAAAAAGTTGTTTTATGCAAGCTAAAATGTTTCCCAGCTTCCATCTACAACTATTAGGGATGTCAAATTATCGCGTTAATTACAATTATTAAAAACGACCATATTTAGCACGCTATGTTGTTTTTTTATTGCGTTAATCAAATTTTTAATCTTTAATTTTACAGTTTCTGCATGTGAGTGGCCCTTAAATAGAATCCGTTTTTTTATGCTTTGGGCTTCTTGTGCTCGAGTTGTTAGAGGTTAACCACATCTTGTAGTGGACATGGGTTGGCTGTCTGTAGAGCTGCTTATCATGAGCTGATGTTTCCGTTTTAGTGGCGAGGGCAAGATGAGTGAGGAGGAGCGGTGAGCGCAGACAGTGTTGCCGACTTAGCGTCTTTGTCGCTATATTTAGTGAGTCTTTAGACCCCTCCAGCGATTCTTTTGCAACAAAGCAACTAGTGAAAAATCCAGCAACTTTCTCTGGAGTTATTGGGTGAATATTTGTTACTTGTACTGAGCAGCGATGCAGCCGTTGGGCTCGTCTCTCGTCTCAGATCGTTCACAGGCGCTGCAGCTCCGCCCGCCCCAGGTCCATCAGGACTCAGAGCAGATATTTACCCCACTGAGCCCTGAACCCTAACTTAACGCGGATGCTCAAAGCCAAAGTTGCAGGTAGAAAGCGTCTGGGACTAGTCTCAAAAACAGAGAAATGTAAACGGCTGGGACTGCATCTGTTCAAGTCTGTTAAAAACTGTAAATTGCTGTATAAAGCCACTTTTTTGTTATATATTTGTTCTGCCACAATAATGTAATGAATTTAAATGAAAATACCTCAAGATGAGGCAATTAGGTGCGATTAATTAATAAACAGATCATAATTATTTAATCTCAATGTTGTTTTTAATCTCTCGACAGCAGCACTAACTATTATTACTACCGTTTTCCTGCTGCTTTATGGCAACAGGAAAAGACAATAAGCACATTCTCAGCTCCACAAGGACTCTAACCTCAACAGCTATGACAGCGGCTGCCAAACTGTTTCTGCTTGGCCGCCCCCTCTGGGTTATAAGAAAGTTTTCACCCCCCCCACTTTGGAAACACTGAGTAGATTCCTCTCGCTGTAGCAGAAAAATGAGCAGAAATCTTAAAAATTGTGTGTGGGGGTTTGTTTGTTTTTTTAGTAAATAATCCGTTCTGAAGGAGAAATGGGCTTCAGAAAAGGCTCCAAACTGATGGACAGATGACTGATAAGTCAATTAAATTGGTATTCTATATATTCATATTTGTCTCAAGCTGTTGCTGCTGCTCTTCAGACATCCTCCGAAATAAATCAAGGCCTCCATGTGTGAATTCATTCCATTTATTCCTTGCGGCATTAAAAGCTACCGATGCCAACCACGGGGTTTGTGTATTTATACATACAGTGTGTGTGTGTGTGTGTAACGGACCTTTTTGATCAGGTCTCTGGCGTCGACCGTCAGATACGGCGGAAGGTTCACTTTGCACTTCAGGATCTTATCGATTGTTTTCTTCCTGTTCTCGGCTGTGAACGGAGGCTGGAAGCAAAAAAAACAGAAAACAAAAACGAAGAGCGGCAAAGTTACAAACACTGGTTGCTAAGCATCAGACAGACTTTATAAAACACAGAAGGAATAAAATCATTTGATGAAATACAAATTGTGCTCAATCAATCCTCCAGCTTACCGATCCAGTCAGCATGTCGTGCATCAGGGCGCCGAGGCTCCACCAGTCCACCGCCCTGTTGTGACCCGACCTGGTGAGGATCTCTGGAGCCCTGGAGCAGAACAACAGAAGAAGAAAAAGAAGTAGATCTCTAAAAACTTGTCTCAGTGAAACATTGAAATATAACAGTCTCTGTTTAGAACGTGGGTTCGAATCCCGGCCTGTGGACTTTGCACGAAAATTACTGGAAATCAAGACTTTGCCTCGGCAGGAGGTTTCAGGCACTGACTGTATATATAATGGACAGCGTTTCCGCACTCCTCCCCGTTTACCACAATGACCACGTTCATGGGGGAAATCATGGCGGATTTACAGACTCCTCCTCCCCGGTTCTGACGCAGCATGTTCCTAAAAAGGGCATAAGGGCGGATCTTCACCGTAGACTCTGCCCCGCTTGGCGTGTATTTCTGTCGTAATCCCGCCCATTCTGCTCCCGCGCCTTTAGCTCTGATGCTAAACCTGGCTAGCTAAGCTAAAGGCTAATCCGCTCATTGACTGTATGTATATAGCGCTCCCGCTTCATTCTACCGCAACCATCTGTGCGCCTCCGACCGCTCTCTTTTCCCCCCAATCTCATAAGGTAAAAACTCATAACTTAAAATAATTATTAAAATGTAGTGTTACTATAAATACAGTTGAATGAAATACAGCAATTTCACAACGTGATATCGAAGACAATTGGATAAAAGAAAAAGAAAAAAGTCTCGAGACAGATTGCTGTCAAAATGCATGTAAAGCCGAGTGGAGGATGTTTATTAGCCTAGTCTAATCTGCGATATGTTTGCATGCGTGTAACATTGACTGTATATACAGTGTATAATAATGTGTCAAGTATTAAATTCCCTGTATGAAAAGTGCGTGCACTGTATGCGTGTGGATGAAAGTGCCTCGTGTGTGCCGCTATGAATGGATTAATACGGTAATAATTGTAATTTAATAATGATTTAAATTCTACTCTCCAGAAATGAATACTAATAAGGCCACGGTCAACAATATCCTGATACAGGCGAGGGCGGAGGGCTTGGAGTCAAGTCAGGAGCACGTTTTTGATTTTTATTCTTGAAAATAAAAGTTGTTAAAGATTGTGAACGCCTTTCTGTTTCTCCCGCAAACAGATGCTTCATTATCAGAACAAATAATACTGATCCTCAGAGAGTTTGTATCTTTGAATTGATAATAGGTTAAGGTAAGGTTAATTAAAGATTTCTACTAAACAACATCGGCGAACACCTTCGTAAATTAATGGCTGCAGTTTACACGTTCCGTCTCCGCAGCAGAGTTCAAGAGGGGATTCTGTGCAATCAACCCAGAATCCATATGGCAGACTAGAGGAAGAATGATGAAAAAACACTCAACAATCTTCCCTTCATCTCTGCACGGAGCCCGGCACGGGTCAGGGGAAAAAATAATTTTGAGGTTCATATGTACCTTCAGTTTAATAAAACGTTCGTATGGATTTGGAATCCATACGAACGTTTTATGTGCGCCGATTTGGGCATCATGCTGGACCTTTTCAGAGCTTTAAACTGAAAAAACTGTATTATTCCTTTAACTTGTAAATAAGACGACTAAGATATACTTCATCTCACTAGTGACCAGGTTTGTTTCAACTCCATGCACAACAAATGCAATATTTGTTTTTATACGGCTTTGAAGACAAACTGATCGCGAAATGTGTGGAAATGGTCCAAAAAGCGCCCAGTGTGTGTCCGTCTTTCCTCTGGGAAGCATGGAGCTGGTAGCGCAGCATAATTATAACACCTTGCATTAAAGAGGATACTGAATATATGAAAATTACGCTGGTGGATGCACTGTTTAAAAAATAAACAACAAAAAAGAACATCAGGTTTTTAAGTGGAGGGGACAAAACTGTAACTGATCAATATTACCGCGAACATGGTCCCGACTACAATGACTCAAATATCTATACTTTCATGCAGGACCCCAAATCCGTCCGCTGCTAGCTTCACGCGGCTCCGCAGCCAGATAGCCTCTGCTAGCTTCACGCGGCTCCGCAGCCAGATAGCCTCTGCTAGCTTCACGCGGCTCCGCAGCCAGATAGCCTCTGCTAGCTTCACGCGGCTCCGCAGCCAGATAGCCTCTGCTAGCTTCACGCGGCTCCGCAGCCAGATAGCCTCTGCTAGCTTCACGCGGCTCCGCAGCCAGATAGCCTCTGCTAGCTTCACGCGGCTCCGCAGCCAGATAGCCTCTGCTAGCTTCACGCGGCTCCGCAGCCAGATAGCCTCTGCTAGCTTCACGCGGCTCCGCAGCCAGATAGCCTCTGCTAGCTTCACGCGGCTCCGCAGCCAGATAGCCTCTGCTAGCTTCATGCAGCTGCGCAGCCAGCTATTAGCCTAGCCGATGGGCCAGGCAGCGACGTAAACGACCTGTCAATCAAAGTCAGGCCCTTATGCAAGATTTAGAAAATTTATCCTACGAAAACCAGCCTGGTGCCTCTGATTGTTTTTAACCCAGCATAATCACAGGACCAATGTGTAGCTGTAGACAGTTTTAAAAAAATAGGCACCGGGCATTAAAGTTGTTTTTAACGTGTCTAAAGTGCAATGTATTACAATGGGGGACTAGTGGCTATATGGCGGTACTACAGCAATGGCGGCCCCCAGTGTCGTAGTCAAAAAGCAGAGCAGCCAGCGGCCATTGGTTTCAGGACGATGTTCTCCGCAGCATCTTCTACCACTCTTATTTTCTATCATAAACTGCTGAAGTTTTTAGGCTGAGAACAAAATAAGGTGTTTACTTAAGACTTTAAACCACGACAGAAACACATCAAAATAGATTTACAGAACATCACAAAGCAGATCAGGTTCCGGTTTCTGCAGAGTGTGTATTTATAGATTCTGAATCATTCTCTATTAGGTGGAGTAGAGAAGCAGAACATCAGCAAACGCTGCAATAACAGTTAATAGAAAGGGGCGTGTCCAAAAATATAATCAGCGTGGAGCTCAGTCCAATCAGGAGGCCTTTATTTAAACGCCACATATTATGCAAATTATTATTTTTTTATACGCTTTAACCATTTTTTAATGCAAATTTTTTTGTTTGAAGAAGTGGCTTAATGATGACGTCACAAAAAGCTACATTTGCATACAGCCTCCCATTCCCTGTCAAACTCCGCCCACCAATAGCCTGATTTATGGCCGACGTCCCAATTTAGCCGCAGAGGGCTGCTGGGCGCTAATGCTAGACAAACCAACCGCATTTACCAATTTTTAAAAAACCAAAGAGAATGCTTGGAAGCAGAAATTATATGTGAAATTTAAATGCATCTCACAGATGATCAAATGTAAAATGGAGGAAGGTTATTTTGACAGAGAAAGACGTACCAGGGGGCTTTTCGTGCTAATTATCGATTGAACAGAACTGAAGCGCCGACACAAATGTCGCGGTTTAAGTAAAAATGCGTCGCTGCGAGAGGCTGTTGATGAGATGCGGCGGTGTGTCGCAATAAAAATACAGGTTTACCCTGGAGTGGACGGTGGCAAATGGTTATGAACTCAGAAAATAAAAGGACTCTCTAGCCAAACAACACCTGTTACCGTGACGACGCCTGACAGCGGCTGGACCACAAAGTGGCAAAAGGTTCATTTGACGTATAAAATACATGTAGTTTGCGTTTGTTTTTTTTGTACCTTGTTGTCAAGAATTATCGCGTTTTATTCATTTACTATGGCATTTTCTTTTCTCGCTATTTTACGATTTGTTTCTTGGTATCTGGAGTCCGATTTGCACAACCCCCAATCGGTCTAAGTTTGCCAAGACATCTCAGATGGAAAAAACAGTTCCGAGTCCATCCTGACTCCAAGATTAGATATGGACCGTTTTACACTAAGGCAGTGTTTCTCAAACTTTTTTTTATCATTCCCCACTTTGGACAAAGGAGCATACACAAGCCCCCCATGCTTTTATCGCCCCAACAGACTGGTGACCACGCCTGATTTTAAAGTGTTTTATTTATTTAAATAGCCGAGTTAGTCTACAAGTTTTTAAGGGTATAAATTAGTTGGAAAAAGGGGTCGCACACTGGTATAAAACCGGCTCAGAAATATATGCTGTCAGTAGTTGCTACATGTAGGACTTCAGCTCACAGTTGGAGAAAACAAAAGTTGTAGTTTTATCAAATTTACAAAGCTTTCAAAAATACAAAATAAAAAAATTAAATAAATAAAGAGCAAGATACTCCTCCCTGTATTTCCTCCGTGGTTGACCGTGTGACTTCTCTGACTCTGAAACGTTCCCTGATCTTTTTAGATATTTGTACATTTTGTAGATGGAATCTCTGATAATGCGGCGACTTCAGCTCGTTTTGTTCTAATATATTCTATATTCCAACGTCCAACTCCCAGCCCGATGTTCCAGGTCCCGGTTCTGTTTACATTGATGATCACAATTGCTAATTTATTTGAGTGTGTTTAATTTTGTGAGAGGGGGGAGCTGGTTGATTTAATTTACAGTGCAGTGAAACATTCACAATGACAGAATCTAGGGGGGAAAAACTATTTAAATCCCATTGATGTCACGCCCCACCTGCAATACCTCTGCGCCCCACTAGTGGGGGTCGCCCCATAGTTTGAGAAACGCTGCACTAAGGAGTCTATCCTACGATGCTTTGAAACAGGGAAATCCTGCTTGTGCCGTTATAAACAACCTCCTACTGGTTTTTCCTCTGTTTCTGCAGCTTCATAACAAACGTGAGCCGCTCTTCTTCATGTCTGGGATGGCGTTTCCATGTGCGTGTGTGTGTCTGCAAGGTTACCCACATGTACTCGATGGTGCCGCAGAAGGTGTGTGTGATGCTCCCATCATGGATCGACTCCTTGCTGAGGCCAAAATCAGTCAGCTTGATGTGGCCTGACCAGACAGAGATCATTATTGGTTCATGGGTTCATGTTAAAGCCCGGAGCCAGACTCTGTGGGCTGCCTCACCTTGCTGACAGAGCATGATGTTCTCTGGCTTCAGGTCCCGGTAGATGATCCCGTTGGAGTGGAGGTGACCCAGCGCCATGGTGATCTCTCCCAGGTAGAAACTGGAAAAACAATTCAAGCCCGTGACGTCAGACGATCGCCATGCCGACGGCGATCCAAGCCCAACGCAGACAGAGATCTCACCAGGCCGTGTCCTCCATGAAGATGCCCTCCTTCTCCAGCTGCATGAACAGTTCTCCTCCTGGTGGGACAGAGCAGAGTTCAGGACGGCGCCCTCTTCCGGTCACCGTCGTCGCGGTTCCCCCCGACCCGTTTCGGCCCTCGCCGCCTTACCGCTCAGACACTCCAGGATGAGGTAGAGCTTTCCCCCCGTCTGGAAGGCGTACAGCAGATCCACGATGAACGGGTGTCTCACCTTCTCCAGGATCTCCCGCTCCGCCCGTGTGTGAGCCGTGTCTTTGGCGTTGCGGACTATCTTAGCCTGCGGCGGTCAGATGGGGACAGTCGGCACAGAACGGTGTTGGGGAAATAACTAGAAGGAGCTGGAGGGTGGAGAGAATCCCAACTTACTTTTCTCAGGACCTTCATGGCAAATATCTTTCCTGTTTGGGGACCTTGAACCTTCCTCACCTGGAAGACCTTAAAGAAAGACGTAAAGTTGAAGAAGGTTAACACAAAACTCCTGATTCGGTCCTAAATATGAATTTGCAGCATTTCCACTCATTTTCAGACCAGTCCTCCCTCTTTACCCAGTTTCACTCATTGTCCCTTAAAACTCCAACTATGTCTGGAAATAAGTTGTCCATCAAATAATCTATAAAATAATGAAATAACTAAACATGAACCTTCAGCAAAATCAGCTCTGAGCTGTAGACGGATCCTGGTTCGTGTTTAAGCGTTTATTCAGTTCATGGAAGTTCCTGCTCAGCTCGCCGAAGGTCCCACAGCCTCATTCCAATCAGGTTGGGGGTCTGGACTTTGACTAGACCGTGGGTCTAGTATAAATATGTTTTAACACTTGCTTTTATTTCAATCATCCGTTCTCGGGGTTGACATGCTTGTAAAACAGGTTTGGAAGGCCCTGGGCGGGTCTGACATCACTTTGAACTATGGAGATCGTGAAGAGATGTACTGGTGATTTCTCTACGCTCCGAGGCTGTAGACTGACTACGGTTCATGCAGTGATGATGTGTGGAGCGCGGCTCACCTTGCCATAGGCTCCTTTCCCCAGGACGGTGAGGAGCTCAAAGCAGTCCGGTCCGACCCTCTCGCTGTCTCGGTTCACGTTGTCGCTGGTCAGCTCCACCTCCTCCGTCTGAACGCTGCGACGACAACACAAATCGGCTCGCTGTGTCGCCGGCGTTCCATTTTTTTTTTTTAGCGCTCTCTGATGAACTTACCTCTCGGGTTCAACGATGGTCAGCTCGCAGGCGTCATCCTGCGGGCGGAAAGAGGCCAGAAGGGTTCAGAGGTCGTCGCTTGTCTTTGTGACGTCGTGGTGAAGCGGCGAGTGATCGAATCGTTGCTTACCTCTGTGTCGCTGCCGTCCTCCGTCTCCAGGTCGATGTCAAACACTCCCGCCATCCTAAAACACGCGACACGTTTATCAGACATCGTTTATCCATCAGTGTCGTTAATACATCTAAAGTTCAGTTTTCTGTAACTATCAGTAACCAGAACTGCTCCTATCTGTACTACTTCCACTCAACACTGGTAAATATTCCGATTATTATGAATGTTGTTGGATATGCCAAACATTTAGCGTCGTTATACGCCCACAAATCCACTTAAAGTTCGCAAAGACGTCCAACAACTTCAATGGTTTCAAAAACTGAACATTTAACCAAGTGAATAATGAAGCTTAGCTGGTACTTTCAAAATAACAGTCTCTGACTTCCATAAAATGTCTTTGATCTGATTTTAACCGTATACAGGACACACGAGTCAGAAAAGTCGTCTTTGATGATTTCCTAGAATTAATATCCAAAATAAGTCACATTTAGTGTTTTTCGTGTATTCTGTTCAAGTTAAACATAAATTTTACTCAACATCAACAGAACATGAACGTCTTATTTGATCGGACTGGACAGTGAAAACCTGGTTTTTTGTTACTAAGATTAAAGGGAACTCTGTTCAAAACTACTTTATTTATCCGAGGGGGAAATTAAACGTTATCGTAACTCATATCATCCAAGTATCTTCAAAGCGTCGTTGTGGACGGTCCAGGAAGGATCTCCAGTAGCAGTCAGAGGCGCAACGAATCTAAAGAGGCCTCTGACTGAAGACTGTTGTCCATCCTGACACGCTAACAGCTCATTATCCTGGCACCAGAGACGATATGTCCTGGATGACTCCTACTAGTTTCTGCTAATCCACCTCCTCTGCTTTTGCCACTCCTCTTTAAATCTCTGCCTGGCCGTTTGGTCAAACAGCGGTGAAGTCAGCGATATGATCCGACGACGGATGGAGGGGATGGTTTGAAGCTGACGCTGTAATCCAGTTCATGCCGGATGGAAGAGACGCGTTTCTGACACCAGGATGAAGACGAATGAAACACACCAAGAAAATCAGATAAAATGGCGAAAATAATCATGTTTCTGCAACGTGCACAGCACACTGGGCCAGATCGAGATCGAGAGAGCAGCAGCATCAGCAGCAGTAGTAGTAGTACACAGATTACTGATGAGGTGGGCTAAAAAAACAACAACAAAAAGCACTTTTTTTGTTGTGACACAGACGGGAACACATTGTAAAAAAAAAAAAAAACGCAGCAGCAGCAGAAACATGCTGCGGGTCACAGAGCGAGTCGTTCAAACGGAGCAAAACCTGGGGCAGAAAAGAGAGACGGGGTCGGATGTAAAGGTGGAGACGCACAAAAACAACCTGCAACCCCCCCAACAACCTGCCGCTGATTCTCAAGGAGTCAGAAGAGCCAAATGTGGAATATAATCAGCATGATTAGAGGAAAGTGGATGAGCAAAAGAGGACAGAAAGTTACTGCTAAGGTTCAATAGAGCAGGATAATAGACAGAGAAATAAGATCATCACTATGTTTAATCCTTCATCTGATTCTAATGATTCAGGTCACAACTTTAAATCCAACAAAAACAAAAAAGAAGGAACCCTAATTACTACATAAAGTCCCCATTAACCATCTGGTGTTTAATAAACTGATTCACTGACAGGCGAATCAAATCTCCTTTATGATGTTAAAAATAAAGTTTAAACAAAACACAAATGAAGTTTTAAAAACCTGAATTTTAAGAGTTATTTTTTTTAAGAAAAAAAACTTTCTTTAAATCTCAATTATGGAGGTCTACAGTGTCGGAAATAAATATGAACATGTGTTTAAGTTATTTCTTGAAGCTACCAAATCAGAAGGGATCTGGTGTCATATAAACTGAAACTAAAGAATTAAGAACATCGTGTTCACAATAACAACTCGGATTTAGTTCACACTGAAAACCAGAACAGATAAAAACTTGTTCTTAATCAGTCTGTCCGTAGAAATCAGCTGACTGAAGCAGAATGTTAGCTGTGTGGGTTGTTTGTTTTTTTATCACGAAGACCTGTCAATTAAAACCTGTTCTACCTGAATCTCTGTCCGCTAGGAACAACCGAGCTAAATGCTAGCCTAGCAGTTTTCACACTGACAACAACAAACATGCTAATGCTAACTAAACGCTAACCTCAGAGCGGTCCGTCTTCCTCTCGGTCCGACAGTCACTTTAAACCCGGAGGAGTTTTTATTCCCACAGAACCGCGGCTTTCATCGCTGCTTGTTCCCAACAGAACCCCGTCAGCAGGACAACACCAACACCAAACTGTTCCGTGTTCTCACCCACGCCCCAGTAAGGAGGGCCGCTATTGGCTGGGCTGAAGCAGCGCGTCATGACGTCACCAAACAATTTATTGCTACCTGATTGCTACTTTTTTCTGAAAATCCTCGCTTTTTGTTACGTTTCTTTATATATATAATATAAATATATATATAAATATATATATTTATATAAATACATATTTATATTTACTTCAGAAGCTTTAAAAAAAAAAATTACCTTTACAGTAATTTTACTGGACCGTACTTTTTAGTGTTACTTGAGTAATATTTTTATAAAGTATACTGTAAGTATGGCTACTCTACCCACAGCGAGTAACTAAACGCATAAAGGTGTTGAAGTGAGACCTCTTGTTTTTACACAAGCTTTGTCATTTTAACATTTTTCTCTATCTGCTATATATATGCATATATGCATATATATACTCCTTCACTGAAACCCAAGCCTCCTTCATGCGTGGGCAGTGAGCAGGCCCTTCTTTTCACCCGACGTAGCTCACATTAGCTGCTCAAGGGAACACGGGGAGAACATGCAAACTCCACACAGAAAGGCCCTTTGGCCAACCCCACCCAGGGTGTGGGTGCTGATGATGTGGGGGAACAAACACACCCTCAGCACCCACAGCGGTAGTCGAACCCGGGACCTTCTAGCTGTGAGGTGAGCCAGGCTACCAGCTGCGCCCCCGTGCCCCCTGTCAATGTTTTTAAATTTACTATCATGTAATGTATTTCTATTTATTTTAGTCTTTAGAATTTGCAATTAACTGCACATTTTTGTTCAATTACATCGTTTTACAATATTAAATCATATGCTCTCAGTACTTGAGTAGCCTTTTTACCAAATACTTTTTTACTCTTACTTGAGTAATTTTTTTGATTACTAATTTGTACTTTTATTTTAGTAAAATATGCTGTGGTAGGGTTACTTTTATTACTTTTACCTTTTGATTAGCAGTGTGTTGTCGCTTTAGTGAGATGCTGCTCCTGTATGTATGTCTTAGCTCTGGTTGTTAAACAGTTTCTCACATCTAGGAGCATTCAAAGCACTTCTGTTTTTTGTTCATTAGCAGCTTAGACAGGTACAGAGCCTTTAAAGTAGCTGGGCTATAATAGAGGACCAGGCCACCAGTGAGTGCTCTAGTATGGGGGATTGTCCTTCATCAACATCCGCCAGCTGCTCATTGAGAGCAGTAAGAACACTACATTCCTCTCCTGTTATACTAGAAAAAGTCACAATATTTTTTGTTGAAGTGTTGCTAAAGGCCCCTGAACCTTCCTTATCTGAAACAAAGTCCCTACTTTGGCGTTTTCCTGAAAGCTATACTTTAAAAACAGGAGACAGGCTTGATCAGGATACAGAGATAAAAGACGGCATGTTTTATGTGTCTGAGAACCTTTTTGTGCTGCACCACATGTCGTCTGAAACAGCTGTGGTGGAAAATTGTTATGCAATTAGGAATTAAGTGTATATTCTCTGTTTAGTGAATGTATCTAGGGTAAAATGACAATCTTATTGTTCCAGCTTAATGTTATGAGAAAGATATACAGTTGTGTGCGAAAGTCAGGGCACCCCTTTAAAAACAGCATATTTTATATATTTAATAATGTATATTGATATTTACTGTCTCTCTGGTATATGGGAAAAAAAGACAATATTGTCAGGAAACATTAATGCATAGTTACATTTTATTTTATAAATTGAACAAAATTACAAAAATTAAAAACATAATTTTGGCATGTGCAAAAGTCGGGGCACCCTACAGCATCAGTACCTTCAGTACTTAGTAACACCCCCTCTGGCAGATATCACAGCTTGTAAACGCTTTTTATAGCCAACAACAAGTTTCTGGATTCAATTATTTGGGATTTTTCCCCATTCTTCCTTGCAAAAGGCTTCCAGTTCTGCAATATTCTTAGGACGTCTTGCATGCACAGCTCTTTTAAGATCTACCCACAGATTTTCGATGATGTTTAAGTCGGGAGACTGTGAAGGCCATTCCAAAACCTTCAGCTTGCGTTTCTTGAGGTAGTCCATGGTGGATTTGGAGGTATGTTTAGGATCATTATCCTGTTGTAGAAGCCATCCTCTTTTCAGCTTTAGCTTTTTTACAGATGCTGTGATATTTGCCTCCAGAATTTGCTGGTATTTAATTGAATCCATTCTTCCCTCCACCCGAGCAATGTTTCCTGTCCCACTGGCTGCAACACAACCCCAAAGCATGATGGATCCACCCCCATATTTAACAGTTGGCAAGGTGTTCTTTTCATGAAATGCTGCTCCTTTTTTTCTCCAAACATACCTTTGCTTATTGTGGCCAAAGAGTTCTATTTTAACTTCATCAGTCCACAGCACTTGTTTCCAAAAGTCATCAGGCTTCTGTAGATGTTCTGTTGCATATTTTTGACGTTGTATTTTATGATGAGGTCGTAGTTAAGGTTTTTTTCTGCAGACTCTTCCATGAAGGTCTTGTTTGTGCAAGTATCGGCGCACAGTGGAAGGGTGCACCACCACTCCTGAGTCTGCTAAATCTTCCTGGAGGTCTTTTGAAGTCAAATGTGGGTTTTGGTTTACCTTTCTGATCAGACTACGAACTGTTCTCTCCGAGAGTGTCCTTGGTCTTCCAGATCTCTTCTTGACCTCCACAGTTCCCCTCACCTGCCATCTCTTAATTATGCCTCGCACTGTGGAAACTGCAAGCTGAAAACGCTTTGCTATCTTCTTGTAGCCCTCCCCGGCATTGTGGGCATCAATTACTTTCATTTTTTCTGTCTTACACAGCTTCTTAGAGGAACCCATGGTTGCTGAGTGTTTGTACAAGGTTTGTGGAGTCGCCGTATTTAAGAAACCCTCAAATTGGCACCAGCTGGCACTCCCTAATGACAATTGTTGACACATGCTTCAGGACCAATGAGCTGGTAGAGGTCTGAGCTTGTAAAAAGAATCTGAAACTTTGAAACTCTCAGGGTGCCCCAACTTTTGCACATGCCAAAATTATGTTTTTAATTTTTGTAATTTTGTTCAATTTATAAAATAAAATGTAACTATGCATTAATGTTTCCTGACAATATTGTCTTTTTTTCCCATATACCAGAGAGACAGTAAATATGAATATACATTTTTAAATATATAAAATATGCTGTTTTTAAAGGGGTGCCCTGACTTTCGCACACAACTGTATGTGTCAGGTCACCAGAGAGACGGACGCCGGGGCAGTAAGATAACAGTCTGGCCTTCGGATGAGCTGCTTTATGCGTTGCTATGACTCGCATGAAGCAGTTACTCTGGAGGCGGGGCGTGAAGGATGGAGAAGAAGTCTACAGAGATAAACAATGATTGCTGAATACTATTTAAGCGGCTAGTTAGAAAGGTTGGTTAGGGTGATGCACGAGTAACTCTGTCCCCTCCATGTCTGGCCAGACATGATTGTATTAAATACTTAAACGCCTTCTGGGACTCAAGTCTTCTTTATAATGGAAACCCTGAGATACTATTTTTTGCCATTACACAGCTTATCTGGCTGGATGAAATTCTGGTTTCATCAGGTTCTGTATTTATCTACATTTGAATGACCAAAAACAAAACATTATTCATTGTACTTTTGCAGCATCTCACAAATATGCATTAGTTATAGTAAACCTTCAACTTTAAGTGGCCCTAAGGTGACATATTCTATAGATAAAATGATTTTTATTTATCTTATGTCTCAGTTTAAGTCTTCCTACAGGGATTGATGAAAGATGCTACTCTTCGACAACATTTAAATCCCAAATTTTCCCATATTAGTTTTTTGTGAGGAAGCCTAGTATTGTGGATGAGAAGCAACCCCACCCTGGCCTTTCCTTCTCTGGATGTTCCAACCAGGAGGTGGCATCATTCCTTCAGTTTCCATCCTTCTGTTGGTGCCTGATGATGTTCTTGGACTGAAATGCTATTTATGATTCACTCACACACACCCGCTGCCAATAATTAGCAGGCTCTGCACTGGTGGCAACACAGTGATGATGTGGGAATCCAGCAGCAGCTTGCTCCATGTGAGACTGTTTTGATCCAAACTGGCTGAGCAGTTTTGCTTGGGGGTCAGAAAATATAAAAACTTAAAACACATCTGCCCTCTAATATAGAAATCAGAGTCATTTCAGATATATGCTCTTTCACACCTTCATTTCTGCTGCACTGACATGTGGTTGGTTGTTCATTCTGCACTAAAAAATCTAGTGAAATAGAGTTTTGTTTCACACAACATCATAAAATATTGAAATATCTGTATAATATTTGCTTCAAATAAATCTGGATCGTCCTTTCTTCCATCCCACCCATTCATCATTCGGCAAGAGAGGCAAAGCGATAGCTTTGGTTAAGAGTTGACTTTGAGTTTATTTTTTTCCTAAAAGTAACGTAACTCTCGCAATACCTGACAGCGTTGTGGTTTTCACTTCCTGTTTAGCCATTTCACACCTTCTTCAACAGAACTCTGTTCAAGCTGGTGCTGCTGCTAAAAAACAAAATCAAGTATCTTCAGATGAATCCCAAAAAGCCTACAAATGAAACCCCTACTACATAACACAGCCATGAAGTTTGAAACGTTCAGGATTTTGTGTGAAGCGAAGCTGAAAGAGGTTGTAGGCATTGGGGAACCAGGCGGAGTAGAGAAGTGGGCTTTCAGTGGAAAGAGTGGCTGTTAAAAGGAAGTCAGTGTGGTCTGCAGAAAATATAGCTGCTCTCACCAACACAACAACAAACAAGATGAAGGCAGACCGGACTGTGACCATTCTTATTTGTAAGTAAATCAAAGAGCTTTTAGTTTGTGACAGATTAAAGTTTAGCAGGTAGAGCGGGTAAAACCTCCACACAGCGCGATCACCTCGGCTACGACTTACTTTACACCAATCTGTACCTGTTATAGTCTCTGATGAAGACGAGGGATCTGAACACATAAGTAATGAGGTAGCAGGTGGTAAAAAGATATGTATTTTAGCATCCTAGAAAGAAAGCAAAAAGCCAAAAAAATGTGTTAAAATGAAAAATAAATATCTAAAAACTGAAGCAGGAGCTGAAGGGACAAGAACAGCAACGATCATTCTAGGTGATAATGAGATTTGGAGTCTTTCTATTAACCTGCTAAAGCCTCATCAGATACCGATGCAGAGGTTCAGTCACATTCAGGAGCTTAGAGGAAACATGTTATTTATTGATATTTTCAAGTTCTCTGTGCTTTCAGTGAATCGGGCTTTAAAACACGAATGTCTTCAACCTTGCACCTATAGTTCACGTTTGGGTTCGCAGAGTAAGACGTTTTACTGTTAGAGATGAATATTTAACACTCTACCGGTTACACGGATTAAAACATGTACAACGCGTTAGTAACCACTAACCTCCTATCAACATCTACGCACATATGGGTCCCTATGGTTGGAGATGGTCCTAAAAATGGACCCCATAAGGGATTATATATATCTGCCTTATGTCTTGATATAAGGCAGATATAAAATAATAATAATAATAAAAATTATTTACAATAACATTGCTCACCATTGGGTCAACAACGTTGATTACTATGAACCCAAATGACCAAATATTGCATCCAAGCAGTTGGAAAACATTGCAATATTCCATTATTGTGCTGTTAAATCACAGCGAGCGCTCAGAGATTCGTAGTTTTCGCTACGACCTCCAGGGGCAACAACTGTCTACTAAAAAAAAAAAAAAAGAAGAAGAAGAAGAAGACGAGGACCGACTTCTCATCAGGATATTAATGATGCGTTCTATTTAACTCAGAAGTCCGAACTGGGAATGACGTCACACCCGAGTTGCGAGCATTCCAGCTAACAAAGTCGGAGAAGTCGGGATTTCGACAGGGCGCCGCAGCAAGAAAGCAGCAATTGTTTGTAGTAGATCGTACAAACATCGTGTTGTTGTACGCTTTTACGTTCCAGATGCTAACATCACTTTCGGTTTTGTTCAGTGAGGAGTTGCGCGCGCTACATGTAGCATTGATTTTAAACGCACTTTTACAAGCGTGTCGTGTAAAATAAGCAAGTTTACGACACAACTTGCTGTTGTTGACGAGCCGAGCGGCCATTTTGAAATCAAATGTCGGAGCAACAAAAAAATCTCCGACTTTCCGAGTGGGGACATTCCAGTTGAAGAAGTTGGAGTTTCCGAGTTCCTAGTACACATAGAACGCATCATAATGCTGTTCTTCTTCGTGGTTCCTGAAGGACTCAAATGACAAAAGTGGGTTTTCACAACAGGAACCTTTTTCAGGAACCTGGGTACTCATTATTACCTCCCTCCACTCAAAAGGGTGAAAACAACGGCTGTGATTCATTGATTCGTTGTAATAATAATAGCTGATTGGAGGACTTGAAGGACCCGTCACGCACACCAACACTCAAAAGTTCAGATAAATAAGGAGGAGCGAGGCCATTAAGAGATTTTAAAAACAAACAGGAAGCCAGTGTAAAGGATATAAAACCGACCGGGGTAATGTGAGGTGTTGGGTAAAAGACGGGTGAATGCATTTTCGACAAGCTGGAGGAGATTTGGGCTCGACTTAGAGAGCGTCGCAGTGGTCAAGTCTGGAGCTAATGAAAGCATGAATGGCCTTCTGTGGGTCGGGTCCATTTAAAAAAGGCTTAACCTCGGGGGGCCAAAAGAAAAAGCTTGTCCTGATCACAGAATCAGTTCGATTTACTGAAATATTACCCCTACATATAAACAAATCAAACACATTCTGTCTTCTGTTCATTTAACACAAAAACAAAAAAGGTTCTGGTCCAACCACTGTTTGTCATCCGCATAGCAGAGGAAGGACAGCTGGTGCTGGGTTAAATCTGCTCCAAGTGGCAGCAAATAAAGGGAATATTAAGAAATGATGGGAAAATATCAAGTATTATTTCAGCCCCCAAAAACAACAGGTTTACTTTCTGTTTGAACGTGACTTCCTTCATCGTCCCAGAGAAGAAGTCCTGTTTAACCTTTTCTGTGTCCTGGTGTCTGTTTTGTCCACCATTGTAGTTAAACACATAGCTCCTCTAAAACAAAGATGAAACCGAGTCATTCAGGCGTTTTAAGTGTTTAACGAACACACGTTTTCACAAAGTTTATTCCCTTCACCAACCACTTCTCATTAAACACCATAAACAGTATTTAGCAATCACTGTTCATCTTCTCCAGTCTTCTCGTCCCGCTCCTGGAAGAACCGGTCCGTGCCGGTCTGATAGTAAAGCATCGAAACTTTGCTCTGCTTCGCTCCACTTCTTTTTTTGTTTTATTTTGTTTATTTGCATGATGTTAAAAAGATACAACACCAATGACATACTGGTGCATATTCAGTGCCAGTATGGCTTATTTAAAGCCTCCACCAAAGAAAAATAAAAAATAGCCAAAGAATGCCAACATGATTTATTACAACTCATGAAAACATTAGTGAGAAAAACAAAAAATGTCATAGTCAGTACTGGTGATATAACAAGCATTTCTCAGTAAAAGGAAAATACACGGGGAAAAATAGTTCATCAGCAGGCCTCTTAAAACTCTTTTAAAGCTCTCTATTGAGGTGCATTGTCTCGACACATGATAAAATCTATTCCATATCTGTGTACCTTTTAATCTTATTGAACATTGGCCTCTACATGTGGTGAAGTTTGGAGGATGGAGATCCATTACCTGTCCAGCTGAGTTAGCTTTAAAATATAACGTAAACTGGCCAGGAATCTTTCCTTCCGACGAAAATCATTTATACATGAAAACACATATTTGGAAGATGTTAAGGTCAAAAATGGAAAAAATCTGCAGTTTCTTAAATAACGGCGCTGAAGAAGTGCGTGAATCTGACCGAGCTGCTATCCTAACAAACCGTACTTGTGGAGAATTAGAGTTCTGTGTGACTTCGTACGAAATGTGCTCCCCAACACCATGTTAGAATATGACAAATATATGACAAATGTGCATCAATTAAGCTGTATTATCCCCCTCCAGGTTTTGTCGGCATGTCCGGGTTTTGGACGCCGTCGTTTGTTCCGGCTGCCGAGGTCCATCAGGTCCGCTTTGGTTCAAACGTCACCCTGGGCTGTAACATCCTCTACCTCCACGACACGGCGTGGCTCAGACAGAACCCCGATCTGGTTCCAACTCTGGTCCTCCACGCCGGGATGAAGGAGGGACGACCGGTTGAACGTAGGGGCACAACTCTGAGTCCTGGTCCAGAGACAACCACCACGTCGCTTTGTGACACTATAACGACTGCCGTTGTTTTTGCCTTCAGTGTTTCGGCTCAGTCCTCGTCACTCGGCGAGCCTCCTGAACCGCTCTCTGGCTCTGAGGATTGGTGGCGTCGAAGCGGGGGACCTGGGCCTGTATTACTGTGTCGCCATAATGAACCAACGTGTAATAATTGGAGGAGGAAGACGGATTCAGAGTAAGCATTCTGTGACGCTGTATATATGATGCAGAACATCATCCCTGTAAGCTGAAAGCTCAGGATTTCTGTAGATCAGAATCTTTTCCAGTCCACAGCGATCTGGCAATCACGCTAACATCGCTGGACCTCAGCCTCCTAACCTCTGCCAGAATGACAAACACAACAAATCAGCAGTTTATGTGTTCCTCTTAACGCTAAATAAAGGTAAAACTCGCAATAAAGGCCAAGACGTCCTTTGAACCCTTCGTAGATTTACGGGATGGCTTCTCTGAGGTCATTGCTGATGTCTTTCCATCCTGGTATTGTGTCAACAATCTGCCAAACTGCTCCTAAAGACCTACAGTCACCTTTCCCTCTTAACTCACATGGAAGCAGAACGGTTCTATTTAGATTTTCTATTTAGGCTTCTCTTGAAACTCTAGAGCTGAAAGGTGATGTGTTTTTTTTTAAATACATGTATTTACCAGAGTCTAGAAGATGCTACATTACTGTAAACAAGCTGGCTAGTTCCTCATTTGGTTTCCTGTTGTTTCCACTTCCAGGTTCCTCCCCGTCTCCGCTCCAGCTCTGGTACTCTGTAGCTGTGTGTTGTGGGTTGCTGATCATGATTGGGACTGTTTGCATCACCCACTGCAAAGCCAGACAGAGGAAGTAGAAGACTGGGCAAACGACAACTGAGAATACAGTGTACAGTGTTTTCACACTGCGACTATTCATTTAGCCTATGTTCTGATATATAAACTCGCTATGTGTTTCAGTTGTTTATTTCCTTACAAATATTACAAAAATATTATTTATTTTTCTAGTCTCATTGCTTTCTTGCTTGTATTTTTATTTATTGCATTTAGTTGATGTTATTATGTTGTTTAAAAAAATACTGTGTTGTACTTTATGAAGAGGTTTACTATAAATTTAAGGAAAATATTTTTCTGTTGTTCGCCTATTGTTACTTCTGATGTTTTTGGTGCCATAAATGTTTGACAACATCCGACTGCTTTCAGTAATCCAATCCTAATTTTTGACATGGAAACCCATCATTTATTATTATTGTTGTTTAGGGGCTCGTTTTAATGTTTCTTTATATATTGTTGATTGTATCACAGCAACGTGATTGTAAATCAATGTCCCATTGTTAGGGAGGAAAGCTGCATGATATGATATCTGAACCTTACGTACTGCTCATCATCTCACCTGGTTTATCTTTCCTTGCATGTTTTTGCGTAAGATATTTTTTCTCACAAAAAGACAGTTCACTCGCTTCACGGTATGATTTCCAGCCGGTTTGTTGACAAGCTGACCGGTCAGAAAGAGCACAACTATTTCTAATTTCGGTATCTTTAGTTTTGAAAAAATATTTAAAGCCTGAAAGAAGCGATCATGCTCAAAGAAAAAGCAAAAAGCTACCGCCCGAACAGGGACTTGAACCCTGGACCCTCAGATTAAAAGTCTGATGCTCTACCGACTGAGCTATCCGGGCTCTGACACAAACTGCAGCCGTGACTCAAAATACTGTGCAATAGTGTAAAGACTAAATCTGTTTAATACAGAAAAAGGACGCACAGCTAACGTAACGGGCAAACTCGTGTCATCTGCGCCCTAAGTTAACATGTTTAGACAACATAAAGAGGACACCAAGTTAAAGGAACCAGGTAATTAAAATAGAAATGATAGGACAGGTACTCACCTTGATGCAAAATAGTGTCAACTGTAAAATAGTGTCTTCTACAAGTCTGTTGTGGAGAGTGTAATCTCTTCAGCCGTCATCTGTTGGGGTAGCAGCATCAGAGCCAGGGACTTAAAAAGGCTCAACAACCTGATAAAGAAGGTTCTGGTTCTGTTCTGGTTCTGTTCTTGGGACAACTGTGGAACATCTGGAGATGATGATGCAAAGAAGGATTCTTCATAAAATCAAAAAAATTATGGACAACCCTGAGCATCCTCTTCATGAGACAGTCATACAACAACAGAGCGTCTTCAGTCAGAGGCTTCTTCAGTTTCGCTGCATCACAGACCGCTACAGGAAATCCTTCCTGCCCACAGCCATCATCATCTACAACAACTCCTTAAAGAATTAATTATATGAGCAACAACACTTAGTTTCCCTCTGGGATCAATAAAGTATTTTTGAATTGCCAACTTTTTTTCCCGACCGATGACAGAAAAAGCCGAAACCGATCATGGAGGCAGCTGATTGGACGAGGTCCATTGTCATTATGGACAGGTAGACTCCTGATTGGAGGAGCTCAGCATGCTATCCTGAGCCAGGTACACTTTGTGTCTTGCGGTTGTATCCGTCTGCCTGGTTAAACAAAGCTCTTTAAAGAACACGATCTTTGTTCGCCGATCATTTTAAGCCTCCAAATCGTGACCATTCTATGGCAGCACATTTATTTAAAAGCGCGAGAAAAATTATTTGTAATCTTAGCTTCACAACAGTCATAGAGATTGATTTTCACCATTAGAAACAGAAAATAGAGAAGCACACAAAGCGTTGCCCTTTATAATGATTACATTAGTTGGTACAGGAGGAAAATAAAGCCCAAAAAGCGATCACAGGCCCCAGCGAGATTTGAACTCGCGACCCCTGGTTTACAAGACCAGTGCTCTAACCCCTGAGCTATGGAGCCTGAGATGCCTGACATGACGTCATATTTGGTTAAATCCTTTCAACCTGTGAATCACATGCGCCATGGACTACTGTTCGTTTTATTGTGAATGTTTTTGGTGAAGTAAATTGTTCCGATTAATTGGAATTTAAACATAGCAAACAGTTTACACTTCAAATTAAACCAGAACGCGGACCGAACCCTTTAAGTGTACCTTTTGTTCCTCATTCCTCCACCAGATGGCGACATTTCACCACTATTTTTGTCAATAAGAAAGGGTGAAAACTGTATTTTTTATTTGTTTTTATGTGTAGCGCCAGGATGTAATCGGTTTCTCTTATCCGAGGAATTAATGGGACCGAAGTAAAGCACAGTAGCTCGCTCGCTCCGTGTTTTCTCCCCACGGGTGGATTTTCTAGGCGTGGTGAGCGGAGGGGCTGTTGTCCTCCCTCCACTCCGCAGCCTCACATCCAGGTTTCACAGCCACAAACGAAGCGAAGATGGACGCGAAAGGATAGAAAAAGAAACATGGAAAAACTGTTTTTCTCCTCCTAACTCCACAGGGGGGAGTTCCTTTCTTTTCTCTTCATATCTGGTGTGGATGAAATAAAACGAAGATTGTTTTTGTGTGTTTGTGCGGAGTGGAAGTGGGGACGCGCAGACGGAACCATGCTGCAGCCTAAAGGGTAGATTTGATCCATGAAGGAGTTCGTTAAAGTTTGTTCCGCGAGTCTTGGGTTGGCAGGGAGGACGCAGGGCACCAACAGGTGAATCCTTCACTCATTTTAAGACTTGTTAATGTGCATAAAAGCGGGCTGGTAAGTTGGGCTCGTCCGGCATGAGAACAAAGGCGCTCGGGCTTGTTTGGTTTGCATGTGTCCCGGTGATCCGGACCGGTTGAACCGGTTCTTCCCTCTCCGAAGCCTCCGCTTGATCGGCTCTAACTCGTCGGTAGTGAAAGAGAAATTAATATTTTTTCCTGTCTCTTGTGTCCGGTTGTGAATAACCCCGCGGCCGTTGGGGGAGAGGTTAGGGGGGGGGGAACCGCGGCCACGGAGGCGGTACATCACTGACGACAGCGCGGAGATTTCTGCCCCTCTGAAGGCCTCACAAGTCGGGCTTGGAAACCAACCGGAGCCGCTGTTAGCCCGTCTGTCTGTATATAAATAAGAACCATCGCTCGGGAAGGTACCCGGGTTTCCTGCCTGCTCCGCCCGCGGGTGTTTCAGCCTCGTATCGCGGCCGCTACAGCAGCGGGGGGAGCGACCGTGATTTCCGGCCAGCTGCCATGAGAAAAGCCCGGGGCTCTGTGGAAGAATGCGCCGCCTCCTCCCGGTGCTAGCTCCTCCGCAGCTCCATGTAAGCTGCTAGCTTTTAGGTCATTTATTTTATTTTGTTCATCGCGGGGTGGAAAATCCTGCTCCCGATACCCGGAGAGGGTTCAACAACAAAACACCACCGGCCACCAGATCCCGTCTTTCCCCCTGATTTCACCACTAATTCCCCGTCTCTCCCCACCCAGGGCCACCGGTAACAGCATGCTGCTGGCCTCCGCCGTGGTGGTGTGGGAATGGCTCAACGAGCACGGCCGGTGGCGGCCCTACAGCCCCGCCGTCTCCCACCAGATCGAGGCGGCCATCAGAAGCAGCGACCCCCGCGGAGGGAGCGTGGTCCTCGGCCAGGTGGACAGCAGGCTCTCGCCCTACATCATCGACCTCCAGTCCATGCACCAGTTCAGGCAGGACACAGGTGAGCTGCCTTGTGGGGCTCTTCGTTGATGCTGCTCCGGGTTATTACGGTAGAACAACATGATCCAGATGAAACCCTAAATGACACCATGTGTGTGTTTATTGTGTTTTTTGTGTTTCTGGGATGTCAGATATTTCAGCACACACGCCCTTCCTGCCTCGCTGTTTCCATTGAATGCTTGGACCTCCTGTCCAAATGTAACCCCAAAGAACGAATCAAGCAGCCGGATCTAATGTAGATGAGTTTGGGGCATTAAAAACTGCGTTATATATCCACGAAGGGGCCATCGTGAGCTTCTTTCTTCCAAGTGAAGATATCTGCAGTAGCAGTCAGTCTCGCAGTGAACCCGAAGAGACCCCTGACTGAAGACTCGTGATCGTCCCTACACGCTAACGGCTTCATATCCAGGCAGCGGAGACGATGATCCTGGATGATGCTGTCAGCTGTTAGCTAGCTCTGCTAATCCACCTCCTTAGCTTTTGCCGCTCCTCTGTCGACCTCGGGGACGTGATGCTTGGCCCGTTACGATGGATGGAGGAGATGGTTCAAACGTCGTCCTCCTAATCTCTCCGCGTCTGTGACGCCTTGTTTTCAAGGACAAGGGGTCGTAGTTCAGGTATCGTCTGACGTTATCGTTATCGCGTCATAACTACTGTCTGAAAGTGAAATAAGTGAAGCGGAAGTCGTTGCAGCCTCCAGAACCTCCGGAGGGAATCCCTTCTGACCTCCACGACCCGGACGGCGGCGCTGGGTCTGTGTCCGACTTTATGTGACCCGGTTAAAGCGTTTGGAGGTGTCTGCTGGTTCTGATCCGTTATAGGTGTGTAGTTTGATTGCTGATCTATGATCCAAATTGAAATTCAGTTTAATAGTGTAATTCTGGTTTGATCGGCAGCTAGAATCTCACATTGATAACCGTTTAACCTCAGTCAACTCCAACAGGAAGGGAATAAACATCTTCAGACAGTTAAATAAATAATATGTGACATTTGAGCCTCTATTTAAATGCTATTTATCTCCACAGTTCATCAAAAATAATTAACTAATCAAGATCATAAACTCCCCTGCAGTTGCTAAAGAGCAAATATATTTTTTATGTGTGTAAATCAGAAGCAGGTGAGATGAAAGCCGTCATGATTGGATGAAACGGGGTTAATGAAGCAGCAGCGAGGCGAGTCGCCCTGAATTCACCTGGACAGTCAGGATTTCTGTACGTTGATGCTTCATTTGGGACAAACCTTCGTTTACTTTGACTGGATTCTGAACTGCTGCCTGTTCAGGCGTAACAGCAGCAAAGTGACAGATTCACACAAAGATTAAAATATAAAAAAACTGAATTAATATTATATTGTGCAGTGAAGATAAAATTACAACACAAGAATACTGTGCGGGTATTAAAACTAGCATATTCTGATTCAGGAAATGTGCAGCTAAGCAGGATAATTTAAATTTATATATTTTTTAAAACACATGGGTGTGTATTCGAGTCCTACAGCTGCTGGGAGGAAGGACTCGGCGTTTTCGCTACTATGCGCCGGATTCATATTTACAAATAAAAAAAATTTATTTCCCATATATTCTCCTTGTATCTTCATATTTAAAAAATTTTCATAGAGAGCGAAGCAGAAGCAAAGTCCAACTCCTTGTTTGTGTACCGTTACGGGTTGTAACGGTACACAAATTGCTGTTCTGTACGTTTTCACTTTATTCAAGAAAAATTAATGCAAATTTTTTCCCAAGTTCCATCTTTTCAATTCTTCAAAAATAATTAGATTCTTTTATGTTCTATAACTTGAAAATGTTATAATAAAAAATATAAAATAGTACAAGCAGACATAGCCAGAGTAGAAAACAATATAATCACTTGAAAATTGTTCATGTTTAGAAATGTTAAATAATACATTGCCCATATTTGAGAATAAAACATGCTTAAATCACTTTGGAGTTGTTTTGATGTTCCGACATCCTAGTCTCCCAGCTGTATTTGAATGCAGCATGGGCAGCGGTGGGGGAAAATTCCTTCTCATCAACGGGGATTCCTCCGACTTTGGGCTGATTGGATGCTACTGGTAGCCATGTTGGACGTCGGCTGGTTTTCTCTAGTATCAGTGATGTTTCCATTCACCTTGACATTGTTTCAGGTGAGTCATTCAGTTCAGTGCAGAGCGTGTTATGGACCTTATTGCTGTTGAAAGATGCGTTCGCTGACAAAGTTCTGGTTCGGTCCATCTTTCTTTTTGTACAGTAGCTGCATGAGAAACCATTAATGTTCCCAAATAGCAGAGTTTACTGATAGCTGGGAGTCCTTTCTGTTTTGTTTTGGTGTCACTTCTTAAAGTTTCCCTGTGGAAACGTTGAGTTTTGCACATAAACATTCTGCATATGTTCAGCTAGAGAACAGCTGGATTTGTTCGGTACCGAACCGACTGGACCGCACAGAAACATCAGAGTGCATGCAGCGTTGCAGCGCTAGTATCCATCCATCCATCCATGCCATTTATTGCTCATTAATGAAACTCTACGCCGTTCTGATGATCTCCTACTATTGACCCGGTTCGGTTGTCACTCTGTTACCGTGAATCACGTCACTACATCGCTTCACGTTCGGATCTGACTCGCTGAGTCTTCAGAGACGGAGGCGAAAGAGTCCGGTCCAGACTGACGACGCTTTCGTCGGGTAAACCGGGTTAGAATGAGCCTGAACCCGGGTGCTGACAGAACGGGGCGGCTGGTTTCAGAACCGTGGGCGGACATGCGGCCCCGTGACGATGCGGAGCAGCTGGAGGCGACCGTCTTTCAGCAGACGGGCCGACAGCTGCAGCCTCCTCCCACAAAGAAAAGACACGCAGACCTTGATTCTGTGGGAAGAATGAAACGCTTCACGGTCCGATGAGCACAGACCCCCCCCGGCATCCTGAGGGCCTTCAGGTTTTGTTTTGAGAAAATCCTCTCCATCTTCGGCTCCTCCTCCTCCTCCTCCGTTGTTGGTTTTGTTGTTGAGCTTCAAGTCGCTCTGGAGGATTCAAAGCCTTAAATCTGAAAAGTGTGGCGTGCCTTTGCATTCAGCCCCAATACTCGGGTTTAGATCTGCAGACTCGACTTCTACAGGTGATTATTGTCAGCAGGAGTCGTTGTGTCAAACCTGGGGGTTTTGGTTTCATTAACGATGGAAAACCCCTGCTGACCCACAGGCGTTCAGACCTTTAAAGCTTTCTCTTTAACATAAAGCAGGAAACCTTGAAGCCAGAGTTATTAATTAGTTATTAATGTTTGAGTTATCGTTGCTGTACATGTTAAGTTAGGGGTGGGTGATATAAAAGCTATGAGGTAGAAATGACATACATTTAGCCAAAGGAAGAGATTTTGACTATACCGGCCCACTGCGATCGTGCATTTTGATGATGTCATCAAGGAGGATAAATACTGATGTTCAGTGTTCGTCTTTACACTACATATAGCAAGTTTATAGTTTCCATTTAACAGGAAATAATTTTTAATTCAAATATGTGCAGCTTTATTTTTGTGTGATATTAAATGTATAAATACGCAAACAAGAAAGCAGACAATTTTGAACTTTGTGTGTTTTAAAAAAAATAACATTTAGCTTTTATTTAAAATATCTTCATTTATATGTTGTGAGAATTTTTGTTGTTTTTGTTGAATATTTTTTAAATACATTTTGCACAATGAATGGCATTCTTAACTTTTTAAAAAGTTGTTCTGCTGCAATGTATCTGGGAAGTGAGAATGTTTATAAACTGTCCTTTTGACATATAAAGAAAATAAAAGAATATATCGCAATAGATATCGTTACCGCACATGTTTTAGATCATATCGCGATATAGATTTGATATATATGTTAGGCTACATAGCAGCCAGGGGTCACATTAACTAAATATTTTTCGTATTTGACCTTTTTCTTTTTTTTTTTTACTTATGGTGCGTTCCATTTGTAGTAGAAACTCGGAAATTCGGACTTCTGAGTGGGGAAAATCAACTAGATTTTTGACTTTCCACTCGGGAAAAGTCTGAGATTTATTCTTGCGCCGACTTTGACTTTCAAGATGGCCGCTCATTGCGTCAACAAAATGAAAATAAAAGTGGGGTATGCATATAGAAAGTATGGCTTATAACTAAAGTAAAGTAACTGAATCCATCAAAAATAAAGATTCCTATAAAAGCATCGCCTCATCAGACCTGGACACGCCGTAGCATGTCGCTAACCGGGAGCTGGCGGTGCAGAAAGGAGCGCATGCTGCTGGATTTCCTCTCGCCGAAGCGATCAGTAACATTCAGAGATTTTAAAACCTGGACCTAAGTGGCGCTGATACTTCCAGTCTCCAGTGGGGGGCAGTTCAGCTCCACGCCGAACGTTCAGGCCACAGCGGGTGAAATGTTCATAATTAATACATGTAGCTCGTTAATCTGCTCCATGTGTGATGGAATCTCTCTTCAGTTTGTTCAGAATAAATATGAATTCAAATAAATGTCATTATTATAATTTTAAAGATTGAGGGGTAAAAACAGATTAGCTAGCGCGAGCTCTGATAGCAGCATTGCGTTGCTGCAACAGGTTGTTCTCTGACTAACTCGTCATCAGGTCCTTTGTTTTGTTCCTGCTCCAGCATTTCCAGACCCACATAAAGCTCCGGGGTGTTGGGGTCACGATGGAGGGCGGGGACTGGGTGGGGTTGGGTTGATTGTGGTGACAAACAAAGGAGGAGGAGGAGGGGTCCATCACACATTTTAACTCACTCAAACCAAACCTGCAGCTGCTGTGTGTGGAGATGACGGATTTCTATCTGGAGGTGATGAAGACGGCTGCAGAGGCTCACACATTTCCTGTCCTGTACGCCCAGAAGGAAGCTCTGCTGTGTTTTATTTGGATTTCCACTCCTGCCTCCAAACAGCTGTGGGAAGGAGAAGCTAAGAATGAGTAGCCGGCTTCCTCGCGTCTATCGGCAGCGCTGCTGTTCAGGAAACATTCATCAGCCCCATCCAGTTACCTGGGATTCCAGATCGGAAGAAGCGCACACACCTACACATTGTTTTTGTTTCTATAGAAACTGATGGAAACAGACATTTTTCAAGCCGTAGTTTAAGGCGAAAGCAGGCGTAGCAGTAAAGATATTTAATCGAATACGTGTGTGTGTCATCCACAAGGAAACGCCGTAAACAATCATTTTTAAAAACGGGTCCCAAAGTGCAGAAATCTGAAAACGCCAGCTCGGCTGTCTCCGTGTTTACGTCTGAGACGGATGACGTCACAGCGCCCCCTCTCGTATGCGCCACACTCAGTAACTACACAAAGCAAACAAACATGGCGCCTTACGTCGCTGCGGACGTAGTGATGACATCACTGGGCTTATTATGGAAGTAACAGTTCAACTTCCTCATCAGTCCAGACCAGATTCTCTTTCATAATCACCGCCGTGTTTCTGTTTACCTCAAACGGGTTTGCCGCGCATGCTCAGTGTTCTTTTCAGTGTCACAGCGCCACCATTGAGCCCGGCATGGTACTACAGCGGCTTCACTAGTTTTGCGCATCCGTATGGAGGAGGATTTTCAAAATTGCGGTGCCGTTTTTACAGACTCCGATTCCCCATTTCGTCTCCGTGTAAACAAGTTAACGAGCTTACTGGTCAAATTTTGAGGATTTTCCTATTTGAACGACGGTTTATGTGAGTTTGAAACCACATACATTTGCATAAACCGTGTAAAAAGAAACAAATTAATTTCTTATTCTCCGTCTGAGTTTAAATCTGACTGAGCCTTTAACTGTTTTAGGTCGGTTAGGATTACCAAAATTATAAAAAGAGAATTTCCGTTTTACATTCTTCTGTGTCAGAAGTTTACTTATTAAACCATTTGCAGTCGAAACTCGGAAATTCCGACTTTTCCGAATGGGAAAAGTCAACTGGAACGTCGGGGGGAGTTACACGTAAAGCCTGAAAATCTAAACGTAACAAAATCAAATTGGTGTTTGCATATAGAAAGTATGGCTTATAACCATGTTTTTGGGAGGAACTACCAGCAATGGCTCCCTGGGCGTCGCCATATTGGAATCCCTATTTATCCGACTACGTTAACTGGAACGCTGTTTACTCAGGCGAGACGTCAAACCCAGCTCCGACCTCTGAGGTAAATGGAACGCACCAGAACGTTCCCTCAGTAATTGGCAGAATTACCCTTTAGAACTGTGTGATTTGGGTCAAACGTTTTGGTTTCCTTCCAGAAGCTTCTCACTATAGTTAGCTTGAATTTCGGCCCATTCCTCCTGACGGCGCCGCCGGACCCGTTTACGTCAAAGCTTCAACTCGCTTCACCACGTCCACGTAATGCTCTTAACTCATCTGTTTCATGAAGCGCACCAGTCCCTCCTGCAGCTGAAAAGCCCCACACCATAATGCTGCCACCACCGTACTTCATAGTCGAGTTGACGTTCTCAGATTTCCTCCTCCTTCCTGCATACATGGCGAAGGTTGTTACGACCAAAATGTTTTCGTTTCATCCGATCAGATTTACGATCTCTAATCTGGCTTTTCATGTTGACTTTAGGAGTAATGGCTTCTTCCTGTCTGAGCGGCACTTCAGGCCAAGTGAGTACAGGATAACAAAGAACCCGTCTCCTTCCTGGACATTCTCAAGAATTTCTTAATTACATTTTCCCTCCATGTCTCCAAAGAAGATGAAATGCGTCCACAGACGAGCCGCCATCGAGCTTCAGATGTTGCAAATGAACCAATCAGAAGCTGGAAAAGCCATGACATCATCGTTTTGGGGGTTTTGATCCTTTAAGTTTCAGTCGGATTCAAAGTCAGAATAAAACTCAATGTTTGAGGGAGTGATGTGATACGAAACCGGGATTAAGTTCTGGCCCAAACGGGCCCCCCAGTTCCACGTTTAACTGGTTCCGTCTTTGTCTTTAACCCGCCTGGACCAGGGTTCTGTTTCATGTAGCGCTTCCTTTGGTTCATCTGATCTCTCTCCTCTCTCCCACTGCGTTTGCTTTCTTTCTGGCTTTTCCTTCTCTCCTCTCTGAAGCCAAAAACTCGAGGGACCGGACCTTTTTTTTTTTCTGTCAAGGTGAGACAAAGACTGAGCTGTACTGGAATCACGGCAACTCCTGGATCCAGCTGTCGGCCTTTGACCCCGGCTCCGCTGTTGATCCGACGAAAATGTGCCGCGAGTTGCCCTTTGACCTCCTCGAGCGGTTCTAATTTTAGCCTCCGAGTTTCATTAAGGCTCGTTTGCTTCATGGGTTTCGTCGTTTCTGCCCCGCGATTCGGTTGGTGGGCGGGTTTAGAAGTTGGAGAAAGTCGAATGTTTTCTAGAGCGAAGAAGAAGAAGAAGAAGCGCTGGAGGACGGAGGCTGGGCTGATTATTATTTCTCCTCTAAACTCCCAAACTTTAGGAACATCTTTAAAAGTGTTCCCAGATGATTTTCCCACTGATGTCCCTGAGGAAACGTTGTTCATGCATGCATGACCCTGACGTGTTTGCCTGCTGGCCAGTCTGCAGATATGTTGGTATGTGTGTGTGTGTGTGTGTGTGTGTGTGTGTGTGTGTGGAGAACAATGAAGGCCAGATGGTCATCCTCCTCCTCTTCACCTTCATCACATCAACATCAGCCCGTCGCTGTAAGGCAGATGGAGCTGTCAGGTTAGCTCTGACAGAAACCAGGCTAATATCCATATAAACGCATGTTAAGGACGGGCGAGGCCGACGTAAACGACTGGGATCATATTTTGTTGTATTGAATGCGATATTGATTGAAAAGTGATAATTTCTATTCATAGGCGCTCAAAAATAAACTGGATGCTTTTCTTTTAATAAGACAAACGTGTAAAACCTCCTTTTTAAGTTTTTAGATCTACAGTGATTTATGCATCTACCTTATTGGTTTAAATAATAATTGTGTCGGAGTAATTTTGTATTTTAAAATATTACTTGGTCAGACACGAGGAAAACCTGCATGCAGAGAGTCAGATTTAAATCTGGCAGCATCTCTGCAGCTCCTTTTTGTTTACATATAGAACAATAATCCTAATTTACCCAGATTAACACCAGGTTGTTAATAACTTGCTACCATGTCAAATAATTTCTTTTTTTAAGATCACGCCATAATTGGAGTAAATGATAATATCTAAAGTTCACTTCCTAGTTACTTTGCACTAAACTCACAAGTGAAAAGTAGCTCAGATCAGGAAGTTGTGTCTCTGGTTTTGTAAACCTGTATTTTTTGTTTTGTTTTAGAATAAAGCTTCCCTTTAGAGGCTTTATTCTTAAAAAAATAAATAAATACAAGAACACCAGGTATTTATAATAGCAGAAGCGACGTCACACTGTGTGAGTAAGAAAGCATTCGCTATAAAAACAAGGTTGTGCTTATTTTCTAAGGTTTTTGTGGCCTTTATTCCTCAATAGCTGGATAGAAAGGAAGGACCGTTTTTAAAACAAAGATTAAATGGTTATGGAGTTAACATTTTAAACCGTGTTTAGCATGATTAGCATCACTATAGCAACAATCTGTAGCGCAGGTCCTAACCTCAGCTCTGAGATTTCCAAGAGAAAATCAATGAACCAATAAATCAGAAATAAATACATGTGGAGATAGATAATTACATTTTTTTTTATCCCCACATATATTTACACATTTATTTTTCAATTTTGGCAGCATCAGTTCTCCATAGTTCCAAGACAGGCGGGCTGATGGAGGAACGTCACTGTGCTCAGGAGTATCCGATGGAAGTCTTGCTCTCTCTCGCTCCTCTGCAGGCTGACTGACCTCCACACATGTCACAGAAAGCTTCCAGCCTGTGCGCTTCCTCTGACTTCATTTTAATCACGTCTCAACCTGAAAATAGGCAACTTTAAACCTTCCTTCACCCGGTAACAACATCCACACTGAAGAGTGTTGTTTTAACCGCTTCAGTTCACCGATCTTTTAGATTTTGGTCCCCCAGCCAGAACCGGACCAACCTGGAAACGTTTGCTGACGTGCGGGGTTAGCATTTAGCGCTACGTAGGCATGATTATAAACCCGACCTCTTCACAAGCTAACGATGACCTGATCTGGAAACCGGAACGTCTCAGATTACTAGCTGTACGTTCTCCAGTTCTCCTCCTCCTCCTCCCATCTGCGTTTCCTGCAGGAAGGAATCCTAATCTGCGCTGTAATTTCTCTCCATCATCAGATTTGCAGTCGTTTTAAACCAGCCTTTGCTTATCGATCATAAATCCAGTTTCAGGAGCAGCTGCTGTCGGGTTCAGAGACAAAAGAGAGAATTCCTCCAGTGAAAAAAAACCTTGGCCTGGTTAGCAGCCGTCCAGATAAAGCTCCAACCGAACACACAGATACTCTCTCTCTCTCCCATAAAGGCCTCTCTGGTATTCACTCGTGCACAAAGAGAAAATCCCCACAGGGATCAATGAAGCAGCCATTATTCCTCCTCATTGTCGGCATAAAGGAGCCGATGTGAAAGAGACGCAGCACTTTTCTGAGAAAACGGAACCAGAGCAGAACAGTCTAGACGAGCGCCTCCCACAAAGTAGTCGCTCCCCTTTTTTAACGGCGAATTCTCATTCATCCCTCATCATGGTGGCTCTGGAGGAGCTGCAGAGATAGGGGAGCTCAGGTGGGAGGATCTGCCACGGCCGTGGACTCTGAACGAAAGATGTGTGCAGGAAAAGTGACACATGGCCCGGAGCGCTAGGCAGTAAGGGGGCGTCTTTAAATCTACGATGTGATTACAGCTCGACTTTATCTGGAACTGAAACTTAAGGGTGAATCGAACTCCAGTTCGTTTGTCCAGAATGTTCTGGTTTCGTTCAGGGAATTCGGACCAAACAAGCGAACTCTGGTCCGTCTAGGTCTCGGATCGATCGAAACGAACACTACCGGACCGAGACCGACACCAACAGCTAAACTCTAAAGAACCGCGCATGCTGGACGGTTGTGGGAGACGTTATGCCTCGTACATATCTGCTCGACATCAGTGCTGTGTAGTTGTACGCGCTCGATGCACGCCACCTCGAGTAAAAAAAACTAAAATAAAAACTCGTTTTCTGTTCATCCTGAGCCAATTGTTGCGTCTGACACGTTTACCAACCCCCCGCTGCATCATCAAGAGGCGTTTGACCCAATCGAACCAAGTCAGTCCTGTTTGTGTTTTTTATCTCCTGCCGCCTGAAAAAACATCAGCATTTCATCGTCTGATGAAGCAACGTCAGGAAGTTAACGCACCATCGTTGTCGTTGTCTCAGGAACCATCCGTCCGGTCCGGAGGACATTCTACGACCCCGCCTCCGCCCCGGGTCAGGGCTGGCAGTGGGAGTGGGAGAACGACGCGGGAACGTGGACGCCGTACGACATGGAGGTGGCCATCACCATCGAGAGCGCCCACGGCCGCCAGCACACCTGCCTGGACCTGACGCCGCTCGGCTTCTGCTACCTCATCGACTTTAAGAACATGACACAGGTTCGTTTAGCGGTGAGATGGAGGGGGGGCTTCACATCACGTTTTCCTTCCATTCAACTTTCCAGTTTATATTCTTTGGTACAGCGCACAGCCACAGTGAAAGTTTATATCTAATTTTTTGTGTGGTTTGAAAGTTTCTGGTGGTTCTGATCCAGTTTGGTTGGACCTGCAGGTGAACAGACAGAGCCAGCGGTGCCGCAGGATCCAGCGGCGGGCCGACATGGCCTACCCCCTGGTGTCTGGTCCGCTCCCCGTACCCAAAGGAGGAGGGGGAGGCCTGACGGGAGCCCTGCTGGGGGTCGGCGTGTCCGGCGCCACCATGGGAGCCGCTGTCACCTCAAACGGAGGCCTGCCGGTCCTGGGACTGGGCCAGCCGTGTTCCTGCCAGCAGTGCATGCTGGTCCTGAGCGTGAAGGCCAACGCCGCAGCAATCGGAGGAGGAGGCGCCACGGCGGCAGCCATCCAGACTCTGAACAGACGGGCTTTAACCATGCAGCGGCCCAAGAACTCTGCGCCCCCCACGGCCCGGCCCCTGAGCCCGTCCAAGTCCGCCACCCTGGGGCGGGGCTTGCACCAGAACCCCGCCTACTACCAGACGCTGCCGCACGGCCTCGCCATCACCAAGAACAACGCCTCTCCAAGGAGGAACGCCCAGCTGTTCGCCCAGTCGCTGGCCGCCCTCACCGCTGGCGCCTCCTCCATGGGCCTCTCGGCGTCTTCCAACAGGCCGCCTCCCCCGTCTCTGCCGCCGCCGCAGCCCCCCTCCTCCAACCAGAACCCGCCCTCCATTCCGCCCAAACTCTCCTCCTCATCCTCTGCCAACGAAGCGGTACCCACCGCCACGTTGATCACCCCCGCCAGCGGCATCACCTCGCCTCCCTCCCCGGTGCCGTCTCCGTCGCCCGTGGTGATGAAGCCGCAGCGCACGCCGTCGTCAGCGGCGACAACCACGGCGTGCCACGCCCCCTTACCGCAGCGGTCCAGCCTGGCCGGGTTGAGCAGGCCGGCGCTACAGAGGATCGCCATGGCCCAGTCCAGAGCGCTCATAGCTTCAGGGTGAGTGGAGGCGCGTCACGGCGCGTGTCATTTCCTGTCAAAGGGTTCTGTTATACTTCTGTTATTATCTGGTAACGTATGGGGGACAATCCTGCAAAATTATACATAAATAAATACGTAAAATTTGAAAAAAAATACATTAATAAATCTGGAAATAAATAAAAAAAATTAGACATATATTATATGGAAATAAATATAGTGGAAATAAAAATAAATAAATATATCAGGAAATGCATTTGGAAATTAATAAATGTAAAAATAGATCAAATTGGGGGAAAAAATGAATGTGTAATTCAATACGTAAATGTAGAAAAAAATAAATACATATGGAAATAAGTAAATATATTTAGAAATAAACAAACTAATTAGTACATAAAATGGGAAATAAATTAATACACAATTACATAAATGTAGACATAAATAATAATAAAAAATAAGTAGGTAATTAAAATAGTTAATAAATACATTTGGAAATTAAGTAATAAATGTAGAAATAAATAGTTAAATAAAACTGGAAATAAATACATGAGTATAGTGGAAATAAAGATAAATAAATATATCAGGAAATGCATTTGGAAATTAATAAATGTAGAAATAGACAAAATTGGAAATAAATAAATGTGTAATTCATTACATAAATGTAGGGAAAAAAATTGGAAATAAGTAAATATATGTAGAAATAAACAAATTAATGAGTAAATAAAATAGGAAATAAATGAATATATATTTACATAAATGTAGAAATAAAAAAAATAAAATAAATAGGTAGATTAAATTGGAAATAAATACATGTGGAAATCATTACATTTGGAAATCAATAAATGTAGAAAGAAATAGCTAAATAAACATGGATATAAATACATATGTTTAGAAATCAATAAACGTAGAAACAAATAAATAGGTAAATAAAATTGGAAATAAATAAATCTGGAAATATATTTGGAAATGAAATAAATAGATGGGTAAATAAAATTGGGAAAAAATACATAAATACATTTGAAAATAAATAAGTAGGTATATGATGATAAGTAAATAGGTAAATAAATTAATTAAATGCATAAATAACTGTGGAAAATAAATGGTCAAATTAAATTGAAAATTAATAAATAAATATATGTGGGAATAAATAAAACACATTTAATAATGTATTTCCACATTTATTTATTTATTTGTTTTCAGTTTTGGCAGGATCAGTGGTCCATATTAAAGCAGCAACACTGAACAGTTCAGACATGATTTCCTCTGTGCTGCGACCAAACGCGTTGGTTTCTGCAGCAGCATGTCCTGACCAACACCCAGACGCGCTCCTGCTGCAGGTTCCAACACGACGGCGCGCTCCGCGGATCGTTCAGGAGGAGCCGAATGAATCCAGCTAGCAGGCTGGGAATGGGGTCAGCCGGTAGGGTTCTGGACCGGGCTCTGAATCTAAACCCAGGTCCATTATTTCCAGTCGATGTGGGACTTTATACTCTGGAAACATCTGCGGACCTCTGGGACCGGAGCAGCTGCAGCTGGATATCACCGACATGTTTCCCTGATGATGTAACCGTTGACCCGGATTCCTCGGAGTCTGAGGGCGGAGCGGGAAGGTTCCTCCAGAACTTTAGGAATCCATGTGGAGAGTTCAGCATGTGGCCTGAAATCCTTCCTACTGAAGCATTTAAAGCAGAAACTTTGTGTTTCGTTGGGATTTTATGTGGTAAACTCAACTAGAAGAAGGAAGATGATGCAGGGCTTTGATTCCTCTGCATGTTTTTTAGGGGTATCAGAGTAAAGGGGGTTGAATTAGGGCTGGGCGATAACGATATCTATTGCCATATTTTTTTTTCTTTATATATGTCAAAATGACAGTATATGATCATCCTCACTTTCAAAAATTTAAAAAAAAAAATTAAAATCTCTTTCCCGCAAAAAAATGCAACACAAAAATTCTCACAACATGAATAAAGATGACGATATTTTAAATAAATTAAAAGCTAAATGTTGTTTCGTATTTGTTTTTTAAACAAATTAAAAAATGTCCGCTTTCCCGGTTAGTTGTTGATCATTTTAATATCGCATAAACATAAACCTGCAGATATTTGGATTTTAAATGCTTTAAGTTCAACACGTTGTTTTTCATCAGGTTAACTAGGAAACAACACTTTTTAAACTTGCAATATGTAGTATTAAGACAAACACTGAACATCAGTATTTATCCTTCTTGATAACAGCTTGATGACATCATCAAAGTGCGCGATCGCGGTAGTCAAAATCTCTTCCTTAGGCTAAACTTATGTCAATTCTACCTTATACCTTTTATGTCGCCCACAACTATGTTGAATACATACTGTACTTACATTAGTATACTTTTATTTCTTGGGGGGAAGGAAACACAAAAACTGTTTGATTCTCCACTTGATGACGATGTGCTGCTTCCCGTCGGTTCCGGTTCCAGGCGTCATGAAATCTGAAACTGAGCTCCGACTGTCTCTGGTTCTGGCTGCTGGTCTGAGGGGAACCACCTGGACCGGTCGGGTCACTACTGGTTCTGGCTGCAGGTCTGAGGGGAACCACCTGGACCGGTCGGGTCACTACTGGTTCTGGCTGCAGGTCTGAGGGGAACCACCTGGACCGGCCGGGTCACTACTGGTTCTGGCTGCAGGTCTGAGGGGAACCACCTGGACCGGTCGGGTCACTACTGGTTCTGGCTGCAGGTCTGAGGGGAACCACCTGGACCGGTCGGGTCACTACTGGTTCTGGCTGCAGGTCTGAGGGGAACCACCTGGACCGGCCGGGTCACTACTGGTTCTGGCTGCAGGTCTGAGGGGAACCACCTGGACCGGTCGGGTCACTACTGGTTCTGGCTGCAGGTCTGAGGGGAACCACCTGGACCGGCCGGGTCACTACTGGTTCTGGCTGCAGGTCTGAGGGGAACCACCTGGACCGGCCGGGTCACTACTGGTTCTGGCTGCTGGTAGGAGGGGAACCACCTGGACCGGCCGGGTCACTACTGGTTCTGGCTGCAGGTCTGAGGGGAACCACCTGGACCGGTCGGGTCACTACTGGTTCTGGCTGCAGGTCTGAGGGGAACCACCTGGACCGGCCGGGTCACTACTGGTTCTGGCTGCAGGTCTGAGGGGAACCACCTGGACCGGCCGGGTCACTACTGGTTCTGGCTGCTGGTAGGAGGGGAACCACCTGGACCGGCCGGGTCACTACTGGTTCTGGCTGCAGGTCTGAGGGGAACCACCTGGACCGGTCGGGTCACTACTGGTTCTGGCTGCAGGTCTGAGGGGAACCACCTGGACCGGCCGGGTCACTACTGGTTCTGGCTGCAGGTCTGAGGGGAACCACCTGGACCGGTCGGGTCACTACTGGTTCTGGCTGCAGGTCTGAGGGGAACCACCTGGACCGGTCGGGTCACTACTGGTTCTGGCTGCAGGTCTGAGGGGAACCACCTGGACCGGCCGGGTCACTACTGGTTCTGGCTGCAGGTCTGAGGGGAACCACCTGGACCGGCCGGGTCACTACTGGTTCTGGCTGCTGGTAGGAGGGGAACCACCTGGACCGGCCGGGTCACTACTGGTTCTGGCTGCAGGTCTGAGGGGAACCACCTGGACCGGTCGGGTCACTACTGGTTCTGGCTGCAGGTCTGAGGGGAACCACCTGGACCGGCCGGGTCACTACTGGTTCTGGCTGCAGGTCTGAGGGGAACCACCTGGACCGGTCGGGTCACTACTGGTTCTGGCTGCAGGTCTGAGGGGAACCACCTGGACCGGCCGGGTCACTACTGGTTCTGGCTGCAGGTCTGAGGGGAACCACCTGGACCGGTCGGGTCACTACTGGTTCTGGCTGCAGGTCTGAGGGGAACCACCTGGACCGGCCGGGTCACTACTGGTTCTGGCTGCAGGTCTGAGGGGAACCACCTGGACCGGTCGGGTCACTACTGGTTCTGGCTGCAGGTCTGAGGGGAACCACCTGGACCGGTCGGGTCACTACTGGTTCTGGCTGCAGGTCTGAGGGGAACCACCTGGATCGGCCGGGTCACTACTGGTTCTGGCTGCAGGTCTGAGGGGAACCACCTGGACCGGCCGGGTCACTACTGGTGGAAAACGAGCTGCAGATTCTCCACCCACCCACTGGTTTCACTTCTCTGGTGGAATTTCACTCAGGAACGTGAAGCGTTTTCAGTTCCCCAGTCAGATTTTATTTTCCTAACGGGGGCCTCTTCCTCCTCCTCTTCCTCCTCCTCTCAGCCGCCCGGGCCCCTCGGAGCCCCCATTGTTGGTCTCCACGGTAACCTTTGTTGGGCTCAGCCGGGCCTGGGACGCATTAGCGGCACAATGCCGAGGCTCGGCTGCTCCTGCTTTATATTCTGTCCGTGCTCTTCTTCTTCTTCTCCTCCTTCGTTGATCTTCTTCTGCTCTTCCTGTCTCTGATTTCTCCTTCTGACGTCTTCCAAGCAGATGCATGGGGTTTGATGCGGCGCCGCCATCGTAAGAAAATGCGTCCGAGCGTCATTTTTAAGCGCACTATTGGGAAATTATGGCTTCCCTTAAAGGGCCTAGATAGACGTCTGTTTTTACTCTATTTAATTTTTTTTATATGCAACGTTTAGGTCTCAAAGCTCATCTATGTGTCAGGGAGGGGGTGAAGTGGGGCAACGAGGGGAATAATGTCTGGGTTACAGAAAGGAGACAACCACCCGCTGACCTGGGGGGGGGGGGTGAGTTTAGGACAAAGAAACGAGTCAGCAAACTGTCAGAGATTGATGACAATGTGGAGCAAGAGATCAGGACACACACACACACTCGGCTGTGAAGGCATTTAACACACAGTGGAAGTAAATATTGGCTAACGTGTGTTTTCTCCCTCTGCAGAGGGGGAGGATGGGAACGGGACAAAGGGAGGGAGTGGGGGAGGAAAAGCAAACGAGGAGGAGGAGGAGAAATGTGCCGTGAGAACGCACCAACACCTGCTGGTTCTGCAACAGGCTGGAGGCCCTGTAGGGGGAGCTCTCTGCGTTCTATGTCCCCCCCAATCCACGCCAGGCAAAAGGGGGCGGGGCTTCGACTCTGTCTCGAGGTCCTGCCTTCCTTCAGATCTTCCTCCGCCGTTTACGAAGGCGACGCGTGGAATAAGAAATAGATGGAAACGATAATGGAGCTGCGCTGGATAACGTAAACTGGGCATCTTGATTTCACCTCCAAACAATCACAGAAACAGTAACATCCACTTTGGCGACATGTTTTCAAACCCAAAGGATTGACCAAAAACAAATTAGATGACTTTTTTTTTCATAGTCAAGCAGCAAGAACACAGAAAGGTGTGGAAAGGCAACTTTATTATATAAGATAAGATAATTCAAGGTGCTTTGGGTGATTAGGGGATAAAATAAAATAAAAGCTGCAATAAAACAACAGTAAAAGCATAAAATACAACATTAGAGACACAAAACATATGAGATTCCAGCTATTATTAATCACTTACTTAAAGGCAGCTCTAAACAGATGTGGTTTAAAAGAACTCCATGTTTCAGCAGCTTTGCAGTTTTCTGGAAGTTTGTTCCAGATCAGAGGAGCATAGAAACTAAAAGCTGCTTCTCCATGTTTGGTTCTGATTCTGGGGATGCTGAATAAACTGGAATTAGAGGACCTGATTGGTCTGGGGGGGGTTGCTATAGTAACAGTACATCTTCAACATATTTTAGTCCTAAGCCATGTAATGATTTATAAACTAGTCAAAGTATTTATAAGTCTATTCTCTGAGCTACAGGGAGCCAGTGTAAGGACTTTAGAACTGGGGTGATGTGCTCTACTTTCCTGGTTCTAGTGAGGAACACGAGCAGCAGCGTTCTGGATCAGCTGCAGCTGTCTGATTGACTTTTTAGGCAGACCTGTGAAGACGCTGTTGCAGTAATCAATCCGACTAAAGATAAACGCATGGATGAGTTTTTCTAGGTCCTGTTGTGACATCAGTCCTTTAATCCTAGAGATGTTCTTCAGGTGATAGAAGGCTGACCTTGTTATTGACCTTTATGTGACCCTGGAGGTTCAGGTCTGAGTCCATTACTACACCTAGATTTCAGGCCTGATCAGTAGTTTCTAGCTGGATTAACTGTTACTATTACTTAGGGTTTGAATGGGTTCAAATTTTGAAATCGGCCTGTAGTTCTGCATTAATGTGTTGTCCCGTTTCTTCTTCTTTAGCAGTGGATTAATAACTGCTGTTTTTAAAGCCTGGGGGAAGAGACCTGACAGGTTTATTGGATGGATCAGATCAGAACCAATGGCAGGGAAAACTTTAAGGAAAGCTGGTAGATTGTGGTAGACCATTCCTCCAGCAGAAGGTGGAGCAGACCCGCAGCAGGCTGGTCGTCAGCCCGTCAGCTGGGCAGCGAGTTAAAAAAGGAGCATCCTGAGGATTATCCAGGATGAGACGTGACTCGACACGTTCCGATCCAGAGGTCGGGGGGGTTCAGAGAAACCTCTCCGGCTGCATATGACCCGTTTTAGAGACGTCTAGTTAAAGTAAAGATCATTCACTGGAACGCCACCGCTGAGTTAGTTACTAACGGATTAAATTGGAAACTAAAAGCCATTTAAATCAATTTCATCAGCCTTTTTGGTTGGTAAACTCTGTTTTCCATGATTTCAGCTCCAGGCTGGAAGGAGTTGGACCGGATTCACTCGGTGGTGGCGGGAAAAATGAAGAAAGTGTCGTAGGAAGTTCTCTTCCTTCCTGGTGTTTACCTGCTAAACAATGCCTGGTTTCACATCCGCACTCTGTGACTCGTCCCCTGTTTCTCTGAATGGGGGTGTGAAAGCTTGAAAAGTGTGAAAATCTCTGAAATCTAAACCAGGAAACAACCGAATGATGGCGACGCTCCGACGGGCCTGGAACCCTCTCTGGGTCAGAACCTCCACTTTCTACCGCCCGGCCGGCAGAAACATGTTTTTATCTTCATCGCCCAGAATATTGGCCAGAAGGTGACCAAAAATTACTGGCTAAACTTTTACCAAACATAAAGAAAAATAATATATAGAAGGAATTAATTAATTGACATTTTATTTTATTTGGGTATTTTTATAGATGTTATTTCTTATCAAATCGATCTGTTTTTAATAAAGCGCTTTTCATGCCACTGGCAGCACAAAGCGCTATGCAAGATGAAAACAATATGCAGAGTCATGATGACACAAAATAAAATCATCACAGTGAAATACAAACATGGTCTCCATCCGTTGTTTCTGTCTCTAACCTTTAAACAAAGATAAAAACATAAACGCGTGTAAATCTGGCTCGACGCTGCTCTTAGGTTTTAATTTGTAAAATATTTATGATTCATTATCAATAGGTTGCTGGTTCAAATCTGTCTTCATTTAAAAAAAAAAACAATTTTCAACTTTTATTTCATTTATATTTTCAGTTTTATTAATTTTTTTTAATGATTTATTGTTCACAGGTTGCTGGTTCAAACCTGTCTCAGGGTATTTTATCTTCGTAAAAGTGCATTTATTTCCTGACAGTTTGGGGGTCAAAGGTCACGACTGCGTTTCAAACGGTAAAAAGCAGTGATCTAAAGCGCTCTCTGAAGATGAAGAGGATGATGATGATGATGATGAGGATGATGATGGGCTTTGTGACGAAGCAGCTAATCTCCTGTGTGACGTCCGTCGCTGAGCTCTGTGAGCAGATGGAAACTCCCGGGATTAGCTCCACTAAACGGATCAGGAAGTGGTTCCCGTCAGAGGAGTTGTCGGTTGGGTTTCTCCGGCGTTGTTGCTCTGAGAGCAGACGGATCGGGTCGGTTCTGTTCGGCTCGGCTCACCGTGGGGTTCTGGGAGTTTTAGATGTTGGGGATGACCGTCATCAGTCTTTGTCTGTGAGTGAGTCCTCCTGCAGCCTGTGAGGGATAGTGGGAATAATCCCGACTAACCCATCTGTGTTTCCTCCCTCTCCCCCCGCAGCGTTCCCACCGTCCCGGTGAAGAACCTGAACGGATCCAGTCCGGTCCACCCCGCGCTGGCCGGTAAGAAACAAAGCCGCCGGCCGCAGCCGATGGCAGAGAGAAGAGGTCCGATCTGTTCCCGTCTCTGTTTCAGGGATCACCGGGATCCTGATGAGCGCCGCGGCGCTGCCCGTGTGTCTGACCCGGCCTCCCAAGCTGGTGCTGCACCCGCCGCCCGTCAGCAAGAGCGACATCAAGCCGGTGGTGGGCTTCAACCACTGCTGCAGGAAGACCACCAAGAAGCAGGTCCGCAAAGGTACCAACCTACCCACACCACCACCATATTGTTATTATTATTATTATTATTATTATTATTATTATTAGGGATGGGCATTCGATTAAACTGTCTTCATCGATCATCAGGAGAGTTAACGATCGATTCTCGATTAATCATTGATATTTTTATATTAAAATTCATTGTTCATAGGCTGTATTAAAATGCATTGAGAATAGAAAAATAGCGTGTTTCCTCACTGAGGTCTTCATTATGAGTGGGACACCTCTTGTGGGAGTTAAACAGAATTAATTCACGGTAGTTGCACAAAGAAAATATGCGCTATAAGCAGCGGAGACGACAGCTAAAAGACGGTACTCAATAACACAACTGACGCTCAGATTTATTTCTTCTCCAAAAAGTTTTTTTTTTAAAGTCATATTAAACAATAACTTAATAAAAATATAATACTTAAAGGTCTGACGGTCATCGGGCTGCTGTCTGACCTGCAGCGCCGAGATCACCTGCTGACAGACATCGCTGTGAGGGGGACAGGCGTGGCTGTGAGTGAGGGGGACAGACGTGGCTGTGAGTGAGGGGGACAGACGTGGCTGTGAGTGAGGGGGACAGACGTGGCTGTGAGTGAGGGGACAGACGTGGCTGTGAGTGAGGGGACAGACGTGGCTGTGAGTGAGGGGACAGACGTGGCTGTGAGTGAGGGGACAGACGTGGCTGTGAGTGAGGGGGACAGACGTGGCTGTGAGTGAGGGGACAGACGTGGCTGTGAGTGAGGGGACAGACGTGGCTGTGAGTGAGGGGACAGACGTGGCTGTGAGTGAGGGGACAGACGTGGCTGTGAGTGAGGGGACAGACGTGGCTGTGAGTGAGGGGACAGACGTGGCTGTGAGTGAGGGGGACAGACGTGGCTGTGAGTGAGGGGACAGACGTGGCTGTGAGTGAGGGGACAGACGTGGCTGTGAGTGAGGGGACAGACGTGGCTGTGAGTGAGGGGACAGACGTGGCTGTGAGTGAGGGGACAGACGTGGCTGTGAGGGAGGGGACAGACGTGGCTGTGAGTGAGGGGGACAGACGTGGCTGTGAGTGAGGGGACAGGCGTGGCTGTGAGTGAGGGGACAGACGTGGCTGTGAGTGAGGGGACAGACGTGGCTGTGAGGGGGACAGACGTGGCTGTGAGTGAGGGGACAGGCGTGGCTGTGAGTGAGGGGACAGACGTGGCTGTGAGTGAGGGGGACAGACGTGGCTGTGAGTGAGGGGACAGGCGTGGCTGTGAGTGAGGGGACAGGCGTGGCTGTGAGTGAGGGGACAGACGTGGCTGTGAGTGAGGGGGACAGACGTGGCTGTGAGTGAGGGGGACAGACGTGGCTGTGAGGGGGACAGACGTGGCTGTGAGTGAGGGGACAGGCGTGGCTGTGAGTGAGGGGACAGACGTGGCTGTGAGTGAGGGGACAGACGTGGCTGTGAGTGAGGGGACAGACGTGGCTGTGAGTGAGGGGACAGACGTGGCTGTGAGTGAGGGGACAGGCGTGGCTGTGAGGGGGACAGGCGTGGCTGTGAGGGGGACAGACGCGGCTGTGAGGGGGACAGGCGTGGCTGTGAGGGGGACAGACGTGGCTGTGAGGGGGACAGACGTGGCTGTGAGGGAGACAGGCGTGGCTGTGAGGGGGACAGACGTGGCTGTGAGGGGGACAGACGCGGCTGTGAAGGGGACAGACGCGGCTGTGAGGATGAGACCAAGAGCTGGATGCTCCGCTTCTCACCAGGGTTGGAAGTTCAAGTACTTCTACACAGCTTCGCCGTGTTGGCAGTGAACCGAGACTTTTTGTTTGTTTGTTATTTACGCCAAACTTTGCTGCTTTTGAAATACACAGAAACTGGCAAGAAACTGAGTCGGCCTGTGGGTTTTATTTTCAGTCATCGCCCTCGTGTGGTAAAGTGTTTAATTACAGCCACATAGCAAAAATAATTACATTCCTTCAAAACTCACACATGCAACAGAACATGCATTAATTGATCGGTAAAAAAAAAGTCATCGATTAAATTCTTAACGATCAATTAATCGATCGTCGATTAATTATGCCCATTCCTAATTATTGTTAGGCTATTGTTTTTGGTCTTGTTTTCGTTCTTCTTTTTGTTGTTTTAGTTCTTCTTGTTGTTCTTTTTTGTTGTTGTAGTTGTTGTAGTTGTTGCCCTTCTTCTTCCTTCTTCTATTTGTTCTTTTTTCCTTCTACTTGCTCTTTTTGTTCTTGTTCTTTTTGTTGTTGTTACTGCGATAAAAACTGATATATTCGAAGTGTTATGCTCTAAGCATTAATGTGAAAGTTCAGCATAATAATGGAAAATGAACAGAAATGATTGAATATATTATATTTCGCTGTGTGTGTGAAGCATCTAAATGATGGAGGAGTTTTTACTGAATTAAATCATTGAAATGAATGAATTTATTGGTGATATTGTGATTTAATGAGCTGTGTTGGTATTTCTGTATGGAGTCGTGTTTAAAATGACCTGCTGAACTTTCAGTAACCTGCACCAAATTAACAGATTTTCAAAAAACAAAAAAAAGATTATCCGACCTTTAACCTTCGTTCCTCCTGTTTCTGTCTGCAGGCAAAACTCCAGAGGAGGTGGTGAAGAAGTACCTGCAGAAAGTAAAAAGTCCTCCAGAGGAGGTGAGACCGGCTCCGAGGGGCTCAGAACCGATGATCCGGACGATACGGACAAGTAACTTTGATTTTCCGGGTCTCTTTCAGGACTGTACCATCTGCATGGAGCCGCTGGGGGGGCCGTCCGGATACAAAGGTCCGGGCGTGGGCCCCGTCTCCAAGGCGGAGTCCGTGGGCCGACTAGCCCAGTGCGGACACCAGTACCACTTCCAGTGTCTGGTGGCGATGTACAACAACGGCAACAAAGACGGCAGGTGGGTCCAGAACCGCAGGTCGCCGTGTTCCTCTCAGGCGATCCGCTGAATAACCCAACCTGCTGTCTCAGCCTCCAGTGTCCCACATGTAAAACCATCTACGGCGTGAAGACGGGCAACCAGCCGGCCGGGAAGATGGAGTACCACGTCATCCCCCACTCCCTGCCGGGTCACCCCGACTGCAAGAGCATCCGCATCATCTACAACATACCGCCGGGGATTCAGGTACCGACCCGCGGCGCCCCGACTCGTCCTTTAGTGCGGTCCGGGTGGGAAACATAACGTGAATGTTGTTCCCCAGGGACCGGAGCATCCCAACCCAGGGAAGCCCTTCACTGCCAGAGGCTTTCCCCGACACTGCTACCTCCCAGACAGCGAGAAAGGCCGCAAGGTAACAAACGTCTAGTAGGCGGTGTCCGCCGTTACCCTGGCAACAAGGTGGAGCTGATTAGCATCTCAGGAGCTTTAATAATCTCTGAACTTTAACCCCAAATCTAAGAGGAAGGTCAAACCATCTCCTCCGTCTCTCAGAGCTGCTAAAGCTAAGGAGGTGGATTAGCAGAGCTAGCTAACAGCCATCCGGGACATGTTACTGTGGAATATCGTCTGTTAGCGTGTTGAGCTGTTAACCTGTTGAGCTGTTAGCCTGTTGAGCTGTTAGCCTGTTGAGCTGTTAGCATGTTGAGCTGTTAACCTGTTGAGCTGTTAACCTGTTGAGCTGTTAACCTGTTGAGCTGTTAGCCTGTTGAGCTGTTAGCCTGTTGAGCTGTTAGCCTGTTAAGCTGTTAGCCTGTTAAGCTGTTAGCCTGTTGAGCTCTTAGCATGTTGAGCTGTTAACCTGTTGAGCTGTTAACCTGTTGAGCTGTTAACCTGTTGAGCTGTTAGCCTGTTGAGCTGTTAGCCTGTTAAGCTGTTAGCCTGTTGAGCTGTTAGCCTGTTGAGCTGTTAGCATGTTGAGCTGTTAACCTGTTGAGCTGTTAACCTGTTGAGCTGTTAACCTGTTGAGCTGTTAACCTGTTGAGCTGTTAACCTGTTGAGCTGTTAACCTGTTGAGCTGTTAACCTGTTGAGCTGTTAGCCTGTTGAGCTCTTAGCATGTTGAGCTGTTAGCCTGTTGAGCTGTTAGCCTGTTGAGCTGTTAGCGTGTTGAGCTGTTAACCTGTTGAGCTGTTAACCTGTTGAGCTCTTAGCATGTTGAGCTCTTAGCATGTTGAGCTGTTAGCCTGTTGAGCTGTTAGCGTGTCAGGATGTCATGCAGCAACAATCTTCAGTCAGAGGCCTCTACAGATTTGTTGCAGGACTGACTGCTACTGTTAAAGCATGGTCGGGTTCTACAGGGAGGAGGTTCTGGTCTGGTTCTACAGGGAGGAGGTTCTGGTCTGGTTTAAAGCGGGGTCGGGTTCTACAGGGAGGAGGTTCTGGTCTGGTTTAAAGCAGGGTCGGGTTCTACAGGGAGGAGGTTCTGGTCGGGTTCTACAGGGAGGAGGTTCTGGTCTGGTTTAAAGCGGGGTCGGGTTCTACAGGGAGGAGGTTCTGGTCGGGTTCTACAGGGAGGAGGTTCTGGTCGGGTTCTACGGGGAGGAGGTTCTGGTCGGGTTCTACGGGGAGGAGGTTCTGGTCCGGTTTAGAGCGGAGAGGAGGTTCTGGTCAGGTTCTACGGGGAGGAAGTTCTGGTCGGGTTCTACGGGGAGGAGGTTCTGGTCCGGTTTAGAGCGGGGTCGGGTTCTACGGGGAGGAGGTTCTGGTCGGGTTCTACGGGGAGGAGGTTCTGGTCGGGTTCTACGGGGAGGAGGTTCTGGTCCGGTTTAGAGCGGAGAGGAGGTTCTGGTCGGGTTCTACGGGGAGGAAGTTCTGGTCGGGTTCTACGGGGAGGAGGTTCTGGTCCGGTTTAGAGCGGGGTCGGGTTCTACGGGGAGGAGGTTCTGCTCGGGTTCTACGGGGAGGAGGTTCTGCTCGGGTTCTACGGGGAGGAGGTTCTGCTCGGGTTCTACGGGGAGGAGGTTCTGGACGGGTTCTACGGGGAGGAGGTTCTGGTCGGGTTCTACGAGGAGGAGGTTCTGCTCGGGTTCTACGGGGAGGAGGTTCTGGACGGGTTCTACAGGGAGGAGGTTCTGGTCCGGTTTAGAGCGGGGTCAGGTTCTACGGGGAGGAGGTTCTGGTCGGGTTCTACGGGGAGGAGGTTCTGGTCGGGTTCTACGGGGAGGAGGTTCTGGACGGGTTCTACGGGGAGGAGGTTCTGGTCCGGTTTAGAGCGGGGTCGGGTTCTACGGGGAGGAGGTTCTGGTCGGGTTCTACGGGGAGGAGGTTCTGGTCCGGTTTAAAGAGGGTCGGGTTCTACGGGGAGGAGGGTCGGGTTCTACGGGGAGGAGGTTCTGGTCCGGTTTAGAGCGGGGTCGGGTTCTACGGGAGGAGGTTCTGGTCCGGTTTAGAGCGGGAGGAGGTCTCGGGTTCTACGGGGAGGAGGTTCTGGCGGTTTAGAGCGGGGTCGGGTTCTACGGGGAGGAGGTTCTGGTTCTCGGGGAGGAGGTTCTGGTCGGGTTCTACGGGGAGGAGGTTCTGGTCGGTTAGAGCGGGTCGGGTTCTACGGGGAGGAGGTTCTAGAGTCGGGTTCTACGGGGAGGAGGTTCTGGTCCGGTTTAGAGCGAGGAGGTCGGGTTCTACGGGGAGGAGGTTCTGGAGGAGGTTCTGGTTTAGCTAGGTTTAGGTCGGGTTCTACGGGGAGGAGGTTCTGGTGGTTTAGAGCGGGGTCAGGTTCTCGGTTGGGTTAGAGGTTCTGTCGGGTTCTACGGGGACGAGGTTCTGGTCGGGTTCTACGGGGAGGAGGTTCTGGTCGGGTTCTACGGGGAGGAGGTTCTGGTCCGGTTTAGAGCGGGGTCGGGTTCTACGGGGAGGAGGTTCTGGTCCGGTTTAGAGCGGAGAGGAGGTTCTGGTCTGGTTTAAAGGGTTGGGTCGGGTTCTACGGGGAGGAGGTTCTGGTCCGGTTTAGAGCGGAGAGGAGGTTCTGGTCTGGTTTAAAGGGTTCTACGGGGAGGAGGTTCTGGTCGGGTTCTACGGGGAGGAGGTTCTGGTCGGTTTAAAGAGGGGTCGGGTTCTACAGGGAGGAGGTTCTGGTCGGGTTCTACGGGAGGAGGTTCCTGGTCCGGTTTAGAGCGGGGTCAGGTTCTACGGGGAGGAGGTTCTGGTCGGGTTCTACGGGGAGGAGGTTCTGGTCGGGTTCTACGGGGAGGAGGTTCTGGTCGGGTTCTACGGGGAGGAGGTTCTGGTCTGGTTTAAAGCGGGGTCGGGTTCTACGGGGAGGAGGTTCTGGTCGGGTTCTACAGGGAGGAGGTTCTGGTCTGGTTTAGAGCGGGGTCAGGTTCTACGGGGAGGAGGTTCTGGTCGGGTTCTACGGGGAGGAGGTTCTGGTCGGGTTCTACAGGGAGGAGGTTCTGGTCTGGTTTAAAGCGGGGTCGGGTTCTACGGGGAGGAGGTTCTGGTCGGGTTCTACGGGGAGGAGGTTCTGGTCGGGTTCTACGGGGAGGAGGTTCTGGTCGGGTTCTACGGGGAGGAGGTTCTGGTCCGGTTTAGAGCGGGGTCAGGTTCTACGGGGAGGAGGTTCTGGTCGGGTTCTACGGGGAGGAGGTTCTGGTCGGGTTCTACGGGGAGGAGGTTCTGGTCGGGTTCTACGGGGAGGAGGTTCTGGTCCGGTTTAGAGCGGGGTCGGGTTCTACGGGGAGGAGGTTCTGGTCGGGTTCTACGGGGAGGAGGTTCTGGTCCGGTTTAGAGCGGGGTCGGGTTCTACGGGGAGGAGGTTCTGGTCGGTTCTACGGGGAGGAGGTTCTGGTCGGGTTCTACGGGGAGGAGGTTCTGGTCGGGTTCTACGGGGAGGAGGTTCTCGGGTTCTACGGGGAGGAGGTTCTGGTTTAAAGCGGGGTCGGGTTCTACGGGGAGGAGGTTCTGGTCGGGTTCTACGGGGAGGAGGTTCTGTGTGACGGGTTCTACGGGGAGGAGGTTCTGGTCGGGTTCTACGGGGAGGAGGTTCTGGTCGGGTTCTAGGGGAGGAGGTTCTGCTGCGGTTCTACGGGGAGGAGGTTCTGGCGGGTTCTATGGGGAGGAGGTTCTGGTCCGGTTTAGAGCGGGTCGGGTTCTACGGGGAGGAGGTTCTGGTCGGGTTCTACGGGGAGGAGGTTCTGGTCGGTTTAGAGGGTTTAGAGGAGGTTTGGTCGGTTCTACGGGGAGGAGGTTCTGGTCGGGTTCTACGGGGAGGAGGTTCTGGTCGGGTTCTACGGGGAGGAGGTTCTGGTCGGGTTCTACGGGGAGGAGGTTCTGGTCCGGTTTAGAGCTGTCGGGTTCTACGGGGAGGAGGTTCTGGTCGGGTTCTACGGGGAGGAGGTTCTGGTCTGGTTTAAAGCGGGGTCGGGTTCTACAGGGAGGAGGTTCTGGTCGGGTTCTACGGGGAGGAGGTTCTGGTCTGGTTTAGAGCGGGGTCGGGTTCTACGGGGAGGAGGTTCTGGTCGGGTTCTACGGGGAGGAGGTTCTGGTCGGGTTCTACGGGGAGGAGGTTCTGGTCCGGTTTAGAGCGGAGAGGAGGTTCTGGTCCGGTTTAGAGCGGGGTCAGGTTCTACGGGGAGGAGGTTCTGGTCGGGTTCTACGGGGAGGAGGTTCTGGTCGGGTTCTACGGGGAGGAGGTTCTGGTCCGGTTTAGAGCGGAGAGGAGGTTCTGGTCCGGTTTAGAGCGGGGTCGGGTTCTACGGGGAGGAGGTTCTGGTCGGGTTCTACGGGGAGGAGGTTCTGGTCGGGTTCTACGGGGAGGAGGTTCTGGTCCGGTTTAGAGCCTTTGTCGGGTTCTACGGGGAGGAGGTTCTGGTCCGGTTTAGAGCGGAGAGGAGGTTCTGGTCCGGTTTAGAGCGGGGTCAGGTTCTACGGGGAGGAGGTTCTGGTCGGGTTCTACGGGGAGGAGGTTCTGGTCGGGTTCTACGGGGAGGAGGTTCTGGTCGGGTTCTACGGGGAGGAGGTTCTGGTCGGGTTCTACGGGGAGGAGGTTCTGGTCTGGTTTAAAGCGGGGTCGGGTTCTACGGGGAGGAGGTTCTGGTCGGGTTCTGAGCGGGGAGGAGGTTCTGGTCCGGTTTAGAGCGGGGTCAGGTTCTACGGGGAGGAGGTTCTGGTCGGGTTCTACGGGGAGGAGGTTCTGGTCGGGTTCTACGGGGAGGAGGTTCTGGTCCGGTTTAGAGCGGAGAGGAGGTTCTGGTCCGGTTTAGAGCGGGGTCAGGTTCTACGGGGAGGAGGTTCTGGTCGGGTTCTACGGGGAGGAGGTTCTGGTGGTTTACGGGAGGAGGTTGTCGGTTCTACGGGGAGGAGGTTCTGGTCGGTTTAGGAGGTTCTGGTCGGGTTCTACGGGGAGGAGGTTCTGGTCGGGTTCTACGGGGAGGAGGTTCTGGTCCGGTTTAGAGCGGGGTCAGGTTCTACGGGGAGGAGGTTCTGGTCCGGTTTAGAGCGGGGTCGGGTTCTACGGGGAGGAGGTTCTGGTCGGGTTCTACGGGGAGGAGGTTCTGGTCCGGTTTAGAGCGGGGTCGGGTTCTACGGGGAGGAGGTTCTGGTCGGGTTCTACGGGGAGGAGGTTCTGGTCGGGTTCTACGGGGAGGAGGTTCTGGTCCGGTTTACGGGGAGAGGTTCTGGTCGGGTTCTACGGGGAGGAGGTTCTGGTCGGTTTAGAGCGGGGTCGGGTTCTACGGGGAGGAGGTTCTGGTCGGGTTCTACGGGGAGGAGGTTCTGGTCTGGTTTAGAGCGGGGTCGGGTTCTACGGGGAGGAGGTTCTGGTCGGTTACGGGAGGAGGTTCTGGTCTGGTTTAAGGGTTCTACGGGGAGGAGGTTCTGGTCCGGTTTAGAGCGAGAGGAGGTTCTGGTCGGTTCTACGGGGAGGAGGTTCTGGTCGGGTTCTACGGGGAGGAGGGTTCTGGTCCGGTTTAGAGCGGAGAGGAGGTTCTGGTCGGGTTCTACGGGGAGGAGGTTCTGGTCGGGTTCTACGGGGAGGAGGTTCTGGTCGGGTTCTACGGGGAGGAGGTTCTGGTCTGGTTTAGAGCGGGGTCGGGTTCTACGGGGAGGAGGTTCTGGTCGGGTTCTACGGGGAGGAGGTTCTGGTCTGGTTTAAAGCGGGGTCGGGTTCTACAGGGAGGAGGTTCTGGTCTGGTTTAAAGCGGGGTCGGGTTCCACAGGGAGGAGGTTCTGGTCGGGTTCTACAGGGAGGAGGTTCTGGTCGGTTCTAAAGGGGGGGTTCGGGGAGGAGGTTCTGGTCGGGTTCTACGGGGAGAGGTTCTGGTCTGGTTTAGAGCGGGGTCGGGTTCTACGGGGAGGAGGTTCTGGTCGGGTTCTACGGGGAGGAGGTTCTGGTCTGGTTTAGAGCGGGGTCGGGTTCTACGGGGAGGAGGTTCTGGTCGGGTTCTACGGGGAGGAGGTTCTGGTCGGGTTCTACGGGGAGGAGGTTCTGGTCGGGTTCTACGGGGAGGAGGTTCTGGTCCGGTTTAGAGCGGGGTCGGGTTCTACGGGGAGGAGGTTCTGGTCGGGTTCTACGGGGAGGAGGTTCTGGTCAGGTTCTACGGGGAGGAGGTTCTGGGGGTTCTGGGGAGGAGGTTCTGGTCCGGTTTAGAGCGGGGTCGGGTTCTACGGGAAGGAGGTTCTGGTCGGGTTCTACGGGGAGGAGGTTCTGGTCCGGTTTAGAGCGGGGTCGGGTTCTACGGGGAGGAGGTTCTGGTCGGGTTCTACGGGGAGGAGGTTCTGGTGGGTTCTACGGGGAGGAGGTTCTGGTCTGGTTTAAAGCGGGTCGGGTTCTACGGGGAGGAGTTCTGTCGGTTCTACGGGGAGGAGGTCTGGTTTTAGAGCGGAGAGGAGGTTCTGGTCTGGTTTAAGGGTTCTACGGGGAGGAGGTTCTGGTCGGTTTGAGCGGAGAGGAGGTTCTGGTCGGTTTAGGGTTCTACGGGGAGGAGGTTCTGGTCGGGTTCTACGGGGAGGAGGTTCTGGTCCGGTTTAGAGCGGAGAGGAGGTTCTGGTCAGGTTCTACGGGGAGGAGGTTCTGGTCGGGTTCTACGGGGAGGAGGTTCTGGTCCGGTTTAGAGCGGGGTCGGGTTCTACGGGGAGGAGGTTCTGGTCGGGTTCTACGGGGAGGAGGTTCTGGTCGGGTTCTACGGGGAGGAGGTTCTGGTCCGGTTTAGAGCGGAGAGGAGGTTTGGTCCGGTTTAGAGCGGGGTCAGGTTCTACGGGGAGGAGGTTCTGGTCAGGTTCTACGGGGAGGAGGTTCTGGTCGGGTTCTACGGGGAGGAGGTTCTGGTCCGGTTTAGAGTTCCGGGGAGGAGGTTCTGTCGGGTTCTACGGGGAGGAGGTTCTGGTCGGGTTCTACGGGGAGGAGGTTCTGGTCCGGTTTACGGAGAGGAGGGGTTCTACGGGAGGAGGTTCTACGGGGAGGAGGTTCTGGTCGGGTTCTACGGGGAGGAGGTTCTGGTCGGTTTAGAGCGGGGTCAGAGGTTCTGGTCAGGTTCTACGGGGAGGAGGTTCTGGTCGGGTTCTACGGGGAGGAGGTTCTGGTCTGGTTTAGAGCGGAGAGGAGGTTCTGGTCCGGTTTAGAGCGGGGTCAGGTTCTACGGGGAGGAGGTTCTGGTCAGGTTCTACGGGGAGGAGGTTCTGGTCGGGTTCTACGGGGAGGAGGTTCTGGTCCGGTTTAGAGCGGAGAGGAGGTTCTGGTCCGGTTTAGAGCGGGGTCAGGTTCTACGGGGAGGAGGTTCTGGTCGGGTTCTACGGGGAGGAGGTTCTGGTCCGGTTTAGAGCGGAGAGGAGGTTTTGGTCCGGTTTAGAGCGGGGTCAGGTTCTACGGGGAGGAGGTTCTGGTCGGGTTCTACGGGGAGGAGGTTCTGGTCGGGTTCTACGGGGAGGAGGTTCTGGTCCGGTTTAGAGCGGAGAGGAGGTTCTGGTCCGGTTTAGAGCGGGGTCAGGTTCTACGGGGAGGAGGTTCTGGTGGTTCTACGGGGAGGAGGTTCTGGTCAGGTTCTACGGGGAGGAGGTTCTGGTCGGGTTCTACGGGGAGGAGGTTCTGGTCGGGTTCTACGGGGAGGAGGTTCTGGTCCGGTTTAGAGCGGGGTCAGGTTCTACGGGGAGGAGGTTCTGGTCGGGTTCTACGGGGAGGAGGTTCTGGTCTGGTTTAGAGCGGGGTCAGGTTCTACGGGGAGGAGGTTCTGGTCGGGTTCTACGGGGAGGAGGTTCTGGTCCGGTTTAGAGCGGAGAGGAGGTTCTGGTCCGGTTTAGAGCGGGGTCAGGTTCTACGGGGAGGAGGTTCTGGTCGGGTTCTACGGGGAGGAGGTTCTGGTCGGGTTCTACGGGGAGGAGGTTCTGGTCCGGTTTAGAGCGGAGAGGAGGTTCTGGTCCGGTTTAGAGCGGGGTCAGGTTCTACGGGGAGGAGGTTCTGGTCGGGTTCTACGGGGAGGAGGTTCTGGTCGGGTTTAGAGCGAAAAGAGGAGGTTCTGGTCCGGTTTAGAGCGGGGTCAGGTTCTACGGGGAGGAGGTTCTGGTCAGGTTCTATGGGGAGGAGGTTCTGGTCGGGTTCTACGGGGAGGAGGTTCTGGTCGGGTTCTACGGGGAGGAGGTTCTGGTCGGGTTTAGAGCGGGGTCAGGTTCTACGGGGAGGAGGTTCTGGTCGGGTTTAGAGCGGGGTCAGGTTCTACGGGGAGGAGGTTCTGGTCGGGTTCTACGGGGAGGAGGTTCTGGTCGGGTTCTACGGGGAGGAGGTTCTGGTCCGGTTTAGAGCGGGGTCGGGTTCTACGGGGAGGAGGTTCTGGTCGGGTTCTACGGGGAGGAGGTTCTGGTCGGGTTCTACGGGGAGGAGGTTCTGGTCGGGTTCTACGGGGAGGAGGTTCTGGTCGGGTTCTACGGGGAGGAGGTTCTGGTCCGGTTTAGAGCGGGGTCGGGTTCTACGGGGAGGAGGTTCTGGTCGGGTTCTACGGGGAGGAGGTTCTGGTCTGGTTTAAAGCAGGGTCGGGTTCTACGGGGAGGAGGTTCTGGTCCGGTTTAGAGCGGAGAGGAGGTTCTGGTCTGGTTTAAAGGGTTCTACGGGGAGGAGGTTCTGGTCCGGTTTAGAGCGGAGAGGAGGTTCTGGTCTGGTTTAAAGGGTTCTACGGGGAGGAGGTTCTGGTCGGGTTCTACGGGGAGGAGGTTCTAGTCCGGTTTAGAGCGGAGAGGAGGTTCTGGTCAGGTTCTACGGGGAGGAAGTTCTGGTCGGGTTCTACGGGGAGGAGGTTCTGGTCCGGTTTAGAGCGGGGTCGGGTTCTACGGGGAGGAGGTTCTGGTCTATTTCTACAGGGAGGAGGTTCTGGTCTGGTTTAAAGCGGGGTCGGGTTCTACAGGGAGGAGGTTCTGGTCTGGTTTAAAGCGGGGTCGGGTTCTACAGGGAGGAGGTTCTGGTCGGGTTCTACAGGGAGGAGGTTCTGGTCTGGTTTAAAGCGGGGTCGGGTTCTACAGGGAGGAGGTTCTGGTCGGGTTCTACAGGGAGGAGGTTCTGGTCGGGTTCTACAGGGAGGAGGTTCTGGTCGGGTTCTACAGGGAGGAGGTTCTGGTCTGGTTTAAAGCGGGGTCGGGTTCTACGGGGAGGAGGTTCTGGTCGGGTTCTACGGGGAGGAGGTTCTGGTCGGGTTCTACGGGGAGGAGGTTCTGGACGGGTTCTACGGGGAGGAGGTTCTGGTCTGGTTTAAAGCGGGGTCGGGTTCTACGGGGAGGAGGTTCTGGTCGGGTTCTACGGGGAGGAGGTTCTGGTCGGGTTCTACGGGGAGGAGGTTCTGGACGGGTTCTACGGGGAGGAGGTTCTGGTCCGGTTTAGAGCGGGGTCGGGTTCTACGGGGAGGAGGTTCTGGTCGGGTTCTACGGGGAGGAGGTTCTGGTCAGGTTCTACGGGGAGGAGGTTCTGGACGGGTTCTATGGGGAGGAGGTTCTGGTCCGGTTTAGAGCGGGGTCGGGTTCTACGGGAAGGAGGTTCTGGTCGGGTTCTACGGGGAGGAGGTTCTGGTCTGGTTTAGAGCGGGGTCGGGTTCTACGGGGAGGAGGTTCTGGTCGGGTTCTACGGGGAGGAGGTTCTGTTCGGGTTCTACGGGGAGGAGGTTCTGGTCTGGTTTAAAGCAGGGTCGGGTTCTACGGGGAGGAAGTTCTGTTCGGGTTCTACGGGGAGGAGGTTCTGGTCCGGTTTAGAGCGGAGAGGAGGTTCTGGTCTGGTTTAAAGGGTTCTACGGGGAGGAGGTTCTGGTCCGGTTTAGAGCGGAGAGGAGGTTCTGGTCTGGTTTAAAGGGTTCTACGGGGAGGAGGTTCTGGTCGGGTTCTACGGGGAGGAGGTTCTGGTCCGGTTTAGAGCGGAGAGGAGGTTCTGGTCAGGTTCTACGGGGAGGAAGTTCTGGTCGGGTTCTACGGGGAGGAGGTTCTGGTCCGGTTTAGAGCGGGGTCGGGTTCTACGGGGAGGAGGTTCTGGTCGGGTTCTACGGGGAGGAGGTTCTGGTCGGGTTCTACGGGGAGGAGGTTCTGGTCCGGTTTAGAGCGGAGAGGAGGTTCTGGTCAGGTTCTACGGGGAGGAAGTTCTGGTCAGGTTCTACGGGGAGGTGGTTCTGGTCCGGTTTAGAGCGGGGTCGGGTTCTACGGGGAGGAGGTTCTGCTCGGGTTCTACGGGGAGGAGGTTCTGGTCGGGTTCTACAGGGAGGAGGTTCTGCTTGGGTTCTACGGGGAGGAGGTTCTGCTTGGGTTCTACGGGGAGGAGGTTCTGGACGGGTTCTACGGGGAGGAGGTTCTGGTCGGGTTCTACGAGGAGGAGGTTCTGCTCGGGTTCTACGGGGAGGAGGTTCTGCTCGGGTTCTACAGGGAGGAGGTTCTGGTCCGGTTTAGAGCGGGGTCAGGTTCTACGGGGAGTAGGTTCTGGTCGGGTTCTACGGGGAGGAGGTTCTGGTCGGGTTCTACGGGGAGGAGGTTCTGGTCCGGTTTAGAGCGTGGTCGAGTTCTACGGGGAGGAGGTTCTGGTCGGGTTCTACGGGGAGGAGGTTCTGGTCCGTTTTAGAGCGGGGTCGGGTTCTACGGGGAGGAGGTTCTGGTCGGGTTCTTCGGGGAAGAGGTTCTGGTCGGGTTCTACGGGGAGGAGGTTCTGGTCCGGTTTAGAGCGGGGTCGGGTTCTACGGGGAGGAGGTTCTGGTCCGGTTTAGAGCGGAGAGGAGGTTCTGGTCCGGTTTAGAGCGGGGTCAGGTTCTACGGGGAGGAGGTTCTGGTCGGGTTCTACGGGGAGGAGGTTCTGGTCTGGTTTAGAGCGGGGTCAGGTTCTACGGGGAGGAGGTTCTGGTCGGGTTCTACGGGGACGAGGTTCTGGTCGGGTTCTACGGGGAGGAGGTTCTGGTCGGGTTCTACGGGGAGGAGGTTCTGGTCCGGTTTAGAGCGGGGTCGGGTTCTACGGGGAGGAGGTTCTGGTCGGGTTCTACGGGGAGGAGGTTCTTGTCCGGTTTAGAGCGGGGTCGGGTTCTACGGGGAGGAGGTTCTGGTCCGGTTTAGAGCGGAGAGGAGGTTCTGGTCCGGTTTAGAGCGGGGTCGGGTTCTACGGGGAGGAGGTTCTGGTCAGGTTCTACGGGGAGGAGGTTCTGGTCGGGTTCTACGGGGAGGAGGTTCTTGTCCGGTTTAGAGCGGGGTCGGGTTCTACGGGGAGGAGGTTCTGGTTGGGTTCTACGGGGAGGAGGTTCTGGTCTGGTTTAGAGCGGGGTCAGGTTCTACGGGGAGGAGGTTCTGGTCGAGTTCTACGGGGAGGAGGTTCTGGTCCGGTTTAGAGCGGAGAGGAGGTTCTGGTCCGGTTTAGAGCGTGGTCAGGTTCTACGGGGAGGAGGTTCTGGTCGGGTTCTACGGGGAGGAGGTTCTGGTCGGGTTCTACGGGGAGGAGGTTCTGGTCTGGTTTAAAGCGGGGTCAGGTTCTACGGGGAGGAGGTTCTGGTCGGGTTCTACGGGGAGGAGGTTCTGGTCGGGTTCTACGGGGAGGAGGTTCTGGTCCGGTTTAGAGCGGAGAGGAGGTTCTGGTCCGGTTTAGAGCGGGGTCAGGTTCTACGGGGAGGAGGTTCTGGTCAGGTTCTACGGGGAGGAGGTTCTGGTCGGGTTCTACGGGGAGGAGGTTCTGGTCCGGTTTAGAGCGGAGAGGAGGTTCTGGTCCGGTTTAGAGCGGGGTCAGGTTCTACGGGGAGGAGGTTCTGGTCGGGTTCTACGGGGAGGAGGTTCTGGTCTGGTTTAAAGCGGGGTCGGGTTCTACGGGGAGGAGGTTCTGGTCGAGTTCTACGGGGAGGAGGTTCTGGTCTGGTTTAAAGCGGGGTCAGGTTCTACGGGGAGGAGGTTCTGGTCGGGTTCTACGGGGAGGAGGTTCTGGTCGGGTTCTACGGGGAGGAGGTTCTGGTCCGGTTTAGAGCGGAGAGGAGGTTCTGGTCCGGTTTAGAGCGGGGTCAGGTTCTACGGGGAGGAGGTTCTGGTCGGGTTCTACGGGGAGGAGGTTCTGGTCGGGTTCTACGGGGAGGAGGTTCTGGTCCGGTTTAGAGCGGGGTCGGGTTCTACGGGGAGGAGGTTCTGGTCGAGTTCTACGGGGAGGAGGTTCTGGTCTGGTTTAAAGCGGGGTCAGGTTCTACGGGGAGGAGGTTCTGGTCGGGTTCTACGGGGAGGAGGTTCTGGTCGGGTTCTACGGGGAGGAGGTTCTGGTCCGGTTTAGAGCGGAGAGGAGGTTCTGGTCCGGTTTAGAGCGGGGTCAGGTTCTACGGGGAGGAGGTTCTGGTCAGGTTCTACGGGGAGGAGGTTCTGGTCGGGTTCTACGGGGAGGAGGTTCTGGTCCGGTTTAGAGCGGGGTCGGGTTCTACGGGGAGGAGGTTCTGGTCCGGTTTAGAGCGGAGAGGAGGTTCTGGTCCGGTTTAGAGCGGGGTCAGGTTCTACGGGGAGGAGGTTCTGGTCGGGTTCTACGGGGAGGAGGTTCTGGTCGGGTTCTACGGGGAGGAGGTTCTGGTCCGGTTTAGAGCGGAGAGGAGGTTCTGGTCCGGTTTAGAGCGGGGTCAGGTTCTACGGGGAGGAGGTTCTGGTCGGGTTCTACGGGGAGGAGGATCTGGTCGGGTTCTACGGGGAGGAGGTTCTGGTCGGGTTCTACGGGGAGGAGGTTCTGGTCCGGTTTAGAGCGGAGAGGAGGTTCTGGTCCGGTTTAGAGCGGAGAGGAGGTTCTGGTCCGGTTTAGAGCTGGGTCAGGTTCTACGGGGAGGAGGTTCTGGTCGGGTTCTACGGGGAGGAGGTTCTGGTCGGGTTCTTCGGGGAGGAGGTTCTGGTCTGGTTTAAAGCGGGGTCGGGTTCTACGGGGAGGAGGTTCTGGTCGAGTTCTACGGGGAGGAGGTTCTGGTCCGGTTTAGAGCGGGGTCAGGTTCTACGGGGAGGAGGTTCTGGTCGGGTTCTACGGGGAGGAGGTTCTGGTCGGGTTCTTCGGGGAGGAGGTTCTGGTCTGGTTTAAAGCGGGGTCGGGTTCTACGGGGAGGAGGTTCTGGTCTGGTTTAGAGCGGGGTCGGGTTCTACGGGGAGGAGGTTCTGGTCAGGTTCTACGGGGAGGAGGTTCTGGTTGGGTTCTACGGGGAGGAGGTTCTGATCCGGTTTAGAGCGGAGAGGAGGTTCTGGTCTGGTTTAGAGCGGGGTCAGGTTCTACGGGGAGGAGGTTCTGGTCGGGTTCTACGGGGAGGAGGTTCTGATCCGGTTCTGATAAAGCTTCCCTCCAACCCGTCCTCAGGTTCTGAGACTTCTCCTGGTGGCCTGGGAACGCCGGCTCATCTTCTCCGTCGGTACCTCCAGCACCACGGGAGAATCCGACACCGTCATCTGGAACGAGGTAACTAACGTCCGTCAGTCGCGCAAACCTTCCCGACCTTTGACCCCGGCGGCTAATCTACCTCCTCCTGGTTCAGGTCCACCATAAGACGGAGTTCGGCTCCAACCTGACGGGCCACGGCTTCCCCGACCCGGGACACCTCGATAACGTCCTGGAGGAGCTGCGCGCTCAGGGCATCACAGAAGAAGATGCTCTGGTTGACAAGTGAAGAAGAAGAAGAAGAAGAAGAAGAAGAAGAGGAAGACGACGCTGTTCTTCTTCAGAGACAATAATAACGCTGGCTTAGCCTTTCAATGCAAGTTTCTCCAAATGTCTGTTTTATAAACTAGCGCATCAAACGAAGAGGAGGGAGGCTCATGGGTTTAGGTACTAAACAAGAGTGAGGATGAATGGGTACTAACATCTAATGCAGGAACAAGTTTAACTTTACTGAATGAAAGAATAAAGAGAGGAGAAGGAAAAAAGCAGCAGAAACTGGGAGGAAGAAGAAGATGGAGGAAGATGGAGGACAGGTTGAGCAGGAGGAGCGGAGACGGTGTGTGAATGTAGTTTAGGACAGCTGTAGAGTTAACAGAACCTGCGTGGTGCTTTCAGGTACTTGAGGTACGGGGCGCCCCCTGGTGGGCAGTTCAGGCTGCTGGAACAAACCAGTCCTCCCAGTTATCACTCTCATCCTCATCCAGCATCGTTTCAGCTCCCGGTTCTGGTTACTTACATCCGCAGGTACATTTATGTTCGTATATTTGTTCGTATCAGACACTCGGTACTCGTGCTGGGGTTTTTTTGTTGTTGTTTTTGTCCAGACTGTCATTGAACGCTTCATCCTTAAACCCCCGGCGATGCGTTCACAGCCAGCAGAACCCGTCAGTGTTCAGTCCGGATGGTTCTGGTCCAAATGATTCCTACTTTTAGCATTAAGTGATCGCTGCGAGGTCAGAACTTAAACTCATGTCGTGTTTGATCTTTTAATATTAATAAATATCATGAATTCAGAGTGTCCTCAAATGCACCATGAAACATTTAGTAAGTTTTTTGACATTTTGTTATAGAAATTCTGACCCGATTTGGCAACTGAACACTTCTCTCAATCTTTAATTATTAATTATCTGACAAAGCATAAAGTTTGACTCACATCTTATAAAAATATTGACCAGTTTGGCAGAATTTAATGTTTTTTTTAAATCAAATTCATAAAGATCTAAAATAGCATGATAGAAATGTATTTCCTCTGAGGTACGTTGAACGCAGCGTTATACCAGCGGCTGCTGCTTCCGATTGGCTGCCACACGTTGAGCTCGACCAATGAGAGAACACCTGTAGATGATGCACTTTTTCCTCCCAGCTGAGGAGGCAGAATGTGGTTCTGTTACAACCCGGATCAGAGTTATATCTGGGGATTATCATCATCATCATCATCATATCTGATGCTGATCGTCGTCATGGTGATACTCCCTCCACTCTAATGTCTTTATTACGTTTTTTTAGGTACACTATTGCTTTTTAATAGCATTTTATTGACACTATTACAGAATAAATTGCCTTTTTTTGTACATTTATGTTGTATTAATTAATTATCCTGGTTTTCATGTAACTTTTTCTTGTTTACAAAGACAGTATTACTGAATACGGCGTCTGTTTGTTCTCTGTGTACAGAAGTGAAGCTGTTTGCATCTTTTCTTTGGAAAAGGAATTTCATGGTAGACTTTTATCTGGGTGTGACTTGTAATACGTTTTTTCTAACCGAAAGCCGGAGATATTCGGAGGTACATGACGCTCCCGATGCTGGAAGCACACATGTGTGAACAGTAAAATTCATTTTAAATCAGAATCAACTTCAGGTGTCATCGATTGTTTTCTTCTTTGGCTCAGACGCTGCACGAAATCAGATTTTTTTACTGCTCCGAGTAGGAACAGTTTGATTTCAGGTGTTTATTAATGCAGCGTCTGAGGCCAGGTGGGATTTATACGGAGGAAGATTAGGGCCAATTTATACCAGAATTGTTTTTGTTATTGTTTCAGTCGCTCTAATCTTCTGTATGTGTTTTGGGTTTTGCTTTTTTGGGGTATTTTTATTTTTATTTTTCCTAAACCACTATCGTGTCTCATCCGCTCTGAAGGCCAACTCTCCTCTCCAGTAAATCTGTGGATTATTATTGCCCCTCTGTGGCATCATGGGGTGGAAGGAGAGACGTGACCATGGATGCTGGTTTCGAAAGCATGAAAACATGATAAATAAATAAAAAGTGTAAATATGGCAAAAATAATTGCTGGAGTATGAATGATTAATACAAGAGAAAAATAAAGAGTGAATGCAATTTAAACGTATGTTTCGGCGTCATTTATCGGGATAATGGAACCCTAGAAAAATGGGGAACAGTAATCGCAACATCTAAACATCATGGTTGGAATCGTTTTACTAAATACCAAAGGGGGCGTGTTTTCCTGTGTCCAACCTTCGATAGCTCAGTTGGTAGAGCGGAGGACTGTAGTGGTTACTGCCAGTGATCCTTAGGTCGCTGGTTCGAATCCGGCTCGAAGGAGTTGGTTTATTTTATGTCATTTATTCCGAAAACGTCTAGCATTCGCTGTACAGCGATGTGAACCTTTCAGGGAAACAGCGCTAATACGATGACAATTCCTTTAAGCACACCAAAACAGAGGAGTATTATCAATTTATTATTGGATTTTGATTTTCGCCATGATTTCTTTATGTCGCTCCTCACGAATAACATTGAAATTGGCCAAAAGAATATATGAAAATCTCCAAAGCCCCACCAAGTATGCGGTATACATGCAAAAAAGCAATTCCCTGACCGGGAATCGAACCCGGGCCGCGGCGGTGAGAGCGCCGAATCCTAACCACTAGACCACCAGGGAGCTCTGGCACTCAGCAGTGATATAAAGCAATACATTGTTTCTGTTTGAAGGTAGAAGCTGAAGAATTGAGGGAAGAATGAGGAACTTTTTCTTAATTTATTTCATTAAAAATGACAATAATACCTTGGAAACCAGCTAATAGCGTGTCAACTCTAATTATTTCAGTTGTTAATCTAGTCATTTCCAAGCTGCATTTTCTTTTGAATATCTTAAAAAACCCTGTAGGTGTGTTTATGTGATGTTTTTTGATGTTCAACTGAAAAACATAATACAATACAAATACATTTTTGAATACTGAACCGTGAATAGGGGGGGGTCCACTATAAAATGATACGTTTGAATAACATGGTTTAACATGGATAAATGCATTCATCACAACTGAAATGTAGAAACTCTCCCCGAGTGAATCTGTTCATGAAAGACAAAAACATTTGGAGAACCCTGTTGTCAATGAGTTGGGATGGGGACAGGTGTGATGATCAGAGGGTCATCGTTTGTACCATCGTGGTTATGACCCGGACCAAGGAACGGGTGGAGTCCCTCTGAGAAGGAGCAGCCGGTGAAGGAGTAGATCAGAGCAGCAGCATCTACGTCATAAAAGAAGACCAGACCCTCCACATAATCCACAAACACCCCCACCTTCTCAGGACGAGACTGAAGAGAAAAATGGACTGGAGGGTCAGACAGACCACAGTACTCATTTCCATTCCTCACAGTTAGGGACCAGAAACCAGACTGGGGGCTCAGTCTGATGAGTACCAACCTTTTCACGGACTCTTCGGCCACCCCTAAAGTCCAGTTAGTCTTTCCTTTCACCTGGACCTCGAAGTAAAACCTGCCTGAGGAGAAGCTCTGCTTTCCTAAAACATATTTAAAATGCTGAAACCTCTTTGGGTGGCGCGGGAGATTCCTCTTTGGGTCACAACATCTGACTTCTTTCCCGTCATCCGACAGGACGAGTTTGGGATGCACAGTATCCGGATCGAGGGTCACGTCCACCGCGTAGCGTTGGGCTCTCATCAGCTCGGCTTGGATCAGCAGCCTGGGAATTTCTTTCTTCATCACCTGAGAAAAGATCTGCTCCAGGTGAGCGGTAGAGAGCCCCTCCACCTGTGTCCTATTAAGGCATCTTTTTGGCGAACTAAAGGCCCAAACGTCTTCTGTCTTGAGCTGTGAACAGAGTTTGAATTCTTCAATCGTGTCCCGGATGGTTCCCTCTGGCGTTCCCGGCTTCTTTTCCTCAGCTTCCTCTGTCAGTGGAGAGTTGTGTTTAATTTGGGAGGATAGGATAAAGAACAGAACCAGGGCACATAATATCATGACCATCCTTCTGGTTTGGTTCTGGCGCTGAGCTGACCGTCTGAACCCATCAAGCAGCTCGGCGACCAGAGTGTTGACCTGCAGCTCCGGTTTTGGGTAGAACATCTTCTGACACATGGGGCACTGAAACGGGACATCAGCGCCCAGGTTTTGCGTGACGCACTTCTTGCAGAAGTTGTGTCCGCATGGCGTGCTGACCGGATCCGTGAAGACGTTCTGACAGACGAAGCAGCGAAACTGGTCCTCGGATAGGAGACATCTGGCCGTGGACATTGTCTGCGAGTCGAGACCTGACGCAAGAAGGGGACGTGTTTAAAACCAAGCAGCACAGTTGATCAATCATGAATAGGCTGGGAGCATTTGGAGAGGTCAATGTGCCCGTCAACGCAGGGACACACCCTGCATGGAGACACCTGAGTGCAATTTACTGTGTCCAACTCACCTAACATGCATGTTTTCAGAAGACAACATGTGCTTAAAGAACCCAGAGAGAACCCATGCATGCACACGGACACCTAGGCAACAATAGTACCAATTAGTATCAGTGAAACCTTTGGACTCTTTTCAGAGGTTTCCCTTATTTTTATGCTCTCTCTACCAACAACATTCAAAGAACCTCAAAAAAAAATATAGGGGGGTTCAGGAAGCGCCCAGGGATGAAGACGAGGAAGAAACCTCAACGCTGCACAGAGTCGGCAGAAGATGGAGGAAGAACATGAAGAAGAAGCTGATCAGAAAACTTAAGCCTAGTTTATGATTCTTCGACTGCGGAGGAGCGGCGACACGTAGCGGCATTATCTGCCGACGCAAGGGCTCTCTGAAAGGCACGCAAGTAGAGACCAATTTTTTAACTATCCTGAACGCAAGTCTGTGATTGGTCAGGCCGACATCATTGCACCAGAACGGTGCTCTATGGTCATTGTAATCAATAGTCAATGCAGCTTTTGGCCACTAGATGCTTTATATTGCAAGGCCAGTTTATCTAATCTGGTCTTTTTGATGGTGTTGAACACCAGGAGGTGTAGAGAACAACGAAACAGACGCTGGGTTTGTTTGTTTCCATGCGTTTTTAAAGGATTCTATGAGCTTCACTTCTAGTAAAAAGAAGAAGCATTAAAGGAAAATATCTCCGTCAGTATGTGTGGGTGTGGGTGCAAACATGCTGACGGAGAAGCAGAAACTAGGCTTAAGTTTGAACCCAATCAAGGCTTTTCATTTGAGCTCACAACTTGGGATTTATACGTTAATAACAAGGAAATGAACGACCGTGAAGTCAGAAACCAGAGAACTCATCATAGAAACATATGATCAAGTGTTGGCCAATCACTGATGAATGTGGTTCTATACGCTGCAGTCTAGCTGCTGGATCTTGTTAGGGTTCTTTGTGGAAAACAGGTATAAAAACATCTCCAAAGAAAGGCTGATTGAAGGTGCTTTGCTACTTTAATCTTATTAAGGTTTCACAGAACAAACATTTAGTAATAATCTTTATAAACCTTCTACTGAAATAAGTCCAAACAAACCTCCTATAAACATGTGGCTGCTTCGCCTGGGAGGGAAAACATCCTCATCCATTAGATGGTTTCAATGCAGAAATAACAAACAACCAGCTGGAAGCCACATGGAGTGAATCAGCCAATCAGATCAGAGGACGCTCAGAGCGGAGGAAGGTGAGCTGCAGCTGTTTATCTCTTTAAAAAATGACCATTTGGTGGTCAGGAAAAGATCATTTATGGTGGAATTAAGTACTTTCTACATGTAATTTATGCCACCTTCACTTTGGTATCACGTTAACAATAATATCATAACACTTCAGCATGTCCACACACACAAAACAAACCTGTGTGGAACTCTGAATACAACAGACATCTAACAGAAATGTTCAGTGTGAGTGGAAACAAGGCGACACAAAGGTGTAAAAAGATGCGCAGCTACTCACCTGCGTTCAGCAGAGATGATCCGGGTTTTACAGAACCGAACAGAACCGTCTGAGCAACAAGAGAAAACTGAAAGTGAAACCATCTGGTACCTGTGCAGCTCCACCTCCTTCTGCAGCTGGTTTCCAGGACTTTCTAACACCTCCCTAAACCACTGAGAACCTCTCTCTCTCTTCACGTTTTCAGCCTTCCTTTATAGAAAAATGCTAAAGAGTTTGGTTTCTTCTGCTCTGCCACATCCAAGAATAGAGTTGTTTAGAACTATACCCAGTAAAAAAAGTTTTATTTGGGCTACCTTCTTGTAAATGAGACATAAATGCCCATAAATGTCAAAGACAAGCGCTTTGGTTGAGCTACTGACTCCTCCCATCAGTGTTTGTTCAGATAAAATAGAAAATCATGGACACACAGTTCAGGTTTGGATTGCTAACCTGGAGCGAAGCAGAGTTAGAGATGGACTAGTTGTTGAGATTTGATGACAAAATGTTTATTTCAGTCGCTAAAGACTTGAGACTTAACGTGACAGGTTGGGCAGTTTTTTTGCCGACACAGTGGCTCTCAAAAGTCTTCCAACCTGTGGTAAAATGACTTAGACTTTACTGTACATCCTGAACAATTCAATATAAAAGCCTAACAAATCTGAACCTTTTCTCCAGGCCCATAGAGAGAGCTCACATACCACAGATTGGAGCTTTTACTCATGGATAGAAATCTGAATTTGTTTCTGGAATTCAAAAAAAAAAAATACTTTATGGATCACCGAGGGAGATTACGTGTTGTTGAATCACACTAGAGACTAGAGAGGCTAGAGAAATACAATTTAATAACCAAATATAAACTGTTGAAGAAACATCAAATAACAGGAAAAAGTACCTTTAAGAGAACCATGAGAAACTGTGATATGAGGATCAGAAAAGCTGAATTGTTCCACTCATCCTACAGGACAGGGTTGATGATCAGAGGCGCAGAGTTTACACCGCCTTTAGCACTGGAAGGACTAAAGAATGGGAAGAGTTTCTCAGTGAAAGCACAGCCAGTGAAGGAGTACATGTGAAGGGCATCATCTACGTTATAGAAGGAGACCAGACCCTCTTCATAATCCACAAACACTCCCACCTTTTCCGGCCGAGACTCGAGAGCGAGATGTTCAGAAGGGTCGGAAAGGCCTAGGTATTTATTCCTGTTTCTGAGGCGGATCGTCCAGTACCCGTTCTGAGGCGTCAGCGGTTCCTCTCCCTCCCTATCGATCGACTCTTTGGCCACTCCTAAAGTCCAGTCAGTCTTTCCTTTGACCAGAACTTCAAAGTAAAACCGACCTGAAGAGAAGCCTTGCTTAGCTAAAACATTAACACAGAATGAGAATCTCTTTGGAGTGTCCGGAGGTTTGTTGAAAGCGTCGTCTATACGGACTTGTTTCCCATTACCAAACACGTTGAGCCATGGATGTGCTGTATCTGGATCAAATGTCATGTCCACAGTGTAGGTTTGGGCCTCCTTCAGTTCAGGCCCACTTAGCGGTTTGGGGATTTCCTCCAGGAGAGCAGCAGACGGTACCTCCACCTCTATCCCTACTTTCTTCAGCTCATGGATGAGTCCCTCCAGCTCTTCCATGAAACCCTCAGCCTGCTCCTCTGGACTTCTCTGCCTCGATTTAATCTTCTCGATAAGCCCAGCCTGGTCATTCTTGATGGACTCCCTGAGAGTCCTGAACGCCTCTTCCATCTTTATCAACCATCTCTCTGCCTCCTCTTTGCTAGGCGGCACTGAGAGGTTGATCTCTTCAGTTTCTGAATGAATGTGCTTTGAGCTCTGACCCGTTTCTACGTCCGTCACTTTTTCAGCCTCCGATTTAATTCCTCCCTCTTCTCCTCTCAGAAGATAGGTGTTTTGCATGTAGACAAAAGCAAAAAGGCAGACCAAAGCCATCACAACTGTGGCACCACGAGGACTTGACTTTGGGTCGGCACCATTTTGCTTCTGGATGTTGTTTCCTGCTGACCTCCTGAACTCCTCAGCCAGATCAGAGATCAAAGTGTTGACCAGTAGATTTGGTTTGGGGTTGAACATCTGTTCACAAACTGGACACAGGTACCTGGTATCCTGGTCCCAGAACTGATTGATGCAGTTCTTGCAGAAGTTGTGTCCACACGGTGTGGTGACCGGATCAGTGAAGACATCCAGACAGATGGCGCACAGAAACTGATCTTCGGATTGCTGACTGCTGCCAACTGGCATCTCTGTTCTCTGAGAAGAGACAAAAGCATGAAAGATCAAAATTAGTCAACTTTATCCAGAACTAAAACTAGCAGCGGTTTACTGAAGGAATGACCTGATGCACATGTTCACCCTTAAAGCCCCAAGCAACAGCTATATTCTCAGCATGGGCTTGAAGTCAGCTAGGGACGCTATTATTTTGGTCTGCATGTAATCATCATTTATATTTAGCCCAGCTAACTTCCGTGCTGCCTTCCTTACACTAATCTGCTGCAGCAACATGCATGAAGAGTTAGTTATGCAGAGGCTGAATCACTTCACACTGTGTGTAGAGTATAAGGAACGAGGTCAGAGGGCATCCAGCTAATATCTGCTGCTTACTCAAGTCTGTTTAAGCACTCTGATGATCTCTACATGGTATATTCCCTAGATTAATTTACTAAGAATGTAACTAATCAATTAATTCTCATTACTTTGAATGTTCCCATCACAACGGCAAAACATTCCTAATGATGTCAGATTCTATCTCATTTTAGGCTTCATTCTGTCTTTCAACTGGAGATCAATATTTTCAAGAAGAGTTTTTCCTTTTTAATGTTTTTATATGTTCATAGAAAGAAATATAAAAGGAAGTGGAGCCTAGTTTACATTCAGGTTTGAGGATAATAAGACTGGCATAAACCCAACTTTTAATCCGGAGCTCAGGAAATTAAGCTGGCCTAATAGAAAAGCCAACATATTGTTTTCACAACCAAAACAAGGGGAATACCTAACTAGAAAAGTACTCGGAGAGCGCATACCTCCACCAAGGCAGCAAAGGCCCCTCCCCCAAAATAATAATTTGTTCCTCCTGGTCCCATTGCAGACATTTCCTGAAAATGTCATAAAAATCTGTCTATAACTTTTTAAGTTATGTTGGTAGCAAACAAACAACCAAACAAACCCTGGAGAAAACATAACCTCCTTGGTGTAATAAATATAATTTTTGTTCTGTGTACAAAGATGGTGCTCTGATCAGATGAGACAAAAACTGAACTGTTTGCAAATTCCTGTGTGTCTGAACATATATTATCACAATAAAACTTGGTGGGGGCAATATCATGCTGTGGGGATGCTGAACTAAATCCAGCTGAGACTCTCAGGCGTTTCTTGAAAATCGCAGTTTGAAATAAAAAAGACAAAAAAAAACAACTGAAAACAGACTTCCAGGAAATGACCAGGAAGGAAACTGCTGGAATCCACCAATCAGCTCGAGGTGAAGGAAGGAAGATAATGTTTGTTTATTACAGAAAACCGAACTTCAGAAACAGATGATTTGTTGATGTAAACTGAACTTAAAAACATAATGAGCTGTACCTACCACTGTTCAGCCGAGAAGCTCGTGATCAAGCTGATACAAACGGGTCTCATGGACTGAGAGCAGAAAACAGAAAGCAAAAGTTCATCTGAGTGTAATCGAAGCGTCATCTAAATAACTTCTTCCTGTTTGAGCAGCTCCAGCTCCCTCTGCAGCTCTTTCTATGAGTTCATCCATCAACTGAGTGAAACTTTCCTAAGAACTGGTTTCAGCATCAAAAACATACTGTTAAGGGATGCTGCTGAACAGTAGATACATGGCAGTGTTTTTATGAACCAATATAAATGAGAAAATATTAGTATTATTACTCTCCTGCTCTGTTCCTTGTTGTGGGAACAACAATCCTTCATACTCAACATGCATATAGCGACAGCTGAAAAGAAAACTCCACCTTGATTTCCCCTGTAGGCCACAGGGAGCTATGAAATGAGGAGGCAAGAGGAAGAAGTTCAGTAAAGGTCTGTAGCAAACAAAAAAAAACCCAGTTAGTGGGAAACGGTTGTCCAGGACTGTCTTGCTAGCTATTTGACCAAATATTAATCAGAGAAGCACAGAAATGTTGTCCCATATCCAGAAGAGAACAACCAAGTAGGTGAATATCGGCCCTAGCTGTTACTGGTGCCCCATGCGAGACATGGAGCTGCCTGCTAACATTACTTAGCTCAGCTGTATCTTGAAGAACATGTTAAAAAGGTTAGGATTCACTCTAACTAGTCACGCTAACTAATTCATCAAAATGTTTTTTGGCTCCTTTTTTGGATCAGCTGATTGTGTTAGTAGAGAGAGCCTGTTTGATTGACATTCATCAGAATGAGAATCAACAGCAGGTTTGTTGTTTATATTTTCATGCTTTTTATTTCCAACAGAGATCATGGGAAAAGCTTATAAAATACATCAGATCTGAATTTCTTCCAGAAACCACTAGAGGAAGCTCACATTGTGTTAGTTGCACATTTGGTTATGTTACACAGACTCTAAATAAGTAACTATGTGCATGCTTTTCTCACCCCACAGTCTGTCGGTGAGTTGAACACATCTTCATCTGTGCCTAATGTTGGTTTACCTTCGGAAGACAAACCCTGGAACCACATGAGCTCCATATTAGGAGAAAATCCACTTTTTGTGTGCTGGTGTCGATCATCCAGGACATGATCATCCTAAAGGCTTCAGAAGAATGAAACTGGAGTTCTTCTCTTGGTTCTTGAAGATGTTTGGAGGAGTTCTCTAGTTCTGAAGAGCGTTTGAAGTAAAATGCTTCTGGGTTGCAGAACAATTTAACAAGTCTGTTAAAGTCAATTCCATAAAAATAAGTATCTTTTACATGCATTTTTTCTGTTTTTATCTATCAGATTATGTTGATTATTTGATTGCAGAGTCGTTTTCCATTCATTTATTCATTCATACCTCATTTTTTAAACACGGTATTGAATAACAGCCCAGCTAATAAAAAAAAAACCAATAATCAAACCATCTGCAGAAACACATGAAAGAAAATGAGCACAAAGTGAACCATAAGAAACTTTGATCCACTGAGACAAACATGAAGTGTTTTCATGGGGAGACGATGACTAGAGGTGCCACATTTTCACCACCTTTTTTAGAGGTAGGACCAAAGTATGGGTAGAGTTTCTCAGTGAAGGAGCAGCCAGTAAAGGAATAGATCAGAGCTGCAGAATCTGCATCATAAAAGGAGACCAGACCCGCCTCATAATCCACAAACACCCCAACCTTGTCAGGTCGAGCCTGAAGAGAAAGGACAACAGCAGGTCTGGCAAGAGCTTTGTATGTATTTCTATTTTTCAGTCTGATTGTCCAGTAGCCGCTCTGAGGCGTCATCGGTTTCATTTCCTTTCTATCAATCGACTCTTCGGCCACTCCTAAAGTCCAGTCAGTCTTTCCTTTGACCAGAACTTCAAAGTAAAACTGGCCTGAAGAGAAGCCTGGCTGTCCTAAAACAGCAAAACGGAGAGAGAATCTCTTTAAAGAGTGTTTAAGTTTCCTGGAACTACCTGATCGCACTAGTTTCCCATCATCAGACACTATTAACCCGCGATGAGCCGTATCCTTATCAAATGTTATGTATTTCCTGTAGCGTTGAGCTTCCATTAGTTGTACCTCCTCTGCGTGAGCATCAGGAAGCGGCTCCAACTCGTTCCTTCTCTTCTCCAGCAAACCTTCTGCCTGTCCCTCTGTGGTTCTCAGAGGATAGCTTTGCTTCATTGAGGCAGCAACAATCACAATAAGGCATGCCATCAGCAGCCAGCACATCTTAGATTTCCTCATCGCTCCAGTGGCAGCATCGTTGGGATATTCCTCTGGGTCTGGAGCATTTTGCTTCTGGATGTTGTTTCTTGCAGACTTCCTGAACTCCTCAGACAGGTCAGAGATCAGAGTGTTGACCAGCAGCTCTGGTTTGGGGTTGAACATCTCTTTACAAACTGGACACAGGTACCTGGTATCCTTGTCCCAGAACTGATTGATGCAGTTCTTGCAGATGTTTTATCTACACGGTGTGGTGACCGGATCAGTGAAGACATCCAGACAGATGGCGCACAGAAACTGATCTGTAGGTCGCTGATTAGTGATGCAAGACATGGTGGCTTTCTGAGAGGAGAAAGAAAGCATCAAAGTCAGGTCAGCTTGATAATATCAACACATCTTATAACCAGAATGTGGATGGACCTGATCCAACCAGGTATGTTCTGCAGTCCCTGCACTAAGAGCAATTCAGTCTCCTGGAATCGTTGATTTACATCGTTACATCAGAGAAATTTACACCCCGCCCTGCTCTACAATTCTACCGACTCAGATCTTAGCTGCACAGATGTGGTGTAAAATCCAGATTTATTTAATTTAACAAGGCTTTGGTAAACTCATGATACAGAGAATATTCAATCTCAAACAGCCTTTAAGTAGTACCTGGGCTTAGCCCAGACTAGATGTGATATTTTTGTGAAAAGGAAAAAAGAAAAGGTTTAAAATACATTGCAGACTATAGAATACATAGTAAGGTGTCTAAATTATCATTTATTTTCATGCATGCATGTCAAAACAGTGTAATATGTCATCTAATGTACAATGGCTTATAATTGTATGCCTAGTTTTCAATTTAACGTTTTGTGTTTTAGAAAATTACATCTGAAAGCAGCAAAACCAAACAATGATTTAGTTCGATCAATCTTTCTTCACCTGCTTCTGTTGGTCTCCATTTTCTCTTCTTTACTTGAATCTCCCTTTCTTTTTCCCCATTGTCTTTGCTTTTTCCATCTCTCTCCGTCCACCAGTGAACACTTTCTTTTATTTAGCAGTAGATTGCTCACAAACACCATGCACACACTATCATTCTCTCTGTCTTTATCTCTAGCTGTTGTCTCTCCTCTCCTCTCCTCTCCTCTCATCATTGGTTCTGTCAATAATGCCAAAAATGGTAAGTGAAAAAATAAGGTAACGCAAAGCTTTACTTATTTCATTTACATCTTCAATAATGCACAGTTAGTGACCTGTTTTAAATTTGCTTCTGTCTATATTTTAATAGGTATTATAATAATTAAAGGAACTTTTCTTATTAATTATCTATAGCACAATGTTAGAATATTTAATAGTTACCAGTTCACATGCCTAATGATGATGCAGCTCCAGCTCCTCTCTTTAGCTCATCTCTCCTACCGTCTACTAAATCATGACTTCACAAAAAAGTGTGCAAAGTATGATTGTTGTAAACTAATGATACAAAACACAAACTAAATATCCTTTATGCAAACAGCTGGGCTACATCAAGTCATGATGCATCGAGAGTATTACAAAAGTTGCTTAGCAATCTCTAGCACAATAATAATCTACTTAAATAACTGATACTAGAACCAGGAAAGTAGAGCACATCACCCCAGTTCTAAAGTCCTTACACTGGCTCCCTGTAGCTCAGAGAATAGACTTCTAAATACTTTTACTAGTTTATAAATCATTACATGGCTTAGCACCAAAATATGTTGAAGACCTGTTGTCATGGTACCAACCACCAAGACCACTCAGGTCCTCCAACTCTAGCCTACTAAACATCCCTAGACTCAGAACTAAACATGGAGAAGCAGCTTTCAGTTTTTATGCTCCCCTTATCTGGAACAGACTTCCTGACGAGTGTAGAGCTGCTGAAACTCTGAACTGCTTTAAATCGAGACTAAAAACCATCTGTTTAGAATTGCCTTCGAGTAAATGATTGATGTTATATGTATGAAATGTGTTCATGCTCTCTTGCTTTTAAAAAAAATCTTTCTCTTGCTTTTTTGTGTATCATGTGTAATGTGTGTTTCTTTTACTTTTAATTTCCATTGTTTTTTTTGTTTTTTTTAAAATCACCAAATCATGTAAAGCCCCTTGAATTACCCTGCTGTTGAAAGTGAGCTATACAAATAAAATTGCCTTGCCTTGCCTTGCCTAATGTCCATGTTAGATTGGATCAGCTCTGCTGCTGCTGGCTCCTTCTCTGTCTGCAGCTCATCTTTGCTTCCTTCTACAAAATTAATCAATCAAATCAAAGAAAGTGTGGAGCAAACCAACAGAAAACAAGTCGCACATATTCTAATACAATAATGTAATACAAATAAGCGGACAATAAAACCAAATCAACAAGTTCAACGACAATGGAAGCATTCAGCCTTCCTGTCTAAAGCTGAAGTTTTCAAATGAGGAAAACTTTCTGCAGGAGGAACAGGAGTTAAACAAATGATCAGAGCTATAATATATTTTTAAAATAACAGAGAAGAATAAAATCAATCAAATTTTATAATCAACATTGCTATATTAGTGTTTGCCACATCAAGTTTGCACATTTTTTTTCATTTTTGGATTGTGCTCTATAATTAAAAAGTTATTTGGTTGCTTTTGTATTAGTAATTTTTCATGAATTTCCTTAGTCAATGAGTTTACTAAGGATAACTAGTTTGCTACTAACATGACAGCTAAAGAGAATTATGCATAAGCCAGAGTTTGCCTTTGTGAATCACTTCATTTTCCAAAGATACATTTTTACCCTTGGCCTGTCTAGAAAAACCCAAACCCAAGACCCATGGTCTGGTTGACATTCAAGTAAAGCGAACATACAGAGATCAACATCGTTTCAGTTAAGGTTCAGTCTGACAAGTTGACAAATGGGGGGAAATAATGGATTTAAACACAATAAACTAAACTCACCACTGTCCAGCTGAGAGTCTCCTGTGTTGTTCAGGAATAAGATTTTTCTTCTCAGCTGCCATCTGCTGCACAGGGAGAATGAAAGTGTGCCGGAGTTGAAGGAGACCTGATTTTATGATTAGGAATGAGTTACTCTGTTACAAAGTCCCCTCAGTGCTGTAAAAGCCATAAATCAGGTTTAAATTTTAATTCCTAAAACTGTATATATGCTGCTATAAAAATAAAAAAGAATTAGTGTGCTTTTTATGCGGAGAGTCTATATTCCAACTATATGAGCTTTTCAACGCAGCTCAAAAAGTTTTCCTTTAACACTGAAGCATGTCTTTAGTTTTTAAATATGCAAAATTAAAGTAATTTATTGAGAAACAGTGCGCAGAGAATGAGGATGAGCCACTTAGTTTTGTTGTTTTTCTTTCATTTCTCAACCTTCAGCAGGTTAATGCGAGAAAGGCAAGTTTATTTTACAGTACATTGTCAGCAATAAGGGAATTTAAATTGCTTTACATGATTAAAAGTAAAATAAAACGAGCAAAAAACCACAATAAGAAAACCAAATAAAATTAAAAACCCATTAGATTTTAAGTAAGGAAAAACCAACACAAACCAAGAGGCACTTATAGGTTAATCAAAGGGACTCAGGGATTCTCAAAATGTCAGATATTTATTCATTTATCTCAGGTGGAACTAATGTATTGTCTCCCAGCGTTGTCACCAGGACCTCTTTCTGAACTACCCCTTAATTAAATCTGCATTTCCATGGTGACGGTATGAGACACAATTTAGCACAGACATCTGGTTTCAGGCGCTAGCTCGTGTTTTCTCAAGAAAACAGAGAAAAAATAAATAACGGAAATCCAAAAAAACATGATAAAGTTTGGTTTTTTTCTTCATTAACTAAAATAAACCGTAATCCATGATTTACCCCAACTTTCCTTTCAGCCTCAGGAACATGAGAGTTTCATTTGATTGTTTTTAAAGTTTTGTCTTAAACACCTATTCTTGGGAATTAACCTTTTTAACAAGTTTTAATTTCCAGACCAACAACCTGCTTTAAACTGAATAAAATTAAAGTCCCACTACAGGACGGTTAGGCTTTAACCTGAACTTTAAAGTTAAAGCCTGTGGTTTGGTCCTTGGATTAGGAAGAAACTAAAAGGCTCATAAATCTTTATTTAGCTCAGATTAGCGTAAATTTAAAACGCTGCATCATCTGACGCTTCATTTGAGTTTGTATTTCTGTTATTTGTTATCCAATGTATTTGTCAGAGCGCAGTAAGCAATAAGACAGGCTTTCACTCTGGTCCAGAAACATTTATTGTTTTATTAAGCTTATGGACTTTGTGTGGAACAGGTTTCTCAGCATTGCCAATCAGATTCCTTTGAAATACGTTTGGACTTCTCTTGTCCTTCGGTATTAAAGACGATGTACTGACTTTGCTCTCATCTTCTACTACATGCGTTAACAAAGCCTGACTGAGAACTTTTCATCTCAACATTGTTTGGATAATTTCATGAATTCCTTTGACTTAGCTATTACATTTGACTGTGAAGTCCCTTCCTGCTCAGTTCATCCTGTTTTAGAGAAAAGAAAGGAGGGTCTTCTGACTTAAACATATGAAAAGTTGTTTGATTTGATTTTTCCAGGAGAGCAAACCTCCGACTGGTGAGCTGAAAATGGGCTAAAGAAGAATAAAAAAGAATCTGCTGACTCTTTTATGTCATACGGAGAAACAAACGGCAACAGAGGTTCCCTTATGAAAGTGAAAGTCTATCAGAGAAGAATTAATAATCATAATTCATTTTTGCATTATTTCCCTTATGTTTTTGATTCCTCAATTAACAATCCTTGATTTTATTTATAAAAATTTGACCGCAAACTGCAGGAAATCATTTTCATAACACATTCAAGCGCAGTTGTCTTTGCACAAATCTGTAAATAAATCCCTGTCTATATTTTAAGGTCACGTGTCTGCAAAAGAGAGCTCTCGTCTGGAGAAGACTTTGCACATTGATGAGATGATTAATATTCCCCCAAGATTATGATTGTAATGGTAATTCTTTGAAGTCTTCTTATGGTTAAAGGCTGTTAGGCATTGGGTCAACAAACTCTAACGTATGCACCACAGAGCGAACTCCACGATCAACACTGTTCTATACGTTTCAATGTTAAGAAGAAGTAAACAAAAAGATGCACGATGAAGAGCTGAGTACGTTGTTTTTATTTTTGAAGCGAATGGATGAATTAGGTGTCTGTGATCCATCTACAGCACGATGTAAATCCTGGTCGGACAACGCTGGAGGGTTTCCTGGAGGTTCTGGAACAGGTTCCTAATCCCACCGAGCATCTTTGATGGATTCAGGAGATGACTTTCGAAGGAGGACAAAACTGCTTTGTCGATCAGGGGCCGCCCTAAATCCAGGTGAACGAGGAGGTTCTCTGGCTTATCCCACTTCTCACAGAGGTCCTTGAAGATGACTCTGTCCAGGCTTCTTATCTTCCCTGGAGACAAACTATGGAGACGATCCTTAACTTGAGCCCAGAGTTGCTGGAACAGACGCTCACAGATGGTGTGATACCGTTCCTTAGGGTAGCTCTGTCCTGATGTTTCAATAATCTGCCAAATCAGGTCACTGATAAGTGTCCTCACAGCAACCTTTCTTTCCTCCACCTCTTCAGTCTCCTGCTGGTTTTCCTCCTGGTTGCTGTCAGCCGTTGGAGCAGTGTTGTCCTCTGGGATCCCTGCTGTTGGTGCTGAACCAGAGTCCTGCTTAGAGTCCGATGATACTTCATCTTCTGCAGCCTGGTTTCCACGGCTGCTGTCCTCAGGTTGGATGGACTTCGGACATTCTGTCCCTGTCTGCCTGAAAGGTTTGGACATAGCGTTACCCACTGCTGAGAAAAACTGTGCGAGGAAAGCTTTCTCCGCAGATCTTGTAAGATGTTTCATGAACGAGGAGACGACTGCTTTGTCAAATGTTGCATTTTCTAAAAGCAGTAAAGCTCCAACAATTTCACAGGGACACCTCAATGCTTTACAGATGCTGTCGTAAATTTTCTTGCTGTGATTTAAGGTTCTTGCTGGTTCAACACGAATTTCTTCCCCCTGAACTTGAGCCCAGATTTTCCCAAAGAGCCGTCCATGTGTGGCTTGAAGGTCCTCAGGAGAGCAGCGAATGTTTGACATTTCAACGGCCTGAGCAACCAGCCCGTGCACCAGCATGCTCACCAAAGCTTTTTCTTCCTCATCTTTTACATCTGAAGCCTGTTCCTGTGTTTCTTCGTCTGATGAAACGCTGACCTGAGGCACAATGGTCCTAGCAACCGCAGGACAAACTTCAGGCTGGCTTAAATCTAGTTTATCCTCCCCAGATTCAACTTCTTCCACCACTGAGGCAGATGTGACCTTAGAAACCTCATTTTCAGGAACGAAGTCCACCACAGCTGTCGATTCGTAGAACTTGTGATCAGATTGTCTGACTTCTACCTGGGTGACTTCAGCTGGACGATCCTCTGCTACACCTTCTCTCACAGATGTGACCTTAGAAACCTCATCTTGAGGAATGAACTCCTCCACAAGTGTCGTTTCGTAGAACTTGTGATCAGGTTGCATCTGGGAGACTTCGGCTGGACGATCCTCCGCTCGTACGAATGGGATCTCTGAAACCTCATCTTGAGGAAGGAAGTCCTCTATGGGTGTTGTTTCGTAGGACTTGTTATCAGGTTGGATGTCTTCTACCTGGGAGACTTCGGCGGGACGATCCTCTGCTACACCTTCTCGTACGGATGGGATCTCTGAAACCTCATCTTGAGGAAGGAAGTCCTCTATGGGTGTCGTTTCGTAGAACTTGTTATCAGGTTGGATGTCTTCTACCTGGGAGACTTCGGCGGGACGATCCTCTGCTACACCTTCTCGTACAGGTGTGATCTCTGAAACTTGGTCCTCAGGTATGAATTTTTCCACACAAGCGACGTTTGCATCCTCGTCCGCATCTTTCGGTGTAACCTCTGGATCTTTATCTACGACATCGGCTGGACGATCCTCGGCTTGTACGAATGGGATCTCTGAAACCTCATCTTGAGGAAGGAAGTCCTCTATGGGTGTTGTTTCGTAGGACTTGTTATCAGGTTGGATGTCTTCTACCTGGGAGACTTCGGCGGGACGATCCTCTGCTACACCTTCTCGTACGGATGGGATCTCTGAAACCTCATCTTGAGGAAGGAAGTCCTCTATGGGTGTCGTTTCGTAGAACTTGTTATCAGGTTGTATGCCTTCTACCTGGGAGACTTCGGCTGGACGATCCTCTGCTACACCTTCTCGTACAGGTGTGATCTCTGAAACTTGGTCCTCAGGTATGAATTTTTCCACACAAGCGACGTTTGCATCCTCGTCCGCATCTTTCGGTGTTACCTCTGGATCTTTATCTACAGGAGCGAGTCGTCCTCCAGGAGGGGTGCATCCAGACCCTCTCTGACCTTTCACCTTTGGTAGATTTGCTGGTGCGACCTCAGATGAATGTTTGCGACAATATTTAGAGAAAAACATCTTGATCTTCCTTTTCAGAGCATTGACCTTAGATTCTCGGTTGGTGGATGAAGCAGCACTTTTGTTCTGGTTCTTGTCTTTATCTGTGAGCTCCTCAGTCTGAGGTCCTTCAGCTGGAAAGGCCTTCTGGGAAGCTGACCTCTTCGGGCCTCCAGAGTTCACCTCATCTTTGTTCACTGGCTGGGGGTTGATAATTGCTACCTGCTTGCTCTCCAGCGGAGGTCTGCACATCCAGGAAATCAGTTCCTGTATCACAACGGTGGCCTCTTGAACCACCGCATTCGTTCTGTAGATGCCGTTTACCTTCTGTATGTAACTGTCTGCAGGATCCTCGTCGTCGGAGCGGAGGCTCGATTTGACCCTCTCCATCACATGTTTCAGAATCAACCTGTTTAAATTCTCGGTGCTCTTAGATCTGACCTCCTCCTTGATCTCCATGGCTTGTGTGAAAGCTTCAGGCACGACGTTGCCCACCACGTCCCCCACCAGCTCAGTCGTGAGCTCCTCACGCCGGAGTCTGTCCAGGGCGGACGCCACAAAGAGCTCCATGGTGTCCCCCAGGAGCTCAGCCAGCGCGCAGGTGATGCTCTGGTCTGCGGTTCCTGTCGCCAAGCGGATCCACTGCTCGGGAGAGAGGTCACCGAAGAACAGGTCGAGGGCAGGTTTCACCGTCTCTGTGGTAATAACCGGGTTCTGCTCTGAGGGAGAACTCATGGCCGCAGCTTTTGTTCTCAGGAGGAAACACGGACTGCTGTGTTTTCGGTTGCAAACGGGTGTAAGGTTGTCAAGGCAACAAGTGAACTGAACTGTCCCACCTTGCAGCCGTTCGTTTCAAACGTGTGGGCGGGGCTTAGCACTCCGACCGGCGCAAAAACGTCACTGTTATTTTGTTTATTTTTAAAAATATAAGAAGAAAAATAATCCATATTGGGCTGAAATGTCGGAGGGTTATATTTCAGCAGTAGAAACACACAACTTGTCTTTACAGTAAATCATAATCACTAACAATTATGAATAAACGCCGCATTGGGGCTTTGATTTAGTAAATATTGACATTTAATGACATCAGTCGTAGTTTTTATTCTAATAAAAGGAATAAAGTAAAATTTTGTCCCCCTGAGAAAATTTCTTTGGTTTTCAACGTGTTTTCACTCATTACAAATTTATATCCGGTTATTTATAAGATGAATATTTACAATGTCATCATCGGTTTATGCAGTGTTGTAAAGTGGCCACTTGATGTCGCTGTTGCACTGTTTGTTGAGTTTGCTGTTTGCCCTATAAAAGGATCAAGAAAGTGGCTCATCAGTAGTGTTACAGGTATGTTTAATGTCAGGATCGTTTTTATAAAGTTTAGAAAATAATTTATTAACATTTGAGAATTGAACCTTTCAGTTCAACTCGTTCTTCACCACAACACAGCGAAACTTCTGCCTCATTATGACAGATGAAACGCTCATCCATCTGTCCATCACCTATAAACCAGAAGCGTCTCATTGAATTAGAACATACTACACACAGTTTAGCCTTTATTGTCATGATTATGGTCTACAGCTTATGAAAAAAATCCCAACATTTAATTCATTAAAACATAACTATCAGATTAGAACACTGAAAAAGGAGTTTTAACTGAGAAAACGTAATGTGGTGGGCTAAACAATGATGGACGAAACCTCTGACATGACAGCAAGATTAGCCACAAGTGTTCATGGCTAATGAAGCTGCCTGTGTCCAAGCATGTTAATGGAAAGTTGAGTGGAAGAAAAACGTCTGCTGGAAAAGGGTACGAATAGCACTTCATGCTTTGTTCTGCTGACACGCTTTAAGGAGATGATGATATGCTGTCACACTAAAGAAATTACAAAGATGTGCTGTAATCACCATGGTAACATGGGTGAATCTATGGGATGTAGTTAGGATGAAAATTAGAGACACCAGAACCAACTATGCGGGTGACCTGAAGGATGCTATTAAAGCAACCTGGGTTTTCAGAACCTCAGCAGAACCACAGACTGATCTCCTCCAAGCCACGCCGCATTGATGCAGTAATTCATGCAAAAGGAGCCCAGACCAGGTAGTCAGTACAAGATACTGTATAGAGCAGTGTTTCTCAAATGTTTTACAGTGTGTACCATCTGAGAAAATGTCGAGCTCTCCAAGTACCACCATCACGACCAGCCTGAACATACAGTAGAAAAGGTTCATTACCCTTTTAGCTGTGGACAATTCACAAATGAGGCATATTTACTCCTAATAAGGATTATTTATTGGTAATTGTTGCCGGCCACACTGTACAAAACGGTAGCATTATAACAAACGCTTAAACTCATCCTAACAGGTTAAACATTGTAACAGGACTATATTGAAACTAAAAGCAAAGGGAAGACAATGCTTAGGTTATTTTCATTATGAATTTAATATATTTTGTGTATTTTAATTCAAAGTTTTGTACTATTTTGATTGAATTGTACATGTTTTAATCCATTTTATTTTCTAAAAACATTTATGAATCCTCCAAATATCACTAGAGGGAGCCTGCATACCACAGTTTGAGAATCATGGGTCTAGAGGACATGGATATCCTGTGTTCAGTAGACTCTTCCGCATAATTCATACCAATAAGCCATGAAATTAGATTTTAAAAAGCATGATAAGTAAACTGCGATAAGAACCGCATGGGTTCATTGACACATTAAACAAACAGAAAAGCATTAATTAGATCTACAAGATCAAGATCGTTGTGCCTGCAGGCCAAGCAAGGCAGAAGAAGTCAACAAATCATCCAGAAACCGATAACATCCTGACCCTAGAGGCAGTGAAAACACAATAATCACATCATTATTATCAACACGGATTCATCATCACCAGTAAAACAGGCGTAAACAGGAACCAGCGCTGATTCACACCAAGTTCTGCTCTGGACTTATAAAACAACCAAACAGGCAGGTGTTTATAAATGTGGCAGCTGGAAATAGAAGTAATTAAAGCTTTATTTATACATAACACTTTTCAAGATACAAAATCACAAAGTGGTCCACAAGAGCCAACAATGCATAAAAACACAAAGCAAATCTTAATTTTTTTAAACTGGATTTTAAAAGATACCCTGATTTGTCTCTTTGTCTTCATCTCATATTGTGCGGAGACATCAGCAGAACCTCAGGGACCTGCCGGGTATATATGGGTGCAGAAGCTCTGTGGTATAACCTGGATCCGGTCCACAGAGAGCTCAATAAAACACTCTTCAAATGCTCTCTAGCCTGACCGCTTTTAGAACAACCTGAACTGATGTGGGGACGGTTAGTGATGAACCGTGTAAAGTGTAAAGACAACGGCGATATTTCTCAAAAGATAAAAACATGAAAAAATCAAAGACCTGATATGTTCATCCAGAGTGAAACCAGTGGTCTTCCTCATCCAGGCGATGGGAACAAAAAGATGGTGTCACTTATAGTGTTGAATAACAACTTTGTGTTTCCTCTGCTCTTTAAAGTCAGGTAAGTTACCCTCACTTCCTTCTCAGAGTTATTAAAAAACACAAAAAGATGCTTTGAGGGTAATGAGTGCACTTGTAAATGAGTTCTTCTAAAATATAGATAATATATATCATCATTTACCCAAGGGAGGGATTTATAAAATGGTGCTGATCTAGTTTTCAAAAGGGCAGATGTTCAATAAAATGATTGGTTGGGATATCATAAACATGAACTAAAAGCTTCAGAAACCTGGCTGGTTGTATTTAAGAGCAGCTGAAAACTGTGTCTCAGTTATAGATGAATTAAAAGTAACACAGAGGTGGTGAGAAAAAAAAAGCAAAAACAAAACAAATAAAACTGATGCTCAAATTCAAAGTAAAAGCAAGGTCCAAAGTGTGACCTTTGGTGTGAGTTGGGCCAGAGACATGCTGGATAAAATGAGATGCTCATAAAGCTCCTAGCAAAGATGTTCGAGTCATCATCAACAGAAGATCCTAAAATGATCTTCATACCCGGATCACGACCGTTCTGTGTTTATTTAAAGGTGCAGGGTGACATGGACCCGTCTCCTGCTAGAAGGATTAAAAACCCCGCTGGAAAGCTGTGGCTTCAGGGTGCTAGCTCTGCTAGCATGAATTATTAACCTGGAGCATTATTTATGATCAAGTCTGTCTGGTTGCCGCTTCAGTCCGAGTTATCTTTCCAATGCTCAGATAAGAAGGTCAGAAGATAAAACAGGTAAATCCAATTTATAGTCTTTTGTAGGAAGCAGAATAAACTCATCATGCAAAATTATAACGCGAGATGTACAGAAAGGAGCTAATCTAAAAATCAGATTTATAGGATTTAAAATGAAGAGCAGTCAAAAGGGAACCAAGGGGGTTTTTGGAAACATTTAGTTTTTTAAGGTTTCATGTTTTCAGCTTTGAAACGTGACCAATGAAAGATGGAGAATAATCTATTTGTGAGTACAGACGATTCAGTAGATCACAGGGGCGGAGTGGGGCACTAAAATCCACAGGGACAATTCTGACCGCACCAGAACCCCCCCCTCCCCCCTCCAGCCCACTGAATGAAGACCCAGATTATGTTGTTTCTTTACAACTACGCATTTTGGAAGGACTTACCGGATATATGAACCCTGACCACTAACAATAATCAGGCCGGTCGCGCTCGCCTCGCCTCGCGGCCGCTTAAAGTGTGGTCTGCTGTGTAAATCCTTCAGCTGATTGCCACTCCGCCTCTGGTAGGTCAGAAATCCTTCAAAGTGACGTTAAAGACTCCAGTTATCAGAAAGACTCGGAAGGGTGAAAAAACAGTTCATTCATTTCAGTTCAGTGACTTCACAGCAATCCCTCATACTGAGCAAGCATGCAGCGACAGTGGAGAGGAAAAACTCTCCTTTAACAGGAAGAAACCTCCAACAGAACCAGAACCAGAACCAGGTTCAGTACGAGCGGCCGTCTGCCACGACCGTCTGGGGGTTCACGGAGACAGATCAGCAGTTATTAGGTAACGTTTCACACAGTGAATTAAATCATCATTTATGAACAGCTTTTTCAGGTTTTAGGTTAATTTTGTCTGATGTTACCAGTTGTTTGATGATCTGAAACAGTTAGAAGACAAAAAAAGCAAAAGCAGAACAATTCTGTAAGGACACAATAACTTTTTCCCAGCACTGTAAACCGTTTTTATTGAATCCAGTTGTAAGACAAATGCTCCACTAACAGTTTTAGGATTTTAATCCCACAATGTAAACGTCTTACAGTCACACTAAGAAATGGCACAGTTGTGTCATGTTCACAGATTAGGTGCATTTCAGCACACATGATCAACAACCAGAGGAGAAACGTACTGTGTTTTTATCCAGCACCAAGCGGAAGATCGGTCCTGATGACCAGCATGTCTAACAGGGATCCTCTGTGACCTTCAGCCTGAAATAAGACGGGAACGTTTCACTTATTCTGCAAAACATCCGAATATTTCTATCTCACTGTGTTATTTAACCAGATTTGTGCTTGACGACGTCCATCCATATCAACATGTGTGACAAATTGTTTATATAAGAGGATCAATTCAAACTATTCATTTCTGTCATGATAAATAAAATATTTCTGTCATGAGATAAAAAATACAACTTTCATTATGTCTGAGATTTTACAAATGTGTTTCGGGAGGCATTTGTCACTTAAGGGTCATTCCCCCCCTTCTGTCATTTATGGCTACCCAGTTTTTATTTATTTTTACATCTTTTATCTTTATTAATTGTTTCAGTTTTTGATATGCTAGTTGTTATTCTGATACTATGGGTTCAACCTTGTCTATTTTAAGAACTGTAAAGCACTTTGGTCAACCCTGGTTGTGGAAACATGCTATATAAATAAAGATTGATTGATTGCTGTAGTGTATGGGATGATAAACTAGAAAAGCCTTTAGAGAGCGCAGACCTCCCTCAGGGCCACTCATCACTAAAAGTTTCATCATAATCCGTCCATAACCTTTTGAGTTATCTTGTTACCAGACAAACAGACAGACGAGCGTGAAAGCGTAAACCTCCAGGAGGAGGTCAAAAACGCAACTGGGTTTCTGTAACAGGTGGACCTGAAAGCTAGCATCTGTAGCGCAAAAATAAAGCCGCTTCAAGTATAAACCCCTGAGGCACCCCAGAGTTAGGATCGGCTATGGATTTGCTCTTTTTGTCATCTTAAATATATTATCTTAAATATCTAAACAAATAGGAATCATCTTAAACCCCAACCCTCTTCTCCTGACATGTAAAAATAAAACTGGAATGAGACGAAGGCAGTGGAGAAAATAACTGGACTTAAACTAAACTAAACGATACAAGTTCATGAAAATATTATGATTAATAAAGATGCACCGATGTGACAATCTGGGCCCATATGTATCGATATCCAATATTACAGTAATGCTGCTGCACTACTGCGCTGTGTCACCATCACATGACCAAACAAACAGCAAATGGTCGACCCCCTTCCCCCCATCGAGAGACGCATGGAAATAATCATTGGTTATTAATTAATTGGCCCATTTTCACATATCAAACTGAAACCACTAATTTAAAAATGGATATGAAGCCCTAATCATTAACTCTGAGCAGTTCAGCTTTAATGTGTCCCAGTCAAATCCTGAAGTGAAATGTGTCAAAACATGGCAGAGAGAATTGGATTAACGCAAACCGGAGGGACAGGAGGAAACACAATAATCTGGTGGCTCCTGTGTTCTGCACACAACCCATTTAAATACAATCAAATTAACTTTGGTTTGAAGTATGATTTGGCTCATATTTTCCGAAAGTGGTGATCAGTGGATTATCTGTCCCAGCGGTGCGTCTAGGTCATATCCTGCTGCTGATCGATGCGCCTCACTGCACCTGTGAAGAGAAGATGAAAAGAGACGATTATGTAGAACAGAGATTATGACCAGAACACAAGCTGGTAACTAACAGCAAATATGAATAAAAATAATGTTTCACTCTGTCAACACAAATGGGACGAATTTCTGAAACATTCTTCAGGTTCTTCCGTTTACGAGAATTTGTTTAAAGTTTTTGAACAATGTCAAATACATTTCTAATACATTTATAAATTATTTTGATGACATAAAGTCACATCATATTATTTCAACCATTCTTTAGCTTCACATCTGTCCACAACATTATGAATGATTATTATTAGCAAAATATCACACGTTATTCCCCATGATAATCTGCAGTATAAATATGAAAAACCCTTTTCTGTTTGTAGTGTTGCATCATGACTGTGTGAACGGACTGGGCCCAGAAACCTCGTGCTGAGTCAGCAGAACCATCGCGAAATCTAAAGCAAAGTCAAATGAGCATTACTGATGTTTAATATTTATGTAATAAAAAAGGAAACATTTAAATTACTGACCATTTTCTCCTGTTCTTCACAGCATAAGCAAGGAATCCCATGACCAGAATGCAGAGAGTCACAATGACACCAATTTGCCAGGGTTCCATGCTTCGAGGAGGTTCAGGAGTCGGTGGTTCTGTGAAACAATCAGGAGACAATTATATATATATATATTATTTTTTTCTCCAAACAAGAGCAGGGTACTAAAGTTTGAATTTATTAGATTCCTGCAGCTGGAACCAAGAAGAAAGAACAGAACATGCAACATCCTTCCTGAAAAGGTGAAACTGCTCGTTTCACTGAGGTCTTCCTGACGTTTAATAATGAGTGTTTATCATCATGATGGAGGAGTATTGACCCACTCTGCTTTGCTTAAATGTTTTCATTCAGTCGCAATATTTCTAGCATAAACCATACCACTTCATTTATAAAGCGCTTTTAAATGACCCAAGTTCGGCCAAAGTGCTGTACAGTAGGGATTGCAGTTAAAAACAAAACAATGACAACAGTTAGACAAAACAGGAAACAAAACAGAATATAGAACCAGTCAGAACAACACGTAGTCTAAAAGTTTAGACCTTCATTAACAATGATTAAACATAAACATAAAATAGAAATGGGTTTTGAACCGAGACTTAAGAATAGTTAGGGAAGGGGCGAGTCTGACCATTAGAGGTAGTTGGTTCCAGAGCTTTGGGCCACACACCGAAAACACCCGCGGACTTTAGGGACACATAGCAGATGCTGGTCAGAAGATCTAAAATCTTACATTTTATCCGATAGCGGACAGGGAGCCAGTGCAGATGGGCATAGACGGGTGTTATGTGCTGCCGTCGCTTTGTCCCAGTTAAAAACCGTGCCGCAGCATTTTGCTTGAGCTGGAGGCGTACAACAGAAGATGAGTTAACACCACAAAGAACCGAATTTGAAAAATCTAAACGAGAGGTGAGGAAGGCATGAACGACTGTCTGGAGGTCACGCCTCTTCAATATCGGTTTAAGCTTTGCTAACCGACGCAAATGAAAAAAACAGGATCTGACTATCTGATTTATATGGGCATCCATCTTCAGTAGGGGATCCATTATAACCCCATGGTTAGTGACAGTAGGCTTAATCATATCCGAAAGAAAAGAAACGAAGCACCGGTGTCTGGGCTAGGGGTAAATAAAATTACCTCAGTTTTGGCATCATTTAGATGTAGAAAATTCGCCAAAAACAAGGACTTTACATCATTTAGGCAGTCAACTAAACGCTGCACAGGATCCGATGCTTTTAGTGACACATGAAGCTGGCAATCATCAGCGTACAGGTGACAATTCACATGATGTTTTCTAAAGATTTCGGCCAAAGGTAAGATGTATAAATTAAAAAGTATGGGACCCAGGATCGAACCCTGTGGAATACCGCAGGAAATCGAGGTTGCAGCAGAGATGCAGTCACCCGTCATCACCCTAAACGACCTGCCAAGAAAATACGAGCTGAGCCAGTTAAAAGCGGTTCCCTGTATGCCGATCAGCAGATTCGGACGTACCTAAAGAATCGCATGGTCTACGGTCTACCACATTATTTAAGGTCACGCCACAGCATCTCTTTCTTCATCTGCTTTCTTTTTTTTTACTTAGCCACTCACCCACAACAATCAGCCTGAAGCGTTTTTTGGTCCCTCTGCCATTGATGATCTGTCCCATGTAGACATCAGAGTCTCCAGAAGAGAGGCCATGAATCGTCAGAGATCCCGTCGTCAGATTGAGACTAAATCTCTCCACTGCGTTGATTTCTTTGACCTTTCCAATGTGAATGTTGTAGATTACAGAGTTGTTTGGTCCGCGGGACCAGAGCACCATGTCATCGTATTTCAGTTCTTGGGCCTCCAAGTCGAAGGTCACGTCTTCACCGATCTTCTTTGTCAGCAGTTGTGGATCTTCTGCTGCAGTCAAAACAACTAGAAGATAAAAACAGGACAAAACAGCTCACAATTAGAAACTGAACAATTCTTCACCTTTTCTCATTATTAGCGACACATAATGAAGTCATCACACACTTCTAGTTAAAATCGCATCTCAGTTATGAGACATCACCAAGTTTTTAATGTTTTGTACCATCATCCTCTTTGCATGGAATCTCGCTGTGAGTACAAAAACATGTGCAAGTTGGTGATTTTTTTTTAACAATAACAATAATAATAAGTATAGATTTTCTGGTCCAAGATGAAAGCCATCTCATTACTCAACTTAAGGCCAATCCTGTCAGAACTGAGCTCAGAACCTCCAAGGATCTTGGAGCAGGGCCCGGTGAGAAACCATGCGGTGTCCGTACTGATGTAGTTACTCAACCACCCGGGGGTTCCTAACAACAGCAGCCATTCAGAGAGATCAGGCAGACCGACTGGGACCATGCCAGTCGGCCACGAGTCGAGCCACAACAGCAGTATTGCATTAATTTGCAATAACAGTAACTGAATTGGATGAAATTCAAGCAAATGTTTTCTCTCATTATTCTGTCATTTAGCAAATAGAAATAATTTTGGTGGTCCTAACGCACCTAAAACATTCACAGCAGGGTCTGTCTCTCAACATTCATGTTTACATTGAAAGTTATAGCCTAAATGTAACCTTTAATTATATCTGTGCCCAAAACATTCACATACCTACTCACTTCTGTCTTCATACTCTGGATCTTGTGCTGACATGATAAGTGTGAATACATAACAGTAGTTCTTTCCAACCCTATGTTCAATAACCTTTAGGTTTAATCTAACTGGGTCCTCTGCCCCCTGAAAGAAAATATAATTGATGTAGATCTGTATTTGCAGTGTTGTTACAAAGTTGAAAGAATCTGATTAATTATTAATTTCTTCAATATCACAGAACAACACAGCAGAGAGCAGCAACCTGATCTCCAACTGCTCATAAATCGATTTTCTTGTTGATGGTGTCTTTATTTCAAAATGAGTTATATTAGACAATGTAGCACCCTTGAAAAATAAGTATATTTATTAGGTGGATGTCGGCTTTCCAGTTTAATACAGAGAGTGAAAATGGCGCTCTATACATCTAGAGGAATCCTGCTTCATCCGCAAAAACAGTCCAGTGTTCAATAATTTAAAAAAAATCTATTCCAAGATAAGAGCAGACTACAATGACAAGATAAATGACCTGTACTAGCACAACATCAGGGACCATATAATTTATGTATGGAGATACCTATAGTATCTGTAATAACAACATCAATAGAATCTACAGAGGTGATCCAACTCTATAGCTATTACTTAGATTTGTGAGCATTCAGAGATGTCAATATAAATATATTCACAGAGCTCTTAAAAACAACATTAGCTTCCCCAAAGTGCTGTACAACAAAAACAGCAGAACAAGCAATAACAATAAATACATACAATTACCCCATAAAATACAGTAAAAGTACAGATAGAGATCAGGCTGTTCAGATCTACGTTACTTAAATGCCACAGAGTAAAAGTGAGTCTTTAGTAGCACATCAAAGTTCTCCAAACTTTAATGGTTTTATTGAGTTTACCACAAACATGGCGCACACATTTAAATCGGACCAATGAAAACAATGATCAGAAAAATAAATAGAAGCTTTACAAAAATATGCAGTCATTGTTTATGAGAACAAACCCTCTTAAAAGTTTCATTTAGTCCATTCCAACTAAATAAGGGTCTGTGCAGACCTGACTGACCTTGAAGGTTAATCAGGAAACCAATTAAGAGTGCACCGTCTCTCCTCTCGTCTCAATAATTCAATTCAATTCAAATTCAAAAATACTTTATTGATCCGAGAGGGAAATTAATTGTTGGTGTAGCTCATATAATTAATTCTTTAAGGAGTTGTTGTAGATGATGATGGCTGTGGGCAGGAAGGATTTCCTGTAGCGGTCTGTATTGCAGCAAAACTGAAGAAGCCTCCGACTGAAGACGCTCTGTTGTTGTATGACTGTCTCATGAAGAGGATGCTCAGGGTTGTAAATAATTTTTTTGATTTTATGAAGAATCCTTCTTTGCATTATCATCTCCAGATGTTCCACATTCGTCCCAAGAACAGAACCAGAACAGAACCAGAACCTTCTTTATCAGGTTGTTTAGCCTTCTTAAGTCCCTGGCTCTGATGCTGCTACCCCAACAGATGACGGCTGAAGAGATTACACTCTCCACAACAGACTTGTAGAAGATCTGCAGCATCTTGCTGCAAACCTTGAAGGACCTAAGCTTCCTCCAGAAGTCCAGTCTGCTCTGTTCCTTCTTGTAGACGGTTTCACTGTTCAGTCTCCAGTCCAGTCTGTTGTCCAGGTGAACTCCGAGGTATTTATACTCCTCAACCACCTCCACTTCTTCTCCCATGATGGAAACAGTGTTTGACTTATCCCTGTTTCTTCTGAAATCTACAATCATCTCCTTTGTTTTGTTCACATTCAAGGTGAGACGATTGTTTCCACACCATGTCACAAAGCGGTCCACCAGCTCTCTGGATTCAGCTTCTTGTCCATCTCTGATACACCCGACAATTGCTGAGTCATCTGAGTATTTCTGCAGATGACAGGTCTCTGATTTGTACTGGAAGTCTAAGATGTACAGAGTGAAAAGGAATGGTGAGAGTACGGTCCCCTGTGGTGCTCCTGTGCTGCTGACCACCTGGTTTGACACACAATTCTTCAGTCTCACAAACTGTGGTCTGTTGGTCAGGTAGTCATTGATCCAGGCGATTGTTGAGGGCTCCACCTGTGTCTTCAGGAGTTTCTGACAAAGTAAATCAGGCTGAATTGTGTTAAATGCACTGGAGAACTCAAAGAACATGATCCTCACAGTGCTGCCTGCTTTGTCCAGATGACAGTGGGTTGGTTGAAGTAGGTGGATGATGGCCTCTTCAACTCCACAGCGATAAGCAAACTGCAGTGGGTCCTGATACGTTCTTGTTTGCTTATTCAGGGGGGCCAACAGGAGTCTCTCCAGGACCTTCATGATGTGGGATGTCAGGGCAACAGGTCTATAGTCATTGATGACTGATGGGTGAGTTCTTTTTGGTACTGGAACAAGGCAGGATGTCTTCCACAACACTGAGTTAAGCTAAGGTTGAAGAGGTGCTGCAGAATCCCACAGAGCTGCTCAGCACAGGCCTTCAGGACTCTGGGGCTGACACCATCTGGACCTGCAGCCTTATTCCGGTTCAGTTTCTCCAGCTGCCTCTTCACCTGGCTTTTGGAGACAGACAAGTGGGAGGGGGAGGCAAAGGGGGTAGCAGCATTTCCTGACTTGGTGATGGGTAAAATCTTTTTGGTGTCCTCGAGTCACCTGTGTATAATGTTCTGCAATGTTCTTAATATTATCCTCTGCTTGCTGTATAATGATAAACATTCACACGGAAAGGAGTTTGGATCTTCAGGTGGACAGCTCCCATGAAACAGCTGCAGTTTGTTTGGTCTCTAAAACTTGTTTTGGGGCCGGACGGACTGATAAGGCGGGGGGGCAGCCTGGGACCGAAGCACGGGCCCGCTTTGCTTCCCACGCGCCTCCTCTGTATGCTGCATAAATGAAGATGGAGCTGTCCAGCTGATGAGAGTCTGCTGTGGGATTTGTGCATGATCGCCCGGCCGCGTTAAGTTAACAGATCTGACCGAGAGGAGATGACTGGCTCTCCACTCTCAAGTGTCAAAGGTGAGATGTTGTGATGAAAACTTAATGCCTGTTTGATGAAGCATTGCTTTGCTGCTGTTTGTGTGGGGAATACAGAGGGACACCGTATTCTAGCATAAATCAGTGTATTTGTTTGAAAAAGTATTGCTCTGCTTTTGCTGAACTGCATCTGTGTGGCGGAATAATAAAGATGACACATATTCTAGCACGATAAGCAGTCTGGTGTCCTTTCTTTCTTCCTTTTATATTGTGTGTGCCGATCCACTAAGATCCTGGGTAGAAATTTCACAAAACACTTGGTTGAAGTCAAACTTGTGGAATTAGAAGAGTCCATGGCTGAGGTGAAGGATAAAACATCCGAGGTGTAACAGGAAAGCTGTTGATCAGAGGAGAGTGGGATGTCTGTTTGGCTGGGAACAGGAGAGGAGGATGCTGAGCTAGTTCCTGAACTGAACCTGTTGAAGAATGTGTTCAGGTCATTGGCTCTGTCCAGACTTCCATCTATCCAATCCTTCCTGTCCTTAAAACCTGTGATCTTTCTCATACCTGACCAGACATCTCTGATATTGTTCCTCTGTAGTTTGTTCTCCAGCTTCTTCCTGTATGCCTCCTTGCTGTCTCTGATCTTGACCTTAAGTTGCTTCTGTATACTCCTCAGTAATTCCCTGTCTCCCTCCCTGAAGGCTCTTTTTTTCTTGTTTAGCAGTTCCTTCAGGTCACTGGTGATGCAGGGTTTGTTATTAGGGAAGCATCTCACTGTTCTGGTGGGGATGATGTTGTCCACACAGAAGTCTATATAGTCAGTCACACACTCAGTCATGGCATTGATGTCCTCTCCATGTGCTTGGCAAAGAGTCATCCAGTCTGTGGTTGCAAAACAACCCTGCAGGGCTTCTTCAGCTTCCTGTGACCATTTTCTCACAGTTCGTTTTGTCACAGGTTGCCTCTGAACAAGTGGTTTATATTCTGAACAGAGAAAAACAAGATTGTGATCTGATTGTCCCAGAGGAGGTCTTGGTTTGGACATGTATGCATCCTTTACATTTGCATAAAACAAATCCAAGGTCCTGTTTTCTCTTGTAGAGCAGCTGACAAACTGTTGAAATGTTGGAAGTGTAGTAGAGAGCGAGGCATGATTAAAATCACCAGATATTGCCATAAATGCATTGGGCTGCTGTGTCTGTAGCTTAGCAACAATGGAACTGATGACATCACATGCAGTGTCGGCAACGGCTGAAGGTGGAATGTAAACAACTGCCAAAATTACACTGGTGAACTCTCTTGGCAAATAATATGGACGAAAACTCACTGCTAAGAGTTCAATATCTGGGCTGCAGAGACGACACTTCACAGTAACATGTCCTGGATGACACCATCTGTTGTTGACAAGCACTGCTACTCCACCACCTTTTCTTTTTCTGCTCGTCTTCAGATCTCTGTCTGCTCGTACAGTCAGGAAGCCTGGCAGACAGACGTTTGAGTCGGGGATATGATCCAGCAGCCACGTCTCAGTAAAACACATAACACTGCATTCACGGTACTCTGGCTGAGTCCATGTAAGGGCTTGGAGTTCATCCATCTTGTTAGCCAGTGATCTTACGTTGCCCATTATGATCGATGGAAGAGATGGCTTGAACTTCCTCTTTCTCTGTCTCCTTTTCGCTCCTGCTCTGCATCCACGTCTCCTCATCAACTTATCAGGGATTTGTGGCTTCAATTGAGGCATTATTTCAGCTTTTGCACTGTAAACCACATTGTTGCCATGGTTACGCATCATAACAAGTTGTCAGCTTCACAGAACCAAAAATTAGAAAGTATACAGGTAAAAAATATAAGGACCCAAAACCGTCACCAAATCCACCCAGGACTTCTGTCTGACCTTGGATAACACCACCCTCACCCCATCCGCAACCTCGGCATCTACCTACCTACTTTGATTCCTCCCTCTCATTCAGTGGCGGTCTTAGACCATTTGGTGTCCTATGGAATTATATTTCAGTCAAAAATCCCGAGCAAGATTTTCAACCCTCACCTGCGCGTATTCAGCAAGGCACGCACGTAATTGCTGATGCGCGTGCGCGCATATTCAACAACACGCGCGTGTAGAATTCATCTCGTGAGTATCCAACAACCCGCGCGTGTGGATTTCACCTCGCACGCGCTCTACACGAAGCTTTTATACACGCGTGAAGGTAAATCTTAGGAGAGGCTGCGCCCTCGAAAGGAAATTCTGCGCGAGCGAGTAAAAGACTTTTGACTGTTTGGAGGAGGAGCCTAAGGTCAGCACTGACCCTGTGTAATTGGTCTTTTTAAATCGCCTATGTAACCTGTATGAAGGACCGCCACTGACTCTCATTTGAACAACACATTAACCACATAACCAGAACTGCTTTCTTCCATCTAAAAAACTAAACAAAAAAAAAAACCCCTCGCCCCTTCACTTCCATCCAGAACTCTGCTGCCCGGCGTCTCCTGACCACAACATATCCTTAACATTCACCTTTTCTAGGGTGCTTTAAATAGTTGCTTTTCTGTTGTCCTCATCCTGCCTGTTTGCTTTACCGGCTTGTTTTTTTTTAATCCTCACTCATGCGCAGCGTCTTTGAGTTTTAACATGAAATTATGAGACAACTTTCATATTGTAGCGGATTATGTCGGCTGATGCACGTGAAGCGAGATGTAGGCTGCAAGGAGCTGCTTCCAGGTGAATGCAGCCCTCAGCTAAAATGTCTAAACCCACAGACCATTAATCTGACAGACGCTGAGAGGGATCAAAAGTGAACACTCACCGTGAAAAGTGAGGAACATCGCGCAGGTCATCCAAACTAAAGGAGGCATGATGGAGGATCAAGGCACTGTGTGACAGAGAGGTGGAGGAAACGTGGGGAAGTGTCTGTCCTGGCATCCCTCTCCTCCTCCTCCTCCTCCTGCTGCTCCTCCTCCTCCTCCTCCTGCTCCTCCTGCTCCTCCTCCTGCTCCTCCTCCTCCGTCTCCATAAAAGGAGGAGGGCTCAGCTGCTTACACCAGATCAAGCTTTCTATTAAATATGCTGAGTCATTTAAACTGCAGCTCGTAAAAATGCCCACCACTGCTCACTACAAACTCCCTCATGTTTGCATCTCTGCTGTTTTTTGCTAAAACTAAACAGCAGGAGAAACAGAGTTGTTGCGTTGGAACAGCAGATAAAAATTAAAAATCAGGTGCTTCTGATTTACAGCCAGAAGGTGTGGGATCATTTTTCCTAATCTGGTGGTAATGAGAGGTTCATCCTGCTGCTGCGGTTTAGATGCCCCTGTTACAGAAACCAGTGACCCATAATGGATACCGACTGCAGTGTCTCATGGAAGCACCAGAAAGGGACAGAGTTAGAAGAGAAGGAGCTGCAGATCACCCTGTTTTCCTTCAAGCTAGTCTGACTGTTGACCTGCAGGGAATCTATGGAATCTCACGTTGTTGCTGAATGTTTTTCTATATTATGGGTAACTGATGACAAGGAGGGAGCAAAAAGCAGAACTGAGGCTGCAGCCTGGCATGTATGACAACTTCCTGCTGACATCCTTCCTACCTAAATGGTAAATGGACTGAACTTATATAGCGCTTTTCTAGTCATACTGACCACTCAAAGCGCTTTACATTGAAGCCACATTCACCCACTTACACTCGCATTCATACACCGACACCCAACATGGCTCGGTAGGACGATGTTATTTGGGGTTAAGTGCCTTGCCCAGGGGCACATCGACATGTGACTGGAGGAAGCTAGAATCGAACCTACGACCCTCCGATTGCAAGCCAACTCTACTCTACCACTGAGCCACAGTCGCCCTAAGGAGCCTCGTTCTCAGCATGGGGGATGTGCATCTGTGTGAGGCTGTGGGACGGGGCATGCTCACACAGTTAGTGTGCAGACGGCTCCTCTGATGGCGTTTCCTTGCATCATTCATCTGTTCTCAGCCCAAAGTCCCTTTTTACTGTTGCTTTTAACTGTGTGTGGATGGGAGATGGGTTGGTATAACTGTGACCATGCTTTTAATTCTGTGGGGGCATTTTAATCTGTAAAGCACTTCGTCATGCAATTTTGTATGAAAAGCGCTTTATAAATAAAGTTTGATTGATTAGGGAGCACACGTGTGTTACAGCTCCACATGTTGCTGCATGGTTGCTGGCTAGAATCGGATCAGAACCAGAACTTTTCATTTAAAAAGACAACATCTGTTCAGAGAGGTGCTTTCATTCATCAGACGGAGGTAAAGAGGATCAGGCTCCTCTACCAAGTGTTGAGATGACTGGACAACCACAGTGTGAGACAGTCAGTAGGAATATAACGGGAAAGATAACAGAATCACCACAATCCCTTTCTCCCTTACCAGCACTCTCTGCAGCCGGCCACCCACCCACCGGCTGACTCAGATCAGGGTCAACAGACCCAGGAACCTCCACCCCGTTCAGTCTCCTCCATATTTCAGGAGAAAGGATTGTGCAGCCGGGTTAGAAATAATCCGGTCTCCTGTGTTTTTACCCCTCTAAGCTTCCACGTGTCTCTGAGAGGGGAAAGAAATCATCAAACTTAATCATTTCTTTACCCGCCACTAGACCTTTTTTCTTCTTTACTCTTGAGGGAAAGGACAATATATGATGGGAAATAAGAAAACAATAGTACAAACACAACAGTAATGAAATATTGATTCTGTTTGAAGGAGCAGCCTTTTGGACACATGCAGTGAAACAATGATCTGAACAGAACAACTTAGAACAGAACCAGAGGAGAGTTTTTAACAACATGGATCTGAGCTTGTTGCTTTCAGAAACCAGACAGAAACTTGTTCAGACTGAATTCTGATTCAAATGAGATGATGAGCTGATGGACTCGGGTCTATTTGGCTTTATGGCGATTATTATTCCTTAAACAAGTTCATAATAAGCAGATTTGAGCATAAAAGCAGAATATGGTGCAGGGAAAACGACCATTTGTGCTTCTTCATAAACCCTTGAGTTGATCATCTTCAGCCTTTATTATTAATAAACTCACAACATATAGACTGAGTCATTAAGGCTGATTAAATCATTATTACACAAAGGTTCACGTCTGACCATATTAGGACTTCCATTTATTTTAGGAACTGCATCTTTGAAACACAACAAATCCTCCATAAAACTGATATTCTTCTGCTTCCATTTCTGATGTTGATAGAAATTTAGAGGCAAAACTACAGATTATTCACAGCAAATTTGAATAAAATTCCCTCCTGTCACCAGTATTATTATTTTTCTTCAACAGTCAGACGGTAGTTTCTCACAGAGAAACATCTGGGAGGAATAAAAACTTAGACAAAATGAAGGAGAAAACAGTTTCAGATAACTGTGCTGCAGTCACTATTTGATCATTTTATTTTACAATATCAACATGAAATTGTTTTAAAGAACAATCGTGAATTTAAGGCCACAAAGTCGCATCATTTGTTGTCCCTGATTATCAGATATGGCAAACAAATTTTATTTGCATAGCACACTTTCAACAACAAGACAACTAAAAGCGCTTGAAATAGAGTTTGAAATGTTTACGCTGATCAACGTTGTTACTCTGAAAAATGGAGGCAATGGTGAGAACAACTTCTGTAACAGAAACAACACAAACCCATCATTTTCAGATTTTCTACACAGATTTAACCAAAAAACACATTTCTGCTTCTAGAACTCCCTTAGGTTGAAATCCATGCCAAATAAATTATATTTTCACTCTCAAATAAAATAGCAGAACCATAAACGTTAAAATAAGTGCAGGACACGACATGAATTCAAGACTGCTAGAGGAAGATGACTCTTTTTCTCCCAAAATGTTAATAATTAATGCACAAAAAAATGTGCACATTTTTCTGTGGAACGTGACTCTGAAATATTATCTAGAAAATCTGCAGATTTGTTGATTTTTTGTTTTGTTTGTTTGTTGAGCATATCTAAAATATTATCTAGAAAATGCAGCTTAGGAAGCTGTTTGCAAAGCAGGCAACCTGGAAGCACCATTCATTTTTCTTGGTTCTGATTGGCTGAACCTCCAACAAGGGAGAAAGGTAAGACTGTAGGAGTTAGCTTCTTCTGTGGTGGTGAGATGGCTCCCACTGAGGGAATTGATGCACATTAAGGTATATTTGGTGTTTAAACTATTAGGATAGGCAGTTAGAAGCGTTTGTATGAGATAGACTCAAGGATTTGAGGATTTCAGCTGTTTGCAGGCAGCTGTGGTCCCAAACCTCATCAAATACTTGATGGTCCACTGTAGGGGCTCTCAAAGCAAGAGTAAGTCTGACCACTGGGCTCTGGAGTCTACAGGAAGGCACCATGTGTCTATGAAAGGCTAAGGAAGAGACGCCATATTTTATTATTCTCCGATCATCAGCGTATTTATAAGTCAGAGCGATGGAAGATATTTGTTACAAAAATAAAACGGGTTCAAATGTATCTCCCTGAGGCACTCCAGTCAGAGGTTAACTTAGAGGCATCGTGATCAGTAGTAACAAAAACCTCCTGACTGTGAAGAAGAAATGCATAAAAGATGCTAAAAATGTTGATTTTCTGTCTCATTCATAGCTGCTGGTGAGAAATGTTGAGCGAGGCTAAACGACTCAAATTAAACATCTGGAAGTTTGCTTCTGGAGTCCCTCAGGGTCTGGAGAGGTTCTTCCACAAGGAATGCTGAGAAGGTTGGAGGTTGGGAATCAGACAACTTCATTGTTTCTAGCTATGGAGAGGACAGAAGATGGGAAACAGTTTAGATGAAACGTCTCAGATATGAGTCAGAATAAAAGAAAAAGGAAAAATAATATCGGCTCATTTGTCCGGTGCGTTTCTCTACAGGTCCAAATTTGAATCTGTTCGCATCTAAATTAGTTTTTCATAAAATAAGCTGAATTTATTTATCATGTTTTACTGTTTTTTTGCATTCAAATCTAAGTTAAAGATAATATCTGCGCCGTTAATTGAATTTGATCACATGTGGAACAATCAGAGAACCAACAGTTGTTCTCCTCTCTGCCTGCAGACGTTATATTTCAGCTTCAACTTGATGTGTTTTCCACATACATTATTACTTGAAAACTTAAATGATTTTTTATTTACATCAAATGCTGCTTTTACACATATTTCTAGAGACTTCTAGAAGGAAAATGATGTAAAAATCTAAAATATTCCTACAAAGTAAAAACAGTTTCAGTCCCATTTATATTAAAATGGCTCAGATCTCTATGAACAGTGAGGTCAGCATGCAGACGCAGAGTAAACATTAAAGAAGCATCATATGGGAGCAGAATCAGCCGAATGACTTTAAAGAGTTTAACTTTGGGTTAGAAATCCGCCTCATCGGGTTTTAAGCTCCCAGTAATTAGCAACGATGCTAACGCTGCTTATTTTAGGGATTTCTGCACAATGTTGGATTATGAGCATTAAGGATTAAACTGGATCTGTTCATTTAGTTCAAACGCAGAGAAATAAAAACAGATTGTTGAACAATATTAATATGTAATCGAAATATTTTATAAATACTGACCTTTCTTCCTCCTCACTAGAAAAACAAGGAGGAGACAGAAGCCGAGGAGAACAACACCACCAAGAACACCAAGAACAATAATCCAGGCTGCAGTTTGTTGCTGAGCTTCAGGTGTTGGTTGGATCGGGTCAGAACCTGTGAAGCAGACAGCAGAAAGGTTACGTCTGGGTTTTATGATGAAGATTAACAAGATAATTAGTGAGAACATCAATCACAATCAATTACAACTGATGTTATAAAGGCAGTTTTCAGAACATCATCAATTCCTGATCCCTTTAAAGGGATAGTTTGCATTCTCAGACATGAGGTTGTGTCCCATCCTCACCATCACCATAGTGCATACACACCGACCCATATCTGTGGTCACCTCCTGGTCAGAGCTCTGACGTTAGAAGGCTTGCAAGAAAGTAGTCCCGGCTAGTTTCGGACCGTTAGAAGGCTTGCAAGAAAGTAGTCCCGGCTAGTTTCGGACCGTTAGAAGGCTTGCAAGAAAGTAGTCCCGGCTAGTTCCGGGGGCCAACAAACTGTGCCGTTTTGCTTCAGAAAACTATACGCGTTTGAAAACATGATTCATTGGGCCTGCGACCCAGAAATTGTGAGTTCGATTCCAGCTTCCACCTGCTACATGTCGGTGTGTCCTTGGGCAAGACACTTCACCTACCTGCCTACTGGTGTTGGCCAGAGGGGGGCGATATGGCAGCCTGGCTTCTGTCAGTCTGCCATAATCATAGCTCGCTTCCACCAGTGTGTGAATGTGAGAGTGAACGCCGGCCAAAACTCCCAACTCACTATTACTCGGCACTATTTTCTTTCCATTCCAATCAATCCGCGCTGCGGCCAGCATCAACTCTCGCGCTTCTCCCGTCAGCTGTTCCACTGTTAAATGCCGACAACATGTCTGATTACGAAACATCTGATGATGAAATTCATTTTTAAGCACAATGCCAGATGGATCGGATGAAGAAGAAACTTTTTTAGCACAACGCCAAAGGGACACCTTTGTGAACTGGAGTGTGGATGCCAAACCTGCAGAGAGAGAGAGCGAGTGGACTTAGAAGTGCTCCAAGCTGAAGCTGAGCACACATAATGCGGTCAAATATTGCATAGCCTACTGATCAATAAAACGCAAAGTTGCCTAATTCTGATATCAAAAATTGGACACCATGAGATCGTCCACACTTACCCCATCTACAGCTGTGTGCTGTAGACATGTTGTCGGCATTTAACAGTGGAACAGCTGACAGGAGGAGCGCGAGAGTTGATGCTGGCCGCAGCGCGGATTGATTGGAATGGAAAGAAAATAGTGCCGAGTAATAGTGAGTTGGGAGTTTTGGCCGGCGTTGTTTTTGTGATGGAAATGAATCATGTTTACAAACGCACATCGTTTTCTGGAGCAAACCGTCACAGTTTGTTGGCCCCAGAAACTAGCCGGGACTACTTTCTTGAAAGACTTCTAACGGCCAGAACTCCGACCAGGAGGTGACCACAGATATGGGTCGGTGTGTATGCACTATGCTGATGGTGAGGATGGGACACAACCTCATTTCTGAGAATGCAAACTATCCCTTTAAGGCCCTAAGATCCCTGCAGCTGGAGCTGCAATGAAAGAAGGTTCTGCAAAGTTCTGCCTGAAGCTCTATTAAACCACGTTTCTGATTCTATGAACTTCTTTGTTTTGATCCAACTTGAGCCTCTTACCCTCAACCTTCAGGGGGAATAGTAGGTTCGTCCCGTTGCCGTTGAAGATCTGTCCCCGATAGATCGCAGAGTCGTTAGCCAGGAGACCTTTAATGGTGAGAGACCCGGTCGTCAGATCCACCTTAAACCTGCCTGATGGGGCTGTTCCACCATCTTTTCCTCTGTTGTAGAGAACCAACTCCTCTGCGTCTTCCTCTGGACGGCAGGACCAGGTCAGTCCGTCAGCAGGTTTCAGGACTCTGGTTCCCAGGCTGAAGGTGACATCTTCACCAACCTTCTTGGTTAGATGTTCTGCTGCTGCTGCTGCAGCGACTTAAACACAAACAGATCCCAGAGTTAGAAACTAAACGCTTCATATGATCATTTATAGCGTCGCATGTTTTAATCATCATGAGCTTCTAATTAAAACACCGTGATCTATTCCATTTTCTTTCTCTGAAATCTCCATTTTCTGAGGTGAACCTCTTTAGAAGCTCATTCTAGTTTCTCTGTAGGAGACTGGTGGGGTCACTTCTCCTGCACCAAACATCTGAACCGTCACCTCAATATTTACTCAGGGATAAATACATAAATACTGATTTAAAATAAATAGACAAACATTCACTCAGTTTGTTAGAAGAAGTCCACAGAACCAGTCTCACCCAATCAGACAAATGAGGCAGAAATTACACATTAAGAGAAGAATGGAAAGATGTTAAGTAATGTACAGCGCGAAGCTCATCTTTATTACCACGGTTATTACCACGGTTATTACCACGGTTATTACCACGGTTATTACCACGGTTATTACCAAGGTTATTACCACGGTTATTACCACGGTTATTACCACGGTTCAGCTTTTACAGCATCAAATGATGACAGGAGCTGCTGCAGAACAAGCGCATGTAGCCTGTTAATAAGCGATCTCATTTCACTTTATTTCTATAGATGTCATCTTAAGGCACTTTACAAGAAAAGTCATTTCAATACAATTACAGTTTTAAAACTTTTCTATTTTAATCGCAGAATTGACGTCACACCATAAAATATTATTATTTCATAAATATGTGCTTTCATAGCTGCGCGCTCAGGTTAGGGAAACAAATAAAACGGCCAACAATGTTTGAGGGAACAACCTGTTGGAGAAGTGAGGCTGTCTCATCCGCTCACCGGCGGCCTTTACCGGGTTCTCCACGGGAATGTTCGAGGTTCTGTTGTGGTTCCGCGGAAATGAGAACCCCGATGTTCTCCTATAAGCTATGCAGAGATAAACGCGTCTGACGGAACAGAGGATGACACCGACCGAACCTCTCAGAACTAATCTGATCTGAGAGTTCAGAGAAACAAGAACCCGAAAAACTCACCGAGAACGACCAGAATCACCCAGGAGCCCATCAGCGGCGGCGAAGAAGGAGGAGGAGAAGCATGCAGAGCAGGTTACGCCCCCTGTCACACCCTCCATCGGATGGATGCCTACGTCATCCACGGTTCACGGAGCCGGGCGCTCGGTCACGTGGATCACGGAGGCGTCCAGCTGCCTTCACGTCATGTGCTGAATGAATCTACACCAACGTGCCTTCATGCTTCTGTTTTCACTTCAATATGTGCAAATAGAAAAAATAAATAAAATCTGTTCCACCATTTTTATATTCAGATATATTCAGCTCAGAACTTTCTGGTTCTTCTGCAACGTTGATCTTGTTTTCAGTCACGTTTTAACTGAATCAGAAACTTTGCTGTGAAGAAAACCAAACTATCTCCGTCAGTTTGAACAGAGTCCGCCTGAAGCTCAGAGTTGGAGGGTTTCCCACTCTTCCCACACAGACTCAACAACCACTACACTTGTTTTCTCATTATACTGCTGGTGCTTTGGTGCTCTGATGAACTCTTGCTTATAACAGAGAGGAAATGATAAGAAATCTGGGATCCGGGTCGACGGAGAAATACCAGAGAAACAGACCTGCACATATCACTGATTAACATGCAGGAAGCCCTGAGCTCATCTCTGTGACACAAATGTCTCCACTGACACCAGTCAGGATCCAGAGCTTCATCTCAGAGGATGGAGGTCTGAGTCTGTAGTCCAGCTGGTTAAAACCAGCTTCTACCTCTGGTGTTACTGGTTCAGCCTCTGCTGTAGACGCCAGGAGTTGGGCTGATGTCTCCGTTTGGCCTCAGTTAGGTCAGTGCTGCAGATCCATGGATGTCAAACTGCAGAACATCTGAGCGAGTGATGGAAGAGATGCTGAACAGGTGGGAAACGAACACTCATGTCGTTTTACTGCAAGTTATAAAACAAGAAATAGCAAACAAAGGATGATATATTCCCAGCATGGGCTGCTTCATGGACACGCTTCAGGCGGTCGTGCCTGAGGGACTCGGCTCACAGCACAGGTCAAAGGTTACAGAGAGGACGACGTCTGTCCAGCTCAGACTCACTGAGGTACTTTCTGCTGACTAGTTATGAAACATATTCTGATGCTGTAGGAAACCGTGTTTGTTTTATGATTACTTTTATAAGAAAAATGGCGAAATTCACAATGTTTCAAAAATAAGTTTAATATTAATGTTCACACAGCATATTTAGACATCTGTCTGTACAGAAATAATGAGAACAGTTGCAGGAAATCCCAGAAAAAATATATTGAATCTGTCTGGGTTCAGTTTAGACCTTCAGCAGAAGAACCTGAGGTTGGCGTCCGCTTAATCTCCCTGAACAGCTCACATGTTTCACTTTAGGCAGTCTTTAATTTAATAAGCTCATAATTTAGCTTTAAATATTTAAATAACAGGAAAAAATAAATACAATCTGAATTCTCTCACAGTGGAAACAGTTGAGGAGTTCGTATATTAATGGTCTTTTCTGCCTTCATGCTACGACATCAACAGAGAAATCTGCCTCATTTTCAGCCACATTTAGACAGAAACGAGTCGCTTGTCTTCATGCAGACTTTCAGAACATCTGTAACCATCTGGAAGAGACAATATCTCCAGTTTAAAGGACTGAATAAACAACAGTAACAGTAAATCCACAGCCTGATTCATGTAAGGGTAAACACTATCAGATATTTTCATCTAATCAGATTTCTAAAAGCTGCTGAAACCCAAAGGGAGCAGATATAATAACTATAACTATGCATATTGTTTTATTTGGTTTCACACCAGAGGAGATCTGCACCAGCGGTCTGTTTGCTCTCTGCAGGGATCAGTGACCTACAGACTTTATGAGTGTATGTATGAATGATAATGAGCAGATCAACAAATCATGTGTGCTTCAATCCACGGGCGTCCAAACTTTCTGTCACGCTGGCAGAAATCAGAGTCAAAGCTAAGAAAAGATATTTTTTAACCAAAGTCACAAAGAAATATGTTGAGAACTCTTTTTACTTGGCTAATAATAAACTAGGCATGCAACAATTTAAACAAAGTAGATAGCTCTTTTGATGGAAAGAAGTGTGTAAATCCTTGTAGATCCAGCACTTTAAAAGTGTTTTACACATTTCTCTCATTATGAAAAAAAACTATTTTGGCTTCATTTAGTAAGTTTCTACAATAAGAACATAAATTGAGTCTGTTTCTTTAAAAAAAAAAAAAAAGTCAGCCAAGTTCCTAAAGTCCGCTTTTGAGTGAAAGTGTCTGGATAGATGTTATAGTTACTAAAGATAAGGTAGAGAACCAGCTTATTATAGGATGGATACTTCATGTTAGGGGTCAAATATCTGGGTCAAGTCCCCCGAGGCCTGGGGTTGCAGACACCAGCTTTTTGTTGAGCCTGACATTTTCTACTGTAGTTAGAATAATTGGTCATCAATAATTTTGCCCTAACTTGAAATAAAAAATGTCCATCTGCATCATCAGACTTCCACGCCACGGTTCAGACACTCAACCGTCTCTACAAGGAGAAGAACCAAAGTTTAACAGGAACAGGATTTAAATCCAAAGAGTTTAAGGGCTTTTTATGCTGACATGAAAGACTTTCTTCAAAGAGTTGAAACATCTTGAGAAAACCATAGAAGAAGTCCTGTTGCCTCCACACTAAAGCTCCTCGGGTTGTTGCGTTCTGGTTAACTGAGAATCTCTACCAGCGTACCCAACGGGGTTAAAGTTCACACCAACTACTGCTGCTGAGCAGATTGAACGTCTCTCTTCTAAAACAAATCATCTCTCATTTAGACCGACGATCAGCAGGAAGTTTCATCTTCAGTTTGTTCCCTCAGCAGCAGCTTTGTGTTCACAGCAAACTAAAACCATCCAGATCAGACATTTCCTGGTCCATTCGTATCTGTGAAGTGGAAAAAACACAACACAATAACTGAGTCTGACACCAGAGGTTACGGTGGAACAACTAAAACATGTTTATTATCATCATCTCAGCAGCTTAGATCCAAACCTTGAACTCTGACCTCCGGCCTGCCCCTCAGAGAAACAACAACCAGCGCCATGACGATCAGAACCAACAGAGACGGAGCGATGAGGTCGTACCAGTACGTCCTGCCTGGTGACGTTTCAGCTGTTATTGGGCTGAGGACCGGTTCTGAACCACAAACAGACAGAGAGACCAATATTTGGGTTTAATCTGCAGAACATCTCCCTAAAGGTCGGTATAAGGAGGATCTGGGTCATCCACTGACTTTCCCCACATGTTTGGATCATCTCCTGTTTGGGACTGAACCAGCTGAGCTCCTCACCTTCAACCGTCAGGTTAAAACGTCTCCGGGTCGTGTTGCCGTTGATGATCTGGCCCAGGTAGCTCCCGGTGTCGTTAACCGAGAGGTTTCTGATGGTGAGAGACCCGGTTTCTGTGTCCAGCTGGAACCTCTCGGATGATCCATATAAGACTTTTTCAACGTACTTAACGAGGATGTCCAAGTTTGACCCGTAAGACCAAACGACCCAGTCCGACTCTTTGAGCTTTCCGACTCCAGAGTCCAGGGTGACGTCTTCCCCAGGTTCACTCCTCACAAGTTCTGGGTTTGTTTCTGCTGCAGCGCCAGTCACTGAAAGACAGAAAGCTAACGAGTTGTGACGATTTTTACGAAAGTACCTCCTAGTTACGTTTAACATTGCGCAGTAATGCCTCTGTAATGGCGCAAACAAGGACTCTTAATTACCACAAATCAGCAAAGCAGATTAAACACACTTCTAATATGGATAAACTTCAACAAATGTGCTTAACCGTACTTTAACCTTTATAATAAAGACATAGAAACTCACGTTCTGGCATTTACATGCAACAATAAACCGAACAGTGGCGGATTTAGAAAAATATTTATAGGGTGGCAAGAGAGGGGCAAGAATGTTCCGGGGGTGGCACCATATGCCAGAATATATATATATAGCTGCTCTGTTAGGAGTAGAGCAGGTTACACAGGCATTTTAGTACGACGAGTATTATTGTCTAGTGTGCAGCAGACCCCCAACTAACATAAATCCTAATTATTCGCCGAAAATTCACATATTTGCAGATTTTTCATACATTATATATAAAATATTCTAAAGAAAATGCAGCTTAATGAGCTGCAATATCTCGGAGCAAGGCGGGACACTATTGGCTGGTGCTGCAAAGCAGCCAATCCAGGAGCTTCATTTATTGTGTTTGGTACCGATTGGCTGAGATAAGAAATATAAACTTTAAGACTAGATTTTTGTGTGTAATAATAATAATAATAATAATAATAATAATAATATTAATTTATGTTTCTTCATAATGGATCCAAAGGCAGCATGTGGAGACGGAACTGAGTGGGCCCAGGATGGCGCTTTGAGGTACACCACTCATCAGCAGCTGTGTTCATCTGTAGAGAAACTTTAGTCTGTCATAAACAACCAAAACCTCTGCAGGCAGAACCTTCAGAACCTTTGAGTCCTACACGCGGTTCTGGTCATGGCGGGAGAATAATTTGATCCACCGTGTGGATTCTGGGACGATTCCAGCGGTTCCTCCTGAGTCCATAATATAAAGCAACGACTAATGCCGGGCGCGTTCCCGTCATCTTGATCGTTAAATGGAAGGTGATAATCTGCAGTTGGGGACCTGATTTATGCCAGACTTTCTCTAGTCTTTTGAATCAAACATGTTTGATATTATCGCAAGTCCTAGTGTAGTCGTTGTGACGTAAATCAACCAACAACCAATAAACCTGTTCTCACACAAGCGGAAGCATGAAGCTACAGAGTCCGGCAGGGATCAGGTGCAGAAATAATGTTTGAGGTGTAAGAATCTGTACCCTCGGTTTATTAAACCGTGCGCATGGAGTCATAATCTGTTCCCTCCGTTCGTTCAGCTATGTGGCCGTGTGGGGGTCCTGTCCACTTACAGCGTTGGCTAACCTGGCTGTATGGGGTTGTACCTTACTGCTATGGCACAATGGTTAATAAGCAGGAATACATCCATGATGATGGTGGGTTTGAGTCCCGTTCATGATGTTGCCTTGCACCTTGCCACATATCAATTTTTTGTGGTTCCTGCAGGAAAGTAGGCTATAAACATAGGTGTCATATTTATAAATAACAGTTTTGTAGCCATCTATGGAGCCTGGCAGGATCTATACACAACAAATACAATATTTGTGTTCCATGGCTGAGTAATGGGCCATAAATTACAAAGAGTATGCCAACCTTGCCCCCTGGAATACAGGCACAAACCAGCGCTATCTGTGCATCTGCATGGAGCAAGTGGTACGGCATGAACACCTTGCATTAAAAAGATATGAGTTAACCAGTTACTTGATGATACAGTACCCACTTTGAATGCAAGTCTTTATTTTACATTACATTAGTCTTGGCAAAGAATGCTACAACATTCGCACATAAAGAAACTGTATAATGCTGAGCATAATGGGAGGAATTTTGCGGGAAGCTAAAATAGCCTAGGTGTAGTCTTTTAAAGTGTCCCAACAAGATTCAGTGTTTATAAAATCTTTAGTCTGAGACTAAAAAACTGTTAACCCAAGTCTTTAGATGTGAGCTGATAATCTTTAAGAGTCTTTTCTAAATGTTTTTAAAGTCTCTAGGTGTACAGAAAGCATAATGGAGCTGATTCAGTTCTGGGATCCTGATCAAAACTGGACTGAAAACTGTAATTAATGATTTTTTCCCCCTGAAATGAACATTGTAAAATTGAAAAAAGACAATCATCTCCAAAACTTTCTGGAGTAAGTGACTACTAGAAATTATCTTTGATTTGCAAAAGGACAGCAGACGTGTTTAACAGGCAAGAAGTTTAAGAAATAATCTCTACTCACACAGAACAGCAGAAATAAAGTTCATAATCCAGCAATTCATGGCAGCAATGTGTGCAGTAAAAGCAACATGAGCAGCAGATTGATTTCTGAGGACAGGGGAACTCCAGAACAGCTCTACTTCTAGATGAGGGAAATACTCTGATATCTAATAATAGCATCATCAGAGCGTTAAAGAACCTCATGCTTCACATTCAGACCACAGAAAACTAGAAAAGCAGCAGCATGTTTGTCTCTTTTAACCTGCTGCTCATCAAATATACTGAAACAAGCATGAATATTTTAGGAATGTTCTAGGATCAGTCATGTAGGCTACTCCCCCCCCCCCCCCCACACACACACAGTGATCCGGATCGCCCCAACAATCTAATCACGTGTTCCTGGTCCCACTGCGGACATTTCCAGAAGATTTCATCAAAATCTGTCTTTATCTTGTTGAGTTCTGTTGCTAAGAGGTCTATGTCAGGCTTTTCTGTCAATTCCCCGGCGGAGGTAATTATCTGACCACAGAGACCCTCTGGGGGAAAATGTGTGTTTCCTGCAACTGATTCAGTCTCCTCATAGATCTAAGGGGAAAGTAAAACGTTATCATATAGATAAAGCTGCACCTATTATGCACCAGATTTCTACAAGTCAACCACCCAGTGGGATATTTACAGAATTAGTGTTTCCAGAACACTTGGACTGGATAAATCAATCCTTTATTTTACCCACTAGGACAGGAGCCTCAGGCATGGAAGGGAACCAGGGACTTCCCAGTGTTTCAGGGGGACTTTAAAGGTTCTTGGTTCATGTTTTTTATTTCTCAAGAATAAAACTAACATGAATGAGGAGGAACAGATTAAATGAGCCAGAACAGCAGAACACATTACAACCATCATCTCAGTATCGGTGTGTGCATAATAGCAATCACTAAATACTGCCTGGATGCAAATATTTGGAAAGTTATTATATTCAAAAGTATGCATTAACAGTCTGCATGCAAATTATGAATCTTGCTTGCATTTTTGCAATCTATGCAAAAGCAATCAAAGCATGGAGAGCATCCATTACTCTCCATGCTTTGATTTTTGCTGCTTATGATGCAGGTTTGAGTCCATAAAATGCTTCACATTAAATGGCTACTGGGGGGTCCTGAAAGTGACCTTCAGGAATGACCTTGACCTCAACCAGCTCTACAATGACCTCCACCAGTTGTGACAGGACCAGGTGTTAAATATATCAGCCTGAGGCTTGTTGATGGCCACAGGACATAAAAATGTGAACACTTTATTAGAAATAATTTACTCACTCAGGGAATATAAAGGACGTTTCTATCCTATCTTATAAGAGAATCTTGGTCTCAGGTGGAACTGGTAAAAAGCAGAAGCATTAGTCATTAGGTCATTCGGTCTGGGTGTTTTAATGTTAACCTCTAAAATTAAGAGAATTTATCAAAATTTACAACAATAAAAAACAAAAACCAGAAAAATGAGACAAAGTTAAAAAGATTAATGAACTACTTTATTAAATCTGAAGGCAGAATCTTTGTTTTGCACCAAACTGAACCGATCACATGACTGACAAACAAAACCACAAAGACAAAAGGGAAATTTCCGTCATCTACCAACCTGCCATAAAAGGGCATCTGGCAATGAAAAGAATTTCAGGCAATGAGAGCCACCCCCCAGGACCCAGTTCAGATGGCTGCTGTTAATAAGACATTTTTTATTCCATCTGTTTCTTTATTCTATTTAAATCTGCCTCTGATAAACTGGTCAGTCAAGTTTATCCAGTTTGCACAGACAAAATTCAAAAGGATGCTGCATGAATCTGTAAAAAAATATATAATATTATCATAGCATGAAAAAACTCTACAACAAATGAAGAAAGCACAGCCGCATGCGTTGATAATGAGATAATAATGAGACCAACAGTACATAAACAGGAACAGATCAGATGAAACTAAAGTGCCACACCTCTGGATGATGACAAAATGGATTAAAAACTAACGTGTGTTTTGATTTTATGTGTGCCTGTTTATAAAAGATACTTTAGTACCAGATTCTACAGTGGTTCACTGACACAAACACTGTGGAAATGAATTGTAACATGTATATTGTACCCAAGTGTCAATAAAACGTGTTATTACAAAAACAACAAGAACAGAATTAGCAAACATGATTAATCCTGTTGCCACATCAGTGCAGCTGCATGTTTGTTAACTTCCTGCTCATCAAATATACTGAAACAAAGATGAATATTCTAGGATCAGTCATGCAGCCTGCCAAACTTTTTCCATTGCTGTTGAATCTCTGCCAGAGTTTTGTGTTCGTCTAGCAGACAGAAAGCAGCGTCTAGGAATGTCAGTCTACTAAGGTGATACTAAATCTAACGTAAAAACAATAAACAAAAAACTAACAACCTTTCAGCAGGTATTAACATAGTTTTAATGAAGCCCACGTTTCAGTATTAACATGTTTTATTACTCTGATGTAATATTCTAATCTTAACCGTCATATTTGACAGAAATAAGGCATTACTATGGATAATGGAGCTAATGATATACAGGGTTTTTTCTAAAATAATATGACTGTAGCCTATATATGTCACATATTTGTCCACTACCTGTTCATAAATAAGGTTCTGCAGACTGAAGTCACTTTGGACTCAGCATCCAGACTCTGGTTAACACGAGAGAGATTAATAATAAATAAATAAAACATGGTGAGCATTTTTCTAACGGTACTGTGGAGGATTGTAGAATGTTTTGTCTAATGGAGAAGAAAAGGAAATATTCATCTCATAACCATCTGATGTCAGCGACGAAATGACAAACTTCAGTAATAAAAAGTTCATAACAATCCAGGTTTTAACCTGTCTGATGGAGACAAAACCCAGATTAGAAACCACCTGGAGTCCTGAGACAGGCTGGAGCGAGCCGGGCATCCCATGATCAGGGTGGTGGCATCCTGCTACGACAAGCTGATGCATGGAACCAGAACCAGAACCAGAAGGACAATTGTTTCTTCACAAGTGTATCAGTTTGGATAAAAGTGAGAAAAGATCATTAATTTCTCCGCTTTACTTTGATCTGAGCACCTTAAGCAACATTAAATATTAGACAGGAGGCAGAATGTTAGCTATGACTCACTTTATAGCACTAATACATGTCGTTTTCTAACACTAGTGGTTGAAATGTGCCAGACTTCAGTCAGATCAGAACGTTTTAATAATCCTTCAGCTTTCTTTCAAAGAGGCCAGTACTTACACAGAACCAGAACGACAATCTGGGTCCAAGATGCCATAACAACCTGAAGGAAGCAGACAGAAGCAGCAGCAGCTAAATGAGTGAATGAAAATGCTCGGCTGAGCTTCTCCTTTCTTTATGACTCCGCCTTTTTTGTTCCCCTCTCCTCTCTCTCTTCCTTTTTTAACCTTTCTATGCTTTTCCTCTCTGTCTCAGGACACACCCTGACATGACTGACTCAGATAGTTTTCATTCTCAGTGTAACAAAAATGTAAAAATAAAAAAATGACCCGTCTAGGTGGCAAAGAAGGAGCCTGCCTTTGTCTGTTATAAGGCTAAAAAATGTAGTAAACTAAGAGTAGTACTAGTTCAGTTTGTTTTTACTCAAGTAAAGGTAACAAGTAGTCATCCAAGAAGTTACTAAAATAGCAGTAAAACAGTATTTGGTTAAAAAGTACTGAGAAACTGATCAGAACATCTGATTTAATAAAAGAAGAAAGAAAAAACATCCAACCAACTAGACATAAACACAAGGAAACACATTTGGTGAAAAGAAATCATGTAGAATTAAAGTGAAGATGAGCTTATTTCACCCATTGCAGGATTTATTTTTTAAATCCTTTGATTTGTTTTTAAACCCCTCCATGGTGTCCCTCTCTAGAAGTGGATCTACTGCTGATAACAGATCACCGTGGCTCTCATGTTAAAGCGACACAATAGATAACGTTCCTCGACTCAGGTGTGACTTTATTTTTCCTTAAATGGGCGTAAAAGGTGCAAACAGGACAAACATCCCCTCAGTGTCAACACTTCTACACATCCTGTTATCCAGCTGATAACCAAGTAGGGAACGCATGGCAATAAAACAATGATACAAACATGGAACACAACAGCATAAATATAAAGAATATTAAAACATACCACAGTTATGACATTTTAGTTATTAATCAATTAATCCAAGGCAGATCTAAAAAGATGAGTTTACACAGGGAGCCAGTGTAAGGACTGTAGAACTGGGGTGATGTGCTCTACTCTCCTGGTTCTAGTGAGGAACACGAGCAGCAGCGTTCTGGATCAGCTGCAGCTGTCTGATTGACTTTTTAGGCAGACCTGTGAAGACGCTGTTGCAGTAATCAATCCGACTAAAGATAAACGCATGGATGAGTTTTTCTAGGTCCTGTTGCGACATCAGTCCTTTAATCCTAGAAATGTTCTTCAGGTGATAGAAGGCTGACCTTGTTATTGACCTTTATGTGACCCTGGAGGTTCAGGTCTGAGTCCGTTACTACACCTATCTGCATTAAAAGTGCTGACATTTGATTGGTTGATGCTCAGTCTCTTTATTGCTTTACTGAACTGAACTAAACCAGCGGTTCTGTTATTGGAAGCTCTTTTCATTCACTGTAAAGAAACTGGTTCAGCTTCTGTATAAAATATCTGGATTTTACAAAGCAACAAAAACAGCATCAGTCAGAGGTGACTGACACCTGAAACATTAAAAAGTTCCAGTCAGGATGTGAGAATCAAATCGAAATTACAATCAAAGCCCAGCAGCTGGTGGGAATCTGTGACTCATTCAAATCAAATGAGAAGAAGATCTCTGCAAGGCTCACAGTTCCCACCTCCTCTCCTTCCTACTCAGCAGGTGAAGATCAGCTGAGTCGCATCCCCCTGTTTAAGACAGAGAGACCGTCACAGATTCATCTCCAGACATAAACAAGGACCCCTCAGAGGGGCCCCTGATCACACAGGGAGGGAGAAATGTGACTTTGAAACATGAAACAAAAATGAATACAACCTGAAAAAGAACCAAGAGGAGAATAAAAACTGTCAGATAACTGGCACTGTTCCTGGAAACAACGGGGCGGCCACACCCAGACTAGACATGTGCCTCTGCAGGTTATCGCCATGATACAATTACCTCCATTTATCAGATTACTTTAATATGAAATTATCATTAGAATAATAATCTGATAAAACCACAGTGTAGAAATGAATATAACAAGTTTTAAATGCAGGTTTATGGTCTGAATAATCGGCCTTATTGGCATCCAAACTCTTTTTGATTATTTGTTTACGACTTTTGATTATATAAACCTGTATGTATACCTATATCTACCACATATATGAGTTCTTGACACGGTTGATCATGATATACTGTTGCCTTTGAGTAATGCTTTGACATATCGTATGTGCTTCTTGCTCTATTCCTGTTTTTACTTTATATTCTTTGTCTGTGTTTTACTATTTTTTGTTACGTCCTAATCATGTAAAGCACCTTGAATTACCTTGTTGTTTAAAGTGTGCTACACACATAAAACTGCCTTGCCTTGTTGCAAATCTGTGATAATATATATGTTGAATGTAATACACAAATAATTTACTGGTGCTGGAAACTGATTTTTCCAAAGGAATCTTCTGGAGGCATTATAAAAACTTCTATCTAATTTAATCTCTAATCTATCTATTGCAACTCATATTGTGACTTTCACCGATGTCATCGCATGTTTTCTAAATATCATCCAGCCCCGCCCTGTTCAGACATACCTCTGTAAGTCAGCCTTCACCAGCGTTGTCTCTTTTTTAAAATCTTGGAAGTGAAGCAATGACCTGAATGTTCCCAGTAAGCTTTCAGTAAACCTCTGCATCGTCTGTGCTGCAGCAGGAATGCTCTGATTTAGAAGGAAGGTCCAAAGTACTTACAGACAGCTGCCACGAGAACAACCCTGCAGAACATCTTCAGGAGCTGATCAGGAGGAGGAATCATGGAGGTGTCTTACATTAGGTTTATATAGGCGCAGGAACAGATCGTCCCTGAGTGGGTGTGGATTAGTGTCCCACCCAGCAGCCTCCTCTGTAGATGTAACATATCCTTCCTCTTCAACATCTCCAGTCAACTACAAACTAGTGTTTTTTTTATCTTTTTTAAGACTTCCTAATAAACACGTCTTCTTCTCATCTTTCTTTATATTCATAAATTCATATATGAGTCAACTCCTTCCAGTCATTTACATTTTCACATTCCTAGAAGTACTGGGCGAGGAGGAGGAGTTGCAACCATTTTTCGTTCTGATTTACTAATTAGTCCCAGACCAATTGATAGCTACAGTTCTTTTGAACATCTAACCCTTTATTTTCCTCATCCAAGTTGCAAAACATTAAGACCATTTTTGTTTGTGGTTTTGTATCGTCCACCAGGCCCTTACTCTCAACTCTTGGATCAGATCTCACATTTTTTATCTGATTTAGTATTAAATACTGATAGGGTTATTATAGTGGGGGACTTTAATATTCATGTGGATACTGAAAGTGATAGCCTAAATGCAGCCTTTAATGCTATTTTAGACTCAATTGGCTTTACTCAAAAAGTACAGGGATCGACCCACTCAGGTAAACACACTTTGGACCTTGTACTGACATACGGTATTGAGTGTGAGGAAATAACAGTCCACCCACATAACCCGGTCCTGTCCAACCACTTCTTGATAACTTTTGAATTTACTTTAACTGACCATCTTAAATCTGATAGAAAATTTCATTATAGTAGAGCTTTATCAGACAATGCTGTAACAATTTTTAAAGAATCTGTTCCATTCTTACTTTCCTTAGTGTCTCAGAGTAACACAGTGGATGGCAGCAATTCTATCTCTAACCCTTCAGAAATTGATGATCTGGTTCACAGCGTTACGTCCTCATTGCGATTGGCCACCTTAAAAAAGAAAGTGGCTAGCCATAGGAGGCTGACTCCTTGGTTCAACGCAGAGTTGCGTACTTTAAAGCAGAATACTAGGAAGTTGGAGAGAAAATGGCGCTCTACACACCTAGAGGATTCCTATTTAACCTGGAATAACAGTCTACTGCTGTATAAAAAGACCCTTCGACGAGCTAGAACAGCATATTTTTCATCATTAATAGAGGCGAATAAAAACAATCCTAGGTTTCTTTATAGTACAGTTGCCAAACTTACAGAGAGTCATAGCTCTAGCCAACTATTCCCCCAGCTCTTAGCAGTGATGATTTTATGGGATTCTTCGTAAACAAAATTACTTATATTAAAAATAAAATCATTGGCATCCTCCCAAACATGATTACTTCTTCCTCAGTAAATGAGGCAGCATCGGAAAGAACTGTAGAACCTCAGTTGTGCTTAGGCTGTTTTGATTCAGTCGAGCTTTCGGAATTATCAAAAATATTAGCCTCCTCTAAACCTTCAACTTGTATGTTGGACCCAATCCCAACCAAATTATTTAAAGAAGTGTTCCATTTGGTTCCTGGCCCCATTTTGGATATGATGAATCTATCCTTAGTAAATGGATACGTACCACAGGAATTTAAAATAGCTGTAATTAAACCTTTACTCAAGAAACCTTCCCTTGATCAAGATGACTTAGTGAATTACAGACCTATATCTAACCTTCCTTTCTTATCCAAAGTCCTTGAGAAAATTGTTGCTAATCAAGTCTGTGAGCGTCTAAACAATAACGAGCTGTTTGAAGAGTTTCAGTCAGGTTTTAGAGCTCATCATAGCACTGAAACAGCACTGGTGAAGGTTACTAATGATATTCTCATGGCCTCAGATAATGGACTGGTGTCTGTTCTGGTTTTGTTAGTTATCAGGGCTGCTTTTGACACAGTCCATCATAATATTCTCTTAGAAAGGCTTGAACATGTTGCAGGGATCAAAGGAACAGCACTAGGCTGGTTTAAATCATATTTGTCTGATAGATTCCAGTTTGTTCATCTAAATGATAAATCTTCTTCACTCTCAAGGGTTACTTGTGGAGTTCCACAGGGTTCTGTGCTTGGACCAATTCTGTTCACCATATATATGCTCCCAATTGGTAGAATCATTAGACGGCATGGGATAAATTTCCACAGCTATGCAGATGATACACAACTATATCCATAAATCCTGATGAACCCAGTCAGTTAGGTAGATTACAGGCATGTCTGGAAGACATAAAAACATGGATGAATCTAAACTTTTTGCTTTTAAATTCTGACAAAACAGAAGTTTCTGTCTTTGGACCAGAAGTTCTTAAACAGAAACTGATTAGTCAATCACTTCATCTGGATGGCATGAAATTGGCCCCCAGTAATAACGTAAAGAACCTCGGCGTTATTTTTGACCGAGACTTGACATTTAAATCCCATATTAAACAGGTTTCTAGGATTCTTTCACCTCCGGAATATTGCTAAAATGAGAAACATCCTGTCCAGGAGTGATGCTGAGAAACTAGTCTTGGTTTACTTGTAGTTCCTAGGATTTCTAAAAGTAGAATGGGAGGCAGATCTTTTAGTTATCAGGCTCCTCTCCTGTGGAACCAGCTCCCAGCTTTAGTCCGTGAGGCAGACACTCTGTTTACTTTTAAGGCCAGGCTTAAAACTTTCCTTTTTGATAAAGCTTATAGTTAGAGTGGCTAAGGTCATCCTGAGCTATCTCTGTAGTTATGCTGCTATAGGCTTAGACTGCTGGAGGACAGACTGACCAGTTTTCTTCACTCTGCTACTTTTCTCTCCTACTACTCTCCAGTTGTATTACAGTACATTCTGCTACTGTTAACTCTGTGTTCTCTCAGTGTTTTTCTCCCCATAGAAGATATACCTGGTCTGGTATCCTGCTTGGCTGCAATGCCCTGTTGGACGGGGGGCATCGACTGGGATGATGCTCCCAGTAACTGAACATCCACTGTGTCCTGTTATTAACTTTTTACTTTCTGTAACATAGAAAGTTCTCTTATATCAGATCTTCTGTTCCTTCTGTGTCTCTGCTCTGTCTTCTCAAACCCCCAGACGGTCGTGGCAGATGGCCGCTCCTACTGAGCCTGGTTCTGTTGGAGGTTTCTTCCTGTTAAAGGGGAGTTTTTCCTCTCCACCGTCGCTACATGCTTGCTCAGTATGAGGGATTGCTGAAGGATTGCTGTGGTTGGAAAGTCTGCATCAACGGGGCCCAACCTCACGCCAATGACTGACGCAATCTGCTGGGATTCCTTAAATAGGAAACTTTTTAACTGATTGGAATGTTTGTATAAATGTATTGAAATGACTTCTTGTTAAGTGCCTTGAGATGAAATCTGTTGTGAATTGGCGCTATATAAATAAACTGAATTGAATTGAAATTGAATTGAATTGAATTAATTTATTTCTTCCTTTGGTTCTCCAGTGTTTCCTTAAGATTACTCCTTGGACATATTATCTTTAGTTTCTAGTATTTAAGAGTTTTCTGTCTCCATTGCCATTTCTTCCCTTTCCTGTTGTCTCCCTGCCACTCTTCTCTTGACCCAGTTTCACTAATTCCTCTCACCTGCATCTGCTTTCACTACTTAGCTCTTGGTCTTCTCTGTCACTTCCTCTCTCCCTCCTCAGTATATATTCAGCTCTCATTCAGTCACTAGCCGCTGGTTCGTCATCATTTTTTCCCTGTCTGGTTCCTGCCTTCCCTGTCGCACGTCATTCTACCCTCGTCAATCTTCCCCGTCTGTTTCCCCTTGAGGTTTTTTTGGATTTTCTTGTTAATTAAATTGTATTTTCTTTATTTTGCTGCTTTTGGGTCCTCACTCCTTAAAAACATGACATTTTAGCCTTAATTTAAAAGAACTGTGTTTCAGCAGCTTTGCAGTTTTCTGGAAGTTTGTTCCAGATTAGAGGAGCATAGAAACTGAAAGCTGCTTCTCCATGTTTGGTTCTGATTCTAGGGATGCTGAGTCGACTGGAATTAGAGGACCTGAGTGGTCTGGGGGGGTTGATACAACAACAGATCTTTAATGCATTTTGGTGCTAAGCCATTCAATGATTTAAGCAACTAAAGTATTTAGAAGTTTATTCTCTGAGCTACAGAGAGACAGTATAAGGACTTTAGAACTGGGGAAATACCTTCCACTGTTCTAAAATGTACATACTTTACCTTTTGTATTGATTTGTTTCCTGTTCCTAGAATTGTTTTGTAATGAAATTATTTCTTTTAATTATTTCTTTTCCAAAAATATTTGTCCTTGTTTTTATTTTACGTCTGTTTGGTTGCATTGTTTGTTTTAATTAAATCAGATGTTCTGATCAGTTACTTAGTACATGAGTTACTTTTTGGCCAAATAGTTTTTACTGTTATTTAAGGAACTTCTTGGATACGTTTACTATAGCAAAAATCTATTGGAATAGTACTACGCTTAGTTGAGTACATTATCTTGGCTATTCTACATTCCTTTGCTCATTCCAGACCCAGTCAGGCTCATTCTTGGCCACCTTGTGTCATTAAAACAGCCGGGGAAATAAAACCGGTTAAAAACTAATCGAGGTTTGTAATTGTCAGAAGTACAGATTAGAAAAGAAGAACCAACGCCTCTGATTCATATTTAAGAGAGGGAGGGGAAAGAAAGTGGAGAGATGAAAGGGGAGGAGGAATGAGGTGGAGCCATAAGATAAGAAAAGCAGAGCTTTTCATTCACTCGTTTACTGTAGCTGCATGCTGCTGGATCTGCTTCACTCACGATTTTATGGCTTCTTGGACCCAGATTGTTGTTCTGTGTTCGGTTCTGTGTAAGTACCAGCCTCTCATCATTCTTCTGTTTTCATTGAAAGGCACTTAAAGCATAATAAAACGTTCTGATCTGATTAAAGTCTAGCATATTGAAGCATTAGGGTTAGAAAAGTGAGCAGCTTAAGGTGCTCTGATCAAAGTAAAGCGGTGAACTTTCCTCTAATTTGGTGTAAGAGGAAGGAAACGTCTGTCCTCCTGGTTCTGGTTGTATGGATCAACAAGGATCCAGCCGCTCTCTGTAGGCTACCCGTCTGTTTATCTCCACTGATTATGGGATGCGAGGCTCGATCCACCCTGGATCGGGTCTCCTGGTGGTTTCTAATGTCTCTGCTTGGTTTTGTGTCCCTCCGTCTCCATCAGATAGGTTAAAACATAGAGTGTTGGGAAGTTTCATTCCCGCAATTTGTTATTCAGTCGCCGACATCACATGGATTTGACAAAAGATTCTACAATCCTTCAGAATAACGTGAGAAAAATGCTCACCTTGTCTTTTTATTATTAGTCCAATGTTAGTTCAGTCTGCATAAGCTTAATTATTAAAGGGCCGTTTAATGCAATAATGCACATAAATTAAGCTTCTCCGATTACAAACTGAGCCTAAAGAGAAAAATAGACCCTACAATCCTCCTCAGGCTGATGGAAACCACTGTAGTTTTTATTTATTGATTGATGATTTCTTTCCATCCGGCATTGTGTCAAACCCCACCTTTAAGCTTCAGACATTTTTCTGCACTATCCAGATAAGGTCCAGCTGAATTAAAATAAAAACAGCAAAGGATTTATGTTTCTAGCAGACATGTTTCTGTAAGTGCAGTGACAGCCAGGATGTCTCCTCTGTTGTCTTTATAAAGGCTGTGTTTCCTTCTTCTTCTTTTTGCAGCTTTTTGATCAAACTACTTTTTTTTTCATTCTATGATAACATTAGATTTTTTTACAGCTTCATGTAGCATCCTTTTGAATTTTGTCAGCAAAAACTGGATAAATAAACCTAAATAGAAAGAAGAAACAGATGGAATAAAACATGTCTTATTAACAGGTCAGGCTCTAGATGCCTCTGCGGCGATATGAACCGGGTCTCATTGCCTGATATGCTTTTCATGGCTAGATGTCCTTTTATGGCAGACAAACAAACTGAAGTGGGAAGATGATGGAAATTTCCCTCTGCACTCGTCTTTGTGGTTTTGTTTGTCATTATATCAGTTCAGTTAGCTGCAAAGCAAACAATCCTGAAGGCCAGTTTCAGGACCCCCCCCTCTTGCCCCTTTCTTTGTACCGTATGGTGTAGCCAGTTAAAACCATAGAAACTATTTTCTACATGATAACTGAGGCGTGCAGAGCCTGAGATGTTGAAGGTTTATGTTGTTGCTCACATGTGGCCACGGGGGATTAATTGTGCTGTCAGTCAGATTTTACAGGCAATTTAACACTTCCACAGCAGGAAGTTAAATAAATGTAATATAGTTAGTGATAATTGTGATGATGTTTGTTGTAATTAGTCCACATTTTTCTCACTCTTCTTGCATCCATCATCAGATTTTAATTATTAATTAATAATGTAGTATTTCTAGTCTTATAAGTATTTGACAGAAATCTTTGCTGATGTTTCTGTCTTTCAGTGACTGGCGCTGCAGCAGAAACAAACCCAGAACTTGTGAGGAGTGAACCTGGGGAAGACGTCACCCTGGACTCTGGAGTCGGAAAGCTCAAAGAGTCGGACTGGGTCGTTTGGTCTTACGGGTCAAACTTGGACATCCTCGTTAAGTACGTTGAAAAAGTCTTATATGGATCATCCGAGAGGTTCCAGCTGGACACAGAAACCGGGTCTCTCACCATCAGAAACCTCTCGGTTAACGACACCGGGAGCTACCTGGGCCAGATCATCAACGGCAACACGACCCGGAGACGTTTTAACCTGACGGTTGAAGGTGAGGAGCTCAGCTGGTTCAGTCCCAAACAGGAGATGATCCAAACATGTGGGGAAAGTCAGTGGATGACCCAGATCCTCCTTATACCGACCTTTAGGGAGATGTTCTGCAGATTAAACCCAAATATTGGTCTCTCTGTCTGTTTGTGGTTCAGAACCGGTCCTCAGCCCAATAACAGCTGAAACGTCACCAGGCAGGAAGTACTGGTACGACCTCATCGCTCCGTCTCTGTTGGTTCTGATCGTCATGGCGCTGGTTGTTGTTTCTCTGAGGGGCAGGCCGGAGGTCAGAGTTCAAGGTTTGGATCTAAGCTGCTGTTCTCTCTTTAAGCCAGAGATGACGATAATGTATTTTAGCTGTTTTATCATAACTTGTGGGGCCATTTCTAAAACGATTGGATTCAATGAAATCTCTTGTTTCAATAATGCATATTATCTGGTCAGTTTATTCTCTGTTTTTTTTCTCCCCTTCACAGATACGAATGGACCAGGAAATGTCTGATCTGGATGGTTTTAGTTTGCTGTGAACACAAAGCTGCTGCTGAGGGAACAAACTGAAGATGAAACTTCCTGCTGATCGTCGGTCTAAATGAGAGATGATTTGTTTTAGAAGAGAGACGTTCAATCTGCTCAGCAGCAGTAGTTGGTGTGAACTTTAACCCCGTTGGGTACGCTGGTAGAGATTCTCAGTTAACCAGAACGCAACAACCCGAGGAGCTTTAGTGTGGAGGCAACAGGACTTCTTCTATGGTTTTCTCAAGATGTTTCAACTCTTTGAAGAAAGTCTTTCATGTCAGCATAAAAAGCCCTTAAACTCTTTGGATTTAAATCCTGTTCCTGTTAAACTTTGGTTCTTCTCCTTGTAGAGACGGTTGAGTGTCTGAACCGTGGCGTGGAAGTCTGATGATGCAGATGGACATTTTTTATTTCAAGTTAGGGCAAAATTATTGATGACCAATTATTCTAACTACAGTAGAAAATGTCAGGCTCAACAAAAAGCTGGTGTCTGCAACCCCAGGCCTCGGGGGACTTGACCCAGATATTTGACCCCTAACATGAAGTATCCATCCTATAATAAGCTGGTTCTCTACCTTATCTTTAGTAACTATAACATCTATCCAGACACTTTCACTCAAAAGCGGACTTTAGGAACTTGGCTGACTTTTTTTTTTTTTTTAAAGAAACAGACTCAATTTATGTTCTTATTGTAGAAACTTACTAAATGAAGCCAAAATAGTTTTTTTTCATAATGAGAGAAATGTGTAAAACACTTTTAAAGTGCTGGATCTACAAGGATTTACACACTTCTTTCCATCAAAAGAGCTATCTACTTTGTTTAAATTGTTGCATGCCTAGTTTATTATTAGCCAAGTAAAAAGAGTTCTCAACATATTTCTTTGTGACTTTGGTTAAAAAATATCTTTTCTTAGCTTTGACTCTGATTTCTGCCAGCGTGACAGAAAGTTTGGACGCCCGTGGATTGAAGCACACATGATTTGTTGATCTGCTCATTATCATTCATACATACACTCATAAAGTCTGTAGGTCACTGATCCCTGCAGAGAGCAAACAGACCGCTGGTGCAGATCTCCTCTGGTGTGAAACCAAATAAAACAATATGCATAGTTATAGTTATTATATCTGCTCCCTTTGGGTTTCAGCAGCTTTTAGAAATCTGATTAGATGAAAATATCTGATAGTGTTTACCCTTACATGAATCAGGCTGTGGATTTACTGTTACTGTTGTTTATTCAGTCCTTTAAACTGGAGATATTGTCTCTTCCAGATGGTTACAGATGTTCTGAAAGTCTGCATGAAGACAAGCGACTCGTTTCTGTCTAAATGTGGCTGAAAATGAGGCAGATTTCTCTGTTGATGTCGTAGCATGAAGGCAGAAAAGACCATTAATATACGAACTCCTCAACTGTTTCCACTGTGAGAGAATTCAGATTGTATTTATTTTTTTCCTGTTATTTAAATATTTAAAGCTAAATTATGAGCTTATTAAATTAAAGACTGCCTAAAGTGAAACATGTGAGCTGTTCAGGGAGATTAAGCGGACGCCAACCTCAGGTTCTTCTGCTGAAGGTCTAAACTGAACCCAGACAGATTTAATGTTAAAATTACACAAAGACCTGAAATCTTTTTCTTGGATTTCCTTTAACTGTTCTCATTATTTCTGTACAGTCAGATGTCTAAATATGCCGTGTGAAAATTTCTATTAAACTTATGTTTGAAATATTGTGAAGTTCTCCAATTTTTCTTTAAAATCCAACCATAAAACAAACAGTTTACTACAGCATCAGTGTAAACGGAGTTCCTCATACACAACCAACTGAAGCGTGTACATGAAGAGAGTTCTGATGATTATTAAAAAGAGAGATCACATTTCTCCTGTTTTAGCTTCCCTTCATTGGCTCCCTGTTAAATCCAGAATAGAATCTAAGATCCTCCTTCTTCCATATAAAGCCCATAATAATCAGCTCCATCATACATCAGAGATCTGATTGGTCCATATGTTCCTAACAGAGCCATTCGCTCTCAGACTGCAGGTTTAGTTGTAGTTCCTAGGATTTCTAAAAGTAGAATGGGAGGCAGATCTTTTAGTTATCAGGCTCCTCTCCTGTGGAACCAGCTCCCAGCTTTAGTCCGTGAGGCAGACACTCTGTTTACTTTTAAGGCCAGGCTTAAAACTTTCCTTTTTGATAAAGCTTATAGTTAGAGTGGCTAAGGTCATCCTGAGCTATCTCTGTAGTTATGCTGCTATAGGCTTAGACTGCTGGAGGACAGACTTACCACTTTTCTTCACTCTGCTACTTTTCTCTCCTACTACTCTCCAGTTGTATTATTTGGTGTTATTTCGACTGTTAACTTTGTTTTCTCTCAGTGTTTTTCTCTCCATAGAAGATATACCTGGTCTGGTATCCTGCTTGGCTGCAATGCCCTGTTGGACGGGGGGCATCGACTGGGATGATCCTCCCAGTAACTGAACATCCACTGTGTCCTGTTATCAACTTTTTACTTTCTTTAACATAGAAAGTAGAAATTTTAATATTCACGTTTGCTGCCCTGAGATGGCTCTCATGAAAAACTTTATTGATGTTATGGAGTCTTTCAGCTTGGTTCAGTCTGTGAACGCTCCTACCCAGGATGCTCCATTTCTTAAGTCTTTTCGTCAGGGGTCCTTCGACTACTTTGATTTGATTTCTGACCTCTCTTGAGGATTTGGTGTCTGCAATGAAGCCTTCTGGCTCTTCTACTGATCCTGTGCTACTAGACTACTTAAAGAGGTTTTTCCAGTTGCAGTTGTAAATCATTAATAGTAGTTTGGCCTCTGGTGTAATACCCTGTGCCTTTAAACACGCAGTGGTGCAACTGGTTTTGAAAACACCTGGCTTCGGCTCTAATGTTTTTGTAAATTTTCGTCCCATTTCCAAGCTCCCTTTTTTTAATCTATGCCATTAGAGAAAGTTATTTTTAATCAAATCTCTTCCTATTTAGATGATCTATGTATGTTGGACCCTTTTCAGTCTGGCTTCAGGTCGTCACGTAGCACAGAGTCGGCTCACCTTTGCGTTTTTAATTATACTTTACTAGCCACTGATTCTGGCCTCCATGTTTTGCTTGTGATGCTGGATTTATCACACAGCTGACCACAATATTTTGTTGACCTGCCTGCCTGTGTAGGTATTGAAGGGACAGCCTTTAATTGGTTCCTATTTCTCAGACAGGAGCTTCAGTGTAATGCTGGATGATTGTGTTTGTCCCTCGGCAGCTCTCCCTTGTGGGGTTCCGCAAGGTTCAATTCTCGGCCCCCTGCTTTTCTGTATTTGTATCTTGCCGTTGGGTGACATTTTTAGGAAACAGTTTGTTAGCTATCATCTCCATTCTGATGATTGCCAGATATATGTCTCTTTACAACCTCACAACCTCACGATTCCAAACCACCTCTCCTTGACCGCTTTTGCGATGTAAAGAGCTGGCCCTCATCTAATTTTCTTCTCTTAAATTCTAAAAAGATGGAGGTTGTCTTTTTAATCCAAATTCCACCTCTTGCTCCCAATATGAAGTGTCCTAATTTATGGATTTAATATATTAAAATAAAATCTATTAAACCCTAAAATGTGCATTATTGATCATTTTCACATTGTATACTGTATGTATTCAGGGACTTTCAGTGCATAATTTCTACGGTCCGAGAAAGAGAGAAGCAGCTGTAGTTTTGCTACCTGGTAGCTCCTCAGATTCAGAGGGAACCAGTGATGAAGATGAAGACACTGAATGCAGAAGGTCTGTCAGAGCAGTCAGTCTTTCACTAGTAGCTCCAGTGAGGAAGAAGAAGAGGAGGAGTTAGCAAGACAGAAAAGGAAGCTGTTCAGGTAATTATTGACAGGAAGATTGTAAACAGTCTCTTAAAAGCATATTCATAAGTGTGTGTGTTTTTTCTTCTCAAGAATCGGAGGAAAACAGACTTTGAGCACCAACCTACTGCTACACCAACCATCTTTACTGAACCTGTTGAGGTCTCCGCTCCCCTACAGTACTTTTCTAGATTATTTGATCAGGAGGTCTTTGAGGACATTTTGCTCACCAAACAATTTTGTAGTCATGTCAGGTAACAGGATGCAGCATCAACACCAACAGCACTGATATCAAGGCATTCATTGGAATGAAGCTCATCATGGGTGTGGTAAAAAATGCCAGCAGTGGAAATTTACTGAGTGGCTGATGTCATGCCACTGAAGAGATTAAAATGTTTGTCAAGAATGATTTACTTTTAAGGTGACATATTCTCTGATTCCAGTAAAGATCAGTCTGCAAAAATCAGGTCTATCTATTGACTATAGCAGAACCAATGTTTCATTGGCTCCCTGTTAAATCCAGAATAGAATCTAAGATCCTCCTTCTTCCATCATACATCAGAGATCTGATTGGTCCATATGTTCCTGACAGAGCCCTTCGCTCTCAGACTGCAGGTTTACTTGTAGTTCCTAGGATCTCTAAAAGTAGAATGGGAGGTAGATCTTTTAGTCATCAGGCTCCTCTCCTGTGGAACCAGCTCCCAGCTTTAGTCCGTGAGGCAGACACTCTGTTTACTTTTAAGGCCAGGCTTAAAACTTTCCTTTTTGATAAAGCTTATAGTTAGAGTGGCTAAGGTCATCCTGAGCTATCTCTGTAGTTATGCTGCTATAGGCTTAGACTGCTGGAGGACAGACTGACCAATTTTCTTCACTCTGCTACTTCCTTTTCTCCTACTACTCTCCAGTTGTATTATTTGCTGTTATTTCGACTGTTAACTTTGTTTTCTCTCAGTGTTTTTCTCTCCATAGAAGATATACCTGGTCTGGTATCCTGCTTGGCTGCAATGCCCTGTTGGACGGGGGGCATCGACTGGGATTTTTAACTGATTGGAATGTTTGTATAATTATATTGAAATGACTTCTTGTTAAGTGCCTCGAGATGACATCTGTTGTGAATTGGCGCTATATAAATAAACTGAATTGAATTGAATTGATTTAAATGATGAAAGTGAGAACCAGCTCTCAATTGACGAGACGACGGTGCCGTTTGTAAGTATGAGGCTATATTTACCAAGCAAAGCAAGGAGATGGGGCTTTAAGACCTTTGTGTCTGACTTCATGGTTTACACTGGGAGGTCTACACTTGGTGAGCCTAGTCAAATCCCTAACAAAGAGTTCGGGCTAGGAGAAAATGTTGCTCTCCAAACATGCAGAATGATTAAAACCCCCTCAGATTGCATTGTCTGCTTTGACAATTTTTTTGACTACACCGAGATTGATCACTCATCTATAAGTGTCCGTGGGGCCCATAAGTCTGAGAACCATTAGATAGAACCGCCTGAAGGGTTGCAAACTGGAAGACCATAAAGTTCTTGTGAAACAACAAAGAGGCAGCTTTGATTTCCATGTGGACAATAATGCAGGGCTTGTTGTTGTCAAATGGGCAGACGACAAGACAGTCATGCTCTTGAGCTCCTGTGTCTCTGTTAATCCCAAGGGCCAAGTGCAACGTTTTTTCTAAAGAGGAGAAAAAACAGTCCTGCACAAAGATTGTTTCAGAGTACAACACTCACATGGGAGGAGGGGATTTGGCTGACATGGCAAAGTCACACCCCTGGTACCCTTTTTTGGTAGATAGTAGACATTGCTGTTAACACTGTAAATACGCAAGATAATAGAATGAGTCACTTCCCTGTCCTGCCAGTAACAGGCCAATGCAACATGGGCCAGAAAGGACAGACCTCAGTCATGTGGCAGAAGTGCAAAGTGAGTCTTTGCTCTGTGACTGGCCAAAATCCTTGCAACTGTTTCTTCAGCTTTCATTGCAGCTAGAATATGTATAGAAATATTCCTCCACAGTGGGGGTGGTAATAACTGTAAAAGTTTTTTTTTATTTTGCCTTATATTCAATGATGGGGGTTCAAGTAGTATATGTTCAGCATTCAAAATTTCAGTTTTATTTTTCAAATGCTCACTTTTGTCACAATCACATTTGTTGATTTAGTGCCACTACCATTATAAATATGCTAAATTGTTATTAGTTTATCCCCAAACAGGCAATGTTTCCTGGGGGATACAAACTGTAAACTGACAAACAAAGGTCCTGTTTTGAAAATAAAAATGAAACCATGTGATTTTAGCATTGATACATCAGAAAATTGTGATAAAAATAACAATTTATATGTACCTGTCCCTTTAAGAGGTCCAACTACACGGATCTCCTCTCACTCCCTGACGTCTGCAGTATGTTTGTTAAAACACTGTGAACATATAAGTTAGTACTGACCCTTAAAACAGAGCGTTGTTATTACTAATAAGTGTTTTGCTCTTCCTCATGAACTCAGCTAAGTTTGCAGATCTTTTCATCTTCCAACAATTGTTTATTTTCCCTACTTTTCCCCCCATCCTTTGTTTCTCTGTCAGAATGGAGAAGCCGGCATCAGAGACAGTCTTCCTCGCCCAGGCTGTGTCTCCGGGGAACACTGAGTAACCTTTTCCTCCTCTGCTGCATAAATGCTGCACATAACCATATTCACAAGAAATACGTGTTATTTGCGTTTTCATTTAGAGCAAAGCTGTATTAATGTCTAAACTAAACAAATTCCTCGTCACGGTGCACAAACTTGTGGAATATTGCTGATTCAGATCATGCAGTTATGGGAAACCCCGCGCTCCGTCTGTCTTGGTTGTTGTGTGAAAGACACTTCATCCTCCTTCCCTGCTGCCGGGGGTCAGAGGGCGCCCAGGGTAGCCGTGGTTACCATGTAGTGGCTCGCCACCATCAGCGTGTGAATGGTCCTCTGACTGGAAACGAGCTGCAGACCATTCACCAGCTCACTTTGATCACATTTAGTTTCTGTTGTTTGTTATATGTCAAATTCATACAGTAAACACTCAGAGGTTCAATACTGTAGCGCAGAGATCAGATTTTATAAATCTGACAGATAAACTGTTGTTTTTCACCAAGTTCATATATTCAAATTTTAAATGTTAGAACATTTGAGCTTTGATTCTGATCAGGAACTACCATGAAAGGAACTGAAACTATCAGCTGGATCGGATCCACATGAATTCATCTCTGTTCAGGGATTTAAATTCACTCTGATGATTCAGATTGTTCCGTCTCTGTGACTCACATAAACATTCGAAGTCAGTTAAGCAGTTAAACATCTGCCAACATTGACAGGTTTTAAACAGATTTTCATTAATATCACATAAAGGATCCATCTATGAAACCTTCTTTTCCGGTCGACGCTTTCTATATTTTCTGTTGTCTGTTCTCAACAAGAACAACAGTAATGGTGTCAGCTATGATACATATTTGCATAGGATTTGCATCAGCGTAAAGCTAGGAGGAGGTTTACCCTGAAGCTACTGAAATTGGACAAGATGACGATAAATTAGTCGTCTGTATCTTGTTCTGTGGGTTTCTGTGGATCCTTTTACACGGCGGCTGGAGACGGAAAACCTCAAACCTGATCGTGATCCAGGAAAACCTGCTGCTGCGTCCTTCAGATTGTAATAAAACGTTCCAATCAATGCTCTAGGTTTCACATTTTTACAATAGTTTTCATAGAAATCAGACCAAAACAGTGTTTTGTTTGCACCAACTGCAGAAAAAAAAACATTCATCCTGTTGGTTCTTGATCAAACTGAACCATCAGAGTAAATCAGGGAGAAAACTCAGAGAAAATCAGATCCTAAATCTCTCTCCTTCTGACTTTTGTGTAGAAAATGACGTTTAGAGCGGTTTTACTTTTAGAAAGAAGCTAAAATCAGAGCTAAGAAACTGGAGAATTTTGCTTTAGAGCTCCATTTAAACTGTAAGATTTACTCTTTATTAGTTGGATCTCTTTGCACAACACGTGGATCAAACAATAGAATAAAAGACCAGGATGAAGTTAGTATGCAGATTTTCCACAGCAACAGGCTCAAAATTCCCCCTGAAAGATCTGACTGTCACCGTTTGCTAATTGTTTGTTGCGACATAAGAGAAGCAGTTTATCGGCATGAACACAGAGAACTTTCCTCCAGCCCAATGCACACACACACACAACGACTCAGATCTACGCACAAACACTGTTGTGGGGGTTAACTGCTGAGATCCTGACAGTGAAAATAGTTATATAGTTTAATAGTTTATACTTGTCACTTTTTTGCACACTATATCCCACATGTAATAAATGCTAAACGCAGACATTATTCAACACTCAGCCAGCAGACATAACCTTATTAACCGTAAACGGCCTGAGAGAAAGTAAAGTGAAACGCTGAGTGGTGGATGTGCCGGTGCATGAGCCAGCTCTCTGCTGAAACCAGCTGAATGCATAATACACAAAACCATGACATGATAAAACCAATGGCTTCTTACTGCTCACTGTGCATTGCATCAGTTTATCTGCAGAAAGAAAAATACAACAAAGCATGCAGATGGATCTTATCCATCCATCCATCCATCCATCCATTTTCTTCCGCTTATCCGGGGTCGGGTCGCGGGGGCAGCAGCCTAAGCAAAGAGACCCAGACTTCCCTCTCCTCAGCCACTTGTTCCAGCTCCTCGGGAGGAACCCCAAGGCGCTCCCAGGCCAGCCGAGAAACATAGTCCCTCCAGCGTGTCCTGGGCCTTCCCCTAGGCCTCCTCCCGGTGAGACGTGCCTGAAACACCTCACCAGGGAGGCGTCCAGGAGGCATCCTGACCAGATGCCCGAGCCACCTCAACTGACTCCTCTCGATGTGGAGAAGCAGCGGCTCTACTCTGAGCCCCTCCGGATGACCGAGCTTCTCACCCAATCTCTAAGGGAGAGCCCAGACACTCTGCGGAGGAAACTCATTTCAGCCGCTTGTATCCGTGATCTCGTTCTTTCGGTCACCACCCAGAGTTCGTGACTATAGATGAGGGTAGGAACGTAGATCGACCGGTAAATCGAGAGCTTCGCCTTTTGGCTCAGCTCTCTCTTCACCACGACAGACCGGTACAGCGCCCGCATAACTGCAGATGCCCCACCAATCCGTCTATCGATCTCCCGCTCCATTTTCCCCTCATTCGTGAACAAGACCCCCAGATACTTAAACTCCTCCACTTGGGGAAGGACCCCATCCCCGACCCGGAGGAGGCACCCCACCCTTTTCCGGCTCAAGACCATGGCCTCGGATTTGGAGGTGCTGATTCTCATCCCAGCCGCTTCACACTCGGCTGCGAACAGCTCCAGCGAAAGCTGTAGATCACGCTCCGATGAAGCCAACAGGACCACATCATCTGCAAAAAGCAGAGACCCGATCCTGAGGCCACCAAAACGGATCCCCTCAACGCCTTGGCTGCGCCTAGAAATCCTGTCCATAAAAGTTAGGAACAGGATCGGTGACAAAGGGCAACCTTGGCGGAGTCCAACTCTCACTGGAAACAAGCCCGACTTACTGCCGGCAATGCGAACCAAACTCTGGCACCGGTCGTACAGGGACCTAACAGCCCGTATCAAGGGGCCCGGTACCCCATACTCCCGGAGCACCCCCCACAGGGCCCCCCGAGGGACACGGTCGAACGCCTTCTCCAAGTCCACAAAACACATGTAGACCGGTTGGGCGAACTCCCACGCACCCTCCAGGACCCTGCTGAGGGTGTAGAGCTGGTCCAGTGTTCCACGGCCAGGACGAAAACCGCATTGTTCCTCCTGGATCCGAGGTTCGACTATCCGTCGGACCCTCCTCTCCAGAACCCCTGAATAGACCTTACCAGGGAGGCTCAGAAGTGTGATCCCCCTGTAGTTGGAACACACCCTGTGGTCCCCCTTTTTAAACAGGGGGACCACCACCCCGGTCTGCCAATCCAAGGGAACTGCCCCCGATGTCCACGCAATATTGCAGAGCCGTGTTAACCAACACAGCCCCACAACATCCAGAGCCTTGAGGAACTCCGGTCGAATCTCATCCACCCCCGGAGCCTTGCCACCGAGGAGCTTTTTAAATGACCTCGGTGACCTCAGCACCAGAGATTGGAGAGCCCGACCCCAAGTCCCCAAACCCTGCTTCCAGATTGGAAGGCGTGCTGGTGGGATTGAGGAGGTCTTCGAAGTATTCCATCCACCGACCCAAAACGTCCCGCGTCGAGGTCAGCAGCACACCATCCCCACTGTAAACAGTGTTGGTGGCAGACCGCTTTCCCCCCCTGAGACGCCGGATGGTGGACCAGAATCGCTTCGAAGCCGTACGGAAGTCGTTTTCCATGGTCTCTCCAAACTCCTCCCACGCCCGAGTTTTTGCCTCAGCAACCATCCGAGCCGAAAGAAAAATACAACAAAGCATGCAGATGGATCTTATAAACGTAGAAATAATAAAAAAAATGAAAGGAACTGTGTTGGTTATGAAGAATCTCTAGCGGATTATAATCACAGGCTGACTGGTTGGTTTGAGTCAGACCTGTGAGGAACACTGATAAATCTGTTTAAACGAATCTCATCTGGTCAAACATCCACATCGACTATGTGTGTGAAAAATGATCCACTAATAATAATCCTGGAAATAAAAAACACCCACAGAAATGATAACGTCTGCATTAACAGCAGTACAAATTTAGCTCAAGTAGGAATAAAACATCCAGATATAAAAAACATATGAGTAAAGGACCAGGTACATTGCTGTGGAAAAGTATTTACACCCCTTTGTCTGTTCTTTTCTGAACATTTCAGATAAATATTAATATCAGAGAAAGTAAACCTGAGTCAAAACTCAAATGTTTATTTCATTTATTAAAGAAACAATCCAAACCAGCTGGTTCATGCAGATTTAAAAGTAATCCCCTTAATAACCCTCTCTGCTTTGCAGCATTGATTTAATCCAGCATTAACTTTCTGTTTAAGGTCATGCTACAAGTCCAGGCTTTGACTAGGCCACAGCAAAGCCTTTATGTTGTCTAGATGGGGACTTAATGGTGTTCTTAGGTAAATGGCCTGTACTTGTATAGCGCTTTATGTAGTCCAGAGGACCCCAAAGCGCTTCACTCTACATTCAGTCAGACTGTAGCCTCAGCTGCCCTGGAGCACACTGACAGAGGCTGCCGAACACTGAGCCACCAGTGGGGGTTCGAACCGGCAACCCTGGGGTTACAGGACGAGTCACGGTTGCTTTGGATCATCGTTCTGCAGCAGAACCCAACAGAACTTTAGGCTAAACTTACACATAGATGTTCACTTTCAGGATTTTCTGCAAGGGGCCAGAATTCATGGTTGAGCAGAAAGTCGTCCTGATCCGGCAGCAGCGAACCAGTCCCAGACCATCACACCACCACCACCGTGTTTCACTGTACCTCTGATTACTCCAGATGGAACAAGACGCAACACCGTCCACCTTTGACCCTTCAGTCCACAGGATTTTCTCCCAGAAGTCTCGAGGATTACCAAGATGTTTGTTTTTTGTTTCTGGTTGATGTGAGACGGACGTTGGGTTGTTTTGGGCCAGCAGAGGTTCTGACCTCTACTATGGAGGCCATTTTGCCCAGTTTCTTTTTGCAGAATCACGACCTCTGACCTCCACTGAGGCAGTTAAATCATGACCTAACAAGGAATCCAATCACAACTGCAACCAGATATTTACATAAACCGTATTAAAAGGGTATAGAGCTATTCTTTTCTGTTTCAGATCCGTCAGGATCTCCAGGAGTTTTCCTTTTCCTTCCAGGGTTAAATAACTTCCCCTCATCCGGTGATAACAGCATGAGTCGGTTAGTTTCTTCATAACAGGATCTGAGATGAAAATATGTCAATATGAATATGTCAATAAGAGGGTATTCCTCCTCAGGGAGAGTTTTATTCTCAACCAGAGGAACTTATGATGGGAAATGTCCATTTGTACAGTTTGTTAGGATGAGATCTTAAATGACAAAATCATGTTTTCTTGAATAAAAAAGGTTCAGTAAAACACAAAGTATTTTTCTACCACCATCCTGATACTTTTGACAGACACATAATCAATAAACTTGGATGAATATAGTAAATACAATCTTCAACAAAACCTCTCAGTGTTTCTACAAACTATTTCTAGACCAACAAAATAGAAAAACATTCAATCCATCAAATTGTGAAACTGGAAAGCTTTTTTCACCTTTTCCAGACTTAAAATATTTTAGTTTCATTAGAATATCGCATGTTTTTATTTATTACTCAGGTATGCAGGAAATAGAAACAAATTCCCAATAAAAGTTTTTTTTATAGAAAACCATGATCATGGCCTGTGAAGACTTTCAGCTTTCTGATTTTGTCGCACGGCGCCACCGGACCCTCCCAACAGTCTGCTGCAGTTTTGGCCCATTCCTCCTGCTTCCATCCACAAACACAATCAAGTCTAACTCTTTACAGTTAAACCTATTAATGTTTTAACCATTAAACATAAAAACAGCCTCATGGATAAACCACTGAGACATTAAGCATTTAATAAACTAACCACCTTTTGCTTATTTAGACCAAACATGAGAGCTGCAGCACGCGGGGGTTGATAACCTCATGGGTAATTTCCTCCCGGCTCCTGTGGTGTTATGCAAATGGCTGCATGGTGGTGAAAGTGTAACAGGGAGTGATTTCTGTCATTATGTGGTCTGAATTATGTGGTGAATTGTTTCATCTAGTCCATTGACTTCCTCTCATCCGGTAATAAAGGTCTGTTTGTTCCTGACTCACAGGATCTGAGTTGGGACAAAAAAAAATACACAATGTGCAACAATCTGAGCTCGTCTGTCATAAAGCAGGTGTTATGTTTTATACATATGTCAGTTTGAGGCTAATATCGCTTTATTCCTTCTCAGGGGGTGTTTTATTCACAACCAGAGGAACTTCTAATGGGAACCGAGAGTCGTTACATTTTTAGAGAACGTCCTAAATATAAAGAAAATCCCACTGAGTCCAACAGTTATCAGCCTAGATGGATCCTAATCTGAACCAAAGAGCCGACAGGCTGCAGCTCTGGAAGCTTCAGAGACTAAAACCAGCTTCTCTGGTTCTAAAACTCTCCTTTTCTTCAGGTATCGTCCCAAATAAAAGGTTTCTGACCTGAGCTTGATCACTTCCAACATGTTGGCCTGATATTAGAAACGCTCAGAGGAAGCTGGAAAGCACTTCTCTATAAACTCCTCTAGATTCAGATGTTTTCCCACAGTAATAATTAGATTGTAATATCTATGTGCTGCAAAAGATACATTTTTAGAGCAATGATTCTTTGTTGAAAGGCTGTCATTCTCCATGGACTCATTAAGTTGGAGGAAGTTTCTGCTTTCCTTTATATTTTTCAGTTACATTTTCGTTCCAGAAGTAAAAAAAAAAAAAACATCTCTTTGTGTAATTAATTTTTATCATAAGAGGAAAATGATCAAATGAAATAAGTCAATCCTTCTGAAGCTGTAAATGCCGCCAGAGATCATTTAGAGTGTGTTCCAGTGAAACCGGACCGATATCAGCGGTCCGCTTGGTTCCTACAGACGGCCTCATGGGTTAATTAATATCATGTTCAAATATGTTAAATGTTATTAGAATGTGTTGTTCTATGTAAAAGTTGTTGTTTACCAAATCTATTTCTAACCATTTGTTATCCTAACATAACCAACAACAGTATATGTGTTAAAAATCAGGGATTTGGTGAGTTTGGAGTCCAGAGACTAACCAGAGACACAAAGCTGGTGTTTCACCTTCAGTTTTATCCTCAACAATAAGAAAACTAAAGAGATGATTCGATTCAGACCTTCATTAGAGCTGATGCACGGATCAGAAATGCCCCCTGCCCCCTTCCTTCCTGTAAGACGGTCTAATGTATCCGAGCAGACGACCAGGATGACACCTTGTGAAGTTTCTGCTCCTCTGAACCTCTGAAATAGCAGAACTATTACCTGATCCCTTCATTGTCATCTGTTATTTATTAGTGTTTAAAAGCTTTTATTCGTCTTCTTACAGGCACAATATATTAGCTGCATAGACAAACCTGTGACTTATTCATTTTATGGATTCAGTGTTGCGAACCATCATGTTTTTTGTTTTTTTTCATGTTGTTTATAACAAAAAACAACTGAACGAAGCTGTTTATGATCTAATTTTCTTCCACATTGACTGAAACAGAAGGAGGTTCAAACCAGAGCGAGGAACAGAACGGTGAGAGGTCCGAGCACGGCGGCAGGAACACTGATGAGTCAGCAGAAACGTCTCAGCTGCATGACTTCAGACTGTTACCTTTCAGGGTTTCTACTGGAAACAAGAGGAAAACATGCAGATGTTCTCTGAGGAAACCTGAAGAGCCATGAAAGAGAATCATTTTGGACTGGGAGGTTTCCAGCAGCCCTGAACTGGTAAGAACCAGTCAGAACCGGGGCATACCCAACACAGACGTGCAGCCAGGACTGACTTCTGCAGCGTGACACAAGGAAACACGTCTGACAGGGAAACAGGACCAACAATGAGTGGGCTGCAGAAAGAATGGCTGCTGGCCTGGTGCTGGTAGTTCCTGGAAGGTCAGAGGAAGGACGTTTGGGGCAACATTTGTAGTAGTTATGGTGAGAAGACTTAATATAATTACTGTTCTCCTGTTTCTGTCTCCATATATGGTAGATAAAGGAAACTGAAAAGTAATTCTAGTAATATTTCAGTGAGGCTAATATGGGATCAGGTTGCAGCTGCAGAACAAGATACATTTTACATTTCAGTGGCTTCCCTCAGAGCAGAAGGACAGACGAGGGAAACACGGGATAATTCCTCCAGAGTTCAACAGAAAGGAATCAGAAAGCAGGAGGATCTGAGAAATGAAACACTTGAGATTAAAAGCAGATTGTTCAGAGATCTGTCTGCGTCTGAGGTTTGAACAAACCTCTGGGTCAGGGTGTTCAAAGTGTGACCTCAGGGGTCATTATAAGTGTGGCCCCTGACCAAAGTTCAAGACTGGAGAAAACTGGCCCTCCAGCAAATGGAGCCGATGCAGATGGAAGATTCATCTCCTAATCCCACAATGCACTGCAAACATTGGGATCTAACCCAGAAACTGTTCCTCCGATAACCAGGGGAGAGTTTCTGGTCTAGTCAAACAAATTCTCATGAGACCCTAACAGAACAAAGGGGATTGATTCTAAAACCCTCTGAGCAGGAATCAAATTCAATCTTTGCCCTTCATTTAGTGTTGTGTTCTAAATCTTTACTGTAACACTCTCCCTTGGAACATATCAACATTTCCTCGATCATCACAGACCTTCTCCAGGCTGATCCTGCCAACAACAGCAAATCTGTCAACCCAAGTTTTCAATCAGGTGGAGAAGCTAATGCAGCGACCACTACAATAAATATATATATAAATATAGTCAATAGTCTCTTAAAACACCTAAAAGTCCAAATAAGTAAACCTGCAGGTCTCTTAAGCACTTCCTGTCTGGCTGCTACCTTCTCTTGTTCACTGCTGCTGGTTCTCCATCTCTTCCTGCACCACCTCCTCTCCTGCTGTAGGGAATACCTGCTGCTCCAACACCCTAACACACCAACATCGAACAAAGGTAGTGGGAAAAGGTAGTTTTATCCTCATTTTTCATTCCAAATCTCTTTCACTGGCGAAGAACGACGGATTCACGATCCAAAATAACAGCGTGCCATTAAAACCAGATAAAACTAGTTGATTAGTTTTAGGTGTGATTATTAGAGAGAAATCCTTGTGCATCTTTAAGCTCCATAGTAAAAAATAATAATGACATTATCATACAACAGTGGTATAAATGTAAACATGCTGTAGCCTGGGTTTATGACAGAATGTAAACTAAACTTCTCCAGTCACATAAAACGGAAATAATCAGAGTTTGGTAGAATACCCAAAGATGGTCCTCCAGTAGGAGCAGCACTACTCAACACGTTGTTACCCAAGGAAGAGTGAAAGAATATTTGATAAAACGACGACGTGAGTAACTGGTCATAAAATATGACTTCATATTTTACATATTTTACAATTATGTCTCTGAACAAAAACATCAAATTTTGGTATTTCAAAGACTAAACTGAAAAACTTGATACAAATAAACATAGTTACAAAAAAACATTTTAAGCAGGAGAAAAACTATTTTCTTCAATATAAACCTCATTTAAACTAATACTTACAGTAGGGTAATATACATACAGCAGAGGTGGGTAGAGTACTAACAAATTGTGCTCAAGTAAGAGTAGCATTATTTCAACATCATTTTACTAAGTCCAGAAAAAGAAAGTTTATCTGCACACTTCAATCTGCGAAAGTGATTTATTGAAGCTTTGGGTCAGAGACTTTCTTCAGGATTGATGGAGAAATGATGGTCTCTGACGGAAAGCTGGAATAAATCCCTTTCGCAGATTGAAGTGTGCAGATAAACTTTCTTTTTCTGGACTTTTACCTTAAATCCAGCACCTTAAACCAGATGAGCGGTGTTTGTCTTGCTACTCAAGTTTAAAGTGAGACCTCTCGTTTGTTCACACACTTTGTTGTGTTCATGTTATTTCCTACCTGCTGAACCTATTGGGCCATTTGGAGGTCCAGAAGATGCAGTAAACACTCTTAAAATATCATAATTTGCCCATAATTTCATATTTCTTTTCTTTCTGATGGCTCAATTTTTAAATAATAAATCAGATGTTATGATCAGTTACTTGAGTAGCCATTTGATCAAATACTTTTTTACTCTTACTTGAGAATTTCTTTGGACGGTTACTTTTTACTTAACAAAAAAAAACAACAACGTAGGTTTGCGTCATGTTTGTTGTTTAATACGTGTTTGCTACATATTAGTGCCTTAGTTTACTGCACACACATATGCAACAAACAGATATGCAACATCTACATATGCAACAACATATACACAGATGACATCTACACAAATGGAACCTCATAAGTTACTACCCACCTCTGATATTCAGTATATGTAGAACAGGTTAAGTCTATTTGCTTGATGTCCAAAAACTTTAGAAAACTGGAAGTTTGAGTTTAATACAAACTGTGTATGTTTGTCTCCCTGGTTCGTTTTTGGTTAAAATATGTTTGTTCTTCATTCAGTGAAGTTCCTCACATAGGATAGAGGATCCAGACAGTTTACTCAAGTAATAGTAGCGATACTTCATAGTAATCTTACTCAAGTAAAAGTAAGTTGTAGGAAAGCTACTCCTAAAAGTACATTTTGTATAAAAAGTTACTAAAGTACATGTAACTAGTTCCTACCGACCTCTGAAAATAAATTATACAGCAACCCTATTTATCACATTAATAAATACATAGAAATCAAACTGATGATTCTCAATGTTTCTTTCAGGTTTTTGTGGTTTTGTTTTTCCTATTTCTAGATTTTTATGTCTGACTTAATTTTTGGGTCTAAACGTTTCTACATACCGTTTCCCATGCTCTCTCAGTTTGGGTAAAAATGTATGAAACACAGAAGAAATAAAAGCAAATCTGCTGAGATATATTTAGATATCTAATGGTATTTTAGATGCATTATTGTGTTTTGAATTTGGTCCCTCATGAGATCCTGGTCACGGCCGGGAAGCTGAGGACGAATGACGCCTTTAGTTCTCTAGTTCAGCTTCACGTTGATGAGGTTCATCGTTTGACACCAGGAGGAGGAGTGAGGTTGGTCATTCTGATCAGCATATAGGCAGAGGTGGGAGGGTACCCCAAGATTGTACTCAAGTAAAAGTAGCACTACTTCAACATATTTTTACCTGAGTAAAAGTAAAAATAAGCCGTCTAAAAAATGACTCGAGTAAGAGTAAAAAGATATTTGACAAAAAAGGCTACTTGAGTACTGATAACAACTAATTTAAGATTTTTAAAATTATGTCATCAAACAGACAAAATTATACAGTTAAGGGCAAATTTGGGTATTTTAAAGACTACAATTATACAAATAAATAACATAATTACAAATAACACATTTTAAGCTGAAGAAAAACATTTCTAAGTAATTCTTTCATTATATTACCAATACGTTCAGTATGAAATGAATATTCACTTGACCTAACGATGCAAAATCAACAACATTCATAAAATGACATTAGAAAACCAAAGCTTGTGTAGAAACAGTTGCTCTCCTTTCATAAACTGTAGGTGTGTCTGTGTCTGGTGTGTTTTTGGTTGAAATATGTTTGTTCGTCAGTCAGTGATTTTACTCACAGTGGGTAGAGCATCCAGACATTTGACTCCAGTTATAGTAGCGATACTTCAGAATAAGAATACTCAAGTAAAAGTATAAAAACTAGTCTTCAAAGTAGATTTTGTTCCCAAAAAAGTTACTCAAGCAAATGTAACTGAGTAAATGTAACTAGTTACATCCCACCTCTGCATATGTGGGATTTTATGGTAGGAAATTGGCTGCCCTGTATCATAAATATCGGCATCAACAACAGAGAACCTGCATCGCTCCACCTCTGACATGGTTGTTGTTTCTCCTCTCAGGCTGGTCCTGCTGAACCACATCCTTTTTTACTAAGAAATCATTTTAATCCTGAAGCACAGACATATTTTAGATGGGATGATAATGAAATATACGGAGTGGAATTATTCTATCTGATCGGCTTTTCGTAATTAAAAACATTAACTGACTTGAGATATGAGAACAGCTTAAAACGTACGATTTATTTGGTTTTGAATGTTCAAATTCGTCTACAGCACAATTGAAAACAAGCTGAGTAACAAGAAATGTCATAATGACAAAAATAGTAACATGAGGAAGTAGTATGATTCATTTATGGAGGCTCTGATGCAACATGAGCTACTGTTTTTACTTATGATCTATAAAGTGAATGAAATTATGATAAAACATCAATGACAATGCGTCACTCCTAAACGTGCACATGAATATTCAGCTTCTTAAATAAGGAAACTCAAATGAGTTTCAATGAGTAAAAAAACAGGAATATTTAAGGCATGTAGAGGAAACTGAGATTAGATCACATAAAAAGGAAACTGGTCTCCACCAAAGAGGTCTTGAAGCTGCAGCTTAAAAACAAAAAGAAAAAAAAGAAAGCATTTTGTTCTCCGGTTGACCATCATGTGAGCAGTGACTCATCCTCCCCACCCCCACCTGCAGCAGCCATCTTACTTCAAACCTCAAGGAGGACATCTTAGGTGAAAACAGGAAGGAAAAAACTTTGGTGGAAGAATGAAGCTGAACTCTGAAGAAACACACAGCAGAGATGATGACGGTAAACATGTTTACACACGTTTCACTGCTAAACTGTTTTACTATTGCAATATGCAGAACAAAACTGTTCTGGCTCCTAAAGAACCAAAGAACATTTGTTTGTTTTATAACAAACAAATGCAATTACTTGTTTCTGCAATTACTAGTTTCATATAAATATAAAATGAGCTATAGAATAAAGTGAGACATAAAACTGCTATCACAATACTGCAGTAAACGATGCTTGGAATCCAGATGCATAAAAGAGTTCAAAAGAGTAAAGATAAAATATGAAGAGATGCAGAGGAGGTTCTTCTTTACCCATAATGCTTTTCACTAATATTTCTTGTTCATTCACACTAGAGCTGCAGGATTTCTGCTCAAACATCCGATTAAACACAGAAACACGTGATTTATCAAAATGATTTTCTTTTGCTCCTCATTTTCTTTTTCCTTCTTTTTTTGTCTTCCTAAAACCTCAAATTTAGCAGCAAACTCTGAAGAAGATAAATTCATCGACTTTAAATCATCAGAGCCTCATTAAATGAAAGGTCACAGAAACACCGACCCTGGTTTCTCACGTTTCCACGTCACGCTGCTGCTGCTACACTTATTTTATTTTCCAGATGTTTCTATGAAAATATTTACACAGTTTGTGTTCAAGCTGCTTTTATTTTACTTTTTTTTAGCTGTTTATATGTCTCACATTATTTCAAGATTTCATATTATATTTCCTTTCATATATTACTTTTTCTGCAGCTTTTTGATTTTGTTTCTGAACACATTTTAGGAATGTCATTTTTTGCCAATAGTTTGATGTATTTATCTCTGTTTACCATTATTTTTAATCCACAATTCATGACAAAAAACAGCTTTAATTGTTTTGTAGTTATAGTTGATTAATTCTTTTATTTTTTGTATTAGTGTTCTAACATTATATGAACACTTCAGATGTTTTAGCAACTTAATTTTCCCTTGAAACAAAACAATGTTTCCGGCAGTGAGAGAGAAACACGTCTTGATGTTGTTTTAAAAATGATTCGATAGTAGGAAGGATAGTTAAACTCTGCTTATTGTCTTCATAACTCTACATAACTACATAATGTGGCTCATTAATTATCTGAACCTCCATATAAAGGTCATCTGACACTGAATCTGCAATAAGGATAAATAAAAAAATCACAAGAAGATTCATGAGGCCAAAATCTCCTATAATAACTCTGTAGTACTGATGGGAAAAACCTGTTATTGCTTCAAACACGTGTATGTACATACGTGTGTGTGTGCGACACATTTACTGGCATGGTTCTGGAGCCGACAGAATATTCTGGGTTCTGGTGGGCGGCTGCTCTGGTAGCAACACATCAAGTAGAGGTGGAACATATAGACTTAGAGGTTTATCACGACATTTTCATTTATTTAACCAGGAAGTCCCTTAAATAAAATCTCTTTTTTCAGGGAGATCTGGCCAAGAGGCTCCCGGGTGTCCAGTAAACATAATGATTAAAAGGTAAAAACAACTAAAAGATCATAAAATTCACTTAAATACAAACCCTCCTCCACACAATTTACAAAAATACAGATTTACATTCTTCAGTTAAACCGTTTTTGCAATGGCCGACAGAGAGCGAGTTTTGATGGAGCTAGAAAGCTTTTTACTAGAAGTGCAGCTCATAGAATCCTCTAAAAACTCATGGAAACAAACAAACACAGCTTCTGTTTTGTTGTTATCTACATCTCCTGGTGTTCAACATCACCAAAACACCAGGAGCCTCATTTATAAAACAGTGCGCGTCCTACACCTGCTTCCGTTTATAAATCAGAATCAACTCTAAAGTTGGCGCACCTGGGGGAACGCCTTTCCCCGCCCATATGATGCCTATAAAAGGTCAGGTGGACGCCTCTGATAAATATTCATAATTTGATTTCCATGATGGCTCAAGAGAGGAGAAAAGCAAAAAAGCGTAACTTCACTGAGTGCGAGGTGGAGGTATTCTATTGGTCGACAGCGTCGACAGATCCTAAAAGATATTATTTGGTGGGCACAGCCGGGGCATCACAAATGCCAGAAAGGCAGAAGAGTGGCAACGGGTGGCGGAGGCTGTCAACGCCGTTTCATCGGAGCAACGGACTGTGCCCGAAAAAAAAAAAAAAAAGTGGTCCGACATCAAAGTGGACGCCAAAAAGCGGCTCGCTCTCCACAGGAGAAGTGCAACTGCCCCAGGAGGAGGAAGGGGGGATGCCCCAGCTCACCCCCATGGAAGAGAAGCTGGCAGGCATCATAGGAGAGTCCCTCCTGAGTGGTGTGGTGATGGAGGCGGAGGGGGACACGGACACGCCGGTGTCCTTACCTGAACCACACACGCCAGAGGCTCCGGATGATGCAGGTGATTCATTTAGACATTTAGAATGAACGTGTAGACACAATTGATGTGACTCCATTTTATTCACTGTGAAATATGATGTCTTTTTACACTTCCTGGATGTTCCAGCTGAGGTTGGGAAGGCCAGTGACACAGCTCCCCGTAGCCGTGTCCTGACGGAAGAGGTCCTGCAGGTGCAGAGGGACACGATTAGTGGCATCCATGAGGTCGCGAGAGAGCTGAGGGAGATAAAGTCTGCTCTCGTAGATGTCTTAGTCACTGAAAACCCTTGCTAATTAAAATATTTCATTGTGCTGTACCTCATTTCCCTTTTTTATCATAAGCGTCGCATCACTTCAAGACGCTGGTGTAGAGCATCATCCTGTGGCTCTAACGAGGGACGCTGGGGCTCGATCTCCGGGACAATAGAGGCACGTTCTGGGTCAATGCCATGTCCTCCAGCAGTGCCAGATGAGCCATTGTGCGTTTTTTCGCATTGGCACGTGTACTTTTTATATTCAACCATCACTAAATTGCCCGAACAGCTACAGCTACATAATATTCTGATTATAAACTAATTGACTAGCAGTTTTCACAAATGCCGTCACCTTAATTGTAATTATGACTAATTCATGACTGTATTTGTACGGGACCCTTTGGCAGGATGCTGTCTGCTCTATATTTCAGCCGTTTGATTGAGTTAATAATCACATGCAAGTTTCTAAAATAACCAAAACATATTTTAGTGGTTGAGGTTCCTATTGAAAATAAATACATCTCGGTTTATTTAGTAAATCCTGATAGTTTTTGTTTTGTATGTGTGTGTGAGCCACATGCACTCCCAGCGCCCGATATCAAACATGCCTCTTTATTCATTTTTGCAAACTACTTTAATATGTAACAGTTTATGTGAACGGTAATGTGTGATTTTGCCCCAATATCTCCCATTTCTCCTCATTTCTTTGGTTTCATTCTTCTGCCGTTGGTGTCACAGTTTCCCGTTCCTCCACATTTCCAGCGTACGCCAGGGTCAGAGTTGCCGTAGGTTTAGTGAACTTTCCCGGCAAGTTTGTTTTTTATAAATACCAAAAGTTGACTATAATTGGCTTACGCCAGTTTTTGTACGTAGGATGGCTTTATAAATGAGGCCCCAGGTTAAATAAACTGGCCTTGCAATATGAAGCATCTAGTGGCCAAAAGCGGCATTGACTACTGATTACATCGACTATAGAGCAGCGTTCTGGTGAAAGGATCTGGGGCTGATGGGGCTGACCAATCACAGACCAATCCCTAAGCCTCCAAAGCATTCTACACTACGATCAGTCATTCATGATGCAGCTAACATCTCTGCAGACCCCACACATCCTGGACACAAACTGTTCAGACTTTGGCCTTCAGGTGGCGCTGCAGAGACCGTTCCCTCCAGGCTGTCTCTTTCTCTTTCTCTTTGATGACAGCCTGAGTGGTCAGCTACTATAATGTTAAACTAAAAAAGCATATCTGCTCTGTAACAACCTGCCTTTGTGCAAACATGTACATGTGTTTGTACAGTAACAACTTCACTGTACATACACATACATGTAGTTAATTTATATATTGATATTTACAGTTGATTTATAGTTGCTTTTATGGAACCGACAGAAGAAAAATAGTAAAAATAAAAATCTAAAAACAGTAGGCTATGTTTAGTTTTAAGGTTAGGAAGCGCTAAGCCTGGGAATCTTTAGGAACGTGTAAATCTGTTTGATATGATTCAGAACTGCGATATGATCTTAGATGTTTTACTTCATCTGTAGCTAAAACTAATGCACCGTTTCAGATGGACAGACATGACTGTCCATTGCTGCTCTAATTGGGACACAACCTGCTGACTTCTGCACATCAGAAAATGATCTGTCATGGTGCCAGAGGACTGTTTCACCTGGCTGACATCCCATCACTTAGTTTTGGTGTCGCTGTGGTGGGCGAGGATCAGAGTTTCAGTGGAACATCTGGAATAACAGCCGTGTATGCTGGATGGTGTCGAACTGTACATCACAGCCATCTAAATACTTTCTGCTCCTCGTCTGGCATTAAAGGGTTTTTCAGACATTTGGAAGTGAAGCTGTGTGAAGATATTATCCATAACATTCCTTTACATGGAGGAGAAACATGTGATAAGCTAATAATTAGACATCATCTGGTGAATTTTTGAAATTTAAAACAACTCAAAATGAAATAGTTTGCATCATGTTGATCTGCAGCTGTTCAGCAGCATCAAACATGGCTTCCTTTGCTCTCCATTTGTTTTATAATAATTTTGGCTTCAACCACTCAGGTCATTTATTATCCAATAAGCTCCCAGTTACATGATCTCTCTCTGCTGCAGGTATGGAAACTATTTTACTGATCCTCACTTAGCAGAACCTCACTTCATCCAAACTAACCGGTTACAGTCCTGCTGTTTGGTCAGATCTAGTGGTATTCAAGCTAAATTTCATCAATCAGTTCAAAACCACACGTGAAACATGGATTTATTTGCCTCTGATCTCAGATTACATCTGAACTGATCACAGAATAAAGAAGCGAGTGTTTAGGAGAAGTCGGCAGGAATCCTCTGGAGCTGCTTTCAGAGTCTTTAATCCTCAGAGTTTAACTGATGATCCTGATGGATCTGCAACGTTTACACAGTGGAGGAGAACATCAGGCCTTTTACAACTATTACTGGACATTATATTATTTATATTAACTTCATTTATATTAACTTCTAAGTCTTTATGCACTACCCTTAGTTAACATTGATTACAGTGTACTATGGGTGTTCTCAATTTATACAAAAAATTAGGCTGTGTATTTCAAGTTTCCTTTTTATAAATTATTTTTATATACTTAAGAATAGTATAGTGAAGTATACAGTGGGGCAGAAAAGTATTTAGCAGCCACCGATTGGTTAAGTTTTACCCACTTAAAAAGATGAGAGAGGTCTGTAATTTTCATCATAGGAACATTTCAACTGGGAGAGACAAAATGTAAAGAAAATATCCAGAAAATCACGCTGCATGATTTTTAAATAATTGCTTTTTACGTAGCCACTCCTTCGTTGCCTAGGCGACGTGTTTGGGATCATTGTCATGCTGGAAGATCCAGCCTCGTTTCATCTTCAATGCTCTCACTGATGGAAGGAGGTTTTTGCCCCAAATCTCATCATACATGGTCCCATTCATCCTTTCCTTAATATGGATCAGTCGTCCTGTCCCCTTTGCAGAAAAGCAGCCCCACAGCATAATGCTTCCACCCCCCTGCTTCACAGTGGGTATGGTGTTCTTGGGATGTAACTCAGCATTCTTCCCCCTCCAAACACGATGAGTTATACCAAAGAGTTCTATTTAGGTCTCATCTGATCACATGACCTTCTCCCAATCCTCCTCTGGATCATCCAGATGGTACCTGGCAAACTTTAGGACAGGTGCTGGCTTAAGCAGGGGGACCTTTGGAGAGCAGCATGATTTTAATCAATGATGACGTAGTGTGTTACTATAGTAACCTTTGTTACTGTGGTCCCAGCTCTCTTTAGGTCATTGACCAGTTCCCCCCGTGTAGTTCTGGGATGTTTCCTCACCGTTCTCTAGATCATGTGTTCCCCACCAGGTGAGATTTTGCATGGAGCCCCAGGTAGAGGGAGATAATCAGAGATCTTGTATTCATTCAAGTTTCTAATAATTGCTCCAACAGTTGATCTCTTCTCACCAAGCTGCTTGCCTATTGCCCCAGTCTTGTGCAGGTCTACAATCTTGTCCCTGGTGTCCTTGGACAGCTCTCTGTCCTTGGCCAAGGTGGAGGTTGGAGTCTGACTATTTGAAAGTGGACAGGTGTCTTTATACAGATAACGAGTTCAAACAGGAGCCATTAATACAGGTAACTAGTGGAGGACAGAAGAGCTTCTTAAAGAAGAAGTTACAGGTCTGTGAGGGACAGAAGTCTTACATACTTATTTTTTGCAATATTATAAAAATATATTTTTTAAGTGATACAATGTGATTTCCAGGATTTTTTTACATTCTGTCTCTCACAGTTGAAGTGTATCTATGATAAAAAGTACAGACCTCTCATCTTTTTAAGTGGGACAACTTGCACAATTGGTGGCAGCCAAATACCTGTTTGCCCCACTGTACTTAGTGGCTACTGAAAAAGAGAAAGAAAAGTTTAAGACGCATAAACGTAATACGTAATACTAGATGTATAAACTTGTACTTTAACACTGAAACTTATTCTTGTACTTTGGTATATTTTTTACTTTTTCCTCTCCATTCCCATTTTTGACAAAAAAATGACTTAATCTTAAAGAAACTTGAAGAAATTGAACATTTGATAGTGTGTTTTGTTCTAGCGCTATGCGCTGGAAATGGTTGTGAGTAATCCAGGTATACTTGTGTGTGCATGTCACTTTTTTGTTTTTGTTTTTTAATTTTTACAGTGTTCAAATAAACCAATAAACCAAACCAAATATTGTGTTTACATTTCTACCTGCAAATCTGCTCCTTTTTCTTTCGTTTTATTCAGATTAGAGGAGCTCAATTGTTTCTGAAAGGAACATTTTATTAATTTGAATTAATACTTGTAATTATTATAAATACTATGCATGTTGTACTTGTGCTTTTGTAAATACATTCCAGTGTAGTCTACATACAGTACAGGTTAAATCTAAGACTACTTTAAGAAGTATATTTCAATATATACATAGTGTTTTACAAGGAATATGCTAAACAAACATACTAGTATAATTGGAGTATTATAACTATTAAACTATTAGAATAGCAAAAAAATATATTTTCAGTTTTAGTACATATTAAAATTGTACTTAAATTATAGTTAAACTAAAATGTGGACTAGAAGTATAAACCTAGTAGTCTATAGATGAGTGTACTAGTTGCATATTTGTATACTTTTGTAAACCTAAAATGATCATATTTATAAACTTAAACATTTTCCAATTCAGTCCAAAGAATTATTACATTTGTATACTGTCTAGTACACTACAAGTACATGGTCTGTAGTATACTTGCTATACTTATACTCAAGTATACTTAAGATAAACTTCAAGTGTGCTGCTGTTTTTAAGGGGGAGAATCGAACTAAGGTTTTAGGTATTTTTAAAAGGTTTTGTTTTCTTAATAAAATAATTAAAGAAACACATTAAACTATAATCTGCTCTTCTTTATTGATTTTAAATGAATATTGGGACCAAATTATTAAAGAAAAAGTTAAAAAACTGATAGCAGCTCCAAGAAGTGATTAAACAATGACGCCCTCTGGTGGCCAAACTGGTCTTCACGCGTTTAAAGAAGAAGAAGTTTATCTAGGAATGTATTTATTTATTTATTCATTTATTTACATGAAGTTTTATCTGGAACAGTAGAATCAGTAGCCTACATCAGGGCAGGTGGACAAAAAGTAAGAGAAGTAAAAAATCCCGACATGCAAACAAAAAAGAGAAGAACTACAAATGAACAAGCCAGATATGCAACATTTAAAGACTATTAAAACTTTTTTTTTCCCAAAAAAGAATGCATTTTGAAATAAATAATAACAAAAAGTCCATCACAATTGTTTCCTTTTATAGAAGTTTTAAACAAACCAGACCCAATATTTTCCCAGAGCTGCGTAAAACCTTTAAACAGTTGATCTACAGTCAAACTTCTCAGGTCCTTCAAGAAACTTTGAGTGATTTCAACCATTTCTGGGTGTTGGTCCCAGAAAGAGCAATCTGCATTTATATCCTTGGGTTTCTGCACAAAGCTGTTAACATGATAACATCTGTGTAGAAGTTTTAGTAACACCTCTTCAACTTTGTTAGGAACAGGATATTTGAGGTAGGAACCAAACTTTCTTCCAGCAGATACTCCTTAGAAACAGCCCTGGGTATAGATAATATATCTTTGTGAAAACGAGAAAAAAGGAGTGTGTTTTATGATGAGGATGCAGGGAAAAGCTGATTCTTCAAACTTCCAAATCGACTGAGTTTAATCAATTGGCACATGGAGGCGGTGGCTGATCTATTCGTCTGCGTATTATTATTATTATTATTATTATTATTATTATTATTATTATTATTTGGGAAATAAATAACATAGATGTGATTTTGAACCCAGTTTTCATAAAACATGGATTTATTTTATGGCTGATGTCTCTGATCTTCCAAAGGAAGAGGTTTAGCAGAGAAAAGGTGGGCTTGTATATATTCAAGACATCCCCAGAAGAATCTGCTCATGAAATTCTGCTGGTTTAACAGGAAGTTTATGGATATCAATTAAGATCTACAACCAAATTTAAGTCAGCAAAAAAAGTGAAAAATGTAGTGGGAAAAAAACTCCAAATAGAAGTGAGAGTTTAAGGAAAATGTATTTCAAATTTATGATTTAAAGAAGTAAAATCTAAAAGCTCAGCGCCTCCATCAGAACACTTTTTCTTATGTAATGAATATGATTTTTCCAAATAAAGTTAAAGAGTCAATAGTCTGACTGGTTTTGTATGTAAATGTGAAGACAGAGCAGACCCAGAGAATACGTCATCCTCAGTGAAAAGGTCATGACCCTTTACAGATGGATATCTTTGATTCGGTTTCCTTTGAATTTCTCTGGATGATCGGACGAAAGTTCAGGGAACATCTTGCTCTTTTTTTTTGGTTTTTGGACAAAGTATCTCATAAATGTGGAACTTTTTTGTTTATCGAGATATTACAGATACAAAGTACTTCACAGTTTTCAACATGCCACCAGTTCATGTTCAGAAATATTTTACAATAATCCTCATGTTTCTGAAAAATCATCAATTAAATTAATGCAAGTAAAGTAGTTTCCCCAGGGCATATATATATATATATATATATATATATATATATATATATATATATATATATATATATATATATATATATATATGACTACATATCTGCTATAAACAGAGATATGGTATAATGGGAAATCCTTTAGGTATTCCTCCTTTTAAATCAAATCTGGGGATTGTTTCATCTTTCATTTGAATTGAATTGTCGTTATTGGCATAAAGAACTGTAGTAGATTTAAGGATCCAATTTACTAAAGAATAGATTTCTTTAGTAAATTGGATCCTATTACCCTATTTGTTAGAGTGAAAAATGATGTTCAGTTGTATTAAAGGCCTTTAAAGCATCCAGGATGAGAGACTAATTCAGAGTAGTCGAGTAAATCAAAGACAAGGCAGATATGATCAGAGATGTGTCTATTTACCATGAAGCCTCACTGCGTCTCATCAATTATTGTGTTCATAATATTCTCATGGCAGCCCCAACATCAGTTTAGTTTTGATAAAAGGTTAAACAATGACGCCATCTGGTGGCCGAACTGCTCTGGAACATCCACCATTTTTCAATATCCAGTTTCCTTTCTCATTTTTTTCCATACTTATTTAGACCTGAATAATGACAACAGAAAATCGAGCCCAGACTTTTCTAGTCTGTGCATGGGAACCCTGCTGGTATGAAATTATGTTTTCCAGACCAACCTCTGGAAACAGAAGCAGCTTCTTAACAAGGCTCCATGCATCCTGGAAGATTTCCTCAGCAAGCTTTTAAAGACACCCTGACGTCCACCGAGGAGTTCTCAGGATTTATACGATTTATTTGGAATAGTAAATAAGCAAAACAACAACAAAAACAACAACAACAACAACAACAACAACAACAATAATAATAATAATAATAATAATAATAATAATAATAATAATAATAATAATAATAATAATGAAGATTTCACTTGGTGGTGATTATGTTAAACGCAACATCTTTCAGTGAAGACATGAATGGTCCTTTATTTGTTTTGCAGTCCAGTTATGCAACCTCTGCAGGTCGGTGTAAACAGCGCCCTCTGGTGCATCAAAAGAAAATTTCCCCAATGATGTGTTCAGAAAGCTGACAGTAAAGAGGAAGAGGAAGAAAGTGCAGCTTCATGGTTTTGCAAGAAAAGGAAACTTCCCGCTTCCTAAAAAGAATCAAGCAGATCTCAGCAAAACAAACAAACAGCGACATAAAGCTTCATAATCATCTACGTCTGCAAAATTATAAATTCAAAAAAAGTTGAAAAGGATTCAACAAAACAAGCAAACAGCACAAGAAGCAGAATCTTTAAAGAACAGAGCAGATCAAACTCTCCAGGTTCCAGTGAACCTGTCAGACAACATGCAGATATAAACACGCCCAACCGGGTCACAAGTCACAGAGGAAAATATGTGCAAATATAAACACAGAAGGAAGCACAGCTGACGAAGGGAGGTAAACAAATCCTATTTTCATAGCATTTCTATTCTGAAATTCTTTCACTGTCATGTGGGTTTAAGCACAAGCTAGACGAGTGGAGGACAAACTATAAATTCACTCAGTAAATGTAAAAAACAAGCTGCAAAGTCCAAGTCAGAGTCTCTGCAGCAAACAAGGAACTAAAACCAGAAACATAAACAACTTTCAACCACAGACTGAAACAAACTTCTGCAGCTCAAACATTCAAGTCTGGTCATAAAACTTCTAATCATCGGGAATTCTCGTCATGTCATCAGAAAATTCAAACTGGGGTTTTGTTTGCAGACATGCATGCAAAGTCAACAACTTCAACCCTGTGACCTTTGGTTCTGCTGCAGGGCGGATCGTCTGACAGCTGTAGCCATGACAAACTGCAACAACTGGAGAACTGAGTCCAGTTTTGGACTCAACACAGATCACACATACATCACAGAAAGTTAAACACAACAGCTGCATGCAGATGTCCTTACCTGCAGGGAGATCCGTTCTATTGTGAGGGAAACAAACACTCTACTGTGCAATAAGTTGTTTACTGAAGGAACATTCAGGGTGGAGCTAACAAGTTTCCTTTGCCCTGTAAACAGAAACTTAACTAAACACTCAAACAGCCAATGGGAGGGCAGAAAGCTGATCCATTTTTCCAGATGTAATAGGAGAGTCCTGCTCTCATTTGAACCGGAGCATTTATACTGTTATGGCACATCACTGTTGTTTACATAGCTTGTATTTTTGACTTCTTGTAAATCGTTTGTCGTTTTTCTGCACTACAGTATAATATTCTCATTTCTGTTTTTTATATTTTTATCTTTGTGTGAATCTGTCACTTTGCTGCTCTTCTTGTCAGGCTCTGGCTGCATGTGTGTGTGCATGGAAGAATCCTTTTCCTTCCTGAACAGGTTTGACAGGTGGGCGTGTCCAGGCCTTGGCAATCCTGTGGAGGATTTCCTCATCGGGCTGAGAGGTTTAGAACAAGCTGCAGCACTTCCCCTCTTTGCTTGATGGTCCAACATCATTGGTAAAGTCTAGCCAGAGATCCTACGTGTCTAATCCAAGTTCTCTTTGAGTAGCTCTGTAAACTAGTGGTGCTCTGCTGTCCCTCACCTCACATCCTTGTCTTCTCCGGGTGATGGCACATTCCGGCTTCAAACTCTGTCATAAAACCCCTCCATGAAGAAGTGCCCTTGCCTGCAATTCTGAACATCCCTTGTCTTGGTTGGAACTAACCGCTGTCTCCCCGTTGCAGATGAATGTTGCTGATTCTCCTGGTTTTCCCCAGCCCATAACTAACTTCCATCCATTACAAAATTAATGTATTAACCTTACTCTGAGTCAGCTTGTTGTTTCTGCATGTGGGACGGAAAACTCCAGCCTGCCATGACAGTTATGTTGGAAAATAAAGGAAATTTATCTTTTTTTTATTCTATTCTTGAACCTAACTTGGCAAATTAACTATTTGTATAACATAAAGTGAAATATACCAAACCTGTGCATTTGATCCTTCCAGTAATTCATACAAGATATGAGTCTGAGAGCATGCAATTTGCTTAAAAGCATAATGCAGGAAGTGCTGAGTCAAGTCTTTCCAGTAGAGAGGATGGATCATGCATATTAATGATATATTCCATCGCAGAGAGGAAATCAGGTCTGCACAGGTTTTTATTTCTAGCAGCAAAAGGAAGACTTTCTTTCCCAAAAAATTTAAAAACAGCATTTCTGTTTAAAGATTGTTTTTATCAACATGGACAACACGGGATGATTTGCCCAGTACCAGATCTTTGGGTATTTACAGCTGGTGAAATAATTATTGCACATGTCAATGATTTTCATAGTTAAAAAAAATTTTTATGGAGTAATTTGCATTCACTTTTCATCACACAAGTAATCCTCAGGTATAACCCCAAAGCAAATTAGTCCACCAAAAAATTCAAATTGAATTCAAAATTCAAAAAAAACTTTATTGATCCCAGAGGGAAATTAAGTGTTGGTATAGCTCATATAATTAATTCTTTAAGGAGTTGTTGTAGATGATGATGGCTGTGGGCAGGAAGGATTTCCTGTAGCGGTCTGTATTGCAGCGAAACTGAAGAAGCCTCCGACTGAAGACGCTCTGTTGTTGTATGACTGTCTCATGAAGAGGATGTTCAGGGTTGACCATAATAGTTTTAATTTTATGAAGAATCCTTCTTTGCATCATCATCTCCAGATGTTCCACTGTCGTCCCAAGAACAGAACCAGAACCTTCTTTATCAGGTTGTTGAGCCTTTTTAAGTCCCTGGCTCTGATGCTGCTACCCCAACAGATGACGGCTGAAGAGATTACACTCTCCACAACCGACTTGTAGAAGATCTGCAGCATCTTGCTGCAAACCTTGAAGGACCTAAGCTTCCTCCAGAAGTACAGTCTGCTCTGTCCCTTCTTGTAGACGGCTTCACTGTTCAGTCTCCAGTCCAGTCTGTTGTCAAGGTGAACTCCGAGGTATTTATACTCCTCAACCACCTCCACTTCTTCTCCCATGATGGAAACAGTGTTTGACTTATCCCTGTTTCTTCTGAAATCTACAATCATCTCCTTTGTTTTGTTCACATTCAAGGTGAGACGATTGTTTCCACACCATGTTACAAAGCGGTCCACCTGCTCTCTGTATTCAGCTTCTTGTCCATCTCTGATACATCTGAGTATTTCTGCAGATGACAGGTCTCTGATTTGTACTGGAAGTCTGAGGTGTACAGAGTGAAAAGGAATGGTGAGAGTACGGTCCCCTGTGGTGCTCCTGTGCTGCTGACCACCTGGTTTGACACACAATTCTTTAGTCTCACAAACTGTGGTCTGTTGGTCAGGTAGTCATTGATCCAGGCGATTGTTGAGGCTCCACCTGTGTCTTCAGGAGTTTCTGACAAAGCAAATCAGGATGAATTTTGTTAAATGCACTGGAGAACTCAAAGAACATGATCCTCACAGTGCTGCCTGCTTTGTCCAGATGACAGTGGGTTGGTTGAAGCAGGTGGATGATGGCATCTTCAACTCCCAACTCCACAGCGATAAACAAACTGCAGTGGGTCCTGATACGTTCTTGTTTGCTTACTCAGGGGGACCAACAGGAGTCTCTCCTGGGCCTTCATGATGTGGGATGTCAGGGCAACAGGTCTATAGTCATTGATGACTGATGGGTGAGTTCTCTTTGGTACTAGAACAAGGCAGGATGTCTTTCACAACACAGGAACCTTCTCCTGAGTTAGGCTAAGGTTGAAGAGGTGCTGCAGAATCCCACAGAGCTGCTCTGCACAGGCCTTCAGGACTCTGGGGCTGACACCATCTGGACCTGCAGCCTTGTTCCGGTTCAGTTTCTCCAGCTGCCTCTTCACCTGACTTTTGGAGACAGACAAGTGGGAGGGGGAGGCAAAGGGGGTAGCAGCATTTCCTGACTTGGTTGAAGTCAAACTTGTGGAATCACAAGAGTCCACGCCTGAGATGAAGGATAAAACATCCGAGCTGTAACAGGAAAGCTGTTGATCAGAGGAGAGTGGGATGTCTGTTTGGCTGGGAACAGGAGAGGAGGATGCTGAGCTAGTTCCTTAACTGAACCTGTTGAAGAATGTGTAAAGTTCATTCGCTCTGTACATACTTCCATCTATTCAATCCTTCCTGTCCTTAAAGCCTGTGATATTTCTCATTCCTGACCAGACCTCTCTGATATTGTTCCTCTGTAGTTTGTTCTCCAGCTTCTTCCTGTATGCCTCCTTGCTGTCTCTGATCTTGACCTTAAGTTGCTTCTGTATACTCCTCAGTAATTCCCTGTCTCCCTCCCTGAAGGCTCTTTTTTTCTTGTTTAGCAGTTCCTTCAGGTCACTGGTGAGCCAGGGTTTGTTATTAGGGAAGCATCTCACTGTTCTGGTGGGGATGATGTTGTCCACACAGAATTTTATATAGTCAGTCACACACTCAGTCATGGCATTGATGTCCTCTCCATGTGCTTGGCAAAGAGTCATCCAGTCTGTGGTTGCAAAACAACCCTGCAGGGCTTCTTCAGCTTCCTGTGACCATTTTCTCACAGTTTTCTTTGTCACAGGTTGCCTCTAAACAAATGGTTTATATTCTGAACAGAGAAAAACAAGGTTTTGATCTGATTGTCCCAGAGGAGGTCTTGGTTTGGACGTGTATGAATCCTTTACATTTGCATAAAACAAATCCAAGGTCCTGTTTTCTCTTGTAGGGCAGCTGACAAACTGTTGAAATGCTGGAAGTGTAGTAGAGAGCGAGGCATGATTAAAATTACCAGATATTGCCACAAATGCATTGGGGTGCTGTTTCTGTAGCTTAGCAACAACGGAACTGATGACATCACATGCATTGTCGGCAACGGCTGAAGGTGAAATGTAAACAACTGCCAAAATTACACTGGTGAACTCTCTTGGTAAATAATATGGCCGAAAACTCACTGCCAAGAGTTCGACATCTGGGCTGCAGAGACGACACTTCACAGTAACATGTCCTGGATGACACCATCTGTTGTTTACAAGCACTGCTACTCCACCTCCTTATCTTTTCCTACTCGTTTTCAGATCTCTGTCTGCTCGTAAAGTCAGGAAGCCTGGCAGAGAGACGTTGGAGTCGGGGATATGATCCAGCAACCATGTCTCAGTAAAACACATAACACTGCATTCCCGGTACTCTGGCTGAGTCCTTTTAAGGGCTTGGAGTTCATCCATCTTGTTAGCCAGTGATCTTACATTGCCCATATGATTCAATATGAAGCGGTGGCTGTAAAACCGATTACCCAGCATGCCGCAAGTGCGTTTTTTCAGAAATGTTACAAATTAATCTAAATTGATAACTGTTTTTATTTTTATTTAAAACTAAATTATAAATAATTAGATGCAACATTTAAAAAGTATATTAATAGACTATCTGTTAGGAGCAGACATAAGTATTAGATCTGCGCTGGTATAAAAAAAAACAACAAACATCCTCATCTGGAGGCTTTATTGAAAGTAGGGGGGGACACAGCTGCCAATCACAAATTTTGCCGGGGACATGTCCCCAGCGTCCCCGGTTAAAATGACGCCTATGCCCTGGGATATCCCTTTGGCTGACTGGCAAGCGTGCATGACTCTCATCTGGGACTCTGGGGATTAAATCCTGCCCAGCCCCCTTGTCGTGCACCTTCCCACATTATGATCTATTGTGTCAAATGCTGATGAGAGATTGAGAAGAAACAGAGAAGGCCCAGAACCAGAGTTCGAAATACTAAAAAGATCATTAAAAACCCCTGGAAAAGAGCTGATTCTTTGCAATAAGCTGTTCTAAAACCTGACAAAAGTTCACAAGAGGCTATGATCATTCGGGTGGACAAGGTTTTGATTACATAATTTTTTTCCAAAGACTTAGAAAGGAATAGAAGTTTTAAATTGGGACGAAACTCTGATAGGATGGTGTTGTGACACAGACACAGGTAGGTTTTGGCTATGAATAATTATGAATAATTGCTTAGGGCAATTATTAATAGGATTAATTATTTGATGTGAAAATTGCCAAGTTTGGGGCACAACCTGGGATCCAGGAAATAATAATAACCAAATACTTCAGTCTCAGTTAATGTTTGTGATTACCTGCTGGATAAGGCTGAGATAATTAAACAATAGATGAAGAAATAATTTCTTGGAGTTCCTTGAAGAGCAAGTTACTACAAATGCTTGTGGAATAATAACAGACAACAACTTTCCAAAACACAACAAAACTAAAAATATTATACCATAAAAATATTACAAAAAGAATTAAACTTTCAGCCGAAAAACTTTAATCAACAAACTCACTAAGCTAGTAACACCCAACTAAACTGCTAAGTAAAAGAAGAATGAATAATAACACTAACTACCAAAAGTAAAACAATAAAATGGACAAATATGGAAAGAAGTAGAAACAATAACCAGGTTTTAATTGTGCAAAAATGCATATATTGTTTCATAGCAGAGGAGCTGACTATACTGTCTTTAACGTGTTTATAAGATACAATCTGGGGGAAGCTGTGGAAACATGCAATGGTTTACCAAGAATTTAGATTTGTCATTTCTAAAGAAACTGAGAAATGTTGATGAAATAGTATAAAACCCTGGGGAAAGAAACGGTTGTTGTGTGAGATGGGTTGGTCAACTGTCAATGCTGGAATGCTACAAGAAAACACTATTTATCAAGAGTTATGTCCATAAATTAAACCCAATACGTAAAGTAGAATATTTCATCTATGGACATTGGTCCTCGTGGAAAGTATCTTGGAAATTTTTCAGTAGTGATCTTACACAACCATTCAGTTTAATAAATGCAACATTGCTTAGACTGAAACCCCATATTATAAAGAACCAGTTAACAGAGATGCGAAAGAAAAACTGAGCTAGGAAGAAGAGGAAGGAAAACATCAAACATCTTTCTTCTTTTGGGTCTGTGTCAAGACAGGAATGTAGCTCTTACTGGCCATGCCCCCTCAGAGCCAGCTCATCCAGAGGTGTAAAAAAGTATTTAGTCAGCCATCCATTGTGCTAGTTCTCCCATTTAAAAGATGAGAGAGGCCTGCAATTTTCATCATAGGTATACATCAACTATGAAAGACAAAATGAGGGGAAAAAAATCCAGAAAATCACAGTCTGATTTTGAAAGAATTTATTTGCAAATTATAGTGGAAAATAAGTATTAGGTCACCTAAAAACAAGCAAGAGTTCTGGCTCACACAGACCTGTAACTTCTGTAAAAGGCTCATCTGTCCTCCACTCATTACCTGTATTAATGGCACCTGTTTGAACTCGTTATCAGTATAAAAAACACCTGACAACCGCAAACAGTCACACTCCAAACTCCACTATGGCCAAGACCAAAGAGCAGTCAAAATGATCACAAGAACTTGTTTTATAGACAATTTGAACATTTCCTGGGGCAGGAGTAACTTGTTTTTGGCGGAAGGATTATATCTGAACAGACAAGGTACCCTTATCCTGGCAATGAGTCTGGCATGCCCACGTCCCCCCCACCCCCTATCAACCACACCGGCCCCAGCTGCCCCTGCTTCTCTCTGTCCCTACCACCACATCCTGATGTGCAGCTGGTCCCTGTTCCTATGAACTCAGTCCTGATTTTAATGGTAACTCACAACCTGAACTTGGACCTTGCCCTATATCATTCTGATATAGTAGCCTGCTTGGCTGCAATGCCCTGTTGGACGGGGGGCATCGACTGGGATGATCCTCTCAGTAACTGAACATCCACTGTGTCCTGTTATTAACTTTTTACTTTCTGTAACATAGAAAGTTCTCTTATATCAGATCTTCTGTTCCTTCTGTGTTCTGCTCTGTCTTCTCAAACCCCCAGACGGTCGTGGCAGATGGCCGCTCCTACTGAGCCTGGTTCTGTTGGAGGTTTCTTCCTGTTAAAGGGGAGTTTTTCCTCTCCACTGTCGCTACATGCTTGCTCAGTATGAGGGATTGCTGAAGGATTGCTGTGGTTGGAAATCTGCCCAACCTCACGCCAATGACTGACGCAATCTGCTGGGATTCCCTAAATAGGAAACTTTTTAACTGATTGGAAGGTTTGTATAATTGTATTGAAATAACTTCTTGTTAAGTGCCTTGAGATGACATCTGTTGTGAATTGGCGCTATATAAATAAACTGAATTGAATTGAATCATTCATACCTGTTATTATCAGCAGAGAGATAACAAATAATCATAAAACGAACAAATGCAACCCTAATAATCTCAAACAGTTACTAAAAGTCCCACCTCCAGTAAATCATACAGTCACTCCATTTCCAACCACTATTAATATGGCACTTTTAAATGTACACTCTCTGCTGAGTAAAACTTTTATAATAAATTATCTAATTTCAGACCATAATATTCATTGTTTATTTTTAATGGAAACATGGCTTAGTGCAGATGCCCCTGCTGTTCTTACAGAGGCCTCCCCACCAAATTTTAACTTCACTTATTCATATGGGAGGAGCAAAAGGGGAGGCGGAACTGCTTTTATTAGTTCATCAAGCTTTCTGCCAAACATATTTTATTTGATAATTTTAGCACTTTTGAATATAATGCAACTGTTTTTAGCACTCCTCAGATTTTATGTGTCACAGTTTATAGGCCTCCTAAAAATAGTGCACTTTTTATTCAAGAATTTTCAGAGTTTTTATCAATTTTGCACAACTCTTATGAAAGAATAATTTTAGCGGGTGATTTTAATCTAGATATAGATAACATTTTAGATCCTTTATCAACTGAATTTTTAAATATTTTGAATTATATGGAATTTAGTTGACATGTCACGCAGCTGACTCACAACAGAAGACACACCCTGGACTTAGTCATCACGCATGCCCTGTCCACCAGTGTGTCCTCTGTTGTTGACTTGGCTGTCTCTGACCACTACTGTGTGTTTTTTAACATCACCAGTTTTATTCAGAAGGAAACCTCTGTGAGAACTGTCAGGAAGCGTCATCTAACCCCTGAAGTGGCTGCATGTTTTCTGGAAGTTTTTGAAAATGATTCCTCCTCTTGTTTTACCTGCCCCCTGTGATTTTATTGTGAATGATTTTAACAGTATGCTGCAATCCACTCTTAACCAGTTGACTCCACTTAAAGTTGTAAACACACACTCAAAACTTACTACACCATGGCATGGAGAAATGTAGACCTTAACAAATTGAGGAGGAGCTGTGGGGTGGCAGAGAGCACATGGAAGAAAAATAAAATCACAATAAATCATCAAATATACATAGAACGTCTCAAAGCATACAATAACGTGTTTTCAGTAAGCAGAAAACGAAAGTGCGGCGCTAGTTTATGTAGCGCAGCTTAGAGCCACTCTGTTTTAAGAAATGGTTGTGGATCGGTGACGTCACTGAGCAAGATGGTTGCCTAAAGTGAAGTGATTATTTTTGGACCCAAGGAGGAACGATCAAGAGTCAGCACACAGCTTCAATTAATCCAGCTAGAAACTACTGATCAGGTTCGTAACCTAGGTGTAGTAATGGACTCAGACCTGAACCTCCAGGGTCACATAAAGGCAATAACAAGGTCAGCCTTCTATCACCTGAAGAACATCTCTAGGATTAAAGGACTGATTTTGCAACAAGACCTAGAAAAACTCATCCATGCGTTTATCTTTAGTCGGATTGATTACTGCAACAGCATCTTGACAGGTCTGCCTAAAAAGTCAATCAGACAGCTGCAGCTGATCCAGAACGCTGCCGCTCGCGTCCTCACTAGAACCAGGAAAGTAGAGAACATCACCCCAGTTCTAAAGTCCTTACACTGGCTCCCTGTAGCTCAGAGAATAGACTTCTAAATACTCCTACTAGTTTATAAATCATTGAATGGCTTAGCACCAAAATATGTTGAAGACCTGTTGTCACGGTACCAACCACCAAGACCACTCAGGTCCTCCAACTCTAGCCTACTAAACATCCCTAGACTCAGAACTAAACATGGAGAAGCAGCTTTCAGTTTCTATGCTCCCCTTATCTGGAACAAACTTCCTGACGAGTGTAGAGCTGCTGAAACTCTGAACTGCTTTAAATCGAGACTAAAACCATCTGTTTAGAATTGCCTTTGAGTAAATGCTTGATGTTATATGTATGAAATGTGTTTATGGTCTCTTGCTTTTTTTATTTTTCTCTTGCTTTATTGTGTATCATGTGTAATGTGTGTTTCTTTTATGTGTTTCTTTTAAATCACCAAATCATGTAAAGCACCTTGAATTGCCCTGCTGTTGAAAGTGTGCTATACAAATAAAATTGCCTTGGCTTGCCTTGCCTAGTCGGAAACGTCTGGACTAAATTTGCCCAAATACCCCAAATTCGCTTATTTATTCTGAGTTGCTGAACCTCAAGTCTTAGGGAAGCGATAGTTTAAAACTTTAACTACATCGTAAGCTCTGGTACATTGTGCTTTATGCAAACTAGAGCAACAAACTCGCAGCTAACACCATGCTAGCTTCCAAGGCAAGCGCCAAGCTAACAGGCGGTGTGACCAACATGACGGCAACTGGCAAAGGAGAGCTTAACAGCGCAGGTGTCCTGGCTGCCATGCAACAGTCCCTGGAGAAAGCTACAGAAGAGATGGGGCAAGTCGGTAAGCTCTTAGCGGCTTTATAAGCTGACATGATGAATATTAAAAAGGCCAGTGCCGGACTGAGAACTGCTGTCAACAGGATATTAACCCGGTTGGATGAAGCAGAATGCCGTATCTCTAGGCTGGAGGATGAGAACCACCAGCTTCGCCAAACAGCGGATAAAAGTGCTAAAAAGTGTGAGGAACTACATCAGGCTGTTTAAGACACTGCTAATAGAGACAGGCGCCAAAATCTGCAGCTTGTCGGCCTAAGAGAGAAGCTTGTAAGTAGAAACCCGACAGACTGTGTGCGGAAAATAATATCCGAGACCCTGGGGATTGATTTGGACAGTTCTCAGCTGCAGAGAGTGCACCGTGCCCCAATAAGATGCCCGAGGAAGGCCGGCCACCGAGACCGATTATTATGCGGTTTTTAAGTTACCTAGAGAAGGAACGAGTTTTGGCTGCTGCAAGGCAGAAATACAGAAATAAAGAGGATATTGCCTGGGGAGGCTGCAGGCTTTCATATTTCCCCGACATGACCAAGGAGACGGCGGAAAAGAGGAGAAAGTTCACAGACGCCAGGAACCGGCTACACAATCTGGATGTGCGTTTCACCCTCTTGTACCCAGCAGAACTACGCCTTACCTGAAAGGGAAAAGAATGAAGTTTGTAGATCACCGAGAAGCAATGGACTTTCTAAATAAGGAGGAGATGGAGCGATGGAGAACTTCAGAGGGCGGCATTTAAACTTCATCCCGGTGGGTCAGCAGGCAGACAGTCTGACCAGCAGCGAAAGTAGCTCAACACGAACGGGACATGGCTAAGTTTTTATTTTTGCACCTGACTTTTCTGCATGTTCAAAACACTGTGAGTATGGGACTCAGTCCAGCTGACTAAACATAGGTTATGAAGTGCCACGAAGCTGAAATAACCTGTATTATCCACTTTTTTTGTATTTTATTTTTAATTCTAAGCTGAAGGTGACAGGGTGTGTCATAATTTATTTTCTTTCTTTTTTTGTAGTGTATTAAGAGCCAGCAATATCAAACAATGGAAATGGAAATTTTTGTTATTTATCTATTTATTTTGGTTAAGTTCCCAATCCTGAGCAACATAAATATACCAGGACTGAGAATTAGTGCTGATTGGCATGCGAGCGAATGAACATACTGCTTATAATGTGTGTGAGTTTACATCTATATGGACATGTAAGAAAAGGGGAAAATGGACAGCACTATTATCAGATAATTCTTTGAGGGGTGGTGGTGGTGGGGCGTCTAATAATGGTGACCACTTCAGTGTGATTCATGGACCGTGTTTGTGGTGGGTTTCTCGAGTATGAGAAGAAAAATACAATTTTTGTTTGTGGTTCTGTATCGTCCACCAGGCCCTTATTCTCAATTCTTGGATCAGATCTCACATTTTTTTATCTGATTTAGTATTAAATACTGATAGGGCATTATAGCGGGGGACTTCAATATTCATTTTGATACTGAAAGGGATAGCCTAAATGCAGCCTTTAGTGCTATTTTAGACTCAATTGGCTTTACTCAAAAAGTACAGGGATCGACCCACTCAGGTAAACACACTTTGGACCTTTTTACTGACATACGGTATTGATATTTAATGATTATTAAAAAGAGAGATCACATTTCTCCTGTTTTAGCTTCCCTTCATTGGCTCCCTGTTAAATCCAGAATAGAATCTAAGATCCTTCTTCTTACATACAAAGTCCATAATAATCAGCTCCATCATCCAACAGAGATCTAATTGTTCCTTATGTTCTTAACAGAGCCCTTTGCTCTCAGACTGCAGGTTTACTTGTAGTTCCTAGGATCTCTAAAAGTAGAATGGGTGGCAGATATTTTAGTTATCAGGCTCCTCTCCTGTGGAACCAGCTCCCAGCTTTAGTCCGTGAGGCAGACACTCTGTTTACTTTTAAGGCCAGGCTTAAAACTTTCCTTTTTGATAAAGCTTATAGTTAGAGTGGCTAAGGTCATCCTGAGCTATCTCTGTAGTTATGCTGCTATAGGCTTAGACTGCTGGAGGACAGACTGACCAATTTTCTTCTGTTAACTTTGTTTTCTCTCAGTGTTTTTCTCCCCATAGAAGATATACCTGGTCTGGTATCCTGCTTGGCTGCAATGCCCTGTTGGACGGGGGGCATCGACTGGGATGATCCTCCCAGTAACTGAACATCCACTGTGTCCTGTTATCAACTTTTTACTTTCTGTAACATAGAAAGTTCTCTTATATCAGATCTTCTGTTCCTTCTGTGTTTCTGCTCTGTCTTCTCAAACCCCCAGATGGTCGTGGCAGATGGCCGCTCCTACTGAGCCTGGTTCTGTTGGAGGTTTCTTCCTGTTAAAGGGGAGTTTTTCCTCTCTACCGTCGCTACATGCTTGCTCAGTATGAGGGATTGCTGAAGGATTGCTGTGGTTGGAAAGTCTGCCCAACCTCACGCCAATGATTGACGCAATCTGCTGGGATTCCTTAAATAGGAAACTTTTTAACTGATTGGAATGTTTGTATAAATGTATTGAAACTACTTTTTGTTAAGTGCCTTGAGATGACATCTGTTGTGAATATATAAATAAACTGAATTGAAATTGAAAATATCAAGAGGGTGCAACCATTCAGCAATTACCACATTCCAGTTTAAGGTTATTCCGTCTGGAATGAAATATCTAGAGATTAGTTTATGCTCAGATTTAGAAAATATTATCTCAATTAATATAGCTCCTTTAATTCAGAAAATTAGGACAAATCTGGACAAGTTGAAATTATTAAATCTTACTTTATGGGGGGAAATTAATATTATTAAGATGGTTGTTGCTCCACAATTTAATTACATTTCTATGATGATACCAATAACCACCAACCAAAAAACAGAATTGGTCTGAAAAAATTATTTGCTTCTTTGCTTCTAGAGATTGTGGGGGACTGGCCCTCCCAAATATGGAATTATATAATCTAACTTTTGAAATGAACAAGCTAACTAATCATTGGACAGATCATGGGTCACATCCGCGATGGGTTAAGATCGAGAAGGAACTCGCAGCTCCATTTAATATTGTGGAATTGTTATCACAGAAGAAGACAGAAAGGCAGAAAGAAGAAGAAAACCCAATCTTACAACACTCTCAGTGGGCATGGGCAAGAGCACATAAGATGTTGGGGGTTTCACAGTACAAACAGAGCTATTCTTCCATATGGAATAACCCCTCAATATGTATAGGGAGAAAGACATGTTTCTGGGAGACATGGTTGGTAAAAGGATTACGAGTTCTCAATGATCTCTACAGAAACCACTCATTTATATCGTTTCAAGACCTTAAAGAACAATGCAATTTGATGGATAGAGGGGATTTTTGGAAGTACCTGCAGCTGAGGAGTAGTTTGAGTTCTGTTTTTGGATTAGTATGGGCAGAGAAAGAAGAGAATAAGGTCCAAGAATTTCTCAGTTGTCGTCATTCTCCACAGTCCCACAGTCAATTCTTTAAGGAGTTGTTGTAGATGATGATGGCTGTGGGCAGGAAGGATTTCCTGTAGCGGTCTGTATTGCAGCGAAACTGAAGAAGCCTCCGACTGAAGACGCTCTGTTGTTGTATGACTGTCTCATGAAGAGGATGTTCAGGGTTGACCATAATAGTTTTAATTTTATGAAGAATCCTTCTTTGCATCATCATCTCCAGATGTTCCACTGTCGTCCCAAGAACAGAACCAGAACCTTCTTTATCAGGTTGTTGAGCCTTTTTAAGTCCCTGGCTCTGATGCTGCTACCCCAACAGATGACGGCTGAAGAGATTACACTCTCCACAACCGACTTGTAGAAGATCTGCAGCATCTTGCTGCAAACCTTGAAGGACCTAAGCTTCCTCCAGAAGTCCAGTCTGCTCTGTCCCTTCTTGTAGACGGCTTCACTGTTCAGTCTCCAGTCCAGTCTGTTGTCAAGGTGAACTCTGAGGTATTTATACTCCTCAACCACCTCCACTTTTTCTCTCATGATGGAAAAAGTTTTTGACTTATCCCTGTTTCTTCTGAAATCTACAATCATCTCCTTTGTTTTGTTCACATTCAAGGTGAGACGATTGTTTCCACACCATGTTACAAAGCGGTCCACCTGCTCTCTGTATTCAGCTTCTTGTCCATCTCTGATACATCTGAGTATTTCTGCAGATGACAGGTCTCTGATTTGTACTGGAAGTCTGAGGTGTACAGAGTGAAAAGGAATGGTGAGAGTACGGTCCCCTGTGGTGCTCCTGTGCTGCTGACCACCTGGTTTGACACACAATTCTTTAGTCTCACAAACTGTGGTCTGTTGGTCAGGTAGTCATTGATCCAGGCGATTGTTGAGGCTCCACCTGTGTCTTCAGGAGTTTCTGACAAAGCAAATCAGGATGAATTTTGTTAAATGCACTGGAGAACTCAAAGAACATGATCCTCACAGTGCTGCCTGCTTTGTCCAGATGACAGTGGGTTGGTTGAAGCAGGTGGATGATGGCATCTTCAACTCCAACTCCACAGCGATAAACAAACTGCAGTGGGTCCTGATACGTTCTTGTTTGCTTACTCAGGGGGACCAACAGGAGTCTCTCCTGGGCCTTCATGATGTGGGATGTCAGGGCAACAGGTCTATAGTCATTGATGACTGATGGGTGAGTTCTCTTTGGTACTAGAACAAGGCAGGATGTCTTTCACAACACAGGAACCTTCTCCTGAGTTAGGCTAAGGTTGAAGAGGTGCTGCAGAATCCCACAGAGCTGCTCTGCACAGGCCTTCAGGACTCTGGGGCTGACACCATCTGGACCTGCAGCCTTGTTCCGGTTCAGTTTCTCCAGCTGCCTCTTCACCTGACTTTTGGAGACAGACAAGTGGGAGGGGGAGGCAAAGGGGGTAGCAGCATTTCCTGACTTGGTTGAAGTCAAACTTGTGGAATCACAAGAGTCCACGCCTGAGATGAAGGATAAAACATCCGAGCTGTAACAGGAAAGCTGTTGATCAGAGGAGAGTGGGATGTCTGTTTGGCTGGGAACAGGAGAGGATGATGCTGAGCTAGTTCCTGAACTGAACCTGTTGAAGAATGTGTAAAGTTCATTCGCTCTGTACATACTTCCATCTATTCAATCCTTCCTGTCCTTAAAGCCTGTGATATTTCTCATTCCTGACCAGACCTCTCTGATATTGTTCCTCTGTAGTTTGTTCTGCAGCTTCTTCCTGTATGCCTCCTTGCTGTCTCTGATCTTGACCTTAAGTTGCTTCTGTATACTCCTCAGTAATTCCCTGTCTCCCTCCCTGAAGGCTCTTTTTTTCTTGTTTAGCAGTACCTTCAGGTCACTGGTGAGCCAGGGTTTGTTATTAGGGAAGCATCTCACTGTTCTGGTGGGGATTATGTTGTCCACACAGAATTTTATATAGTCAGTCACACACTCAGTCATGGCATTGATGTCCTCTCCATGTGCTTGGCAAAGAGTCATCCAGTCTGTGGTTGCAAAACAACCCTGCAGGGCTTCTTCAGCTTCCTGTGACCATTTTCTCACAGTTTTCTTTGTAACAGGTTGCCTCTAAACAAGTGGTTTATATTCTGAACAGAGAAAAACAAGGTTTTGATCTGATTGTCCCAGAGGAGGCCTTGGTTTGGACGTGTATGAATCCTTTACATTTGCATAAAACAAATCCAAGGTCCTGTTTTCTCTTGTAGGGCAGCTGACAAACTGTTGAAATGCTGGAAGTGTAGTAGAGAGCGAGGCATGATTAAAATTACCAGATATTGCCACAAATGCATTGGGGTGCTGTTTCTGTAGCTTAGCAACAACGGAACTGATGACATCACATGCATTGTCGGCAACGGCTGAAGGTGAAATGTAAACAACTGCCAAAATTACACTGGTGAACTCTCTTGGTAAATAATATGGCCGAAAACTCACTGCCAAGAGTTCGACATCTGGGCTGCAGAGACGACACTTCACAGTAACATGTCCTGGATGACACCATCTGTTGTTTACAAGCACTGCTACTCCACCTCCTTTCCTTTTTCTGCTCGTCACCTGAGCCACCTCAACCAACTCCTCTCAATGTGGAGGAGCAGCGGCTCTACTTTGAGCCCCTCCTGGATGACCGAGCGTCTTACCCTATCTCTAATTCAATTTTCAGTTTATTTATATAGCGGCAATTCACAACAGATGTCATCTCAAGGCACTTAACATCTCTAAGAGAGATCCCAGACACCCGGAGGATATCAGCTGCTTGTATCCGTGATCTCCTTCTTTCGGTCAGTACCCAGAGTTCGTGACCACAGATGAGGGTAGGAACGTAGATCAACCGGTAAATTGAGAGCCTCACCTTTCGTCTCAGCCCTCTCTTCACCACGACAGACCCGTACAGCACCCATGTCACTGCAGTTGCCCTACCAATCTGCCTATCAATCTCCCACTCCTTTTTACCCTCATTCGTGAACAAGACCCCCAGATACTTAAACTCCTCCACTTGTGGAAGGACCCCATCCCCGACACGGAGAAGGCACTCTACCCTTTTCCAGCTCAAGACCATGGTCTCGAATTTAGAGGTGCAGATTGTAGATCACGTTTCAAAGAAGACAACAGGATCACATCATCTGCAAAAACCAAAGATCCAATTCTGAGGCCACCAAAACAGATGCCTCATCACCTTGGCTGCACCTAGAAATCCTGTCCCTGAAAGTTATGAACAGAATCACAAAGGGCAACCTTGGCGGAGTCCAACTCTCACCAGAAATGAGCCCGACTTACTGCAATGCGAACCAAACTCTGATATCGGTCATGCAGGAACCTAACAGCACGTATCAAAGGGCCTGTTAAGTAATACTCCCGGAGTCCCCCCCAAAGGACATGGCCTTCTCCAAGTCCACAAAACACATGTAGACTGGTTGGGTGAACTCCCACACACCCAGCAGGACCCTACGGAGGGTGTAGAGCTAGTCCACTGTTCCACGGCCAGGACAAAAATTGCATTGTTCCTCCTGAATCCGAGGTTCGACTTTGCGTCAGACCCTCCTCTCCAGAAACCCTGAATAGACCTTACCAGGGAGGCTCAGAAGTGTGATCCCCTAGTAGTTGAAACACACTCTGTGGTCCCCTTTTTAAACAGGGGGACCATCACCCCAGTCTGCCAATCCAAGGGAACTGCCCCTGATGAACTACGGGCAAATCTCATCCACCCCTGGAGCCTTGCCACCAAGGAACTTTTTAACCACCTCGGTGACCTAAGCACCAGAGATTGGAGAGCCCGACACAAAGTCCCCAGACTCTGCTTCCAGATTGGAAGGCATGCTGGTAGGATTGAGGAAGTCTTTGAAATATTTCATTCACCGACCCAAAACATCCCACGTTGAGGTCAGTACGGACACCACCTTACTGTAAACAGTGTTGGTGGGGGGACCACTTCTCCGCCTGCTAGGTCTGTCCAGCATCCTCCCCCACCATAAGAGCAGACTCACCACCAGGTAATGGTAAGTGGACAGCTCTGCCCCTCTCCTCGCCCGAGTGTCCAAAACATGCGGCTGCATATCAGATTAAATGACAACCCAGTCGATCATCGTGCTACGACCTGGGGTGTCCTGGTGCCAAGTGAACACACCCTTATGTTTGAACATGGTGTTCATTATGGACAATCCATAATGAGCACCGAAGTTGAAAAACAAAGCACTGCTAAGGTACAGATCGGGGGGGGGGGGTGGTATTCGCAAACACAACCACACCTCTCCAGGTCTCACTGCAGTCTTCCTCAGAGCGTCGTCCGACTTGTTGCTGCCATGTCATTTATCAGCTGACTGGTCTGAAAGCGCTGTCAAACCACGCCCCCAGACCAGCCGCGCCTCCCTGCATCGCCGCTGGAGGATGGAGTACCAGGTAGGGTGAAAGGGTGTACGCCCCCTCAACCCGGTTGATGGTGTCGCCCGCTCGCTTCCATATTTCAATGGACTACCTGATCCATCGTTTGAATTTATTGATTGTCGAGATGATTTTGCCCTTGTCCCAGTTCATGATGTGGTTACGGATACATTGATGACATCTTGAAAAGAGTAACGGCTGGACATACACAAGAACTCCCTGACTATTTGATCACCATAGACAAAACTGGGAACATAAAATTCACTCATGAAGAGGAAAAAAATCGAACCATATAATTTATGAACCCTATACAACAGAACAAATATCGTTACAGAAGAAAAAGACAGACAGGAGGAGGAACAACATATAAAACAAGCACTCACTCTCTGCCAGTATCCAAGATGGGCCATTAACAAAGGCAGGAAACAAGTGAAACAAAAGCAAATAAAAGAAAAACAACAAAAAACAATAAGAAAACAGAAGACAGAGGAAAATAAGAAAAACATCATAATCATGCCATATATCCGAGGGATAATGGAACTAATACAACGCATCATGAAAAAATACTAACTAAACGTAGCAGCAAAACCACATTTAAATCTCTGTCAGCTACTGTTGCACCCGAAAGAAGGTTTTGACCCAGACAAAAATGCAACGCAATATACGAAATGCCATGAAACAGGAAGGGCTTACAGTACACGGGAAAAAGAAAATAAGACAGAATGTGAAAGATAAACCAGGGGATGCTTCACCAGAACAAAAAAGGACACAGTCAAACAAGAAAATCATCACAACAGAAACCATTCAATTCAAACCATGGATCAGGAAATACAGAAGCGACCAGGCAACACCATCAACCGGGATTAGGGACCATACACTCTGTCACACACCTTGAATTCCATCCTCTAGCGGCGATGCAGGGAGGGGCGGCTGGTCTGGAGCCACGGTTTGACAGCGCTCCCAGACCAGTCAGGCGATAAATGACACGGCAGCAACAAGTCAGACAACGCTCTGAGGAAGACTGCATGTACAGTTGAAACGGTCAGCAGGAAAGAACGTCTTTTGAGAAATGCCTAACGTTGTCTTAAAAAAGAACAATGATAAATAATTTACCACAAAGACAAAATGAACTTATTCAGTATACTGAGAATATCAGCTCCTCTTTGACAGTATGGTGGGACTTTCTAAAAATGACAAGAGTCTTTACTTATCCTATGCAGATGCAGTCCCATCTGCAAAAACCCTAACAACCTACAAGAAAAGGATTTAAAGAACTTACCAGACTTGAGGTGTAAAAGAATTGAATACCTGGAACATTTATTTGAAGAAATGCTCTTTTTCTCCATGGCGGGCAAGAAGCAGGGTACACCCTGGACAGGTCACCAGTCCATCGCAGGGCAACACAGAGCATACAATCATGTACACACTCAATTAACATGACAGTCATGTTTTTGGACTGTGCAGGAAGACCCCTGGATGGGATTAGAACTCAGAACCTTCTTGCTACAAGGCAACAGTGCTGCCACCTGCACCACTGTGCAGCCAGGATGATCAATAAACTGCAACTGGAAGACATTTTTAATATCCAATATAGATTAACAAAACAGAAACAATTTAAAAAATAGATGAACTCTCCAAAAAATCCTTCAAAAAATGTAATTCCTTCACTCAGACAAGAAAAAGTGGCAAAACTACCAGTTACGAGTTTTGTCAACAAAAAGTGCAAACTATGCAAAAACTCTCAGTTTGATTTTAAATAAAGACGCCCCATCTTACTCTGCCTCTGTAGATATATATACCTCTATCCAGCCAGTGTCTTTGGTAAAAAGAGGGAAATACACTAGGTAAACAAACAAGCATGCAAATGGAAATTATTATGGCTGGTAAAATTATTGAGCTCATTTTGATTAATCATGTAGCCATGTTGATTTATTGTTTATTGTGAGAGGCCTGGATGCCACCGTCCACCCACTCCATCACTCCACTACTCATAGACTGCAGGTTCAGGGAGGATTTCTCATCTCTGCGGTCTCAATTGGCCCGGGCCCCAATTTTACTAAACAAGTTAGACACTCTCACTTACAACATTCTTACAAGACACAAATGTAGAGCCTCTTGTGTGGGCACTCATCCAGAGGGGAAGCTGTCCATTCAGTCTTTCCTCCGGTACCTGTGCCCACTTCCACATCTTCAGCTGCATATGGAAGTTGCATCCTCTGGATGGAGGGTGGTTATCTGGACTAGCTGCCTCCCCATGGTTTTATAAAACGCGGACCGACACCCCTGTTCTCTGTTTGCCATCTGTGGTTGTAGATCAGGAGGACGAACAGGCGGTCTGGTCAGGACCTGGGCTGTTGGGCTGCTCTGCTACTACGGCAGGTTTGACGGTCTGTTTGTCTAAAAATTAGGTGGAATCTCCCTTTAGCCATATTCCCAAGTCAAGACTAAATTTGGAAACCAACTGAATCTTTGTATGACCTTATTTATGAGACTCTGAGAGGCCTTTATGTTCTATTAAATAAACGGTAAATAAATATTTATTAGAGACAGCGTTAATGTTATGTATCTTGAGGAGTTTATGGAGCATTTTAGAGATTTAATCTGCTCTGAATGTCCGACATAGATTGCAGCATCACTCTCAGGCCCCACAGTGCTAAGCATGAGGGTATTGTTATTTCTGAGGCTGTCAGCGCCCCCTGCTGTATGGGCATAAGGATCACCCACAAGTAACAGATCATTTTTGCCCCGTGACAAATGGAGCAAAGAGAGGAGCATGCGTAGAAAGGTATGGCTTGGAAAGCAGGTTTTGTGACTTGCATCAGTGGTTGCATGCACTGACTTGTCTGTGTTAAGGAAAAAATAGGATAAGATTCTGTGTGAGTTGAACTTCACAGTTACAAGGCACACATACTTTTGCACCACAAATACCTCCATATTTCTACCCATGTTAGGACTGTAATGTCTTTTGTTCATTTTAGAACGTGTTTATTACAGAATGCCTAATCCAAACCCCTCCCCTAACCCTAACCTGAACCAAAAGGAACTCAAAGGTAGATACACCACATTAGGACAAGGCTTTGGTCCCCATAAAGTCTATCGGTCTTCAGAAGTTAGTTGATGTGTCAGAGAAAGTCCTAAATAGGATAGTAAAACAATTACACCTAACCTATATTTATGCAGAATGATTAATGTATTTCTGTATACATTTATATTTAAACAGAATGACCAGGTGTAAATCTGTGCTTGTATGACTAAAATGCATATTGTCCTTACAGGGTTTGCATGTGTTGTGGCAACCAAAGAAACAAAACGAGCGGGAGAGACTGTGACCTTGCATCCTAACAAAACCATGGAGCAACTAATGAACTTCATCTGGTCCCACGGCAAACACACTCCTGTTGAAGCCATCGTCATGGTCACTAACAGAGAAGTTATCAAAATCAACGGGACCAGATTTGGAGACAGGCTGCACACAAATGCACTCTACGGATCGATCACTATCTCCAACCTCAATGTTGGTGATAGTGGAGTATTTTCCTTTCAGACCTTTACAGAAACACAAACTTTGTTTGAAACGTTCCACCTGATTGTTAAAGGTATGTTGATCCTAACTTAGGGTTTGTGCCCAAAGTTTTTTGTTTCAGTAATTATCTCTGAAAAAGGTTTTCTTTCTCTACTTCATGGATTTGTGCAGGATATGCAATATGTATTAATAAAATAAAGTTTTTCAGCTGTAGCTAAAAATGGGTGGAAATCAGGTTTACATATTTGCACATAATTTACCAAAAATTACCACTTTTTATATACAGTAACATTGATTATATCTCATTTTAAAATTTTCTGCAACTAAAATCTGTCATCACTAGCATTATCATGAATAATATGTAATTTATGTTTTTTAGAGTATGATGTACTAAAAAATATTCTGGAAGGGGAAAATGTCACTCTGGAGACGCCAATGGAGAAACTGGAGAAGAAGCACACAGTGACCTGGAGACAAGTGATCGGTTCTGAAGGAAAACTAATCGCTCAGTGGAAGAATTCTCTCATCACATTCAATGAGAGCTTCAAGGACGTCCTGCAGTTGAATCCAAAGAATGGATACCTCACCTTCATCAGAATCACAAAAGACTACTGTGGGCTTTACTTTGTCCAGATATTGGAGGGTGAAGAACTACACTCGGAAATCCTCTTCAAAGTTGCTGTATATGGTAGGTTTCTGATAGGTTTTAATGCTTTTTTAGAAGGAATCTCTTTGCAGCAATGACTCTAGTGTCAACTTGAAACAAGCCGCCTTTATTTACTTCTTCTGATTGTCTATATACTGGTTTCCTTATTTCATTCATATATCCATTATTGCTTTGCTTTTATCCCTGCAGAGCCTGTTTCTGTTCCACAAATCACTACTGACAGCAGAGAAGAGCTCGACCCTAAAGCTTCATCCACAGATAAAAGTTGTTATGTAACTTGTTCTGTGAAGAATGGACCGGATGTGAATCTGACCTGGTACACAGATTCAAAAATGATCAACAATGTAAGCAACATGAACGCCTCCATGGACCTCGTCCTTACTTTAGAAATCCAACCGGGAGATAAAAGCAATCACACCTGTGAGGCACAAAACCCTGTTAGAGCAGAGAAAAAAACTTTCATCTCAACAGAGTGGTGTCCATCTCATCATTCAGGTACACTTTCCTCTGACTAATATCTGATAATGGTTTCTATTGAAACTGACCTTAATAATATTTAGAAGACTAAATAACTTAAAATGAACCACATATGTTGTGTTGCTGGTTGTAATAAAGAAGCAGTTAATCATAGTCACAGTTCCTTTAGCGAGCATGTTGATCATGATCATTGTTGGTCCTGTATTTCTGTTCTAATCAGACAAACAAAATGTTTTCTCTGCTGTTTTACATCTGAGGTACAAAAATGAAACCCAAAATCTCACATTTTCATCCCTTTTGTAGGTTGGACCGTAAAAGATTGGGGTATTTTGGGTGGAGGTTTGGGTGGAATTCTGCTGGTTGTGGTTGTGGGGTATCTGATCAACAGATGCAGAAGAAACAACAATTCAGAAGAAAATACGGTATGTGAATGTAGTTTAATTTCTATTCTATTCTATAAATATGTTCATATCCTGGCACCATGTGAAACAGCAATATCCCCTAAACACAAATGCTCCTCAGTTGTTTTGTTAGCTTTTGGATGAATTGTGAACTTTGAATTTGGTTTATTAAGCAAGTTAGACCACCAGACAGAGTCCTGCAATGATTCTGGTCTGGATTTGATCGGGAGATAAACACGGTTACCGGGTCAGGTTCATAAATCCCCCTAATGGGTGCAGGTTGGTAAAATTGGCCCCGTGCAGGACTCTGCCACCAGATACTGTAACTCTGTTGTTCTTAACTAAAGAACAGAGTCAGACTAAAATATTAAGATCTATTATTGTAAAACCCACAATGTTTGACCATTCAAGCTTTAGACCAATCAATTTCCTGTAGGCTATTAAAACTTACAAGCATGCACACAGAGTTGTACACACATGCTCACTCATGTATCATGAACTCCAGAGTGACCATATTTTAGCTTCTAAAAGAGAAGACACTTTGTCCATTCCTGAAACATTTCAATCATAATCTGTATATCCAAAGAAGATTTTAATATTTTAAAGTGTTCCTTCTCTATGTGGTTTAAATCAATGCACAGAAGTGGGATGTTTGGCTGCTCTAATATATTCTCTACATACAGTGTTTTACTGTCCAGCCTTCTTACTGAGCCTCAAACCTGGTTCTGGAGGTCCGTCCTTTCTTTCTCACTGTCATTCTGTTCAAGCCGACTGTCCTCACTGTTAGAACCAACAAGCCCAAGTCCTCCATGTTCCTTCCACTTGTGAAACACCTTTGAGAGAAGCTTTTCTTCACCCTGACTTCAAATTTAGCAATGACTTATATTCTGTTTGCTTGTGGTAATAGTAAAAACAGCTTTAATCTGTCTCTTATAACAGATATTCAATTATTTAAAATGTTTTAATTATTTTGTGGGCTTTATTTTTTTTCAGGGGAGGGACGAAATTCCATTGGAGTCACAGAGGGGATGTTGTCTGACTAGAAATCCTACAGAAACTTGTTCTCCCCTGCTGACGTCATAGAGGAGGTTTTTTACATCAGTTATTGTCTAAACTACTGGATCTGAAGCATAACATGTTTTTAGAGCCAGGAATGAATCTGAAAAGGCTTCGTCTTCTCAGGTCTCCTGTGCTGCAACAAAAGAACTAGGAAAAGTGTGCTCACCTCTATTTCTGCAACCCAGGTATCTCTGTGGATGTTAAGGTGAGGAGAGATAAGATAAACATATTTCCATTAAACTATTCTGAACAAAGATTTATCCAATGTTTGAATAAAGAATAGAGCTGAAAATATGACTCAGGAAGAAATGCATTATAAAACCTTTAATGTCTCACTAATAAATGCTCTAAAATCTCAACCAGTTTTAATGTTTAGCAGAACCTCACTTCAGAAATCTGAACTATCCCTTTAAACAGCAAATATATTGATGAGCTATTTAAATCATCTGTAACTGTTTTAGTTTCTCTTTGACTTTGGACTTCCTCACATATTCTAGTTCCATCATAAACTGCACTGAAATGATAGGATGATGGATCAAACATCTCTTCAGTTAAATAACGATGACTAATTGTTTTTTTAACTTTGTGAAAACTTTGTATTGTTTTCATTTAGTCATCAAACCATGACAGGAAACCATTGATTATCTTAACATATCAACTCTGATGTAACTGATATATCTAGAACTAGATTCATTTCTAAGCTGAAACTGATTTTCTCTAAGCCTTCACTCCAGGAAGACGGTTATCACAGCTATGCTTGGTGGAAGATTGCTCCTCTGTTCTTGATGATTTTGGTATCAGCCACTATCCGTTATGCTTTTTCAGCTAGTTTAGACTTTTGAAAGAAAACTTCTATTTTGGAATAACAGCTGAAAAAATTAATTTTAGCATTAATCAGTTGGTTTATAGCATTGAATGGCAGGGAAAAATGCATTAAAATGATTCCACTAATATTCTAGCAGTAAATCTCTTCCTAGACAGCCCAAATTAATTCATGTGTTCAGCCTTTATCTAAACTTTAGAGCACAGTTTAAGTCATATTGGTTCTCTTTATCTTTTAATTGCATTTAACAATTTGAACGTTTTATTCATGTTTTTTACTGTCTATTTTGCAACGTTTTATATTTTACAGTATAGAAATATTAACGTCTGTTTATTTGCTGTTCATTCTGGTGGTTTATTATTTCACACTGTACTTTAAAAATGAAACTGGTGCTGGAAACATATTATTAAAGTGTAGTATCACTGTATTAATCTGATGTTCATGTTATGTATTTATTATATTGCTTTTGAACTTTCACTGAAACTTGTCTCAGTTATCACACTGAAGGTCATTGTCCCAGAAATGTTGTTTTCTGCAGAAGGAATCAGACTTTCTCTCTAGTCTTTGTGATCTTCTGTCCTGACCTGTTTCTGCTGTCTGACAGAGATTAATATTTTTATTTTTGTGTCAATCTACATGCTTTGGTTGAATGAATTGTCCCAGTGGAGGGATATTTTTATTTCTATTATATGCACGCACATTATTACATTATTAAACTGAGTGATTTTACCCTGACATGTGCTTGGTCATTTTTCCTCATAACAGGCTTATGAAGATTTGCATGTTTAGGAAACGTTCCACCATCAGTTTTCTGCAAATTTATTGTCCAGCTGAGCCAGGTTCTTATATACAGTTTGACCCAGTAATAATATGTTGTTGCACAAAGATCAAAACTCAAAATCGCGGCATGATTTAGACAGAAGGCTCTGCGGGATTTCATATAATTCTTGGCAGCTGTCTGAGAAGTTTTAGATGTTTTCCACTTGGTAATAATATTTTTGTCTAGAATGATGGACATCTATGAAAGGGCATAGATATCACAGATAAACTTGCTATATCAAGATGTTCTAATACTTTGCAGCCCTGGTTCTGACCAGGCAGCAGATCAGCTGCTAACATAGATGACCGTTTTCTAACAAGTGGTTTAGATCAGTTCTTAACTGGGTAGAAAAAAATAAATAATAATCTGCTTGGTGAATCCAGCCTGGAGATGATTAATCCTGGTTTTATTTATTAATGTAACTGAAACATCGTTAGAGAATTTCTCATCCTGCAGAAAAAGCTGCAACAAGCTTACTAAACAAAAGATCTGTTATTGTATCTTCTGGTTCTCTGTTTCAGAATGTATCAGTTTGTATTAAAACCCAAAGTTTATTTGCTCCTCCCTGGATCTGATTCCAACCTGGATTATTCTGTTCAAACAGATTAACTCCAGACTTCTGTCGATAACCTTTTGAAACTGAATTTTATGTTGCTGCTGCTATTGCAGCTGGTGAACACAAGGGGGAGTAAAACACCACTTGTCGGTGTCTCCACAGCCATTTAATCCTGGCTCAATGCTGCTCAGGTGGTGAGATGAGACAGAGGCAAACAGTGAGTGGACGTGTGATCTTGAAAATGTGTTGAAATCCTTTGGATTATTGAGACTTGAAATAGAGGAAAGTACTGTATGGATTTTGTAGGACAAAAAATAAATAAATGACACTTTGTTTTATTACAAGGAAATGGTTGAAGAACAATTATTTTACATGTTAGAACAGCTGTCTACTAGCTGTGGTGGATGGGCTTCAACTGGTGAAGCTTATCCACATAACGTTTTCTGAGGTGAACAGTGGTATTGGAAAAAAATTGAAACGTACAAAAATACAGGAAACTAAACGTTTTTAATAATTTTACTGATGAATGGAAGATTAGAGATTGGTCTGTAGTTCTGCATTAACATTTCCAGATTCTTCTTCTTTAGTAGTGGTTTAATAACTGCTGTTTTAAAGCCTGGGGGAAGACACCTGACAGGAGGGTTGAGTTCACTATTTGAATTAGATCAGACACAATAACAGGGAAAACCTTTAAAGGAAATTAATATAGGATATTAGGTAGGATATTAAGACAGCAAGGGGAGGAGCTGAATTGTTTAATGATTTATTCTAGGCTTTTTTAGTTTAATTCATGGAAATTTTAATTTTTTCTACATTGGTGTTGGGTATAAAATTGGTAGTCGGCTCGGTGCTGCTGTACAGACCGATCGTCTAATTGCTAGAATCTTTCCAGTGAAAGAGCTGGCAAATTCAGTCCGTTCTTTCACTATGTACCAGTGGATTGCTTGTCAATGGAGACTTCTTTCTACCTGAGACTACTTTCACTTTAGTCAGAGCAATGGAATCCATGATGTCTGAGATTTTCACGAGGACATTATCTACCAGCTTATTTACTGAGTTAGAGTTGGGAGATGAGGGGGATGTGGTGGAATGGTAAATACGTTTAAAGGTTTCTACTGAACTGTCCCTAGAAAACGCTTTTTACTTGTGGTCTTACTGTGGCTGGATAATTTAGCAGAGATGGTACTTTCAAAGAAAATACAGAAATGGTCAGATAATGCAATATTAATTACAGAGATGTTGGAAATATTTAAACCTTTGCTGATAATTAAGTCCAGAGTGTGTCCTTTATTGTGTGTTGGTTGTTTGACATGCTGGATCAGTCCGAAGTTGTGGAGAGTATCATCTAATGTTTTTGCTTGTCTATCCTGGGGGTTGTCGGTATGGATGTTAAAATCCCCCACGATGATTAGTTGGTCATAGTCGATACATATTACAGAAAGAAGGTCATTGAAATCATTAAAGAAGTTAGAGTTATGTTTTGGTGGTTTATATAAACTTAGAAATAAAGCTTTGTTAGGCTCATTTATCTGGGTGGCTAGGTATTCAAAAGAATCAAACGTGCCCAGAGTTACCTTTTTAAAGTTCATTGAGTTGTGAAAAATGGTGGCTACACCTCCGCCTCGTCTGTGCTTTCTGCTCTCGCTTAAGAAATTATAATTTGAAGGAGTAGATTCTATTAATGCAGTTGTTTCGTTATTTTCATCTAGCCAAGTTTCTGATGAAAAAAGGGTGTGTAAATTATGCTCAGTAATGAAGTCATTGATAAGAAAAGACTTCCCGGATAGAAATCTAATGTTTAATAAAGCTAACTTAAGTATTGTGATGATGGGCAGCTGAACCTTCCGACAGGTTATCAATTTGAGATTTTGTTTAATACGAGAGCGTTTGGTTAACGGTTTACGTTTCCTGCTGCTGATAATCACTGACATAGACTCAGGGGTGCCGGGCGAATTCTGGGTGACGGTAGGGGTGGATTTACTGCCCGGTTCCCTCAAATATCAGATATCTGTAATAATCAGTGGGGGGAAGCTCCCAGGCTTATTGACACTAGTCCCAGGGGTTTGATGTAGTCTAAGTTTTGGTGTTAATTGTGTCCCAAATTTGATTTGCTCGTTCAGTCTGTCTGTAAAGTTTCTGAATGGAGACTCATTTGATGTGGCTGAGTCACAGGAAGATGAAGACTTAATCTCTGATGGTTGTTTATCTGTTCGGTCCTGTGGTGTCATCATGACTTGCTGTTTTTGTTCTCTGATATCCATGGGCGCCTCAAGGTCAGCTTTTGGGAGCAAGTGTTTTGCTTTCTGATTTTGATAAGAAAAAATGTTTGCTGGTAAGAGCCTTACTCCGGCCTTGTTAAGATAACGTTGGCCTGCTTTGCACAGATGATTAGCACTTCCAAATACTTTGAAATTATTAATAAATGTGAACGACTTCTCAGCTGATTGTTTCTTCAACCATTTATGGAGCATGCGGAGTCTGCTAAATCTTTCATCATTCCCTTCAGGGAATGGTCCGCTGATGAGGATGTTTTTGTTAAGTCCATCAAGTCTCTGTAGGAGATCAGAAAAGTCTCTCTTCCGAATCTCTGATTGTCTCATCGCGATATCTGCTGATCCAGCGTGAATGACGAGTTTTTCCAAAGCAGGATGTTCGTCCAAAATTTTAGGGATTTTTTCTGATATTTCTCTCACTGTAATTTTGTAGCAGCTATAAACTCTGGTGTTCTTGCTACAAAAAGCCTAAATTCCATTAATTGATCCGTATTGTATGATAACAATCTTTGCTGGGGGGGCTCTTACTTTGTTATGTGTCCGTTTGATGCGGCTGGGTTTCTCCTGGTGGCTTTGACTGGTCCCGGGGGCTGTGTCATCTTTCGGGGAACTCAAGGCTGCAAATCTGTTTTTCAGCTGTTGTTTACTACCTTCACTTCCTTCCAGAACTCATAAACATTGTTAGTTTGTAACTTTTTTGCCATGGAGTTTGCCCTTATGGCCTGCTCATTTCTTTTTATAAAACGCACAGCATATTTGAATCTAGCATTAGTCCGTATCTTGTCCTCACAGACTAGGCCATACCTAGGTTTGCCTGCTAAAACCCATCTTCTAAATGCATTTTTAGCCTCCATATGAACATCATGGACATAGTCATTCCACCCTGGTTTCACAATATGTTGTTTCACCACCTTTCTCCTCAAAGGTTCACTTCCATCAACTAGACAGTTTACAATCTTATCATATATTGCACATAGGTCATTATTGTGACTTGCATTTTTACAGTTGATATTCACACACATAATTGCATCAATGGGTAACTCAATATTTTTTTAAATGCACATCAGTGAGTAACTTGTAATATTGCAGGTCATCTTCTGTGAGCCTTGCCCAGTCCAGCATCTCATTTAGTTTATGGCTGTCATTACATACAAGCTCAGGTAGACCCCTGACATTTATAAACATAGAGACAGGGATGTGATCAGCTGTGGTCAGATCATATAAGATCTCAGCCTCCTCTATACATTCATGTGCATCAGTTGTAGATATACAATGGTCCAACCATGATGTAGTATACCAGGCTTCACTCACATGTGTATAGCTATCGGCTGGCAATAGCTCCTTGGTGGACAGAATTACCTTGTTATCTTCGCAGAATCGTGTTAGGTGTTGACCAAAAAGTGAGTTAGTATCCGAAATATCAGCATTCAGATCCCCCAAGACAAATATGGATGTATATTTACTCTCCCCTATATAAGACCCTAAAAAAGCAAGCTTATTTAAGTAATCGTCTTCATTTTTGTAACATTCATATGGAGTGTATACATTTAAGATTATAAAAACATTCTTATCATGCACCACCTTGATTCCCATGCACCAGTCCACACCTAACCTGATCACAGTGACAAATGGATCAAGTTTCTTGTGCCAGAATATGGCCACACCTCCTGGGATCCTGCCACGCAGAATTCTAGTGTTTAGGTCAGTTGTAGATTCCCCTGCCCCATAGAACTTATCATGCACATTGTTCAGTTTGTCCAGATCTTGCATAGCTAAAAAAGTCTCTTGCAAACACACCACATCTGCGTTCTCAAACAGTTTGTCAATAACAATGTGTTGGGCTCTCGCTCCAGCACCCTGTCCAAGCTGCAGACCACGGGAGTTATAAGACACAACTCTCATCACAGTTTATCATTGTTCATCGTGCATGAGAGACCCTTGGCTCAGGTGCACTCATCCCTGTGCCAGGTGGTGCTTTAACACCTGCCCCTACCGCAGCCCTAGGCATACGATTCTCATAGAAGCACCTCACATAGGCACCTTCTGGCCACAGCTGTGGCATATACATCTCGCCCACTTCCTTGCACTCAGCTGTAACTTTGAAAGAGCTGTAGTGAGAATACTCAGTGATAATCTTCTGACAAGTCACATCTCTGGAGAGTTGCTCTTTTAGATTAATAGCCAGAGTCTCTGATTCTAGGTCAGGTGCAAGCTTTGTCACAAACACACTCACCAGCTTAGTTGTCACTGCATGTATGTTCCCCACTGCACCAGTTCCAACTATGCCGTATGTCTTCTTCTCTCTGGGAGGAATCATACTAGTCTTGTTCCGTTCAGCAGTAGATCGTTTTCCAGGACATTGCTTGTGCTTGCCATGCTTTAGTACATGGCTCCATGCAGGGGACTTTGTCACCTCACTCCCCCCGGCCAGCTGTCTCCTCAGTGACGGCCAACGCCGAGGGTCCGGGTGCAGGCTCCCTGTGATTTGGTCTGTAGAGCTGAGCCTTCTCATTGGCCATGGTTGCAACCGCATTCCCCTTGCTGGCACCGGGTTGCTCAATCACAGTCAGGCGTTGGTTAATATCTGTTGTTATTCCACAAAGGTTCTCACATGCAGTCAACTGCTCACTCACAGCATTTCTTATGGAGGCCATCTCTGCACTTAGATGTTCAATCTTACTAACCAGGCAAGAGACATTAAGGCTATTAAAAGTCACTGGGGGTAAATCATCCAAATGATAGGACACAAAGCGAGGAAAATTCTCACCCACCTCATTCAGAAGTTTCAGACAACTCTTAACATTGTTGACATCTTTCTGTTGTCTTTTGTGGGCTACACAGCGCAGCCCTGTGCTAGAACAAAGTTCAAACAGGACCTTCTTGGAGCTTTCAATCCATTCTGATTCAAAGGGATTTACAGCCATCAGGACAATGTCCTCCTGAGGCACAGTCTTCAGTTTGACAGCAAGAAAGCTTAACAGTTCATCTTCCACAATAGTTTTTCCATCAATAGTGGTGTAGATCTCAGGTTTTATCCTCTGTCTGAAGACACGCCGTGCTCCATTGTCATCAGCGGCAGCCATCTTGGATTTAGCGGCAGCCATTTTGGGCAAATTTTCGCCAGAGTTCGTCCCAGAGGCTTGATGTAGTCAAAGTTTCAATGTTAGTTGTCACCCAGTTCTAATTTGTGCTTTCAGTCAATCTGAGAAATCTCTTAATGGAGAGTCATTAGGTGTCTATGAGTCTGATGACATTGGAATACTTGAAGAACACTTTGCAGAGCGATGTACATCTTTGTTTGCTGCAGGTGTGATAGGAAGTGTTTGTTCTCTGTTAGTCCGTGCAACTGTCTGGGCAGGTGATGTCACTTGGTGTGTGGGTCGGAAAATTTTTGTTCTCTGATAGTATCTACAGGCCGTGCTTCAAGGTCAGCTCTCGGGTGCTTTATCAAGTGTTTTTTCAGATAACAGAAAATGTATATGAAAAAAGAAGTCATGTCCAAAGAATTGCACATTTATTTAGATAATGATAGTATAACAATAACAATATAACAACATGTGCAAAATAATAAAGCTGTTCAATAATAAATATACAAAACAAACGTTTAACTTGAACCGTAGTCCAACATCTGAGAACAAAAAGTGCACACTAAAGAATCCAAACAAAAAATAAACATTTAACTTAATTTATTTTTATGTCAAAGTATTGTTATAGATAGAGGGAAGGCAAAAACTGTTGAAAAAAAATATATAGACATAATTTTTTTTCTTGCCGCATATTTGGCGCCCCTCACTAGATGGCACCCTAGGCAAGCGCCTATGTCGCCTGTAGGAAGGACCGCCACTGCTGTTAAGATAACACTGGTTGACCTTGAACAAGTGCTTTGCACATCCAAATATTATATTTATTAATATACTTATATTAATAAATGGAATTGATTTTAACAGATTTTCTCTCCAACCATTTATGGAGCATGCGAAGTCAAGGAACCTTTCATCATTTCCTTCACGTAAGTTCATCAAGTCTCTGTAGCAGATCAGAGATGTCTGTTTTGAGAATTTCTGATTGTTTTTTGGCTACATCAGTTGCACCTGTCTGGATAACAAGCTTTCCAGTTTAGGGTGTTGTTCTAAAATTGTCTGGATTTTTTTCTGATATTTCACTCACTGTATTCTTGGGGCAGCTGATAATGCTCGTGTTCTGGCTACATAAATCTTTGATACCATTAACTGATCCATCATGTATGATGAGAACTTTTGCTGGGGGGGTTCTTACTTTCTTATCTATCCGCTTCATGTGGATGGTTTTCTGATGGGGGCCTTGACTGGTCCCAGGGGCTGCTTTTTCTTTCGGGGAACTGAGGGCTGCGAATCTGTTTCTTAGCTGTATTCCAGAGGAAGTGATATCTCTGGTTTTGGGTTGCAGTTTTTTTTGTTTGTTCTTCCTTCGAGCAGACAAAGTGGGTGTAGATTCCGTGCGCTTTAAAGACGGCCAGTCTTCGTCGAATTGGGAATGAGTGTTCTACCCGTTAAACGCCTTTTGGCTGGAGGATAAGTGTTGTTCTGTGGCTTCTGTGCGAGACTGTTGGACTGAGGTAAAACCGATTCTCTCTCCCTGCGTGTACTCATCGGTAAAGTTGTCTCATTTCCATATCCCGCTTTCAGATCAAAATTAATCTGAAGATGGTGTAACTTCGTCTCGATTGTTTCAATTTTCCAGAGCAATTTCTAAAGAGTCCTCGGTTGAGCAAAACACCATTTTGGTAATCCACAGTTCTTTAGAAAGTATTCCAAAAAAGAGATCTGGTCAAATACAGTGACTCCGGAGGCTGGGTGTAAAAAGTAACTAAGAAAAAAAGCAAAGAAAAGAAAATAAGAGAAGAGAATAAGGCTAGAGATCATGAGAGGCTGGGAGAGGCTGCCCCTCATTCAGAAGCCAGCAGCAGTTGAAATCCTAACAACACATAGACAGTTCCATATTTGGCATTCATGTCCTCGATTGTATCCATATGGTGCTGGGATACATAATTTACTGTATGTCCTTTGAAGTCTAGCAGTGGAGACACTACACACCTCTATATATGGCTTCCTGCAGCTTCTCTGTCTGCCTGAGCACATTCAGTCTCATACCATAAAGGCAAAACAAGGCAACTTTATAAGCTTTCAACAACAAGATAATTCAAGGTGCTTTTGTGATTACGGGATAACATAAAAGCAGAAATCAAACAATGGTAAAAGCATAAAACCAAACATTAGAGACACATTAAAACATATGACATGCCATCAATTAAATAATTACTTCCTCAAAGGCAGCTCTAAACAGATGAGTTTTTAGCTTTAATTTATAAGAACTCAGTGTTTCAGCAGTTTTAGAGAACAGAAACTGAAAGCTGCTTCTCCATCTTTGATTCTGATTCTAGAGATGATTAGTATGAAGAATTGCTGTGGTTGGAGTCTGCATCAACGGGGCACAACCTCAAGTGAATGGCTCGATGTGATCTGCTGGAATTCCTTAAATAGAAAACTTTTAAACTGATTGGAATGTTTGTTTGATTGAATTTAAATGGCTTCCTGTAAAGTGCCTTAAGATGACATCTGTTGTGAATCAGCGCTATAGAAATAAATTTAATTGAATAGTAGACTAGAGTTGGAGGATCTGAGTCGTCTAGGGGGTTGGTATAGTAACAGCAGATCTTCAACATACTTTGGTGCTAAGCCATTCAATGATTTATAAACTAGTAAAAGTATTTAGAAGTCTATTCTCTGAGCTACAGGGAGCCAGTGTAAGGACTTTAGATCTGGGGTGATGTACTCTACTTTCCTGGTTCCAGTGATAAACATGAGCAGCAGCATATATATATATAAATGTTTAGAAGACCTTTTTCTTTCTGTCTGTATTTTTTATCATTCACTAAAAATAAATTGATCATACATTCCTATAAGTTCCCAAAATGTCCTTGACCAGTTTTTATAAGCATTGTTTCAGTCAGTTTTAAAGTGAACCTTACTACCCGTCTGTACCTATTAGAATGAATTGTATTTGTTAATTTGCATTACAGAAAATTAGTTTCTCCCCCTAATATCCCATAATCACTTGTGAGAGCCACATTTCAGGACACTTTTTAAATGGGATTTTTGAAAGCGAACCTTAAAATACATGTTGCCTCAATCTATCACTGTACCACATTGTTCTTTTGCTCTGTTGTATGTTACCTGTTGTGCAGCACTTTGTTCAGTTTTATTCTAAAGAGCTAAATAAAGTGGCATGTATGTTATATTTATAGGAATACAATTAAATTCGCTAAACACTCTGTAAACAGGTCACCATGGTTACTGTATCAAATGTCAGAATGTTATTCCTGGCACACATTTATTCAGCACAAGGTTCCTGGATGAATCTGGGGATTTTGGGGAGAACTTTGTCTACAAACAGTCACAAAAAATATGTTTCTACACAAACAGTTTAATGTGGAATACATGATTGTTGATAACAACTCTATCTATCTATCTGTCTGTCTGTCTGTCTGTCTGTCTGTCTGTCTATCTATCTATCTATCTATCTATCTATCTATCTATCTATCTATCTATCTATCTATCTATCTGCATTCTACATACCCGCCGCCCATAAATAGTTCGCACCTGGATGAAATGTTTGATTAGGAACATTCTCTTGGATCGTTATCTTCAACGATCTTCTTGAATTCTGCATAATCATAATGATCATATTTTTCTTTCTGGTGGCTGAATGGTTGTTTTTTAACATGATCTGTCGGGTATCTGACCGACAGCCTCTCTCTCATGCAGGAAGCTGCTCACTGGGTCTCCTCCCTCCACTACCGCTCTGCTGCACAACTAACATGTTCCAGCCTGTTTTCTCTGCGCTTTCATGCAGGAAGGATTCTACTTTTCAGGCTTAGAGACAAATAATGTTTGTCTTTATATAAATATGAGATGGAGACTGGGATTACATGTATTTGCTTCTTCCTGGGTAAGTTCTGCAGATTTCTTCTTTACATTTCCGGGTTGCCGCTGTTTGTATGGTGAAGCTGCTGCGCAGGTTATTAAAACTGTGTAAACGGGTTTTACCCCAACAACCTCACAGATCTAATTAAGAACGTCTTCACATTTTACTTGAATGTACTATATATATGGATATGACGTCATTTACAGCATCATTTGTCTCAGATTTACTGTTTTTAAGCTACTTTCAGTTTTAAAGCCTTGAAGCTTTTAATGTAAAAATAATATAGTTGTGTATTTAATCAGGGAACATTTTTTAAAATAATTAAACCCGTTAAAGAGACTGAATGTTTGTTTTGTTGTTAGTTTTAAAATAGCGGGACTGAGACCAATGTAAAATCTGCAGTTGTTCCGTAGAGGGTGAGATCCTTCCTCCACATTCCATGAAACAAACCTCCCACATAAAGTTGATTAAAAACAGCCTCCCTGTCCATGATTTATATTGGCTTTAAAACATCAGCTACAGCAGGGCCGGTTCTGGGGGGTACAGGATGGGTCAGTGCCACCCTGACTTCAAGCCCCCCAACTTCTTCTTCTTGTTGTTGTTCATTTCCGGCAGGCTGGACACCGCAAGGCGCATTGCTGCCTTCCACTGTTCGTTTTTTTTTTTTTTTTTACAAAACTGCATCACGCACAAATCCTCACATGTAGATTAGTAGTATACACAAACTCCATTACTGCAGCAATTACATCACCACAACTTGTCCGTGGGTCCAATAGTGTCCTCAGTGATATTCTATCAACTCCCATTTCTGTCACAGCTTTAAACAGTCGACTCCGCTCCTGCTTATAGCACCCACATTCCATGAGTACATGAAGGACTGTCTCTGCTTTCCTGCCGCACGAACATAATCCATCTGGTCTCTTTCCCATAAGAGCAAGGTCTGGGGCAAATCCACAGTGGCCCAATCTTAACAGAGTATAAATGACTTGTTCCCTTCTACTTTTCCCCCAGATGGTGTCTCCCCCCTTGACACTACTTTGAATTGAATGAAAATGTCTGCCTCTTTTCTCGGCATCCCATATCCTCTGCCATTTACACACAAGTTCCTGTCCTATAATAGTGCAAAGCTCAGAGTATCCTAATGTTGTTTTCACAGTAACATTCTCCATCTTTAGAGCGTTTTTCGCTACAGAGTCTGCATTTTCATTCCCAGAAACTCCCACATGGGCCGGAACCCACATGAAAGCCACCGATATCCCTATTGCCTCAGCTCTATGTAATGTCATTAGAATTTCAGAGATGATATCCTGTCTAGCGTGGGACATTCCCGCTTGCAGTGCCATTAATGCAGCAGCTGAGTCAGTACATATTAAAGCTTTCTGGGGCATCATTTTACCTACCCACTCCAATGCACCCAGAATAGCTATGATTCCTGTGGTAAAGACTGACACTCCATTTGGGAGCCGATAACCCTGACTTAATCCAACCTCAGGAACGTGGACAGCATAGGCCGCCTTTTTACTGATAGGATCAACGGAGCCATCTGTATAAAACTGCATATAACCTCCCCAATTCTCATCTATGGTTTCATTGTACACCCCGACTAGATTGCTCTTGCCCCTCTGTTTAGACTTATCCTTCACTGTAAAATCTATATCTGGATCTGGGAGCAACCATGGTGGAAAACGTGGCCAGACCACTCTAGGGGACATGTCATTGCCCAACTCGGTAAACTCACTTCTCACTACACTCACAAAGCTCCTTCTTCCCTTCCTGGCTGGCTGCCAGCTCTCCTCTATCAATTTCTTCACAGGATTCCCTTGCTCTTGGCTCTGTACCCTCCCAATATACTGAAGGGCTAATTTGACGCCTCTCAATTCAAGGGGCATCTCACCACACTCCACTAATAAAGCAGGAATAGATGTTGTCCTAAATGCCCCACAGCACACCCTCAGCACTTTTGCCTGCACAACGTCTAGTCTTAAGAGGTTTGTCTTGGCTGCACACCCATATGCTAGGCACCCATAATCAATGCACGATCTAACCATCGCCCTGTAGATCATCAGCTGGTTTCCTTACCAGCACCCCAACTACTACCAGCAAGACACCTCAGTATATTAACAATTTTATCACATTTTATTAAGATTTTATCAATATGGGATCGCCATGCCAACCTTTCATCAAAGTGCACACCTAGAAATTTAAACACTTTGACCCTTTCAAGCGCTCTACCATATAACCTCAGACTCAATTGCCCTATTTTACGTTTATTGCCAAATATTAGATACTTACTTTTATCCACTGAAATTTTAAAACCCCACTTTCCTGCCCATTCTGTAACCTTGTCAAGTGACCTTTGCATTTTCCTCATTATAAAATCAATATTTCGTCCCCTCTTCCAGATTGCCCCATCATCTGCAAATAAGGAAAGGCCAAGCCCCTCTCCAACTTTACGAAAAATATCATTAATCATTACATTAAAAAGGACAGGACTTATTACACTGCCGTGCGGTGTGCCGTTATCAATTCCCATGATCTCAGAAAACTCATTCCCAACTCTAACCTGAATTTTCCGATTCTGCAAAAAAGCTTTGATCCAGTTTAACATCCGCCCTCTAATCCCTGCGTCATATAATTTAATGATAAGCCCCTCTCTCCACAGCATATCATAAGCCTTTTCTATGTCTAGAAACACTGCCACAACTGCCTCCTTGTTCCCTATTGCTTTTTGCACATCTGACTCCAACAACAGAACAGAGTCCATTGCACCTCTTCCCAACCTAAATCCATTTTGTATGTTAGTAAACCATCCCTCTTTCTCTAATTTGTACACTAACCTATCAGTAACCATCCTCTCCATAATCTTACATATCACCGTTGTTAAAGCAATTGGCCTATATGAACCTGGACTCTTAGCTTCCTTTCCTGGCTTTAAGATTGGCACCACTACAGCCTGCCTCCATGCTGAAGGCAATACCCCCTCTTCCCAAACTTTATTAATAAGTGCCAATACCTCATCCAAAACCATTTCATTAAAATCCTTAAAAATTTCATATACTAACCCATCCTTACCTGGTGCGGTTTTACCACCTCTACTTATTGCCTTCTGCAATTCCTTAAGTGAAAAAAATAAATTACCTGTATCAGAATTATCCTCACTAACCTCAATTTTATACTCTTGATTATTCAGAGTTCTGTTCCTTTCTCTAATCCCATTCTCTCCTATATTATCACCACAGTGGACCTCCTTGAATTTCTTAGCAAGCATACTTGCCTTCTGAACATTATTTAGTGCCACCACCCCTCTATCCTCAAGCACTGGAATAACCCTACGCCTACAGCCACCTGCCATACGGTGCACAGCTGACCACACCTCTGCCACTGATGTCTCCACTCCTAATCCACAGCAATACTTCCTCCAACAATCTCTTTTAGCTCCCTTTATTGTCCTTCGAGCCACTGCCCTCAATTTTTTATACTCAATAGAATTCTGTTCTGAGGGAAATTTCTTAAATAATCTATGTACTTTTTTCCTTGCCCTTATAGCATCAGTACAAGCTTTATTCCACCAGGGCACACTTACCCTATTCCTCCCACCAACCTTGCAAGGGATGTACTGACATGCATTCTGTGAGATTAATTTACACAAGCTGTCATTCTACTCCTCCAAAGAGTCATCCCTAACCTTATCCAAATCCCTAGTGCATCCTTCCACAAACTCATTCCACTTTGCTTGCCTGAAATCTAAAGTTTTAGGCCTGACCAACTCATCTGTTAATAGAGATTTCCCAAATTTCAATAATATAGGAAAGTGATCACTCCCTATTGAACAACTATCCAGATTATCCCACTCTCCTAAAATCGCCAATTCACTGGAGGCTAAGGCCAAATCAATACAAGAAAACCCTCCCTTTCCAACATCAAACCTCGTGGGCCTGCCATCATTCATACAAATCAGTCTATTCCTATCCATAAAATCCTCAACTACCTCCCGTTAAGGTCACGAGACTTACTGCTTCAGAACGGGGCGGGCCGGTCAACGGACCGGTCAACGGACCGGTCAACGGACCGGGGGAGCCGGGGCCCAGGGGCACCCCACCCCCCAGCAGGGACCCGACAAGGGACCAGCCGACGAGGGGCCCCCGGCACCGCAGGGGCCGCGGCCGCCACGTGCCGCCTCCACCCTAGGCCAATCCCCACCGCCAAAATCCCAGCGCCCCAGCGATAGCCGCAGGGGACGGACAGCATCCCCAGGCCGGGCTCAGCCAGCATCTGGACACCAAGTTGTACCAGCTCCCGGGTCCTGATCCCGCGCAACGCAGGGCGCCGGGCCAGGCATCCAACGAGGGCCAGGGCCAGGGCCGGTCCAACCCGCCAATGAACCGGCCACGCACGGCGCGCACAGAACAGGTGATCAAACGAGCAGAGACGCCGGATCCACATCCCGCCGAGCCACCGAGCAGGCACCACCCAACAATCCCAAACCTGGCACCTCTAAAAGAGGTGCCCCAACCAACCAAAAGAAGATATCGGCCCACCGCATCGGCCGACCGACACACCGGCCCCCCCAGGCCAGGCCAGGCACGCACCAGGTCCGAACCGGATTGACCACCGATGCACCGGCAGGCAGGGGCCCCCGTCACCGGCGGGGAGTGACGGAGGGGAAATAGGCCCCCCATTAAGTGTAAGGCCTGAGGTGCGGCAGGCGAGGGGGCAGACCAAGATCCAACTTGACAGGTAGACAAAGACATACAGACACAGTCATACGTTCCCTCCCTCTTAAACCCATACATTCTCACTGACTCACCAAGACACCCAGAAAAATGACGCTGTACCCTCACTCACACACCCCATACACACTTTATGCTCCCAGGTCCAGGTACCGATGCCCCAGTAGAGCCACCAGCCCCCGGACCCGGGAGGTGGACCCCCTACCTTCTAGGACGGAGACAAGCAGACCGCCAAGGGCCCCACAGTGGCAAAGCAGCCTGACAGCCCAGGACCCTAACCAGACCGCCTGTCCTCCTCCGGACCCCAACCACTGATGGCCCGTAGCGAACAGGGGTGTGAAAAGACCCCTAGCCTCCATCCTCCCGCTCGAGTATGGTGTTGATGCGTGTTGTTATGATGTGCATTTAAAACAGAGGGGTGGGATGTGGGGAAGGCAGCCACACATCCCCCAACCCCCACCCCGAGCCCTCAGTGTCTATATGTGGTTTAACAGTGGGCACCGGCACCAGAGGTGAAGCTGATTGTACCGCTCCCCCTTTGGATGCCGAAAAGTGTGCCCACCCCAAAGTCCCTACATATGTGTCGTGTGAGAATGTTATAAGTGGGAGTGTCTAAGTTGTATATTAAAATTGAGGCCCAGGACACCACGGGACAGCGAGGAGGGAAGCCCCTCCTCGCACCCCAGTGATGTGCCCATGCCCCAAGACCCTATATGAGTGGTAAAGTGATGGAGCGGGTGGACAGAGGTGTCCAGGGATGGGGAGGGAAGGACTGGGAGACAAAATGTCTTCCCAGGGAGCCAGCTCCCCCACTGACCCCAATAGGCACCGCTGTTCAATGGGATCCACCAGGGGAGGGAGGCCATGGCACGTTCGACCCGGGGCCCACGGCCACAGCACCACAAAGCCCCACGGACCCCAAGGCAGTCCCCCCAGCCCCATCCCAGAAGGGGAACTAAACCCACCCTGACATTCGCTCTACTCTCAAAACACAAAAGACACTAGACACCCAGGTTGAGTTCGCCCCCCCCCCCCCCCTCCCGCACACCCCTCCCCCCCCCGTCCAAGTGCCCTCGTAGGGGGAGAGCACCTGTCGCTACACAGCAGCAGCCTCCCCGCCAGCAAAGGAGGCCCCCGTAGCCCGAACCACGTCGACGTACCTGCCCAAACCAGGAGCAAACCGATGAGCCGGGCGGCCGACCACTGTTGCTCAACGGCTCGGCAGGAGACCAAACCCAGCGCCCCACCCACCATCCCTGCACGCCCACCACCCGGCCAGTCCACCCGGCCAGTCCACCCGGCCAGTCCACCCGCAAGTCTGACCGAACCCGGCCAAATGCCCAACCCCAGCGCCCCACACAAAGACCACGACCCAGGAGCCAAGTCCAGTGCAAAAAAGGACTGATCCAGCCCAGAAACGCCACCCAGCCACCGCGACCAGCAGCCAGGCACCCCAACCAGCAAACAAGGCGAGACGCCATACAGGGACTGGCGATGACAATCAACCCAGAGAAAAAGAGAGAGGCGGCTGCACAGGCCGGCCGCCGGCCGGCCACGACACCCACAGCCAACAGAGACCCCACACCGGCCGACCCCCAGCCAGGACCACAGCTAGGGGGCCCGGCCCCCCCGAGCCCCGAATCCCCAGGCCCACCCCAGACCCTACCCAGGCGCAGCACGGCCACCAGGCCAGTAACCCATGTCCGCCAGTGCAACCCCCCCAAGGCACCGCATGCAGCCATCAGGAGTCACTACCCAAAGCCCAACCCCAGGCCGGCCACGACGTCCAGCGCCCCATCCGCCCAGTGATCCCACCCGCCGGGGTCCCCCCCAGACGCCTCCAACCCCAAAACCCCCACATCAGCAACAGTGTCCCAAACGACAAAACCAAGTGCTCCCCACCCCCATTAGGTGATGGAGCCGATCAAAGGAGCCCAGAGAGATTGATCAGAAATGGAGCCAGAGGCCGTCTCAAGACCAATGTGGTCGAACAAGAGATTTCGATACTGATTAATATTGAGAGCCTTTTTATTTTTCCAGTTCAGGAGGATAGTTTTCTTAGCGATGCATAAGGCAATGTGAACCATTAGAACTGACTTTGTGTCCATGCTGACATCATTTAAATTTCCTAACAGGCAAATTGAGGGAGATGGTGGGATGTTACATTTCAGACACTTTGAAAAGTCCTCACATTTCTGGCACCAAAATTTCTTAACAGGTGGACAGAACCAAAGCGCATGAACATAAGTATCTGGTATATTGCTTGTGCATTGTAAGAAGGTATTAGACGATGTAAAACCCATCCTAAACATTCGTTGACCTGTATAGTGTACTCTATGAAGGATTTTGTATTGTATTAATTGCAAATTAGGATTTTTTGTTATTTTAAAGGTTCTTAAACATATCTGAGACCAGACGTTCCCCCAAAGCTTTTATTACAAAACAGGGGTTTACAACAGGTCATAAACCACACCCACATTAGGCCTGTGGGTGTTGAAACTGAATAACAAAGTACATGTAAATTAGTCCTTCCAGACAATCCTCTCAATCAACTCTTAGAGAGGATTTATCACCCATATGAGGAATTGGCACAAACCTTTTCGTTATCCTCGGCTCTGTGTTGTCAGTAAAGCTTACAAATGGTCTTATTTAAACTTTACACAGCCAAAATACAGTAACATAAAGAGTATTACAATTAATGATAATACAATTTCTCTAACAGAGGAGGAGACTCCTGTGAAAGGAAAATTCCTATCAGGCTGGTCTTCGCCACCCTGCAATATAACTTGCTGAGCATGTCTGAATAAGTTGAGGTCACTTACCTTACTGTTCCAGATTTCTGAAACCTCAGCTGGAATCCATGTTCACCTGCATGGTCCGTGATGACTGGCACGGTGGATTCCGGAGGGTTACCAATATCCTGGAGGGACACTTCTGGCTGAATGAGAACATTTAAAGCAGTATTTGAATTTTTGTGCAATAAATCACTTTTGTTCCCATTTGACAAAGAGGACACATTAGTAACTGTATTAAAATGCAAGTAAATATGGGGAGTTTATTACACATTTATAAATTCTTACCTGGGTGTCCTGGCGGTGTCTCTCAGTAGTCTCTCAGTTTGTGAGGATGGCCTGATTTAGCAGATTTCCACACATTCCATCGTCCTTATTGATGATTGATTTAATTAAACCTAGAAGGATGTCCGCTGCCTTTGAAATGTTTTATATCCATTCCCTGACTTGTACTTTTTTCTGATTAACTTGAAGTAATATATTCTCTTCATGTTGAAATTGTAAATTGTAGCCAGGAACACTGATGGACCTTCCGGACTAAGGTTTCTTCATACTATAATCACTGGAGACTTGGCTTCTGCACTCAGGAGATCTCCATCCATCCATTTTCTGTACCCGTCCATCCTAATGCAGGGGTGCGGGGGGGCCGGATGCTTCTCTCCAGCGGTCAAGGGGCGAGAGGCAGGGTACACCCTGGACAGGTCGCCACTCCATCGCAGGGCAACATAGAGACACACAGGACAAACAACCATGCACGCAGACACTGATACCTAAGGGCAATTTAGAGAGACCAATTCACCTAATAGTCATGTTTTTGGACTGTGGGAGGAAGCCGGAGCACCTGGTGAGAACCCACGCATGCACAGGGAGAACATGCAAACTCCATGCAGAAAGACCCCAGGCTGGGATCTGAACCCTGGACCTTTTTGCTGCAAGGCAACCTCCAGGAGGAGCACTCTCCAGCACCCCTTCCAAAGACTCCAAGAAGGGTGGGTAATCTAATCTGCTGTTTGGCGCGTAAGCACAAACAACAGTCAGGACCCGTCCCCCCACCCGAAGGCGGAGGGAGGCTACCCTCTCGTTCACCGGGGTAAACCCCAACGTACAGGCGCCGAGATGGGGGGCAACAAGTATGCCCACCCCAGCTCGGCGCCTCTCAGCGGGGGCAACCCCAGAGTGGAAGAGAGTCCAACCTCTCTCGAGGAGACGGGTTCCAGAGCCAGAGCCGTGCGCCGAGGTGAGTCCGACGATGTCCAGTCGGAACCTCTCAACCTCGCACACCAGCTCCGGCTCCTTCCCCACCAGAGAGGTGACGTTCCACGTCCCGAGAGCCAGCTTCTGCAGCCGAGGATCGGACCGCCAAGGTCCCCGCCTTTGGCCGCCGCCCATCCTGCACAGCACCCGACCCCTATGGCCCCTCCCACAGGTGGTGAGCTCATGGGAAGGGGGGCCCATGTTACCTCTTCGGGCTAAGCCCGACCGGGCCCCATGGGTAAAGGCCCGGCCACCAGGCGCTCGCCAACGTGCCCCAACTCCAGGCCTGGCTCCAGAGGGGGGCCCCGGTGACCCGCGTCCGGGCGAGGGAACACTGAGTCCATCTGTCGTTTTCTTCATAGGGGTCTTTTGGGCTGCACTTTGTCTGATCCCTCACCTAGAACCAAATTGCCATGGGTGACCCTACCAGGAGCAAAAGCCCCCGACAACATAGCTCCTAGGATCATTGGGACACTCAAACCCCTCCACCACGATAAGGTGGCAGCCCAGGGAGGAGGGCCAGGACATTATAATCTTGAGAGTTTAAATTAAGGCAACTGGTCTTTTCTTGTTGTCTTGAATACGTTTAGTCTCTCATCCAAGAGGCTTCTTCAGTTCTGAAAACTGGATTGGGAGAATCAGATTTATGAGTCTAAGGTTAAGGCTCACTAATGGGGCTATAGTTATACCTAACAAGGCTATCAGGGTAGGGTAAGCTTATAAGCACTAAGCAGTTTTGGTGATGTAAAAGTCATTAACAGTGAAACGACCCCTATTATGCAAGTATGAGCTGTTATGGTCACATAACTCAATGTGTGAGTTGTGGTGAAACTTCTTGGTTAGGCAACTCAAGGCTGCTTTTTATGTGTTTGAATCTCAAACCACTTCCTCTGTTCAAGGTTGGTTTCATGTTTTACATAGATGACGTATTTTACTCTTCCTTCAAACCATCTGTCTTCTCTATCTAAAATGTGTACATTGTTGTCTTCAAAAGAGTGACCTTTGACCTTTAGATGTAGATGAACTGCTGAGTCTTGGCCTGATGAGTTTGCAGGCCAAGACTGAGCAATCCATCTAGATCTAAAGGATTGGCCATATTCATATGATAACAAATGTTCTTAATCTCAATGGGATTTTACCTGTTTAAATAAAGAATCAATTTAATAATCGCTCTTTCTGTCTAGAAATAAGATGAGAGATTCACATGCAACAGATATGCAGTTGAAGACATAATAAAAATGTAAATTTAAAGGAAAGCAAAGCGAGCTGTAAATCCAAACGTTGAACATTTACAGGATTAATTAGGTGGTGTCTGACCACATAATTCCTCCCTGAGGAACACCTAGAAGTATTATTTAATCTCAGCTCTTATTCCTGAAAAAAAACTTATGAATGCAGCCACTAATTCAACAAAAACGTCCAAAATGCTGAAAATTCAAGGAAACGAACTAAGAAGCATAAAAGTTAGGACAGAGGGAAGGATCTGGAAAGGTACTGAAAAATTTAGTCTGTAGGTTGTGATTACTGGTGGAGGAGCGGTTGGGTGATTGAGAACAAGCTGCTACTGAGGGAAATAAAATGTGGTAAAATGCTTACAGAACAAGGTACACTACAGAGAAACTAGTTAAATGTCTCATTCACTCGTCTTTTCAATAAATCTGCTGTTGTCTCTAGTTTGAATGAATGCCTTGTGAGTCTTTTTTTTTTTTTTGCTCTGGCGCTCTTGTTTCTAGAGGTTGCTGTTTGTGGGTGTGGGTGGCTGGAAACGTCAGTCTTACTCAATAATATTCATGATATGCAAATGTCTCGCCTCTGATTGGCTAACAGCAATGCTGTTACTCTTATGTTGCCTCCGAAAAAAAAAGCTAACTTAACTTACTACACTGGTGGTGTTGCCATTAAACCACAAATGTATATTTGTTTATTTGTCCACAAAATGCTATTAAAAGCCTTCAGTTGATCCAAAATGCGGCAGCAAGAGTTCTGATGAATATTAAAAAGAGAGATCACATTTCTCCTGTTTTAGCTTCCCTTCATTGGCTCCCTGTTAAATCCAGAATAGAATCTAAGATCCTCCTTCTTACATGTAAAGCCCATAATAATCAGCTCCATCATCCATCAGATATCTGATTGTTCCACATGTTCCTAACAGAGCCCTTCGCTCTCAGACTGCAGGTTTACTTGTAGTTCCTAGGATTTCTAAAAGTAGAATGGGAGGCAGATCTTTTAGTTATCAGGCTCCTCTCCTGTGGAACCAGCTCCCAGCTTTAGTCCGTGAGGCAGACACTCTGTTTACTTTTAAGGCCAGGCTTAAAACTTTCCTTTTTGATAAAGCTTATAGTTAGAGTGGCTAAGGTCATCCTGAGCTATCTCTGTAGTTATGCTGCTATAGGCTTAGACTGCTGGAGGACAGACTGACCAATTCTCTTCACTCTGCTACTTTTCTCTCCTACTACTCTCCAGTTCTGAGCCAACGGAGGAACTTATGAAGCCAAAGTTATTTTCTACTCAAACATTCAACTCCTCATTTTAATAGATTTTTTATCAAACAGAACAGAGTGAACAGAACAACACTGTCTGACCAGGTGTGTTCATCTACTGTTTCCCCACAAGGACGTGTTCTGTCAGCTCTCCTGTTCATCCTTTACACAGACATGTGTCGTAGCAGAAGGAAGGACAGACTTCTTCTGAAATATACAGATCACTTGATGGTTATTAGCCTGCTGAGGGAAAATTAAAATGGGCAAGGTGAAATCATACAGGACTTTGTCCAGTGGTTTGATGAATCCTTCTTGCAGATTAGCATCTTTAAAACCAAATACATGCTTATTGATTTTAGGAAACCGTGATAATTCCCATTCTTTTATATTTCTCACAAAGTTTTCATCAGGGGCACGACAACAGACAAGATTTTATATTTTTGTAGTTAAAAAAAAGTGTTACAATAGATTATAGATTATAGCATACATTGTAAGGTGCCTAAATTATAATTTATTTTCATTGCATTCATGTCAAAACAGTGTAATGTGTCATCTATTATATGGCTTATTTATATCTAGTGCTCAATTAAAATTTTTAATGTTCAATGTTTTGTGTTTTAGAAAAAATTCATCTGAAAGCAGCAAAACCAAACAATGATTTAGTTCGATCAATCTTTCTTCACCTGCTTCTGTTGGTCTCCCTTTTCTCTTCTTTACTTGAATGTCCCTTTCTTTTTCCCGTTTGTCTTTGCGTTTTCCATCTCTCTCCTTCCACCAGTGAACACATTTTTAAATTTAGCATTAGATTGCTCACAAACCCCGTACACATTCTATCATTCATACCATATTCACCCATTGCTGTCTCTGTCTGTCTTTATCTCTAGCTGTTGTCTCTCCTCTTCTCTCATCATTGGTTCTGTCTTGGTTAGCTTGTTTGGTTCTGTCAATAATGCCAAAAATGGTAAATGAGCAAATAAGGTAAAGCAAAGCTTTACTTATTTCATTTATTATATCTTAAGAGATGCACTGTTATTGACCTGTTTTGAATTTGCTTCTAACAATATTTTTAATAGGTATTACGATAATTGAAGGACATTTTCTTATTAATTATCTATTGCACAACATTAGAATATTTAATAGTTACGAGTTCATATGCCTAATGATGATGCAGCTACAGCTCCTCTCTTTAGCTCATCTCTCCTACCCTCTACTAAATCATGACTTCACAAAAAAGTGTGCAAAGTATGATTATTGTAAACTAATAATACAAAACACAAACTAAATATCCTTTATGCAAACAGCCAAGGTACATCAGGTCATGGTGCATCACGAGTGTTACAAAAGTTGGTTAGCAATATGTAGCACAAAACTTAAACTTAAATAACTGGGACCAATTTCCATGTTTGATTGGAACAGCTCTGCTGCTGCTGGCTCCTTCTCTGTCTGTATGGCAAAGCCATTTTATTAGTATATCACACTTTCAACATCAAGGTAATTCAAGGTGCTTTACATGATTGGGGGTCAAATAAAACACAGACAAAACATCCATCCATCCATTTTCTATACCCGTCCATCCTAATGTAGGGTTGCGGGGGGCTGGTGCCTATCTCCAGCGGTCAAGGGGCGAGAGGCGGGGTACACCCTGGACAAGTCGCCAGTCCATCGCAGGGCAGGGCAACACAGAGACATACAGGACAAACAACCATACACGCACACACTCATACCTAAGGGCAATTTTAGAGAAACCAATTCACCTAACATGCTTTTGGACTGTGGGAGGAAGCCGGAGTACCCGGAGAGAACCCACGCATGCACAGGGAGAACATGCAAACTCCATGCAGAAAGACCCCAGGCCAGGATTCGAACCCAGGACCTTCTTGCTGCAAGGCAACAGTGCTACCAACTGCGCCACTGTGCTGCCCCCAGACAAAACAAATAAAGTAAAAACACCAATAAAGCAAGAAGCACGGACAAAACACATGATGAAAGCATTACTCAAAGGCAGCTCCAAACAAACGGTTTTAGTTGTGATTTAAAAGATCTCAGTGTTGTGGGGGGGTTGGTATAGTAACAGTAGATCTTACATATAAGATAAGTATATAACATACTTTGGTGCTAAGCCATTCAATGATTTATAAGTATTTAGAAGTCTATTCTCTGAGCTACAGGGAGCCAGTGTAAGGACTTTAGAACTGGGGTGATGTGCTCTACTTTCCTGGTTCTAGTGAGGAACACGAGCAGCAGCGTTCTGGATCAGCTGCAGCTGTCTGATTGACTTTTTAGGCAGACCTGTGAAGACGCTGTTGCAGTAATCAAGCCGACTAAAGATAAACGCATGGATGAGTTTTTCTAGGTCCTGATGCGACATCAGTCCTTTAATCCTAGAAATGTTCTTCAGGTGATAGAACGCTGACCTTGTTATTGACCTTTATGTGACCCTTGAGGTTCAGGTCTGAGTCCGTTACTACACCTAGATTTCAGGCCTGATCTGTATTTTCTAGCTGGATTAACTGAAGCTGTGTGCTGACTCGTTCCTCTTTAGGTCCAACAGTAATTACTTCTGTTTTGTTTCTGTTCAGCTGGAGAAAGTTATGACACATCCATCCATTGATTTGCTCGATGTATTTACTTAGAGTATCGATGGGTTCAAAGTCACCTGGTGACATCCTAATGTAGAGCTGAGTATCATCTGCATAGTTATGGTAGCTAATCTTATTGGTTGTTATAATCTGGGCTAGTGGGAGCATGTAGATGTTAAATTAGAGGGGCCCTAGGATGGAGCCCTGGGGCACTCCACATGTGATTTCTACTTGTTCTGATGAAAAGTTTCCTATTGAAACATAGAAGTCCCTCTTCTTTAGGTAAGACTTGAACCAGCCAAGTCCTGTACCAGAGAGTCCGACCCAGCTCTCCAGTCGTTCTAATAGTATATCATGATTAACAGTGTCAAATACTGCACTGAGGTCCAACAGAACCAGCACTGTGGTTCTACCACAGTCTGTATTTATGAGGATGTCATTAAATACTTTGACTAGGACAGTCTCAGTGCTGTGGTTACCACGGAAACCAGACTGGAAAACATCAAAGCGGTTGGTCATTGTTATGAAGCTATTTAACTGCTGAAACAGCTTTTTCAATAATTTTACTGATGAATGGAAGATTAGAGATCGGCCTGTAGTTCTGCATTAACATGTTGTCCAGATTATTCTTTTTTATCAGTGTTTTGATAACTGCTGTTTTTAAAGTTTTTAAAGCCTGGGGGATATATATATATATATATATATATATATATATATATATATATATATATATATATATATATATATATATATGTATATATATATATATATAC